>JAEQBH010002764.1:0-1329269 GCA_016808115.1 Tetrastigma voinierianum | reverse complement strand
CTACAATTCCTATAAAATGGAATCTTGGGGAGTTAATTTGTGTAATATATAAATGAGCTTGGTGGCCCGACATTCCATGTATCATTTTAATAAATAAGTTGACATATGATTTATAACCAATTTCTAATTGAATGTGAATAGTTTAGCTTTGTTATTGCACTAACATTGTTTCCAATTGATAGCGTTTAACACGCCGCCAGTGACACATTTTTCTCATCTCGACTTCGTTTGATTATTTATTTATATACGCCTTGCATGCTTTCATATTGTTATTGCTTATCTCTCGGTATTCATTGATGATTAGTCAAAAGCCATATTTTTCAGTTTTTGTTTAGCAGTGAGATCCAATTTTTAAATGAGGTGCAGTAAGTCCCATCGTACCTTCCCGATAAGTAACCCAGACTCTAGACTCTGCACTGCCTTCTCCTGCACTCCATATTTTCTTATCAAGAGTCACATTTATGGTTTTTCCTTTTATTTTATTTTCATTTTAAAAATAAAATAAAAAATAAGTATTACTCCAAACTTGCTAAAAATTTTTTTTTAAAATAAAAACGAGTCTCGCCTTTTTAGTGGGAAACACATAATAGCCAAAAATGCAGGGTCCACAGTTATACATATATTACACAAATATTTTTTTATTTTATTTTATCATAATTATAAGAGTGATTTGATGAAAAGATAATTTGAAAACTAAATTTCTGAAATCTAATCATTCATTAATTTTTTTACCTCAATTTGCCAAAAATACTTTCATTGTTTTCTTGTAAAAATAGTCATTTCTTTTCAAACATATATGTAAATATATGAAATGACAAATGACATTTTTATCTATTATGAGCCATTTTTCTCAAGCCGATGAAATAACAGATTAGTTTTATAAAATTTGAGTTATTTAAGGCATTTTAACCAAATATTTTGGCCTTCTTTAAAAATCAAAGAGATCATTATTACTTAAAAGTACTCACTTCTTAAATTATTTTTTAATATATTTAAATTGTTACAAATACATGAATGGATATTCATTATATTCAACGTAACCCACATTCAGAACTCCACACATTCATAACTCACACATTCACAGAACCTATATACATCAATGTATATTCAATAAATTGGCTTATGGCACATTCGTAACCTATATACATCAATGTATATTCACGTACCTATTATGGCACATTCGTAACCTTACATTCTACGTAGATGAATGCCCATCTCCCTATTCAACGATATAAGTTATAACGAAATAAAATAAAATGGCTCTCTCTCGACTTTCTACCATCTTTGGTGTTTATCTACTCTTCTTAATCTCTCTATTCTCTCTATTATATTCTTGCAACGCAATATTTTACAATACGTTATCAGCACGATGCTCTACCAATTGAGTAAATATTTTGTGCAAGGTGAGTTTTTTTTTATTAATCAACTTATACTTCATCTTCTTCTATCAATTCTTTTTTTTTTTTCTTGGCCTGAAGCCAAATTTCCAACCTAAAAGTATCCTTCTGCTCCTGAAGTGGCTGTGGATATTTGAAAATCCTTCTAATTAATTTAAGGATTCATTTGTTTTGCAAGAATTATGGCAAATATTGAAAAGCCCAAATTCCACATCCTCAAGTGATGGAAATAATTATCTATCCCCGTGCCTTGACATGGAAATGCACCTGCTGGGCAAGATCTCGCTTAATGCAATTACAGTAAGACGAACTCCTTGCAAAATTAAAAAGATAAAGCAAATGCACTAATTTTATTCACAATATTTGCATGAGAGCCCTCGCAGACTAATATTTATTCGCTCGAGACCCTCAAACCTTGTGGAAGAGGTCAAGGATAGGTATGATCATACTAAGACTCCGTTATCCTTCCTCGCTAATAATATGATCGCAAAATCTCAAACTACAAGATTTTAAATCATGGTTCGACTATAACTCCGCTTTATTTCCGATATATTGTTTCTCGCTTCGAGTTATGCGGTATCAAGCTCACCGGAGCGCGGAATCGTTAGAGAAAAAACTTTCTCCACCTTTCCATAAGCTTCGAATATTGTATTGCAACAACAATACCGACAACGTCAATTTTCCACATAATTGGTTTAATTTCTCAGGTTCTCATCGGGCCGAGCAAACTAATGAATTACCGTCAAAAATCAACATGGATCTTAGACCTCGCTTGGCTCAAAGCATGGCTCAAGCACATGCAAACTCTGAGAAAATTATTGGCCATTTTAAAGGCTACAAGCGTAGGCAAGAATATAATCCTCGAAGGGGTGACAGAAAATTTAACCGCCTCTAGGAAATTCAATATCGTCCGAATCATGACAAAGAAAAGAAGCCAAAGAAGGTGACTAATGAGTATTTGCCATCAAGTAGCATGATTGGGTACCGGGTCACGCACTTATCGCATTCGCCAAAGCACTTTGTTGATCTATACTGTGCATCTTTAAAAAATACCGCAAACGTAGAATCTCACGCCATTGGAAATTAATCCCGGCCGCCATAACCACCGTTGAAGCCAACAATATCTCTCTGCGGGACTCCTCTTGCTTCCGAAGTAGCAAATGCATCCCCGATGTCTCTCGATTTCTTTTGAGGACCTTGATTACTTTGATGAAGCATCGACCGGTGGATGACATCTTTGATTTCGAATTTTATGATTCTAATAATTTCTTTCTAGTTGTTTTCTCTTTTAGATGTATTACCTTATTGTTCTTTATTGCGTTATAATAAAATGCTATGAACTTGATATAATATTTATTATTTTGAAATTTTATTTGACCTCATAACTAATATGAAAATTTTATGATACTGACACCTCGAAGCTGTCAACATAAATGCAAATGGAAAAACACCAAGAAAAATGAAGATGTTTGTTTGTCATAGTGCATCAACGCATACCATATTTCGTAGGCAGACATTTTTCTATATGACATTACGTGAAGACATTGTCCATACACATCTCGGTCCTATTCCGATTATTGATGGCTTCGAATGCCACAAATTGTTTTGCCAAAAGGTACCATCCCGGCATATTGAGAATGCATTTCTGGCAAAGATAAAAAAGGAATCTACTTAGCTTCCAAAGACGTATCGCAATGGGCACTATGTCAGACTCTTTATGAGCAAATGAAGAATATATTGGCATTACCTCTTATAAGATGGGCTTGAAGACCATCCATGAGAAGTTGTGCTTCTTCTATGGGTTTGTATTGTGTCATGATTAAGGTCGCTGAAACCTACTCCACCATATCTTTGCCGATTGCAAAATCCCTCGATCAATTCCTCGATTACGGCATGATCGCTCATCACCTCGGCACTACAATGATGCGTAGAATAATCCATAATACAAAAGGGCACCCTTTAAAGGATACAAAGGTATTGTTGTCCAAAGATTATAATTGTGAAGCTTGTTCACAAGGAAAACTCATTATCAAACCTTCTATAACAAAGGTTGATCTTGAATCCCCTTTATTCCTGCAAAGAATTCAGGGTGATATTTGTGGACCAATACAACCACCAAGTGGACCATTTCGATATTTTATGGTACTAGTGGGCTCATCCTCAGATGGTCCCATGTTTGTCTATTATCTACGCCAAGAATGTCACCTTTGCACGCTTATCAAGGCAGATTATAAAGCTTTCGGCACAATTCCCCGATTATCAAATTAAAGGTATAAGGATGGATAATGTCAGAATTTACATCAAAGAGTTTTGATACATATCAGGCTTCACTCGAATCGAGGTTGAGCACTGGCCGCATATGTTCATACTCAAAATGGATTGGCATCCTGATTAAACATATACAAATCATTGCCTCGCACTCTATTATTGAGAACGATCTCAACGATACAAGATGGGGCTATGCCATTTTGCATGCGGGTCGCCTCTAATAAGATCGCGCCCACCGCTAGTCTTCTGCAATCTCCTTCAAATGGTTCTTGAGCTGCGGCTTCCGATATATTTTCACATTTACGCACCTTGTAGTAAAGACAGTGCCTATCAGACCACCAAAAAGAACGAAAATGTCCCCAACGCCGTTTAGGCATTTATGTTGGGTTTAATTCACTGGCCCATCATTAGTTCTCGAATACCACGGTGACTTTTTTACGGCAGATTGTGAGATTGTCATTTCAATAAGACCATGTTTCCATCGATTGGGACACCTAAAATTGAATGGTTACTACAAAACCGCTTAAGGTTTTTTTTCCCGAATGAGAAAAAAAATTTATCTCAATTCGACTCCAAGAACTCCTCGAAAAGTGCAAAACGAGGTGCAAAGGCATAATCCATTTACGTGCTATATCCACGTACTTCCCCGATGCACGCCACGATGCTACTATAACGAAATCTCATATTCCACCGTGAATCCTCCAGCCTGTGATAGTCGTTCTCGAAGGACAAGCTAAAATGGATCAAAATCCCCCACGGTTGAAGCGTGGTAGACCAATAGGATCAAAAGACACTGTTCCTCGAAAACGAAGGGGAAAGAATCAAGAATCCACTCCAGAAGAGCCTGGTGCTGTGCTTACTTCTAAAGAGCTTAATGCCCTTGAAGAGGCACAAACCCATGAAAAGATCACCAACCCTAGGAATACTGAGAATTCCATTACATATTGTAATGAGATTTGGGATCGAAATAAAATCATCATTGACGATATTTTTGCATTCTCAGTTGCTCATAAAATTACGATGATGGATTGGTATCAATCCATTTATTGAACACGTCAAAAAGATGATTTGCTCCTAAGTGGGAGGGAAGCAATATGCCTACCAGTTTCCCTGGCTAAACGAGGTTTTTGACCCATAACTCGCATCCCCGATAATGTGTCCGCGACATAAATGGCATTGCTCCCGAAAACGAAATGAGAAGAACGAGGTCAGCCGTGCATAAAGCCTCGACTCGTCAGCTTCAAGGATTCTCCTGCAGACTGGATTGATTATGATGAGACATATTCAATTCCGTGATGGATATGATTACATTTCGCTTTCTCATTAGTCCGGTAATCTTGAAAATTGAAACGCGTCTTACGGACATTGTGACTAAGATATCTATATGGCTCATTAGACTCCTCGTATATTTATAAGAAAATTCCCGAGGGATCTAAAAATGCCCGATGCATGCACTCCCCCGCAACTTATTCTCAATAAAATTGCAAAGATCTTTGTACGGGTTAAAGCAATCTGGTGGCATGTGGTATCAACGCCTAAGTGAGTACCTAATTAAGGAAAGGTACAAGAATGATCCTATCTGCCCATGCGTGTTTATTAAAATATCAGAAACCGGATTTTCTATTGTAGTAGTTTATGTCGACGATATAAATTTAATTGGAACTCTAGAAGAGTTAGCTAAAATCACGAGTATTTGAAAAGGAATTCCAAGTTAAAGATCGGGTAAAACTTTGTCTTCGTTCATGCCTTGAGCATAAAGCAATGGAATAATCGGGCCCATCAATCATCATACATTGAAAGATTACTTAAACGCTTCAACATGGACAAGGCTCACCCATCGAGCACCCCCTTATATTGTAAGGTCTCAGATCCCCAAAAGGATCGCTTCGTCCCAGAGAATCGATGAAGAGATACTGGTCCCTATACCATATCTCAATGCAATTGGGGCTTTGATGTAATTCTTGGCACAATGTACGACCGTACATCGCTTTTGGCAAGAAATTTATTGGCACGTTTTAGTTCTGATCCAACTCGGTGACACTGGAATGGAATTAAACATATTTTTCGTTATCTCCGAGGAACCATAGATTTAGGATTATATTATTCCAAGGAATCTACTACCTCTCAAGCCAATGGATATCCCATGCCTGAGGGGAGGTGAGAGAGAGTACACAATAAGAATAAAAACACAAAGACATTTAAGAAGGTGTGTGGATGAGGAAGACATACAGTACAAGAAAAAAATACAAAGGATCCGATCCACATAAAGCTCGCTTCTAAACTCGGTTATTTATTTTGTTATAACGGCACCGCCATTTCGTGTTCTACGAAGAAATCGCTGCGAGCTACATCTTCTAACCACTCGAGATTATCATTTATATGAAGTCGAAGAGAGTGTGTTTGGTTAAGATCCATTATAACACATACTGCCAATTCTTGTTGCTTTAACACCGGTTACAAATTCTCCCAATTATAATTTATTATGAAGATAATGTCATTATGTTGCCCAAGCCAGGAGGATATATCAAAGGTGACAGGACCAAGCATATCTCGCCGAAATTTTCTATACTCACGGTCCCGAAGAAAGTCGACAAATTGATGTTGGGCAGATTCAATCCATAAATAATCTTGGCAGATCTTTTTTACCAAATCATTACCAACGCCAACTTTGAGAAATTAGTATATGGTATCGTATGTGGCGCAGTTCATAAGATGCAAGATTAACTAAAATTTCAGCTGAATGGCTATATATAGCTCAAATCGTAGGGGAGATATCGCTAACTACGACGCACTCTTTTCCTTTTGTCCGGTTTTGTCCTGTATTGGGCTTTTCCGCTTTAAGGTTTTTAATGAGGCAATTAATGCATCCATAAAAGGAGAGATCATAAATATTTATGCACCGGCACTCTTTCCCTTTTGTCCGATTGGTCTCCACCGGTTTTTCCTGGCCAGCGCTTTTAATGCCAAAGATTATTCACATTCATGAATATAAATAATATTCAAGGGAGTGTTATGAAATACATGAAATTTAAATATTCATTATATTCAACGTGTGAACTCCACACATTCTCCGTAACCTATACATTCGTGAGCTCATATACATCAATGTATATTCAATGTACCTATTATGGCACACTGTAATCTACACATTCAGAACTCCATATACATCAATGTATATTCAATGTACCTATTATGGCACATCTCGTAATTCACATTCTACGCATGAATGCCCATCTCCCTATTCAATGTATATAAGAGAATGAAAGTGAAAATAAAATGGCTCTCCTCTGACTTTCTCTACCATCTTTAGTGTTTATCTACTTTCTCTTCTTAATCTCTCTCTATTATCTCTATTATATTCTTGCAACGCAATATTTTACAATAAAAATATTGATTTTAAGCATATTAAAAACAAACAATTTATTATAAAATATTAAAAATAAAACAAATTATTTAATACTTGATATGCCGAGAGAGCATCTTTTGAGGGTCCAACCAATGCATAAGCATGTGACTCTTCTTCTCTTTTGGGCATTCTATCATTTCTACACCATTGCACTATAGATACCATAGGTATATCTGGATATTTTGAAGTGATACCATTAAATTGAAATTTGGAATTTCTCTGTGAAAGATTCATATAAGAAATATAGTTGTTTTGTTGAGGCAAACAAATATTTAAGTTAAAACAATATTTATTATTTATTTACATAACAAAATTTTATTTAAAATAAAATGTTTATCTTTTTATGATACATAACAAGAGTTACTTATCTTTTCAAAAAAGAAAAAGAAAAAAAAAACATGAGAGTCAATTATTCATCGTGGCCAAAAAGTAATGATAGGGAGGTGGGTGGATGTAGCTCATGGGTCTTAAAATTCATTCATTGGAACAAAGTAGGGAACATGATGGTACACACCCACCAACTTTTTAGGCAGCAAGCAAACAAGCCTACTTCAACTTGTAATTGGCTCTACATTATTTGAATGAAGATCAATCATGCAAAGGGGCAAGTATTTTTTTTTTTTTTTTTTGATAAACAATGAAGAACCTTCATTAAATAGATGATAAATCAGAAAGAATCACCTCCTCCAACCAAGGAGGGATGACAGAGGACTCGTAGAGACTAGCGTTGAAACAAGCATGTCTAGCAAGAACATGAGCACACTTGTTTGCTTACCTCTTAACAAACCGAATAGAGTAATTACCATTACCTCTAAGACACACACAATCTGAAATTAAAAAGCCATATTCAGAACAGTCTAAAGAGTGTGAAGACAAACTGTTAACAACTAATAGATAATTTGTTTCAAACTCCACATCAACCAACTTCAAAGATAAAGCCCAAAGAAGGCCATGGAGTGCTAAGGCTTCAGCTTCTTTGACACTACAGGATAATGGCAACCACAATGTCTTGCATGCATAAAATTGGCCATCATTCCTTCGCAACACCATACCCAAACCTATAGCTGATAGATCATGAAACAATGCTGCATCCAGATTGCACTTCCATCGGCCTCCTAAAGGCCGACCGTGTTAGAGGTCTGGCGAGTTATGAACATCGAGAAGATGCACCTCAAGACGCCCGACGCCAATCCTAGAAAAACACATACTCCAGCTCCACCGCCTTCACTGCTGGAAGTAAAGAGTTCTCCCAAAGCTTCTGATTTCGTTTCCTCCATACACACCATAAGATCATTGCTACCGAACACATTACGTCGGGATCAAGATCATCAATCAACTTTAGCAACCAAACAGGAAATTCATCGGTGGTCAATGTCGGTTTAACCACTTTAGCAGCAGTCCAACACGAGGACGAATACGAACAATCATAGAATAGATGCCAGTAATGCTCCGGTCCCTGCCCACACAACACACAACAAGTTGGCAAATTCACACCTTTATCCAACAGTCTAACCGAAACAGGAATGCAACTATTACAAGATGCTATAAAAAAAGGTGAAAATTATTCTTAAAAATAATTTCTACAACTTCTTTCCAACTAGAGAGATATAACCTAGATTCGTTTCATGAAGCAATTCACAACATTTATAAGTAAAGCATGAGATTTCACCGTATAAACCAATATTTGAATAATGCCACATCACGAGTCGTTGGTCCGAGATTTGGCTAATGGAATTGAACAACAGCCGTAGAAACATTATTCTCAAAGATAGAGGAACTGATCCGAATCCCAACCTCCTTCCTCTACATCTAACAACAGATCTCGAAACCTTTTATTTTCGAGGGGCCGTAAGCCTGGTCGGGGTTCTCGACCCTAAACCAAAGTAAATCACGAACCTAGGCATCCCTCCATGCATAAATGGATTTACCATCCCCCACTCTCCATCGAGTACCCCTATTGACAACTTCTTTCGGGCTCCAAACACTTCGCCAAACAAAGCTTGGATTACTTCCCAGTGATGACGAGAGATAGCTTCCATGAGGAAAATATTTGGCCTTGAACAAACGAGCTACCAAAGTGTTGGGGTTATGAATGAAGTTCCACCCTTGCTTTCCCAATAAAGAAAAATTAAACACCAGAAATCACAAACTCCATGCCGCCCAATTCCTTAGCACGAGCTAGTCTAGCCCAGCTTTGCCATCTAATCCCTTTCCCATTCCCTGAACTCGCACCCCACCATAACGAATTCATCATTTTCTGAACCTCATCACAAACCGAGACAGGCAGAAGAAACACACTCATACTATACGTTGGGATGGCTTGAGCCACCGATTTGATTAACACACCTTTGCCCGCCTGAGAAAGCAACTTGTTTCTCCACCCTCGATCTCCTCTTCCAAATCAGGTCTTCGATGTAGCTAAAAGAGCACGCTTGGATCTACCAATCAACGAAGGTAAACCCAAGTACCTTACTCCTCGCAGCATCACCATTAGTAACTCCCCAAAGATACCGATAACTCTCGTTGCTTGTCGGTTCGGAAGTTAGAAGAAAACATGATACCCGATTTCTGGAGATTGATTGCTTGGCCTGAATAGCACTCATACAGCTTAAGAATCCTATGGATCACTTGGGCTTTCCCCTCCTCAGACTCTCCTTAAAAATAAGAAGGAATCATCGGTAAAGAATAAGGGATATGTTTCGGGGCACCACGGCATACTCCATCACATTGATCAAAACCGTAAGACTCGCCTCGACGGCAAGGCCGACAACCCTCCGCACAAATGATAAAAAGATATGGAGAAAGAGTGGCAACCTTGACGTTGAACCTCATTTAGGAATGATGTTAATTCCACTCTAAGCCATTCACAAGCACAAAATAACGAATAGACGTTACACACATCATAATCCACTTAATCCACCTGTCGTCAAACCCCAAAACCCTAAGCATATGGTGCAAAAACTTCCAATCTACTCTATCATAGGCCTTACTAATATCCAGTTTCAATGCTACTTCCCCTACATTGCCTCTCTGCTTACAATTCATATAATGCAGTAACTCACAAGCAATCATGACATTATCAGTAATAGAGCGCCCGAGCAAGGCAAGACCGAAAGTACTAGAGATAATACGACAGACATGTTTCATAATGACATTAAGACCTTATAATAATTTTGTAAATCACATTGCAAAGAGAACAGTCTAAGGTCTTTTCATGGATTGGGATCGCGACATTTAGGAATTAAGCATAACAAAGTATCATTCGGGATAGAAGGAAAAGATAGGGTTTTCTAACCAACCTGTAGTAGTCTGGAATACCTCTGGGCCTAATAAGTTCCAAAAATGCTGATAAAAACCGGGGTTCAGGCCATCCGGACCTGGAGCTTTATCCGGAAACATCTGCGAAACAGCTCCAGTAAATTCTTCTAACAGAAACCGAGCCACCAGACCACTATTCTCCTCCAATCGGGTTACGCGGAATCCATCGAAGCTCACCATACGAAACTTCTTCCCGCACCGCCGCAAAGGCCTTCAAAATATGTCTTCGCAGATTCCCAGCCCTCTTTATCCGAAACTTCATTACCATCTGCATCATTCAACTTCCGAATCTGATTGTGCTTTTGCTTCGAAGAGGCGAGAGAATGGAAATAGTGAGTATTGCTATCTCCTTCCTTTAACCAGAAATCTTTCTCCCGTTGTTTCCAGTACACTTCTTCTTGATCCAAAAGACGGTCCAATTATGCTCTAACTCGAAAGAACTCACCCACTGCAAAATCATCTGTCTTTTCACGCAATCTCACTAGTTTTTCTGAACAACATTTTATACGCTTAAACCGCCTGCACTTACCCCATTTAGCCATAGAGACGAACACAAGGATAGCCTCTCTATCAGATCTTTATCACTGGACGACTGCCACCACCTCTTTAAGCTGTCATTGAAGTCTTGTTCACGAACCCATAAATTCTCAAAACGAAACCTATGAGTATACCCTGGCTTGTGTGAGATGTCCAGCTCTAAGAGAATGGGGGAGTGATCAGAAGAGGACGAAAGTAAATTAGTGGAGTCCGCACAACTGAAATTCCGCGAACCATGAAACCGATGCAGTTCTATCCAACCGCCCCGAACTCCAGCAAAGAGTTCTACCGCCTCCCACGTGAACCGGGTGACCCAAAAGCTCTAATCTTAAAGTGCAATAATCGCTTAAAGCCTCCGAAAGCCCCGAAAAAGCCGCCTAGGGATGCTCAACTCGAACCCATCTTATCACCGTGAGACAATAGGGTCATTGCAAATCTCCGAAGATACACCAAGGTAGAGAAGAGTTACCATGTAAAGTACGAAGGAGATTCCAAGAATCCTTCCTTCTATTACGCTCGGGATAACCATAGAAACATGTCAGTCTCCACACAACTTTGTTTGGCACATGCACTGAGACATCAATGAAGTTATTCTGAAAACTCAGTAAATTACAAGCCATCGGATGCTTCCAAAGTAAAGCTAGACCACCACCTCTGCCGACTCTATTGACCACAAACTTTCCATCAAAACCCAACTGAATTCTCAATTGCTCAATTTTCTCATCATTCACTAACGTTTCAATGAGAAAAAATAAGCGAAGGGCGCTGAGACCGAATGATCTCAAGAAGATTTTGAATTGACCGCGAGTTGCCCAAACCCCGGCAATTCCAACTTATGCACCTTTACCGCTGATGTCCCGACCATTAGACTCTCCCGCCAAAGAAGAGTTTGGATTAGTAGCCGCAGATCTCAGATTCATTGTATAAATAAGGCCACGATGACCTATCCCTTTGCCAAAGCAAGAGACCCCTCCAATTACCATCAAATCTAAATCAACTTCCTTACCGTTCGCTCCCGCATTCTTATCCTTCGAACCGATATCGCCTACAGCTCCTCCAAGGTTAACTGATGTGAATTAACAGCAGTAGTATTCGCTGAACTACCCTGATTACTCACACTTGGTGATGCACCTTGAAACATACTTACAGTGTTACCCAACGCCATACCTTGCTCATCACGTAACCACTTATCTACCACTTGGGCATGTCTTCTCACAGGAGCCTTTAGCCATGCTCCACATTCTGGTTTAACTTCTTGCTCAGATTCCTGAAAGAGTCTTGGGCAGAATACGTCTGTATGACCAATCAAACCACAGAGGTAACAAAAAACTCTAAGCCGTTCATATTGAAAACGAACGATTGCCAATCCCGCATCAGCTTTTCTTATTTTCTTCTAATGTAGCAGTGGTAGTCTCACATCTAACCTCACCCTTATTCTCATATAGGACTTCCAGAAACCACTGTTATTAACATGATCATAAGATACGAATTCTCCAATTGCATTCCCAAGCTGTACCCCTATTCTTTCTGACATATATCCCACTGGTACCTCATGCACTTGTACCCAAATAGCAAAGTGATTTAATGGAATTGTAGTCGGTATGTCTCCAGGCTTGTAATGGTGTAAAGCCAGATGAAAGTTATCGAAAGTCCAGGGGCCTCCATCCAAAACTCGGCGCATGTCCACAGAATGAAAGAACTTAAACAAGTATCTGTTTGATGGAATATCTTTAATGTGAATCCCCTTGCCTACCCAGATTAGCCAATCAAGGCGCATGGCCGTGAAGTCCAAAGATTTTATCGCAAGAAATTTCCCACTGCACAATAATCGCTTAGGCGTAATCAAGATCATCACTACCATCCTGAACTAACTCATCCCGATCCTCCTCGTAATCGAAAAGCTACCCAAATCGAATCCATCATAAAGCTCACACAAGAGGTGTGAGGAAAATAAAGAAATAGAGGCTCTCACAAGGAGAAGAAGGCCAACGCCTCATGCCCCAGCGTAGAGAATACAATATGAGATCCGACACCTTAAATAACGTTGTCTCATAGAGCATACTGGTGCCAAGGGATGTTGCCTCGAAGATCGCTTCTGGCCAGAGCCCCTCTTCAAAAATTCATCTATTCGACAGTCATTTTGAGCAATAGTGAAATGCGAGAGTGCGCTGGAAGATGGAGTAACAGCGGTAGCATCGCGGTCGATCAGGGTCCGGAGTGGAGTCTCACAAGAAAAAGAAAAGGCAGGCAAAAGGGTAGAGGTGGCGGGATCGTGGCAGCCCCCGATTCCGCTCTCCCAAGTGATCGATCACAGTGCCGGGAGCCAAAGCTAAGCGACCCTAGGGCTTGGTGATCGGAAGAGGCGCCTTCCATGGCGAGCTCCTCGCCGCGATCGCTGCCGTCTCGCGACGCCCGGTGAGTTCCCCCCGCGATTTCGGGCCCCAGCGCATCAATTGTGTTGTTACTTCTCCTATTCTATGACATTTATCTTACATTTTTTATTCAATTAGACAGGCAGGGGGCAAGTATTTATACCATATACATAGGGTATGTTACATATTGATACTGTAATTAAATATTGACTATATCTCTTTCCTTAAGCCATTATGAAATAATTTGTGACATAATTAAAATACAATAAAAGCTCCTTTGCTCACTCCCGCATTTTGATATTAATAGATAGATGAGGATAACATATCAATGTCCTAAAGCTCATTCTTGAAAGTACTTAGTGAATACCTAAATAAATAAAATCAATCCATGCTTAAACACATATAAAAATTAAAACTACAATCTAATTAACAAAGTCCTTTTCATGGAATCCTCATCCCTGTTCAGCACTGCATCGCTAATGTGACTTCCATTCCAAGGCCCAAGAATTAGTCATGCTCCCATAAGCACGCTGCATGCATCTGTGCTGCGACTTCATTCCAGCCATGGTTAGTCATTATTTATGAGTATAGATAATGATGATTGTCTACTACTTTTTGTCTTCAGAAATGATGTAAACTAAGAGCAAAATAATTATTAATTCATAATTATAAGATAATTATGTAATTTACCAACTGAGAAATGAAGTTCCAAATAGAGTTTTAATTAATTGAAAAAAAAAATTTCCCAAAAATAAAACTCTAAATAAATATTGTGTAAACCCCCAAGTTTTGTTCTTTGAGATGAGTTTTTTTTCCTTCATAGGATATTTGAAGTCTCACATTGGAAAGTGGGAGAGAGAGGGAGGCCCCCTTGCCTATAAAAGGAAGAGTCTCCAACTGTAGAGGAGAAATTTTTAGGGAGAATAGGCCTCTAATTGGAGGCCCAAACTTATCTATAAGTTTTTATTTATTTTAATAGACGATGGGTCATCTTGTCAAAAGAAGAGTTCATAGTTTAAAATTTTTAATAATTTGAGCTTGGAAACCCCAAATTTAGGAGGTAATCTCGACTTTAGAGACAGTATCGACTTGAAAGGCGACTCAGCCTATGGAGTTGCCATTCTACCAAGTAAGTTCCCTCAACTTTCTTTTTTGTTATGAAATATTTTTAATATTTTTAATATTTTTTCTTTTATTTATTTTTATTTTTATTGTTTAATTAATTGTCTGTACATATATTTAATTTATTGTTTCCTTTAATTAGTCATTTAAATAGATTATTATTATTTTATTTTCCTTTGTAAGCATATTGTTGCCTTTTTATTTTATAATTATTAATTGTTGATGCTTTTTGTTTAATAATTTACTTAATTCATAAAACCATCACCTAAATTCTTAATTCTTTATTCAAATTTCTTGGAATTTCTAATTTTATAATTTCAATTTTCCAAGTTTTCCAATTCCTAAATTACCAATAATCAATTCTTGCACTAAGTGCCCTAATTCCCCAAAATTCAAGTCTCCCAATTTCTAATTTCAATTTTTCAAGTTTCCAATTCCCAAATATCAAGTTCCTCAAATTCAACTTTCAATTTTTCAAGTGTCATAATTTTAAAATTCAAGTCACCCAATTTTCAACTAAATTTCCCTAATCTCAAATTTCAAAATTAAAAATTCTCAATTTCAAAATTCAAGTGTCTTAATTTAAATATTCAAAGTCTCCTAATTTCTGATTTCAAAATTTCAAGTTTTCAATTTCAAAATTACAATTCCTCAATTTCAAAATTCAAGTGTTATAATTTCAAAACTAAGCCCCAATTTCTAATTTCAAAATTTTAAATCAAATTATAAATTCCAAATCTCACCTCTATAAATCTATGTTTTTTTAATTTCAAAATCCAATTTCCAAAATCCCAATTCAAAGCTCTCAAACTTCAAATTCATTTCAAAATTCTCAAATTTCAAACTTCAATTTCAATTTTTCAATTTTCAATTTTTCAATTTTAAATCAATATTCAAAAATTTCAATCACATGTTTAATTCTACAATTCCAATAAAATGGAATCTTTATGTAAAAGATTAATGGGCTTATGTGGGACCCAACGTTCCATAATAGCAAAAAATATGGGGTTTAGAAATTGTAATTGATTTTAATAAAATTTTGGGCTACCAAATTAGTTGTGGTGATAATATTGTCCTTTTTAAATTTGGTAAGTCATGTCAAATTTGGTAAGTCATTTCAAAAGTAAGGAGGACAAGATGTCCAAATTTCATAAAATCTAGGATAATTAAAAATAAATAAATGAAAATAAAAGAGAGAAAAAAAAAAGATTGTATAAAATGGAAGAGAAAAAAGAAATATCTTTTTGAAAGACTTTACCATATCAAAATTCAGCAAATCATTCCAAAAGTAAGGACGGGATGTCCAAATTTCATAAAATCTTGGATAATTAAAAAAATATTAATAAAAATAAAATTAGAAAATGGAAAAGAAAAAGAAAAATCCTTTCTAATGACTTTACCATATCAAATTTCCAAGCATCTAATCATTTAAACTTATTAGATTATTCCTAGTACCCTTAATCTTGTGTAAATATTTTAACCTTAAAATAAAACCAGGGATGGAGAAGGCATACCTTATCAAGCATAGTTGAAAACGAGAGATGTCTTATTATTCTATCCGTTTTCTCTGCACAAAAAGCTTTTTATTTTATTATAATGAATAAATAAAAGAGAATCTATTTTCATAACTTTAGTATATTGTAATGACTAAATAAATAAATTTAAATTTAAAATGAGAATTATATAAGTCAAACATAAGTTTTAATCTGCCGTACGACCAAATTAAAAGAAGATAATATATATAGAATGGGAAGTTACAAAAATAAAAATAAAATCATGAATTACAACAAACCTAGAAAGTTTTTCACTTATTCAATGTAATAAAGATTTCAGTCACTAGGGAATAAAAAATAGAGAAGACATACCTTACTGAGGTTAAGGAAATCCATGATCCCTTGGAAACTAAAGAATCTCTTCTTGTCCCGTTGATGCTTTGTATCAGCAGAGCTTGCTCTCGATGTTCGAGGCCAATTGTTCTCATCTTGGGCGTATATGAGATGTATCCCACAGCTTTTCACTTTAAAAAATGCGTTGTAGCCACAACTAAAAGAGGCATTATCAATTTGAATGTGGTAGTAGGCCTTAAAAATGTTCCAGCTTCTGCATCGATACTCACTTGGGATGTCGATCCCAGGAAGATACACCACTTTAATTGCTGGATCTTTTGTGCTACCACTGTCGTAGCGTACTTCGGAATATGATAAGCAATTAATGCAATAGGTTTTACACGAAGAATTAAGCCACCACAAACGATCCCATTGTTTAGATTGATTGTCAAGGGATATAAATTCACATTCTATACCAGAACCAGCTGTGGACTGCCATTTATCATCTTCAACAGGAACATGATAGAAGAATAAAGCAAATCCCAAAAAGTTGTCATCTTCATACCAATTCATTGGGAGCTCTATTCTTATTTCACTTCCCATTCTTTGATGACTTACCCACTCTGGGATTCCAGTACTACTTCCTGGAACGACAGTATAAACTCTCCGCTACAGAAAAAAAAAACGTCATGTAAGTCTCATGTTCCTTTTTTTTTTCCTTAAAAAAAAAAAGAAAAAGTAATTATATTTCATTTTTTGAAACTGATACCTGAATTGGTGATTTGAAGCTTTTGAGCAAAGAAGACCAAAGTAGACTTGAGGAAGTTTCAATTTCCAGGAATGGACAACCATGTGCTAATATCTCTGTTAGACTTGATGGAAGTTCTCCAATTTCTTTAAGCATCGGGCAATGATTCATCAGAAGGGTCTGGAGATTACAAAGTTGAATGCCACTAGGTATGCAACACATATGGTTTTCGCTGATATCTAAACGTTCCAATAAGGATAAGCACCAAAAATCACTGGGGATTTGTCCTTCCTTTAGATTAATGCAACCACGTATATCCAGCACCTTTAAGCAACATTGCAGGCTTCTCAAATTGTCGGGCAAGTACTGGAGCTTCGAACAGTGACGCACAAGAAGTTCAGTAAGACATGTCAAATTACCAATGCTATCGGGAAGAGCCACAAGGTTCTCACAGCTGAACAATTCCAAGGATTTAAGACATCTCAGATGTTCAATTGATGATGGCAGCTCTGTTATACCTGTTTCACGTAAGGAAAGGTATTTCAATTGCTCCATATCCTCCTTGATCTCTGAAAAAGCCTCTAGATTTGAACAACCATTGAGATGGAGAACATTCAGGGATTTCAACCCACATAGACTGTTTGGAAGACTTCTCAGGTTTCGACAGTTATCCAGATTTAAGCAATCAAGTCGTGTGAGATGATCGATTGAATAAGGTAATCCTTTAATAGCAGTTCCTTCCAGGAAAAGACCCCATAGATTCCCCATATCTTTTTGGATCTCAGGAAATGTCTCCAAATTTGAGCAATCCGTGAGAGAGAGAGTTTCAAGGGCCCGCAAGCCCCCGATTCCATTAGGGAGTTCCTTAATGGCAGTACCCTCTAATTCAATCTTCTTCAAGCATTTCATATTCCCAGCTTGGATCTCTGGGAATTTCTGAAAGTTAGAGCAATGTGAGAGGTTAAGATTTTCAAGAGATTCCAACAATCCAATACTGCTTGGCAATTCCTTAATACCACTACGCCATAAATCAAGCTCCTTTAAAAGCCTCATATTGGCAAATATATTTGAAAATTTCTCAAACTTTGAACAATTGTTAAGAGAAAGACTCTCAAGAGAGGTTAAGGACCCAATGCTATTCGCACCCTTAATAGTAGTACCATCTAAATAGCAGATTTAATCTGGTTACTCCCAAATACCAATGTCATCTGTGGAGTCTTTAATTACCATCAATCTCTAAATAGTTCTCACTTCCTAAATATACAATAGTATCCCAGTCCCTCAGTAAAATTTGAACATCCCCTTAAATCAAGCACCCTCAAAAAATTCATATTCCCTTTGATCTCAGGGAATTTCTCAAAGTTTGAACAATATGAGAGATCAAGGACTTCAAGAGATGCTAAATACACAATGCTACTTGACAATTCTCTAATACCACTCCCGCTTAAATAAAGCTCCGTCAAATGTTCCATATTTTTGTGGATCTCAGGAAACTTTTTCAAGTTTGGACAACCATTCAGATAAAGCACTTTAAGAGATTCAAACTTCTTGTCGGGGAAACTTAGAAGTTGTTCACATCCTCTTAAATCCAAGTAAACCAAACTTTTGAGATCACCAATAGATGAATCAAGTTCACGCAAATTTTTGCAGCCTTCAAGGTTTAGTCTCTCCAAATTTGGCATGCTTGAGAATTTTGAATTTTGATGTGTTGTTTTGAGCTGCTCTTTATCAATGGCCTTAAGCTCCCAAGACACTCCAGAATAAGACACATTATTTTAATAAAAAGTTTTCTTCAACTTTAAAATTATTATAAAGAAACAAAAATATTAGATACTGATCATACCTGATTGTCTTTCCAAAGTTGTTTTAAGTCGCTAGACTTCAAATTGATTTCAATAAGCTTGTCTCCATAAAATTTTGAAGGAAAGGACTTCAAGGTGCATCGATCCCAATGAAGATACCTCAAATTATGAGGAAATTCGAAGTTTTTAAGAACCACTTTATTCTCCTTTCTCATCAAATATTCATGATAATTGTCGTGGATTTTAAGCAACCTAAGTTTCTTCATCTTGACAAATACATTTGTAGTGAACTGTATTTCATTTAATCCAGACAAGTGCAAAGATATGGCTTGAATATTTTCCATCCCCTGTAAACAATAATGAAAGATAATGATAAGATGATAAAAATCCTCACTGCAAATATGCTAGCAATTAACCATTAAAAAGTGTTGTATAAATATTTAAATAATTACGTTTAGGGATTTAATTCATACCTCTTGTCTTGAAAATGCATCACAAATATCATCTACATCCCACAATCTACTCCATTTGCTTGGCTCTCTAGGATATTCTTCACGAACAATTGTCCAACCCATTTGTTGTATCAAGTCATGCATTTGTATGACATTGTTTACAATAGTTACTAGACATCTATCTTGGAGAACTTTATGCCGCATGTTGCATACAAACGGTAAGCATCTAATATTCTTAAACACCATTCCTTATAATCCTCGTTTGAAAAAGCACGCAATGTCCAAGAAAACCTCCTTTGCATGTCGTTCAAGCCCATCAAAACTTATTCTAAGCACATGATTAATTTCTGGCATAAGGTGTTTTTTCAATTTATCCAATGCACTTTTCCATTCATCTATTGTCATGCCTCGAAGATGAGAACCTAGAACGTTAAGAGCCAAAGGAAGCCCTTGAGCATAATATACCATGTCATTTGTGAGGTGTACATAATCTTCTTGGGGAACACCTTGTTTAAAGGCATGCCGGTTGAAAAGTTGAAGAGCTTCCTTATCACGTAATTTTGTAACCTCATGTAATGCACGTACTTCATACTCATGCAACAAATGTTGGTTTCTAGTTGTAATGATAATTCTAATTTCCCGACCAAACCATGTAAGACTTCCAACCAATGGCTCTAATTGCTTCAAATGATCCACATCATCAATTACAATAAGAATTTTTTTTGACTTAAGTCTTCCTTGTATCCTATTGATTCCTTCATTGACATTACTAAACTCTACATCTTTCCCCACTATATCATGAAGTAGCTGTTGTTGTAGTTGAAGCTGACAACCCTTTGTGGATTTTTCTCTAACATCTTGAAGAAAGCTTGCACCAGTGAATTGACAACGGATCTCATTATAAACAATCTTGGCAATGTGGTAGTTTGACCATTCCACCAATCCCATAAATCCCAACCGGCAAGGCCGCCATTCAAATGAGTATACTTAATAATGACTTAGCTCCTTTAGGTGAAAATCTATCCCAAATGTGTTCATTCTTGAATGTGCAAATCGCTTAGGATTCCTCAAATCTTTAGAAATCTTCTTAAGAATTTCGTTAATATGCTCTGATTCATACCTGCCCATTAAAAAATATAATTTAACAATTCATGAGTTATAATGAAGAAATATTTGGAAAAAAGACATCAAACACCCTTAAATTTTGTGAATCTAACCCTTATGTTTTTTCTTAAAAAATAATTCATTTAGGACAAAAATGTCATTTTCTATTTCATATATTTACACTGTCCTTTAAAAGAAGGGAGTATATTTTTATGAAAACAAGAAAAACATTTTTTTTTTCAAAATCAGGTCAAAAATTGAAGAAGGGTCCGATTTCAAATTTTTGGTTTTCAAATCAAATCACACTATAATGAATTGGAAAACATAACAGATAAGAAGTAAATCTCAATATAACAGATGTAAGGGCATTAAAATGAAACAAAACATATTGAGCATAAATAACTTGATATATGAAGATCAAAATGAACTTCCCCATTGAAAAAACAAATTGAAGAAACTCTCGTTTTGGCTTAATAAAGTGTCAAGAAAAATATTTTTTCCCATCTTTAAAAGAAAATATCTCGCATTTTTGTAAGGTATCCAAATATAATATAATAATTTTTAAAATCTTCCCAACGCATAATCACATGATTTATTGATAGTTTTTTTTCTTTTTCTATAAAGCCAGTTAATGACAAATAAATCCTTATTAGTCGAATCAAAAGCAGAAATGAAGGAAGTCGAAGTTACCCGTCATTCACATGGAAACCACTTAGATTGCTCGCTTCAGTCAACGAATCCCTCCACTTTCTCATCTTTTTCTCATCTACATTTCCTTCATGAATAGAAAATGCTTCCCTGAAGCTCCCTGTTTGCTTCCGCACATCAGAAGGATCCACATGGTAGAAAACAGGCAAGACTATTTGATCCATTTCTTCCTGCACTCCATGATTCCGCTAACTCAACCAAGCACCACTTGAATGGGCATATAGGTTTTCTTTTCGAGAACACAACTATTGAAATTTTGATTCTTCAATAGTTTTCAAGAGTTCCGGTTTGATATCCTCTCCTTCAAGCTGATCATCTCTGAAAGTGCTGATGCCCATCCGATCCAAAGTTTCGGCTGCTGATCTAAAGTAGCGGGTGTCTTCACCTCTAAAACTCAAAAACACTTCGAAGGTATATTTGCGGATCGAGGCAGAAGAAAAGGAAGCCATTGTTGGACAGTTTCTGTATGAAAGCTTAAAGAAAGTTGAGGATTAACCTGTGCTGCTACCTCCTTCAATACTTGATAGTTGATATGCTGAAATTAAGAGCATCTTTTCGGGGGTTTGATTCACATATAAAAAGCAAACATCGATTCTCCCAATGCATAAGCATGTGATCTATACATACTACAGCGCATTCTATAATTAATTATTAAATTCTATACCACTATATCGTAGATTCCGCAAGCATTAAACTAAAAGTTCTCTTTACAAGATCCCTATTACAAGTAGTTTTGTTTTGTTTACAAGTTCAAATTACATATTAGAACATTTATCAAGAAAAAGTGAAGTATGACTGAAAAAAAAAAGAAAAAAATAATCATATCAGCGAGTGAGTTTTGTGTGGTAATCTAAGTGGCTTGAGGTATATCAGTTAAGGCAAAAATATTTGAAACTAAAACAATATTCATACTATTTTTTTATATAACAAATTTTAATTTTAATTAATTAAATGTTCACCCTTTTATTATATGTAACAAGAGTCAAAAAGTAATGACGGGCAGCTGGGTGGGTCTTAAAATTAGAATATAAGGAAGAAGGACCACCTCAACCTATACAATACACCCACCACAAAATTCAAAAGCAACTTCGTTTGACGAGCATTTGCGTTTCGCTCACAATGATGAAAAAGTAAGTAGTGAGCACATGGGTTTGCAGTTTGCTTTTAAAAGAATATAATTAGTAATTAGTTTCCTAGCATTTGCCTTTTCTCCCATTGTTCAAAAGGTAACCAGTGAGCACTTGGGTGGGTATTAAAAGAAAAGAAATATAATTAAGGAAGGACCCCGCCAAGTTCCAACTTCCAAATGTTAATATTTATTTATCTTTTTGCTCAGTACTGAACCCTTCCAGCAACCACGATCCTCCCACTACAACCTTGTTTATTATTCTATTATTAATTTAACAACAGTGCATCATTTTCCAACCTTCACCTCATCCAAGAATATACACAGCCCACACTTCATCAGTTAACCTATGCTCAACTGCACTTCATCACAACTTTCCATCTTTAACTTTGGTTGTGTTTGGTTCCCAAGTATCAAGGATAGGAAAATGTTTGGTTGCCTAATAATTTTTTTTTAAAATTTAAATTAAATATAAATAAGATGTTGAAGAAAATATGGGAATATTTTTCTTAACAATTAATGAGGAAAATAAGAGACAATGGAAAGGGAAAAGATGTTTTACAGTATATCTATCTAATATTTGGCTCCCTAGCTATATGTATTTTTTTATATTTTTTGTCCTTATAAAATATGAAATGAAAAAGAAAAAATTATTAAAGTGGTCGAAACGGAAAAATATTAAAATAAGTTTCTTATTCTTCTCTAAATTTTTCATGGGTAGCCAAAAAAGAGAAAAAATTTATGTTGCCTTTTTATTTCCTTCCATTTTTCTTTTCAATTTTTTTTTTCTAGTATTTTCCAGGAACCAAGCATAATCAAAATTTTTGAAAAATCAAATTGAGTGCTATATAGTCACCAAAAGCTTAATGAAAAAATTTGTCTTGCAAAAACATTGGAATGTAAATACTACACAAAGAGATCCCAAGTATTTTCCTGGCCCCGGGAAATTCGATCCCTCGAGGTTTGAATGAAAAGGGCCTCAACCATTCACTTTCATGCCTTTTGGGGGAGGGCCTCGGATGTGCCCTGCAAGGGAATATGCTGGAGCTCAAGTACATGCATTCATACATAATGTGGTGACAAGATTCAAATGGAAAGCAGCAAAGATCCTAGTAGTGGTTGCTACACCCATCACCCATTCCTTCCAAGGGCTTCCCAATTCGCCTCCAAACTCTATAAAAGTAGTCTATTTAAGTAGTGTTTGGTTCTTGAAAAGTACTAAGGAAAAATATATTAAGGAAAATGATTTTTTTTTCATGTTTGATTGTCTATGAATAAACCTCAAAGAAAATTAATATAAATAAAATGTTTGAAAACTTACATGTTCTTAAATTATTTAATCTTTATATTGATGGGTTAAAACAAATAAAATTGTTTTGAAGTAACAAAATTATAATAATTATTATAACATATCGCGTATCGGATTTAACTATATGTTTTATATATTTTCCTTCATTTGTTTTTCTTCTACTTTTCTTTCCTATTTTCTTTCCCTCTAATTTTTTGAGAACCAAATTACATAGGCATTAGATTTGGTAACTTAAGAATCTAAAAAATAAAAATAATAAATATTTTATAAAGGGAGAGCTTTCATATATGATTATAGCGCTTCCATATAAATCAGGCTTTTTTACCTGAGAATGTTCAATCTCACCCTAAACTGCATGCTTATGACTTTTACATATGATTACCACATTTTGTCTTGCATTCATTTTAATCAAAAGAAACACGACGGAAGAATAAAATAAATCCCAACAAGTTGTCATCTTGGTACCAATTCGTTACTTCAGATCCCATTCTCTAAATACTCAGGGCTGGTTCTTGATATTTTCAAAGCCTTGAGCGAAGTAACAAGATATGGACCCCCAATGTATATGAAGTTCAAGTGTATGTATTAAAAAAATATTTTGCTTGTAAATGATAACAAAATAAGAGCCCCTCTACCTAGGATCATTCTCCAAGACCCTAATTTCCCCTCAACCACAAATCTATAGCAAAATTCCCACTTTCCCATAATTAAGAATTCACAAGAAATGCTAATATGAAAAATTCTCCCTCAACAACAAATACAAATATGAAAAAGAAGAAAGTAAGAACTGAATAACAAGGCCCTTGCCTTTATAACTCAAAAGAACAGCCGTCATCAAAATTCCAGCACTGTAGTAAAAAATTAGCACCTTTTTCAGTTTTGGGGCATAACCGCATAAGCAATTATGAGATTTTTGGGAGAATATCGGTTTTTTTTTTTTAAATGGGAGAGAATATTACAAGAAAGCAGGAAAAATTATGAGATATGTGTGAGATTCTGAAGTGGTGCAACGTTTGAACTTTTGAAATTCTAAAACTTGAATTTCAAAGTGGTGATGGTTCATAAAAGACGTGATTCTTGATGGGAGAATCTATAAATATATCTAGCAATTCTTCTCTTGCTACTTTTCACTAAAGAAAAAACAATTTATTTTAAGTTAATACCATCAACAGCGAGTAAAGCAAGGGAAAAGTTTAAAGTTCTCGGAGGTTTCACATCGCAGCCAGAATTCAACGGCCGGAGGTATGTGCAAATCCTATTTCATTACATGTTTCCATATTATAAACATGATCAAGTTGGATATATAAGTCTTACATTTGGTATCGAGCATGGTTACACCGCTTGATTTTCTCGCGAAATTTTATATTCTTAAAAAAAATTTTGCAGTACATGAAAATTTGCGGTACATGATCTCAATTTTCCAGATTTTTTAGATCTCTTGATTTGACCTTTTTCATTGTTTTAGAAGCATTAAATCACATTTCCATTTGTTTTAATGTATTATGTGATTATATGGGGACATCAAATGTATGTTTGGCTTCGATGAAGGTCCTTTAATGGTGGTTCAGTCATACGAAGAAGATGACTTAAAAAAAAAAAAAAAACAAATAAAAACAGGCCTTCTTTTATAAAAAGTTGTTTGGGTCATAGTTCTTATTTTATCCCGCCCATTTATAAGTGGCCTTTTATTCAAATTTTCACAAGCCTTATTTTTGGGCTTTAGTAATATAAAGTGGGCTTGTCGAAATCCTTTGAAGTTTAAAAAAAAAAAAATGTTGTTACTACGCCTGAACCCATGTATGTCTAATCAAGGAGCCTCCTTCCAAACAGTTTTCTAACCTGGTCAGTGTTAAAGGCTTATATATTTTAATTTTATAATATTCCGTGATTCATTACATGCTTCATGATTATTCATTAATGTCTCAACTCATGTTTATTTAAGAATAATATTAATAAAATTTACAAATTTTAAGGCTTTCTCATGCATGAATATATTATTTATGCTTTGATTCTTTGTATGAAATCAAATTGTGTGTAATAATTATGATTAATTATACAATTTTTATAGCATAATAAGAGTGTTTAATTATGCTATTCAAATAAAATTTGATATTATACATAAACTTAAGTTTAGTGCCTAATTTAGAAAGCACAACTAAAACCTTTATAAATGTCCAAGTGATCAAAATAATTTTGGTTAGTTATGAATAGCCACAACATCTTTAATTAATAAAATTATTTATTAAGTTAAGATCACATAAAGAATGAGACATAAACTTGTAATTAATTATACTTAATATAATAAAATTTATCCCACAGGAAATTTTGTTATATTTATATAATTAATTAGGATGAGATGCTAAATTATTTTCATAATCTACCCACATGAATTATGAATTGATACACTTGGTAGTTTTATCTTTTAAGGATAGAAATGCAAATTATATAGTGGTTTCAACCTTGAACATTATGGTACTTGTGTGACTATACATGCCCAGAAAGTCTTGACAAAAGGGCGATAAGAGCCTCAAGGTTAGTGGTTTTTAAGAGGGACCATTGTGACCCCTCCACTTACCTGAGGACTTTCCTGGTGTATATAAATGCATGTACCTATCTGTTTCATAGGTTATTGTTCACCCATTAAAATTAAATAATTTACAATTTCTATCATAAAGTTAGAAATAACTAATTAAGTAAAGATTTTGCCCACAGGTAATCTTTATTAAATTAGATATAGTTTAGTGCGTGTTTTACATTGGTAACACATGCAATTAGTAATACATGCCTCACATCTAACATAAGCTTTTGGACCTTTTACAGTTTCTCAACCTGCTAGTTACACTGATATGCACCTAGACATTCCAGAACTTAGGGGTGACAACTACAAAATATGGAAAGAAAGGATTCTCCTTCATTTAGGGAATATGGACATCGATTTCGCTATAAGGAAATCGTAACCACCGTATGACGTAAGAAAGCACACCTATCAAGTTGCGCTTATATGAGCTGATGGGAGAAATCAATCGACTGGCCACGTGTGAATGTTCATTAAGACAAAATCACCGCCGGTATTAGGGCTCCGTTGAGCAATACGATAAGGTCCAAGATTTGCTAAAAGCCATTGGAGAACAATTTGTCACTGCATAAAAGCTTTAGTAAGTACCTCTCGATAATGAAATTTTCTTCCATTCAAATACAAGCGCAGGGGTGTACGTGAGCACATCATGCAAATGAGGACATCGCATCAACTTAAGAAACTCTGATGATATGTTCGCATCTCTCTCAGCAATCCTTGTGTCCCACTGCTCTCCCATCCACATCTGATCTCAGAACTTGAGACACACATAGCACAAATGTCAATTCAATCAGTTCATTTCGTTCATGTGCATTCAAATATAGTGCTTCCGTGATGGAATTAGTGAAAGTGCGATGTTGCCAAGCAACTTTGGGAAGAACAAAAAGGAATGATACATCTCGACTTACACTTCTAAATCAAATCAGAAGGGAAAGGTAGAATACCACCTCAGGCTGATATCAAGAAGGAAAATAAGTGTTTCTTTTGTAAAAGAAAGGGACACGTGAAGAAAGATTGTCCTAAATTCAAGAAGTGGCTTGAGAAGAAAGGTAATATATCATCCTTTGTTTGTTATGAATCTAATATGGTTAATGTTAATATTAACACTGTGGATTGATTCTGGTTCTACAATCCATATTGCAAATTTTTCAAGTGGTATGCAAACCTAAGGAAGCTGGGAAATAAGCTCAAGATCTTATCGTGCAACAAGATGGGCTCACCCGTGGAGGCTATCTATAGACATGCAAATAATAACATTAGACAATGGCTTTGTTTTAGTTTTGAAAGGACCTTATGCACCAAGTTTCTCACGAAACTTGATTTCTTGTTTCTAAGACTTGTTCCATTAGGTTTTTCTTTACTTTTCAAGACAATGTATTTAACTTATTTTATAAATCAAATAATATTGAACAGTATTTTGTGCTGCATGGTCTATATAGAATTCTATTTACGTAATGAAGCCACTAATAATTCTTGCATGTTCATGGCTGGTACTAAGAGGTGTAATATTAATGAGGATTCTTCTATGTTATGGGCATCGAGAGATTAGGTCACATCTCCATAGATAGAATTAAGAGATTAGTAAAAAGATGGGAGTACTTAGTACTTTAGATTATATCGATTTTGAGACTTGTGTGGACTCAAAGACATGGGAAAGCGTAATAAACAAGTCTAAGAAGCATGCCAATAGAGTTCAAACATATTAGAAATCATACATAACATATGCCATTCCGCATAATGGATATGCCTGGTCAAAATATTTCATCACTTTCATTGATGATACTCATGATAGGCGTAGGTATACTTGCTTCATAACAAGTATGAAGCATCGATGCCTTCAAAATCTTTAAAGTCAAGTTGAGAACCAATGCGGGAAGCAACACACATAGTGAGATCCTCGATGTAGGTGGTGAATACTATGGTAGGTACACCGAGAATGGACAAGCACCTGTTCTTTTGCAAAGTTTCTTCAAGAGACGATACTGCTCCAACACACTTATGCCCGGTTCTCCGGACCAAAATGGTGTTGCAAAAAGAAGAAATCGAACTCTAGTGGATATGGAAAGAGTATGCTTTAAGTAACTCCACCTTCCTCTCAATTTCATGAACACGTGACCCCAGACAAAGAAGGTATATATTAAACCGTGTTCCAACTAAGGCTGTCCCAAAGACACCTTTTGAAATATGGAAAGGTTGGAAACCGAGTTTGCGACATATGCGCGTTTGGGGTTGTCCGTCTGAGGTGAGAATATATAATCCACATGAGAAGAAATTAGACCCAAGGACACTTAGTGGTTTCTTTATTGGCTACGCTAAAACGTCTAAGGGTTATAGATTTTACTGTCCATCTCATTCAACTAGGATTGTGGAATCAAGGAATGCTAAGTTTCTGAAATGACATGATCATGGGAGGGATCGATTCAGTGGATTTCAATCTGCTTCACGATCATATAGAAACTCAACTTCCACGTCACATGAGAGATTGGTTATAGTTCATCACACTCCTCAAGTTCCAATTAGTGTTGAACAACCAATCATTGAAGTTCCACAAATAGCTGAGAACCTTCCAGAGGATCAACAAGTTCAGGAATTACCTTATAATCTTGAACAAACAGTTGAACCACAAGCTCCTCCAGGAGCAGATGATCCAACATTAAGACGATCTACTCGTGGAAGGAAGTCGGCGATTCCTAGTGATTACATAGTGTATTTACAAGAAACTGATATTGGAGTCGAAAATGATCCTGAAACCTTTTCACAAGCCATAAGTTGTAAAGAGTCTGATTTGTGGTATAATGCTATGAAGGATGAGTTAGATTCCAGCTTGAAAAGCAACGAAGTCCTGGACCTCAGAGTCGCTTAAAGGGGTGTGCCATTGGTCGTAAATGGGTCTATAAGACCAAAGAGACTCCTTAGGCAACATTGAAAGATATAAAGCGAGACTTGTTGCTAAGGGATTTTACTCAAAAGAAGGAATCGACATAATGCAGACCTTTTCTCCTCAGATTCAAGAAAGATTCTCTTCAGATATTTTTAGCATTAGTTGTTACCTTGATCCTTGAGTTAAAACAAATGGATGTGGAAAACAGATTTCTTAACTAAGTGATTCCGAAGAGGGAGGTAAGTACATGAAACAACCCTCGGGTTTCTCTTCTAGGCGCAGCACTTGGCTCGCAAGCTTAGCAGTCCATATACAACCAAACAAGCCTCCCGCCAATGGTATTACAAATTCCATGGAGTAATTACTTCATTTTTTGGTTTCATTGAAACCCCATGGATCAACAATGTATATACCGCTAAGGTCAAGTGGGAGTAAAACTTGTTTCCTTGTTTTATACGCGGATGACATTTTACTTGCAACCAATGATAAGGGAATGATGCATGAGTGAAAATGGGTTCCCTCTCCAAAACTTTGATATGAAAGATAAGTGTGAGGCATCTTATGTCATCGCATTAAGATCCATAGAGATAGATCTCGTGGTATTTTATTCATCACAGAAACCTATATCAATAAAATTTTGGAGAGATTCTTGATGAAGGATTGTTCTTACCAAGTGTTGCTCCCATTATGAAGTATGATAGCTGTTTCAAATCAATGCCCGAAAAATGATTTGAAATGAATCTACGAAGAATATTCCATACGCCTAAAGAAGCTGGAAGCCTTATGTATACTGTGTTTGCGGCCAAGACCATGCATTGTACATGCAAATGAGGCCAGTGGCTAAGATATCAAAGTAATCCGTGTGGACCAATCGGAGAGCTACAAAAAGAAAGCTCATGAGGTATCTACAAGGAACTAAAGATTATATGCTTATGCATAGACAGATCTGACAACTTGATCCGGTTGGCTATTCCGATGCACTTTGCCGGCCGCGGTTGGATTCTCGCTGTGAATCAACATCCGGGTACATATTCATTATGGCCTATGTGGAGTTTGCTTCTCGAGGAAGTGTCAAACAGGACTTCGATTGCCACTTCTACCCATGGAAGTCGACCAGATCTTGTTTTCTCAAGCTACCTTTCACAAGGTGTATATGGCTTAAGAGCTCTTACTGGCTTAGGTGCTATGGATTCTATTTCAGCCTTGAAGATTTTCTCTCGTGACAACTCGCCATAAAGTACTCTCGCTAAGAATAACAAAGGGAGTCGGTACAAGTACATCGACATCAAATACTTAGCCATTAGGAGAACATGTTAAGGAAAAGAAAGTGAATCATTGAGCATATTAGTACCGAGTTGATAATTGCCGATCCTTTCGACTCAGCGGCAAGTACGCCACCAATGAAATTCAAGGGATCATGTGGATGTAATGGGATTGTTTCCTCTTTGTAATTGTATATATACATTCACTTTATGAAATTCTACATTCGCTTATTTTCATTTTCATGTGCACTTTAATTCATTTGAGAAAATATATTTCTTATTTCGACCTAGAATAAACATAAGGTTTATCTATTAAGTTTTTCATTACCACATTAAGTACTTGAGAAGCAAAGTGCATTGTGATACATAGTTGATAAAACTCATTATCGAGGACCTAATTCATGATTCATTTTGTTAATTAAAGAATTTGATTAACTTTTGCACCAAGGAGAATGAGATTCCTGCCGGTGTAATTTGAACTTTTGAAATTTAAACTTGAATTTCAAAGTGGTGATGGCTCATAAAAAAGACGTGATTCTGATGGGAGAATCTATAAATATATCTAGGGTCCTCTCGCTACTTCACTAAAGAAAAACAATTCATTTTAAGAATACCATCAAATAAAGGAGAAAGCAAGGGAAAAAGTTTAAAGTTCCGAGGTTTCAATATCGAGTTTCAGGAATTCAATGGCTGGAGGTATGTAAAATCCTATTTCATTTCATGTTTCCATATTATAAACATGATCAAGTTGACATATAAGTCTTACAATATGGAGGACATAAAACAAGCTTCCCGGTGAAGATTGAAGATGGAAATACCATTTATGGGGAAGATCATCTTTCAATTGATATAGGGAATTTGCTACGAGATTGAATAAGGGTGGGAATGATAGGCGATTTTGTTTTATGTAAAATAGTATGTGCCGATGTGTACAAGTGCACGCGTTGCCTCAAGTAATAAAGTGAAAATATAAGTATCGTCCCACGAGGATTGAGTAACTAATTGCCTAAATTAGAATAGTCCTGATAACACAAATGTGAGAAGTTTAAATGAAAACAAACTAAATTTAAATAAATCCTAAACTAAAATGTTTAACATGCTGTAATTACAAGAAAGCCTATGTTTTATTTCATCTAACAAATTCCTATGGTGAAATTTGAAATGTTCCCAATGATGCCTAAATTTTATATTAATGGCGGATTTCACCTAAGTACATATTATTTTTTCTCAAGCAATAACAATCTACCCTTGGGAACAGTTCTAATGTATCTCTACCTCAAACCATCACAACCAAGGATGCATTAAGCATTAGAAACCCAATAAGCCCATGTAACCCACAAATATCTCTATTCTATGGAGAAACATGACATTTTATTCATGATCCAACCTAATTATTGTTTCTCAACCTCAAATTAGGTCACAAATCATGTTAATGGTGATCAATCAAAGAACAAGCATTAGAATTGAATAACATTCAATATATAAAGAAACCCAAACATCAAAGATTACAAATCAAAACTACACACCATAGTTCATTGTTTAGACTACATCAAAACCCTAGAAAATGAGATTAACTCATGGAGGGGGAAAATACAACCATAAAAAAAATGAGAAAAAGCAAGAAAATATGAGAAGATGATAGATGAAACCCATTTATCTTCTCAAAATCTCCTTCGTTTTCTTTTTCAAGCCCAAGAACCGATCTCCCCAAGAGAGATTTGTCTTTGGGTGTTTCCACCCAAAGGATTTTCTACCCTTTTACCTCTACGAGTAGCTCCCCTTTCTCTCCCGTCGAACTCCCTTGCAAAAAACTCCCCTCTCCAAGCCCTAATTTGATCCCTTTATGCCAAAAACCAAGCGAAAGTGAAGAAATGGGCTCGCAAAGAAAATACTCGGCATCACAGAAGGCAGATGAAGCTCGTGCAAGCAACGGGCTTAAAATGGAAGAATGCATCATAGTCAGACAAACCCACATCATCAGTAAATCTGATTGTGCAGGCATGAGGTGGACAACATGAAACCATATTGCCAGAAGAAACACTGCGATGACGCGGTTATTTCACCACCCCACCCAGATTGCAACTTCATCAGTCGAACTCACACAACTGGTCTTGTTGGAAAGCTTAGAGAGTGTAAAGTATGGATATATCCAGAGTGAACACTTTAGAGTTGATGGTAAATACTGAATCCACATAGTGTGCCAACTAGTCAGATTTTGAGCACTCTTCCTCATTCCTTCAACTTCCAGCCATAACTTGATCAATTGAAGTCCAAATTAAGTGAATAAGGACTCTTTGGAAAGCTTGGGAAGTCTACTATCTATCCATACAAAAATTAGAGCCATTGGAGGTTATCGTATTGCTGAAAATGTCAAAATACAATAGCTGCTGCTGCATGTTGAATTTTCTGATTTTTGGACCTCTTTTTGCTCATTTCCGCTCAATGGTTGGCCTAATCACAAAATTGAGAAAATAAAGTATTATGAAACTTATTTATGTATAAAAACTACAAAAACCTAAGAAAAACATGAGAATAAAATGAGTATTTAAGATACTCATCACACCCCCAAACTTAAATCTTTGCTTGTCCTCAAGCAAAGGAAAAAACACACATTTATTCAACACACTAAAACATATATGAGTAGAGAATGGTGCTAGCAACAAGTTAGGAGAATACCATGATAAAGTTCTATGGAAACTATATAGCCTACATGGGATCCCAACACATTTAAAATCTTTAAAGACAAGGGATATGTGGGCATGGTGATCAAGGCAAGCTTTACCCTCAATTTCTCAATGAATCCTTCCAAAAGAAACTCCGTGAAAATTGTATGCTAGATCTCAAATGTGGACGAAGGTTCCAAGACACTTTTCAACCAAACTCAACTTCTGCTCACTGAAAGACAATAACAAAATAGGCTAAGAACACTTTGTCATAATACTAAACTAAAGTAGGATGCAATGCTAAGTCACTGGCAGGTGTCCATGAAGTGGATCCATCGGGCGTAATTCCCCCCACCAGTCGTTAAGGGCATCGGGCATTAAGTTCCCCTCGAACTTCACCATGAACACTCAACTAGAATTACAAAGCACCTACTTATGAGACTGAACCATCCTCTGTCCCATATAACGGGCAGTGAAGTCAATGACTTCTAACCAGTTGGCTTAGGGCATATTAGGCTTTGAAAGGCCCTTCAGACTGTGCTTGGGATTCTGACTGGAACAACTCACTTATTTATCTATTTTTCTTTCTTTTTCATATATATATATATATATATATATATATATATATATATATATATATATATATATATATATATATCATTTCTATTTCCTTTTCTTTTCTTTTTTCTTTTTCTTTTATTTTCATGCACGTTGCTCATTGCCCTCTTTTATTAAAGTTGTCTCCATCATCATGAAGCTATGTTTCTGCAAGTTTAAGTTTAAGAAGGAAGGACAATTAAACCTTTCGTGATATAAATGAGATCTAGTGTGTGTGTGCACGAAGCCTTGGCGGCACTTAAACAAGAAGGCTCTATAACCAAGCCTCCCACAACCACTAGATACACTCAATCTTAGATCACATAAATCTGATGGTATCCCAAGTTTTGGCTAAATAAAACAAAATTTTGAAGCACAATGTCAAAGCATTCTCCAAATAGTTGTTAAGCATCACACCAACTCATATGAGACACAAAACACACAAAACACAAACATGTATAACACAAGATACTAAAGAAATTCAAAGCTGGTTCTACAACAATTTGTCCCCCCAAAATTGAACAAAACATTTCCTCAATAAAATAGAGCATGAAAAACAAAGAGGAAAAGATGACTCCCCTGAAGTGATCATCCCATCTCTCTTACCTTAGGATCAACTTTAGGACTTCCAAAAAAAACTTGAAAATCACAACTAAATCAAAACAAAACACGATCGAACTAGAAAAATTAACTAAAAAAAAAATAGAAAAGGGAAAAGGAAACTTGGGTTGCCTCCCAAGAAGCCGCTCCATTTTTCTAGAGTCCATCTTGACTCTACCAACTACGGAACGCTTGAGGATTCTTGCCTACATCCTTCTCTAGGAAGGGAGCACAAGGTTCCCTTGGGTGAAATTTCGAAAGCACATCCTCTTCAAATGATTTGATCGCAGGACCACACGGACGTTCCTCAACTTCATGCCATGAAACTACGGGATTTTCCACCTCCAAAATATATGGTATGTCTTCACTTGACAACTCCTCTTGCACAAATGCTTAAGGAGTTATCTCTGGAATTGTCTCAACTTCTTTATTCTTCGCTTTCGGTTTTAGAGAAGTTGACTCATCTTCATTCTTCATTTTCTCAATTAACTCTTCATCAACCTCTTCAACTTCCTCGTTTTCATTTACCTCTTCAATTTCTCCCTCACTTCTCAAGATGACATCCTTATGAACTTCCAAATCTTCTTCACTTATTTTCTTCACGGTGCTACAAATTTCCTTGTAAGAGTGACTTGTTAACCTTTTGCTTAGCATCATCCATGAATTTGGCATGAGCATTAACCATTTATGCTATACTTAGATTTTGTCCTTGTGGAAATTGGGTGGTTGAGTCAAAATGCTGACTCCTCATTTACAATTCATGGTCATGAGTGAGTGTCTATTGATGAATATCACATGTGAGGTATATTAGATATTGTTTAGCCCCAAAACCTCAACATTCTAAAATTGTACATTCTGAAGTTGTTTGGTGAGAAAATCTTCACTGAGCTTAACAAATTGGAAAGAGTGGCTTGAGTAGCTAAATTCAGTGATGCATCCGAAGTAATCAAGCAACCTTACAAAATGGAATATAATTACAAAGTAAAATAGAAAATGAAAATAAACATGACTAACTATATCCAAAAAGCAAACATGAAGTGATCCACTGGGTATCATCATTATAAAAAATGTTCAATCCTCCAAGAACAATACGCAAACTGATATGCTTACTTTATGTTACAGAAATAGCATGAGCCTATGTGCAGTAAAGTCCACACATCGCCTCAAGTAATAAAGAGAAAGTATAAGTATCGTCCCCCGAGGATTGGGTTATTAATTACCGAAATTAGAATAGTCCTAACTTTATTTGGATAACAAAATGTGAGAAGTTAAAATGAAAACAAACTAAATTTACATAAATCCTAAATTAAAATGTTTAACATGCAAAAGGGAAAATGTAATCAGCAGAGCCTAGGTTTTGATTTCATCTACCAAATTCCTATGGTAAAGATCTCAAATATTCCCAATGATGCCTAAATTATATATTAATTATCGATTTCACCTAAGCACATGTTATTCTTTCTCAAGCAATAACAATCTACCCTTAGGAAAGGTTCTAATGTATCTCTACCTCAAATCATCATATCCAAGGATGCATTAAGCATTAGAAACCCAATAAGCCACATGTAACCCACAAATATCTCTATTCTATGGAGAAACATGACATTCTATTCATGGTCTAACCTAATTATTGTTTCTCAACCTCAAATTAGGTCACAAATCATGTTAATGGTGATCAATCATCAACAAGCATTAGGAATTGAATAGAACATTCAATATATAAGAAACTCCAAACATCAAAGATTACAAATCAAAACTACACACCATAGTTCATTGTTTAGACTACATCAAAACCCTAGAAAATGAGATTAGCTCATGGAGAGGGAAAATACAACCATAAAAAATGAGAAAAAGCAAGAAAATAGGAGAAGAGGATAGATGAAACCCATTTATCTTCTCAAAATCTCCTTCTTCTTCTTCTTCTTCTTCAAGCCCAAAAACTGATCTCCCTAAGAGAGATTTTCCTTTGGGTGTTTCCACCTAAAGGATTTTATCCCTTTTTGCCTCCACGAGTAGCTCCCCTTTCTCTCCCGTTGAAATCCCTTGCAAAAACCTCCCTCTCCAATCCCTAATTTGATCCCTTTATGACAAAACCAAGCGAGAGGAAGAAATGGGCTCCAGCAAAGAAAATGGGCCTTGGCTTCACACTATAGAGTGATGGAGCTGGCGCTACGACGTGGCGAAAAATGGGGGCTATTGTAAGCCTGGAAGACAAACCACGCTAAGGCGTGAAAAGCTCATGTTATAGCGTGACATCACGCTGTAGCGTGAGTGGGATCATGCTGGAGCGTGAAAATCCACGCTACATTGTGGTTTGTTGCTCCTCTGCAACTTCTCTTCAATTCCTGATGCCATAACTTTCTCGTTCGAACTCCGATTTACACAAACTTGGTCTTTATGGAAATATTAGAGAGTGTAGAATATGGATATATCCAGAGTGAACAATTTAGAGTTGATGGTAATGACTGAATCCACAAAGTGTGCCAACTGGTCAGATTTTAAGCACTCTTCCTCATTCCTTCAACTTTCAAAAGCCATAACTTGATCAATTGATGTCAAATTAAGTGAATTAGGACTCTTTTCAAAACTTGGGAAGTCTACTATCTATCCATACAAATATTGGAGCCACGGAGGTCACCTAGATTGCTTAGTACAAATACATTAGTCAAGCACGCATGTTGAATTTTCTATTTTGGACCCTTTTCACTCATTTCCTGCTCAATGTCTGCCTAATCACAAATTGGAGAAGCAGAGCATTATGAAACTTATTTATACGTATAAAAACCTACAAAACCTACAAAACATATGACTCAATGCTGAGCACTCAAGACACCTAACAGAACCTGGATAGAAAGGAGATTGAATGAGGGTGAGAATTTGCAAAAACTAAAAAAAAAAGGGTTGAATGAAGTTTAGTGGGAAATGAGAGAGGTGAGTTCTCGATCGTAGCTGCCCGTGTTTTACTTTTCTAATTAACCCACCTTTTTTCAGCCTTTAATTAACTTGATTTTGCATACCAAGCAGTGTCCCTCCTGGCCTTTGCTCGTATTAATTGTGAAATACTTAATCCTGACTTTGAAAGACCTCAATTACTTTTCTGACAAATGTTTAATTCAATGTGAGAAAAACGTTCTAAACTTTTTTTTTTGCTCAGTTTAGAACCCTAAAAGTACTAATAAAGAAAATAACAAAAGAAAAACAGATTTATATTTGGTTTCTACCATGAAAATTATAAGAAAAATTCAAATATAATTCTAAAATTTCAAATCTTTACATATTTTTAAATTTCTAATTCTTATATAATTGAGATGAACATATAAATGACTTTTGAATAAATACAGAATAATTTTATTACATTTAAACCTTTTTTATTTTCCTCCAAATTTTCTTTTCTTCCACTTTTCCTCCCTATTTTCTCTCATTTGAAAACTTCCAAGTTTCCAAATCGAGCCTTATGGGAAAAGAAAGAGAAACTAATTATGCCAAGAATTGGTAGAGTAAGGTGAACTATGTTTGAAGACTCAAGTTTTTTTGGGCAAGAGGATGGCCCAGAGATTCTGGTTTATTTGAATGACAAACCATCCCCTACCTTCTTGGTCTGCTAAAATGAAGAAAAGTAAGAGAAAAATAAATATTAATTCATGCTTATAAGATAATTATGTACTTTAAAAGATATATGAATATAATAGTTCTTGCCTACCAGTATTTCAGAAATTAAGCTCTAAATAAAATTTTAATCAGTTCAAACAGAAAATTTGGCCTAAAATATTGAAGCTCTAAATAATATTTCCAATCAATTCAAACAAAAAGTTTGATCCATAAAATAGTTATGGTAGTATGGTCCTGTTTAAATTTAGTAATCCATTCGCACAAGATAAGGAGGGCGTGATGTCTAAATTGCAAAAAATCAAAATCTTGTGATATATAGTTAAATACAAATAAATTAAAATAAAAGTATGAGAAGGAAAAAAAATCCTTTTGAAGGACTTTGGCACATCAAAATTTGTTTTGGGCTGACATTCTTTTAAACATCTGAACATTTTAAAGTGTATATTTTTTTCGATTAGTTCAATAAAATTTTAACCTTCCATAAAACCCAAAGACTTTACCTTGCAGCAGGAGATTCGGTTGAAATTAGAGATGTAGAAACTTGAGAAAAATCGGGTACGCTTGAAAAAGGTAAACGATGTCGTTGCTACAATACAGTTTGAAAACCTATAAATTTTCTAGATCTAGGATAATGAAAAGAGACCAAAACTATTTGGATTTATGTATAATCAATTAAGGCAATTTCATTAAATTAGAGATTGTAGTTTTCACGAATTTCGGAACAAAAATAACTCAAATGGGTGGGTGACACATGACATGATGCATGCATGCCATGTGCATGATACATGGCATGCATGCATGCATGCCATGTAGATTTGTCCAGTCTATAAAAACAGACCGGTGGAGGAAAAAAGAGGAAAGAAAGGAAAATGAGAAGAAAGTGAGAGAGAAAGAAATGGAGGAAGGAAGATCTAACACCTTCTTCCTCGGGTCAGAGCATTCAACGGGTTGGAGTTCATCAAGCCCGGAGTTAAAGCTATTTCTGTTTCGAAGTGAGTTTTCTCTCTAGTTAATTTCTACTTAAGTGCCATGTGACTATGTTCCCACCCAAGGTCGTTTGACCGTATGGGACCGTTTGGCCATGTGGCGATGTTTCCACCACAAGGTAGTCTGGCCGTGTGGGACCGGTTGGCCATGTAGAGTCATGTGGCTATGTTTCCACCGTGGGGTCATCTGGTCATGTGGGACGGTTTGGCCGTGTAGGGCCATGTGGTTGTGTGGGACCATTTGGCCATGTAGGGCTATGTGGCGGTGTTTCCACCTCAGGGCCATTTGGCCGTGTTGGACCAGTTGGCCGTGTGGGACCGATTGGCCGTGTGGGGCAGTTTGGTCGTGTGGGGCCATTTGGCCATGTAGGGCAGTCTGGCCTAGTAGAGCCTTCTGGCCTTGTTGGGCTGTTTGGTTCAGTCCTAACACTCGAGGATGTTGGCTATCTCCTGACACAATGTGAAACTTCTACTCGAGTTTATTTTAAATTCAGGGCGTCTTTGGCCTTATTGAGCCCTAAGGGCTGTTTGGTTGGTTTCCCGAATGCAAATCTTGTGTTTTAAGGTTGCGAGGAATAGGTTGTAGTTTGGATGCGGTAGCTACGACTCTTTGTACAAGTGAAAGCGGTCGGCCAGGTTGGCCAAAATAGTCAGCCAGATTAGTGACGATTCGGCCCAGTTGGTTGATCGATTCGATGAAGCAGTGTCTCAGAGACTGTTTGGGCTGATTAGGGCGGGTTATGCAGTGTTCAAGGTCGATTTCATGGCTTAGTTGCAGTTGATTGAGGCTTGCTTCGGAGGCCTATGGTGTGATTGATTGAAGTGTCACCCCTTAGTTAAGGGATGGCATGTGGAATGACAATATGTATGCCCATACATATTGGATTGAGATGAATCGTTCTTGATATCATTATTATGATAATTGAATGACCACGATGTATGTATTTCCAGACCGGCCATTACATGGCTTGTTTACTTTTTCCATATAGACTAAAACCCCTCGAAACTCACATAATTCACAAGAGCCTTACATTTCTCTTGCGTATATCACTGGATAATTTGCTTGATTAAATAACTCTTTCTTAATGTTCGAAGATTTTTAAAATGAATTACAGTCTATGACATTGCAAGTGCACAGGTCAGCCACAAGTAGTAAAATGCGAGATGTAGTCGAGTATCATTCCACAGTTGTGAAATTAGAGATCAACTACCTCGAATCACGAATTCTATGCTATTTAGACTAGAGCGATAGTGAAAGTTTTATCTAGAAAATTAAAGATCCTAGACTATTAACTAAAAATAGAAAGCTTGAAATAACATAGAAACAACCAAAATATAAAAACGAATTCTTTTTGGACCTAATCACATTCCTGTGAGAAAGCAGCTTATCAAGAATTACAATGAAACAGTCAATTCCTACACGAAATACATTGCTCTGTTTTATGTATGGATTTAGATTTGTCCAAGATTGCCTAAATTTTGCAATTGGATTTCTCCATATTCAACTGGTTGGGAAGCCCTTGCTTCTCACAGAAGGCAGATCAAACTGACTACTGTATTTATGATTCTTGCAAGATGGGCATTTTCTTTCTCAACTACTTCACCTCATTTCTTGATGGTTTGTAGATCTTTGCTTTCCTTCTCAGATTCTTCTAATTCTAGCTCAATTGATGGCTACCATCCTCAGGATCTGTCAGTTTAACCACTTTCCCTTGATTAGATCTAATTGCTGGGGTTGGGAGCTTCCCTTTATATTAGGGTGAACTCTCGACTATTTATATTGTTAAATGCTCCTCCTTCAATTATGAGCGAATGGGATTTATCAAAATGAACTTTAGAGCTCGACAATTCATCAATGGTAGTCTAGCATGCCCATAGTGAATGTTCTCGGCTCTCAGGATTCTCTGGCTTTCACATGTCACGCGAGAGGGCATCTGGAAATCAGGCAGCTACGCTCTGTTGGTATTGATTTACCATTTGAGACTTATCAATTCAAAAGCGACACCAAGTAAGTAAATCCCAACCCAAATAATTTTCTCCATATTTTTGCGACAGATTGTAACTAATGTTATATCAGATCAAGCAATTGCGTTCTAATTGTGCATTACAATTAAAGGAGTAGATGCCCAGATCACGTGCATCCCTTTGTAATCATAGTAGGCGGGAAGGAATGAATTCCATAAATTTGTCTAGTTTCATAAATTTTAAAGCGATATTTTAGAAGAAATAGCATAAATAAAATCCCAGCTCAAATCGTTTTGGAGTTCAGTTCGGATCGAAGAAATAAAAAAATAAAAAAAAGAAAAATAAATTCTACTCCTAAACTATGCTGAGTTAAATATAATTTCAAAACTACGGGTAGTGAAGGCGGAAGCTACTTTACTATTCTATCTTGTCTATTTATAAATGTCAAAAGAAATTGGGCCGAATCCCAAAAAAAATAATCTAGGTGGAATTCTCAAAAGAAAAGCCCAAATCACTGTCTCAGGTCGCGACCTCAATTCCCTTTATTTGTTCTAGTTCAATTGCGACTAGGTTTCTTTAGTTACGACCAAGTTTCTTGCAGCTTCATTGATTAGTGGTCGCGACCTCAATTGTGGTCGTGACCTTTTTGGCTCAGTTGTTCTCAAGAATTGATGTCACGACCTTAATCTTACGTTGCGACCTCGTTGTAGTTCCCTTATGTTGCAACTCTGAGTCACGACTTTAGTTTTAGGTTGCAACCTCCTTTTAGTTGTTACCACTTTAGTTATGAGTCAGGACTTCCTTTCCTTGTTTACCTTGCATGTCAGCGACCTCAGTTTAAGTTGCGACCACATTTTCTATTCCTCTTTGCCGCCTCGAATTAGTGACTTTCTTTTTCGGGTTGCGACCTTCTTTGGTCTTTTGCTTGATATAGCGGAATATCATCGCGACCTGATAATTGGTGGTATTGCTTTTGTAGCCTTGCCTTTCATGGTCGTGACCTTAATATGACGTCGCAACCTCACATTGCTCCTTTCTGGTTGCAGGTTGTCTTAGTTGCTTTAAACATAATTGCGACCTGGATGTTGATGCTCAGTGTATGTTCAGGTCGTGACCTTAGTGATTGGTCGTGACCTCTCTTGGGGTCCTTGAATAACAAAATGGTTGCAACTTCGATTTCCCTAAGCGGGACTTGACAGCTCGACGGGTTTCTGTGTGACCTCAATATTAAGTGGCGACCGTTCACGATTCTCCGTCACTTGTAGTTGCAACTACCGTCTGCTGTTGTGACTCCTGTCGGTTCCATGTGACCTCGAGATGATGTCACGACCTCAATTTGAGTCCTTCATTTGAGCGTTTAACTTCAAATTTTCTTGCAGGTCCTCATCTGTGGCTTCATCAACGGATCAACGTCGTGACCTCAGATTGGCGTTGCGACCTTAGCTTCTGCCTTGAATAGTTTCTTTCGTCTCAACCACGTTTTCTTGGTCGCAACCTCATTAACTGGTCTTGGTGATGTTGTGACTTTGAAATAACTAAACAAAGGAGCTCCTTGTCACGACTTTCTTTCTCTAGTTGCGACCTCCTTTATGTTCTCAGGCTGAATTCTTCCAGTTTTTGATGGAATTTTCTCTTATCTTTGTATTTTTACACTTAGAAATTAAATTTGAGCAAATTACGGGTTTTACGTATATGAATCAACAATTATCTTGTAATAAACTCAGAAAAATGGATTAAAAATCAAATGAGTTTTTAGACTCATCAGTATCATTGTGTGATAATTGAATGACACGTTGTCTGTGTTTGAATAAGGCCATTACATGGCTTGTTGTAGGCTAGTTATGGACATGTCCTATCACCACTAGGCCAAGAGGTTAAAGTATGTCGCTACTCGAGTTGTAGTGGTTTGTGATGTCAACATATATGTGTACGATATGTTGGCAAGGATTGTATGACTGTTTTGGAAATTGTATGTTAATTGATATGATTGTCCAAATGATGCATGGGTATCATGCATGGTTTAAAATGTCTACATAGCACTCATGATGTATGTAGCATGGTATGAATAGGCAATAGCAAAATTGCATTGCATATGCACCAGAACATCGCATGACATGGGTGTGAGTGCATGGTAGAGATCGACACTGTGTTTGGTGTTCGATGGTGAGCTCGGTATTTTGGACTACGTCCAATGGAGTCTCACGGGTGCATTTCAACTGTTTTTGAATAAAACAGTTTATTGGAGATTGTCCAATGCTTTTGAAATAAAGCGGGGTATCGAAGACTATCCACTATTTTTTAATAAAGTAGTTTATCGGAGATTGTCCAATGTTTTTGAATGAAAGCGGTTGTGGAGGCTGTCCCTTGTTTTTAAATGAAAGCAGTTTATCGGAGAATTGTCAATGCTTTTGAAATAAAGCGGTTATCGGAGGCCCATCCTTGTTTTTAGATAAACAGTTTATCGGAGATTGTCCAATGTTTTTGAATAAAACGGTGATCGGAGACTATCCATTATTTTTTAATAAAACAGTTTATCGGAGATTGTCTAATGGCATTAAATAAAGCAGTTATTGGACGTTGTCCAATGGATTTGATTTATAAAACAAAAAGCTTTTGTTTTGGATAAAGGGTCATTGGGTGAAACACCAATGACAAGTGGTTTTCACACTTGGCATATGCATGTGTGAGGGAGTCGGTGAGGACTCGGGACATGGGATAGGGTGAGTCACATTCTCATCCATGACATGTAGACATTCGAGTTGGAACATGCATGTTTTCTTGAATGTGTGGAATGTCATTGCATGTGCACTTAGGTGGGGAGTAGCCCTTATAGGAATTATTCTCTGCTGAGCTTTGCTCACCTCGTCGTGGGACCCCCCTTTCAGGTACAAGAAGTGTACAAGGAGGCGGTGCTCCGACGAGGCCGTGATTGTAAAGGAGGTCGACATGTGGTCTTGAGTAACTTTTGTAAAAAGTGTTTTGTATAAAGGAATTTTGATTAAATTCTTTTAGACTATTGTATAAATAGTCGGTCATGTAATTATGGTAAGAGGGCCATAATTAGACTCTTACAGATTGAAATTAAGTGTATAATTGTGACGCCCCCAACCCGGCACCCGGTGTCAAGCGAGGGTGTCATTTTTTTTTATAAACTTATAACCTTTAAGCTTGTTCATTCATATATTGTTAAACATTTAACTTGTACTATGTTCTGTAGCAACATATTACAAAATATATACAAGCTCCATATATGGAAGTGTTCAACATTTACAATATTTACATTGTTTACAAAAACAAAACATATACAAAAATAGACCAAAAGGTCTTTAGTGGGCACCTAGTAGTGTGTTAGCCTTGGTTGTTGATGTGGAGTGTCCGGACTTCTTGTTTACCACTTCTCAGTACCTACGGATGAAAACACTAGTGCTAAGCTTTATGCTTAGTGGGAATAAGCTAAGATGGACACAGCCATAACACGGATCATCACACTTCTATATATATGCATATACATCTAACATATCATATCATTTAAACATGTTTATACATATCTCATATTTACTTATCATATCTGTTACATTTCTTATCAACATTCATATACATTTCATATCATTTTACACTTTGCTTCTTGTTCTTGTCACATTATACTTGTCATCGAATAGCGGTGCTATGCTTTTCTTATCATATCATATCATTTCATATGTCATATTCAAGTCATTTGTTTTATGTTTCATGTCTGCATAAACCTTAGAAGTGGATAAAGGAAACTATAAGGGCCCGAAGGCGCTGTATTCATTGTATGAAACAGTGGTCTATAAGGGCCCGAAGGTGTTGTTATCATTGTGCGAGACAATGATCATCTATAAGGGCCCGAAAGCACTGTTATCATTGTACGAGACAATGACCATCTATAAGGGCCCGAAGGTGATGTAATGACTCAAACGGGGCCAACTAATCGTATCACTTTTAGAGACTTGTTTTTCCACTAATAAGGCATGCCCATCTATCCCTGCAGAGTTCTGCGGACAATCCATGTGTATTTTATGTTCAATTACACTCTCATATTCCGAATAATTATTGTCATCAGATAATCATATGCGATATTTACAATCATTTATTGTATCTTTGCATTTTCATATCTCATTATAATACATGAATAACTATAGTTTACCATGTATGCTTATGAGCTATTTACTATCATTCAATTTCATCAATCACATATATGGATGGATTCTAGACTCAAAGGGCTTTCACTTAGAGTCAGGAGCATCAGAAGCAGTTCGGACAAAGAAATTATATGGCCAGATCCGAGTTGGGCTTCCATAAACGGTGACTCTGAGTAGAACCCGTGAGGCCCACTATTTTCGTGATTTCTGGACCTAATATGAGTTCCAATATTATCAAGATATATATGGATGGATTCTAGACTCAAAGGGATTTCCATAGAGTCCAAGAACATCCGAAACGGAGTTCGAACGAAGAAATTATGATCATCCAAAGTTTGAGGCTTCCCATGAATAGTGACTACGAGCAGAACCAGTAGGGCCTACTGTTTTTCGTGATTTCTAGACCTAATATGAGTTCCAATTTCATCAATCTATATCTTGATGGATTCTAGAATCAAAGGGATTTCTATAGAGTCCAAGAACATCCGAAACGAAGTTTAGACGAATAAATTATGACAATCCGAAGTTTGACGCTTCCCATGAACAGTGACTAAGATCAGAACCAGTAGGGCCTAATGTTTTCGTGATTTCTGGACCTAATATGAGTTCCAATTTCATCAAGTTATATATGGATGGATTCTAGATTCAAAGGGCTTTCCATAGAGTACAAGAACATCCAAAACGGAGTTCGAACGAAGAAATTATGACCATCCAAAGTTGGAGAAATTTTGACAACATCTCCCCTAAAACCTCAATATTTCCTTAATACAAATATTCCTCAATTGAGGATTTCAATCAACTAACTCAAGTCCAAAACACAATCAATATACCAAGTAGGGTTCTTTTAGACCCAAATTCATAAAAAAATAAAAATGGGTTTATGGTTTCTTCTTCATCAAACAATTTCATACAAAAGTTCAAAAGTCCAATAATCCATACCAAAATCATAGTTTCCATACAAGTTCCATACAAAACTTAACAAATTCCATACCTTTCTTTGGCTTTCTTCTTCTTCTTCTTCTTCTTCTTTCCCTTGTCTCTCTACGTTTTTCTCCCTTCATGTTTTGCTCCACCAAAATGGGAGACCAACTTGGTCTTATCCCATTTGAGTTTATTTTCTATTTTTATTGCGTTGGTCCTCGACTCTCCTATAGTTAAATCAAGTTATGTCATTTATATAATAACCTACCATCTTCTTATATTATGTCTTTTGTGTCCCATTTTGACAAGTTACAACCCTTGTATCTTGTACAAATTCCCGGTTTCGAAATTTTCTCACTTAGCAAAATAATAATTACAAAAAATTTCCAAATGCACTAATGATATACCCTAATTATGTTTAAAAACGACTAGAGTGTATTTTGGGGTGTTACAATAATTTTCATATTTTAGATTTAAATATTAATGAATGGGTCCCGGTGATGGGACGTATTGAAGTGGTACCGAGTAACTCGGTATCCACGAGTAAATGGTACCAGACTGGTACCAAGACTTAGGTACGCAATGACCTAAGATAGAAATTCCGTGGGTTGACAGCTAGTCAACAGGACCCCCGGAAATTGGGGCGTCACAAGATGTCTTCTTAAAGACAGTTTCTATGAGGTTAGGGTTTAATATGTTTAAAGTTGAAGTTTACGCCAGTTACGCAGTCGGTTTTTCCAATGTTTCACACTAAGTTTTTATATTAGGATTTTCAATGTTTCACAACTGGTTATGGAACCACTAAATTTGTTTTTGTTCAAATTCACGAAGACCATAGTTTGTCTTTGGATGGGTGCACGAAAATTAATTTTAGTTTGTACTTTCCTTGATGCAAGCTGTTGATCTGTTGGAGGAAATATAGGTGTGATCCAGAAAAGAAGAAGAATTAGTGGTGTGTAACTAATTTGACTTGGCCTTATCATCCTATTATAGATCTGTTGGTATTTTGAAGTTTATTTTTTAAAATCTAAAATAAACATCCTATTATTTCTCATAGTCTTTAACCTTTTAAATAAAATAATATTTGAATCACTTAATCAAAATTTATAACCAAGTTAAAGGAATTTAATTCCCTTTCAAATTGCCTTTAACCGAGTCATATTTTTCCTTAATTAATTTTTTATTTATAATCCATATTATTTCCGACAAGAATTAATTAATTTTTTTTATTTATATCCATGTTATTTAAAATGATATTCATTTTACAATAATAAATTTGAATTGTTGACTTTTATATATATATATATATATATATATATATATATATATATATTAATCCCAAGTCATTAGGATCTTAGGTTTTCTTATTTAATAAATTAATTTAATTCAAACATTTGGAAAGATGAGTTGGGGCCACCTAAAAATAGGTGCTCCCTCCTCCTTCCTCCTAAACACCTTTTACCTTCAACTCTTCTCTCTCTTGCTCAAGTGCTTTCAAGCACTCCTCTCTCTCAAGTGCTTTCAAACACTCCTCTCTCTCAAGTGCTCCAAAGCCCTCTCTTTAATTTTTCAAGTGCTTTTATACGGGGCATATTTCTTGGAGGAATTATACGAGTTGCATTGTATCTTACTAAGGAAGTTATCTTACTAAGAGAGTGCACCCGAGGTGAGATTTGGCTATTGAATCCTAGAGATAGAGGGTCGGTTCCCTATTGCACCAAGGTTACAAATCAAAGGAGGGCGAACTACTTTAAGGACAATGCAATTGCACGCCTCAGCCATCCTAGATAACAGATAAGTTCATCTCACCCAATTGTTCCTAGTTTGTTTGTTTTGAGCTAAGTCAAATTCTATAAATCCTTACACTTACTTAAAGGCCTTCTTAAAGTGGTGTCAGAACCTAAGGCAGTAGGTGGTAACTTGTTAGTACATGTCTAGGAAAGGTCTTTCAACAAGGCGATAAGAGCTTAAGGCAAGTGGGGTATAGCGGAACATTATGATCCCTCCACTTACTTGAGACTTTTCTAGTGTACTTAACACAACTCCTCTGTCTTGGTTTTACATCACCCAAAAAGAGCAAGTTCAACCAACTTGATTAGCTCACTAAGTTTAATTATAGGCTTTCAAATAGGTTGTTGAGCTCACTAAGTTTGTTTATGTCACCCAAAAGAGCAAGTTCAACCAACATGATCAACTCACTAAGTTTAATTATAGGCATTCAGATAGGTTGTTGAGCTCACTAAGTTTGTTTCTTAATTCTAAAATTTGTTTCCGCAGGCACTTGGTGTACCAGTTCATAGGCTTTTATTCCTAGTGGAGTCCCAAGATTTTTGTTCTTTTATAGAGAAATGTTTTGTTCCCTTATTTATAATTTCAACAATTATTCCTTGTTTGAAGTAAATGTTAACCTTAGGTATTATGGCTGCTGAAAATATTCTGAAAATCAGTATTAAATCTAAGATCTATAATGGCAAAAATAATCTCTTCTAGAAGGACATATGGCTAGAAGCCTCTCCACTCATCAACCTTACTTTAAGAGATCTAAGCTTGGTTGATTCACTCAAACCCGTGGAAGCTTACTAGCACAATCCGACAGGATGGAAGGACCTCTCGCTGACTTCCTCAAACCTTATTGAAGCTGTGATCAATAAGAGTGCGACCTGATTATGATAGGGTAGACGGTATTTGCTGGGTTCCATCCCATGATGGTAATTTCACTATAAAATCATCTTATAATCTCTAGTCTCCCTCTCCGAATATACACTCGGATGGTACTTGGAAGATTATTTGGAACTTAATAATCCCTCAAAGGATTCACACCTTCATGTGGCTCATCTATCATGGCAAGGTGCTCACTAACATGGAAAGAGTAAAAAGGAAAATATCTAACAACCCTTATTGTCATTGTTGTGTGTTGGAGATAGAAGACTTGGACCATTTATTTAGAGGATGTGTTCACTTGGAAAACCTATGGGATATTTTGCTGGGTGACGTGACCATAACAGGAGCCCGTAATATGCCATTTTAGGAGTAGATTCACAACAATCTCCATAATAACTGAAAATGGAAGGAAGATGATTGAAGGGAAAGGTTTGCTACCTGCCTTTGGTGTATTTGGGAGTAGGAATGATAAGAGTCTTTAATAACCGTATCATTGATTTCAATCAGAAGAGAGCAGTAGTAAACTCCTACAACCATGAATTCGCAATAGCTTTTGCTTCTCAAGCAATCGCTGTGGGAGGTAGACACCTGACTAGGTTGGCTTATGTTGGGTGGAGTAAACCCTCTCTTGGATGGAGAAAATTGAATACAGATGGCAGTTTCTATTGGGAAACCAAGGCAGCAGGTTCGAGAGGCATACTCAGAAATGACAAGGGAGAATGGGAAGATGGCTTCTCAGTCCGGATCGGATGTAACAACATAGAAGAAGCTGAAACTTTGGCTCTCCTCTATGGTTTAAAAATGGCATGGGAAAATGGAGTTACAAGACTTATGGTTGAAGTAGAGTCCGTAGTTGTCTTTAACTGGATTACAGGGTTGGAGGAAACGACAAACTCCCATGTCAATGTGATCTAAGAATGTAAGGAATGGCTTCAAAGAGGTTAGATGGTTAACGTCAGGCATGTCTTAAGGGAAGGTAACTTGGTGGCGGACAAGCTAGCAAAGCTCGCTCTAAAGTCTCATAGTAGGAATATCCTTAAGATGGCTAAGCCCTCGGAGGAGGTTGACGGATAGATTTTCAGGTTTGTTGGCGATAGAATGTAGAGAAGGGCTGGGTGCTTAGCCGTTGTGTTTTCTTCGGGGTAGCCCCCCTCCAATTGATAAAAAAAATAAAATTAAAATGTTAACCTCAAAATTACCTAGATATACTTGCTTTAATAATGTTATTTGTGAGTAAGATATGTCTCTCACATACCCACCCCGCACATACCTGTCGTGCCATATAAATGGGACAGGGAAGGTATTGCTTTGGCCCGATTTGGAATTCTTGAACCCTCCTCACTAGAGTTTAGGACAAGAATGCAATAGGTATTAGGTGTTGGGTTTAGAATTGACATTATCTTCTTCCCTAGTGCTTCATAAGAAGATGTCTACTTCGAAGTTCAAGTTTGATGAAGATTTGAAGGTTTAAACATGAAGTCCTTGGAGAGAGTCGGGACTATGTTCGAACTGAGTAAGGACTCGAATCAGTTCTAGACTCTTAAAGCCCAAGGTAACTAGAAGGAAGAAATTGAAGAGGCCTAGGACTTTTCTTCATCCTATGGATAATGTTAAAGGTTATAAAATCCACCTATGAGATAATCTCTCGAATGAAGTTGGAACACAAGTAGGACTCCACTCTAAAGAGGATTGTTTGGTGCCCAAGTATACTAATTCTTATTGTGACAGCCTAGAGATAATTTCCATAAAGGGATAATACTGAAATTCATAATTAGATACTGCGTCACTTTATCACATGCCAAAGTCACGTGATCTAACGCAACAAGGAGCCTACTCAATCTAGGACTATGCCACGTGGATTGATGCAACAAGAATCATCATGGGTGAAGGGTTCTACTTGGAATAGGACTCAACCCCTAGACCAAGTTTGAATGAGAGTTAGAACGAGCATAGAACTCTACTCAAGAGTGGACTCCTTTGGTATCTCGACTTCTGGGAAGAAGCATCAGGATAAACTAGTATTTATTAACATCCTATAGATAATGAGCTACTCGATCTAATAATTCAAACTATCGAGAACTAGATTTGGAACATATTGGGTTTAGAATTGTCAATATCTTCGTCTCCGGTATTCTATAAGAAGATGGTTGCTTAGAAGATGAGATTTGAGGAAGATTTGATGGGTTAAACATCTTATCCCTAGAAGAACCAGAAGTAAGTCCGAACTAAGGTCATCCCACGTAGTGCAGGTTTCACGCATGAACTTAGGTGCGGACTAGAGTCGGAAGCAGACCGGGTTGTGGCTCCCGAGTTCTAAAATTCGTGGAGGCGAGGTACGCCGGGAGCAAGTAACCTATGGGCTTGAGATCTTTTAGGAAAGTAGATAAATATCAAATCAAAATCATTTAGGCAAGTGAATAAAGATCAAATCAAGAAGTTCGGATCTTCTAAGCTATAAAACTAGAATTGGAAACAATCTAGGATTCTATTCTGAAGAGAATACTTTAGTAGCAAGTTTCTGATTTCCGCGTGATAGCTTAAAGGAAAGTTCAAATAATTCAAGGTAGGTTTGGAGTCATATTAGGATAATGATCCAACCTTATCTAGTCTTCCATAATCGAATATACAAGGCTATATATTTGGGTTTTCGGAAGATGTTCAACATGGATTCTACAAATGATCTTTGAGGTACTGAACTTTAAAAGCCTTTCACCTGGTGTGAAAGATCGCTTCTTTATGATTCATAATCTCATCTTATTTTGATGTAATGTGGGCATGGGTGTACGACATTGTTGAGAGATGAATGAAGGGAGTTCATACTAAATCCCATTATGACTTATTAGGTTGAAGAAGGGCCTTGGGCAAAGAGGGAGTCTCGTACCATGTAAGATTAATTGCAACCTTGAACATATTAGTGGGAATCCTAGCATTTTGTTATAAAAAGGAGAATTGAGGGATTTCATTCTGAATTCCACTATGAGTGATTAGGTTTCAAGAAGGATCGTGGGTAGAGAGGGAGTCTCATACCACATAAGACTAATTGTAAACCTTGAATTAGATCAGTGGAAATCTTTGCATTTGGGCACAGCCCTGTGGACACAGACAGTTGCTAAATCATGTAAAATTTTGTGTGCGCTTTTATTTTGCTACATATATTTTTTATTTAGTTGCACACAAACCATCCCTCACATAGTTCGGACTTATTGCACATCTAAATCCAAATCCAAATACACCATGGACCATGTCTAAGAACACTCACTTATATATGAGATTAGGTAAATGGGATGGAGGTGCTCATCTACAAACGTCCCATTTGTCATCCTAATCGGTCAAAGTTTCGTATAGGCGATCTGTAAAAGTGTAGTGGGTGTCTTTACCTCTAAAACTCAATAACACTTCAAAGGTGTATTTATGGATTGAGGTAGAAGAAGAAGAAGATTTTTGGTCAAAGGAAGCTATTGTTGGACAATTTCTGTAAGAAAGCTTAAAGAGAGTTGGGGAATGGGGATTAACTTGTGGGTCCCAATGCATAAGCATGTGGCTTTCAATTCTCATCTAAGCATTCTATAATTTCTACACCACTATACGCATATTCCACGGGTATATCTAGATATTTGGAAGTGGTAGAATAAAACTTGATTTTAATTTCTCTTTGAAAGATTCATATAAAAAATATAGTTGTTTTGTTGTGGCAAACAATTATTAAAACTAAAATAATATTTATTATTTATTTACATAACAAAATTTTATTTAAAATACAAATGTTTATTCTCTTATGATATGTACCAAGACTCATTTATTCACATGACCAGAAGAGTAATGATGGGGAGTGTGGGTACCATGGGCTTTGACCCCGAGCCCACCGGCCAGCAGGCTGTATTTGAAACCCGCAGGTATGTGGCTTGATCCTACGGGCCTAATATCTTCATTTACCAGTTAAGCCCAAACATACTTCCCTAGCCGGACAGAGGACATAATGCATGGGTACAACCTCTCCTGGCTGGCTACCATCTTTAAGAAGGCATCCGAATGACCTCCCTCAGCTTGAACAAGTATCCACCCTGAGGGCGGTCAAACACTTTTTAGGGCAGAAGATGCGGGCGACTTGGCTATCTAAAGGGAAGAACAAGTCATAACGCACGAAAAGCGCCACCTTCCCCTTCCGTTTCGGAAGGAAATCATCTATTTCCCTTGAAAAAAGAATCTCCTCCCTCCTCGATAAAGGGGGAAGGAATGACACCAAAGAAGGTATGACATTCTTTGCTGAAAAAGACTGATTCTTTCACTCGAGTTCCACACGATCGACTTAGGCATTGGAGAGGTGGCGGGCGCACCACCACCGTTTCTTGTTTGTTTTGCAGGTGTTGGCAAGTTGATGCTCGGCGATCCGGTATTTCGGTTCGGGGAGACTCTGATTGACGCCGTCTATAGAACGACAGCAAAGGGGCTCCTCATCAACGATTTGCGAGAGCTTGGATACATCCGCTTTCAAATGATCTCCCATCCCCCGAAGCTTTGGTAGTTCCCAATCACTCCACCGAACCGTCAGATTTGGTCACCATGACCAGCAACCCAGTGGATCAATCCCTCGAAGATCAGTTCCTCTACTAGCGTCAAGAGATGGAAGCAAAGCAAGAGGAATAGGCCAGACAAATGGCCGAGTTACAGGATCATGCTAATTGTCTGCAGCAGGAGAACAACCGCCTGCGAACTCATTTTGAAGTAGACCTGGGCCGAGAATATTCAGGAACCTACCCATCCTGCACCTCCGGTTCAACCGAACAAGGGTAAAGAGCCCGTCCTACCAAGCAATAGTGATTCGCCAGGGAACGACGAATTATCCTCTTGTAGCTCTCCGCTACCTGACCGTTCGCCACCTCAGAATAACGCGAAGGCTGAATCCAAAAAAAGGCCTCCTCGCCTATCCAGCCGATCTGTCAGTGGCATGCGCCATCGGATAAGAAAGAGTAGTGCAGGTGAGGCGACGACATGGGCTAGCCCCGAATATATGCTGCAGTCACGGGTATCGGCTCCACCTCTCCCACCACGTGTATCCTGTTTGGGTGCATCCTTCCCAGTACCCCATTCCTTCTTGTCGTCAAGGACTTGGGGACATATTTGTGTCTCAGCTAGGTGATTACATCTTGAGTTCTGAGCCTCGGCTTTGTCATATTATTTGCCATGCATGCCGCCCAGCATGACCGCATGCTACATTTCAACCCAGCGATGATACTCCTTAATGAGAGAATATTAATTCTTAGCCACCAAAAATGTTTCCACTTGATCTAAAGGGATTTATCGCTAGTTCAAACTCAGAGGATCATCGACTCGTTCGGTGAGTTTGTGGAAATACATTCGTCTCCCAGTACTTATGTTCAGTCCGACAAAAGGGAAACATCAGCTCATTACAAACCATCCTTAAGCGGGAAGATAGATACATCCGAGGATTTCACCCGGGAGATTTGGATAAGTACATCCCGACAAAAATCGATGCATACAACATGGATGCGGTCCTCCATAACTTTCAAAGAAGCTTTGGGCCGACTACCCCTTTCTTCCAGTCATTATCTCTAGATCGCTCTGACGATGGAAGAGCGTATGCGGGTGGGCGGAGTATTCTACCTTTGGAATATAATATCAGGCGGCACTCCAGAACGATAGCTGATTACTGCACGAAAATAGAAAGCACGCCCCCTGAAGCAACAACGAGAAAGAAGGGGCGGTAAGGCGAAGTGCTCTGGAGCGGTACGAGGAAGAGAAAGAGGAAGCTCGGTTTACCCCACTTGAACATCTCCTGATAGGCTCCTCCCACTCATCAAGATCGCCTTGACTTTAAATGGCCTCCGCGATCAGGTGGGATCGAGCAATGCAATCGATCTCTGAGGTGCAATTACCACAGGGACCACGGGTATGAAACTAACAGATGACGAACTCTGAAGTTCCTAGTGGAAAGACTGTCGGTGGCCGCCTTAGAAAGATGTATCAGAAAGCCAGCCGCTGCGAAACGGCTCCGATGGTTGAAAGAATGCGACCGGGTTCGGAGCTCCCATCGAGACAGGCCCACCATCAATTTACATATTGGGCAGCGGTAGGTATTATGTCGATTAACTGATTAGAGGGAAAAAATTCGCTGAGCAACCACGATTCGAGCGGGTGAACAATCAATTACCGAGACGGTCGTGAACAATAGTAACGGCGACCCCGTATCCTTTCTCCATTAACTTCGTTTGAGATTATCACTCCACATCATGATGCACTTGTACTTACTTTGTAAATTGCAATTTGATGTGCAATCACTCGTTGATCAGGCGTATGACGGGCACGCTACACCTTCAGCCGGGTAGATGAAAGTTCCGCCAGCGGGCTCGGTTCGATTGGGAAATTTTTTCGGTTAATCAGGGCAGCTTCACTTTAACCATGGGTGATATTGCTCTCCCCGTCAAGGTAGGGCCGGTCACTCAACAAGTCTTATTTTCAATTGTCGAAGACTTGGGATCATCTGATATCGTGGGCGAACTTGGCCTGCATCGCATGAAGCGGTGCCCTCGGCCTACCGCAACGATAAGTTGTCGACCCGACAGGACAAGTTGACCTTACGACGGCCAGGTGCGGCTGGTAGTGCCCCATCATTTGTCGGTTGAAGCCTTGAAATATCAAACTCAGCAATCTGGCCCCGAGTCTGATCCCAGAATAACAATCACAGTTCGCTGCCCAGGCAGGGAAGGAGGACATGGAACAATTAGCTATGGATCCCCTGGAATCAATACTCCTGGACGGGCCATATAAGCACACTTATGTTAGCTCATTCTTGTTTGGGGAAGAGAAAGAACGACTACGTCAGGTTTTTCTTTGCAACATTGATGTATTCGCCTAGACCCACTTGGATATGGCGCATTGCCGCCACATGCTTCTCATAGAATTTGAATGTCTTCTCGATGCGCCGGACGATTAGGCGAAGAGTAAAAGTGACTTCCGCCACGATCAACATAGTTATTTAAGGGTGAAGTAGATAACCTTTTGAAGTGGGGTTCATCGGAGAAATCAAATGCCGGAATGCTGGCCAATGTGGTAGTGGTACCAAAGAAGGTGGCAAGCGGAGTATGCGTAGACTATCTGAGATCTCAATGGCGGCTGCCACTAGAAACGGCTTCCCTTTACCACGCATAGACTAGATTGTAGACGCGTCAGCCAGGCATGAGATGTTGTCATTCCTAGATGCCTTCTCAGGATACCACCAAATCCCCATGTACCCGTTGGATGCGGAGAAAACATCGTTCATCACCCCACATGGGTTATTCTGCTATAATGTAATGCCGTTTAGGTTAAAGAATGACAGGGCTACGTATCAGAGGCTGGTGACCAAAATGTTTAGACCACTGCTGGGTAAAACCATGGAGGTGTACATTGATGGCATGTTGGTAAAATCAAGCCGGCGCCCGTATCAGATTACATGCAAGAAGCCTTCGAACTCGGGCATACGGCATGAGCTCAATCCCTCGAAGGTGCCTTCGAATCACCGGGCCAGTCCTTGGTCTCATGGTGACCCAGGAAGGGGGCATAGAAGCAAACCTGCTGGCAAGGCTGTGGAATCCCAGGCTCCGGTTCGAGAAAAGATTTTAGCAGTTGGCCAGGCGGTTGCCTTGGTAGTTCGTACTGCCAGTTCACGGACCATCCTACGACCATTCTTCGCCACCTCAGGGGCGGCGGCCGGATAGGAATGAAGTGTGTCAGGCCTTGTTGCGATCAAACATTACTATGAGCTAGTTCGCTAGCCACGGCCGTGAACCTCTTCATGTATTTAGCGGTTTGAATATCATAAAGCGGCGTCACATTTCAAGAAAGTGAGGATGGAAGCGAGGCCGGTGTTCTTACGTCGGCCAAAATCCTTAGCGGCGTTGAGAATCGAATCTGACCACCTTAGCCAGTCGCTTTAGCTCTCAGGATATGACGAAACTTCACCTTTGTGCTGAGCACACCCCATTGTGGTGCTGACTAACCTTCCCCTTCGAAGCACTATTCATAAGCCTGACTTATCCAGGAGGATGGCTCGTTGGGCGATTGAACTAAGCGAATACGGTATCCAGTATAAGCCAAGGTAAGCTAAGAAGGGACAGGTTCTAGCCGACTTCCTAGCAGAAATTCCCTAACCTAAAACATGCCCTGACAGTTTGAATTGGTGGACTCTCAGTGTGGACGGGGCATCTCGGTAAAATGAAAATTCGGCATTGGCAGTTAAAATCACCGAGGTGGGGGCGGTCGAGGTAAACAATCAACTAGGCTTGACGCCTCAAACAATGAATCATAATATGAAGCCATCCTAGCTGAGATTGAATTGGCAGCTGCAATATCAGTCGACAAGCTTATAGTCTGGTGATTGGTGTGGTGTAGAGGCGGGTAAGCGAGTCGAGGGACCCCGAGATAGGCGAAGTATGTAACTCTGGTTAAACAACGCTTGGCTAGTTTTTCTGCATGTAAGCTCGAACACGTCCCCAGGGACTATAATGAAAAAGCAAACGCCTTAGCCACCGTGGCGGCTTCACTGCCCATAACATAAACAATTCTCCTCCCTATCTATTATTAGTCGGGTTTCTCTATAGCCAGCGCTAGGGTAAGCGGGTAGGCCAAACCTCCGCTTTACAGGATGGACCTAATAGCTACATTACATCGGCACGGGGAACTCCGCAATGAAAGGACAAGGCTCACAGGTCGAATCCGGTCGGACGATTTTCATTACTCGTGACGGTAGTACCAGCGATCCTTGGGCGGACCATATTCCGGAAATCGCAACTGCTTAGGCCGAGGTCTGCGGTAGCTATGTTGGCCGAGTTGCATGAAGGAATATGTGGCAATCACCCAGGCGGCAAAACTTTGGCACAGGAGCCCTGCGTGGGGTATTGATGGCTGACCATGAGTCGGCGCCGCGTTACGTGAGAAAATGTGACAGGTGCCAACGGCAGGCTCCCATGTTAAGATCACCGGCTCAGGACTTAATATCCATCTCCAACCCTTGGCCCTTCGCTCAATGGGGAATTGACATAGTAGGACCACTCCCTACAGCCCCGGCTCATAGGAAGTTGTTGCTAGTAGCCACTGATTACTTCAACAAATGGATAGAGGCCGAGGCTTTTGCATCAATCAAAGACAAGGACGTCACTCGTTTTACGGAAAAACTTCTCTTCGTTTTGTCGGTTGATATTCCCCAGATCAATCATTATCGAGACAACGGGCCTAATTTGATAGCGAGTCTCGAAAGCCGCGAGTTGAAAATAAAGAACTTATACTCCACCCCTCGACATCCACAAAGCAACGGCCAAGCAGAGGCTTCCAACAAAACCTTGTTGACGGCCTTAAAGAAACGGTTGGACGCAGCTAAAGGCAAATTGGTGGACGAACTTCCCGAGGTCCTTTGGGCTTACAGAACGACCACCCGTAGACCAACCGGTATATCTCCCTTCGCACTTACCTATGGGATGGAAGCAATAATCCCTACATAAATCGGTATGCCTACGCTCCTAATGGATATGCCCGAACAGTTGAGTACATAATCCATAATCAAGGACCTAGACACGGCGGATGGAAGCGCATGGTTTCTTATTGCGTCTGAGGTAGCGCATCTACCACCGCCAGTTGTGAATCCACTATGGCGTGAAACCCCGGGGAAGTGTTTCTAGCCGGGGGACTGGTCTTAAGGAAAGTCTTTGAAACCGCAGTAGATCCGGAGGTAGGAAAGTTTCGAATAGCTAGGGAAGGGCCATATATTGAAACACGAGCCGGTGAATCCGGATCATATGCTTTAGATAAGCTAGATGGAACACCTGTACCTAGAATGTGGAATGCTATGCACCTCAAAAGGTACTTGCTCTCCTAATTCTATATAGACTAAAGACCTTCAAATTAACATAGTTACAAGAGTCTTACAACTCTCTTGCATCTCTGTTAACTTGGAATTACTTGGATATAATTGATAAAATGAATTTATCTGCTTGATTTGAAAACGGTTTTAGTCTTAAGACCTTTATGAGTGAGCAATTCATCTGAAATGGTAAAATGGATGTAGAATCGGATATCATTCCACTTTGATTGTGAGAATACGAGTTCCAGCTACTGACTACTCAAAGATCCATACTATCTAAACCTCTCAACAAGTATGAATGAATTATTATCCTAGAAATATCTTTTAAAATCAATTTCAAAATCTAATTTAACAAAATAAATGAACAACCAAAAATTATAAAAAATGAATAAAAATTTGATTTGAATCAGTTATACATTTGAAGAATGAACACTAAAAGTAAACAACGTAAACGATCGATTACACACAAATGAAACATGATACTCACGTGCATACGGATATAGATACATCAGAAGATGCCTATGAATGCAATTGGATCTCTCATACTTCATTGATTAGGGTCCACTGTTCTTTCAAAGATAGAGATCTAACCGACTACTTGTAATTTGCTCATTCTTCTCAAAATGCAGGTATTTTTTTCTTTCTCAATGCCAGTACCCGAGTTTTGAAGGCCGCAGATATTTGCCAACTGAGACGGGGTCATTAGGGATCTACAACTTGATTGATAACTCAGCCATGTAATCTAATGGTTATTTCCCTTTCCTTGATTAGATCTCAGCTAACACATGTTCAAGAATTTCTCGAAAGATTAATGGTGAAATCTCTGATTATTCAAATTGATAATTGATCCCTTCCAACTTCAATTATGAGTGAAATGGGCATTTATCAAGGTGGACTCTCAGAGCTCATTAGTTCGTCAATGATAGTCTAACATACACAACAGTTGAATGTTCCTAACTCTCAGGAAATTCAATCTCTGGGTCACTCAGAGAGCCTCCTGGAAATCAGAGTAGGTTCTTAACACTGGAAGTGTATTTGATACTACCATTGGGAAAGAGTAGATTCACGAACAATATCAACCAAATAAATCTCAATCCATATAATTTCTTTTGATTTGTACAGGAAAGATTGTAGCTAACAATAAATCCGAATTAGCGGAAGCTGTGCTTCTGGCAAGCTGCTTTACAAACTATAATGGAGCATCGATCAATTACACCCACTGCAATTGTAAGAAACTGAAAGAAACAAAATCCATAAATTGTCTAAATTTCATTTTCGTCAGGTAATTTTTGCAAGAGAATAAGGAAAAATTTAATCCATCTTCAACATTCAAATAGATTGTTGGTTCAGATCCAGAAAATAAAATAAAAGAAAAGAAAAATCTACTCTAAATTATACAATGGGTTTCTTCTTCCCCAAGTTTTGGGTTCCAAAAGTGAAAAGTTCCAAAAAGGCTAAAAGTTACTTTACCAAAGCGGCGTGTTTCTATTATAAGCTCCAAAATTAGGCCTAGATTCCAAAACTCCAGGTGGAATTCCTTGAAGAAAGGCCCAGTCTGCTGTTTCAGGTCGCGACCTGGATTATCTCATTTGTCTGTCAAGCTAGTCGTGACCTTAATTACTGGTCGCAACGTCTATTCTCTTTGTTTCTGCACTTGTTGAGTTGCGACCTAACATCTTCAGTCGTGATTAGATTTCTTGCAGCTTCCTTGATTAGTGGTCGTGACCTAAAAATGGAGTCACGACCTCGTTGACTTAGTTGTTTTAAGGATTTGACGTCGCGACCACATTCCCACGTCACGACCTGGCTCTTTTTGCTTTATGTTGCATTATGTGTTACGACCTCAATGTCAGGTCGCGACCACATTTCTACTGCCACCTCTTCAGTTCTAGGTTAGGACTTCTTTTTTTCTAGTTGCAACCTCTTTGTTCGATCTTCTGTTTTTATCAGTCCCGAATTTCGATCGCGACCTCAATTGATATTCCTTGCCCTCCTTCTGGTCACAACCCCAATTCTTAGTTACAACCATTTTCCTTACTCCAGCCTCTATTCAAGATCGCGACCTCAAAATGGCATCCCGACCTCATGGTTGCTCTTTTTCTGATAGGTTTCTGTCCAAGTTGCTTAAATGTAGTTGCGACCTCAATTTTGACTGTTCAGCACTTCTGCAGGTCGTGACCTGAATGATTGGTCGTGACCTCCCTTGAGGTCCTTGACTAATATATTGGTCGCAACTTCAAATTTCTTGGTAGGGACTACGTTGGTTCAGTTTCATGTTGCGACCTCAATATTTGGTCACGACTTCCCTTTGGTTCTTCAACTCACGTTTAGTCGCAACCTCAAACTCTCCATGTAGAGACCACAGTTCAGTTTCATGTTGCGACCTCAATATTTGGTCGCGACCTCCCTTTGGTTCTTCAACTCACGTTTAGTCGCATCCTCAAAACCTCCATGTAGAGACCACAGTTCAGTTTCATGTTATGACCTGAAAAGCACGTTGCGACCTCAAGTTGGGTCTTCCATTTAAGAACTAGTCCCAACCTCAGCTTTCCTGCAGAGACCTCATCTGTGGCTTCATCAACAGATCAACGTCGCGACCTCAAGTTGATGTTGCGACCTATGTTTTCTTCATTTGACGTCGCAACCTTAGATTGGTGTCGCGACCTCAGATTCTTCCTTGAATGTCCCTTCTGCCTCATAAACTCTTCCTTGATACCATAACGTCTCTTCTTCCAGGTGCTTTGATATTTCTGATGCAACCTCGGTTTCACATCCACGACTTAGCTTGAGCATCCTTAGAAATTTCTCCTCAAGACTAGTCTTGATGTCTTTGTCTGACCTAGAATTAACTGAATCGAAGAGTTCCTTGTCGCAACTTCATTTATGTTATTAGACTGGTTTCTTCTGGTTCTTGTTGGGGCTTTTAATTCTACTGTAATTTCCTGCAAAATTAGATTTGAGTAAAATATCCATGTTTCTGCATATAAATCAACATTTATGTTGTAATACAAATCAGAAAAATGGATGAAAAATCTAATGAGTTTTTTACTCATCAAATTCCCCCAAACTTAAAATTTTACTTGTCCCCAAGCAAAGAAAAGAAAGAATTGTTTGTCCTCAAACAATTTAGCTTTATTTTTAAGGACATTTTACGGTTAAACCCTTGATCTGTCTTATTTTGATTTACTTGAACAAGAAGGTTGTAGTATTACCTCAAATTCAGTCATTAATTAAGAAAAAGGGAATGTTTTCAATCTCCATCACAAATAAGCTGATGAAATTTTCATGTAAACATACCAGTCATTAAATCTCGTTATGTGAGTGTGTGTAGGTCTTCTTTCCTATTCATCTTTTTGTGAATTTAGTTGATCTTCTGGAAATCTCCTTCAAAAATAGTTTAAGTCCATAGGCTTGTTTTTCATATTGATCTCCACTAATGTAAGCAAACTCAACCTTCAAGATCAAAAAGGTCTTTCAGGTTTGTAATGTTAGGCTTGGGTAATTGGTGCAGGATGAAAGGAAGTTTTTAAAGTTGAATTTGCAGATTACTCTTTACACTTCCTATTTTACTGCTTTCTCTCATTCTCTTCTTTTCATCAAAAATCAATTTCCAAAACCACAACTTAGGTTGGTACATCTTTTGCATCACTTTCGGCTTATTCCTTTTCTTTGGAACTTTTCTTTTCTTCATTTTCTGTCAAAGTTTAAGAAATTGTGCAAGGTCTTGTCCTCGCCGCTTTCTACCTTTCTTAAGCCGAGTTTTGGGTTACTAGCTCCCATACCCGGTTGGCATTGAGATTTGCTAGGTGTTGAAACACCCCTCAGAACTTAATAACTCAAGGAAGGAAGGCTACAAGACAATAATAATTTCCCTTTGACTACTTTTGTTGTTTCCAGTTCCTTTTCTCAATTCTCATATATCACTTAATATCTCATTTCATTTCCCCTCTCTCATCTTTCCTGCATCTTTCAAAAAGAATTATTACCCCCTGAGAGCTTGCTATTTTTCTCTGCCTTTTAAATGATCTTATAGTAATTTGAGCCATCGGGGTTCTTCGTAGGATGAGATTTTAAGAGGAGGGAGGAGGGGGGAGGAGGAGAGGGGGGGGGTGGGAGGGTGGGGTGAGTGGTGGGAGGGATTGGCTTTTTATTTACGCTATTTGGAAGGGAGTGGGCTTTAGAGCTCAATCGTGGAACTAGAGGTGTGCAGCTTTTCATATAATGATGGTAGGCTTGAAAAGGTGCAAACTTCCAAGGATGGCCTCTATAATTTCTTGTTAGTTGTTTTTGCCTAGGATTTCACCTCAACCAATAATCTAACAAGGTCTAGGACCTTATGCTTTTGAGTTTAGATCATTCCAGAAGATGTTTCTAATCCCTCTTAAAGTGTTAAGGATTTTCCAGACCCTGTGCATAGTTTTTCCAAGATTTGTTTGGACTTAGTTGTTTACACTCAAAAATTCAATCATTTTATTTGCTCTTTCAATTGTGTATTTTTCCTGATTCTTCAACTTTAACTCAATTCAAACCAATACCTTAACTTCTTATTCAGATTCCATGACTTATGCTCTAACTTTTCTTAAAACATTGTTCTGGACTTACTTATTGTTTGTTGTGTCATTTTACAATTTAAGCTAGAATGTCTAACTTCTTTCTCTCATAACAACATGTAATGACACTACCAACATAATCCAATCAATTTAGCCCATGAACAATTTACATTACTACCTTCAGGTCTCACTCAAACAATTCACCCAACCACAATATTCACATTGCAGCATTATTCAACACACAATGCAGCATTATCAGCAATTAACTATGATCACTTATGCTACACACAAAACACTTTCACTGAATCAAAGAAAAAGTATTTATTAATGCTGAGAAAAGATGACAATCAAAGAGATTTCAAAAGAGTTATTATTTCCTTCTTTTATAGGCTTTGGGAGGTATGATGTTGGGAGGGTCTATATCAAGGCTAGCTAAACTAGGATCAAATTTTGGAAAGGTCATCTCTGATTTTTTTTTCTCGTAAGCAAGGGGTATTTCCTTTCTTGTTACATATATATAGCTTGTCAAGCATGCTTCTTGATGATCAGTGTCTTGCTTTTCCCAATCTTATTAGCGAGTCCTTTCCAGATACGAGATACACTCAACTGAGTTTTGTGAATTCTAGTTGATCAAATCTAAGCATTCAATCCAGATCTTCCTTCTGTATGCATCATTGTCTTCAAGATGTTGATCTCTCTCCTTCATCAACCTCCCAAACTCTTTGAACTGCTCCTTGTACAGATATTTAAAGGCCTCTATTTTCTTTAGCATATTCCCTTCCATCTCTGCTTCTCTCTTTCTTAGTATGGTAAGCAATTCTGCATCTCTTTTGAACTGGTTACTGTAAAATGCTTTCAGGGTTGCTTTCATTTTCTCCATTATCTTTTCTTCTTTTCTTTTCAGCTATTCCTTCCATTCTTCTTCTCTTTGTCTCCAGCTCTGCTCCCACATATGTTATTTTCTTCTTGCATCAGCTTCCAAAAATTCTTCTCTAATTTGTTGTTGTTTCTCCCATTTTTGCTCCCTCTCTTCCATGTCTTTCTTCATGGATCGAAGCATCTCCATTATCTCTGTATTCTCTTCTCTTCTCCTGGACCCCTCTACTTGCTCAGGAAAATGCTCCTACCCCTCTGGGTAGGAATGGCTTAGTGGACTCATTCTAAAAGGTATTGCCTCTGTCACTGTTGGAGGGATGTCTTCTGGAATTGATTCCATGTCTCTTGTGACATTCACCTCAGTAGGCTCTGTTTCTGCCTCTGTTTCCACTTCCATTATCCCCTTCTGTTTTTTGCTTCTAGGCCCCCTTATCACCCTAGTTAGGGTTAGAGAGGAGACCTGAGGGCATCTTTCTTCTTCATCCCACACTCCCTTCACCCCTGCCAAGTTACACAGTCTGGTGATGGTGGTTGGGTGAGGGATCAACCCTCTTTTGTTGCTTAGATGGTAGCCCCTGATGGACCCTTTGATCAGGCCCCCAACATTCATCTTATAACCCCTTAATAGGGCGTATAGAATCATGGCCTCTTGCTTCTTCACTAAGCACAGGTGCATTGTTAGGATGATGACAGAGCAGATAAAGTAAAACCATACCTTGGCTTCTTCTGTGAGGGACCCCCTATTGATGGCATAGTGTGGGTTTTTCTTTATCGTCTCCGGCCTCCTTACTCCGCCCAGTCCAACGGGTTCTGAATTCTAACATAGTCACGAGGTTGTCAACCATTTTTTTAATTTGGACCCATGCTTGAGGTCCTTCAATTTGAACATCTCGTTGATTCTTTTGTGCCCGAATGGCACTCAGACCCCTTTCACAAAAACTGTATCGTCATCCCTCATTTCCACCATATTTGCGTAGAATTCTTACCATAGCAGCAAAACCTAGTGCCTTGTGTTCACAGAGGAAGTTCCATCCTCTCTTCTCTATTAGTTACGCAAGCGAAGTAAGTTCAGGGCCTTTCTCCTATAAAGCCTACTTGTCGAGGATGTGATTGTTCACCAAAACTTTGACTTGCAGAGATGAACTCCTTAGTCTCGGTTTCTCCTTCCTTGTCATGCTCTGCATTCCTCCTTTCTTAGAAATAACTGGCTGTGACGTGCTCACCTACTCTGTGGTTGGGTTTCGATTCGACCTTTGGCTATTTCCTCAGGTTGAGGTTCCAGATGAACCTCTTCCACTTCTTGGACACACTCACGCATCACCTTGTTGATCATTCCGTTAAGATCCTGAACATCGCTCTAATCTGCTGCCATGAGTGAAAATTTTGGCAGGTAACTGGTTTGCACTATGGGTTTAGAGTTTGGAGATTCAAAGTGGTAGCACGCAGAAGTAGAAGAGTTGGAATGAAGTAAGATGAAGGGATTTTTGGCTTCACACTTGTTTTAAGGAGCTCAAGGTTATGATTGCTAAATGGGAAGTCGCAATATTAAATTTTGAGTCACCACATTAATGGTTTTCAGTAAATGTTGTCTTTAATGTTGCGACGCCTAAATTAAAGGTTTAAAACCTAAATTTCTTAAGATTTGGACAGTTTTTGAAATTACAGAGCCTGCTCAGGTGCAATGCAGGCACGGGTGTGGTCGCAACGAGGAGGGTTGATGTCACGACTTATATTTCCGTTCTTTAGTTCTCTTGATGTGAGCCTCAATGTTCTACTGATGAGCTCTATTATCATATTTGTTATTTCAATGTCCAGCTTCTTAGTCGCGACCTACGAACTAATATTGAGACCTAAAAACTGATTTTTGTCCAGAAATCTATGTTGCGACCTAAAATTTTCTTATCCTAAATTTATCAATTCTTACCCAAATTAGCGACCTACGATGCAATCGACCAAGAAAACTTCAGTCATGAACAATTCCAACCTCTTCATTTGAAATTCCATGAACAATTCAAAATATGTACAATTCATCCTTGGCATTCAGATATTCATCAAATCCACTCGATAATGCAATCAGATCTTAAAATTGGATGAAAAATTAAAAATTCCCCCAAACTTCAATCATGCTTTATCATAAACAAATAGCAAATTATCCACGAAAGTATCTTGCCCTTTTTTTCTTTTTCTTTCTTTCATTATGTGGCTGGATGTTTCAAGGCGAGCTTCCCTTCTTATGCATACCTTCTCATATCTCTAGGGACATCGTAACATAAAACAGCAATAATAAAACCACACAAGCTTCTAAAAAATCAAAACTCAAAATTCTAGCTCAAAAATCAAGACTTAAAACAAACTGTAGTGTGGGTTGCCTCCCACAAAGCTGCTCAGTTTTGAGTCCTTAGTTGGACCTGCTGCTATCAAATTATTGTTTCTTCAAGTTTTCTCACTCAAAACTAGGAATCATTTTGCAATCTGAATTTCTCTAAGGTAGTGCTTCCAATCTCGACCATTGACTTTGGAATTCTCTCCATATTTACAGGTTCTCAGTCATCAACGCTCATTCCAAAGGTTGCGCGATACTGATATATGGTCCTATTTTGATTCCGGCTTCACTACGGAAAGAGTTTGATCCCGGAGTTGAATAAGCGGGGACTTGATCTCTTGTTTTAAATTCTCTACTCAAAATCCTCTGATCATGCCATTTCTTTGTTTTATCTTTGTAAATTCTGGCATTATCATAGGCTTCATTCCTCAGCTCTTCCAATTCATTCAGCTGGAGTAGCCTTTCTTCTTTAACAGCCTTTAAGTCAAAGTTCAGCTTCTTGATGGCCCACATGGCTTTGTATTCCAATTCAACAGGAAGGTGACAAGGTTTACCAAAGACAATCCTGTATGGGGACATTCCAATGGGAGCTTTATAAGCAGTCCTGTATGCCCACAATGCATCATCAAGTTTCAGGGACTAATCTCTTCTACTGGAGCTTACAGTCTTTTCCAGAATTTTCTTTATCTCCCTATTAGAAATCTCAGCTTGCCCATTTGTTTGAGGATGATAGGCCAAGCTCATAATGTGTTTGATTCCATATTTTCCCATGAGTTTATTAAAAACCTTATTTGCAAAGTGGCTTCCTCCATCACTGATGATAGTTCTAGGTGTACCAAATCTGCTCAAAATATTCCTTTGCAAAAATCCCACAGTTGTATTAGCATCATTTCTAGGACAAGCTGCTGCCTCAACCCACTTGGATACATAATCCACAGCTAAGAGTATGTATAAATTTCCAAATTAAGGTGGAAAAGGCCCCATAAAGTCTATTTCCCAAACATTAAATAGTTGCACCACCAGGATACCTTGCAGGGGCATTTCATGCCCTTTGCTAACATTTCCATTCTTTTTGGCATTGATCACAAAGTTTCACCCATTCAAAACAATCCTTGAAAATAGTAGGTCAATAAAAGCCTGATTGGAGAATTTTGTGGGCTGTTTTGTCTCCTGCAAAGTGTCCTCCATATGGTGATGCATGACATTTATGTAAGATCTTGCCTTGTTCACTGGTACACACACTGCGATTATCATATCGGCTCCTCTTTTAAACAACAATGGATCATCCCGGATGTAAACCTGTGTCGATCCTTAATTTTTTCTTTTCTTGGTATTGGGATTACGGTGGCATAACCCCACATGCTAAGAAGTTCACAATATCAGCATACCAAGGTGATTGGAGTGACAATTGGAATAATTGCTCATCTGGAAAATGTTCTGCTATTCCCTTTTCTTTTTCTTGTACAATAGGTTTCTCAACTCTTGACAAGTGATCGACTACTTGATGAGTTTAAAAACTCATTTGATTTTTAATCCATTTTTCTGAAGTATTTTGCAAGATAAGTATTGATTCATATGCAGAAACATGGATATCTTACTCAAATTCAATTTTGGAAAATTCTGACATAATTGAAGGTCCAGGCAGAGCGAGGAAGAATGCGGGTCACCGAAAGCCGAAAATGAGTGCGCAACTTAAAATTGATGTGACAGTAGCTTGTTAGTTCGATTATTTCAGGAGTCACGACATCACCAAGACTAGTCTTGAGGAGAAATAGAAGGCTTTATCGAGCTAGTTGTGGCCGGAAATTGAGGTTACGACCCGGAAGTACCAAGGCGACGGTAATAGAAGTTGCGACCCGAGTAATTAATTTGAGACAACAAAAACTATTCAAGGTAGAATCTTGAGTTTGCGACACTAATGCAGGTGGCGACGGAGTGAAGATGGCGAGATTGTGATGCAGTGATCTAAGGTCGCGATGGTGATCCGTTGATGAATCCACAAATGAGGTCTCTGCAAGAAAATTTGAAGTTGCAACTAGTTCTTAAATGAAGCACACCTGACTTGGTCAGCGACATGAAAGCTGGATTAACCGATCCGCAAACATAGAGTTTGAGGTTGCAACTAAACGAATGAGTTGAAGGACAAAAGGGAGGTCGCGACCAATTATTGAGGTTGTAACATGAAGCTGAGCCAAATGAAGTCCCTGCAAGAAAATTGAAGTTGCGACCACTTTATTGGTCAAGGACCTCAAAGGAGGTCGCGACCAATCATTCGGGAATGAAGCTTGAAGAAACGAGAAGTAAAAATCCGGTCTACAGCTACGTTTGAGCAATTAAGTAATCCCAGCGAAGCGAGCAACTTCATGGTCGAGACATCATCTTGGGTCGTGACCTAGAATAGAGAGGTGGAATGAAGAGCGGTTGCAACCTAGAGTTGAGGTTGCGACTAGAAGAAAGGCAGGAATATCGAGGTCCACGACCAATTATTAAAGATTCGCTGACTTAAGAATTGAACATGTGAAGACAGAAGACCCGATAAAGTCGCTGACCAATCATTACGGTGCGACTGAAGAAGTGCGGCGGAGTCAAATCCAGTCGCAGCGGAAAGGAAGTCACGACCTAAAGTTAAGGCAGTAGAAACAGAAATGTGGTCGTGACCTAAAACTGAGGTCGTGACGTACAATGCGGCATAAGGAAGAGCATAAGTCCCAACTCGGAAGCTGGAAGTGGTGACAACAAAAGCGAGTCGCAACTAAAGGCGAGGTTGTGGCTGCATAATCTGATAGAAAGGAAGGAGGAGCAGAGGTCGACATGGGACTATGGTAGTGACATCAGTTTTTGAAAATAACTAGGCCAACAAGGTCGCGACTATAATTGATATTTACGACTATAATCAAAGCAGTTAGGGACCCAAGTCTATTGAAGTTATCGGAGTCGCAGCGACGAGTGCAAATGGGGAGGAGAAATCAAAGTCGCGACGCATGAGGCGGTGGGGCGAGCTTTTTCTTTAGTGAAATCCACACGGAGCTTTTTGAGTTAAGGCCCATTTCTTTTAATGATTATAAATAGACTTTTTAAGAATAGTAGTAGCTTTCGTCTTCGATACCAGGCTGGGAGAGGAGGAAGGACTCATTGTATATTTTTAGAAGATTTTTCTTTTATTTTTCTTTTCTTTTTCGGATGCAGATCGACGAATGGTGTAAAAATGTTGAAGCTGAATTTAATTTCTGATTTTCTCCATAATTACTGCCTGAAATTAATGAAGTCTGGATAGATTTCTTGAATTCATTCTTCTTAGTTTGTTACAATTACTATGGGTGTACTTGATCAATGATCCATTGTTGATTGTAATCACGATGTTAAACAGCGACTTAAGCTAGATTGGATTCTTGTTAGTTAGGTCTTTTAAATGTCTGGATATAAATACTTGGATTGGGATTTATTTAATTGATGTTGTTTTGAATCAACCAGTTCCCAATGGTAGTACGAATGCAGTTCAAGTGTTTGTAGCTCGATTTCGGGATGCCTCACAACGTGACACGAGTTGGAGATTCCTGAGAGCTCGGATGCACTCACTTGTGGGTATGTTAGACTATCATTGAAGAACTACTAAACTCACGAAGTTCGATTCGATAAACTCCTTTTCACTCATAATTGATCTTTGGAGGGAGCATCAACCTAAATAATCAGAGATTTCACCTTAATCTCATGGGGAGTTTCCAACCCTGTGTTAGCTGAGATCTAATCAAGGGAAGGGAAAAACCATTAGATTTAAAGGATAAGCCATCAATTAAGTGGTTGAAGTTTTGCAGTATCCCTGAGAAGGGAAGCAAAAGATCTGCAGTCTCAAGAAATGGGTATAAAGTATTGAGAAGAAAAATACCGAGATCTTGCAAGAAGGTCAATACAAGTAGCTAGTTAGACCCTTGTCTTTGAGAGAAGTAGGGAATTCTAACCAGTGAATATGGAGAAATCCAATTGCAATGTTAAGGCAATCTTGGACAAATCCAAATCCAGCAGTAAAACAGAGCGATGCATTTTAATGTAGGAATTGACTGTTTCACCGTATTTCTTAGATAACGTTCATTTCTCATAGGAAATTGATTCAGTCCAGTGTTTTAATCCTTATTTTTGGTCGTTCTCATTTTATTTCAGTTCATACATCTGCTTACAATCTAGGATTGTTATTTTCTAGATTAAACTCTCATTATCCCTTTTGAGTTCAAATAGCATGGACCTTAAGTAGTTAGGGTAGTTGATTTCCAATTCTTGTCAATCTCTGTAGGAATGATATATGGACTTAAATCCAAATTTTACTACTTGTATGACCTGTGCACTTGCAGTGTCATAGACTAGACCCAAATTTTAGAATCCTGAACATAAAGAAAATTTTATTTAACTAAGTAAGCTTATAAGAGTTAACATAGCTGCAAGAAGAGTGTAAGGCTCTTGTAACTATGTTAATTTTGAAAGGGTTTTAGTCTATATAATAGAAGGCAAACACTACCACATTGTCACAACCCTTCTTGTCTTTGATTTCTAGATCAAATTCCTGTAATAGCAATACCCACCTGATCAGTCTTGGCTTTGCTTCTTTCTTTGCCATCAGATATTTAATTGCAGCATGATCAGTATGGATAATGACATGAGACCCCAATATGTGTGGCCTAAAATTTTCACATGCAAATACTATAGCCAACATCTCCTTTTTAGTAGTTGAGTAATTCTCTTGAGCTTCATTGAAGGTTTTGCTGGCATAGTATATGGCCCTGAACACCTTGTCGGTTTGTCCCGACATAAGCTCCGTTGCGTAGTCACTTGGCGTCACACATGATTTCAAATTCTTTGTTCGGTCTGGTTTTGCCATGATGGGAGCCCGATATCTTGATCTGATCTCTTCAAAAGGGCTCATACGACGAATTTCGTCAAACTTAAACTTGGAATCCTTTTCCAGCAATCTACATAATGGCCTAGCAATTTTAAAGAAGTCTTTGATAAATCTTTTATAAAAACTAGCATGTCCCAAGAGACTTCTTATTCCCTTTACTGTTGTTAGTGGAATAAGATTCTTTATAATTGAAACCTTTGCCTGGTCTGCTCAACCTCAACTGCGAGAAATCATGTACTTGAGACAATGCCTTTGTTACCATAAAATGGCATTTCCCAATTCAATGCTAGATTCTTGTCACGGCTTTGTGAAATCTGATCCCCCCAATTATGCAGGCAATTTTCAAAACTGGATCCATATACTGTGAAATCATCCATGAAGATCTCCATAACTTCCTTTGCCAAATCTGAGAATATGGACATCATGCACCTTTGGAATGTAGCAGGAGCATTACACAAACCAAATGGCATTCTTCTAAAAGCAAAAGTACCAAATGGGCAAGTAAAGTGGTTTTCTCCTGGTCCTCAGGTGCAATGGCAATTTGGTTATATCCATAATATCCATCAAGAAAAGCAAAGAGTAAGGGGTGTCACGCTGTCGTAAAACATCTTATCAATGAAGCGAGGAAAATGATTATTTCTAGTTGCGGTATTCGGTTTCATGTCATGCACACCCTCCATCACATCCACACGCAGTTCTTGTAGGAATTAATTCATTATTTTCATTTCTGATCACAGTAAATCCACCCTTCTTGGGAACCACATGAGCGGAAACAGAGGCATGCGATGTGCATATATAAAACTTGCATTTAACCATTTAAGCACCTCCTTTCTGACAACATCTTTCATCATAGGATTCAGCCTCCTTTGGTGTTCAATAGAAGTCTTTGCATCCTCATTAAACAATATCTTGTGCATGTAAATGGAGAGACTGATACCCTTTAAATCCTCAATTGACCAAGCAATAGCTTCCTTGTACTTCCTCAGAATTTGCGTGACTTTGTTCTTCCAATTTGGTCAATGCGGTGATATGATTCTTGGTTTCCACTTTTGGTTCTAAAGCATATTTCAAATGGTGGAGCAGTGCAACCAGTATTAACCCTTTTGCACTAGTCTCTTGCTCAATAGCTTTCTGTTCCTTGCTACATACATGTTCTTGACTGTTTTCATTCAAACTCAAGACTGTTTCTTTGTTTTGCAAACTATAAGGTAACAATTCATAATCAATACTCTCAAGATACTGAAAATTCATCTAAATTTCATTGATAGGATGTTGAAGATTACAATCAGAATTCAGTTCGAGTCTTGACGGGACTATTTGTTTTCTACGGCGTACAAATCTACGCATCGACATGCAGTTTGTTCTAGACTCTTTGTTAAGGTTAAAGAGCCTTTGCTTCACCTCCTACCCTTAGATTAGAGCTCACCCTTTTGCACATCTATCAAGGCAGCTCCTGTTGCTAAAAAGGGTCTTCCCTAGCAAGCAGAAAGGGACTTGGTATCCTCTTCCATCTTCATGATCTGAAGTCCCACATGGAAGATAAATTTCCCTTTTATGACACATCTTCAAGAACACATACGGTTGTGCCATGGATATCGACCATCACGTAATATAATTCTTTGTTGGGGTGAGTTCCCCCAAACTCAATCTCTGCACCACTGATAGAGGCATCAAATACTGGCACCAAAGTCACATAAGGCCTTCTTGAATTCATATTTCCCTATAGAGAAGGGAATGGTAAAACATCCTAGGTCATACATTTCTTGGGAGACTTCTCTAGATACACACCGCTGCGGGTGACGAGTTAAGTTCACTATTCCTTCCTCAACAATCTTCTTTTTCTTGCTTAGTATCTCCTTCATAAATTTTGCATAGTTTGGCATTTGATTGATTGCCTCTGCAAAAGGGATATTGATTTCTATTTTCTTGAATATTTTCAAGAATTTAGAAAATTGTTCTTCCCTCCTTGCTTTCTGAAACCTCTGAGGAAATGGCACTGCAGGAGTGTAAGCTTGTACTTTCTCTTTCTATTTTAGCCCACAGTTATTCTCAGGCTTCTCAGTTTGCTTTTGCTTTTCTGCATCTGTAGTCTTTTCTGACATATCCTTCTCTTCTTCTCTTCGATTCTTAGCAACTGCCATTGATCTTTTCCTTCATTTCTTTCTTGTTCTAACATTTGCTCATTTCCTTCCCTTCTCAAGCTGAACTGCCATGCGATCTTTGGGTTCTTTAGGTGTGTCACTTGGGAATGCACCCTTGTTACGAAGTTACGCATATTCGGGGCCAATTTGCCACCACCATGTTTCCGGGTTCTTGTGAGGGCACTTGTATTTTTCTGAAAAATCTGAGTATCAAATTTGAAAACTTCTAACTCAAATAGTTTCTGTTCATGGAGGTTTAGCAGCCTCTTGTTGTCCCCCATGAACTGCAGCATCTGGTCTTCAAAGGGCTGGGTCCTTCTCTGACCCTGATAGTCATTCTTGTTTTCTCCCTACTGCTGTTATTGCTGGAACCTTGGTGGTGGATATCCTTGTTGGGAATTCTGCCCATGTCTTGGGCTCTGTGTAGTCCTTCCACCATATGAGAAGTTCTCATGGTTCCTCAGTGCTGGATTGTAGTGTGTGGGCAGGTTGGGATTTGGCTTGAAATGGTCGCTTCTTGGTTCATTCATGTACTTAGCCTCTTCAACCCCATAGGAATCCTCCTCAGTTGGTACCTTAGCACTTCTTCTCATTCCCTCTCTTTCCACTACTCCAATTTCATGAGCAGAATGCAATTTTCTTTACTTTGTCCATCCTATGCATGATCGCATCTAACTGTGCTTCCATGGCAGTCATTTTATTTAGCTCGATGACCCCACTTCCTCTTGCTCTGCTATTACTCCCTGAAGTTTCAGATTGAGCCTTCATGTTACATTTTGCTAGGTCTTCGATCAAGTCTCTTGCCTCCTCTGCACTTTTTCTCTTGAATGCTCCACAGCAAGAAGCATCAATGATACCCTTGGAGGTATTATTCAGAGAATGATAAACTATGTCCATTTGAATCTTCAAATCGATGTCATGCATCAGACACCTCTTCAACAGCATCTTGAGCCTTTCCCAGGCAATGTATAAGCTCTCATTTTCCCCTTGTTGGAATACTATGATTTCCCTTCTTCTTTCAAAAGTGAGGGATAGGGGAAAGAACCTGCCTAGGTATGCTTCTACCAGCCCTTCCTAGGTATCAACTGAACCATATGGTAATGACTCATACCATGTGGCTGCAATATCTCTTAAGGAAAAAGGAGAGGTGCGGCTTTATCACCTGCGGCCTCACACATTCAAGCTTAGCGTGTTGCCATTCTAAAGGAATCTACCTAGAGTGCTCATTGGGGTCTTCGATTGGGATGACGATAAACTAGTCTCTTTGCACCATTATGATCAGAATTTGGTTCTCAAAGTTATTAGCCTCTGCGATGAGGTGTCTAACTCTGATACCCTTGGATGGCCAGTCTCGAGAAATCCATTGTGTATCTGTATTGGAGGCCTTCCTACTGTTGTCTCTTGTTCAACTGTTTGGTCAACTCTTTCATCTGCCATGGTTGCTTTTTCTTCTTTGCTAATCTTTCTTAAGCTCCTTAATGTTCGTTCCGACTCGTTATCGTGCGGAGTGCGATGCGCGGCTTCCACAGAACATCACGAAAGTGAAATACACTTATATTAATGGAATCAGTGGAACTAGAAATATTTTCAATTAGGCTCTCTAAACGATCGTGACACCCTTGCGACTCTTTGCTTGTAAAAGCTGTTTTGTCTTTATTACATTGAAAGAAATGTCAATTAGCATTTCCTTTTGTCCCGAGAATATTGTCCTATTCAATCTTCCAATCCTAAACAACGATTGCCATAAAAACTTGTTACTACGATTCTATATAGACTATTAATTAACATGATTCACCAAAGTCTTACAACTCTACTGCATCACATCAACTTGGAATTACTTGGATATAATTGATAAAATGAATTTATCACGCGGTTGAAACGGTTTTTAGTCTAAGACCTTTTGCACTGAGTGTAGGTCATACAAGTAGTAAAATGGATGTAGAAGTCGGATATCATTCCCACGAGGGTTGTGAGAATCGAAGTTGACTACGACTACTCAAGAGATCCAAAACACTATCTAGACCTCTCAAAAAGTATGAATGAATTATTATCCTATAAATATCTTTTAAAATCAATTTCAAAATCTAATTTAACAAAATAAATGAACAACCAAAAATTATAAAAAATGAATAAACAAGACTAAATCAGCTATCTATTGAAGAATGAACACTTCTAAAGGAAATGAAGCGGTCGATTTACTTGATGACATGTGCAATTATAGCTTACGGATATAGATCTGTGTCAGAAGATGCCTGAATGCATTGGATCTCTCATACTTCATTGATTAGGGTCCTATTTTCTTTCGAAGATGAATCTAACCAACTACTTGTAATTTTGCTCATTTCTTCTCAAATGCGGGTATTTTTCTTTCTCGATACTTCATACCGGTTTGAAATGCAAATGCTATATTTTGACCCAGCGAGTCATTCGCTAGAATCTACAACTTGATTGATAACTCAGCCATGTAATCTAATGGTTATTTCCCTTTCCTTGATTACATCTCAGCTAACACAGGTTCAAGAATTTCTCCCATAAGATTAATGGTGAAATATCACGATTATTAATTGATGTCCTTCGACTTTAATTGCTTGGTAAATGGGCATTTATCAAGGTGGACTCTCAGAGCTCATTAGTTCGTCAATGATAGTCTAACATACACAATAGTTGAATGTTCCGAACTCTCAGGAAATTCCACCTCTGTGTCACTCGGAGAACCTCTGGAAATGAGAGTAGGTTCTTAACCTTTGGAAGTGTGTTTGATCTACACCATTGGGAGCAGGTAGATTCTGAACAATATCAACCAAATAAATCTCAACCAAGATAATTTCTTTTGATTTGTGCAGGAAAGATTGTAGCTAACAATAAATCCAAATTAGCGGAAGCTGTGCTTCTAGCAGGCGCACCTGAAAACTCTGATGGGTCGATTACACCCAGCTAACGGTGTAGAAGCGAAAGAAACGAAATCCGAGAGAATTGTGCAAATTTCATTGGTCGAGGAAGTTTTGCAAGAGAATAAGGAAAAATTTAATCCGACTTCAACATTCAGCAGATTTGGTTGATCCGAGAGAAAAGAAAGAAAGAAAATAAAGAAAAAATCTACTTTCTAAATTATCGATGATTCTTTGCACTTATGTTACGGGTTCAGTGAAAAGTTCCAAAAAGGCTAAAGTTGCTGAGCGGCGTGTTTCTATTTATAAGCTCCAAATTAGGCCTAGATTCAAAACTCGGGTGGAATTCATGAAGAGGCGGTATGTTGTTTCAAGTCGCGACCTCAGAAATGGAGTGTGACCCTGAATCATCTCATTTGTCACGTCATTTGTTCGTGACCTTAATTATTTGGTTGCGCGTCTATTCTCACTGTTGCACTTGTGAGTTGTCCTAACATCTTGATCGTGACTAGATTTCTTCTTGCCTTAGTGGTGGTGTGACAAAAATGGAGTGCAACCTCGTTGACTCAGGATTGTTTTCGAGATTTGGCGTGTGACATTTCCCGCGTCCTGACCCCTGGCTCTTTTGCTTTTACATTTGCATTGTATTGCGAGCCTCAATGTCGGTCGCGACCACATTCTGTTGCCTCTTAGGTTCTATGTCGGGACTTCTTTTTTTTAGTTGCGACTCTTTGTTCGATCTTGTTCTTGCTCGGTCCAATTTGATCGCGACACGCAGTGGGTCGCGACCTCAATTGATATTCCTTGCCCTCCTTCTAGTCGCAACCCCAATTCTTAGTTGCAACCATTTTCCTTACTCCAGCCTCTATTCCAGATCGCGACTTCCAAATGGCGTCGCGACCTCATGGTTGCTCTTTCTCGATTGTGATTGCTTAAATGCCAGTTCTGACCTCGAAATTTTTGGCCCGTGCGCATACGCGCTGACTGGTGGTGGTCGCGACACTCCCTTGAGGTCTCGGCTAATAGATTAGTCGCAACGGAATTTCTTAGTAGGAACCGTTGGTTCAATTTCGTATTTCTGACCTCAATATTTGTGCCGACTTCGCTTGATTCTTCAACTAACGTTTGATCCACGACCTCAAACCCTCATTGTAGAGACCCTGGTCGATTTCATGTTGCGACCTCTCAATATTTGGTCGTGACACTCGCTGATTCAACTCCGTTTAATGCCGCCTCAAAAACCTCAGGTGTAGAGACCGCAGTTCGGTTTCATGTTGACTAAAGCACGTCGCGACAGGTCTTCCATTTAAGAACTAGTCGCAACCTCGGCTCTCTTGAGACCTCATCTGTAAAACCACGATTAGTGCCCCGGGTGCTATTTTGGAGCCACACATTTAAGATAGGTTTTGAGTGCTTTTTGTGTACTAATCATATTAATTAAGCCAATTGACACGTGTAAGTCCCTTTGGTACTAATGATTGTATTTATTTGTTGTGGTAGTTTTTCACGGGTTTTATGACCTATCCCACCATATCAAGCTAAGTGCTCGAAGTTGGTGATCCACAGGGTTCTATGGTGCATCCAGATTACATCAAGCCGAGGATGAAGAAATTGAGATAGGAATAAGCTGTGGATCACATTTGGATGATCTGGGATGCAAGCGTGAAGATATGAAATTTCACTATTATAGTGAAATTTTCGCTATAATAGTGAAATTTTAGCAATTGAGAATTTTAAATATATCTTAATTAGTAATTTTGCTACATAGCCAATTTCGCTATGATATGGCGAAAAACCCCAAGCTATATGTGAAATTTTTGATATGTAGTGTCCTTAACTTCATGTTTTTGGGTTCAAGCATTGTTTTGGTTTTTTTCATTTTCTACCCTCAACATGACTGATGCTATTTGGGTTAAATTGGGTTTTTCACCTTAAAGGCTATATAAGCCATCTTATAAACATTTGTAACTAACTTCCCAACTAAAAGCATTTTCGGTCACGACCCCGTCCTCCCATTTGCTCTCTTCTCTCTCCCCTCTTTCTCTCAAAGCTCTGGAATTTGCCCAGACACACCGCTTTGAGGACTCAAGGATGTTTGGTAAAACCTCAAACCTTGAAGATGAGGGTTGCTAGCTAGGTTGTGGTTTCTTTGAAAGGGTTCCTGTTTTTCAGGCAGTCTCCTCTTCAACGTGTTATGTTCAAACTTTCAAAACTAGGTTTAAAAGCTATTTAGTGCTATTTTCCTTGGTCACTACTTAGCATGCTTTTGGTTAAGTCATTCTTAATGGTAGATACCATGACATCCATTAGATGTCATTTATGAGCCATCGAGGTAAGTTAATCTTGCTCAGCCCACCAAGAACATTAAATGCTTTCGATAAATGCCATAGTTCAAGAGGAATGTTACTAAGGGGTTGGTTTAAATTAAACAAAAGATCCATTGGAAATATGGCTATATGTCATTTACTTAATGCGGCTGAGGACACATTTGCAACATATCATATACCTAACATGGTATTTGAAACTCAAGATTTCTTTTTACATTTTATTTGAATTTCCTTGATTAGCTTGTGACAACAACCTATTTTGGTATAAATCCGAGAAATCCAAGCAAAGCCCTCTTTGAACCATCATGCAAATCATTTTATGAAACGAAAACCCATCCCAATGTTTGATCTTAGAGCTACAATGGTGCTAGTGGATTTAGGTATAAATTTTGTTATTCATAACATCTGGCGTGCATGCGCGAGATGTCAAATAGTCGTTCTGGCGGGGATGGTGTAACCTGAGATGATGAGTTGATGATTGCCTTGTAATCCTCCATTACAAGTATTAGTGACCAAACCTTTTGAATTCCATTGTTAAAAATTTCAACTTTTTACTCGGTAGTCCCTTTGCTAAGTTGTTTTTTTATATATGAGTCATTTATTTTTCAACTAACACTGATCTTTTTGCCAAGCCCTGTTGTTGCTCTTTTCTTTGTCTCTTTTTGCGTCATAGGTATTTATGCATCAACGGGATAGAAGTATATAAGGTAATTGCAAAGTTAGTACATAATTGAACAAGGTTGTGAAGTCGTGTACCACACGTTGAGCAAAATGGATCCTCACGGAAGAGCATTAAAGTCGACCAAGATTGCTCGGTGAATCCTCTGACATATAAGTCAATGAGATACCTCGAGAGTGAGTGCACGCTTCTAAATATTACCATTTCGCGATGATGTGGTAGTGAGAGCCTATAAGTGCCCACAGCTGATTTTCATGGAATGGAATGAAAAATCCATATCTTGCATATGGAGTTCGAGAAGTTTGCTACTTTTAAAGAAGATTGTGTGCGACATGGTACAGCAAAATTGAAGAGCCTTCCTTTGACAGCGAAGAAACCGAGGCGGGTGGCTCGAATTCATGAGGCGAGAAGAATTAGAAATTGGGCCGATCTTTAGTGAATTTTTGAAGGTACTGGTACAACCAGACCAATAGTTTGAAGAGGCAAATCTACGCCTGGAAGCCTCACGATAATGAGGAAGTTTTATCCAGTGTTGGGAAGAGATTCACTTGGAGACCGTTAGTGCGTACGCGTAGGTTGATACATGGATGCTTGTGAATCACTTTTATGATGGTATGTCTCTCGGCCGTAGGCGCCCCTCTTGAAACCATATTATTGAGGGGACTGGCAGAACCGGATGAAGCCATGGACTTTTGAACTGTAGTGAAACCTCGAGTCATGGGGATGAGCAGATCGAGGCGAAAGAATGAGGCCTTCGACCCTGAGGTATGCACTTCAGAAGACATGGAGATGTGGCCGACCATGACCGAAAGAGGTTGGAGGAGCTTGAAATGAGAAATCGGCATGAAGTGCAAGCGGTGAGAGTATGCTGCATCTCAACCCGGCTTTACATAATTGTCGATCAGTAATAAATACAGGAACGCGTTATCTGTGGATTCCTTTAGTGAGGGACTTAATGTAAGAACATGCTCATGTCTTGGGCCAAAATAAGCCACCTACAAATGCTCCTTATGGAAACACCTATAACCCCAATTGGAGGAATCATCGAGCATCATGGAAGCGAAACCTCCTGCATATGCTCCCCGAAGACACGGCGGCGGTTGTCAGCCGGCCTGGCGGTGATAGCCTGCCTTCTTCTCTGTTGGGCCGGACAGTTACAATTTAAACCGTAATGAATTGCCTTTGTGGAGGAACAAAGGTGTTGAATGTTCAGCTAATCGAAAATTGAAGCGTTGAGGCTGCCAATGAAATTGAGCCCGACATCGTTACGAGTTGCAAAAATTCCACACATTTCGAGGTTGTCTTAGATGTGAGGTCTGAAAAGGAAGTCAGCTTCGGTTACGGCAAAACCCTGGGAAGTAAGCATGAGATAGGCTGCGCGGTGATCGTCGAGAATTGATGAAGTCAAAGCAGTGACTTTGAAGTGGTAAGAACGAGACCCGACAGTCGAACCCGACGAAAGCTCCCGCGTTGGTTGAACCGCGGAGGAAGAACAACCCATTAGCAAAAGGAAGAGGTGAAACACGATTATTCCCCTCCTTTCCCGCAGGCACTTCAAAAAGGAAAATTAGGTTAACAGCGGGAATTTTAGAATCTTCTGGCAGTGCGAGTTAACATTCCTCTTCTTGATATGATCGAAGCAAGTCCCATTATCTGAAAATTTACGAAGGACTTATGCCACGCGATTGAAAAAAGGCTGTGTGAATAAAGGCCTTTTTGTGAGCAAGTGATTGCAATCATTGAGTGCAAGACTCGCACGTGATATAAAGACCGGGATGTCCCTACGATCTCGAGTTAATATACGGGGCACTTGTGTAGAAAAAAGCAGCACTAGACTTAGGGAGCTAGTGTGAGACCTGCGCCATATTCCACCATGTACAAGCGGCTTGGTTTGGGAGGACTAAAGCCATCCTGCTTGTCTTCTAGCGATGGGTCTATTAAATACCAAAGGGGACCATTGAGGATGTTCGTACAAGTGGACAAATTCTCTTATCCAGTGGATTTGTAGGTACTTGAAACTAAGCCAGTTGCAATGGGGGCAGACCATGTACCCATCTTGGGAGGAGGCCATTCTTGGCTCGCTGATGCCATTATAAATTTCCGAGAATCGAGGTTATCTGACTCACCTTGGAAACATGACTGGAACTCAATATCTTCCACTTGAGTGAGGCATATCACAGCAAAGTGGAGAATAGTTTGTGTGAAGAAGTGCGTAACTAATTACACAATTCTTGAAACAGGCTAATATGAGTAGCAAGAAGGGTGCAAAATATGCTAGCCCGAGAGTGCCCGGTGCCTTGAGAGCAGGAACGCCTCAATGCACATGAGCTTCTCATATAGAAATTTCAGAGAAAAGATTGAAAATTCTACCTTTGTGCGGTGAAAGAGGAAAAGGAGTCTCGAGAGCTAGATCTCAAGCCACCTTTTCTGTAGATTAAAATACACATTTTGGAAGAAAACAAACGGTGTCTGGTTGTAATATGCGTCCTTCTTGACCACTCCTGAGAAGACAGCTCTCTTGCACCTCCTCGAGATGAACAGTAGCTTTAGGTGGAAAATTTCGATTTAAAAACTGTGACGATCTACCAATCACATTTATTTTAGAAGAGGTCAAAAGGCACATTGGCGACCACGGGAGAGATTGAATCCTCACATGCAAGAGAGTGGTTGCATTGATCCTGAAGTTCTTTGCAAAGCCGGTATCATTATATCTGTGTGGTGTCCGACGAGAGTGGTTCCCAATCGGGGAGTGACCAACGTAAAATGAAAAGGGCGAGGAATTGTCTGCCGCCTTACCGCACTAGTTGGAGGGTATGCCATGCGATTAAGGCTCAGCGAGTAACAAGAAAGATCACTTCCCGGCATGCCCTTCATTGATCAACTTCTTGAGAGAGTCTCTAGGCACCCGTTCTATTACTTTTTAGATGGGTATTCGAGGTACTTTCCGGATAGAGATCAGCATCGAGGAGAGAGATCAAGAAAAGCCTGCCTTTACTTGTCCATTTGGAACTTATGCTTCTGGGAGGATGCCTTTTTGGTCTTTGGCACCTACCACCTTCCCGGAGATGCATGCTTAGTAGTATCGCGATGGTGGAGCGCATGTGGGAGAAGTATGCATGGATGACATCAGCTATACGGGGTGATTTTGAAGAATGTCGACCAATCTTGACTATCTGCGGTGCATTGAAATGAACACGGTGCTTAGCGGGAGAAATGTCATTTTATGGTGAACCAAGGTTGTGCTAGGGCATGTGTCATTTCGACAAAGGGAATAGAAGTTGACGAAATGAAAGAAGTGAACTCATTTTCCAAATTGCCTTCAATAAATAAGCAATTAAGCGATTCAACGGCCATGCGAGCACTACGAGGAGATTTATCAGGACTTTTCGAATTGCGGCCTTTATAAGCTGCTGAAAGATGCTAAATTTTCTTGGAAAAATGTCGAGGAAGGAGCTTTGAAAAGTTTGAGATCCCAGTGTGCCTTGCACAGATATTAAGGGCACCCAATTGGCAGTTGCCTTTTGAGGTGATGTGTGATGCAAATGTCTTGCTATTGGGACGATTCTTGGACATTCTAAAGAAGAGGTATGTAGTCTATGCAAGCAAAACTTGAATGGTAAAGGAACTATACTCTTATAGAAAGAATTGTTGAGCGTCAGTGCATGCGCCCAGGCAATTCTAGAGCATCTTGGTTGGGTCTAATATAGTCATTTCTGAATCATTCGGCTTTGAAGAGTATCTCCTAACCAAAGAGAAAAATGCCAAGGCAAGACTTATCCGATGGGTTCTTTGCTTGATTCGATTTGCGATCGAGGACAAAAAGGGGTAGAATGTTGTAGCAGGCCCGTCTTCGGGGTGTGCCGCCCACATGGCAGCTCGTAGCCCCGATTGCGATGAATTTCCTGAAGAATCTCTAATACGATTGGAAACGCTCACAGTACCACCACATTTGCAATTTCTAACAGAAAGAAATTCCAACTGATTGGAAAAAACGAAGATAGGAAATGCCGTGAATCCATTCTATTATTGGGAAGAACCTTTCTTGTTTAAATCTCATGTAATCAGAGATAATTAGGAAGTGTGTGCTGAAAAAGAAGAGCAATAAAGGAATTCAGCCCTTTATACCATGAGAATGCTGTAGTTGTCACTTTGCTTCCCCGAGAAGAGACGATAATAAGGTCTTCATGATCACGAGTTCCTCTTGGCTGTCTCCTTTTTAAAGAAGCTCACGGAATGTCTTGGGTTGTGATAGATGCCAAAGGCTGGAAGTATCTCGCCTTGATATATGATGCCCTAAACCAATTTGTGATCGAGATCTATTTGATGTTTGGGGCATCGATTTCATGGGGACCTTTCCACTACGTCTTATGGACATGCATATACATATTGGTGGGGGTGGACTATGTATCTATAGGTTGAGGCAATCACAACCAATGACCACGAGGTGGTGCTCAAATTCTTGAAAGCAAACATCTTTTCAGGGTTTAGTGCCAAAGAAAGCCATTATTAGTGATGGGGGTTCACGTTTACGCCCAACAAACCCTTGAACCTCGTGGCGGCCAAATATGGTGTTAAACCTGAAAGTGGCTACTCCTTGCCATCCTCAGACAAGTGGTAAAGTAGAGCTTTACTTGACAGTGAAGACCATTCGATTGGTGAACAACAACCGAAAAGATTGGTCCCTCGAATTGCTTGATTCCGCTGTGGGCGGCGAACTGAAACAATTCTTGGAATGTCCCTTATCAGATTGGTCTGTAAGTGACATGCGATGCCGAAGTCTGAAAATGAACGGGTAATCGGCGAACATGGATTTAAACTGGTGACTCAGATTCGCCTTGATCGCCGATGAGTTGGAGGAACTCGAAATGATGCGCTCTTGAACTCGAAGATTGCGAGGAAAGATCGAGAAAAATGGCGTGTGATCGGATGATAACTACGAGGAATTTCAGCAGGGGACGAGTCTTTTATGACTCGAGCTCACTTCAGGGCAACCGCGTCAGATGATTGGACCCATTCATCGTTCATCGAGTACCACCCCAATGGTTAGGTGGTTGCTATTTGTGAAGGGTGATAGAGTGTTGGTCGATGGGCGGAGGTGAAGCCACATCTTTTGCATAACACGTGCGAGCCGGAGGAGATTCCCTCCTTGATTACACTCCGTAATTCAAAACCCTTGTTTGAGTTTTGGTCTCCCATGAGACCAACCTTGGCCCATTTCATTTGTTTTAGTTTATTGTTGTTTTAAAGTTATTTCATTTTTAGTATTTTTGTTAGTTTGATTTTTAATTGAAAACCTTTTCTGTTATTATTGATTTTTATTTTTATTTATTTATGTTATTTTTATTTTAGTATTTTATTGTTGTTTATTTTATTTTATTTTGTAAAGTGGTCATAGGGCTTAAATTTAGCTATTAGCAAAAATTTGGCCTAGACTCTTGTCTATAAATGATAAAAAAGCCCCCTCGCGTTTGTAGCTTCCCTCCCTGTTCCTCTGTAGCCCATTGCGCACCGCCCTGCCTCCAGTCGCACCGCACCCATGAGCGACCGCTTCCTGCGCCCGATCTGAGTGATGCTTGCTTTGCCTTAGCCTAGCGTTCTTCGCGATCATCTGTGCGCACCGATCACAGCCATAGTTACGCACCAGCGGTGACCATCGATACGAGCCAGGTTGAACCAGTGCCTGCCGAGAGATGGCGGCACGTCGAGGAAATCGTGGGCGTGGCTGGATCGCGAGGCACCTCACCGTTGACTCGATGCATTGTGTAATTACCCGTTCCATTCGAGAGGGCTCGGGTTACGAGCCCCTGACGATACGGACCACGGTGGGACCTATCGCCCCACTCTCACGTGCATCGCGACCACCGAAGGGCCCGGCGCCAAGCGGGCGGACGCCGGCGAAGTCTTGTGGTCTAGGCCGAACGCCGCCTCCTCCGGCAATGGGGTTATCGCCCCGAATTATTTATATTCGAGATCACGCGTCCGATGTTGCATTGTGTCCGTCCCGAGGAAAGTAGCCCAGCCGTGCGAGGGGATTTCACGCGGGGAGTCATACTATGATATGCCCGGCGTAGCGACGGACCCGCTATTCGGAGGTCGATCACGGTTGGTCGGAGGTACTCATTATTGCCGTTCATGACTCGAGGCAGTTTTCTATCGGGTGGTACTGAGAGTTTTATCGCTACTATGACATCCCGGGGCGTCGGTCATATGCGAATCCGATTGATGTCGATGGTAGATCACGGAGTTCTCTGACTATTGATATCTTCGCGCTTTAGGCACATGATGGTTACAGCGAAGCTCACGAGTATCGGCAATGGCCTGGAAATACCATCGCCTGAAGTGGTTACGGCTCTCTCTTCTGGATACCATAGCCCGATGCGTACTTTTCGCGACTTCCTCCCGCGGATGCTCCTCACGGACCCGCGTGCCCGGTCCAATCTGTTCCCCACTGGCAGTGACCTGGCCCCCTGCAATGGAGGGGAATTTATTCGAGGCCTGTCTGGGATATCGAGAGGGGTTACGGTTCCTTTACATCTGCTTTTGTCATGACAGCTTTGCTACATTTAGGAGAAGGTCCACCACGTAAGGACGGCTCGGGCGAGGCTATTCCCACGATGCCGAGGTTGCTATGCCGGGTCTTGACATGGGGTTCCCAGGGAGCCACGTGTAGAGCTTGGTAGAGTTGTCCATATCTCTTATCCGTGGCGGGCCACGTGCCACTCTCATTTGCTTACCGCGAGAGGAGGTAGAGATGATTTTGCGGGAGGACCTACCTGGGGTGAGCAGCCCGGTTCCGGTGGTGGGGTGGGAGAAGGACTTGATTCGGATTCATCGCCACCTCCCTCTTTGCCCCGGCTCCTCCTGAGACTGTTGGCCCATCCTCCACATTGCCAGGCCGCAAAGCACATCCTACGGTACTTTTCGGGGTTTCTTGGCTGTTTGGATCGGTCCGCGGCGTTGACGGCGGATGCACAGTGAGGTCACTCTCGAATCCGGGTCTCATCTTGATTGAGAATTACCTCGGTCTCCCACGATTCTGATGGCGTAGAATATACAGCCATACTCATGACGGTGTTTCGATTAAGACCTCGTTGGATGTGCCGCGTGCGTGGTAGCTTCAGATCCACCAGCATCTACACCACCTGCCGAGTGAAATTGATGCACTTCCCTTCTCTATCTTTCTTTCCTAACCCATGCGAACCACCGATTATACTTTGGTTGCGGGGGAGGGGGGGGAGAATTGGCATTTATCCTACATTTGTTTTGTTTTTACTTGTTGTTTTAGTTTTATCAGCGCCTACTTTATGTATAGAATTTGTTTACAGTATAATTAGCCAATAGTAGGCAAAATTGTTTATTACTGATGATTATGTATATAGTGTTATGATAAGCTTGTACTAGCCCTTTGTAGTTTATATAAACGCTTTATATAGCGTATTTGCATTTTCTACTTTTGCACCCACACATTTTTTTTATTATTATTTTGCCGCTTTTGTATATATGCATAATGTTGGCCTTATAGTGAGTTGAACTTAAGCCTTTCTAATGGCGTCAACGTTAGAAGCGCATCTTGCAGAGTTAGTGGATGTGGTGCTGTTTGTTTTGTTAGCTGTCTCTTCCCACCTTTAGCTCATCACCTGAGCACGTTAGATCTCGATGATAGGCTAGGAAGCAGCCCTGACCACATTTGCAGGTAACCTAGTGTTGTTTTACTCCTTGAATGAATTATGGACCCCCATGCATGAAGGCCCCGATGTGTCTTCCAAAAAAAAGAAAGAAAAAGTGAAAAGAAAGAAGAATAGAATCGCTTTGCTTTGCCTTTGAAACCGAGCACGATCCGAGGTATATGGCGAAAGCCTTTAAAGCCGTTGCTAAACCACTTGGTTGGGAATTAGCCAACTTAGTGAAAATTGCATTACACGGGTGGATGGGTGGAGTTTAGCGAGTTGTAGGTCGCTGGGCTGTCGATCGGTGTCGAAGAGTGAAACCTTTAGAGTTTGTGAATTGGCTCCTCATGGCTTGTATAACCTTCAACGGTTAGAGTCATTGGTTAATCCCCGTTACAGGACTTTGTTCGAACCCTTAGCATTGCACCCTGCAGCGCAAAAAAAAAAGAGTATTAATAAGGCGGATCTAATCATTAGGTTGTTAGCACACACAAGGTTATGGCACTAAAGCGGGAGGTATAGTTTCGTAGTTTGCCAGTTGAGACACGATCAAGCAAACCCGTAGCTTTTGTAGAAGAGCCCTGGTTCATGCCTCGAGGAGAGCTTACATTGGTTGAATTAGCCAGTATAGTTTTTCATTCTTTCGAGATGGGTATTAGTTAGGGTTCGTGATTCTCCTCGCCAGGCTATGCATTCTCTATTACAAAACCTTGCGACCTCATGTTTTGTTCCTACGCATTATTTATTTTTGGCATTGCTGCGGGATAGCAATGTGGGTTGGGGTGTAGTGATTGGTGCCCAGTGCTATTTTGAGCCCTATTTAAGATAGGTTTTGAGTGCTTTGTGTACTAATCATAATGAGTAAGCAATTGACGCGTGTGGGTCCCTTTAGTACTAATGATTGTATTTCGAAATTTGTTGTGGTAGTTTTGCGGGTTTTATAAACCTATCCTGTATCAGCTAAGCATATCGAAGTGATGATCTATAGAGTTCTATGAATTATATTCGATTATCAGGCGAGGATGAAGAAATTGAAGATGGAAATATAAGTTGGATCACGTTTGGATGATGCGAGGATAGCGATAGAAGATATGAAATTTTAGTATTATAGCGAAATTTTTCGCTACCTCTTGGTGGCTATCTGTTACTATAACGAAATTTTAGCTGTGTATGCAGTGTAATTTAAGCTACATAGCAGTTTCGTTATGATAAGCGAGGAATTTCGCTATATGTAAAATTTTTTGCTATGGCGAAATTGTCTGCCACTTCATGTTTTGGGTTCAAACGACCCCATTTTGGTTTTTTCCATTTCTACCCTCACTGTAATGATACTATTTAGGTTAAATTGGGTTTTTCACCTTTTTGTAAGGCTATATAAGCCATCTTATAAACGTTTTGTAACCTAACTTTAACTAAAAGCATTTTTCTATTACGGCCCCTGTTCTCGTCCTCCATTTGCTCTCTTCTCTCTCCTCTTTCTCTCACTTTCTAATTTCTAAACACCCTTTGAGGATGACAACTCAAGAAAGGATGTTTGTATCTAAACAGAGGAGGGGTTTTCTAGCTAGGTTGATGTGTGAACTTCTTTGCAGGTTCCTACCGTTTTTGAGCCAGCGATCTTCGCGTATTTATGTTCTGACTTTCAAAAACTAGGTTTAAAAGCTGTTGATATATTTCCTTGGCCACTACTTGGCATGCTTTTTAGTTAAGATGTATTCTTGGTAGTAACGACATCCATTAGATGTCATTTATGAGCCATCGAGGGGTAAGTTAATCACCCAGTTTCATTATGGGCTGAAGTAAGTGCTCGGTAAATGCCATAGTTCGAGGAATGTTAGGGTTGGTTCAAAGTTAAACAAAATCCGATTTTGGAAATGGCTGTGTCATTTGCCCTAATGCGAGAAATAACGGGGACACATTTGCAACCATATGATACCTGTTGGTGGCCAGAAACTTTAAGGTCTTTTTACATTTGTTGAATTTCAGCCGATTGTAGTAGCGGCAACCCTTTGTTTTGGTACAAATCCGAAATCCAAACAAAAGCCTCACCATTTTGAATCATCATACAAATCATTTGTAAGACGAAAACCCATCCCAGTGTTCGATTTTAGAGCCACTATACTGCATTAGTCATGCTTTCTGACGATGTTATCGATGGTTGAAGTATAAATTTTGTTGATTCTTAACCTGCGTGCATACGAATCAGCATAAGCAGATCCGCGTCGCGACCTCAAGTTGATGTTCCCAGGCCTCATTTTCTTCATTTGGCGTCGCGACCTCGGATTGATCGTGAGCTCAATTCTTCCTTGAATGTTCATACGCCTGCGCTCTTCCTTGAGTCGCAGCGTCTCTTCTTTGGGTGCTTTGATATTTTGGTGTAACCTCAAATTTCTATCACGGCAAACGACACATTCTTCCATTTCTCCCTCAAGACAAGTCTTGGTGCTATCCGTGACTGGAATTAGCCCGAATTGTAGAAGAGTTCATGACTTCATTTACCGCATTAGGCCCGGTTTCTTACGGTTCTTCTTTGGGGCTTTTTAATTCTCACGTAATTTCTGCAAAATTAGATTTGAGTAAAATATCCATGTTTCTGCATATAAATCAACATTTATGTTGTAATACAAATCAAAAAATTGGATTAAAAATCCAATGAGTTTTTAACTCATCAGTACTATCAATAAAAAGATGATTCATTCTCTAATTGTATCTTCATCGTAAATTTTAATTTTATAAAATCACACGGATAACATGAAAGTTGTTGCCCTTTTTATTCGATCGATATGATTTGATGCTTAGCCCGGCTCATTCAGAATCGGATGGAGCTAGAAAGTTGTTATCCGACCAAGCGTATGGTTGATGCCAATGGCTGAGTCTAAAGAAATACAGATAGCCTTAGAAGAGATTGACCCTTACTATCCGGCTGATATGAATTGATACCGGTGGCTCGTATAAAGAGATTGGATGGCGGCTAGAAAGTTGTGCCTTTATCCGACCCGGTATAGTTGATACCTAGAGTGGCTCAGTCTCGAATGGCTCTGAAAGTTGTTGCCTCCGAAGCTAGTATGGTTGATGCTCGGCCCGGCTTAATCTAAAATAAGATGATCTTCCAAGAAAATTGTTTGTCAGGCCCGGTGTGGTTGATGCCGGCTAGCTCGACCCTAAGTCGGGATGGCGCTAAAGTTGATGCCTCCGGAGGCCCGGTATGGTTGATACTCAAGCGCTCGGTCAGAATCGGATGGTCTTTGAAGTTGTTTCCACTATCCAGTGGTATATTTGATGCCGACTATTTCGGTCTGAAATCGAGATGGCCTAGAAGGTGGTTGTTGCCCTATCCGGCCCAGTATGGTTGATGCCCAACTGGCTTAGTCTAAAATCCGAATGGCGTTAGAAAGTTGTTGCTCTATCGGCCATTATGGTTGAGTGTTTCAGGTGGCTTAAATCTATCAGGATAAGTATTAGAAAGTTGTTACTACTATCAGCGATAGTGATGCCCGGTAGCTCGATCTAAAGACCGGACTAAAGGCGTGCTATTGGTCAGTATGGTTGATCTTGGCCCAGCTCAATCAAAGTCGGATAGCACTAAAAGTTATTGTTGCCTATCAGGCCGTTATAGTTGTTGGTATTTGATCAAATCCGGATGGCCCAGGCGATGCCCATCCGGCCCGATATGGTTGATACCCGGCCCCAGCTCTAGGTCAAAGTTTGGATGGCTATAAGTGATGTCACATCCGTCCCGTATGGTTGATGCCCGGTTGTTAGTCTAAAATCGGATGGCACTGAAAAGTTGTTGCCCATCACGCCAGTATAGTTGATGCCAATGGCTCGATCTAGGATATGGCCCGAAAGTTATTGCCCTATCCACGATTCAATCATGGTCTTGGTTTAATCAGAGTTCACGTAATGTGATGTCCTACGGGGCTTAGTCGGTTGAGGCCGGTGGTATGCTGCCAGCTTGGATAGGGAAAATAGCGAATGAACCGGGGAGCGATTGCTGAACACAGTCTACACCCCTACTTATTACATCGGCGCTGCAGGCTAGAAACAAAATGAACTACTTGATTCAAAAGAGGACTTAGCAGAATTAACAAAACAATGTACCCTTCATTAAAAAGTCTAGATACATTATAGCAAAATGTTGGGATACAAAACTGAAGGAAAGGAGTAAAGCTCGGCAAGCAAGCGCGAGTACAATCCACAGCTCAGGCTGGGCCCTTGCTAGGGCTCCTCCCTCTCCCCGAGGTACATACAGACCAGAATCAAGATTGTCACCTACACTCGACCCACGGCGTCAAAGGAATGCTCGGCCGCGCCTCGCTAGTGTACGCCTCTAAAGCAGCATGACTTCTTGAGGCAATACCCAGAGGCATGAGGATTAATAAAGTGCAGAGTATTAAACTGGCGTGTTCGGCATCGTGCAGGATCAGAAACTACTTCCACAAATATTGTGCGCAAAACTGCTTGACCATGCCATAATTGAAGATACGTCAGCTTCATCAAGCGCCTCATCGAGTAGCCTGCTTCTCTTTGAAGCCTCTACCGGAAGCGGAACGGCTTCGTCTTCTTGCTCGAGTTAAGTAAGGAAACTCGCTCCTTCAGTCGAACTGACTAAGCCCTCCTCACCCCTCAGGCCTCTCGGAAGCTGACCAAAGCACACTTAACCCCGTCTAATCGAGACTCCACCTTCCACAGTGTCTTCCTACCAACTAAAGGCGCGCCGGGTTAACTCAATTCCCTTTGTGCTTTCGGCCCAGCCCGCCGCCCGGTCTCCCGGCCAGAGCCATGCCCACTTCATGACCAGCGCGTCTCTCTCTACCTCGGCCTGACGCCCTTTCAGCGCTTCTTTGGCCTCGACTCCACGGCGCTGTTGACTCTTTTTCCATTAAGGAAGCACTCAAGGCCCTTACCGAGTCGGAGGCTTGGTCAAGGCGTGGGGCGTAACCTCTCGCCCACCAGTGGTCTGAAATTCTCGATGCTAGAAGGCTATGTTCCGGATGGCAGCAATTGCTTGCGAAGAACATATTAAGGATGTAGCCTTTAAATTGGCCCAGCACAAAACACCCACGATACGACACTTCTGAGCTTGATTAAATCGGTTAAAGGCGAAGTTTGCTATTGAGGACTTGCGTCCCGTCTTCAATCATTGTTGCGGTTCTTTAGTAGTACCCGGTACGAGACCGAAATATCTTCTCCTTTGCTCCTTTGGCCCAAGCGGCCTCTTAGGCATCCATATAACATCCATCGGTGCATTTCGTGCAAGCGGTCAGCCGGTCGCGGTCGGGGCCTCAATGTCGATAATCTCACGAGCCTTCCGGCCGGGCGATACCTCCTCCATGGGGGGAGCCGAGCCGCAAGGAGGAAGATACTAATTCAGCAACATCCGATCGAGAAGCAGTGGCCTCCTGCTCTAGGCCCGGGTGTAGTTGGCCCCATCTGACTGGCCAGCGGCTTGCTCGGGAGGATGGACCACCTGGATCACTGCGGGGTCGAGGAAGCCTCTCTAGACTGCCAGGGCAATGTTTCGGATGGCGGTCATTGAAACCCCATTTCGAGGCTAACTTGGGACAACTGTGTGCCCATGCCCAAGCCTCATTCGAGGAAAGTGCACCAATCCCGGGATACCTGCGGGATGGCATCGACCACGCTTGCAGGCTATGCATCTCGTTTCCTTTTCCCGGGCGACATAATCTTAGTCCCGGGTGAGACATTTTGTCACCTCCCTCTTCTTCTTCCCAGTCCGAGGACGACGGGATATTGGAGGGACCCACGGAATGAAATCCTTAGCCTGCTCAAACCTTTTTGTGGCAGGCGTCCCACTTCTTTTCTTGTGCTTGGGGGCGGGGCTGGGAGGCATTTCTTGCGAAGAGGCGTTCCATAACTACCCTCTCGGCACACTGGGCGCTGGGAGGCGGGGCCGAGAATCTCACTAGTAGAGGGAAAAATTTGCCCGGGATAGATCTGCGAGGACCGCAACTCACCGGCCGTCGCCTAGATCTCGGTTCCACCCCAGGCGAGACCGAACACTCGGGATCAAGTTTAGAAGGTCCTCAGTAACGAAGTGCTCACTTTCCACAATTTCCGAGGGTAGAGGGCTGGATTATTGGGACGTTGTAAGGAGACGTGTGGAGGCTTAAATCATGCAAGTTCTTCACGGTAAGAAGAACTTCGTGATGCCACTTCTACTTAAATCTCCCGACCCTCCGGTTTTTCAAGCTGGGTTCTCTACACAATTGCACCGGTTGCCCTCCAACTCTTCCCTGCATGAACAACCCATGATAATGAAACACGTGTACATAAATTGGGCATACGAAAATGCACACCCAGCGGTGGGCCAGTTACTTATACACTGAAAAAACATTAGAGATGGTTTATGTCGAAGCGGTCGAGGAACTTTGGTCTCATCCCAGGTCCACGACCGGGATCTTACCCTTCGCCTCAATCTTGGCGAGTCGGAATCCTATGAATTCTTATTTGGGGTCTACGGGGCGATATGGACATCCGACCACCTTGCGCTACCCTCAGGGTGTAAACAAAACAAACCTCCACCAATGAAAGATCAAGGAATTTGGTAAAGAAGGTTGAAGTCCACGGATCAAGTGGGTTTGGATGAATAAGGGCCGGTGGCGCTGCATTGAAATGTAAATTGCTTGACTAGGACGGCACAAGGGCCTTGGCTCCCGGCGCGATTTGCTCTCAGTGAAAAACACCACGTTAGTATTCTTCCGCCCGTGCATTTTCAATAGGGCCCTCGGCTTGACACAACATCAATGTCATCGGGAATGTGACGGCCAAGCCATCAACTCCTCCATGGACTTAAAGAGATGATGCGCATAGAGGCATCCCACAGGTAGGCCCTGTTGTGACTCGCCTGGATGATAGAAGTCTCTTCCCGACCTCTCGCCATTCTACAAGCAGAAAAAAAAAAAAAAAAACGAAAATCAGCCCCAAGCCGAGATACCAAACTAGTAAAGGGCAAAAACACACACAAACCACCAAACACAGATTTAAGGATTAGCCCGATCACGGGACGGGAAACACCACCGTATCTTGTCGCCAGCATGCGGAAGCGGGCCTGGCGTAACCATAGCAGAAATAGTGTTTACTTGGAAAATGGAAAGTAAACTCGCGCCTGGACAAACGACTCACAAAAGCACTTAGCATCACACCAGAGTATCCGAAGAAAATATCGAGCAAGAGATAAACAGGATAATCAAGAAGAAACAAGTATAGGAACGGGTGAAATCAAATGATGGCTCCCTATATATTAGCGTCACAGAGCTTTGTAGACACATTAAATCGCCCCGCGTGACTCATCACGCTTCCGCGACCCGATTTGTGAATACTGAAAGCTAACCGGCTTACTTTATAAGGCATAGTGAATGAACATGGGCCAGACTCGTGAGCCCTTATGCCACCCTAACATACGTGATTGGGCTGGCTAACAAAGTATTGCTGAGACAGTCAGTTTCGAAGCATATCAAATACCATAACCGGCCGTGGAACTGAGTCCACTGCATCCTTGGCCAAGGTGGGAAGCATGAACAATATATATACGGGAACGAAAATTTAAAGGAAATGTCTGTTTCATTGTTGCACCAAAGGCGTTCGTAATTACAAGCAAGCGATCATTCTTCACGATTCTGAGCAGACCTAAGAGAGTGATAGCGCTTATAACCCGTGTGATCATACTATGAGAAGCTGATGCACGATGAGTCAGGACCAAATATAGAGGCTAAAGAAAAAATAGGCGCAGAGGCCAAGAAAGAAGAAAAAGTTGAAGCAAAGGCTAAGAAAGAAGGTCCTAAGGAGAGCGAGTGAACACAAGAGCCAGATTGATTTGGGGAGGGTGTTTGTAGTTGTAGAAGGATTGGTTCAGGTTTTCAAACCGCAGGGACACGATAACGCCAAAGAAGCACATAAGGAGATATGTCGAGTTTGGAAATATTCTCCAAAATGTAAATTAGCATGTCTGACCTAGTCGCTGCGCCCTTGACTAATCCATGATTTGAAGATCATGTCAGCACTGTAAGCCTCTTCCGCGTGAAGCCATCGGGAAAATACGGCATCGCGTAATCATCCGACAGCGTCTAGCCATATTTACCGCTATGAATCAACGCACCAGCAGAGGCATAAAGAGATATACCTGCGAAGCCTTTTATAGAGACCCACGCTTTATCGAGCCTGAAATTTGCATTAAATGTAACAGAAATAGAAAATTCCCCCGTGTCGCATGATTGAACACCCCGACGTTAGCGGTCCACTATTTCCCCACATCGCAGACGAAGTCCCAAACATTCTCTTTCCGTGGAAGAATGACCTCCTGATAGGAAAATGGGGGCACATTAATGGTACCATGGGCTTTGGCCGGACCCTCCGACCAATAGGGCCGACGGATGGAAACCCCGATATAATGGCCCAGTCCTGCCAGACTGATATCTTCGTTACCAGCTGTAGGCCCAAACATACTTCCCAGGCGGGACAGGAGAGGACATAATGCACAGTGTCTGACCTCTCTGACGGCTACCATCTTTAAGAAGGCATCCGGCTAACCTTCCTCGTCTTGAACGAATATCCACCCATGAGTCACACGCGTAACCACCCTGAGGGCGGTCAAACACTTCTTGGGGCAGAAGATGCGGGCGACTTGGCTATCTAAAGGGAAGAACGGGTTATAACACACGAAAAGCACCACCTTCCTCTTCCGTTTCAGAAGGAAATCATCTATTTCCATACCGCGGATCTCCCTCCTCGATAAAGGGAGGAATGACACAAGTGTAATTCTTTACATTGAAAATAGTGATTCTTTCCCATCCGAGTTTCACGATCGACTTAGGCATCGGAGGCGACCAGCGCCTGCCAGTTTTCTTGTTTGTTTGCGGATGCATCTTTGCCAGGTTGATCTTTCAGAGCGATCCAATGACTCGAGAGAAAGTTAGGAGACTACGAGGGGAGGTGGGTGGGTCTTAAAAGGACTCACCCACCACAAAATTCAAAAGCAACTAGGTCTCCTAGCATTTATAAAAGGGAGAATTATGTCAAATGCCTATTTTGAAAATAAATGTAAATGAGGTACAAATAATTTGTTTTCCATGATTTAGGTTATGACAAAAAAAAATAATTGTAAATCAAGTAAAAAAGTAATGATTGCAACAAAAATCTCCAAAATACCCTCATGGCACGTGTTCTTCCCTCTACACCCTCGCCTTTCTCTCATTACCCTTTCTCTCGTATCCCGTCTATCTTTCTAACCCGAGGCATATAATTTAAAATAAAATTTTAATATAAAAATAAAGATCAACTTCACATATATTTATTATCAATTTTAAATTGATTTAATTTTAAACTTTAAATTGAAGTTTAAAAATCAAATTAAAAATTAAATATTCTTAAAACTAAAGTTAACTATTAATTTTTATTTTGAATTTTCAATAAATCATTCTAATTAAATATTTTCTTCTACATTTATTTTAAAGTAAATATTGACTTATTTTTAATAATAATTTAGAATTTTTAGACTTAAGAAATTAAAGCTGAAGCCTAAAATTTAAATTAAATTCAAAATTGAAATATTTTTAAAACTATAAAAGAAAAAACACATAATGGGCTAAATTGGTTAGTTTTTTGGACTTTTCATATTGATATAATATATAGGTATTATGATAGTATGTGCAGTATGTTATGGTAGTACATTGAGATGTTATAGTAATATCTACTGTATGTTATACTAGTACATTTCAACGTACTACTACACATCTCAATTAAATGCACTACCTCAACTAATAGTTCAAAAAACTGACAATTAAATGCAAGGATGGTGGTGGTGAAGACTCAAGACTTCTCTAGTCTTTTTGTAAAACCCGGAAAAAATTCAATTTTTCTGAAAAAATGTAAGACGGTAATTGCCACAATAGTGCAGGTTGGAAACCTGGAATTTTTCTAGATCTCAGATGACGAAACAGATTTTACCTTTGAATTCGTCTCGTGAAATCTAGTTACCTAGTCGAATTTTATCGGATTCCGAGACAGCCATAATTTCACGTTTTTCGAGGCACTGGGTGTCTGGTGACACATGGAGTGGTGCCACATGGTATGACCATGTGGATGCTACATGGAACCTTAGGAGATGGACACATGGCATGATAGCCATGTGGTATAGCAAGTGACACATGACACTTGGTTGAATGGCTCATATGGAGCCATGTGTCAAATTGAGAGAAGACAAAGTAAGGGGAAGCTTCCCACTTGGATCAATTCCTATGGATATGGGAGAAGTGTTAAAACTCAAAAGAAAGAAAGAGAAAAGAAAATGAAGGAAGGAAAGGAAAGGAGGAAAAGCCAAAAAGTGGGAAGAGACCAAAGAGAGAAGAAAAGAAGGGAAAACAAGAGAGAGAGAAAAAAAGAGAAAAATGGAGAGAGGGAAAGAGAAGATTTTCCCGGCGTTCCGACGGTCGAAGCTCGACGGTTCGAGAATTAAAGTTGGTCCACGCAACGAGAGCTACGCATGGGTACCAAAATCCGAATTTTTCGTCAAACTCCAAGAGGTAGGGGTTCTATTCTACTTTAGTTATTCTTGGTCTAAGAGCCATATAATGACATGGGTTTCTTGGGGTCGTGAGTGACTGTGAGGTTCAGTCCCAAAATTTTGGGACTGAAGGTTGGAATATTTGGGACTGTTTTCGGGTAGTCCTGGACTGCGTTTGAAGATTGGTTTTGGTCCCAGGACTGATGTCTTCGGGTTATATTGTGTGTTTTGGTGTTTGGGGTTGTTTTTGGCCCAAACTGGAAGTGGTAACATGGATTGAACCGAGACTGGTTTAGGGGGCGTTGAGGTCGTATGATGCCTTATTGAATCAGAGGTCCAAAGGATCTTGTGGTGTTGTTTCAGGGGAATAATACGTTGGTCGTGGTGAAAAATCATGTCGATATATGCTTATTTGATGTATTAACATGGATTACATGATGGATGTAAATTATATGTAGAAAAATATAATTATCCATGATTTATTAATGTTGCATGTAGCACTCATCATGCATGTAACATGAATTGGCATGAAATGGCATTCTATGCTTCATAGCAATGTGAACACCACATAGTACTGGTGTGTGCAGTAGGTCAGGTAATTCACCATTCTTGTGAATGGGTGGTGGAGTTTCAGAATGGACAACGCTCCAAGAAAATGAGTCTCACCTACATAAAGATGAAAGGAAAATACGTGTGTCAGGGTGGGAGCAAGTCGGGTAGATACCCTCAGGTGAAAGACCCAATTCATTAGTTAGCTAGGACATGATCACCCTGGTGAAAGACTCATGAAAATGTGTAAAGGCGCAAAACCTGGTGTAAACTGGAAAATCCATGGCCCACAAATCTATAAACACACGGGATTTGATTAAATCAAATGAACATTAGAGGTTTGTCCAATGGGAAATGAGTTTTAAAAAAACAAAAAGCTTTTGTTTTGGAGAAAGGGTCATTGGGTGAAACACCAATGACAGGTTTTCACACATGGCATTTTCATGTGTGAGGGAGTCGGTGAGGACTCGGGACATGGGATAGGGTGAGTCACATTTTCATCCATGTCATGTAAGCATTCAAGTAGGAATGTGCATATTTTTTCTTGAATGTGTGTGTGTGTTTGTCACGCATGCTTAGAGGGAGAGCTCCTCAGAGGATTCCTCAATCGTACATTGCTCACCCCGGTCGGTCGAAAAATTTTTTATTTGAGGTGGACACATATGAGGTCTTAATGTGAAGAAGGCCATATTTTGGCTTTGTTATGTAATTCGTAAAATTCTGGATAGAATATCTAGTTTTGTATATGTAAATGAGAGGTTTTGTAATAAAAACTTATTTTTGACTTGTTCCGTATAGTGTTGGAAAGTTTTCCCAGTTTTTATACTGCTTGTATAATATGTATAGAGGCAATAGTATTGAATTAAATGAATTGGGAGAGAGATAGAGGTGAAGGAAAGGCCTAAAAAGAGGCTATTGCATGTTTGGGTCGCAACAGGGGATTCCTGGTCGCGACAGAGTGCAAGAAATGCCAAGACAGGCTACTGCTTGTTTTGGGTCGCGACAGAGAATTCCTGGTCGTGGATAAGAGTTTCGATCTACCTTGTCGATATGGTTCTATTTTATACTGGACCCCGGGCCGAAACATGGCTTCCCTTTATCATGACAAGGGTTCTGCCCTCTCTGTCATGACAATGTCGTGAAAGAGGTTTCCTTGTCGCTACCAAGAAGGTCACGACAAGAGGTCAGGGTTGCAATAGAGCCTTGTTAAGGCCAGGAGTGAGACGCCCCCAACTCGGCACCTGGTGTCAAGCGAGGGTGTCAATTTTTATTTTTATTTTACTATAAACTTATAAACTTTAAGCTTGTTCATTCATATTATGTTAAACATTTAACTTGTATTATATTCTGTAGCAGCAGATTACAAAATATATATACAAGCTCCATATATGGAAGTGTTCAACATTTAAAATATTTACATTGTTTACAAAAACAAATCATATACAAAAATAGACCAGTGTCTTCGGGCACCTAGTAGTGTGCTAGCCTTGGTTACCGATGGGAGTGTCCTAGACTTCTGCTCGCTTTCCTCTGCACCTACACCTGATGAAACACCCGTAAGTGTTTATAGCTTAGTGGGAATTAATACATATGGACGACCTCTAATAAGGTCATCACACTTTAGACAACTACATATATCATACTTATTCGTCTTATCATATTTCATTTCTTATCATATTTCATATACTTTTCGTGTCATCTTACACTTTACTTATCGTTTTCAGAATCAGATACTATCATCACATACAATGCTATAGTTTCTATCATGTCATGCCATTTACATATTCTTGTCATTTCATCTTATGTTTCATGCCCGCACTACCTTAGAAGTGGATACTGAAAGAACTCAGATAAAATTGAAGGTACTATCACTATACGAGACAGTGATCTATATCTGTATGACCCAAACGGGGCTGCTATAATGATCCAAACGGGATCTATGTCATCGAACCAAACAAGGCCTCGATATTTGTAAATTGTACGCTACAACAACTGTGTCCCTATAGGCATGCCTATCTATCCAACTACCCGGTCATAAGCAGGCAATCAATTTTATTATGTTTTCTTAACAATCTTTTAGGTATCGGTATCTCATATACATGAACAACTATCGAGCATCATGTATACTTATAAGATATTCATTATCAAATAATCTCTTATAAACATTTAACTCGTATTTCCTTTGCACTTTTCATATAACACAATTATATGGTTCTCTTTCACTTTCATAACACATGTTATCATAATCATATTACTATAATGTGCATTATTTATAACAATACATTTATATAACCTTATACAATTTCGCTTCTATAACCACCTCGTCAACGCTTCTAGTGCCTCCCAAGTCCATTTCCGACTACAATTTGATTGTTATATAAAGTGATCTTATAACTCAATATACCCCTATGTCTTAAGTTTCTTATGGTTCAAACATCATGTCATTTGGACTTTTAATTTGGGAGATATGGTATAAACAATCAGAACTGCTCCTGGACAATTTCCAGGAATAGAATCTGGAATTGTGTTCTATATTTGAAATTTTTTTGGGAATGATAGAGACATAATTTGACCCTAATTTCTTCATGCAAAGTGTTCTCCCAGATGTCTAGTTTGTACAAAAATTTAAATCATCTCATTTGGATGAGTATAACTCAAGTTATTATTTAAACAACCGGAATTACTCCAAATCCTGGGACTGTTCTGAAACAGCTTTCAAGGACCGAATTGTTCCCTTACTTTGACGAATTTTCTAGGTCCAATGACGTCTAAATTTGGATACACTTATTTCAGGGATATTTGTTATTCTAGAAGTATAGTTTACCCAGAATTTTGAATCACTCAATTTGGATGAGTGAAACTCAACTTATGGCCTAAATACCAAACTGTTCTAAACCCAAAATCAGATTACACTGGTCCGAAATGTAGCATCACTTTGACAAATTTTCTCGGGTCCAATGGAGTCCACCTTGATACACTTATTTCTGCTGAGATTTGTTCTTAGAAGTCTAGTCACCATAAGTTTTAATCACCTCAATTCGGGGATGAGTGATGGCAAAATATGGCAAAAACAAAACACGGGGTTTAAAAACTGACAAAGATCTCCCCAAACCCAACATTTATACAAATTTTTTCCTCCATTGAGGACCACAACCAAACTAAAACAACCAATCCAAAACAAGAATTCTACACAAAAAGGTGTATTCCCAAACGTCCAAACAAGTATCCCTATGTTATCCATATTAAAACCATAATAAAAAAATCCATATAAAACCATTCATACTTTATTTTTCTTCTTCTCTCTTCCCTTCTTCTTCTTCTTCCTTCTCTTTCTTTCTCCTCCCTTCACCTTATCCGGCTTGGGTTCCTATCACCCAAAGACCAAAATGAGATATTATTTTGACCTTATCCACAATTTGGAGTTAAGGCCATGTTTGGCTTAACTCATTTTTGAATTCTTTTCCAATTTTTGCATTTAGGTCCCTCATCTCTTTATTATTTTCAAATTAACTTATTCAATTTTCTACTTTAGCATACAATCTTCTATTCTTATGTCATTTGGGTCCTTAATTGGCAATTTACCAATTTACCAATTTACCCTTGACTTTTGTATTAATTCGAAGCTGTTTATTTTATTTTTAGCATTATTTTATTCCTAAAAAATATGCTTTTATTTTTATTATTCTAAACATGTTATAAACTGCTGTGGTATAATTAGTGCAACTCCCCCTTCCCTCTCTCTTTAAATAGAATTTCTCGTCCTCGAAATTCATACTGACTAAGAGTTGCAGACATCGGGGTGGTTTCATAGTTGCTTCGCTCCCAAGTAGCTTCTTCTATACCATGGTGTTGCCAGAGCACTTTCACTAACGATACTTGTTTGTTCCGTAACTGTTTCACCTTTCAAGTTTGAATAGCCTTTGGCTCCTCATCATATGACAAATCCTCCTGTACTTGTATCTCTTGCACTGGTAGTATGTGCGACTCATCAGAACGGTATTTTCAAAGCATAGACACATGGAACACATCATGCAACTTGGCTAACTCTGGAGGGAGTGCCAACCGATATGCCACTGGTCCGATTCTCTCTACAACTTCATATGGGCCAATGAACCTCGAACTCAACTTCTCTTTCTTCCAAAATCTAAGCACCTTCCTCCATGGAGATACCTTTAAGAACACTTTATCACCCACTTCATATTCAATGTCCTTCCTTTTCAAATCGACATATGACTTTGTCCATCAATCGGCACTTTTTAACCTTGCCGAATAACTCGAACTTTTTTGCTTCGTGATCTTTACTAGGTCTGGACCAATCACTTTATGCCCATTCAATTCTATCCAACACACAGGAGTTCTACATCTTCGGCCATACAAAGCCTCATATGTTGTCATGCCAATGCTTGATTGATAACTGCTTTTATAAAGTAAATCTCACCAATGGAATATACCTATCCCAACTTCCCGTGAATTCCATTACACACCCCCGAAGTATATCTTCAAGCACTTGAATCAACCTCTCGAACTGTCCATCTGTCTGCAGATGGAATGCTGTACAGAAATTCAGCCTAGTACCTAAGGCTGACTGTAGTTCCTTCCATAATCTCGAGGTAAATCGCTGATCTCTATCCGACACAATAGACAACGGCACACCATGCAATTATACAATCTCATCCACATATAAATCAGCTAGTCGATCCACAGAATAGTCAATCCCGATCGGGTATAAAATCGGGCTGGACTTTAGAGCGCCTATCAACAATCACCCAAACAAAGACATGTTTTTGTTGCGTGAGGGGAAAACCCGACACAAAATCCATAGTAATGTTATCCCACTTCTATTGAGGAATTTGAAGGGGATTCAACAGACCTATTGGAACTTGGTGTTCAACTTTGACTCATGGACATCGCCAAACATTTGCACACGTACCCATCACATCTCTTTTCATTCCTTTCCACCAATAATGTTGTTTCAAATCCTGATACATCTTATTACCTCCATGATGCATAGTAAATACCGTATTATGAGCTTCAAATAGTAACTTTTTCTTTAGTTCTTTATCATATGGCACACATAGTCTGTCCTGAAAATACAAAATTCCCTCTTCTTTTACTAAAAACCTGGTCTTATCACAATCTCTGACCATCTATACCTTTTTATGCATCTCTTCATCATTTTTCTGAGCATCTATAATCATTTGCTTTAACACAGGCAGTGCTTTTAATTGAGCTAACATAGCTTCATCATCTGCTAGTCTCCATTCACTGTGTTGAAGTGACATCACTGCCACTGTCTTTTTGCTTAAAGCATCTGCTACCACATTAGCTTTTCTGAGGTGATAATCTATTATACAGTCATAATCTTTAAATAGCTCTAACCACCTCCACTGTCTCAAATTTAATTCTTTCTAAGTGAGTGTGCATCGAGACTCTCGGATCCCCGTGTAAATTCTGCCACTCTTCCATATGGGCATCACGCCATATTTTCAAAGCAAACACTACCACGGCCAACTCTAGGTCATGAGTGGGATAATTTTGTTTATGTGGCTTCAACTGCTTGGATGCATAAGTCACTACTTTCTCATCTTGCATTAACACACATCCCAAACCAATGTCTGAAGCATCACTGTATAAGGTAAAATTATTTTCTCCCCGAAGTGGTCAATACTAGTGCTTCAACCAGCAATTCTTTCAACAGATCAAAACTATTCTCGAGATTATCACTCACCCCAAACTTTACTCTTCCAGTAATTTGGTGAGCCGGAAGCTATGACAGAGAATCCTTCACAAATCTTCTATAATATCCCGTTAGCCCAAGAAACTTCTCACTTCTGAATACCGGGGGCGGTTTCCCACTCACCGCCTTCAATCTTAGCAAGGTCAACTCTTATACCTCACATACAATATAGCCTAGGAATGAAACTTCTTTAGCCAAAAATCACATCGCTGCTTTAGCATACAACTTTTTCTCTCAAAGTCTCTGTAGAACTATTTTCAAATGTTGCTATGCTCCCTGCTCATCTCTCGAATATACCAATATATCATCAATAAAGACTACAACAAATTGATCTAAATAGTGGCCTAAAACACCCATTCATCAAATCCATGAATGCTACCGGCATTAGTCAAACTAAATGGTATTACCAAGAACTCATAATGGCCATATCGAGTTCCTCGAATGTTGTCTTCTAAGACATCAACATCTTCACCTTTATCGATAGTACCCTGATTGCAGGTTTATCTTTGAAAAGACACCCGCTCCTTTTAACTGATCAAAGAGATCTTCAATTCTCAGCAATGGGTATTTGTTTTTCATTGTCACATTATTGATTTTTCGATAATCAATGCACGTCCGTAGAGTGACATCTTTCTTTTTCACGAACAAAACAGGTGCACCTCAAGGAGAAACACTAGGTCGGATAAACCCCTTATCTAGAAGCTCTTGTAGTGGAATCTTTAGCTCTTTCAACTCAGTTGAAGCCATCCTGTATGGTGCCCTAGAAGTAGGAGTTGTTCCCTTAAATTCAATAGATAAACCACTCTCTTTCGTGGAATATCGTAACTCTTTCTGGAACACATCTGGAAAAATCTTTCACAAACTGCATCATTTTCCAATCTCTATTCGACCTCATTTGTGAGTCACACCAGTCAAAAAGGCCTCACATCCTTTTCTCAGCAATCGTCGGGCTTGCATAGTTGAAATTACATTTCACACGGCTCTAGATTGGATACCATGTATCGTTACTCCGACTGTGCCTAACATTTAAGCCTTACTATTTTCTTTTCACAATCAACAACTATAAACATGCTTGGGACAACCAATCCATCTCTGGGTCTAAATCAAACTCATGAAACGGAAAAGCAAGTAGATCAGCAAAAAACTCTCCATCATGAGTCATTAGGTGACAATTCTTATACACTCGAATGGCTCTGACACTATGCCCTAGGGGACTAGTAACAAGCATATCATATGGTAATTGCTCTACTGATGGCATTCTATCAAACACATGTCTCTGCATGTATATACAAATGAGTATAAGGGTCTATCAAAGCATGCATCTCAATTATCATAAAGAGAGAAAATACCAAAGAATCACTCGTATGATCCCGATCCTCACGAGAGCCTTCATAGCATAAGCTTCAGGCCGGGTCAGTAGCATGTGATCTATCCACCGTCTCTCCGATGACCGTACCTCCACGTCCCCTATACTGAATCGGGCCACCTCGACGCCTACCTCAATCCCGAGTCAAAGGTGGTGCAACAGATTCTCCGCTCACTACCTTCAAACCCTATCCTCGACCACTGGGACATTATCAAGGTTCAAGGCTTCCACATCTAAAACATCCTCCCCACAATAACTCGCACACTTCAAATGTCATCTATGGCAATGAGGGCACTCTGGGACTTCTCCTTATCCAGTTGAAACACCTCTACCGTAACTAAGTACCACTACACTTCCTTGTCTTCTACCTCTTGTAGTTGAACCCTGTAATGACTCAGCTTGGGACTCTCTAGCTCTTTTACCCGAGGAGGAAGAAGCTCCTCTAGAAAGCTTCCTCTTCAAATCTTTTCATCAAGCCATTTCATATTTCTCCACTTTCATTGCCACTCTGAACCAACCGGGAGAAATTTACTTGCTGGAGTACTGTCAGAGGCGTTATATATCTTTTTATGGACTCATTTAGTCCATCCTCAGGGAATTGCTTACACCGAAATGCTCCTGAGGACTGATTCAGCGCATTCACATGGCTGAATTCCTCTCTTTCTCATATTCCCGCCACTCGATAAGTTCCTTGGTTTCGTATTCGTGAACGCTTCTCCACCAGGGCCCCCCGTACATATCATGCATATTCGCTCTCGAACTCGGGGCTAAAAACTCCCAAGGTATGGATCCGGAACTCCTGACCTCAAACACTACTCACCAATCATAAGCACTCGCCTTTGTAATAGAGAAACCGCACATGCCACTTTGATCGGGAGGGCATCTCATCTCCTCCACTATTCTTTTACAAATTTTTCCAACTTCATAATTCAGCTTTATCGACTCTTCCATGTTCGACCCATGGAATCTCTCGCCTTCATGTCTTCTATCATGTCTATCTAGGCTTCGGGAGCTGTCAATCTTCCAATACCCAGCCATGGTCCCAGATATCCTCAAAGAAGGCTTCATTTGGCTCAACTAGGGCATGACTCTCACTTCTGATAGATTCAGAAGGATCCGAAGCGGGTAACCCTTGATCTCCATTGTTAACACTCTCAGGTGCTTCCTCAACTGAATTCGGAGGACGCTCCATCTATACAAAACACAAGGATATCCACATCAGGCCAACACATTACTAAACACATGCTTTTCTATCGTGATACTCATTCCGCAGTCGCCAAACCTTGGTTTTTCAAGAAACGCCTAAACCCAGCTCGATACCACTAACTCGAGACGCCCCAACCCTGGAAGACCTACAAAGGTCAAGCGAGGTGTTTTTTTTTACTATAAACTTTAAACTTGTTCATTCATATTATGTTAAACATTTTGAACTCAAATATATTCTTTTAGCAACTGGACACAAATATATATACAAGCTCCATATAGAAGTGTTCAACATTTACACATTTACATTGTTTGGCAAAAACAAAAACATATACAAAAATATACCAAAGGTCTCTAGCGGTTCCAGTAGTGTCATTCTGGTTAGCCGATGGAGGTCCCACTTCGGTCATTTCTCCGCTGTGACCTACACCTGGATGAATAGATCTGCTGCTTATAGCTTAGTGGGAATTAATACATATGGACCACCTCTAATAAGGTCATCACACTTTAGACAATATATATATCATACTTATTCGTCTTATCATATTTCATTTCTTATCATATTTCATATACTTTTCGTGTCATCTTACACTTTACTTCTTGTTCTTGTAACCGTATACTATCATCACATAGTAATGTTATGCTTCTCATATCATGTCATGCCATTTACATATTCTTGTCATTTATCTTATGTTTCATGCCTACAATTACCTTAGAAGTGGATACGGGGAAAGAACTGTATGTACCTGAAGGTACTATCACTGTACGAGATAGTGATCTCTATCTGTATGACCCAAACAGGGCCGCTATAATGATCCAAACAGGATCTATGTCATCGACCCAAATGGAGCTTCGATATTTGTAAACTGTATGTTGTAGCAACTATGTCCCTATAGGCATGCCTATCTATCCAACTACCCGATCATAAGCAGATAATCAATTTTATTATGTTTTCTTAACAATCTTTTAGGTATCAGAAAAAGATATCTCATATACATGAACAACTATTGATATCATGTATACTTAAGGGAGATTATTCATTACTCAAATGAATCTCTATAAAACACTAATCATTTGTAATTTTTCATATAACACAATTACATGTGTATTCTCTTTAACTTTCATAACACATGTTATCATAATCATATTACTATAATGCATTATTTCATATAACAATACATTTATATAACCTTATAGTACTCAGCTTATAACCACCCGTCTCGAATCAGCTTCTAGGTAACTCCCAAAGTCCATTTCCTCGACTGCCACCTTTGACTTTGAAGGAATTGTTGTAGAAAGGATCTTCTAACTCAATATACCCCTATGTCTTAAGTTTCTTATGGTTCAAACACCATGTCATTTGGACTTTTAAACATCATGTCTAAACACCAAAATCAAGCCCTAGACAATTTCAGAACAACTGAATTTGTGTTCCTACATTTGAAAATTCCTTCAAAGGAATGATAGAGACATAATTAATTCATAATTCCTTCATGAAAACTGTTCTCCATATGTCTAGTTTGTATATAACTTGAAATCACTACTGTATGAGTATAACTCAAGTTATGTTTTAAACAACCAGAATTATCACCCGTGGACCGTTCTAAAACAAATTCTTCGTGGGACCCAACTGTTCCCCTTACTTTGACTTCACTTTCAGTCCAATGGTGTCTAAATTTGGATACACTTATCACAATGAGAGTTTTTCTTCTAGAAGTATAGTTTACCTAGAATTTTGAATCACTCAATTTGGATGAGGAAAACCCATCCATATGACCTAAATACCAAATCACTTAAACCCAAAACTCAGATTTAATTGACCGAAACAAAGAGCATCACTTTGACGAATTTTCTAGGTCCAATGGAGTTTAAATTTGGATACACTTATTTCAGGGAGATTTGTTCTCCTAGAGTTCTAGTTTACCCATAATTTTTAATCACACAATTTGGATGAGTGATTGCCAAGTTATGGCCAAAACAAAAACATGGGTTTAAAAAAAACGGACAGCATATCCCCTAAAACCCAACATTTTCTCTATACAAATTTTTCCTCCATTGAGGACCACAACCAAACCAAACCAAACAACCATTCCAAATAAGAATTCTACACAAAAAGAGGTATTCCAAACTTCCAAACAAGTATCCCTATACATATCCATACAAAAATCCATAAAAAAAATCCATACAAACCATTCCATACATTGATTTCTTCTTCTTCTCTCTTCCCCTTTCTTTCTTCTTTCTTCTCCTTCTCTTTCTTCTCCTTCACCTTATCCGGTTTTCCTATCACCCAGCCAAAGACCAAATGTGATATTATTTTGACCTTATCCTCAATCTAGTTAAGGTCATGTCAGCCAACTCATTTTTGGAATTCTTTCCAATTTTTGCATTTAGGTCCTATTATCTCTTTATTATTTACAAATTAATTTATTCAATTTCCTAATGGGCATACAATCTTCATTTTATGTCGTCAGGGTCTCTTACTGGCAATTTACCAATTTACCAATTTACCATTGACTTTTATATTAATTTCGAGTTTTTCTTATTTTATTTTTAACATTATTTTGGTCTGAAAAATATGTTTTATTTTTATTATGTCTCTAAACATACTATATAAAAACATGTGGTATAATTTGAGGTGTTACAATGAGATTTCGTGTCACGATAGAAAATTGTAGTGTCGCAACAAGATTTCATGGAACTATGTCGCGACAGGGTATTTAATGTCGCGACAGAGTGTGGCCAAGGCCAAGGGGCCTTGTGTTGCAACACAGCATTTTGTATCGTGACAGAGTTAGTTAAGGCCAGGAGTTTCTATGTCGCGATAGAGTATTTCTGTGTCGCGACAGGGTTTTGGCAGGGTTTTTCTATCGTGACAGAATATTTTATGTCATGATTATGTGACAAATGGAGTTTGTCATGGCAAGGGGTTTCAGGTCGCATGGATTGGCTCTGTAGCAGGGTGCCCAGTGTCACGACAGATTTTCTTTGTATACGTGGATCGTCAAGAATTTAAGAGTTCTATGTTGCGACATACGGCTTTATGTCGCAGATAGGGTTGGTCATGACTGTAAAGCTTTATAAACACACAAAGAAAAATGATGTCGCAACATAGTTCACTACTACTGGAAGGGTTTATTATCTCGAAAGAGAATAACAATTAAGGCAGAACCCGTGTCGCCAGAGTTTTTCTATGTTGCGACAGAAGGTGTTGGAGTTAGGAGCTTTCTTTATCGCAACATAAGGTTCTATGTCACGATAGGGAATGGCCTTAGCAAGGGCTTTGCTATTGCGACAGAGTTTGGCCACGATAGGGGAACCTTGTCGCGACAAGGCCCTGGGTGCATAGCGACGGAGGTTGTTGCGACAAGGCCTAGGAGTGTGGCGATAACGCTCTGGGCACACACACGACAAGGCCTGGGCTCGCACAGGACAAGGCCTAGCAAGGCACACAAATGTACGGTACCGCTCATACAACCAGATTAAGTCACGACAGAGTTGGTATGTGTGGGTTAGGTCTATGTCATGAGTGCAGAGTAAATTCTCTATCGCGACGCACTTGGATAGTGACTAAAAAAAAAAAGACCCCCAGTTTTTTAGGCGTCACACTTTTTCTTTTTCTTTTCTTCTTTTTTGAAAAACTTATAAAGAGTTTGAATTCATTAATAACTTTAGTAACTTTTAATATAATTTAAAGGGAAAATTATACTTAAAAAATTGAATTTTAACTACTTTTCATTTAAATAATATAGAATATTTTTTTAAACTTAATTTTAATTATAGTCAGCCTCATTGTCCTAAAACAAATCCAAACCTCGGGTCAGAGCTGATGTAAGTGTCCATCATGACATATTAAAGTTAATTAAAAAATTTTATTTTGAAAAATTATAATTTAAAACTTGAACTTTCACAGCTTTTATATTTAAATCCGGAGCAACAAAATGTTTTTAAGTGTATAAACTTTAATTTAAATAGCAGTTCTAGTAGAGCTGGTAAATCCAACAATCCTAACCCATTTCTAGCCATAGGCCAAAACTACTGGGCTAATCTGCTCATTTCTATTCGCCAGCTACCGCCATGCAGTTGCGGGCCAAAATGGGCTAAAACATACCAAAACCTTAAAAAATGCTAAAAAAGTTAATTTTACAAATTTATCATTCTTCAAATAAAAATATATAATAATAAATAAATAATACTATAACACTGTTATAACCAAAGTACCAAACTAACTAGCTAAATAGTACCAAAACAATAAAGTAACAACTTAATAACATATTTGAGAAAAACAACTCTAAAGTATCAAATGAAATCTCATATGTCTCTAATCTTCATCCTCATTCTCATTATATCTAATAATAACATGTGATTCCACATTCGAAATATGTATATCCTCGATGGTGGTTGAGTTATCATCATATATTAATTAATTTAGAATGTTAACAACATAAATTTCATTTATGTTTGGAATAAAAAAATAATCTTTTTCCAAAAATGCATCTCAACCCTATAATAATGAAATATCATATTTGTTTGAAAATCTATCTTACTAAAAGATATAATCATATTAGGAAAGAAATTAGTATATAATTTTGTTAATTATTTTAAAATAACCTTTATTTTAAAGGTTACTATTTAAGTAATAAAATTATTTGAAATATACTAATAATTTAGTTTATTAAATTAAATTTAATTTATAAACTAGTACAAACCATTTTTTATAAAAAAAAACATATATGATTGAATAAAATTTAAGAGATAAATAAAAAAATGAAATTGTAAATATTTAAAATAGGATTAATAGAGATAAATAAAAATATATTTAATATTAAAGCTGTAATTTATTTAATTCTAGAATTTTCCTCTAATTTTTAAATATTAAATTATCATATATTATATTAAAAATATACATTTAGAAATTGAAAATAAAATAGTTAAAACAACAAAATTTAATATATTAATCATATATTATAATTATTATTATATTTAAAACCCCTATGCTACAAAAGAGATAGCAAAAATATCAAATTTTATAGATGAATCCTTGAAAATCTCAATTACTTAGCTAGTTACTTAAAATTAATCTAAAAAAATTGGGTCAATTGAGCTCGAGGCTAACTGGGTCAAAATTGGCCGGCTTTATTGGGCATAGAATTTACAACCCAATTCTCGAGAATTGGGTTAAGTGTGCTTTGCCAACTCTAAGTTTTAGCTGGAATGTCCATATATAAAAAGTAAGTTTCCATTCATTTTCCTTTTGCTCACAATGGTAAAAAAGGGAGCAATAAGCACATGGGTATGGCTTTTAAAAGTATATAGGGAAGGAAGGACCCATCAACCACAAATATTTCAAATCACCTTTGTTTCCTTACAATTGCATGTCAAACAACTTCGTCATTTGAACCGATATTTCGGAGAAGGACAATGGGTAGAAAACAATACTTCACAAAAAGAAAAGATTCTTGATTAACATATGTGATCCCTTTCTTGACTTTTCATTTGTGCAATTTTTTTAGATGAAAATTTATTTGACTTATATCACATATATTTTTTTTCTTTTTCTTTTTTTTTTTTTACTTTTATCTTTACGATAACAAGTTGTTTATACTCTCTTCTATTTTAAAATAAAATAACGGTGTTACAATAGTTAAATCTTTTTTTTCTTTTTTAAAATAATGCTTGCATCTATTTCTTATATAAATATTAAATAATGCCAAAATAATTTTTACAATTTTAGGTAACTCTTTGTTAGAAACAAATTAATCTACTATAATTTTACGACAAGTTTGATGGATAATAAATTAGTAATGTTTTTATCAAGGAAAATAATCATTATTCAAATAAACGTTATTTTTATCTTCTAAATTATTATATAAAAATAAAACATATATAAAATTAAATAATCTTGATTAAAAAATTAATGCAAATATATACAAAAAAATTCCAAAATCAAAACCAAAACTATACCATATTTGTCCAATATATTTTGCTCATTGTGTATTCAAATTTTAATAAAATTAAAATTCCACATATTCTTCATTTAGGAATGAAAAGACAACTGTAGTGTAACACCCTAAATTATACCATGACAGTTTTATAACATGTTGAGCATGTAATACAAGTTAAAAGTTAAAGTTTTCGGGAATAATAATGTTAAAAATAAATTAAGCAAAACTCGGAATTTATCTAAGGGTCAAGGGTAAATTAGTAATTTACCAACTACGAACCTAAATGTCATAAGATCATAAGACTATATGCCCAATTAGAATATGTGAGAAAAGAATGTGTGGATGAAAGGGAAAAGGACTTACATGTAAAAATCAGTAATAAATCACAAAAGTCATTTTCCAAACATGGCCTTAGCCATGTAAGTGGATAAGACCACATTTGGTCTTGCAATTTGGGCAATTGTCCCATTTGAGCTAGGTCACGTTTTAGAGAGAAAGAGGAGAAGAGAAGAAGAAGAAGAAGAGGAAGAAGAAGAAGAGGAAGGAGAAGGAGAAGCCTTTAAGGTATGGATACTAGTTTGAATCCTTTTCTATGTAAGGATTTGTATGGATATTTGATGGAATTGTGTTTAGGTTTGAGTTTTCCTATTTGTTGGTTGGAATTCTACCTCCAACAATGAAGTTGATTAGTTTGGATTCGGTTTGGGGGTTGCTCTGAGTTGTTATGGTTGTTTAGTTTGGATTTGTGGTCTCGATTGAGAAAAATTTGTATAGAGAAAATGATGGGTTTTATGGGAGATGCTGTCCATTTTTTTTAAAACCTATGTTTTTGTTTTTGTCATAACTTGGTCATCACTCATCCAAATTGAGTGATTCAAAATCATGGGTAAACTATACTTCTAGGAGAACAAATCTCCTTGAAATAGGTGTATGCAAATTTGGACCCCATTGCACCCAAAAATTCATCAAAGGGGAGCTAGGTTGCATGACATAGCTGGTTCTGTTTTGACATTAGAGTGGTCTAGTTGTTTTAGGTCATAACTGGCTGCATCACTAATCAAATTTAGTAATTCAAGTGCAGGTAAACTAGACTTTTAGGATAACAAATCTCCTTAAAATAAGTGTCTTCAAATTTGAACCCCATTGGACCCAGAAAATTTTTCTAAAAGGGAGCTCTGTTTGTAAGAAATATTTGATAGTATACGGAAATACATGAAAATGCAAAGATAAGAGTAAATGATCGTAAATATCGCATATGATTACCGGATAACAATAGTTATTCGGGGATATGAGATATGTACTGAAAATGAAATAAAAATGGATTATCTGCTTAGAACCTGGTAGAGGGATAGATGGACATGCCTATTAGGGATAAAAGTCTACAGCATACTAATCAGTTGGCCTCGTTAAGGTCACTCTGACGCAACATACGGTCCTTATAGAGGTGTTATCTGCGTGCAGTAGTAGCAGGCGCCTTCGGGCCCTTATAGTTAGGTATCACCAAATACAGTAGTAACAACACCTTCGGGTCCTTATGGTTTCAGTATCAGCACAAGGTATATGCGAGGCATGAAACATAAAACAAATGACAAGAATATGCAAATGTTGAATATGATAAGCATGATATGAAATGATATGAGAGTATAACCTGCTTTGCTATGTGATGACAGAAATACACTATGAAACGAAACGAAGTAGCTTGCTCAAATGACCTGAAATGTATGAGCGATGATAGAGAAATGAAACATGATATGATAAGTAAGTATGGGCTATGTATAAGCATGTGTAAATGATACGTATGAAATACATATAAGCATGTGTATAAGTATATGATATGTTAGATGTATATGCATGTATCTAAAGTGTGATAATCCTTGAGGAAATTAGATCGTAGTATTGTGCTAATTTATAAACAGCACGAGTGTTTCATCCGGGTGGCAGAAGAATAGAAACCGAGGATAATGCATCGGCAATCGAGTCAGCCGCGACACTTGAGGTACTTGCGAGGACCTTACAGTCTATTTTGTATATGTCTTTGTTTTGTAAGCAAATAGCTAACATATGTTGAACACTCTCGACCTATGGAGTTTGAATGTATTTTGTAAATTTCTTGCTACGAGGGAATATATTTCAGAGCCAAATGTGTTTAGCATTATATGAAGATGAATAAGTTATAGTAAGCGAGGGGAAAAGAATAATAATAAATAAAAACACCCTAAGCTAACATCGGGTGCTTGCAGGTTGGGGTCACAAGTTAGTCAGTATAAACTAGGTTTAGGTTTTTTACCTGGAAAAGCTTACAAGAGTTCAAGCGTTCTAGATAAAATTATAAGTTGAAACGTAATGTTTAATGTGTTGGCTTTGATGTGGCAATAATCACTGTGTTTGTGACCAGTGGATAGATCAGCCTCAATCGCTAAAGAGCGGTAAGGTGCTCTAGAATCGGGATTGCAGCTTTGGACCGCTGGATCTATTGGGAGGTGAGGAGTCACGCCCTGCGAGGCTTGAATGGGCTGGCGGGTGTCTCATGAGCATGTTCCGGGCCATTGGAAAAGGTGTGACACGACTTTCAGCCAGATGAGCATGGTAAATAGAGACTGAGGAATTCCATAAGACAAGCATGGAAGAGGTCAGCTCAAGCGGAGATTGGATAGAAAGTTACAAAGTATTGGAGGAAGTTAGATGTACTCCCAGATCATAGGCTATCATGTGCGATCTCCCATATTGTAGAGTGGGCATATGATTGGTGGAAAGAGCAATGGGTGATAAGTCTAAGGATTCCAAATCTAAGGCTGTCGAGTTTGGGCAAAGTACATTGCGAGATGTAGGGAGTCAGTGGAAAGCGGTTCACGAATTTGGCTGGAAGCCACCCATCGATGTTTGGGCTGTGAAAGAATTCGTCATCTCGGCAGTATGCACGAAGGTGGTCCTCAGGGGCTGTTTGTGTGGCTGAGCGGATGAACTTCATGATTGTCGAGAGATATTTGGCACTGTGACTTCTCGACAAAGTGAATTTCCTGTCGAGTTGATCTGACTGCAATGAAAGTGAAGAAGACGAAGCGGTAGCAAAGAAAGATCTCAAAAGAAAAGTTTTCAAGAGGGCTTGGGTCCTCCTCGAGGGGAAAAAAAGTGGGAAATCTCCGGCTGTCGAGAATACGATTTATTTATGAGGAAAGTGAAGGCAGAGAATCGATGTAGGACTGGTTTTGGTAGAGGTGGCGGATGGGCGAGGGGAGAAATCGAGTGCCTCATTACCATATAGAGAAATTTGGGTGTTTGCAGTTATTGACGGGAGGTGTTCAACGTGGAAGCGATCATTGATAACCGCGATGTCCCGGAGAGTCGATCTGGATATGGTGGTGCTGAAAATTGGCGGAGGAAAATCGGTTACACTACCTTCGACGAAGATCGGAGTAGAAATTAAATCAACCGATCGGCATAAGACGGAGGCACAATTTCTAAGAAAATGGATCGTCCTATACCTACAGCACTAGCACGAGCATATGCTATAAAGGTTCGTGATGATCAGGATGCTCCTGAGGTTGTAGCTGGTATATTTTCTCTTTATGATATTGAGATGCATGCATTGATTTATCCTGGATCCACTCATTCGTATGTATGCATTGGTATATATTTCATAAGATGCAGCGGTGGAACGATTAGCATATGACATCGTGGCCCCAGTCCCATGAGACACACGGTGTTAACGTGAATAACATATCTGAAATTGCCCACGGGTGTTATCAGCGAGAGTTTATCGGCGGTTGTTAACCTTACCATTTCGGGAGTTTGACTTGATTCACGGGAATGGATTGGTTGTCTAAACACCCAGGCAGCCGTTGATTGTGGTCGAATGTGGTAAGATGATCGGCCAATATGGGGTGATAGTGCTGAGGCGGTGGGTCGGTATGATGTCGATGTGATCTCTCCCATTCTTCTGACATGAGACTTATGAGGAAGGGCGCGAGACATTCTTAGCCTGATGCTTGACTAGAAGGTCGAGGATTAATGTGGAAAGATTCCCGATAGTAAGGGAATTTCAGGATGTATTCCACTAAGAGTTATAAGTATTCCCTTGAGGAGGGAGTGGACTTATCCATAGGGTGTACTAGGAATGGCCCACATGCAGTGACATGCGAGGATGGCTCCAAAGGAGTTGAAAGAGTTAAGAGTCGATTGCAAGAGCTTATGGATAAAGTTTGCTCCAGGCCGGTGTTTATTTAAGCCACCCAGGGTGCACTGTTTTATTCATGAAAAAGAAAGATGAGACTCTACGGATGTGCATTGATTATCGGCAAATCAATAAGTGACAGTGAAAAACAGGTACCCATTGCCGAGAATCGAATATCTTTTTTATCAGTTAAAGGGAGCAGGTGTCTTTTCGAAGATAGACCTGCGATCAGGGTATTATTATCTAACAGTGAAAGATGTCGATGTGCCAAAGACTACATTTTGGTAATGCCATTTGGGTTGACTAATGCATCAGCAGCATTCATGGATTTAATGAATAGGGTATTCCGATCCTATTTGGATCAGTTTGTTGTGGTCTTTATCGATGACATCTTGGTGTATTCTAAGGATGCATAGGAACATGAACATCATCTGAGAATAGTCATGGAGACGTTAAGAGAGAAAAAGTTATATGCTAAATTCAGCAAATGTGACTTTTGGCTAAAGAAAGTTTCCTTCCTAGGTCATATTGTGTTGGCTGAGGGTATAAGAGTGGACCCTATAAAGATTGAGGCCGTTGTAAATTGGAAACCACCTCGAAATGTAACTGAGGTGAGAAGTTTCTTGGGCCTAGCAGGATATTATAGAGGATTTGTGAAAAGATTCTCTGTCATAACTTCTCTGCTCACCAAATTACTCAAGAAAGGAGTAAAGTTTGAGTGGACAGATAAATTTCAGAATAGTTTTGAACAGTTGAAAGAAATGTTGGTTGAAGAACCAGTATTGACGCAACCTACCTCGGGAAAAGAGTATACACTATAGAGTGATGCTTCAGACATTGGTTTGGGATGTGTGTTAATGCAAGATAGAAAAGTAGTGGCTTATGCATCCAAGTAGTTGAAGCCACATGAACAAAATTATCCCACTCATGACCTAGAGTTGGTTGCGGTACTGTTTGCTTTGAAAATATGGGTTTTCTTATAGGAAAAGTGTAGAATTTACACAGATCACAAGAGTCTCAAGTACCTGCTGACTCAGAAAGAATTAAATTTGAGACAGCGGAGGTGGTTAGAGTTATTGAAGATTATAATTTATTATAATAGATTACCACCTTGGAAAAGGCAATGTGATAGCTTAGTGCTTTATAGCGAGAAAGGCGATGTGATGTCACTTTAACCACAGTGAATGGAGGCTAGCGGATGAGTGGAGCTATATTATTTCCCGACTAATGGCGTAACCTATTTTAAACAAATGATGATAAGTGCGTAGAAAAATGATGTAGAGTTGAAAAGGTCTATTGAGATGGTCGAGGAGATATGGTGATAAGGCAGTTTTTAATTAAGAAAATTTGGAAGTTTGTATTTCGAGAACATATTATGTGTACCCAGATGATAAAGGCTAAAGAAAAAGTTGTTATTTAAAAGCTCATATCTTATTTACCATGCATCCTGAGGTAATACAGATGTACGGGTTTGAAATAGCATTATTGATGGAAAGGAATGAAAGAGATGTGATGCGTGTCTAAGAAGTGTTGGCGTGTCAACAAATTGGCCCAGAACACTTAGGCCTGTAGTGTTGAATCCTTCCAGTTCTCAGTGGAATTGGGATAGCAATACCATGGATTTTGTGTCGGGTTTCCCCTCACAGCAAAAACATATTTCTGTCTAGGTGATTGTTGATAAGCTCACAAAGTCATGCGCCCAAAATACCTAGTATTTTATGATATTTTATTATTATGTGTTTAGGGTATAAAATAAAGTAAATGAAATTTTTAAATTTAAATCCTGAAGCAAAAAAATGTACAACTCGGAATTTACCCAAGTGTAAAGGGCAAATTTGGAATTTGTAAAATGAGGACCTAAGGGCCAAAAATAGAATAAGCTTAAATGCTAATGTGAGTTAAATGAAGTGAAATAGAAGACTTAAATGTCAAAAATGAGAAATGGGACTTATTTTGAAAGCCAAAGAATAGGAAGCCAAACAAGGCCTTAACCATTAAATGAGATTAAGACTAAATGTGGTCTAAGATAAGACACATTTGTGCATTTTAAGTTCTTGGAGAGCAAAGGGAGAGAAAGAGGCTAGGGTTGAGAGAAGACCAAGGTTTTGGTGGGAGATCTTCCTATTTATGGTTTCCAAGTGATCAAGAAGAAGAAGGAAGGCTTGGTGTTAAAGAATCAAGAGATTCAAAGGTAAGAAACTAAACCCTAACCCTTTTTGTCTTGTGTTTGGGTTGGGGGAAACCCCAAATGTGGATAAAGGTGTTTTGTATTGGTTGTAAATGAGTTTTGGTATTGGTTTGGATTGGTTTGGAGGAGTGTTTGTAAAAAGGGAAATGTTTGGTTTTCAAAAGAAATGCTGTCAAAAATTTGTCAAAACCCCTGTTCTTGTTTTGGCTATAGATTAAGTTATAATCATCCAAATGAGGTGATTCCAATTGTTAAAGAACCATAAGAGATAGAGCTACAAATGTATATAAGGGACCAGGAGCAAATTGCAGCACTAATGATCCTGAAAATGGGCTTAAAGGTGAGTTTTGGGTAGCTCATGGGTATGCCCTGTTTTTGGGATGTTATGGTGTTTTGGCCATAAAATGAGTTCATTCATCAATTTGGTGATTCAAAATTCTGGGTAAAGTAGACTTCTATAGAGAATAATTTCACTTGAATAAGTGTATACAATTTGTAACCCCAAGGTCTAGAAATCTATCAAAGTGAAGCTATGTACAGATTACATTTTTGCACAAATTAGAGTAGTCTAGATGTTAAAGTTAAAGCGCCAATTGGTTTATAATCTGATTTTGGGTGCTTGGGGGTTGGTTAGGCCTTGGTCTAAGATAATCAAAATCAATGTTTGAATCTAATTTTGGACAACATTAGGATTGGTTTTGGTGACACGTTTTAAAGGTACTGCTATCTGAAAAAAAAAAACAGCATGTTTTTCCCTGTTTGTGTTATGTGGTTGAGGGCCTTAGAGAAGGAATTTTAAATTGAAAATTTTCAGAGATATCATTGCATATATAAAGGACTAAACTGGAGATTTTCATAATTTTTGAAGACTTTTTGGATAATTTTTGGGTAATAAAGTCCAAAGAGTACAAAACTGGAAGCTAGCGGTCTTTGCATGTGGTGTTAGTAGGCATTTGAGGTTTTGAAGCTTAAAATCTTCAGCTGGGGATGGTTTAGTTGATCAAGAGTACTATTGGAAAGGATTATAAGGCAGGAAAAATTTTGAAATATTTTGGTTATGTGATGGATTAAAGTTTGGGAAACTATCAATCATACCGGGCTTGTATCTTGCCCTTATTTGCTAATGAGAATAAGCATACGATATTAAGCTCCGAAAATCAACCCTAACCAAAATCACTAGCACACGTGAATAATATTGTTCTTTAATTGTATTAGAATAGGGGCTAACGAGAAGGAAAACCCGAGCTGAGATCGAGATTCCGAGGATTGGAATCAAATCGCAAAGCTTTTTGGTTTGTTCTACATCTTTCTCTCATTATTTCGAATCTCTATCTCCAAAATGTTTGAATTGCATGTTGAATTGTTTTAAATTGATTTGATGCTAATAGTGGCAAATGAATTGCAAGTTGATTTAAGTTAAGAAATTTGAGAAATTGATTTGCTTGCGAAATGAATGACATGAAAATTGCATGAGTATTGAAATGGTTGTTTGTATAAAAATACATCTATCTTGTATTTTCAAAAAATGATTTAAATATATAATAAAATGTTATTGTTAAAGTTAAGGATAAATTGGTATACGATAAAGTAAAACAAACGTACTATTGTGGCATATACCGATCAAGTAATGACAGAGCATTATCTGTAGTGTACCGTGAGTACATATTATATATATATATATATATATATATATATATATATACATATCTCAAACTGCGGCCAATGAGGACCGTGCAGTGATTGTTATCTTGTGCAAAAATCATAGGTTAAATTCGATAAGAAGGGCTAAAATGTAAAATGAAAAGTGCGATTTATTGATTTGAATGATTTAGTGCATATAAAATGCATAGCTTGAGATGACCAATGAATTGTAATTGATTTATTAAAAAATATATATAGATCACGTATTGTACTGCATTGGTCATTAACAATTGTACCAAAGCATTATTTTATAAATATTGCATGTTTCGATTTAAAATGAAATGAAGAGAGAATTTCCATATAACCACTAAGCATGAAAATGCTTAGCGTATTGTTTTTACCAATGCGCAGGAATGGAAGTGATTGCGGTGGGACCCAAGATCAAGGACCTTGAGTCATCAAGAAGGCTGCGGAGTAAAGTATATACTGCATCATATGCATCATCCATTTTGAACAATTGATGTTTTGTGATCAAAGAGTTAAACTCTAAAAGCGATTTTTGTATATTATTTTGAATGGGCATGGAATGCCTTCATTGTAAATATATTTTGGTTAAATGTAAATTATGGGCCCTACCCGAAGCGATTAAGCAGCGCGATTTTGAAAAAAAAAAAAAAAAGAAAGGGGGCTTTAAATGTCTAAATGAAATATGTTTGTCGTGGTCGGCTAAGCGCCTCCAAATCCGGTTCGGACCCTGTCGGGTCGGACGAGAAGAACCTTACAAGTCATTACATTTTATGCGAAATCGGAGACGGACTATTCTATGGATTGACTAGCTGAGCTATACGTGAAAAAGATTGTATGATTGCATGGTGTACTGTTGTCTATTGTGTCGAATAGAGATCCGCGTTTTACATCGAGGTTCTGGAAGGAACTACAATCAGCCTTTGGTACTAGGCTGAATTTTAGTACAACATTCCACACGCAGACAGATGGACAGTCAGAGAGATTGATTCAAGTACTCGAAGACACGCTTCGAGGTTGTGTCATGGAATTTCCTAGAAGTTGGGATAGGTATATTCCATTGATGGAATTTGCCTATAACAATAGTTATCAAGCAAGTATTGGCATGACACCGTACGAAACTTGATATGGTCAGAGATGTAGAACTCCAGTATGTTGGACAGAGTTGAATGAGCATAAGGTGATTGGTCCAGACATAATAAAAGATATAGAAGAAAGTCTGAGTTATTCGGCAAAGGTTAAAGGTTGCTAGTGATCGACAAAGTCGGTATGCCCGATCTAAGAGAGATATTGAATGAAGTGGGAGACAAGGTCTTCTTAAAAGTATCGCCGTGGAGGAAAATTCTACGGTTTGGTAAGAAAGGCAAGTTTAGTCCGAGGTTCATAGGGCCATATGAGATTCTAGAACGAATTGGCCTTGTGGCTTATCGTTTGGCACTCCCTCCAGAGTTAACCAAATTGCATAATGTGTTTCATGTGTCGATGCTTTGGAGATACCGCTCTGATGGAGTCGCACATACTACCAGTACAAACAAGAATGCAGCGGACATATATGATGAAGAGCAGGCTATTACATTTCGAGGAATTAAGCAGTTCTTGGAATAAGCAAAGTGATTAGTGCCCAAAAAGTGCTATTTTGAACCCTATTTATTATAGGTTTTGAGTGCTTTTGTGTACTAATCATTCTAATAACAGATTTGCATTAAGGTCCACGCTATTCTGCGATCGCATTTTGTGGCTAATTTTGTAGTTTTTGCAAGATAATCAGGCCAAAATTATCGAGTCAATTCAAACACGAAGAACCCGAGTTGAACTCATCATTGCAGATCATATCCCAGAAAGAAAGAAGAGCAAAATGTGAAGAAAAATGGAGCATTGCAAGAATGCTTTTTCCTTTGCCTTTGTTCACCATCTGGCATACTTGTTCTTCACATTTGCCAGTTCTGCTTTTTGACGTTGTGCCACAATTTGCATTTTTGTTTCTTCCCATTTTATCCTTGTAATAGCTTTTGGTTTTGGTTTTTGTAACTTCCTTACCCAGGCAGTATATAAGGCTAGTGTCGAGGTGCGTAAAAAGATCACTTATCAATAAATAAAAATTGACGGGAAGCTTTCAGCTTTCCCGCTTCTCCTCTTCTCTACTTCACTTTCTTTCATTTTCTTTTCTATTTTCTCGGCTGTCAAACACCCTTTGATGATGACAAATCAAAGGATGTTCTGCTAAACCTCCCCCATCCTTGAAGAGGAAGGCCACTAGGTGCCGATTTTGAGGTAAACCAACTGTTCTCTTGCTTTTCATGTGAGCATTTATGGTTGTTTATGTTCCTGCTTGTCACAATAGGTTTAAATCTTCAAAACTGGCCCTCACTAACATGTATTTGGCAAGCTTTTTGGGTACAGTGGATACTTACCACTAGATCCATTGTTATCCAGTTAGTTATCTTCTATTAGTTACTATCGGGTGAGTTTTTAAGATGTGTTCTCACCGTCAGGGACATTTATGCCCATTAAATGCCTTGTTTCAAGAAGGAAAATTTTAGGGTTTAGGTTTTAAAGCTAAATGAAGATTCGGTTCGGGAAATGACTATAGGTCATCCTCCCCAACGTGAGGAAAAAGACCCGAGGACATGTTGGTTGCCCTAAAAACCCTAACCCAGTGGCCTGAGACTTCAAGGAGTTCTTTTCTTATTTTTCTTCATTTTTAATTTCAATCACACACCATCGACCTCCTTTGTTTTTACGAAATCCCCCATTTTTATCAGCCTGAAATCCAAATTGAAGTCACCATTTTGAATCCTTTGCAAATCATTTATCTGAAGAAAACCATACTGTGTTACGACCCTGGGCGCTATCTGCGATAACTTTGCTACGGCCGATGGGGCGTAAGATATAAATTTGTTGATTCGATACACCTCTTATGTACGAATCGACAAGTCTTGTTGAGTAGAAAGTGCTGGAAACACCATGGTAGGGAAGAAGCTACTTGGGAGCCAGAAGCAACTATGAAAGCACAGTATCCACAACTCTTCACTCCAGGTAATAATTTCGATGACGAAATTCCTTTAAGGGGGAAGAATTGTAACACCCCAAATTATACCCTGACAGTTTTATAACATGTTGAGGGTGTAATACAAGTTAAAAGTTAAAGTTTTCGGGAGTAATAATGTTAAAAATAAAATAAGCAAAACCCATAATTTATCTAAGGTTCAAGGGTAAATTAGTAATTTACCAACTAAGGACCCAAATGTCATAAGATCATAAGACTATATGCCAAATTAGAATATATGAGAAAAGAATGTGTAAATGAAAGGGAATAGAAGGACTTACATGTAAAAATCAATAATAAATCACAAAAGCCATTTGCTATACATGGCCTTAGCCATGTAAGTGGATAAGACCACATTTGGTCTTGCAATTTGGGCAATTGTCCCATTTGAGCTAGGTCACGTTTTAGAGAGAAATAGGAGAAGAGAAGAAGAAGAAGAAGGAAGAAGCCTTTAAGGTATGGATACTAGTTTGAATCCTTGTCATGCATGTAAGGATTTGTATAGATATTTGATGGAATTGTGTTTAGGTTGAGTTTTCCTATTTGTTGGTTAGGAATTCTCCTACTCCAACAATGAAGTTGATTGGTTTAGATTCCGATTTTAGGGGGTTGCTCTAAGTTATTATATGGCTGTTTGGTTTGGTTGTGGTCCTCAATGGAGGAAAAATTTGTATAGAGAAAATGATGGGTTTTAGAGGAGATGTTGTCCGTTTTTATTTTTAAAACCCATGTTTTTGTTTTTGCCATAACTTGGTCATCACTCATCCAAATTGAGTGATTCAAAATTCTAGGTAAACTATACTTCTAGGAGAACAAATCTCCTTGAAATAGGTGTATGCAAATTTGGACGCCATTGCACCTAGAAATTCGTCAAAGGGGAGCTAGGTTGCATGACATAGCTGGTTCTGTTTTGGTTCTATTTTGACATTAGAGTGGTCCTGGTTGTTTAGGCCATAACTTGGTCATCACTCATCCAAATTGAGTGATTCAAAATTCTAGGTAAACTAGACTTCTAGGATAACAAATCTCCTTGAAATAGGTGTCTTCAAATTTGGACCCCATTGGACCCAGAAAATTTTTCTAAAAGGGAGCTTTGTTTGTAAGAAATATTTGATAGTATACGGAAATACATGAAAATGCAAAGATAAGAGTAAATGATCGTAAATATCGCATATGATTACCGGATAACAATAGTTATTCGGGGATATGAGATATATGCGAAAATAAAATAAAATGGATTAATGCCTTAGAACTTGGTAGAGGGATAGATGGGCATGCCTATTAGGGATAAAAGTCTACAACATACTGATCAATTGGCCCCATTAGGGTCATTATGGCACCTTTGGGTCCTTATAGAGGTCATTGTCTCATACAATGATAACAGTTCCTTCGGGCCCTTATAGTTCTTTGTCTCATACAATGATAACATCACATTCGGGTCCTTATAGTTTTCCGTATTCACTTCTAAGTTATATGCAGACATGAAACATAAAAACAAATGACAAGAATATGCAAATGATTTGAATATGATAAATGACATGATATGAGAAACATAACATATGTGATGATAAATTACCTTGACAAGAACAAGAAGCAAAGTGTAAAATGACACAAAATGTATATGAACGATGATAAGAAATGAAAAATGATATGATAAGTAAATATGAGCTATGTATAAGCATGTGTAAATAATATGTATGAAATATGTATAAGCATGTGTAAATGATATGTATGAAATATGTATAAGCATGTGTATAAGTTTATGATATGTTAGATGTATATGCATGTGTTTAGAGTGTGATAATCCTTATTAGGGGTCGTCCACGAGTATTATTCCTACTAATCTATAAACAGCACAAGTGGCACCATCTGTGTAGGTACGAAGAAGAGGAAATAGAAGCGGAACAATCACGCCGGCAATCAAGGTCAGCATAGCACTAGGTGCCGCTGAGGACCTTTTTGATCCTATTTTATATGTCTTTGTTTTTGTAAACAATGTAAAGTTTGTATATATTTGAACACTTCCATTTTATGGAGTTTGAATATATTTACATGTCCATTTGCTACAGAATATATTTCAGTTAAATGTTTACTTAGTATATGAATGAACAAGTTTATAGTATGAGAAAAAATAAAAATAAAATAGACACCCTCGTCGACATCAGTGTGAGGTTGGGAGTCACATGTAGAATCATAGGGTATCATAAAATTAATTTGACCTCTTATATCTTGCAACAAATCCAAAATAAGTTGAACCCATTAAATTGAATTTTAGAATACCAAAACGTCATTTACATTCATGTAAATATCCGGTCTGAAATTAATTTTATTATTGATTTAAAAAAAAAGGATTTGATACTTTTTTCTAAATTTAAAAAGTAATAATTTAATCTCAAAATTTTATTTTAATAATACACTCATATGAAAAGTGATAGAAATTTTTCTATAAGTAGAAGTATTAACTATTATCAATTATCATTTTTTATATAATTAGATAATTAATAGTTTATTATTGTTTCCAGTCTTATATTCCTTGAAAAATGTCTTGTATGATGAACATTTCCTTTTATGCCCTAAGCCTTGATGATTTCCATAAGGGTTTCCCATAATTAAAATATGCAGTAGTTTAGCCGTATCAGAATGCATCATCTTTAGAATCTTTTGAGTTTATTCTCAACTTGAAATTCGAAATCAGTGATAGCATTTTTTATGATTGTATTTTCTTTAAGAAGTTCACCAATCCCATCAGACCCATCCTCTAAAGCCTTGTTCAATTTGCATACTTTAAGTCATTCGTCAAATATGACTTTGTAAGATTTTTCAATAAATTTCATCGTTTACTCCTCATTGTCATGTACTATCACTTCCAGAATCTAAATCATACTCACTATTTTTGCTACTTAATTTCTTTCTCAGCTACACCAATTGATACAAAAACATTAATACTTCTTCGAATTTTAAAAATTACAAAAGTATTTTTTTTATACAAAAGTTATCATATTTTTATATGGAAACTATGATTATGTTTCATTTATAAAAATACATAATAAAAATATATATTTATAACATTTCACATTAAGATTTTCCGACCAATGACTCCTATTTAATGAAAATATTAAAAAAATATTCATATTACATTGCTTTTTATTTTTTAATCCCTTCTATTTTGATATGGTGTAAATATTTAAAGAACATACTGATTGAGATGTCATTTGATTACCTTAGGTTAACTTCAATCTGAGCCCTTAAAATATCATACTTTATCAACTCATGTTAGAGTACAAGAGATTCGGATTATGTTTGACCTGACTTAAAAATTTTTTTACGACATATATGATAGAGTAAGTTTTGAGATTTTTATTTTCGAATTTGTTGTGGTAGTTGAATCAATATTCCTTCATGTAGTGATTTTCAATGGAGTGAATTTCTTCTTCTTTTTGTTTGTAGGTTTTTTGGATCAAGAATTTTCATGTAAAGCTATACTCTTATTTTTCAGCGTGGCGCCCGAATTCGGGGTCGGGTTGTTCCGTCAACCCGCGGAATACGAGTGGATGTCGGGTTGCCAGCGCCCTTGAGAAGAAAAATCATGTAGAGTCTCCTTTGCGGGAGGCTCTACCCAAATAAAACACTTGCATGAGCACATCCCAGCCGGTCAATATAATCACAATGATACAAATATAAGATAAAAACGACCTCTTGGGCCCATACCTATCCATAAAAACATGCAATATCAATATTTCTAAGAGTTCAAATGTTTCTCTTACAACACATATATTAAACTTAACGAGTTCCTAGCCACATGTATACATCATCAAAGCCACAACCAGGCTTTCTTCAAAAATCCTCAGTCTCTAGGGCGAGCGAGTCCCTCGCACGCTCCATGTACACGTAAAATAATATCCCTCGACAGGTGAGCTACAATGCTTAGTAGTGGAATCGCCCTAGAGTGGGCTACTCTCCACCCTAAGTGCGTGCAATACTCCAAAATAACGTGCATTCGAGCAAATGCATGATCCTACTTGAATATGCATGACCAGACTCGGATCAGGAGTCCTCTTCTCTCTCTCACACTGCTTCAAGCCTCGTGTAGAAATTCTTATATTCATTTGTTTGTTAGTGGACAACCCTCCGTGTGTAGATATCAATTGGGCCGTCTCCGACGATTGATGTGTTATGGACTACCCTCAGATATATCAATTGGGCGTCTCAGGCCCGATTGATATTTTTAGTTTTAAACTGACCCTCCCGGACAAATTCACATTTTAGACAACCCCTACAGACCATTTTCTCTAGACTCTCATCTGTATGCATCACTCCTATGGTCTAGGGTGTTCCAAAGTGCATATGGAATATGTAATGCTGATTCAATACAGTCTAATCACATGTAAATATAAACATGCATATAGCACAAAACAATCATTTCACACAATCATGTCATGTAAATTCTCATTTCACACATCGAAATTAGCTCAATTAGGCTAATGATCAAACACGAGCAATTTAATTTAAATCACTCGACCAAACACATATTTTCACAAAAATTATTTTGTGATCAACATTTCAGGGAGCAGTGAAACCACCATTCTTGTTCCTATCAAACTCTAATTATCAGTTCACTTTGTGAACCTTAGAATTTCTCGACCATTTAGGCCTCAGTCAAACCAAATACATGATTTGTTGAACAATTCCTCACACATTTAACCGACAGCCCATTAGAATTGATACGGACTGTTCATTGAGTCTCAAATCCAAACATTTCGGTTCCAAGGTTTGGAACCGATCAAACGGCCGTTCAAAGCCTCAACCAACCGAAACATTAACATAGTACTTAAACGAAGAATAAAACCCAAGTAGGGAGAAACTCCTACCTCTTGGAGTTTGTCAAAAACTCACAAATCCGGTACCCACGCGAAGCCCTCTCCGCGTAGAGCAGTTCTCCTTCTTGTCTCGAAAGTGCGCGGCGGTCGAATCTCCTGAAATCTAGAGAGAGAAGTTACACTCTCTCTCTAGCTGAAAAATCCAGCACTCTGTGATTCTCACTTTTCTTTTTCCTTCCCTTACACGTTTTCTCCCCTTTTGATAAAGAGGAAGAAGACAAGTAGCTATCATGCTTTTGCTAGTAACAAGCAATTAAAAACCAACATTTATGTCCACTTCATTTCAGTTTTGACATTCGTGCTATCTTGCACGTCCATTTCATCATTTCTCTACTCCCATACCACTTATGGCACATGAGTACGTGTTATATGTGATTTTATTCGCATCGAAAATCGTTTTACGGCACCTGCAATGCGATGCCTCGAAAAACGTGTCAACTCATTGTCTCGAGATTCTACGAAATTTTTTAAATGTGTGGCTAGATTGTGAGCGATTCAACGGCGCAATCTGTTTTTTCATCCGAGATCTAGAGAAAAATTTTGGATTTTTAACAAAAATTACAATTTTGTAATCGAAATTACGATTTTGCCCTTTTTCCAGAAATTGGAATTTCTCGGGTCTTACATTCTCCCCTCCTTAAAAGATTTAGGTCGAAATTCGGGACCAAATACAATCACTCACATGCATATTCTAGCGTGCACTTACCATGCATGCTTGATCATTAAATTTTAAGCTAAATTACATACTCTCATCCCTAAACAAGAAGGGATAGGTGGCCGGCATCGTGTCCTCGCGCTCCCACGTGAACTCCTCCACTCCATAGTGTCTCCATAGTACCAACACTAGCCTCACGGTTTTGCGTCGCAAAACCTGATCACGGCTATCAACAATGCGCATGGTCCCTCCTCGAATGTCCCATCTGTGTCAGCCTTAATCTATCCCCAATCCACCATGAAATTTGGATGCGGGTATATTCCAGGACCATGGAGGCGTGAAACACCTCGTGGACACGACATGCTGGGGCGGTAACGCTAACTTGATGCCTGCAACTGAGTGTCTACCCTCTCGAGTATCTCGAAGGTCAATGAACCTCGATAGCTTCCACGCTTGTAGAACGACCCTCCTCATAGGCATCACCTTGAACTGGTCTGACCTCGAACTCACAGAGGTTGGCGTCGCACATCAGCATAGCTCTTCTTGAGGCTACGGCTAGTGAGGGTATTTGTCATTAATCAAGCTCACCTTCTTGGAGGTGTCTCTAATCAGATCGGGACCGGTGATGGGCTCTCCACCTCGGTCCAACCTGCGGTGACCTGCACTTGGCCTCATACGAGTGCCTCATCTGGTTACCATCTGTGTCTCTACGATACTTTGTTGTTGTAGGCGAATTCCTGGGGCAAATGCTCCTCCCAAGCGCCGCCCTTATGATCGGGGCCTTATCTTTGTGCTTGTCTCCTCTAATACTGTATAGTCCTCTCGGGCCCGACCATTCGTCGAGGTGGGCGTACTCATAGTCGGTAGTGTGCCCATAGCCTTTGGAAACTCTTCCAAGTGTGCCGTAAACCTCGGGTCCCTATCGACACTATGGATCTTGGTACTCCATGTAGCGGACTATCTCTGAATGTATCGCCGGCGGAGATCTCCAGGCGAAGGGTCGTCCTCACGGCCCGGAAAATGTGCAGGCCATTGGCCGTCCACTATGCCCATGCGCGTCATGCGCCTGCTTTGTGTCGTGGCAGAGTGGGTCACAAAGTTCATCGTGACGTGCTCCCTTCCACTCGGCCACTTCGATGGCTGAAGTAGCCTGGCGGCCGGTGTCGGGCGCAACTTCTGGCGACACGTGAGACATCGTGACAAAAAGTCTACTCGTGTCTCTTCATCGGCTCGATAGTCGCGACAACGAAGATCGTGCATCTTCGATGCCGCACGGATACCGCGACAAATCGAGGAAGCGGTGAAACTCCACGAGAATCTCCTCTCTCCGTCGGTCAAGCGGGGAATTCACTACCGTCCTATATGAAGACTACCATCTGCGTGAGCGGTCGACCCTCGTCACACATTACTATTTGTACACAGTCCTGATGGACACTATCTGCGCGTCACCTTGTGGGACTCAATCACTCTAACTCAACGGAGGCAGTTAGCTACTAAACTCCCCAAGGTACCTACAGGTCTTCTGGCTGTCTTGTAGCCCAGGCTATCCTGATCTCGGCGTCTGCCGCTCTCGAAGCTATACTAGCCAGCCCAGCTCTCGTGACTTCGGTAGTGCATCAACTACCATTTACCTTCTTGGGATGGTAATGCAAAGTGAAGTCATAATCCTCTAGGAACTCCATCCATCTGCGTTGCCTCATATTGAGGTCCTGCTGCGTGAAAATATACTTCAGACTTTTATGGTCTGAGTACACCTCGAACTCCTCGCCATATAAGTAGTGGCGCCAAATCTTCAAGGCGAAGACTCGCGCCAACTCCACATGTCGTGTGTGGGAGTAATTACGCTCGTGATTCTTCTAGCCAGCCGGGAACCATAATACTACCCTCCCGGACGCATCAAAACACATCCCAATCCGGCCCTCGAGGGCATCCTGATACCTTTGTGTACCCCTGTCCCTGTCTAAGGACCTATCAAGATGGGGTAGATCTTAAGTCCTCTTCAACTCTGGAATGCCTTCTACTGTGGTCATTCCACTCCAAACTTGACCTCCTTCGAATTGACCTAGTCATAAGTCTTTGCTATCACGGAGAAATCACCTCGATGAATCTCACGTACTCAGCCCGATCCCGAAACTCGTATCAGAATGCGACTTCGGTCTCTCCCAACTCATCCTTTGCTCGACCTTCTGCGGGTGGCGGCCTCGATGCGACACCACGTGTCCCGAAAATCGCACCTCATTAAGCGGAACTCGCACTTACTTAACTTGGCGTACAGGCGTGGTCTCGACAAGCGTAAGCGATCCTCGAGTGACCTCATGCTCCCCACTCGTGGGGTAGATCAGATGTCATCCACCCGAAGACCTACGACAAAGCCCAGTCTAAATAAGGTTGGAATATCCTATGCATGAGATCCATGAATGCTGCTGGCACATTCGTCAATCCGAAGGGAAATCACCGTAAACTCAAAGTGCCCATAACGCGTCCTAAACGCTGTCTTAGGGATATCTATATCCCTAACCCTCAGCTGATGGTAACCAGTGCGAAGGTCTATCTTGGAGTAGACTCGCGCTCCTCTCAACTGATCAAACAAATCATCAATCCTCAGTAATGGGTATCGATTCTTGATCGTAACCCTGTTTAACTGTCTGTAGTCAATGCACAGTCGAAGGGTCTTGTCCTTCTTCTTCGCAAATAGAACCGGAGCGCCCCATGGTGAAGTGCTCGGTCTAATGAACCCTTGTCCAATAAGCTCCACTGGCGGACTCTGAGTTCACGCAGCTCAACTAGTGCCATCCTATGCGGTCATAGGATGGGTGAAGTACCCGGGGGTGTAACTCGATGCGAAGTCTACTACCCTGCGATGGAGGTAGTCCGGGTAGCTCATGCGAAGAAACATCCACATACTCGCATACTGCTTTCGGTAGATCTAGAATTACGGCACTCTCCTCGTCCTCGAGGGTAAGGCTCGCTAGCCAACCCGCTAACTATCCTTGACACTTGGACTCGTATCGCATGCAGGCAAAATGTCTTGTCCCCCTGAAATACCACACAAGTGCCGAGTCTAACGTGTGGCGGTAACCTCTATGCCTTCACTTGTCGATCGCGACCGTAGTGTCGACGATCCATCTGAGATGACGTCGAACTCGACATGTCCCATGATCCTCGGGTCCACGTAAATGCGAGTCCCGAGATCTCGGCTCACAACCTCGACATATCATCCCTATTCTGCAGCCTACTCCCTAGGGAGAACTCACAATATAAAGGCTCTCTGGGTCCTGACCTCTAAACCCGACTCGATCCTGGCCGATGTAGTGATAAGCGAATCGAGCACCAAGGTCAAATAACCTCTGGCCATAGGCGAGATAGCAAACGTGCCACTGGCATGGCGGGCGATCTGGCCGGCTCGGCTGCGATTGTGATGGCGTGAACACGCCCTGGACCCAGATGTGTCACTGCTGTGGGCCTCGTCCTCTGCCTCTACCCATCTTGTGGCTCTGGGCTCTTGCATTAATGTGAGGTCTTAGGTGTAGGCTCGCAGGCCCCGAGGCGGCCTCTACGCTGATACCGTCTTGTGGAGGAGCATCTTGTATCCTCTCTCACCGTCTGTACTAAGCGGGGCCCCAGTGATGTCCCGAACCACAGGATCCACGATATGCAGGGGCAATCCGTCTCATGTCCAAGGCTGGCAGCAATGGTAGCACCATCTATCCCTTTGTTGGAAACTCATTTGTCTGCTGACCAGGCAACTCTCGTGTCCACTGGCCCGAATCAGTCGTGACTCACGAGATCCTCATGAACTAGAGGCTCTCTGCCTCTTCATGTTGGAAGAAGGCCCCATTGTCCTTCCTCTTGCCACTAACACTCGCGTCCAGGAGTGCTCGGCATCCTCATCTCTCTGTAATTGTTTGTCCCAACCATGGAATCCATATCCCGTAGGCGAAGTCCTACAATCCTGGCCCGAATGGACAACTTCAGCCCATTCTCGAATCTTCTCACCTTGGCCAGATCAGTTGCCACGTAATCATCAGCAAATCGGGCTAACTCTGTGAATCTAGCCACATAGTCCATCACAGTCATCACCCCCTACTTGACTCTGGAACTCCACACGAGCCTTCGCATGCCTGTGATCTGGAAAATACTTACCCATGAACGACTCTTGACTCTGCCCGTATCGCCTTCTGAGTCTCTGAAATTTAACCACGTCTCCACCATGCGGGCCTCGCCCTTTAGTTTGGAATCATTGCTGATCCTGGTAAAGTATCGGTGATCTCCATACGCCTCCAGTACATTCTCGATGCGCATAAACCAATGGTAGCCACCATGAGGATCTCCTCCCCCTATGAATGTCGGAGGATGATGTGCCCTAAATCTCTGGAGGTTACTGGGACCTTCGACTTCACCTTTCTGTTGGCTGTGCGATAACGTAGCGCAACACCGGCCTCCAACAAGGCATGCGATCAAATAAGAGGCTGGTCAAATGTCGGTGGTGCTTGACCAGTGCCCCGTGGACGTCCTCTACGTCCTCGTCCTCTACTAGCCATCTACACAATTAACATGGCAGTTAAATACAATGCAGTATCTCCAAGGCATAAACACAGCCCTGAGACACTAATCATACACATAAATCAGTGTATACACATTGTCCTTGCATTTCGAAGATGTCGGTAATTAATTTACATTAAAATATTATTTCAACAAAAAAATTTATTTTTCCAAAATTTCAATTTGAAAATTTTATTTTTTCGATATTTTTCTAGTACAGAAGGATTTAAAATTCAATGAAGTATCTCTGAGACATAAACACAGCCTCGAGATACTATTCACACACCGAAAAAAAAAATTTCACACACTACGTCAATGCATTTATAGTAAATGCCATATAAATATTTCATATATTAAATCACCCCCAAGAAAATTTTAAAATTTTGTACTTTTCCCTATGAGCAGTGCTCATGAGCAGTGTCCATGACCGGTGACCACTACTTGATGCCTTATCACAAATTTGGGTTGTGTGCAAATTAGCGCTGAAACCATGTCGATGCGCGCATTCGCGCGCGCGGTGCCAGTCGTGAAGCGACTCAGCTGCGTATGCCAGTGACCGATCTCGCGTAATCGTAGCCACGACCCGATCTGGTCGCTCGCTCAGCGTGGTGGGTCGGCCCAGCGCATCTTTGGCGATGCCTTTGGTCAGCGATACGCCCGGCGATCGCCCCGGGCCAATTCGACGCATCGGCTTCCAGTCGTGACCTCTAAACAACTTCGCCCGGTCGCGGCGTCAATCCCTCAGCCGTGACCTCCTTTCGGTCGACCAAACCGTCAGGTCAGCGACCTGATTCCCCGATGTCCTCTGCGACGCCCAGCGGGTCATCCGTACGGCCAGTGCGACTGATTCACAGTGCATGACCTCGGCTCTTGTAAATCGTGACCGCAAGAAACCGGAATTCGGCGACCACCTCCGTTCCCCCGAGCGTCCTTATGTGACAATTTCTAGGTCGCGACCAAACCTATGGAAATTTGGCGTGGCCCATTCCGGCTTACGCCTTACGCAAAAGTTTTTTTTCATTTCCGATTCTTTGGAAAATTACAAAAAAAAAAACATATTCTCTTTTTCTCATTTTCCGGGATACTCAAATAAATTTATAAAAATTTATTTTCTTCACTTTCTTCAGTTTCCTGGCAAATCCAAAATTATTATTTCTTCACCTCAAAACCAAATAAATTTATGAAATTTATTTTTTATTTTGTATTTTTTTCACTTTGTTCCAGTTTTTACACAATGTAAAACTCTAAACATTTTCAACATACTAATTGTAATCACTAAGCACGAATTCATCTGACATATAGCAATTCATGTTATAATCATCATTAAGCACGACCAATCCACCAAATTCATCAAATCACTGAAACACCAAAAACATGCATCTGGTGTCCTAGTTTTGTCCCGTGATTTCCTAGGTAACCTCATACCTACACTTATCATCGAACCACACCTAGTGGTGATGGATACCCCCAAACCAGGAAATCTAGGTATTCATATACCTATGCGATACCAATTTGTGACACCCGAATTCCCGGGGTTCGTTGACTACCCGTCAACCAGCGGGCTAGTGGATATCGGGTTATCCAACGCTCACTTGAGGAAAATCGGGTGAGTCTCCTTTACGGAAGCTCTACCCAGAATAAAACACATATGAAACTGTCCCAACGGAGTCAATATAATCCATGATGATACAAATATGGATAAAACGGCCTCTTGGGCCCCATCTTGCAATATCCATAAAACATACAAACTATATCGATAGTTCTAAGAGTTCAAATGTTTCTCTTATACAACACATATATTAAACTTAACGAGTTCTAATACATGTATACGCATCAAAGCCACAACCCAGGCTTTCTTCTAATCTTCGGTCTACAGGGCCAGGCACGTCCCTCGCCGCTCCTGTACTGTAAAATAATATCCCTCAGCGGGGTGAGCTAATGCTCGATAGTGGAGATCGCCACAAGTGGGCTACTCTCCGCTAAGTGTAGTGCAATGCTCCAAAATAAACGTACATTCAAGCAAATACATGATCTACTTGAATGTCTACATGACCGGCTAGATCCGAGTCCTCACCGACTCTCACACTCGCCTAAGCCTCGTATGAGAATTCTTATATTCATTTGTTTGTTAGTGGACAACCCTCCGATGTGTAGATATCAATTAGGCCGTCTTCGACGATTGATATTATGGACTTCTCTCCAGATATATCGATTGGGTCGTCTCAGAAGCGATTGATATTTTAGTTTTAGACAACCCTCGGATAATTCACATTTTAGACAGCCCTCCGAACCATTTCTCTAGACTCATCTCATACTCCTCCCTATAGTCTAGGGTGTTCAGTGCATACCAGATCTATATATGCCAATTCAATCTGATCTAATCACATGCAAATATATAAACATGCATATATTTACAAAACAATCATTTCACACAATCATGTCATGTAAATTCTCATTTCACACATCGAAATTAGCTCACTTGGGCTAATGATCAAACACGAGCAATTTAATTTAAATCACTCGACCAAACACATATTTTCACAAAAATTATTTTGTGATCCTTTGTTCCGAGAACAATTAAAACCCTCGTTCTTGTTCTATCAAGCTACAAATTATCGGTCGCTTTGTGAAGCCACGAATTTCTGTTGTTTCGACCTCGATCAAACTGATACATGATTTATTGAACAATTCCTCTTTGTTGCCCAGACAGCCCGTAGGCGTGCGGGTTTGTTCGTGAGTCTCAAATCAAACATTTCGGTTCCAAGGTTTGGGCCGTCCAAACAACCCAGTTCAAAGCCTCAACCATAGGAAACATTAACATAGTGTAAGCGAAGAATGAAACCAATGGAGAAACCCTACCTCTTGGAGTTTGTCAAAAACTCACAAATTCGGTACCCACGCGAAGCCCTCTCCGCCTAGAGCAGTTCTCTTTCTTGTCTCGAAGGAATTTGTAGGCCAGTCACGATCTCCATGAATCCCGAGAGATAAGTTACCTTTCTCTCTCTCTAAAACCAAAAATCTAACCTCCTGTAAGTTCTCCCTTTTCTTTCCTTCCTCCCCACGTTTTCTCCTTTTTGATAAAGGAAGAAGACAAGTCACTATCCTTCTTTTGTCCTTTAGTGACTTAAACAATTCCAAAAATGACATTTATGTCCCTTCATTTCCCAGTTTTGACATTCGGCACTATCTCGGCCGTCCATTTTCATCATTTCTCTACTCATACCACTTATGGCACATGAGTACTTGTTATACGTGACTTTCGTCTCATCGAAAATCGTTTTACGGCACCTAAACTGTGATGCCTCGTAAAACGTGCCAACTCCGACTGTCTCGGAATTCTACGAAATTTTTCGTGCTGGCTAGATTTCGCGAGACGATTCCAACGGCGCAATCCGTTTCGTCATCCGAGATCTAGAGAATAAATTTTGGATTTTAGCAATTACAATTTGTAATCGAAATTACGATTTTACCATTTTTCGAAATTGGAATTTTTGAGTGCTATTATGGCTTAATTAAAAACATAAACATGAATAAAAATTAGAAAATCGACAAGATGCACCATCTGTTATGATAAAAAAAAAAAAAAAAAAAAGAAGATGATACTTTACCTATTATCATTTCTATTCCTATGAAATAAAAAAGAAAAAGAAAAAAATTTAAATGCAAAAATATACGTTTGATGGTTGAGTGAAAAAAAAATAGATAATTAATAAAAAGTGAGAAAAAGAAGAATTAAAGAGTCAAACGAGTAAGCAAAAATTTAAAGTGCATTTAATAATAGAGGAAGGCACTTCTTTCAAAAAAAAAAAAAATAGAGGAAGGCACTGGCCCCACCATAAATAATTGAGAGAGAAAAAAGAGGGATATAACCTTACCACCATCGTCGAGAGTTCCTAAGGAGACGAAGTCCTTTGTTATTTAATCCAACCATGGCTTCCACTAGCCAACTCCCGAGGCCACCTGCGATTTTCGGGGGCAAGATACCCGCCACACCTTTGCGATTTTCTCTATGGGGCTTTAGATGGTAGCGACATCAACACTTTCGAGAGGCAGATGAAAAGCTTCCAGGGAGAAGAAATTTCACGAGCTCTTAAAGTATTGAAGGATCAAGGTTCGCTATTATTATGTTCTCAAAAAACTATGCTGATTCCAAGTGGTGTTTGGATGAAGCTGAAAGTCGAGATCATGGAGTGCGAGGCGAAAAGGGCAAAAGTTTTTCCTATTTTCTATCATGTAAATGGCGAAGTCGGGACAGTGGGATTTATGGGAAGCATTTAAGAATCTGAAATGCGGGACGAGGAAGAAGAAGAAGAAGATAGAGGAGTGGAGAATTTGCCTTGAGGAAGCGATTCAATTGAATGGGTTTCATCTGAATGGGTAATCCTACTTCATTGTTCCATTTCCAATTTTAAATCGAGTTTATTTTCATCCTTGTTAATAAATAAATGTTTCTATCTGAGAGGCCTCTCACCAGCCTTTGTAGAAGCCTCTCTTTCTCTTTTCTCTCTTCTTCTTTGAGGAGAAAATACGTTTTCCTTTGAAACATGTTACATAACATATTTCACGAATACATTTTTTATGTAGTAGACATTAATATGTTTGATTTCCTAGGAAGAAATAAGAAGAGAAAGAAAATGATTTTTTTTTTTTTTGAAAAAAAAGAATGATTTTCTTACTTTTAATTTATTATTAATTTTTTTTGAGACAGGACTTTTAATTTATTATTAAAAATATATAAAAATTGAAATATAATTAAAATACATTTAAAAAAAAATCTATAATTGGAATAATATGAGATAATCTATAGTAGATGATGTCAACTCATTTTATGCCAAACACGTAGTACAATAAGCAAAAAAAAAAAAAAGCTATATATAAATATATATATATTATTATTAATTAATGTAGGGTAATTATTTAAAAAATAGCGATTCATCAAAATACCAAATATTGTGAAGTGTGTTACAAAATGAAAAATTAAAATAAAAGGGAAATATATTGTTCATTCAATATATATATATATATATAGAGAGAGAGAGAGAGAGAGAGAGAGAGTTGAGGAAAAGGGAGAGAGAAATAAGATGGGAGAATTTATTTATTTGGCATGTCATTACAGTCCAATGGAAAGCTTTTATGTAGGCTTACAAATAACCTTCCATTAATTATCACTTAAGATGAGTAATAAAGGTTAATAAATTGTCTTATAGTTTCTTAATTAGCAACAATTATACACTTATTTATTTTCCTAATATGATTATATCTTCTAGCTACTAAGATGAATTTTCAAACAAATAGGATATTTCATTATTATACGGCTAAGATATATTTAAAAAATATATATATTTTTATTCTAAATATAAATGAAATTTATCTTTAATTAACATTCTAAAAATCTAATTAATAAATGGTAATGATGATGGCTCAACAAGCATCAAGGATGTACATCTTTCTAATGTGGGGTCGCATGTTATCATTGAATATAACGAGGATAAGGATGAAGATGAAAATTAGAGGTCATATGAGATTTAATTTGATACTTTGAAATTGTTTTTTTGAGAGATGTTATTTATTAGTTACTTTATTGTTTTAGTTAGTTAGTTTGGTACTTTGGTTATAACAATGCTCTAGCGTTATTTATTTGTTTTAAGTTTGTTTACTATTATATTATTGTTTAGCTCGAATCATTTTATATATTAATTATTATTATATTATTATATATTTATATATTATTTATTTTGATTTGAAGAATGATAGAATTTGCAAAATTAATTTTTTTTAGTATTTTTTAAGTTTTGGCTTGTCTTGGCTCGCAACCGACATGGGCTGGGTTGAGCTAGTTAAAAGCTAGCCCAAATAGAAATTGGTCAGATTAGCCCAACCCATTTTGGCCTATGGCTGGAATGGGGGTGGCCCGAAATTGGTTGAGATGGCCCGTTTACCAACTTGAGCCACTTGTAAAGAACTTTTCATTTACAACAAAATTTATGTAACAATTATTAGCAACCTAAATATATAAATATACTAAAACATACAAATTTACTTGGTACAAAATAAATATTGGAAGTCCAATAAGATTAGAGGATGACCATAATTCATGCTATAATTTATAAAAGCATTGTTAAGTTAGGGATCTTTGGTCACAAATTAGTGGACTTGTACTAGCCAAACTAGCATTTGTTTAGATAATAAAATCTCTAATCATAAAGGGTAATAATAGATTAGAAAGTTCAACTTCAATTTGGATTTTTTGGAGCAATTGAGATATTTATAGTTTTTTTTATTCCATGCTTACTTGACATAATAAAATTAGTTTTGTTTAAACATTTGACCCAAAGCATCTTTCATTTACATTCTATTTAGCCTTAATTTTGTTGCATTGAATGAAACTAGACATTATTCTATGCTTTCCATTTACTTCATCTTTTTTTTTCCTGTAACTTATTCTAATTGACTACATTTTTTATTGTAATGGACAGATCTGAGTATAAGTTTATTATACATATAATTGGTGAGATTGGAATATTAATTCGGTACATGTTTGTGAGAACATAGTTGGAATTGATGAAAATTTGAAACAAGTGAAGTTATTGATAGACGCCAAATCAAATGAAGTGAATATGGTTGGGATTTATGGGATTGGTGGGATTGGTAAAACTACCATCGCAAAGGTTATCTACAATGATATGTTGGATCAATTTAAGCATCGTAGCTAGCTTTCTCGAAAATGTGAGAGAGGGATCTAAAGATGATTATGGTTTGCTTCAATTACTAGAAAAACTTCTTCGTGATATCCTAATGGATAAAACAATGAAGTTACACAATGTTGATGAAGGAATCAAAATGATAAAGAGTAAGCGTTATTTGGGAAAGGTTCTTATTGTTCTTGATGATGTAGATTGTCTAAGAAAATTAAAATTCTTAGCTGATAGTCCTGAATGGTTTGGTGGAGGAAGCATAATCATCAGTAACACAAAATAAAGCGTTGCCTAGATGTAAATAAGGCATATTCATCATATGAGGCTAAGGGATTAGAAAAAAACAAAGCATTGGAACTCTTAGTTGGAATGCCTTTCAACAAAAGCATCCAGCAGACAATTATGTGGATCTTTGTAATCGTGTACTACATCATGCAAAAGGCCTTCCATTAGCTCTTGTACTTTTGGCTTTTCTTTTCCAAAGGGGTAAGGAAGAATGGGAAAGCACCTTGGATAGATTAAAAACAATCCGTCTTGATGACATCCAAAAGGTGCTTTAGATATTTATGATGGAGTAGATGATAGATGTAAGTGTTCCTTGATATTGTGTGTTTCTTGAGTTAGGGAGAAAACGATCCAGGAATACTAGAAAGTTTGAGTTCATCCAGATTGAACTAAAAGTCCTTGATGAGAGGTGTCTCATTTCTATTTGGATGGCTTCATAAAGATGCTGACTCACTACAAAAATAGGTTGGGCAATTGTTAGTGAAAAGTATCACGAAAATCCACGGAGAATGGAAGCTGATTATTGGAATATGAGGATATTAAAAGTGTATTGACAAAAAATATGGTAAGAAAAATACATGAATATACTTGAGATATAAGACAAAACTTCCAACAAGATTATATTTACTTAATATAATTATAGTTTGAGTACCTTATCTATATAATTTTAGTGAACCTCTATGCATCTTATGTTTATTGTCAATGTTTGTTTTCAGGGATCAAAAAACATTGAAGGGATGATCTTAAATTGGACTCGAGTAGTACCCATACAACTTCATGCTGAAGCTTTCAAAAAGATGAATCAAATTAGATTCCTAGAAGTCGGACCTAATATGGTTCAACTCTCCTAAGATTTTGAATTGCCTTCCCGTGAATTAAGATATCTTGATTGGGGAGGATACAATTTAGCATCTATGCCATCAAATTTTCAACTTCAAAACCTGTATTTGTACTCGCCTCGGAACTGACTACTTAACACATCTTTGGGAAGGAAACATGGTATTACTATTATTTAGTGGTATTTTTACTCTAGACTAGCTTTGAAGTCTTCTAAACTTTACTAATTATTAAAGAAAATTTTCTTTTATTTGTTATCTTGAAAAGTTAAAAATACTTGATCTTAGCAGTTCCTACCAACTGGTTGATATTTCAAGCATCTTAAGTGCTTCAAATTTGGAGTTTCTAATTCTAAAAGGTTGTACCAGGTTACTTAAGTGTTCACCCATGCATCAACATTGTTATTAGATTTTGTACTGACTATTTTCCTGAATATAATAGGGTGCAAAAGACTCAAGTCTTCCAGAGAATCTTCATAAGCTTAAAAGCCTTCAAACTCTCTCTTGTCTTTGGTGTAGAGGCTAAGAGTTTCAGGAGATCAAAGGAAACTATGGGAAGGTTAAGAGAGCTTGATTTTAGTGAAACGGGTATAATAGAAGTATCCTCATCAATTAGGTATCTACATGGGCTTGAATACTTGAACTTGAGTTGTTGTAGAAAACCTTTGAGTCTTCCCGACAGTATTTGCAGTTTGAGTTCTCTTGAAACTCTTAAGTTGAAAGATTGTCCAAAAACGATATTTCCAGAAATTGGGGAAAATATGGGAAGGTTAAAAGTGCTTAATTTTAGTGGAATAGGTATAGTAGAAGTACCCTCATCAATTAGGCATCTACAATACTGATCAAAAATAGGCATCTACAAGGGCTTAAAAGGTTGGACTTACGTTGTTGCCCAAGCCTTTCGAGTCTCCTCGACGGTATTTTTAGTTTGAGCTCTCTTAGAACTCTTTAGGTGGAAAATTGTCCAATAAAAGAGTTTTCCAGAGATGGGGGAAAATATGGGAATGTTAAGAAGGCTTAATTTTAGCAAAACGAATATAATAGAGGTACCCTCATCAATTAGGCATCTACAAGGGCTTGAATACTTGGACTTCAGTTATTGCCAAAAACTTTTGAGTCTTTCGGACGGTATATGTAGTTTGAGCTCTCTTAAAACTCTTCAAGTGGCAGGTTGTCCAATAAAGAGTTTTCCAGAGATCGGGGAAAATATGGAAAGGTTAAGAGAGCTTGATTTGAGTAAAACAGATATAATACAAGTACCCTCATCAATTAGGCATCTACAAAGGCTTGAGTACTTGGACTTAAGTTATTGTCGAAAACTTTCAAGTCTTCCCGACGGTATTTGTAGCTTGAGCTCTCTTAAAACTCTTCAGTTGGCAGGTTGCCCAATAAAGAGTTTTCCAGAGATTGGGGAAAATATGGGAAAGTTAAGAGAGCTTGATTTGAGAAAAACATATGTAATAGAAATACTCCTCAATTAGGCATCTATATGCGCTTGAACACTTGGACTTACGTGGTTGCCCAAACCTTTTGAGTCGTCCCAACAGTATTTATAGTTTGAGCACTTTAAAAACTCTTCAGGTGGAAAATTTTCCAAAACTCAAGGCAATAAATGTGGAGCTAGAGGTTCGTTTAAGCTCCTTACAACATTTAAATCTGACTTGTCAGATTCTAGGGTCAGGAGTAATTTAGCAAAATAACCACTGCTCTTCATTGCAAACATTAAATCCATGGGGCGATCAAAGGGAAGAAGAGATCCTTAATCATATCTACCCCCTGTCATCACTGGTGCAATTATTTATGACAAACTTGCTTCGAGAGAATCAATGATAACTTCAACCTGTGAAAATATCATGTCAGTAGCTGACCCACGGAAAGGAAGGAAGAATCGATGATATTTTCACCCAATCTTCATTGAAAAATTTATCTCTCCATAACTTCAATTTTAAGGAAGCAGGAATAATCCCCTTTGATAATTGGTATCTACCTTCGCTACAAAAGTTTATCTTTGCGTTCTTGCAATCTAGTGGAAGGAGAGGTCATGTCATATGCGCCACCTATCATCATTGAGACAGTACGTTTACAGGAACCATTTAGTATACTGTTGGCATCAGTTGACTTTCCGATCTAAGAGTCCTTAACTTAAGTCATTGCAAGAACCTTTAACAAATTCCAGAGTTTCCATCAAGTCTAAGAATTTTAGATGCACATGGTTTGGATCGTATTTCATCGAGCTCCTCATTTCTTCATCAATTTCATTATCTGATCGATTGCTTCAAATCAAAGTTAAATCAGGTATGATTCTCATAGCACATACACCTTTTTCTTTAGTACCCACTGGTTTTATATGGTGCTTTTCTACAGGACACTTGGATTACTGTTGATGATTGTTCATATAATAACCCTGGAATTTGTATTGCCTTTTCTAGAAGCAGTGGAATTCTAGAGGCGATAAGTTATCGAGTCTGATAAGTTATGTAAAGGAGTAGTGATGGAACTCCCTCCCGAATTAGACATAAAAATAATGGCTTGTTGGGATTTGCTTTATTTTGTGTTTATGGTAAATCAAAGGATCTTACGTCTTTGGGTCATTTAACAATCAAAGGAAATGATAAGGAAAAATCCTTGGATTCTTTCTCATTAGGCTTTTCCAATTTGGATCTTGGAAAATCAATCACAATGTGGATAATGTGTTATCCCAAGGTAGCTATCAGGGAACATTATCGCTCTAATCAATGGACACACATTAGGGCTACCTTTTATGGTGAAGTGGAAGGGTGTGGTATCCATCTTATATATGCCAAAGATGATGAACAAATGCAACCATCAATGGTGGGCATTTCTTCAAGTTTTTGAGGTCATGGAGCAGGCCTGCTTGTTGAGCGATTATAGAAGATTCGAAGGAGCCTAAGGCTAATCTCAAGTTTTAGGCTCTACCACACTTTCATCCTCAAGACTCTTTATTGGTAATTCATATTCCTCACTCTTTCTTACTCAACGATCATAATTTTTATGTCCTGTTTCTCCTTTTTATTTTAATCTATGTTTCTATCACCCATTGAAACACTAAGAAGAAGAAACACACATTTGACAAAATAAAATAAAATAAACTTTTATTGACAACGGACCTACTTAGGGCTTCGGCTAAGGGGGGGCATTTGCTCCCCTGAAAATTTGAGAAAAAATTGTTTCTAATGGGGTTTGATCCATTAATATCTAGTAAGAAGGTGAGTTCTTTAACCATTGTGCCACAATGCCTCCTCTAAAATTTTTTATGCCCTTTATGACTTTATTTTCTAGGTCTGCCACTGTAATTATTGAAAAGTAAAATAATTTTTCCAATATACCCATGAAGAGTGCTAATCCTCTTTTTGTATCCAAAAGAAATCTAACAAGAAGCAAACCTTAGAAGGAATATAAACCTATACTAAGATCCTAAAAAGAATCCAATTAGAATCTTAATTTGAAACCTAAAATAATTAAACTGGGTTGTTACACCCTTGGGTGCAAACTTCAATTCTATTCTCTCTCCAACCGTCTTTGCTTGGATTTTTCTGCATTTTCTAAAACCTCCTATTACTATTTGAAATCCAATTACATTCCAGCTTTTCAATCTCTATAGCTACTGTTTGAATCATTTCTAGGGCTTCTTTTTTGTGGAAGTTTGTAATGTTGCTGATTTATGACTTGATGTTTGGGGATGTTTTGAATGGTTTATTCACCTTTTTATGGTGGTGATTTATGGAACTAGAGTGGAGTTATTTGATGTTTTCCTGTTTGGTTGCTGAGAAAGAGTTGGAAGGAAGATGGAGAATTAAATATTTCAATCCTATCAATGAGAAATTAGATTTATGTTTTTTGGGAATTGCAATTATTTGCTTTCATACAGCTTAGTTTCCAGGAAATTCCTAGGAAAGCATGGAAAATAAAGGATTTTCTAATAAAATAGAGGATTTTTTAATTAAATAAAGGAAAATGAAATGGTTATATTATGGGGAATTGTAGTTAGTTGCCTGCACTCTTTTTGTTACCGAGCAAGTGTGGGAAAAAAAAGAAAGAAAACAAATTATTTTATTTTTTTAAATTTATTTAGCAGGAAATGGAATGTATTTATTTGCCTTTTGGGGAATTAGAGTTATTTGCTTGTGCTTTTGTGGTTGCTAAGAAAGCATGGGAAAAGAATAAGCTTTTTGAGCTTGAAGAGTTTTTGTTGTGAGTTTTTAATGCTCAATCCGTTTTTAATCTCGTGACGTTGCCTTGTTTTTTTTATTTTTCTTATTCCTTGTCATTTTCCATTCTTTGTTTGTCAAATATGTTGTATCTTATTTTATTGGTTTAACACATCAACTAAGCTTGTATTAAGGGCTTGACTTATGTCAGGGCCAAATTATGAGATAAATATATGAACAATGATGCTTTTCATATTAATGATCCTTGCTTTGAAAGGAATCCTACACTTATTTAAATGTAGCTACCATCTCACCTAGAAAGCAAGTGAATAAAAATAGTTCATATCTCCTTAAACCATTCATGGCACACGAATTCAATGTGTCTAAAAATGCTACAGCTGAGAGGTTTTCAGATCTGTTGCAGATTTTGTTTCTCCCATGAAAAAACAAATTTCTTGTTTTTCTTATTAAAATTAAATTGTCGTGATGTTTGAGTTGGAAATGAATTATGCCATTTTACCTATATATGTTTTTGCCTATAAAAGGTTCCTCATTTATCGAATTCAGAATACTGACAGCTCTGTTGTTCGCATTAAAATTCTAACAATGCTTGAGGGAAACTCAGATCCAGGTTGCAATCTGCAGAACATGCCCTAAGAACATGGGTCAATTATTTAATCAATTGCGTTTTCTTGATAATATAACCACGTGGATGCACCTAAAGAGCTTCCTGAGAAGGCTAAGTTGTTCTTTGTTTATTCTGTTGGTAAGTAAGATGCTGAATTTTATGATAAAGTAAAAATGATACTACCTATATGAATGGTTTTGGGCATTTGATAGCATGAGGTCTTGTTCTGTGATACCATGTTTAGTTTCAATTAAGATTTACATGGTTGTAACAACTCTTGATTTTCTACGTTGAAATAGTGAAGATTAAATTGGAAGCATGTTGTAGTCACTTTTATGTGATAACTAGATTCTTTATTGATACCTAATTAGCTCAGTCACAGAAATTTCTAAAAACTAATAACATAGTCAAAATGGAGACGGGACCCCTCTTTTCTTAATGTATAAGAGGTGGATGAGGTTTTCAATTATTGAGTTAGTTCCCAATATTTGCAATTTATGAGGAAGTGAACTGAATCAAAGGCCAGATTCAGAAAGCTGAAATTTCTTATGATGAAAATGAAAAGTTGAATGAGTTGCATTTACAACTGATGGCTAGGAAGATACGAATGATATATATGTTTATATTTATATTTGATTGAGTGGTCCTCCTTCTGATGTTGGAGCCCCTAGAAAAGCATTGATGGATGTAATTCCTGTTGGCATTGGTGGCAGCTTCTTAGTTATAACCTCTTTGTTGTGCATACTGCTCTACAAACTGGATTAGATTCATAGTTTAGTCAACAGCCACTACAAGAAAAACATGTTATAACAGCATATTTTTAGTAGGGGTCATTTAAATTCATAACTAAAAATACATATAGCCGTGTTTATTGAATTCATACGGCGGAAGGAAGTTCTTCCCAACCTTTTGGTCGCGGAAATTAATTGGGCCTTAATATATAAACTCTTATAGTTGCATAGAACATAAAACCGCTGCTATATAAATAGGTAATAGACACATTAATCTTAAAACTCTTTTGAAACACTCTCTTGGCTCGATTCAGTGCGAATCTAGCTTCGATGTTCAAAGTTTTCCAAATGTAGCTTCTGTCTCTCATATTTGCTTTAGAAATTGCTCTATTCACCCTCTCCATAGTCCCTAATCCTCCGTTTTTCTTCAATTTTAGGGTTCTGGCTCTGACCAAAGAGCTCCAGAACATTCTGGCACTCCACAGTTCCTAATAGCTCAGAATTCCTGATTCATTCATATTGCTTCCAGAGTCCTTTCTCCATTCCTCCCTTATGCCGACTTCTTTTCCTCTTCTCTTTTGGTTAACCTTTAGTTTGGTCCCTGAGAAAAGCGAAAAAATTGAAAAGTGAAATCGGGTTGTAAATAATGGAACTCTTGGTTGAGTTGTTTTTCTTTTTCTTCTCCTACCTAAGCTCTTTTGAACAATACAAATCTCACGATTCTTAAATTAAAGGCTCTGGTATAATGTGGTTAAACTTGAATTGAACTTTGTGTTCAAGGTTTCTTCTGAATCTGAATGCAATGGAGACACTGAATTGGGTCCACTCTAACTGGAGCTGTGCTGAGATCATTGTGGTACTACATGGCGAAACTGCTTGGAATGTGGATGGAAGAATTCAGGTATGCGGAAATGTATATTTTTCCTATGAAAGACGGTTGGTCTATGCTCTGATTGATAGCTTTTCCACAATTTTAAATTTTAAGTTTGTGATCAGTTGAAATCGGTGAATGGTAGCCCTATTAATTCCACTGCATTGCCCTAGTTTCTGTTGAATGTTTATTCTTTAAGTTTTCTAGAGTAGTGATTGATGTAGGCTTCATTTCTAATTGAAAATCTTATGAGATTAACATATTATCATCTCATGGTTTTGTATAGTTGTAGTTTTATGAAAAGGTTTTTGCCTTGTCTCATTACCAACCTCATTGTTATGTCTTTTAACAGGGACACCTGGATGTTGAATTAAATGAAGTTGGGAGACAACAAGAAGCTAGCTGCAATTTTGACTCATTTACATATCAATATGCCCTTTGCCTTTCAAATTCCTCAAGTATTTAAGAGAATTTCTATATGTTGATTCTCTCTCTGTATATTTTATACTGTTTCATAAATCTATGAGGAGCAAGTTGAAGAACTGTTTCATTTTTGGTGCCTATGGTTTGTGTATATGAATTTTATAGAACTTTAACTGCTGAAAAACATTATTGTCATTATTTTAAAGAACATGAAAGTGTTTCTAAAGATTGTTTCCAAACAAGCCCTTGATTTTCTACTTAATACTTTGCTGCAGAGAGACTAAGGAAGCTTGCTCTCTAGTGTTGGTTTTATGTGTATTAAAGCCAATATAAGTCTAAGAATTACAATTTATATTTATTGCCAGTTGATTAGGAACCTAAAGGGTCACACACAAAAAGAATAATTCTTGAGTTAAAACAAAATTATTATTTGATAATTATAATATTTATGATAATTAATTATGAATTAATTTATCATAAATATTAGAAATAAATATTAAATCGGTTATGAATTAATTTCTATGTTGTGGAGTGTGAATTAATTCTCCATTTATAACTGTCGTCAGTTATATCAATTAATTTCTCATATTTATGATAATTAATTATGAATCAATTCTCCTATTTATGGAAATTAAATGATCCTATTTATGAGGATTATTTATAACTGTAAAATCGATCTATAAATAGATCGTAAAACTTGAAGTTAGGATCATGAGATGATTCGAGGAACTAGCATATTAAGCTTCGAGTTAAAATTCCTGTGAGGATCCCAAGAGTTGTTCGTGTGGATACCTTGGAGGCCGGACGCGTGTGCGGCTAGTGATCGACTTTGCGATTCAGAAACGAAGCTGCGTTGTTTCTCGAAGAACGAATCGAAGCTGTGTTGTTTCTCGAAGAACGGTATGTATATACAGATTTATTTTAAATTACATTTCCGTTGCGTACAAGATATGCGATTCCTTCTGATGTGCTCCAGGCAGTTATCTGTACATACGTAGATATTGCATGCATCATATGTGATATGATTTAAAATTTAAAATTTTTTTTATTATTCTTTTAATGTGATTATTTGAATAATATATAATATTAAATCATTTGTTGTCTTCCATTATTATAGTTTAAATAAATTTTATTAGAATAATTTGTTGAGTTAACTCAAGATTGTTCTACTAAAAATTTAATTTTACTATGAGATAGATCTGGAATAATGGGTTTTGATTTACCAAAAATACATGACTTGTTAAGCTAACTCAAGGTCAAGTGTTTTGAGACAAGAAGATTAGGAGACATATGTGATATGTGTATCAAAAGTTGATAACCCTAATTATCTAGGAATTACAAAAGGTTGTAATTAGCAATTGTTATTTTACTTATTAAGATTGTTTTAATTTGTTGAGTTAACTCAAGATTAAAATAATTAAAAAATAGATCTAGCCCACAAATTTTATAAAAATGTTAAATCAATTTAAGGTAAATTGATTTGAATGGAGTAGTGGGAGTAAAATCAAATATTATGTCATATATCTAATTTTATTTTGATTTTGTATATTACTCATCTACTCTATCTTTACTTTTCTATTGTAGAAAATGAACACTAACATGATCTGCGTAATGTCACGTTTTGACAATAAGCTCATGGCTCGATTTTGTAATTTGGATCAAAATCTAAGAGGTATTCTTAGACAAGAGAGATTGTTATTATGTTCTTGAAAATGATTCCTTAAGAACCTGCTCGGATGATGTAGCAGTCAGGATCGTCTTCAAACGACCGGATGATTATGAAAGTATGCATTGTCGTGTTGGCATCCATGAGTCCTGATTTACCAACAACCAGCAGGGGATATGAATGCTTTTACAATGCTTAATCACTTAAAGGCATTGTATGATAAAAGAATAGGAATGAAAGATATGATATCTCTCAGCTCCTTTTTTAAGGTGATGGGATCTTCAGTTGCAACCCATGTGCTGAAGATGATTGGACTCATTGAAAAATTAGAAATTGGGATTTATGTTTGCATCATCGGTTAAGTTGATTTGATTTTGCAATCCCCTACCTCCAAGTTTTCAAACTTTGTGATGAATTTGTCGACCCAAGTTGAGACCTCTACACTACCGAGTTGCTAGAAATATGTAAGACAATGAAGACTCAATCAGGAAGGAAAAGGGCTATGTGCTGATGGTAGAGCCTTCAGGAAGAAAATTAGTCGGAGTCTTAAAGACCATTACAAGCCTTCAAACCAACGAGACAAAATCAAGAAAGAAAAACCAAAGGGTACTTGCTTGCTTGTGGAAAGGATGGACATTGGAAGAGGAATTGCAAGGCTTATCTAGAAAGCTTGAAGCAGAAGAAGCTTAATGAAGCTTCTACTTCAGGTATGTTTATGATTGAAATAAATCTTTCTACTTCTAAATATGACTCTTGGGTATTGAATCTAGGATGCGGATCTCATATTTGTATAAATATACGAGGGTCTAAAGAAAAGTAGAAAATTGGCTAAAGTGGACCTACGTGTAGGAAATAGACACGAGGTTGTTGCATTAGCCGTAGGAATATACACTCTTTCTTTACCCAATGGATTAATTCTAGATCTAAAAGATTGTTAGTTTGTTCCAGCATTAACGAAAAATATAATATCTATTTCTTGGTTGGATTTAGACGATTTTACGGATTATTACAAGAATAAAGTTGTTCTTTATATCATCTTTGATGTTTTTATGGTGCTGGTCATTTAACTAATGGTTTATATATACTTGATCTAGAAAATCCTGTTTTCAATATAAACACAAAACAACCAAAAATAGATGATCTTATAAATTCTTTTCCGTGGCATTGTAGACTTGGTCATATAAATGAAAGCAGCGTAAACAAATTATATAAACGGCGTCATTTGATACATGCGAATCTTGTTTATTAGGTAAGATGACCAAAACGCCCTTTCTTGGAAAAGATGAAAGATCTACTAAGTTATTGAGTCTCATACATCTTGCGATGTATGGACCTATGTCGACTCAAGCAGAAATGGTTTTCATGCTTCCCTCACGTTCTGCATTGACCATTCAAGATATGAGTCATGTCTACTTGATGAAGTATAAATTGAGGTATTTGAAAGTTCAAGGAATATAAAGTGGTTGAAAACCAACGGACAAAGTATTAAAATCCTTCGATCGGATCGAATTGGTGAATGCCGAACCAGGAGCTGGGTATTGATTGATGCCCAAAAGTGCAATTTTGAACCCTATATTGAATAGGTTTGAGTGCTTTTTGTGAATTAATCATGTCATTTATACCAATTGAAGTGTTCTAGTCATCTTAAGACACTTATGCCATTCAGAGTATTTTTTAGGTACATTTTGCGGGCTTTCGCACTTTGGAGTTCAATGTCGAGATGAATGATGAATCATGAAGTTTGAACTGAAGTCTCAACCATCAGCCAGAATCAATGAGAAAACCAAGGCAAAATGAAGAAAATGTGATGCGGTTAGAGACAGTGAAGATCAGCAATGCGGGAATTTTCGCTAAACCTGCAATTTTAAGCTAAGGTTGAAAGATTGCCAACTATGTGAATTTATAGCTTTAACGAAAATGCCAAATTTGCTAGACCACTCCAAATTTGCATGCTTGCTGTTCCTTAAGCGAAAATAATTGATTTAAGCTTCTCTGAAATTTCGCTAGCTTAGAAATTTCTCTGCAACCAACACCATAATGAAATTTCTTGTTTCGCTGGGCACGTGATTTAAGCTAGTTAGCGAAATTCCTGACCCTAGCAGAAATTTGATGCCTCGTCATGTTTGTAATTAATACAGAAACCGCCTCCAAACTTGGTGTATTACTTAATTGTCCTATAACTTAGCCAATTTCATAGGTTTTTTAGTATTTTTCATACCTTGAGAGGCTATATAAGCCTCTCGTTTGTAACCTAAAAAAGGAGGGCAACAATCGATGGAGAAGATATTTTTGTAAAAGTTTTATTTTTGTAAATAAAGTCTTTTATTTTAGGTTTTGCTTTTATTTCTTTTCTCTCTTCTCTCTTCTTTCTCTCCTTTCGACTGCCTTGCGAGCACCACATCTGAGGATGGCCATTTCAGAGATGCTTGGCCCCTCGCCTCCTTTCTTTGAAGAGGGAAGGAAGCTAGCAGTGGTGGGGCAAATACATGTTGTCCTCTTGTACTAAAAGCTACATGTATTGTATTTACTGGCCCTTATATTTTCAAACATGGTTGCATAGTATTGAATGTCATTAATTTTGGCAAAATACTCTCCATGCTTTAGAATCCGATGCATATTCGGTGAGAGAGAATCTTTGTGATTCTTTAGATGGTCTTCTGAGCCTCTAAAATGACCCATGTTAGGTTTTTTTTTTTCTCAAATTAGGGTTGCATAGCATTTAATGTTATTGATTTGGCCAACTCTCCATGCTTTAAATTGTGATTCTTTAGATAGTCTTTACGAGCCTCGAGATGATATTAAATGTTAAGTTTAACTTGATAAAGGGGCCATGCTTGCATGCTACATGTTGACTCAAATAGGAGTTGTTTCATAGGTGAGTTTGCCTAGTTAAACCCTTAGATCCGGTTATGCGGGGGACTATAGGTTGCTTGTCATAGCAGCGAAGGATAAAACCCAGGGACACTTGTTTCCTAACGCCCAGTTAGTGACCTAATTCTTCAAAGTGCTTTTTCACCTTTAACTTCAGTTTTACAATTCTCCCGAGTTTTCAAAACATTCCCCTTGTTTTGAAACCCAATTCCCAAAGAGTCCAAATAGAAAGCCTTGCAGCCGTGCACTTATGCAAACCATTTCTGGAATGAAAACCCATCCCAGTGTTCGGCCACACGGAACCACTATCTTTGCGGTAAGCGACTCACAGCGGTGAAGTAGGAAAACAGGTGTATATAAATTTTGTTGATTTTAGCTCGGCCTCGTAGCACGGGTAAATGGCGCCGTTGCGAGGATGGTGCAAACTTCACAAATGGTAAGTTGAAGAGTACTTCTTGATCCACATCCGCAGTGAAGATATAACACACCTCTTTTTGCTTCGATTCGCGAGGCGCCCGATTTACTTCTTTGCGATAGCACCTTTACATTTGATTTGGTCGATTTGATTTTCCTTGATCCAGTTTTATTGTTAGTTAATTTTAATCTTTTTGCAAGTTGTTTGTTGCTCTTTGTTGTCTCTAAATTTTGCTTAGCAGTGTTTATGCAACAGTGGGATAGAGACACATCGGAATTAGGTGCATAGGATAAGTACGGCTTGACCTAGCTGGTGAGTTAGTGTGCCAAGGCGTACCATGGATCCCATGCACGAGGAACAAGCAGGCTGACCAGGAACCCCCATGGATCAAATGCCTATAGAACCATGAGGGATCATCCGCCTCACAGAGTTAGTGCCCGTCTGTATCATTCCTCCTGCTGAAGAAGTAGCAGTGAGGCCTTATTGACCCTACTCCCATATGTGGTATGGAAAATGAAAATCCATACACTCATATTAAGGATTTTGAGGAGGTTTGCACTACCTTTAAGGAAGGTATGATGGACATGGATTTGCTGAAGCTAAGGCATTTCAAGTGACTCTAAAGGACAAGGCCAGATATGGCTCAACTCATTTGAGGCTAGAAGCATTAGAATTGGGTTTGAGAAATTTTACTGGTGGTCTGAAGAAGTTTTTCGGTGCTCATAAGACCAACAATTTGAAGAGACAAATTTATACTTTTTGCATTTCGGGATGGTGAGATTTTACGGTGTTGGGAAGAATTTATGGAAACCAGCCAGTGCATGCCCACATCATGGAGTTTGATACTTGGATGTTGGTGAACCACTTCTATGGTGGTATGTCTCCTGCCATGACTCTTAAGCAATATTGTGGAGGAGACTTTTTAAGCAAACATCGATGAAGCCATGGATTTTTTAAGTACGTGGCTGAAACTTCTAAGGGTTAGGATGAACTAATCTGAAAGTGGATAGGATGAGACCACCCAGTCAACCAAAGGGGTGGGATGTATGCTTTGAAGAAATAGAAATGAGAGCGCTAGGATTTCAACCTAGCTAGGAAGGTAGAAGGAGCTTGAAGGCAAACGACTCAGAGAGGTGCATACGGTATTGAAAATCCTGCGGAGTCAATCCTTGCACCAATTTCAATCCCCTGCACATGACAAAAGCAGTGTCCTATGGCCCCTGCGAGTGAAGGATTTGATGTCGAATGTGCAAACCTTTGTAGGACAATACAAGCCACAACAATCCAATGCTCCATGTAGTATACCTACAATTCCAATTGATCACCACTAATCTTGCATGGAGACCCAATCCCCCCTCATATGTACCCCAGTGCAAACCTCGGTTGGTTTCCCCTCACAGTCCCCAACAACCACCATCCTCTTCTCGATGAGACAAGCCATTTGAATTTAAGTAGGAGTGGTGGGCCTTTGTTGAGGAACAAAGGAATCAATCGCAATGGCACAAAGAATTGATCTTGTAGAATACATTAGACAAAAGGAATAGATGGGCAGAACTAATCTCAGCCCGAAGAGAATTGATAACCCTCAGTATTCAATCACTAAGATCAACAAGTTGCTAGAGGTACAAGAAAGGGAGGTTTCCATCACAAAACGAGTTCAAACCCTAAAGGAATTCATGAGGTAGGATTATCGATAATTCGGAATGGATGAGAGTTAAGGCCATAATAACCCTTAGAAGTGGAAAAGGGTTGATCAACTTTATGCCAAAACTTTGTTGAAGAATCCAGGCCGAGGAGAAGAATTTTAACTGAGCATATTCTCTAGAGGGAGGATTCAATGAAATACCGTATACCATCCATTTCCTAAGCACTTAGGAAAGAAGAAGGCCTTCAAACAAGGCATTCTTGAGGTTTTAAGGCAAGTGAAGGTTAATATACCTTCTTGGACTAATCAGGCAAGTCCCCTGCTTATGCAAAATTTTTGAAGGATGTTTGCACAATCAAAAGGGATTAGGCATTGAGAAGAGAAAGCATTTCTCACTGAACATATCGGTGCCACTTAATTCCAACCGTACCTATCAAATACAAAGATCCGGATACCACAATTCAGTCAATATTGGTGGGAATTGCATAGAGAAATCATTGCTTGATTTAGGAGCTAGTGTGAACCTAATGCCGTATTCAGTATACAAGCAATTAGGTCTAGGTGAACTTAAACCTACCAACATCACACTCTCATTGGCCGATAGATAAGTGAAAATCCCTAAGGGGATAGTTGAGAGATATCTTAGTGAAGGTGGAGAGCAAATTCTACTACCAGTAGATTTTGTGGTACTTGACCTTTGAACCAATTGCTAGTGAACCCGATCATGTACCAATCATCTTAGGAAGACCATTTAAGCCTTTGCCAATGCAATAATAAATGCCGAATGGAGTCATGCAATTAACCTTTGGTAACATGACCATGGAGTTGAACATCTTTCATTTGAACAACAAACATGAGTTGCTAGAAATTGAAAATCAAATTTCTGATGAAGTTGTTTCAATTGATCAGTGTGCAGGAAAACACAGTGTCCAGGAAATGCAAGGAGTAATTACCCATGGAGATGAAGATATATTGGTCTTGCCGCCAGCACCCAGCGCAAAACCAATTGCTCGATTCAACGATCGTCGAGGAAGCGAGATCAACAATTGGGCACCCAAAACCAAGGAATTAATGACGGCTGCGGGGGTTGAGAGATCTTAACCCCATGAGTAATCCCGAGTGAACTGGTTCGGTGTTTTCAAGCAATTGGAGTTCCACCGATTTTTTATTTTACATCTTAAGTTAATGGTATTGTTAGTTTCATTTTATTTTCAAAATTTTAACCCAGTATTTTCATTTTCTAGTAATTTAATTAGTATAACATTGTATTTGTGCTTTACATTTTATTAAATGTATATATTAAATTTTATAATAATAATTCTTATTTTAAATATTAACTAATAATTTTTTTTTATCGCATTATGTAATCAGGTTTGAGCTAAGTCGCTGAAATGGCGAAAAATTGCATTTTGGGGGAATTTGATGATAAGCAGCTTATATAAACCTGGGAGGGGTGTCAGGCCACTTCACATTCTTTCCCACCCAATGAAGCCACGCATCTCAATGGCCCATACATGCATGGGTGCCCTGAGTCAGAGTGTCAGCTACTTGATAGCCCACTACTGTCATACCGTGCACGCACCCCGATTCGGGTTCGAGCTGACAGGCGTACTCTGTGCGGGCCTTGAAGAGCCGTGGTGAGCGCTGCGCGTCTTGCGAACCTGTCCATTCACTACCCGGCTGAGCCATTCTTCTTAGTGCCCACAGTTCCGATCTGCATTTGGTCAATACACCTCGGCATCCGGTCATTTCAGAGCCACGATTTGCGAGTTGAGTCATTTCGACTATAGTCGGTGAGCCACGGTTAGGTTGCTTGCTTAGATTGACTCGATAGCCAGATCTTCGATTAATTATTACGGTGCGGCCGGTTATGTTTACGTAGTCGAACTTATTGCGGGGTTTTAGTCATATTTGAGTATGGTTCGTACTCGGGGTGGGTCCCGTCTTCGGCCTCGAGTTAGATTCAGCTGCGCTGAGAAGAGTGGCCCGGCTCCGGTCCGACCCGATGCAGTTCTGTCCCACGGCGGTCTCAGGAGCCTCGGGGATTCGAGCTGATATCAGACCGCGGATGGGACCGGGCCCGTCGCTGTACCACGGAGGAGAGTTAGGAGAGCCCGGCCCTCCAAGCGGGCCTGCACATCGGGCCCAGGCGAGTCATCTTACACTCGGCCTCCCCCATCTCCAGTTACTCCCGAATTTGCGGAGCGACTTCATCACCACGAGTTGTCACGCCTCGAGGATTCGGAGGCCCGGTATTAAATGGGACCCCCGTTCAGGGGGAATGTGCGACTCCACCGCGGGAGGTTTCATCGGGAGTCATTTTATGACATCCCCGCATTGGTGACCCGGATCTGAGTCTTTGAGATTGATCGAGAGTACACATACCTTCATGACTCCTCGGCGGTTTTATCAGTGAATCGCTAGCGGTTCTACGCTCCATGACATCAGACGAGGCGATCCACTAAATTCGATTCGGTATAGATAACCGCCCTGGTGTACTCGGACCAGCGATATTTCAGCGACGTGGGATTGCGCATACGCGGCGCGAGTGAGGTGAGCTTGGGCCCGCAGCCTCGCGGGAGATGGTCGAAGTAGCGGCGAACATCCTTTGCTGGTCGGTCTCACGGTGGCTCCCGCCTCAGTCTTTGCTCATTGACCATCTTCTCGTATATTGTTCCCTCTGCGGCATTATGTGCGGAGGCTCATCTGGGCGCTTTCTGGGGATCTCGGGGGTTTTGGTTAAACCCTGCGAGGTACAGTGATGGCTTCCACATTCTGATTTGGGAAGGTCCATCGGGAAGGACTGACCGACGGAGAGCATTCCATTACTTATGCCGCTTCTCCTATGCTATGTTCCCGGTAGATGGGATTCCCGGAGGAACGAGGCTAGAGATGAGAGCTAGATGCCTACATGTAGTGGGGCCGGGTTGCAGTATGCCAGTCTCATTCCATATCGACCTGGGACCGGGAGGTACGGGTCGGGGAGGCTGCGGACACCACACGGGATGATATGCACCTTTTGGGCAGAAGTGCAGAGGACTCCCATTCCCGGACGTTCCTCCATCTCCTCCACATACTACATCGGTACGCGTGGATACTCCAGGGCCTTCCTATTGACACATCATTCCACGAGTCATCCGTACTGGCTGAGAATGTTGGTGTGATGGATGCCACGTCACCGCTCACTTGCGGCTACGGGCTGCCCGGGATCGAGTTGGCTCGGTGCCATTCTATCTTTGACTCGGATTATGACCCATCTGGGTCTCGTGATCTGCCAGGAGAGAGGAGCACCAGCGATCTTGGCTTCATTGGATGTTTGTTTGACGGCCCGTGATTTGAGCCCACCACCACCACCACAGCAGTGAGGTGGTTGGGTTTCTTTTATTTTTGTTTAGTTATCAGCTTTATCAGCGCGCCTCTTGATCTTGATTAGGATTTATGTATTAGCCGTAGTAAGCGGTGATATTTTGTGTTTAACTTATTCATGTATTAGCCACTTGGCTATATCAAAAGCTATTCGGTTATATATATACGACTTTTTGTACATATCATGTTTTTGTGCCTCCACTATGTTTAAATGTGTTTTTCTTTTCAATTGAACAATTGAATTGCTACAATTGGACAATTGAATTACTTCATGTTGAAAAATTGAATCACTTTTTGTCACCTATATGCTAGGACAACTTCCATGCTTGAATTAAATTTTTGGTCAGTTGAAGTTCCTGCATGCTCAACTTGAAATTTCCCCCTGTATGCTAATTCACACACTGCACTCCAGTTGTTCCTCAGGTGCCTTCTTTCGCTTTGCAAAGCCTACCTAGGTATGCTGGGCAACCTAGGATAGGTTTGTGTTACCTATAGTTGAAGACCACCGTCAGTTTTCCAAAAAGGGAAAAGAAAAGAAATAAAATGAAAAAGGAAAAAAGAAAAGACGAAAAAGAAAAATAAAGTCGGAAGTTTTCGCTTTGAAACCCGAGCACGTTCGCGGGTGTATGGCGAAGCCTTGAAACCCGATGCCCTAAGCCTTAATTACCGGGAGTCATCGATTTAGTGTTCGCTATACGGGTGGATAGGTAAAGTTTAATGACTATGGGTGCTTAATTTTCGGGTTACCGAAATCGGGGTGAAGCCTTGCAGTTAGTGGTCAAGTGATCCTCGCTCGATGCCCTAAACCTTAATCGTCGAGTCATCTGCGGACCCTTCGCTACACCTGACTTTGGTGAAGCTTCGATTTTAAGCATTGCAACTTACAATGTATGAATAAAGAAAGGAAAGCGTAACTAGTCCATCTAGGCTGTTCAACAACTTAAGGCCATGTCAAGTAGGCTCGGAGGTGGCAATTTTGCGCTTTATTAGCTTAACTGCTACATAAAAGAATCATTAGACTTTGGTGGAAATTCAAGTCGGTGAATTTCGATCCAATATTTAATTCGAATTGCTCAGATTTGCTTTGATTCTTTCATATCGCTTACAACTTGATTTCAATTTCAGTTTATATTGTTTATGTACACTTTTCAATCATAACCTTTTGCAAATCACCACATGCATCTCCTTTTCTTTATTTTGCATCATAAGGGACTAGCAACGCTTTCGGCCGGGGTGATCATGCCCAAAGTGCAATTAACCCAGATTAGATAGGTTTGCGCTTTTTACATTAATCATGCCGTCATTATACCAATTAAAGTGTTCAGTCATCTTAGTAAATACCTTGTGCCATTTAGAGGTATTTTGGTCAGTTGCGCTTTGCGCACTTTCGAGTTCACAATGTCTAGATGAATGATGAATCATGAAGTTCAACTCAAGTCTCAAACATCAACCACCTAAGAATCAATGTAGAGAAAACCAAGGCAAATGAAGAAAATGTGATGCGTTTGAAGACAAGGAGTGAAGATCAACAATTTCAGTGAATTTTCGCTGCTTAAATTACTAAGGTTGCGAAAATTTCAAACCTTACGAAAAATTCAAGAACCTAAGTGAAAATGCCAAATTTCACAGACTACTCCAAATTTCGCAAAGACTGCTCTTAGCTTAAATAATTGATTTCGCTTCTCAAAATTTCGCTTAGCTTACGAAATTTCCCTCAGTAGTTACTAAATTGCTCCACCCCAGCGAAATTTCTTGTTTCGCTAGCCCGTGATTTCTGGGCTAGCGAAATTCCTTACTCTAGCGAAATTTGATGCCTCGTCATGTTTTGTAATTAATGCCAAACCGCCTCCAAACTTGGTGTATTACTTAATTGTCCTATAACTTAGCCAATTTCATAGGTTTTTTGGTATTTTCATACCTTGAGGAGGCTTATATAAGCCCCTCTCTCGCTTTGCAACTCCAAGCGAGGAGCAACAACTGCGGGAGAAGATATTGTGAAGTTTTATTTTTGTAAATAAAGTCTTTTATTTTAGGTTTTGCTTTATTTCTTTTCTCTCTTCTCTCTCTTTTCTCCTTTTCCTTGGCCAGCTAAACACAATTTCTGGAGATATAGATGACAACTCAAGAGATGCTTCGCTGCTTCTTTCTTGAAGAGAAGGAAGTTGAACTTGGTCGTGGGGCAATACATGTTGTCTCTTGTACTAAAAGCTACATGTAGTGTATTTATGGCCCTTATATTTTCAAAACATGGTCGCATAAAATACTAATGTCATTAATTTACACATCTAACATGCTTTAGAATCCAAAGGCATATTCGTTGGGAGAGAGGTACTCGTGATTCTTGTATGGTCTTACTTAGCCCTAAAATGATATTTATATGTTAGGTTTCAAATAGGTTGCATAGCATTTAATGTTATTGATTTGGCCAATACTCTCCATGCTTTAGGACTGTGATTCTCCTTAGATGGCCTTTACGAGCCTCTCGAGATGATATTAAATGTTTACAGTGGTTTTAAACAGCAAAGGCCATAACTGCATGCTACCAGACACTCAAATAGAGTTGTTTCACGGGCAGAGGTTTGCTAGTTAAACATAGATCCGGTTATGCTAGTGGACTATAGGTTGCTTGTCATAACGCGAGGAGTTAAACCCGAGACACTTGTTTGCCTCTAATCCTGCCAAGTTAGTGACCTAATTCTTCAAAGTTAACTTTTTTCACCTTTAATCCGTTTATAATTCTGCCAAAACATTCCAACGCTTTTGAAACCCAATTCCAAAGAGTCCAAATAGAAAGCCTTACCTTCGTGCACTTTATGCAAACCATTTCTGTGATGAAAACCCACTTCGTGTTCGACTTAGACTACTATACCGGGCAGAGAGTTTGACTACTGCAGAGAGGAACTTAGGTGTATATAAATTTTGTTTATTTAAATGCCATCGCGGGCATCGAATCAATTATCTGAAAGAAAATGGAATTCTTCATACGGACTCCAATTTTATACGCCTACAATTAAATGAGTATCCGAAAGAAGAACCGAATTTATTAGATGGTTTGTTCTATGATGAGCCATGCAAATCTTCCTAAATCATTTTAGGATACGCCCTAAATACTCGCTCATACCTATTAAACCATGCTCTTCTAAAGCCGATTCTAATTCATATGAGATATTGTATAAGAGGAAACCAAATCTTAAACATTTAAAGGTTTGGGGATGTCTCGCTTGTAAAAAGTAGAGTCGCATGCTTGATTCGAACGATAACAAGTATTTTTGTGGGGTATCCAAAAGAGAGTTTTGATACTATTTTTATAATCCCAATGAACAAAAAGTGTTTGCTCTGAAGATATGCCACATTTCTAGAAAGAGAATTTATTCTAGAAATGGCTAGTGGGAGTCAAATAGAACTTCGATGGTTCGTGAACCACAAAGCAGTAAAAGAAAGGAGGGAGCAAGAGTCGATACCATGATGATGTAATTGAGTTAACAACTCAAGATACACAAGGTGATCGTAGGTCTAGTAGGATACGTCGTCCTCCTCAGAGGTATGATGACGTGTTTATCATTAATAATGATGAACCTACTACCTATAATGAAGTCTTATTAGATAAGGACTCTGAAAAATGGCTTCAAGCCATGCACTCCGAAATGGATTCCATGTACGAAAATGAGGTTTGGACCTTAGTTGATCCACCTATAGGGACAAAACCTATAGGATGCAAATGGGTCTTCAAAAAGAAAACAGACATGGATGGTAAAGTGTCTACCTATAAAGCACGACTGGTTGCGAAAGGTTGTTCACATAAATATGGTATTGACTATGATGAAACCTTTTCACCGCTGGCGATGTTGAAATCCATTGTGAATTACATTTGCTCTAGCCGCATACTATAATTATGAAATCGGAAATGATGCTAAGACCGCTTCTTAACGGACATTTACAAGAAAAGGTATATGATACAACCTGAGGGTTTTGTCTCGAAGACCTAATAAAGTATGTAAGCTACGTAAGTCCATTTACGTGGTGGCTAAATCAAGCATCCAAGGTTGAATATCTGCTGATGAAATAATCAAAATGTTTGATTTCATCAAAACGAAGATGAGCCTTGTGTATACAAAAAGATCGTGGAGTATTGTGGTTTTTCATTTTATATGTGGGATGACATATTATTAATAGGAATGACATACCCTCTCTTCAATCAGTTAAAGAGTGGTTATCGAAAAACTTCTCAAAGAAAGATTTAGGAGAAACAACTTATATTTTGGGAGTTAAGATCTATTGTGATAGATCGAATAAGTTGCTAGGTCTGTCACAATCAACATATATTGATAAAATGCTAAAGAAGTTTAGCATGGATTAATCAAAGAAAGGTTATCTTCCCATGTCACATGGGATCTACCTTTCTAAGGACATGTGCCCAAAGACAGATGTCGAGGTACATAACATGCAAAATGTCCCTTATGCTTCAGCTGTAGGGTCAATTATGTATGCTATGATGTGTACAAGGCCAGATGTCTCCTATGCTCTAAGTGTTACAAGCAAATTTCAGCCAATCCTGGTGAGAGTCACTGGAAAGCAGTCAAAAATATTCTTAAGTACTTGAGAAGAAATAAGGATTTATTTTTGATTTATGGAGGAGCTGAGCTACAAGTATGTGGATTTACTGATGCCAGCTTTCAATCTGATAAAGATGATTGCAAGTCTCAGTCTGGTTACATATTCACCTTAAATGGTGGTGTCAAGTAGGTTGGAAGAGTTCCAAATCAGTCACTATAGCCGATTCTACAACAGGCCGAGTATATTGTCGTCGTGGTTGCTAAAGAGGTTGTTTGGATCAAAAAGTTCATTATTGAACTAGAAGTGGTTCCTTCCATAGCAGATCCCATTTTGTTGTATTGTGACAACAATGGAGCTATTGCACAAGCAAAGGTGGATGAAAGCTTATATATTTATTTAACTCATTGTGTTTTGATTTATGCAATAATAATATGACAGTTTATCATTTTATATAATGTATATTTGATGATAAAGTCCTTAGAATAATATATTTATTATTCTTAAATATTCTCTAATCATAAGATAATAATAAAAGGACATTGTTAATGCGGATAGATTAGCACATATGATGATATGTGAGTAATGTGTTGAGAACATATTTACTGGAATGACCCATGCAGAGATATTTTCATAAGGTTAGCTATTTTGAGTGTCAATGGAATAATTCTATATGATAGTAGTATAATTGATCCTCGACTTGAGATCATAAGAGTATCTTTTCGTGTTTGAAATTATGCTTGACTCAATTAGTTCATACTGTTACGCTATATGGAATAAATTTAAAGTCAGTATAATGAAAACATGAATTGATAGTTTATGATCAATATAGGATTCATCACTCCTAAGAAAGGAGAGTATATCTCAAAGGTAACCACTTGTTGAAATGTCAACTCATAATGTTTGCAAACAAATATGTAGATTTAGAAAAGTTCTAAATTTATTTAAGGAGTTGATTTTCAGAATCAAAAATGGTAATATTAGTACAAATGTGAGTCGACACTTACACCTTATCAAAAGTAATAAGAGATATGGGATGGTGAAAGGATAATAATTATACTGAATCTAGTTCATGTACAGGTGAAGTCGATCACTTGACTTTTCCTAACATTTGGGTGGTCATGATGTTTGGCTAGAGACCAATCTTGACCTATATATATAAATTGATTAATTGTTGAATTAATGATAAATTAAAGTTGTTTAATTTATCTAATCTTAGAATTCCTCACAACTAAATTGACTTTAGTCCAAGTGGGAGTTTGTTGGTTTTATGTGTATTAAAGCCAATATAAGTCTAAGAATTACAATTTATATTTATTGTCAGTTGATTAGGAACCTAAAGGGTCACACACAAAAAGAATAATTCTTGGGTTAAAACAAAATTCACTATTTGATAATTATAATATTTGATAATTAATTGGTGAATTATTCTATCATAAATATTAGAAATAAATATTAAAATCAGTTATGAATTAATTTCTAATATTTATGGAAATTAATTATGAATTACTTCTCCATTTATAACTGTCGTCAGTTATATCAATTAATTTTCATATTTATGATAATTAATTATGAATTACCCTCCTATTTATAGAAATTAAAATGATCCTATTTATGAGGATTATTTATAATCAGAAATCGATCTATAAATAGATCAGAAACTCGTTGATCATGAGATGATTCGAGGAACTAAAGATATTAAGCTTCGAAGCTAAAATTCCCGTAGGATCCTAAGAGTTGTTCGTGTGGATAATTTGAGGCCGGACGCTGGCAGGCGGTTAGTGATCGGGCTTTGCGATTCAGAACTGGTTGCATGAGCCGAAGAAACGAATCTAAGCCGTGGCTGTTTCTCGAAGAACGGTATGTATATGCAGATTTATTTAAATTACATTTCCGTTGCGTATAGGAATGTCTGATTCCTTACATCTAGAACTGAAAAAGTTAGCCATGACCATCTTAAGTTAGATGGCTAAAGCTTTAAAGATGGAGGCTGAGGGGATAAGACTTTAGAGACATGTTCAGTGACGGGTTCAGTCAATGAGAATGAACTACTACCTCCCATGCCCCAACCGATGTACTATCGATTCACTTCCTCACTCATACCTCCATGCTCGAGGTTTTAGAAAGTCCATTTGTGCACGTACGCAAGTGCAGGCGTTCTGCAGTCTTCGTACTGTGCGTTGTTATTTGTTGTTTTGTTATCATTTGTCACCTGTGTGCGTAATGTGTCCATCATAGTCAAGGTACTTATGGTTTGTCTTATCATAGGAAAACTTGATGTCGAAGGAACAAGTAGAAGCTTTGGCTCCGTGAGAACATAATTCAAGCTAAGCATGGGTATTCAAAGATGAGCCAAAAAGAGAGGAAGAGAGGAACTGAATTGTAAAGACTCAAGCATATGGTTACCCAAAGACTGTGATGCGCTTGAGAACACTGGAGGTAGAAGCTCATAAACCTGAAATCTTCTCGACCTTACATGTTACTTAATTTTAGGGAAAAGTTTCATCTCATTTCAAGTTGTATGGTTTTTCAAATATGCTTTTCACCACTTCCCCGAGCTTTTATTCAAAACACATGATTTCTTACAAATTTCGATCATCATCACTTTGTATTATTACGTGGTTTATGTTCTGAGCCATTTTTCTGGCTCATTTTCTACTCGGTGAGGTGTTGCATATTAGCCTTGGAAGCTTTGATCTCTTTTGATCTCTGTTTCTTATTTTCTTGCATAATGATATGACTAGCGATATAGATCATGCAAAAACTAGTAGCACTGCTTAGCTAAAGAATGTCGAAATGTATAAATTCATTGCTCATTCTCAAGGAATCCTCCAGACCAGTTCATGATGATATACCGATGTTAAGACCTAAGAATGAAACAAAAATTCTCAGACTGCTCAAGCAGAAGATTGCGGACTGGTCGAGTTGATTCCGGATTCAAATTTGACCTCACAAGAGTAAGAGTTGAGTGGAACGTTAACATGAGAGTTTTGTTGCGTGTCTAAGCGACAAGGCCTCTTGTTTGTTCAAAGGATTGAGTAGTCCTTTTTTTTTTTTTTTTATCGAAATCGAAAAAATAGCATAAACAATAGAAGAAAGTATAAGAGAATGAAAAGATTTCCTTTCTACAGTACAAAAACTTTACAAAATAAAGATAAAACTAGGAAATACAACCGCCGCCCAATTAAGAAGAAAACTCCAAAGAGGAACTTACTAAAGGCTTGCTACAAACCCACAAAGATGAGTAAAAGTAAAATATATCCCACACCCTCTTTCTGATCTCTCTCTTTTTGTTTTCAAAAATTCATGCATTTCTCTAGGGGATTGAGAGGTTCGTGTCAGGAAGAATTTATTAAAACATGTTGAAAGGCATGATATTCATATTAAACCCGAATCCTATGAGCTTGAGCTTTTAGGAGAGTTGGTCGTTTAACATGGTATCGAGTTGATCGTTTAACCGATTTTGCTATCAGACAGATTTAGTTTTTGGGTTTTGCATAAGACCTCTACACACGGAATTTGTTAAATAGTGGATGCTAAGGGCATACTAGTTAAGTATTTTTCTTTATTGATATGTAGGTACACTATTTCATTATCCTATTCTTTAATTGTGAATCATAGGGAAAAGGTCCATCAGATGTTTCTAAAGGAATAGGCAATGAAAGAGAAGGCATGAGAAGGAGAAAGAGAAAGACTCCAGTTACGTGTCTTATTGAAGAATGAACTGCTCTTTCAACCTTTGTTTCATCATTATCAGGTTGTGTGTAAATGCTAAAGAACCAAGATATCTAGTGTTTGCATACATTTTCAAAGGGTTTAAAATATTTATTCTTTTATGCATTTTAGTTTTCTACACCTAAAAGCGCTTCATACATGTTTGCTTAGCATGTCGGATTCGATTCCTACTCGCTATTCTCTCGTCAAAGATGTCATTATCTCAGTACCATGGCTTTACCCCCTAGCACATATTGCTTGTCCTGACCTAAAGGGAGATCTTCATTTTCCTTTCCAAATTTCAGTTGTTCTCTTATCCTGTTAGCAGAAAATTGATCAAGTTTTATGAACTATACATGAATAAATAGTGAATGATGTGGAAGATTGTAGATAAATACCCTGCATTCGATGAATTTGATATGATAAATTTATTGTGTAGAATGACAATGATATCATAAATTTATCAATCGGGTGTAGTCGGGACCAAAGAAGCTAGAGAGATGCATTAGCGCAAGGCCCGACTGGGAACTCCTACAAATTGTTGCATGGAGATTTTAGAGAGATGTCCAAAATGACTTATGAAGCAAATGCAAGACCCGTCAACTTCTCTCTTGATATTGTGTAGCGAGTTCAACTATTTAATGATCGGAACCATCAAGAAATATGGTATGAAAATGAACTACTCTTTATTTCTCCAAGGATTGTTGGTTTTCTTGTGTTCTTTTCTTTGTTATCTTTCATGTCTTTATTTTTTTTTTCTTTTCAAATAAGTTGTGGCCCAATGGAATCTCAATGGTACATCAAATTTCCCTTTCGCTATAAGAGCCTAATTTTGAGTTTATTTTATTGGAATAAATAGAATAATTAAAAAGCACCGATCTAACTACCGTTTGAGTCGAGTTTGTGTTTTCCCTCTTTAGTTCTTCAAAGATTCCTTGATTAGAAGTTATAAAAGAAGCTTCAATGGATTTGTAGCCAAGCTGATTGAAAAAGGCAAAATTTGTCTAGTATATACACCACCAGATTCCGTTCAAATTGTTTTGGAACAGTTTATTTGTTTGAAAATTATAAGATTGGAAGTATGTAAATGTTTGCAGATAAGGATGGTGTGGTGTCCATTTTTCCTAGTAAGCTTCTTCAACTTCAAACAACAAGAATTTGGACCTGACTGGTTCTATCCTATTGATGGCCACACTTGACTGGCTGGCTAATGGGCTGCATGATGGTATGTGTGACCCTCTTGGGGACCTAAGCCGGGGATCGGCACATGGAGGGCCTCATGGACCAAGCCCAAGGGAGCATGGGCTCGCATCCGTTGGGATGAGAAGCACTTGTTCAAGAGGAACATGATGCTTGTGAAAAGAGACACATGTTCAATAGAAACATGATGCTTGTGAAGGGAGTTTGGGAAATGATGTAACTATTGCAAAGGGATGCCTAGATCCCTATATAAAGCCTCTCCTCCTCTCATTGTAAACACACATGTTAGAGAACACAAGAGGTGCAGGGAACACTAAAGTGTGAGAGTGTAAGGAAGAGTGCTGTGTATGTTTTGATTTGTGGGTTCTTTTGTAATGACCATGTTGAGACACTTGCTGAATTTTGCATCTGCTAGTGTGGAAATACAAGTCAGGGAAGAGTTTTCTCAGAATGATGTTTTGTCTCATTTTACTTTGCTTTTGAGAAATGGGAAGAAAAAAAAAAAAAAAAAAAAGTCCTGCTAAGTTCTGAATCCTTAGCGCCGCATTTTAGCAAAACTAGGACTCCGGTTTCGGGGGTGACAAGATGCCTGTGGTGTGTTTCGCTCTCACTGAGTGTGTCTCAGGATAACAGAGATTCGAGGAATTGAATGCGTTTGTAGATGTGAAATGTAATTCACCCGCTTTTGGTTTCTCTTGTGTCTTTTTCCTCTTCTTCTATACTATACTCAGATGTATGTTCCTGGACCTTGGTAGGAAATGGGCTTTCCAAGGAGATGTTTTAGGTGTCCAAACTTTTTATCGGGCTCTATAATGTGATCAACTTTTTTCAATATATGCTTCCAAACTTTTTCTTTTGGTAAACGAATTTAGAAACTTGCCTTCTTAGGAATTTTAGCACACATTGAATCCTATCGTCATCCTTCTCCATTTTTCCTTTGCTATTCTTCCCTTTTCTAATAAATACAAAAACAACATTGGAAATTTGGAATTCTTTTAAGTGCCCCACCACAGGATGCTGCTAGGTAGAATAAAGATGAGGGAAGAAGCTTTGCTCTCCATGGGTCCTAGCAATAGTTACAGGGGGGCCCGATTGGGTTTGATGTGAGATATTGCTGGTCTGAATTTATTTCACATGCACATGCTGCCATTGCATTTATTATTATAAACAAGATTTTTTTCTGCTTATGGCCACGGCCAGAAACAAATCGCAGCTACAGAATCCATATGATCGTGGCCAAAACCAAATCCTGGCTATAAATTAGAACCATTACTATAAAGAGCCCTATAACCACGGTTACTATTGATCATGGCCATAAATAGCCTATAGCCAGGGATCAAGGTTACCCTAACTGCGACTATAGCCTATAGACACCCATAATTTTAATTTTTCCCTTATCTAAAAAACATTTCATCCACTTTAGATCTATGGCCATGCCTTGTCGCAAATTATTTTCGCAGCCTAAGTTATAGCTGCATTATTTACAACCTTTAGCCGGGGTCAGTGACCGAGGTCATAGGTTCCACTTCTTATAGTGAGCCTTATAAAGTAGTTTAATTCTGTTTTTTTCAAAAGAGGAATTTGTTGATCATTGTCCATTTCAAATGTCTTAGATTGTTTGATATTAAAGTTTCCACCTAATAACTATAGTTTAATCTTGACAACCGGTGGATCAAGAGGCTATTAAATCTTCAAAAGGAAGTCAACTACTTTTGTAACTAATCTGTTAATTTAATATTATCACCATCCTTACTAAAACGATCTTGCAAATGTTGATCCTCTTACTGTTGATAGAATTACTACAAGGCAGACTCTGAACCACCGTAGGCAAATGATAACCCTTTAATCGTATCATTGAATTTTATATTATCTTTACAACCACTATTTTTGTGGTTTCAGTTCCTAGTTTGTATTTCTATTGTGATGATTGAAGGTCTGGCCATGCTTTCAATGTCTCACAAAACAACTTGAAACTATAAATCTGGGGCTTTTCTTTCAATATATATGGGTGTTGTTTTAGAATTTCAAAATTACTTAGCATCACAGAACTCAAAACTTGGTATTTGTATTGAGGACCATAATAATCATTAGAGAATGTATGAGAATGAATTTTAGAATAAGACAGGGGATGCATTTTGACTGTTGAAAGAGGGATGTGTCTCATCTTAGACTTCTTTCAATAATTACAGGATTTTGAAAATAACTTTGGACTTCTTACATTGTTATGGATTATTGAATATTCTATAGAATATATATATATATATATATATATATATATATATATATATATATATGTATATTGACAAATCAAAAACTTAAAGAACTTATAGAGGTAATAATGTCTTGATTGTATTCTTCTCTATCTCTGTGGTCATACACACATGATTTGGCTTTGTTTTTCTTTCTTTGTTTTTTATTTTTTTTAGTTTTTGCAGAGATTCAACATTAGCAAAGTATATGGTGGTCAGGGCAAGACTAATCTTACAAGATAGTTCTCTTTTCGCAGATAGATCATGTCAACGCAAGTATTTATGTGTGTTCTAATGATGCTTGTTTACTATCTTTTTTATAATGCCTGACATTTTATCATACAAAGAAAGCCAGAGAAGTTTGCCAAGCCTTTGTATGCCATGTGTGTGTTCCATGGCCTCGGTCGTCAGATTCCATTCTTAAAGTGTGTACTAGCTACTTCTCCATTCGAGACCAGCAATTGATTTGATCATCCGTAAAACAAATGGTCACATTTATCTTTAACTAATAATTCATCAGTAACTTGATCGCTATTATTGTATCGAGGAAAACAATTTTTAAACTAATATCATTTGTACTTTGAACCGGGTTCGATTGCAAAGTTTCAATCGCTCTACATGCAATTTTGTAACCCCGGGTACATAACTCGCAATTACTATCTAAATTAATACGTCTAAAGCAAAATTTGTGATATGCACTTGCATTTAACAAGTTGGAGATTTTATCATTCTTTCATCCTTTATTAAATCCATCTTCATTCATGCAAGATAAATTGTTGGAAGTGTTCATGGAGTCTTCACTGTGGAACAAGAAAAACAAATGCCACTCACAAACAGAGGGAAAATGATAATTTGCGGTAATGATGGTCAATCAAAAGAATCTGACAACAAATAAGGAAGAGAAGCCAACCAGGAAAGCAGAGGAATTGAGAATGGCGTAAGAAACATCCAAAGCAACGAGCAATGTCTGCTTTTAGAGCAGAGCAAAGTTAAGGAACTGCTTGAAAGGCCAATTCATTTCAGCATCGCACATTTTCATGCCAACTATAATGGTGATTTTAAATAATGTGATTGGTCATAAGTTTGGTAAGGCTCTTGCATTTTTTCTTTCAATCCAATAGGGTAGTGGCAATGGAAAGGGAGTCTCGATTTTTATTTTGCTCGATAAATATCGTGGGATACAATTTTGCGTATCTACATTATGTTTGTGTTTGGTTATATATATATGAATCAGTTAGTTATCACAAATTATTCATGAAATTGGCTTTCTTGGAAAAAAGATCGACAATTTTCATGATTTACTTATAATAAATATCAAAATGCTTTGTTATTCTTGCCTAATGATCACTGTGCACACATATGATAAAAACAAACATCAGGTTCTTAATACCTGATCAATATGATAACTGTTATGTATCTATTAAAAATAACACATTATTAAGAATTTTAAAATGTTTTGATTCATTGATTGTTTGGTCTGTGATTATAATTTCTGGTATGTATAGATAGATAAACAATAATAAAGAACAGACAATAATTCCATGTTGATCTCCATGCTCTAAAGGATGCCTTTATACAAGGACGGGAAGAGTATGGTCCTCCTAAATATCTACAAGCGTCAGATGAAGTTCTACTACTTTTGAGACTTATTAATTCCCTTGGTAATCAAATTTGTTGTTTATAAATCTAATTCAGATTCAGAACCATAATTAACCTCACTTAATGTTTGAATTCGATCTATGAAAATATTTAAATACGACGTGGATGTAATTCCGCATTGGTCGCAAACATTAGCTATACCCCTTTTTGTGCATAACGTCTACAAACATGATTAGATTCATTATTTAGTCAGCAGCCTTATAAAGTAGTTTGATTCTCATTTTTCTAAAAGGAGAATTTGTTTATTAATGTCCACTTCAAATGTCTTACTTGTTTGATATTAAACTCCGCCTCGATATCTATAAATGGGATCTTGACAAACCCGTGGATCAAGAGGCTATTAAATCTTCAAAAGGATGTCAGCTACCTTTGTAAGTTATCTGTTAGTTATATCACTTAACACTATCACCCTCATTTTTCCTTACCAAAACAATCTTGCAAATATCGATCTTGTTAATGTTGATAGAATTACTATAGGGCAGACTCTAAACTACTTTAGGCAGATCATAACCCTCTGATCATATCATTGAATTTTATATTATCTTCACAACCACTATTTTTGTGGTTTCACTTCCTAGTTGGTATTTCTATTGTGATAATCGTCTTGCTTTCAATGTCTCACAAACAAATTTGAAACTAGAACATCGCCTAGTATTTTAAAATGTTTGTGATAATGGATTTCAATACTCTATGGTTAGTACTATAACACCCAGATTCTTTCTTGAAGAATATATATGGTTGTTGTTTCAAATTTCATCATTTAGCATCACTAACTCAAAACTCAGGATTTGGACTGAGGACCATAATAATCATTAGAGAGTGTATGAGAATGAATTTTAGAGTAAGACAGGATGATGAGCCGACGAATGAAAGAGGGATGGGGTCTCCATCCTAGAGTTATTTGAATAATTACTAGATTTTGAAAATAACTTTGGATTTCTTGGGTACTGCTCGATTGTTGAATTTATAGAATAGATTATTTTTGGTATATCAAAAACTTCAAGAACTTAAGAGAGTTAACTGTGTTCTTCTCTATCTCTGTGGTCATACACATGATTTGGCTTTTTTTTTTTTCCAGGCCTTTAAACATTAGCAAAGCATATGGTGGTTGGCAAGATTTGCGTCAAATCAAGTAATTATGTCCTGCTCTAATGATGCTTGTTTACTATCTTTTATAATGCCTATGACTTCTAATTTGTCTTCTCGTGCTCAGCCCTCATATGCAAGGGCATCGTTTTTTGCATAACAATTTCAAAAGTGTTTCAACTTGCAAAATTATTTAGCTCGATATTTTGGAGGGTAAAGAAAGGGTGCAATTGATTTTTGATGATCTGGTGAAAATGGTCGCATTGTGTTTTAACTACTAATAATTCATCAGGTAACTTGATCTTCTATCATTTTATTGAGGAAAACTGGTTAATCTAATATAATCTGTACCCTTGAAACTAGTCTGGGACTGCAAAATTTCAATTGTTCTTACGTGCAATTTTGTAACCCTAGTACATAACTTGGCAACTACTATCTAAAATACATCTAAAGCAAAATTACTACTTGAACTCTTGCATTTAACAAGTTCGAGATTTTGTTACAGCTTGTCTTGAAGAGTTTACCTGGAGATAGACCATGAAAACAAGATTTTAAATTCCTAAATATAACATAAGGAAAACCGTTATAAAGTCATCGTGAGATGGGCGTAATAGAATGCGAACATATTTACCCACATATCAATACATCTAAAGCAATTCTTTTAATTGGCGATGTCTTCTCCCTCCAAGGTTTTGAGCTTTCTTACTCTTTCTTCAGGACCTATGACACTAGAAAATATGGTGTAACAACAAATTAAATAGGACATTAACTAGTATTGGCAAGACATGAATTCGAATTGGAAACTAAGGCTCCCTTTGGAACCCGGAAAATAATAAGGAAAGAAAAAAAAATACCAAGAAAAATAATTTTCTTATATTTGGTTTCACCGTGAAAAATATAAAAGAAAATCAAATATAATTAAAATTCTTAAAATTTTTACATATTTTTAAATTTCTTAGTCCTTATATATTAGAGAGAAACAAATAAATGAGTTTGAATAAACATATACAATTAATTTATTGAGTTTAAACCCATTTTTTATTTTTCACAAAAATTTCTTTACTTCCACTTTTTCTTTTTATTTTTCTCTCTATTTTCTTTCTTTTGTACTTTCCAAGCCTAAACAAAGCCTAATGGACAAATTAACTATCATGATGAAAATGTCAAAAGAATGCAGTTTGCTTAATTTAATCCTCTGGTATATGATTTTAAAGGAGAAATGAAGGTGATGTACGACTAAATGATGAAAAAGAAAACCACAAACAGAGAGCTTCATGGATGTGCCATACCCATCCAGTATAAAGCTTCTGAGACTAATGTCGATTGCTCTAAATCTTTCTAAGGTGTCATATGATAAATGCTCCTATTGTTTTATGGTTGGAGTGCTTCAACCATGACTCCTATTTAATGAGAATATTAAGAAGCATATTCCTATTGGCTATTACATTTTTTTTTTTTAATCCCTTCTATCTTGATAACTGATCGTGAATTAAGAGTGTCATATTTAATGAGAATATCGTTGAATGTTTTTCGACACTATTTTTAACTTTTAGTCTCTTAGTTAGATATTATGATTTTTCCTTACACAATTACAAACCTTAAAATACCATATTTCATTAACTCATGTTAGAGTATGAGATATCTTAATTATGCTTGATCTTACTGAAAATGTTTCGTCACCACATATACAAAAGAGTAATTTTTAAGGCTTTTTCGAGGATTCAGGGTGGCGTGAGTATTTTTACATTTCCTTCAGAGTGATATTTATCGCAATGAATGTCTTCTTTTCTCATATAGAACTTTCACGTGAATTATATTCTATTTCGCTTTAACAAACTCAATAAAATGAGAAGAATCATCAAAAAAAAAAGAAAAGGAAAAGACTTATCAAGATACACCATTTGTTACGATAAAAATAAGATGATACAACTATAATCATATCAAATTCAATTCCTATGGAATAAAGGAAAATAATCTGCTATCTCAAAAAAATAAATAAATAAATCTGTCGTTACCTTAATCGTCTGAACCCCTGGGCATCAGCGGCGCAATGTAAACCTACGAAAAGGGCGATCCGGCGACAGTGGGCCGGCCGCCTCCGATGATTAAGTCAGCAAAAATATGGAGAAGAAGAAAAAGAAAGTATGTGCAATTGAAATTGCTTACCTTCCCCTCGTGGGGGATTTTCCTAATTTATAGAAAGTGATTCACAAATCCCTCCCTCTCTTCCTGAGTAATCTCTCATCTATGATGCACCGTTTTTCATCAAGACCAATTTTTCCTTATTAAGGATTAATCTTCCGAGAAGTAAGGAATTTAGAAACTAGGAAATTCATAGATAAATATCTTTTGCGTATTTCCCGTCTTCATCTATTTATCCATAATGAACTCTAAGCATATGCATGATCTGCCTGCATGGATCTTCCAAAACCCCAGGAAGGGCCGCCTCGTCGGCCTTCGGGAAGACACCGACTCTCACAAACGGCTTCTGGATTCTCCCGCCCAGGCAAGGCCCTCCGCCACAGATGTAGGCTCGGGGTCGCTCACATCGCGCGCCAGCAGTGCCTCAGCTAAACCATCCCGGGGCCCATTGAGTAGTGGGTCTAAAGATCATGGTACTCACAATGCCCCTATTTTCCTCAACTTGAATTTTGTGCTTTTTCAGTTGGGGAAAACACTATGTTTTAAACCTCGAGTGTGGAAGATTGAAAGGACTGGAAAATTAATGTGTACATCGAACGCGCCGGAAGGTGAAGCGTGTTTGGACACAAAGCGCTTGGGAAGCGCACGTTTCCAAATATGTCTACTAAGCATGATGTTCTGACGACACATTTAATGCGCCCGTTGATAGCCTTTTGCCTATTACAATTCATTTCTCCTGTGCTTCTGCAAACTTTTCTTTCAAGTGAATCATCAGAGGTCCCTCGACTACTTTCAATTTTCCGATGAGTTTTCAAACTTCCATTCTCAGACAAGCTCTCACTGTGTTTTTTGTCTCTATCCGCTGCATTTTCGGGTCGTAAAGTTCTCGTTTCTTCCTAAGGGTCCGAATATCGTTCGCCGGTGGTGCTCTTAGGTTTTGCTTGCACTTCAAAGGATTTTTTGTCTTTTTGGTTGATCCCCTTTATCTGTTTGTCACAAGAGAATGGTGAGAGGTCACAAGAGGCTTCCACCCATCGCCGGGCGTAAGAGGACTCCCTAGGGCCTTCACTCCGCAGCCCTAGTCAGCCGCTATGTCCGTAGCAGGAGCCGAGATCCTTGTTAAGTCCCTACTCATTAGTATGGAGTTGCCGACGCAGTGGCTATTCTAACCGTAGACGGGCAAATAATGTCGCCAACTTGACCCGAGCAAATTTATCGTTGGGATTGGCCTCCCCATCTCGTTGTTGGTGAACAGCCTCGCACTTCACTCTAGCACCTCGCCATACATCCGAATATCTTCTCGACTACGGGTTACATGCTAAACTTCTACCAATGATATTTCACCTGTAGATGTTTGTTTTATTTACACTTGAAGTCAGACGTGGGCCAACTATATGTCTACCATAACCCCTGATGAATTTTAATCGAGCTCCCGACTTCCTAAGATCGAGGCGAAAGGGGTTGTTTTAGTAAAATTGGTCATGGTATGAGACGCCACAGCTCTCGAGCTCCCATTCGACCTGAACCCACCTCATGTTTCGTGTTTGTCTCAGCTTGATGGGGCTTGTTCTTGTCTAGATCAAGCCACATTCTCGATGCTTCCTTTCTTTCTGGACTTTGCAGTAAGCGCAGGCAAGGTCATGAAGTTAGTTAGCGGAGAAGGCCAAATAAAGCATATTGCACTCGCTGCTCGAGATTATTGAGGCGGAGCGTAATCACAAGGGCCTTTTGTTGGTGAAGAACTTGCTGGAGTTAGGCGCTAGCCCCTTTAGTTACATAATCCCCGTCATCCCCCGCTCGCTACTAGAAGAGCTTGTCAGAGGTGAACATTTTTGCCCCGCTAACCTTTCAAGTCGACCGAGTACCATCACAAGTAGGTCCGCCGAAGAGCCTCTTTCGTGTCGGTGATCGTCATGAGCTCGTCGCCTTTGTCCGACCTGATCAATCACCTTGGTCGATAGACCTAAAGCTTGCCCCCCGTTCGCAAGAAGAAGGGAAAGATAAAGGGCTGCCAAAGGCGAAAAGAAGGGAAAGATCATAACCGGACATATCAAGACCGGCAGCGGATTGCAGGGCCAGGACTAGCCTGGGATCTAATCGCTAGTGACCTGGCTGAGGAGAGGGAGGAAGATATGTCTAGCCTTGCTACCATATTCGCCGCACAGATGCGCAAGAAAGAGCTAGCAAGCGCCTGTGTGAGACTAATATCCCCGGGCTTTGAAGTATCTAGGAAAGCGCCTCAAGAATGTCCGTATGAAGAGGCTTAGGAAGTCTTAGCAAGAATTGCTGCTGACTCTCCGCATGCAGCCTTCGATGCTCTATCGACTTTGAGGGTGCCTTCCCAAGAGTTTCTGCAGAGGCTTCAGGCATCGTCGAGGACGGGTCCCACTCGGGGGGCCTCCCAATGTCATTGAGCTAAGTGATAGGCTCCATTAGAGACAAGCTTGTTAGGCCGCTGCTCACCCGCTAGCCCAAATGCCAGCCCCTCGTAGAGGCCAAGGCCACCGACCAACCGATGCTAGGCCTCCGCATGTTCCGTCAGCAGATGGACCTGTCCTTCAGACAAGGTGGCCCCGGCCTGGGAGGCTACCCAGGAAATCATTGACCGCTGGAGCCCCTTCAACAAAAGGGAGTCTTCGGTCACACACATGCGCGGCCTCTACCCCATTCTTCTCCTAGTACAGGTGGCGGCTTATGCTGAGGAGTACTCCATCCCCTTCCCTGGCTATTTAGATAGAAAGTCCTTCCAATGCGTGGCCGAAGACGGGATGCTCATCCATAACCATGACTTTAACGAGTCGGCTGAGCTGGTATGCTTTGACTTTTAGTACCTGAACGTGAGTTTGGTGTTGTGACTTTCTTCTAACATCTCCTCTTTTACAGGCCGTTACGCTATTCGAAACATGGCTCGCGATATAAATTCCATGCCCACATTGGACGATGTCCCGAGAAAAACTGCTGACTTTATGCCTAGTCGATCGTTTCCAAACATCGAGCCTTGGACGTATGCTTGAATTATACCGCGATATTTATAACATATTTAGGGTATAATAAAGTAAATATATATTTTTAGGAATAAATAATGCTAAAAATAAAATAAGTAAAACCGGAATTAATACAAAAGTCAGGGTAAGTGCCAGATGGGACCCAAATAACATAAGAATAAGGGTGTGTGCAGAAGTGAGTGAATAAGTTGGTTGCAAATAATAGAAAGATGAAGGACCTAAAATAAAAATGGGAAAAGAATGCAAAAATGAGTTAAGCCAAACATGGCCTTAACTCCAAAATGAGGATAAGACAAAAAATATCTCATTTTTGGTGTGGAAGGGCTAGGCTACACGTTTGGAGAAAGAGAGAAGAGAAGAGAAGAAGAAGAAGAAGAAGAAGAAGAAGAAGAAGAAGAGAAGGAGGAAGAAGAAGAAGAAAACAAGGTATGGATTAGTATGGATTGCTTTGATTTTGCATGGATATTAGTTTGTTCCATTTCTAGGATTTAGTTAGGAATTCATCATAACCCTAGATTTGTTGAAAGTTGGGTTGGTAAAACCCTAGTTTGTATACGGTGAGTATGGAATCCTCCATTTGAGTATGGATTCTTGGTTTATGATGTATGGATAATTGTTTGGGTGTTAGGAAGTTAACCTAACTTACAAGTATTTGAGTTTGGGTTTGGAAAAAACCCTCATTAATCTCTATGTTTGGTTTTGGTTGGATTAGAACACACTTGGGAGATGTTTTTCTAGAAAGTATACGAGTTTTCTTTTGATTTTGGTGGGATTTCTGGAAAAAGGGGCGAAATCAGCAAATCTGCGCAATTCGAGTCACCTGCTAACGTGCGATCCCATGCTTGGCGTAGGTCACGCCAGGCGTGGCATCATATGACGCGGTCGAGGAGGCTTAGTCGAGGCCTGGTGCCGGCGTAACAAAGGCTACGCGGCCGAGGCCTCGCCGCAGCGTGCGATTGCTGCGCTATGGCGTAGCAGCGTTCCCTTGGGCCTATGTGTTTTGTCATGTTTTGCTATTCCGTTATTCCAAGGACTTGTCTATTGGACTAATGAGGACCCTACAAGTGTATGAAAGGGGGCCATTCATGTTGGTAAGGTAAAGGAAAAATTAGATCATACCTCGCCTCCTCGGCGAGTTTGATGACTGCAAACTTAATGCCCCTATGATAAGATAGTAAGTTCTTGAACAAGTATAAGTCTGCTATAAGTACAAGTATGTGTATAATTTTGTTATGTGAAAAAGTACAGTTCAATGTTTATAAGAGATTATTTGATAATGAATATCTCATAAGTATACATGATATTAGTAGTATTCATGTATATGAGATATCTTTTTCTAATAGTTGAAAGATTATTAAGAAAACATAATAAAACTGATTGCCTGCTTATGACCGGGTTGTTGGATAGATAGGCATGCCTATAAAGTGCCAATTGCTGCAACCTGCAATTCTGAGATATAGAGGTCCATTTGGTCGATGACATAGATCGTTTGGATCCATCCAGGTCAAGATCATATCTCTCTGTACGAGTGGTATTTTGCCAGTACATATAGTTCTTTTCCTCTCCACTTCTAAGGTATTTATGAGCGTGAAGTACGTGATAGTATACATAAATGAGATGTATATAATATATAACATGATATGGGAGCCATATCAATGCTATGTGATGATAGTATGCGGGTTACAGAACAAGAAGTAAAGTGTAAGATGACTTAGAAAAGTATATAAATGCTGATAGAAATGAAACATGATAAGGCGAATAAGTATGATATATAGAAGTATATCTATAAATGATATGTTCAAAACATGAATAACATGTATATATATAAATGATTGTTAAAGTTATGTAGTTGTCTAAAGTGTGATGACCCTTATTAGGAGTCGTCCTATATATTAATTCCCACTAAGCTATAAACAGCACGGAGTGTTTATCGTGTAGAGTGCGGGAGACGAAAGGGAGAAGTCGGACCTCCACATTATGACCAAGGCCTTTACTACTAGGTGCCCTTCAAGAAGACCTTTTGGTCTATTTTTGTATATGTTTGTTTTTGTAAAAGCGGTGTAAATATTATAAATGTTGAACACTTCCATATATGGGCTTGTATATATTTTGTTATCCCTTTTCACCATCTAATACAAATTAAATATTTAACATTATATGAATGAACAAGCTTAAAGTTTATAAGTTTATAGTAACGGGGAAAAAAAATGACACCCCTCTCTTGACACTTTGAGTGCTAGGAGTTTTGGGGGCGTCATGAGACGCCCTCCACGGCGAGGCAAATCTAGGTCTAAGCATTGGGAGCTGGAGGTTAAGGATGGTGCGTAAAAGATTGTAGGGGTGGAGAAGGAGAGGGATGAGGCTAAAAACGAAGCCCAAGTTGCCCGGTTGGCTGCCGTTGCAGCGGGTGACACCGAGGCAAGGGTGGAGGATGACCTGGCTAGGGTCCAAGAAGCCTTGGTAGTTGCGGAGGAGGTTAGGTTCAAGGTAGAGGTTGAGACTGCCCACCTAGAGGTTGAACGGATGTCACTCACATAGCCGGGCAGCTAAGGATGAGGTGTCACTCGCTTCCCGGTCTCAGCGGGCAAGGGATAAAGGAAGCGTGGAAGACTGCAAAAGGCTGCGGGCTGATTTGCTTATGGCTTTGGATGTTGTGTGTTCAAACACAACATTTGTGGAGACCAACCAAAGGTTCCAGATTGTATGCCCGACTCCTCCAACCCGTTTCCTCCATAGTTCTTTGCGTACCCTAAATTTGCCCCCTACCACATTACAGCTAAGGTCACGGTAGCGAGAAGGTAGATCAAAGTGAAAGCGACAAAGGAACTGAGAAGGTGTGGCCATTTGGGAACCAAGGCTGATTTTGCCTTTCTTTTCCTCTTCCCCCTTTTTTGTAATTGGCTTGTTTAGCCATGGTGATTTATGTAACTATCGCTACTAAGTATTTATGAAATATGATCTTGATGATTCCTTTTTGTTTCAAAGTCTTTTCCTGATCCTAACTAGGATGGTTGTAGGATATCAATGGTTAAATATTTACTAGGAGCTAAATGTGAGGATCGGACATGGGAACATGCAAGTCACCATATCCGGGTTTTGGCTCTAGCACATTTGGTCTTTTAGAAAGTGCTTAGCAGCTAGGAGCCATAAGTCACGATCTTTTGAAGTCTTAGATAGACTACTCGACCACAAGTTTGGTCTTTTGAAATTGCCAACAGGCTTAGAGTCGCATCTGGTCTTTTGAAAGTGCCAGCAAGATAGGATCCACAAGTTTGGTCTTTTGAAAGTGCCATCAGACTTAGAGTCACATCTGTTCTTTTGAAAGTGCCATCAGGTTTAGAGCCACATCTAGTCTTTTGAAGGTGCCAGCAGACTAGGAGCCACAATTTTGGTTTTTTGAAAGTGCCAGCAGACTTAGAGCCACATCTAGTCTTTTGAAGGTGCCAGTAGACTAGGAGCCACAAGTATGGTCTTTTGAAAGTGCCAGTAGGCTTAGAAGGCTATAGGTCTTTTGATCTTCCCAGCGTTGGATCATCGGGTGGTTGTGTCTGCAGGCGCCTCGGAAGATTCGGATCTGAGGGCAGAGTTCCGACGAAAGAAGGGCTAGTGAGCGGTCGTTGAAGCCAAACCGCTATGACTGTAAGCGAGATTTTAGTTGATTCCCATGGGCGATTACTTGATTGTTACCTTGATGAATGCGAACCCACCCAGGCATTAACATTGCAATGTAAACTACGAAAAAAGGGCGTCCGTGATAGTGGGCCGGCGCCTATCCGATGATTAAGTTAGCAAAAATATGGAGAGGAAGAAGAAGAAAGTATGTGCAGCCCTTCCCTCGTGGGGGATCTTCCCGATTTATAAAAATTGGTCACAAATCACTCATCTCTCTCTGGAAAGAATCTCCTAATCTTTGGGATAAAATCCGTGTTTCCTTATCAAAGACTAATTCTTCCTTATCAAGGATTAATATTTCGAGAAGTTAGAGATTTGGAAACTAGGAAATTTACGGATAAATATCTTTTGCATATTTCCCGCTGTCATCTATTTATCCATAACGAACTTACCATATGTGGAAGGATGGTTGGCTGGGGGACTTAAAACTCTAAGCGGGCTGCCCTGAAGCTGGCCTCTGGAAAGACATCATGGCTCTCACAGGCGGGCTTTCGGATTCTCCAGTCTAGGTACCATGGCTCTCACCATGGCCCTCCGGTTTTAATAAGTGGGCTTGGGTTGCTTCACATCGCGGATCAGGCGGGCTTAGGGCCAAACGAGCTCTAGGCCTATTGAGTAATGGGTTTAACTTACAGTAACCAGTAAAAGAAATAAAAAATAAAAACTAAAATGCAAAAAGAAGACTGTTATTGTTGAATGGAAAAATTAAATAATTAATAAAGTGAGTGGGAGAAAGAAAGAAAGTAGAATGTAAAAGAAATGGTAAAAAGTGCTTCTGCAGTGCAATTTAAATTAATGATAGAAATAATTGAGAAACACAGACAACTAGCACAAATAATTGAGGGAGAAAAACCCTTTGAGAGAGACCCTCGCCGCCATCATCTAGATTCCCGTAAAATGGGAAGCAGAAGTCACTCATGATTGAAAGAATCTTTGTTGTTAAAATCTAACCATGGCTTCCACTAGCAGTTCCTAGCGACCCTCTTCTTCTTTTTCTTCTAATTCTAATTCTAAATGGAGATACGATGTGTTCGTGAGTTTCAGAGGCGAAGATACGCAGCAGGCTTTGTGACCATCTGTTCGGCTTTGGATGGCGGCAACATCAAAACTTTCCGAGACGATGAAGAACTTCCAAGGGGAGAAGAGATTTCACCCCAGCTCTTAAAAGCTATTGAAGAATCAAGGATCGCTATTATTGTCTTCTCAAAAACCTATGCTCATTCTAAGTGGTGTTTGAATGAACTGGTTAAGATCATGGAGTGCCAGAAAGAAAAGGGGCAAAAAGTTTTTCCTATTTTCTATCATGTAGAGGCGGCCCGAGTCGGGAACGGTAGGATTTATGGAGAAGCATTCAAGTCATGAGACAAATGCAGGACAAGGAGAGAAGAAGAACAAGATAGAGGAGTGGAGAACGTAGGAAAGCCCGGTGGGTGGCGGGTTTCCTCTAAGAGAATCATTAATCCTGCTATTTTCATTTCAATTTTAATCACTTTATTTTCGTTGTTGTCAAATAAATAAATCAATAAAAATCCACTTTTAGGTGGTGGGCATTAATATGTTTGATTTCTTGAAAGTAATAAGCAGAGGGAAAAAAGTAATTTTTAAAATGATTTTCTCACTTTAAAAAAAAAAATGATTTTCACTTATTATTTATCATTAAAAATATAATCTATAGTAGATGTTGCGCCCAATAGGTAGTATCAATAAAATAAATTTTAAAAATAAGTTAAAAACATCAAATAGCATAATCATGACAAATACAAGTTTTGAATTCTTAAAATCTTTAAGATTCCTAAATATTCTTCCTTTCTAATCAATCCATTTTAGCCATAATTTCTATTAGTAGAAAAATGGTAGTCTGTCAAACAGATTATTAAAATTGCTATTTTAATTATTTAGAATGTAAAAAATTGAAAGTCTAATAAGCATAGAGGCTGATCATAAATCATGCTATAATTTATAAAAGCATTGTTAAGTTAGGGATCTTGGTTGACAAATTAGTGGATTTGTACTAGCCAGACTAGCATTAATTGTCTTGATGATAAAATCTCTTATCATAAATGATAATGATACTTTAGACAAGCCAACTTCAAAGGATTCTTTTCAAAGCAATTGAGATATTTACAATTTTTTATAACATGTTACTTGGCATAATATAATTGATTTTACTTAAACATATGACTCAACACATTTTTCATTTACATTCTATTTGACCTTAATTTGGTTGCACGGGTGAAAATAAACATTATTCTATGTTTTCCATTTACTTCATCTTTGCTTTCCTATCAACTTATTGTAGTTGACTGCATGTTTTATTGTACTTTGTAAGGTACAGATCTGAGTCAGAGTTTATTGAAGAAATCATTGATGAGATTAGAATGTTAATTCCTAAGTTCCTACATGTTGGTGAGAACATAGTTGGAATGGATGAAATTTTGAAACAAGTGAAGTTATTGATAGACACCAAGTCCAATGAAGTGAGCATGGTTGGCATTTATGGGATTGGTGGAATTGGTAAAACTACCATCGCCAAGGTTATTTACAATGATATCTTGGATCAATTTAAGCATTATAGCTTTGTTGAAAATGTGAGAGAGAGATCTAAAGATGATCATGGTTTGCTTCAATTTCAAGAAAAACTTCTTTGTGATATCCTAATAGAGAAAAAACTGAAGTTACATAACATTGATGAAGGAATCGAAATGATAAAGAGTAACTGTTGTTTGAAAAAGGTAATTATTGTTCTTGATGATGTAGATTGTCCAAGACAATTAAAATTCTTAAACAGTGGTTCTGGAATGGTTTTGTTGAAGAAGCATAATATTAATGGCTTACAAAAATAAGCGTTCCTTCAGTGTACCTTGAGATTATCATTAATATATGAGGCTAAGGGATTAGCACACACAACAAAGCATTGGAACTCTTTAGTTGGAATGCTTTCAACAACCCATCAAAGGACAATTAGCTGTGAACCTTTGTGTGTACTACATTATGCAAAGGTCTTCCATTAGCTCTTCAAGTTTTGGGTTCTTTTCTTTTCCAAAGGGATGAAGACGAGTGGGAAAGCACATTGCATAGATTAAAAACAATCCCTCTCGATGACATCCAAAAGGTGCTTCGAATGAGTTATGATGGACTAGATTATAAATGTAAGAAGTTGTTCCTTCATATTGCGTGTTTCTTCAAGGATTGCAAAGAAAAAATAGTTACCAGAATACTAGAAGGTTGCAAGTTCCATCCTAAGATTGAACTAAAAGTTCTTGATGAAAGGTGTCTCATTTCTATATCACATGGCATTATAAGGATGCATGACTTGCTACAAGAGATGGGTTGGGCAATTGTTCGTGAAAAGAGTCCTGACAATCCTGATGAATGGAGCAGATTGTGGGAACCAGGATTATTAAAAAGTATATTGACAAAAAATCAGGTAAGAGAAAAATACAAGAACGTACTTGAGATATAAAGACAAAAAAATCAACAAGATTTATTTTTAATATAATTATAGTTTGAGTGCCTTGTCCATATAATTTTAGTGAACCTTTATGCATCTTATGTTTATTGTCAATGTTTGTTTTTAGGGAACAAAAAACATTGAAGGGATATTCCTAAATGAGACTACTGCGGAACCCATACAACTTCCTGCTAAAGCTTTCAAAAAGATGAATCGACTTAGATTGCTCAAAGTGAGGATACAATAAGTTCAACTCCCAAGGCTTTGAGATTACCTTGCAGTGAATTAACATATCTTGAATGGAATAAATACAGTTTAGAATCTATGCCATCAAATTTTCATGTAGATAAACTTGTTGAACTCCACCTCCAGTTCAGCCACGTAAGACATCTTTGGGAAGGAAACATGGTATTGCTCTTATTTAGCTGTATTTTTGCACTAGACTAGCTTTGAAGTCTTTTGAGCTTTACTTATTGAAGAAAAATTTCTTCTTTTACAGCATGCTGGAATGTTAAAAATACTCAATCTTACTCATTCCAAGCAACTCGTTGATATTTCAAGCATCTCAAGTGCACAGGTGGGATTCAATTACCTAGAAAGTTGAGTTGTAGGCGATTAAATCATATAGACAATGTATGAGTTAAGTATAGATGAGTTTTATCAGTAAATGGGATGTATGATTGAAAGATGCTGAAGATATGTAGATTGCATTCAAATATATGTGGGTATTGGATTAGGACTTGAGAGATCGAGAAAATGGGAAGGTTAAGAGAGCTTAATTTTAGTAGAACGGGTATAATAGAAGTACACTCATCAATTAGGCATCTACATGGGCTTGAATACTTGAACTTAAGTCATTGCCTAAACCTTTTGAGTCTTCCTGATAGTATGTAGTTTGAGCTCTCTTACAACTCTTTTGATGGTAAATTGTCCAAAATTCAAGGCAATATTTGATGTGAATATGGAGGTTTGCTTAAGCTCCTTACAACGTTTAATTGTGCCTTGTCACATTCTAAAGCCAGGAGTAATATGGGAAAATAATTTATACCACTCACTTGAAAACATTCATCAGCGGAGTGGGATCAAAGGGAATTTGAAGAGATCTGACCATATCCTACCGAGTTGTCATCTATGGTACAATTATGTATAGCAAACTCTGCTTCCAGAAGATTCCAAAATGATAGCTTCCACCTCTTGTCATTGAAAATAAAATTTCCATGGAACTACCACCTATTGAAAGGAAGAAACCCCAGTGATATTTTCCACCAACCTTCATTAGAAAATTTATTTCTTCTTCACTTCGATTTTAAGGAAGGAGGAATCCCTCTTGATAATTGGTACCTACCTTCACTACTAAGTTTATCTTTACATTACTGCAATCTAATGGAAGGAGAGGTCCTCAATCATGTCTGCCACTTATCATCATTGACAAAATTAGATTTGCAAGGGAGCCGTTTTAGTAGCATACCTGTTGGCATCACTCAACTTCCCAATCTAAGAGTCCTTGCTTGAGTCGTAACCATTTAGTAGCATGCACTGCGGCATCGATCCAACTTTCTAATCTAAGAGTTCTTAACTTGAGTTATTGCAACTATTTTAGCAGCATACCAGCTAGCATTTGTCGACTTTTCAATCTAAGTCACGAACTTGAGTCGGCTGCAAGAGCCTTCATTGTTCCGGATCTTCCATCAAGTCTACGATTTTTGGATGCATGTGGTTCGAATCGTATTTCATCAAGCTCCTTATTTTTTCGGTTTCGTTCTTTGATTGATTGGTTCAAATCAGAGTTAAATCAGGTATGATTCTCATGGCACACTCCTTTTTCTTTTGTACCCATTGGTTTTACATGGTGCATTTTCGCAGGACTCGTGGGTTGATGTTGGTGATTCTTCATTGGAAAACCACCGGAATGAGAATGTATTTATTCTAAGTAATTAGATTCTAAAGGGGATAAGTTATCAGAGTACAGGAAGTGCTGAACTAATGATAGAACTCCCTTTGAATTGGTATGAAAATAATGACTTGTTGGGATTTGCTTTATACTATATTTATGTTGCATTAGAATATTGTTACCCCCGGGGGAACAAATGTGATATAAGAATAAAAGGAAATGATAAACAAGAACACTTGGGTTCTTTCTCCACGTAGTTGCGTGTGTTTGGATTTGGGTATATCAGACACCGGAGTGTGGATAATGTGTTATCGAGGTAGGCACATGGAAGATGTTATCTCTCGATCAATGGACACACTTTGGCTTCATTCCTTGGTTGAATGAAGTGGAAGGTTGTAGCATCCATCTTATATATGCGAGATTATGAACAAGCATCCATCAAGGATACAAGCGAGTTCTTCTCATAGAATTTGAGTCATGGATCACCAGCAGAGAAACGATACACTATAGCTCCACCGATAAGGCCCCACAGAATAGAGCCTTGTAGATGAGTCACACCATAAACGATTAAGAGGAACCCAAGGTTGATCTCAAGTTTTAGGCTCTCTTTAATGGTAATTCATATTCCTTGCTTTTTCTAATTCAAAGATCATAGCTTTTTTGTCTACTATGTTTCTCCCTTTTATTTTAATTTACGTTTCTATCATCCATTGGAACAACCAAGAAGAAGAAACACAACTTTGACAAAATTAAATAGAATAAAATTTTATTGAAAAAGTAAAATAATTTTTCTGATCTACATACAAAGAGTGCTAATCCTCTTTTTATATTTAAGTAGAACTCTAAAAGAAATCTAACAATAAGCAAACCTTAGAAAGGAATCAATAAAATACAATCATATCCTAAAATCTAAAGAAAGTCAATAAGAAGCATAATCCTGAAAGAAATCCAATTAGAATCTTAATTAAGAACCTAAAATACTAAATAAAACCTAAAATAATTTAATTGGGTCATTACACTCATGGGTGCCAACTTCATCAATTGTAAACTTCCCAAGTTTGTATTTTTCTCTCTTCAACCGTCTCTACTTGAAAATTTCTGCATTTTCTAAAGCCTCCTGTTTCCATATGAAATCCAATTACATTTGAGCATTTCAATCTCTGTAGCTACTGTTTGAATCATTTCTAAGGGTTTCTTTTCCCCGGAAGTTTGTAATGTTACTGATTTATGACTTGATGTTAGTGGATGTTTTTAGTGGTTTATTCACTTTTTTTTTATGGTCGTGATTTATGGAACAGGAGTTGTTCATTGGGACACTGGAGTTATTTGTTGGTTTCTTGTTTTGTTGCTGAGAAAGAGTTGGAAGGAGGATGGAGAATTAAATAATTTTCAATCTAATAAATGAGAAACTAGATTTTGGTGTCTTAGAGATTAAATTGTTGCTATTATACGATTTGCTTTCGAGAAGCGGTAGAGCTTATGGAAAATTAAAGAATTTTTAAATAAGTAAGGAAAATGAAATTGGTATATTTTGGGGGAACTAGAGTTGTTGCACCAGTGCTCTTTTTGTTGCCCAACAAGGGTGGGAAAGAATAGAAAACAAATTATTTTATCTTTAATATTTATTTACCATGAAATGGAATGTATTTATTTGTCTTTTTAGGGGATTTGAGTTATAAGCTTTTTGATCTTGAAGAGTTTTTTATGTGACTTTTTAATACTCAATCTGTTTTAATTATCGTGACATTTCTTTGTTTTTCTTATCTCTTGTCCTTTTCCATTTGATGTTTGTTAAATATGTTGTATCTTATTTTATGGGTTAACACATTGACTAAGCATGTCAAATGCAAAGACGAATACGTTAATCATAAGATTAAAAGTTTGATAAGTGAATTATCATGTTTTAATTAAGGGCTTGAATTATGTAAGGGCCAAATTATGAGGTAAATATATGAACAATGAAGGTTTCTCTATGAATGATCCTAGCTTTCAAAGGAATCATACATTTGTTAAAATTAACTATCATCTCACCTTAAAAACAAGTGAACAAAAATAGGTCATCTCTCCTTAAACGACTCTTGGCACATGAAGTCAATGTATCTAAAAATGCTAAGCTGAGAATTTTTGAAATCTGTCACAGATTTTGTTTCTCCCATGAATGAACACTTTTCTTGTTTTTTGTAAATTAAATTACATTGATGTTTGAGTTGGAAGCAAACTTTGTCTACTCTCTACCTTTATATATTTGTTTTTCCTATAAAAGGTTCCACACTTAATGAATTGGAATATTGTGACTCTGCGATTAGCATTTTAGTTTCAATTAGTTCTAACAATGCTTGAGGGAAACTCAGATGCAGGTAGGGTTGCAATCCAAAGAACATGGGTCAATTATTTGATCAATTTCCATATGGATGTACTTGAAGACCTTCCTAAGAATAATGAGTTGTTCTTTCTTTAATCTATTGGTAAGTAAGATGTTGCATTCTATGATGAAGTGAAAAAGATACTACCTATATGAATAGTTTTTGAGTAGTTGATAATATGAGGTTTTGTTTTGTGATACCATATTTCTTTTTTAATTAAAATTTACTTGCTTGCAACAACTCTTTTTTTTTTTTTGACATTTATTCACTTTGCATATTAAATTGCAGTACAATGTTTTGGATTTGATCATGTTTATCCTGTATGCCTATCCCACCCCTTTGCCACTTGAGTTAGGCCTCAAGGGCTACTTGCAACAACTCTTAAGTCGGAAGAATATTGCGATCAATTTTACATTATTACGGATCCTTTATTATACCTAATTAGCTCAATATGTCATAGATTTCTAAATACTAATAACAAAGTCAAAATAGATATGGGACCTTTTCTTAATGTATCATAGGTGGATGAGGTTTTTAATTAGTGATTTAGTTTCCAATATTTGCAATTTCTGAGGAAGTGAATTGGCTCAAAGACAACATTCAGAAAGCTGAAATTGCCTACGATGAAAATGAAAAGTTGAATGAGTTGCGAGTTCAATTGACAAGCACATATAACATTCACCAAGAATCACACACGCACAAACAGAATTTGTGGAAAAACTTATCGTAGTTTTTCGCGGCATCTTGTTGATATTTCTAGCATCTCAAGCGTGCAAAATTTGGAGATTCTAATTTTAAAAGGTTGTTCAAGGTTACTTAAATGTTCACCAATGCATTGTAATATTATTAGTAGATATTTTTTTTTTTTTGAAAAGTATTAGTAAACTTATTTATTGACTGTTTTCTTGAATTTGATAAGGTGCACATGAAGATTCTCCTGTGGTTCCCTCAAATATGAGCCTCTGTTGGAAAGAAAGACACCCAACAGGAAACACATGAAGTCACAGCAGCTGTGTATACAGAGGATGATACACCTGAAGAGCAGGTTATCATTTCACCTGTAACTAATCTCCCAAGGGCAGTTTCATGAAGAAAATGCTTAAGCATCCATAACTAGTCTTCTATTCTCTTCTAGAAGTTTCTGCTATTAGGTTAAAATCTCTCCTCTGTTCTTCTTCTTAAGGATGAAGAAATGAAATTCAGTTCTCTGTTTTTTTTTTATCCTGATCAGAGATTTCAACATGGTATCAAAGCGGGATTGATACTTCCACTTTATCCCCCATCAATATCAAGCTAGATAGATCCAACTATCTGTTTTGGAAATCTCTAATTCTTCCTGCTGCTAAAGCACATGATTTGGAAACCTTCATGTTTGGTACAACACATAAACCTGATGAATTATTGTAGTTCTGGAAATTCTGCTGTTTTACTCTCTATTCAGGAGACATTTATAGAAGATTAGATCAGTTTGTCACGATGGGATTTATATCTTCAATCTCCATTCAATTTTAGATTATATATATTATCAGACATGTAAAGTGGAAGTATTCTGACCACAGTGTTCTGTTTAAATCCAGCTAGAGCCCTCAATTACAGCTTCAACTGACACAACGAAAGGCAATGTCAATTGATTATGTATTAAAAATAAGAGGCAGTGGCCAATTCTCTCATTGCCGCTGGACAACAAATATCAGAAGATGACTTATCTCTACTCTCAGGTCTTGGACCACAATTTGAATCTGTATTAGTAAATCTGACATCAAAAGACTCTATTACACTTCCAGAAGTACAGTACATGTACAAACACATGAAATGCGCCTTGAAAGTTTGGAATGCTACAACTGTAGTTTGAGATCTCTAATTCTGCTGCTAATCTTGTTTCACAGACAAACATATTCTATGTCTCAAATTTTTGGGGATATCAGAGTGGCTTTTGTGGTCGTCACTATCAAGGTGGTAGAGGACGATCTTATTCTGGAGGTGGGCGAAGTCACAATCAGTTCAATACCTTTAACAAACCTCTGTGTCAAATTTGTGGCAAAGCTGGACATACAGCTTTAAAATGCTTTTACTGATTTAATCTTCGCTATCAAAACTCAGTTTCAAATCAGACAGCTACATCCTCAGAGATTTCCAGTGATGAATCTCCAGCAGCTATACATAACTCACAAGCTTACATTGCTTCTCCAAATATTGTCAATGATACAACCTGGTACCTTGACAGTGGGGCTACACATCACGTAACAGCTGAAGGTCAGTCTATGGCTACAAAATCAGAATATACTGGTAATGGTAAGCTATCCCTTGGTGATGGTTCTCAACTTTTAATATCACATATTGGTCATATGAGTCTTCCTACCTCTCAATCACTTAAACTCAAAAATATTTTACCTAGTACCTTCAATCACTAAAAATCTTATCAGCATTTCAAAATTCACACTTGAAAATGATGTTATTGTAGAATTTGATTCTACTTGCTGCTATATCAAGGACAAGAAGTCAAAGGTTGTCCTCCTTCAAGGAATGCTTAAGAATGGTCTATATCAACTGCTTCTTCCTTCCTGTGGAAAGCTGTCTCAAAAGTCTTCCTGCAATCTCAATTTGGTTTCTCCTCGGCAGCTGCATTGTGCTCAACAACAACAGCCTGAAAGTTCTTCAGCACATACTGCCTGTCATAATACCAATAATACTTCAAACACTTCCTGTAATACAGTCATTGATGAACCTATGGCATGGTGCCTTGGTCATCCAAATAAGGTGATTTTGAATAAAGTACTAGCTCATTTAGGCATTAGTGTTCCTACTGGTGTTGTCCTTCAATTCTGTGATGCATGTCAGTATGGTAAGCTACACCAAATTTCTCTATCTTCAGTTCCTTTGCATAATACAGAGCCCTTTCAAGTTGTTCGCTCTGATATATGGGGTCCATCCCCTCTTCTCTCAATGGAAGGATATCGATATTATATCTCTTTTGTGGATGACTTTATTTGTTATACTTGGATTTTTCCTCTGAGACTTAAATCTGAAGCTATTGTCATGTTCCAGCACTTCAACAAAATGGTTGAAAGACAGTTTACTGCTAAGATTAAATGTTTACAAACTAATTGGGGAGGAGAGTATCGCAAACTTCAACCTTTGTTGCATGAGTTAGGAATCAATTTTAGACACCCTTGTCCTCATGTTCATCAGCAGCAAGGGAGGGCGGAAAGAAAGCATAGAAGTATAATTGAAATTGGTCTCACCTTACTTGCACAAGCCTCCATCGATTTGAAGTTCTGGTGGGAAGCCTTTGTTTCTGCAACTTATTTATTGAATCGACTCCCTACAGCAACTCTGAATAATCTGTCTCCATTTGAATCTTTACATGGTCGGAAAACAAGACTACAAGTTCCTTAGAGTCTTTGGATGTGCATGCTTCCCATATCTTCAACCTTATAACAAACACAAGCTAGCCTTCAAGACCTCCAAGTGTTTGTTTCTAGGGTACAGTCCCTTTCATAAAGGATATCGATGTTTACATCCTTCAGGTCGTGTTTATATAGCAAGGAGTGTTGCTTTTGATGAAACCACTTTACCTTATCAGTCCTTGTTTGCTTTAACTCCTACAGTACCTCATCTTAAGTCTTATAGACCTCCTGGTTTTGTCATTCCATCCTTACCTTCATCAACAACTTCAGCTTCATCTACTGTTGCAACTTCCAATTTTTCCCATGTTCCTTCTCCTTGCTTTAAGCAGCAAAATACTCCTCCATCTTCCTCCTCCCAAGCTGATGATGTGCCTCTAATTTCTGTCCCTTTTCTGTCTCCTGTTTCTCCTAATGTTTCCTCTTCTTCTTCTAGTTCACATTGTCATTCTGCTCAAGAGCTAATTCAGTCTCATCAGAACAATCCTCCAATTGCTATTCTTGGTCAGTCCATACACCACATGCAAACCAGATCAAAATCTGGTGTCTTCAAACCTAAGCTCTACATTGCCAACATTCACTCAAAACCAGTAAGTGTCTCTCTTGCTCTAACTGATACTTATTGGAAAAAGGCCAGGGAAGAAGAGATTTCAACACATGGGATCTGGTTCCTCATACTGATGCATCACGTAAAGTTCAGTGCAAATGGGTTTTCCGGACTAAACTAAAATCTAATGGCTCTTTAGACGAGTATAAAGCTCGCTTAGTTACAAAGGGATTTCAACAAACACCTAGGGTCGATTTTGATGAAACCTTTAGCCCGATAATTAAGGCATCTACTATCAGAATTGTTCTTACTATAGCTGTATCAAGAGGTTGGGATATCCAACAAATGGATATCAACAACGCCCTTTTAAATGGCAAACCTCGAGAGGAGGTTTTTATGTCTCAGCCTGAAGGTTTTGTTGACTTTACCAGACCACATTATGTATGCAAATTGTGTAAGGCTTTGTATGGCTTAAAACAGGCACCTAGAGCCTGGTTTGAAAAGCTAAAAGGAGCTTTGCTCAGTTGGGGATTTCAAAATTCTGTTTTAGACTCATCTCTCTTCTATTCACGAAAGAATGACAATCTATTACTGCTCCTTGTATATGTAGATGATATTCTTATCACTGGAGACTGTCAAGTTGATATTCAACAACTCATTAAGGATCTGCATCATCAATTCGCTCTCAAAACACTAGGTCCAGTAAGCTACTTTTTGGGATTTGAAGTGCTTCGAACACCTGCTAGATTGCATTTAAACCAATCTAAGTATGCTAGAGATTTACTTCAGAAAACAAATATAAGCAATGCCAAGCCTTGTCCTACTCCTATGTGTTTAGGTAACAAACTAGCTCTAAATGACAGTGAAGTTTTTACTCAGCCTTCTTTGTATAGAAGCACCATTGGTGCTCTCCAATATCTCACATTGACAAGGCCGGATTTAGCATTCTCAGTCAATAAGTTGAGTCAATTCCTGCAAGCACCAACTGTTGCTCATTCTGGAATGTATGAAACGTTTCTAAGATATGTAAAGGTACTCTATCCCATGGACTTTTCTTTCTAGCCAACTCAGCTGCTAATTCTGAAGTTGCATATGTGGAACAGCCACAAATCTTGATGATAAGAAGTCAATTAGTTGTATTTGTGTTTTCTTTGGAGGTAACCTTGTGACGTGGAGTTCACGAAAACAGAGAGTTATTGCAAGGTCGAGTACTGAGGCTGAATATAGAGCATTGTGAAGTGCTGCTACAGACCTGATATGGATTCAAAATTTGCTAATTGAAATTGACATTACTCCATCTCAAACTCTTGTTCTTTGGAGTGATAATTTAGGAGCTCAGGCATTAGCCTGCAACCCAGTATACCATGCTCGAACAAACCATATTGAATTGGAAGTTCATTTTATTCGAAGTCTAATATCTGAACATAAACTTGAAGTACGTTATGTACCTACAAAAGTTCAGCCGGTCGATTTGCTTACCAAGGTGCTCTCTTTTGAGTGTTTTAAAGTATTGTGCAACAAGCTTACCATGACTGATCCCATGCTAAGCGTGAGGGGGCATGTTGAAAAGAAAGACACACAACCGGAAATACATGAAGTCACAACAGCTGTGTATACAAAGGATGATACACCTGAAGAGCAGGTTATCATTTCACCTGTAACTAATCTCCCAAGGGCAATTGTGTCAGATCATGAAGAAAATGCTTGAGCATCCATAAATAGTTTTCTATTCTTTTCTCTTCTAGAAGTTTCTGCTGTTAGGTTAAAATCTCTCCCCTGTTCTTCTTCTTAAGGATGAAGAAATGAAATTCAGTTCTCTGTTTTTTTTTTTATCCTGATCAGAGATTTCAACAACCTCATACTATAACACCGGCTGACATCCTATATATATATATAAAGAAAGGGCTATATTTAGTTGAGATTGTTTGCAAATAAACATCCTTTTTTTTTTTGGAAAAAGCTTCTCTATATTGAGACTCATTACAAAAGAAACCTAGGGTTTTGTTGTATGTGTTCTGTTGGATCACCTTTGGTCAAAGAGTCTCGATGATCAAAGTTGTTAAAAAAATCACTTTTGTAGGGTTTGAAACTTGGCAAAGCTAGGGAAGGGCACCATCTCAACCATTGCACCATCGACATCATGACAACTTATTATGCGAAATTTGTTAATAGTGTTAATAGATGAATCAACTCTAATTATTTTGTGAATATTTCTGTAAGAAGTTTTTCTTATATAATGTATATGATAATCTGAAAAATATATAAATTTAGAAAAATAATAAATTATCATAATTTGTTTTATGTTATTAAATACATCTAAATTAATTAAATTGTAGTTTTAATATATATATATATATATATATATATATATATATATATATATATATATATATATATATATATATATATATATATATATATATATATATATATATATATATATATATATATAAGTATAAAATTTTATGGATAAAAATTAATTTGATAAGATAAATTTTATGTATTTTAATATTTTTATTAAATTTGATATATCCCCGATATATACATAAAATCCAAGTAGTGATATATCGTGTCGATATTTTATCATGGTTCTACTGAAGTGTTTTCTTTAAAAATATTTTTAGGCATGACTTTTTTTTTCTCAGAAAATATTACAAGTGTTTTTTCAGGTTTTTAAAAATAATTTCTACAATTTGTCAAACACAAATTTTTTTACAAAAACATGTTTTAGGCTGAAAATACTTCCTAAAAACACTATCTAATGACTTCTTAAACATTGGTAAATTTTCATGAAACTTGTGTAAGCATTGGTAAAGAAGAAACTTAAGCTGTTAAAAAAAGAAAATAGGAATAAAAGATAACCAGAAACCTTAAAATTGAATGATGAAAAATAGAATAGGGAGAAAATTCCGGAGTGTAATATATACTCGAAGTTTGTAAGTATTACGGTTAATGTTATAAATCGCGGAAGCTTTGATGGATGAGAATATAAATTCAAGAACATAAAGATAAAGAAATCATCATAAAAATATAAAAGAGGTTTTAATGGGGTTCAACCAATTATGCCTACATCTACGGATGAAAGAGAATGTTTCCACTATTCTTAAAAATACAGAGAACAAGATTGGAGTATTAAAGTATTGCGACGATTAAGAAAAATCATAAAGTCACAAAACCCTATAATGCCCACAATACCGAGAAAATACCTCATAAAACTCTCGATCTCTCAAACCCTTACATCTTTGCACACAAAAATCTCTCTCATAGCTTTTTCCTCTCGTGACCCATAATATTTATAAGGATAATCCTAAAAGCTTTCCTTATTCTATAAGGAAACCTAATATTACAATTATATAACAAATAGGAATTATCCTATAAAATATTATTTACAAAAATGAATTAATATTAAATAAGAATTTGAGACATATTATAACATCTTTATCTTGGATCAAATTCCATTACATCTTGATAAAAGAGTAAATCGACTCCACCTGGAACGGAAATTCCTTTTATTTTCATCTTATAATAGCCCCGTAATCTTTATTCTTCAGATATATTCAACACGAAGCTCACGATACCATTTTTTATAACTGCGGAGCTTTTAGTGAACAATAATATGAATTGAGAACACAAAGATAAGAAATCATTATAAAATACACGAGAGGTTTTAATATTGGTCTTGTCAACTGTGCTTACATCCACGGATGAGAGAGAATATTTCCACTATTCACGAAAACACAGAGAACAAGATTAGAGTATCAAAGTATTACAACGACTAGGAAAAATCACAAAACCCTAAGATGCCCACAATACCGAGAAAATACCTCATAAAACTCCCAATCTTTTAAACCCTTACATATCTGCACACACTAAATCTCTCTCATATCTTTTTCCTCTCGTGACTCAGAATATTTATAGGAATAATCCTAAAAGCTTTTCTTATTCTATAAGGAAACCTAATATTATAATAATATAACAAATATGAATTATCCTATAAAATATTATTTATAAAAAAATTAATATTAAATAGGAATTTGAGACATATTCTAACAGTTAATTTTCAATTTTGATGAATAAATGAAATACTTTTAAGTTTAAAATAGTTGCAGAGGAAAATCTATGATATGTATATTGTACACATGAGCAGGTGGGAACCACTTACTGTCTGTTTGGAACCAAATCTAGGATGGAATTCAGTTCAATTTAATAAGTAGAATTCAATTCAGTTCATTTACTAATAGAATTCGTGTGTTTGGAATGAATATGAAATTAATAGAATTGAATTGATTTCTCTTGTTTGGAAGAATTTGAGAAAGAATTGAACTTTTATTACTTTACCATACACATCCTTTTAAGTATATTCTTGATCCTTTATAATCCCTCTTCTTCCTTGAAACTGAATTTTAAGCCCATCGAAAACAAATGTCAGACATTTGTTTCTATTAATTAACAAAATAATTTTCAGACTTGATTAAGCATATGCTGGTATAATATTATTAATTATAATAGACTTTAACCATATCTTTACACACAAGATATGCAACTCTATTTACATATTCAAGTTTAACCCAATGCACCTATAGTTGGCTTTCAATATTAGCAAAAAGTAAAGTTTACAAAAAGTTACCCATTACACAAAAGGGTGCATATGATAACTTTGTATTTCTAATGGAACTATGGAACCATTTGGTTTGACTAAAAATTGATCTTCAAGGGTTATAATTGCCCTAAGGACTTGATGAAAATGGCAGCTAACAGTCTCATTCGACTGACAAAAGAAAATTTTCACGGTACAATTATGAACGTTACATCCTATGATATGGAGGAATTTAACTAATTGTTCCTCAATTGTACTATATTGGCTATCTCTCAAAAGACCTCTTCCTCGTAAAATTGAAACTAATCGTCGAAAAGCATTAGGTCTCATACTTATTATATCACATGAATCTTCACTTGTCTCTAAAGTCTTTAGCAACTCTTGTCTAACTTCATCTCTGTCCCTGTTTGATTTAGAAACTGGTCTATCTAAATGAGATGTGTGGTGCCCCCCAAACACAGGGTGCTTTGATAACATTAACTTGTAACTATCCTTTACTTTTTACCATACCATTAACTTGTTCATTCATGTACTGTTAAACATTTAACTTGAGATAAATTCTGTAGCAGCGGATTACAAAATATATTCAAAACTCCATAAAATGGGAGTGTTCAACATATACAATACCCTTTACATTGCTTATAAAAAACAAAACATATACAAAAATGCACTCAAAAGGTCTTCAAAGGGCACCTAAGAGTGTGTCAGTCTCGTCACGATGTGGATTGTCCGAATTTCTAGTTCCTTCTTCTCCTATACCTACACGGATGAAACACCCGTGCTAAGCTTATAGCTTAATGGTAAATAATACACATGGACGACCACTAATAAGGGTCATCACACTTTAGACAACTGCATATAACTTTAACAATCATCTACATATACACATGTTTATTCATGTTTTGAACATATCATTTATATATGCTTCTACATATATCATACTTATTCGTCTTATCATGTTTTATTCCATATCATCTTTCATTTACATTTTTCTTCTTGTGCTTATCATTGTATACTTATCATCACATAGCAATGCTATGCTTCTCATATCATATCATGTCATTTGCATATTCTTGTCATTTATCTTATGTTTCATGCCTACATATACCTTAGAAGTGGATACGGGAACTATAAGGTCCCGAAGGCGCTGTTATCATTGTACGAGACAATGACCATCTATAAGGGCCCGTAGGCGCTATTATCATTGTACGAGACAATGACCATCTATAAGGGCCCGAAGGCGCTGTAATGACCAAAACGGGACCTACTGATCAGTAATGCTACAGTCTTTTCTCCCTAATAGGCATGCCCATCTATCTCTCTATTAGGTTTTAAGTAGACAATCCGTTTCTTTTATTTCATTTTCAATACATATCTCATATCCCTGAATAACTATTGTTATCTGGTAATCATATGTGATATTTTCTATCATTTCCGCATGCATTTTTATCCATGTATTATTTAGACATTTATACGTTTTTACTTATGTCTTATTTGAACACTTAACTGGTCATCCCTTAACCAAGGGATAACACTTCATTTATCACTTTATAGGCTTGAAGCAAGCCTAAACCAACCGCAACTAGGCCATGCAACTAATCTAAGTGTTGTAATAACCTAGGCTTCAAACTTTGAAATAGTTCTCGAAAAGACACCGCTACCCAACCTACGATCGCTTTGGTCAATCGATTGACCGTTTCCCAGTTGTATAGTAGCTAACAGCTATTGCATCCAACCGGTCGATCCTCTTGTGCAACCGATCGACCAATTGGTCGACCGGTTCCCCTTAGTACAGTAGCTGGAAGCTACTGCATCCAACTGGTGGACTAATTTGAGCAACCTGTCGACCGGTTCATCGCTTGCTTAAGGTTGGATTCTACTACATCCAACCGGCTGAGTCATCGTCCGGCCGAATCGTTCTTCTCGATGCGGGTTGAATGCCACGCATCCAACTTGATGACCTTCCTGGCCGATCACGCTAAGTCACCACGGCTTGTCTCGGAACCTAGAAAAATACCCTTTAACTCTCAACCGGTTTGCCCTAACATCAAAAGCCAAAAAATGATTTTCTCTTAAGGCCATGTTTGGCTTTATCCAATTTTGGCTTACTTTTTTATTTTTGCTATTTGGTCCTTTAACTCTCTATTATTTGCAAATAAACTTATTCAAATTCCTACTTCAACATACAATTTTTTCATCTTATGACCCTTAAGTCCTGAATTGATAAATTACTAATTTACCCTTGACTCTTGGATTAATTTTGGATTTTGCTTATTTTATTTTTAGTATTATTTTATTCCGGAAAAATATACATTTACTTTTATTATACCTTAAACCTGTTATAAAACTATTAGGGTATAATTTGGGGTACTACAAAATGCATATTACGTAAGTTTAACTAAAAATACCAAATAACCTTACATAAGCAATCAAGAGAAACAGGCATTCCTCAAAATCTGTCATAATGTCACCTACATTCATGAAATTTTTAATCAAGTGAATGATAATTAAAAATAGTAAATCAAACTCCAAGTGGAGAAAAACAGAAGAAAACATTACAAAATAAAACAACAATAGTAGCAGTTTAAAATCTTAAGGAGGCAGTTCGTCCTAACCTCGAGGGTGAATTGGAAATTAACCTTTTGTTTTGTTTATTCCAATCATAATAGCGAAGGATAGAATATTTCTTGGAATTAGATGTAGGCATTCGACGAGCTAACTTTCGAGAAGAAAGTAAAAAACTTAATTTTTAATATAAGGATATGCCTCCATCTCATATTGCCTTATGGAGCTATGGTTAGGAAGAAGATAAATTGATAGATCAATTTAGTCTTGAAAGGATCTAATTCCTCTTCCTCAGCAGTCGTGTTGGGGTCATTAATTTTCAAGTTCAATTATCAACTATATTATTTTTACGTATTCAAGAAACTAAAAAACTAACTTTTAACCTTAGTTGTGAAAAATAATTGCAAATATCAGTATTAGGCTGGAAAGGATACCTAGAAACTAGGCATTTATTCAATTCCTTGGATTGTCTATCATTGTGTACATTATTATTGGGTTCTTGAGTTGCGACAAAATGTAGAAACATGCTTAAGGTAGAACTAATATCAAGTAAAGATTTCACCGCATTTGTAAAAACCACCCAATGCTCGAGCATGTGAGATTCAAAATATGCCATAAAAAAAGAAAAAAATCACAAGTGCTGATGAAGTAAAAAAATTACTTGCAAAGGGTTTGCGTTTTGTGAAGCAGAATTGCACTAAAGACAAGACAGAAGAAAAGAGGATGAGATTTGAGTAGAAAAACCTTTGATTTTGTCGGTTCTTGATCTATCAATGGAGATGAGCTACCAATGGAAACGAAATTACTGCTGGAGAGAAAAAGTTGTGAAAATTAGAGTCTTTAGCAAGAAGAAGAGCTAGATTTTAGAGGGTTTCCGGCGTGATAAAGCAAGGATAAATATGGGTTTCTCATTTTAGATAGAATGAGACCCACTTTTAGTCACGAAAAACGAAAACCATTAGAATTCTACACAAATCACACCATTTTTTGGTTCAATTCTTAGTATACGGAAATCTTAATTTTTTGCTCCCTAAATGAATTCTATTCTTCCCAATTCTATTGTTTATAAATTTCCAAACGTTATATTTGGATTCAATTCTATCCAATTGAATTGAATTCCATCAAAATAAAGGGATTCCAAACATAGTGTTACGGATTAATTAAAAAAAAGGGGTAAAGCTTTCACTAAAGCCACTTTGGAAAAAGATATGCTTCAGGGCCCACTGAAAGTACTCTCTTTATTACTCACACTGAAATGATTGTTCGCCAGGACGAGGTACAAGGTAATGGAGTTGCTCATTGTCTTGTTCTTCTTCTTCATCATAAAAATCACTGCATTTATCTTAGTTGTCGTATGCTTAGCCCTATTATTGGCTAACTCTTGCTAGAAACTCTTGACATTTTGAGCATAAGTTTTAATTTATCTAGACATTCTTGCTTGTTTAAAGAAAATTTATGTAAGCAAATAAACTTCAAGATCTAAAGCTCCCCGAGATCTTGAAGTTTATTTCATTCCTCCTTTTCTCTTAACTAAACAGAATGTACAAATAGACCCTGGTATGCTCAAAATCAAAAGTTCTAGCAAGATTGTAACAACAGGGCTAGGAGCTAGCGCCATTTGGCCAGAGAAGATCTGTCGACACTGGGAATGAAAGAGCTCAAACAACTCAAAAATGGGGTTGAACGAATTCGTGCTAAGAAGATTAAAAGCTATATTTAATTATCCTTATTTTTCCTTAAAATTTTTAATAGGACAACCAAATATAAGAATTAATTTTTTTTCACATTTTTATCTTTTCTTATTAGTATACCTGAACCAAAAATAACCTATCCTCCTCACTGTCAGTGATTTCTACTGAGATTCTTTTTGATGATTGATTAATTAATTCTCTGATAATTAGTTAATTTGTTTGTTGGACAGAGACAAGAGACAAATCATTTCGGAACATATCAACCTGCTTAAAAGACGTGTGAGATTCTAACCTAATTACTCCATCCCTTCATCAAATTAAGGTCATGTCTCCAAATTATTTAGACCATGGGAAGTTATGCCATTGAAAGACTAAATTCTAAGGATTTTTGTATACTTATCATTAATACAGTATTTAGTTTAATGCTGTATTTTGTTAAACTAAGTACTAAAGACTTATTCTAAATACTGTATTTTGTTTTTTTATTTTACTTAATACTGAATATAAATTTTGTTATGAATAGTACTTAATAGAATTAAGTATTTAGTTGTTTGTTTTTCTAAAAAAAAAATCAATCTTTTAATTTTTATCTAAATTTTGAGAAAATAATTTTTTTACAAAATTTAAAAATACATGTACTTTTATTTAACTAGCCTAAAACGAAACATGAGAGTTTCAATTGGATCATAAAATATTTGATTTTCTTATATTTGAACATCTAATTTTTTCTTAATAAAAAAAGCATTTAGAAAAGGCCAAAAAACTCATAATTTTGGTTTTTTTTTTATCTATTCAGCTAAAAATTTTAAAAACTCAACAGGTAATCATGAAAAAGTTCAAAAACAAATAAGCTGAATGCTAAAAGCAAATTGTTGTGAGCAAAAAGCCAAAAAAAACAAACTCTACCTAAGTAGAGTAGCTGAACGGTAAAGAATTCACCATTGGTCGGTTGATGCGAGCTAGCAAGATGAAGCAATAACTCACAACCAGTAAGGGATTCTGATCCTTATTGTCCCCCATAATGTTCAGCAATCAAAATCAATAACATAAATAAGAATTTGGAGCATATATTTTTCCATCACACTAAATATTCCTTTTAGGTGAGAATAGGACCATACATTTGACATCACTCGAACATTAAAATGCACCAATAAAATAAAGCTTAATTCCTAATCACATGGTTCTTTCTAGAGGTTGGAGGCGAATTGGGAAGCCCTTTGCTGGCATGGGAAAAGGATTATATTTTCGTTTGGATCTGCTCTCTCCCATTTTAATTTCCTCACAATGTTATGTATGAAAACAAGTATTTGAGCTTGAGCATATTCTCTTTCTGGGCACATCCGAGGTCCTCCCCCAAAGGTACAAAAGTGAATGGTTCAAGTCCTCTTCCTTCAAATCTTGAGGGATCAAATTTCTTGGGATCCGGAAAGTATTTCAGATTTATGTGTGTTGTATTCACGTTCCAATGTGTCTACAAGACAGCAATTAATTTAATAATATATGAGGCAGAAAATTTCATTTAATGAAAGCATATTTGCAGAAATTTGATGTCTATACCTTCCATCCCTTTGGAAATGTAAAACCTGCGTAAGTAAAGTCTTTTATGACTTCCCTAAAGGCTCCTTTAACAGATCGGTTAGCCTCATTGTTTCATTTACCACATTCCAATAATATCTCATCTTTTGGATGTCATCCCAGTTCAGATGTTCTTCTGCCCTTTCTCTTTGCAATCTCCATTTGCTCTATTTATTCAAACAGTTAAAATCTTAGAAATAATAATAATCATAACCTAGATAGTTCCCATGAAATAAATTTAATTGTAGAAAATGTATCTATACCTTTGTTGTTATTATAGCTAATGCAATTGGATTAGTTATGAGAACATAGTTCAAAGTCAGGTATACGTGATATATGACTCTGAGGTTAAAGATTCATGTCGGTCTTTGCTTGATACCAAACAATATGCAAATAATATTGATTAAAAATTAAAAAAAAAAGAAATATAATCAGATAAACTTTGAAAACTAATAAACTTAAAGACATACAATATTATTATAAACAAAATAGTTTCAATATTGTATCATTTATAATAAACTAACATATAAATAAGATACCATATATGATATGATTATCATATAAATTAATACATTAATCAAATTTATTAATGATTCCATGTGGATGAATACATGCATGCTTGAAGAGATTTCTGGAGGAGCCAAAGAAGGTTTTCTCGGATTACCTTTCAAAGACATTTTGATAGATACAGGGAAACTCAGCAAGATACTTGAGAACAAATGTGATACCCGCACTTGTGCTGTCAGTGGATACCAACAGCAGATAAGATGAGTACTGATCTCCCTTTCACAATAAAACTCACCTCTCTCATTTGCTTCTAGAAGCATCCGAGACAGTAGGTCTGTGGCGGCTGAGTTTCCTTTCTGTGCTAATCCCATTTTCCTCTTGTTGATGACTGCATAGGCGCTGTGGACGAACCTTCACTTCTTTATGAAGAGTACAGATTTTATCTATGTGCATACTTGCCATCACATCCATGATGGCTACATAGTGTTTCTGAGCTTCTGGCCTGAGAAATTCTGGAAGGAAGCTTGGAGTTTTGATCTGATCTCGTGTTGTGGCGTCATCGAAAAGAGAGGGGAAATACAAGATCTTCTTCAAGGAGCGGTGCCACCATGAGGTGACAAGCTTGTTCTCATTGGAGAAGAGAAACTTGTTCCGTGATGCACCACACATCACAGCCATGTTCTCTTCCATCAAGCAGGTCCGGAATACCTCCGGGGAGTACTTGTTCATTCTGTCATTTATGAAACTCTCTGGGTTTCCCCCTTGAGCTGCTAGGGCAAAGTGAAGAGTCTCCCCAATGATGGGCCACCCTTTTCTACCAGGGGGAAACTTTGAACTGGAAGATTTGTGGTGATGAGCAAGGAAGATTATGCCAAGAGATATAGTGGAGAGTATAAGGTAAAATAGATAAGAGAAGAAGAGATCCATGTCTTCTACCCAATGATACCAATGAGGAGAAGGAGAGTGTGGAGATAGAAAATCCCAAACTAATTGAGGGCTTTATACAGATATACAGGTGAGTGAAGGACGCTTTATAGAGGGTGAATCATCAAAACATGTAGGAAATAAAATAATTAGTTGAGAAGTTGGAAAAATGATCACAACATTAAATGCTTTTACGGAAAAATAATTCTCCTTTAAGCTGAAAATTGGCCACAACATTAATAGCCTAAATTTGGCAATTTGGTGGAATAACCTTGAACATGAGTTACAAGGATTAGCAGGATATCCTATTTTTGTTTTGCAGGAAATAGGATGGAGGACAATCTCTTGATCGACCCCACCTTCATGCTCCAGTCGCCGGGGTGGAGGCGCATGTTATTTGAGCTTATAAATGTGATATAAAAACCCGGATTGGGCAAATAAAGATGGATGGTAAGATACAAGAGTACGGGATCAAACAAACAAACATTCTTGTAGTTTCGGAGGTAAAGAAGCATGCGAGATCAAACAGATAAACATACAAACATCCTTGTAGTTTCGGAGGTAATGAAACATTCACATTCCGGTGGGGAATGACTTTGATATTACTTTGTTAGGCTCAAGCAAGAAAAAGAGGTAATTTCTGTATTTCACAAATCTGTTTGTATTGAAGGATATAAGAAAAACAAAATTTCAGACATTCTAGAGGTCTGAATATCTTCTGAGAGTACACTCTATTATTTCTACTGGAAATGCCAGGTACACAGTGGGACAACAGGGTTCGGCACCTGCAGCAGCAGTGGGTTCTTCCACATGCGCATCCATCACTGAAAACCTTCCACGATTGCTTCTTCTTCTTCTCTTCTCGATTTCTTTGTTCAAATAATTCTTTTAAATTTTTCATTAATTTTAATTATTTAACTGAATTTAAGATTGTTGATTGTTGTGATATTAATTTTTAATTATTTAACTATGAATTTAAGATTGTTGTGGTATTAATTTCTACGTCATTATTGTTTTTGAATGGTATATTAATATTATCGTTGATTGTTGATGGTTGTTTTGTACTGCAATCACATGTTAGGGTTAGGGTTTGAACTCAATGAGGAGGGTGGGAATGAGGTTATTAGGTCTTTTGGTTAACAAGGATGGGAACAAATGACCCCTCCGTGACATAAGATTTAGTCAAGATGTGATATGATAGTGTAATTGGGGGTGGGAATAGCATAGGAGTAACTTGTCCTAAGCTTGTCTCATTGTCATCCTTATTAATATCTTTTAGGAAAATAATTTTCCTTTAATGCACTAGAATAGTATGTTTTAATGGAGAAAATATCATTATTTTACCAAAAAATAACAATGTTGGTAACTAAAAGTATCATATGCTGGTAGCTAAAAGTATCATTGAACACAATAACATTGTTTTACCAAGTAATCAGAAGAACTGTGACACCCCTATCCCAAGGGTCTCGTTGATAAACCATCAACTTGTGGAAACCTGTGGCTATCGGGTGTCCCGCTATCAGACTCATTTGTCTCATATATTGAGACTCATTCCTGCATATTTAATTCCCAAATATACAAAAATATATGATAGACTATTTAATCAACAATCCATTTAACAGTCTTTTTATACAACAAAAAGGTATACATGTTCTGCTCGAATATAATACATGACAAAATAAAAACAAAACAAAGCCTCATCCGGCTCTCATCCCACATGTGGTCCCATATCTTGAGGTTAGGCAGCTTGCACGGTTTGTACACGAAGGGTCCCCGGCCAGGATGAAGGCAAAGCCAGGTAAGAGAATGACTCTACAAAAGCTACTCCCGTCTAAGTGCACATGCAATGGCACGCCTGACAAACACACATCTAAGTCAAATGTCTACATGAATGTCATATGTCATGCATGCGAAATGTCCATCATATACATATCCGAGTACTCACCGACTCCTACACATGCATATGCCAAGTGTGAAAACCATCACTGGTATTACCAATGACCCATGTATTGAGCCCTCATCGGCTCCATTACCCAATGCAAGTGCCAATGGGAAACCAATCCCGAGTCAATCCCGACTCCTATCACATAACCCGAAATCTATATGATAAACATGATCGTGTGTCTTCTTTGGGCAACAGAATTTTTCGAATCACACCGCGGATCTCTTACACCCATGTTCTAGGCTTTTCACCTAAGGGGTTTAACGATCCCCTTCTTGCTCTGCCCAACACACATTATTTATATTTATTTTTATGTTTTAAACTGTAAGACATCTATTGGACGTCGTCCAAAGTACGAGCTCACTACCCATTCATCAACAATGACTGATGGGTGACCACACCTATCTTTACACCCAACATAATCACGATAATCCCACATTGCAATAATGCAATCTTGTAATGCTACGAGGTTCTCATATTTACATGTATGATGCACACTACATGGATCATTATACTCAATCGTACTTCATGCCAAAAATTCATGTAAGCATATATAATTCACATCCATTATGTTAATACATTTAAATACACATATATTAACATATCTTACACATATTCAGCATGTTATTAAATTGTCAACAATAGCAAAAAAAAAAAAAACACTTCACATAAAATAACCATTCCCGGCCAGAAGAAAAAAATCTAGACTTAGTCCAGAAATTTTAGTCTTTGTTTTAACGACTAAAAAGTTAGCCACAAGCTTCGACTTCAGCGTCCTAAAACGTTCCACGCTATAAAATCCTGCTGATCTGCTTGATCTGGATGATCACCAGCGTAACTACAGGTAGCCCCAACCTCCGGCTTCATTTTTACAATTTTGCTCCGGTTCGGATACGCAGCAGCTTGAATCCATAATCATAAAGCCCGTCATACGGTCAAAGCCCGTCACAACAAAGTCCAACATGCATTTCGCAGTCCACTTTTGAACGGCACGGATATCGACCTTCCCAAAGCCCGGTCTGGTATCTGAAAAGCGATCTTATATTTGGCTTCAGTCCTATGGTTGGTTCTAACCCACACGGCCATTTACGACCCTTAAATGAAAAGGAACTCGACTAGGAGAAACCCCTACCTCTTGGAGCGTGAAGTATTGAATCCTTCCGTTCTTGGTACCTACTCGTAGCTCTCGTCGAGTAGGCTAACTTTAATTCTCGAGCTACCGAACTCCGGCCGTTGGAACACCGTAAAAAAAATTGGACAACTTTGTTTTTTTTTCCTCTCCTCTCTCTCTCTCTCTCTCTCTCTCTCTCTCTCTCTCATTTCCTCACGCTCACTCTCCTCACTGCCCTATTTTCCCTCCTTTTTTCTTTTCTCTTTTCCTTTTCCTTTCTCTCTACGAACTCTTTTCTTTTTGTTTTCTTATTTTCTTTTTCCTTTTCTCTTTCTTTCTCTCTTTGGATTTCTCTCTCTTTTGGGATCAACATTGACCGTATGGGTCAAAGGAGGAAACTTCCTCCTCATTGCTTAATGCCATTTGTGTGGCCATTTTTTTTTCTTCATTTTTCCTTTATTTCTTATTCTCTTTTTATGACATCATACAACATGTGGCTTAATAAGAGCCACACCTTCAAGTGAACCACATGGCTTTGTCAAGTATCACTCTCCTAATTACACCATGTGTCATCTGACACCCAACGCCTCGAAAAACATGAAATCCCGACTATCTTGGAATCCGACGAAATTCAACGTGATAACTAGATTTCGCAAGACGATTTCAACAGAGAAATCCATTTCATCATCCGAGATCTAGAAAAATTCCGGTTTTTAGGTTGTACTATTTTGGCAAAATTACCATTTTGCCTTTTTTAGAAAAAATGAAATTTTCTTGGGTTTTACATTCTCTCCCCCTTAAAAGAATTTCGTCCCAAAATTCCCACATGCACACATATACAACACATGCATATAGTCATTCAATTATCACATACTAAATAACGTACCTTCATCCTCAAATAAGAAAGGTGTGAGTGCGCATTGTCCTCACGCTCCCATCTTGCCTCCTTCACTCCTCGGTGCATACTGCTGCTTTTCCTTAACAGCCTCCACAGTCTTGCGTCGCAAAACCTGGTTTCGGCTATCCGTGATATGCACTGGTCCCTCCTCGAAGGTCCCATATGTATCAACAACAAGCTCGCCCCAATCCACTACATGAGTCGGATCTGGAGTGTATTTTCGGAGCATGGAGACATGGAATACGTTGTGAACACTCGATAAACTCGATGGTAGTGCCAACCGGTAAGCAACTATACCCACCCTCTCGAGTACCTCGAAGGGCCTAATATATCTCGGCGATAGCTTTCCCTTGCCAAACCTAATCACTCATCTCTTAGGCATAACCTTCAAGAAGACATGATCTCCCACATCAAACTCTGGGGTTGTCGTGGGTGTGTCGGCGCCAACTCTCTTCTACCGGCTACGTAGTGAGAAGACGTTTACGTATCAAGTCCACCTTCACTGAGGTGTCACTAATCAACTCGGACCCGTGGTGGATCTCTCTCCTACCTCGGTCCAACAAACTAGAGATCGACATGGCCTCCCATATAATGCCTCATAGGGCACCATCTGTATACTCGCCTGATAACTATTGTTATAGGCGAACTCGACTAAGGGAAAATGCTCCTCCCAGCTACCCTTGAGATCAAGAGCGCATAACTCGGCATGTCCTCTAACCTGTATAGTCCTCTATTGTGTCGGTCTACGTGGATGAAAGCAGTACTCATCCTTAACTGTGTCCCTATGGCTCTTTGTAAACTCTTATAGAGCGAGTACATGGCACGGGATCTGATCCAATACTATGGAGATTGGCACTCCATGCAACCGTACAATCTCTCGTATGTACAACTTGCAGAATTCCTCCAGTGTGAAGGTCATTCGTACATCCAGATAATGTGCCGACTTAGTAAGCCGGTCCACTATCACCCACACCGCATCATGCTTCCGCGATGTTCGTGGCAAGTGAGTCACAAAATCCATCGGGATATGCTCCCACTTCCACTCCTCTACCTCAAATGGCTGGAGTAACCCTGCTAGCCTCTGATGCTCAGCCTTAATCTGTTGACATATGAGACATCGTTGAACAAAATCCCTAACGTGTCTCTTCATCACCTTCCGATGTCTTGGTACAGGCGAAGATCATGATACATCTTTGTGCCACACGGGCCTTATGACAAAAAGGCAATGGAAACTCCTTGAGTCTCACTCTCTCAACTGCGCCAAATTTGAGGGAACCATAATCCGTCCCTATCTTTGAAGACTACCATCCCATTGTGAATGGCCCGACCCTCGTCGGCCCGCACTGCTTTGTGCAGGTCTCTAATGGACACCATCTTAGTGTCCTGCCCCTAGGATTTAATCACTCTACTTAATAGGGAAGGCGAAGCCACTAAACGCCCTAAAACACCCTGAGCCTAATCATAGTACTGTAGGCTAAACTGTCTCACAGTCTCAAGCATATGACACTACCGAGAAGCTACACTAGCCAATACACCCCGTGACTTTCGTCTGAGCACATTAGCCACCACATTTGCCTTATCCGGATGGTAATGCAAAGTGAAGTCATAATCCTCCAGATACTCCATCCATTTACGTTGCCTCACGTTGAGGTCCCGCTGTGTAAAGATATACTTCAAACTTTTGTGGTCTGAAAATACCTCGAACTGCTCACCATACAAATAGTGGCACCATATCTTCAAGGTGAAGACTATAGCTGCTAACTCCATGTCGTAATGTCGGTGAATTACGCTCGTGGTTCTTGGTTGTGGTGAACATAGATATAACTCTCGATGCATGGGAACCTTTATCAGTCCGTCATTCGAGGCATCATAATACACTGTGTACCTCTATCCCCTTTTCAAGACTATCATAATAGGAGCTATTGTAAGCCTCCTTTTCAATTCCTAGAATGTCTTCTCATACAGGTCATTCCACTCAAATTTTGACCTCTTTCCTAGTAAATAGAACCGGAGCCCTCCAAGGTGAAGTGCTCGGTCTAATAAAACCCTTGTCCTAACAGTGCGTATACGGACCTTGAGTTCCTGCTTGACTGGCCCAGGCGCCATCCCATGTGGAGTCATAGAAATAGGCGATGTACCAGGGTGTAACTCAATAACAAAGTCTACATCCCTGTGCGGAGGTAATCCCGGTAGCTTATCCAGAAAAACATCCTCGTACTCACAAACCACCCGAGGTAGACCTAAATTCTATCTCCCCACATCCTCTGCTAGCCAACTACATGTGTCAGATAGCAATAAAGTTCTTAAATTTCTATCTCAGTCTACAGCGGTATGCGTGCATTGATAATAGACTTTAACATCACTTGAACTACAACTGTTCATCCCTTTTCCTTAATAGTGCATAATGCCCGACCACTAATCTAGTCGAGTCCCGAACTATCATACTCATTTTGCTTTCAGACCCTAAGGTTATGTTTTCTATCCTGGTGTTTTCATATACAATCTACCTTGTATATTGTCGCACAAATCACATCTTAAGCTTTAAAACAAGCCTGCAATGATGCATGATTTAGACCAGCACCCATGACCCTCACGTACTCGTGTACCTAGACTCTCGATACTTAGCTAAGACGAGCTAGCATCAAGACCATACTTGTGGATACCCACATTCGAGCTCCCTAGGTAATTGTTGCAAAGCTCGATACCAATTTGTGACACCTATAGAGTCTAGGTGACAACCGTCGACTGCGCGGAAACTGTGGCTATCGAGTGTCCCGATATCACAATCATTTGTCTCATATATTAAGACCCAGTCCTGCTTATTTAATTCCCAAAGATACAAAAATATATGATAGACTATTTAATCAATAGTCCTTTTATACAACAAAAAGGTATACATGTTCTGCTTGAATATAATACATGACAAAAAAAAAAAAACAAAGCCTCATCCGGAGCTAGCATCTGCGTGCGATTAAAGTATGCGAGTCAAACCCTGCACCGGACACAATGAAAGGGGGTCACACGACGGGGGTGAGCAAAGCTGGTGAGAATGATCACAAAGGCTACTCCCGTCTAAAGTGGATACGATGTTGCTGCAAGACACACATCGAGAGTCAAATATGCACATGAATGTCATATGTGTGCGCTGAAATGTCATCATGCCCTCCTATCTGAGTCACTCCGCAGGCTCCTCACATGCATATGCCAAGTGGCAAAATCCATCAGTACGATGACCAATGTCGAGCCCTCAGAGCTCCATTACCTGATAAGTGCCAATGGGCAACCAATCCCGAGTTAATCGAGCCTCTTATCACATAACGAAATCTATGTTGTGTATTCTTTGGGCAATAGAACTTTTCGGATCAAGCGTAGTCTCTGCCACACCCATGTTCTGAGAACTTTTCGAGATCCTGCTTCTTGGGTCCTCTTACACCTTATGTTCTAGACTTTTCACTGAAGAGTTAACGGTCCCTTCTTCCCTCTCTTTCGACACACATTATTTATATTTATTTTATGTTTAAGCGTGAGACATCTATTGGACGTCGTCGAAGTGCGAAACTCCTTTACCCGTTCATCAACAATGATGATGGGTGACCACACCATGCACACACACCCAACACATACGTGTCCACTGTGCATATGCAATGCTAATGCCTACAAGGTTCTCATGTTACATATGTATGATACACTACCATGGAACACATTCTACTCAAATCTACTTCATGTCATGTACCATTATGAAAACATATAATTTATATCCATTATGTTAATACATTTAAATACACATATATTAACATATCTTTTTATATTGACATGTTGTCAAATTGTCAACAATAACACAAAAAAAAAAAAAAAAAAAAACACTTCACATAAAATAACCATTTCACGGCCATAGAAAAAAAATCTAGACTTGGTCAAAAATTTTCTGTTTTTTTTTTTTTTTTTTTTAATGACTAAAAATTTAGCCACAAACTCGGCTTGGCGTGTCCACCAAGAAAGCGGAGTTCACTATAAAATCAATACTTGATCTCGGCTTCAATCCGGGCCCGATCACCTTATCTTCTGGTAGCCCCCAACACCGAAATATATATTTTTTACCAATTTTATCAATTTTACCAGTTTCGGACAGCAGCCCTGGAATCAAAACCAATCTCAAAACCCGTCATGCGAGTCAAAACCAGCCTAACAAGTCAACATGCATTTTGATCCCGCACCAAAACCGGCCGGATGTAGGCCTTAAGCCGGTCCCGGAGACTATAAGCAGTCTCATGCGTAAAAATTGATGCGTGGTTGGTTCACAACCCACCACTGACCATTCTGACCCTTGTAAAAAAGGGACCGAGTAAGAGAAACACCACCTCTTGGAGCGTAAATGCAGGAATCATTCCATTCTTGGTACCTACTCATAGCTCTCGTCGAGTAGGATAACTTTAATTCTCGGGCTATTGAACTCTGGCCATTGGAACATCGCAAAAAAAATTGGACAACTTTTTTTTCTTTTTTTTCCTCTCCTTTCTCTCTCTCTCTCTCTCCCTCTCTCTCCTCTCCTCACGCTCACTCGCCTCACTGTCCGTTTTCCCTCCCTTTTTCTTTTCTCATTTCCTTTTCCTTTCTCTCTACAAACTCTTTTCTTTTTGTTTTCTTATTTTCTTTTTCCTTTCTGTCTTTCTTTTACCTCTTTAGTTTCTCTCTCTTTTGGGATCAGCATTGACAGTATGGAATTGAAAAGGGGAACCTTGTCACTCCATTGCCTCATCCTTAGGCATTTGTGTTAGTTGTTTTTAGCTACCTTTTCATTTTATTTATTAAGCTTAATGACATCATATAACATGTGGCTTAATAAGAGCCACACCTTCAAGTGAACCACATGGCTTTGCCAAGTGTCACCCTCTTGGGGTGCCATATGGCATCTCCTAATTAAATCATGTGTCATCTAACACCCCATACCTCGAAAAACGTGAAATATCGACTACCTCGGAATTCGATGAAATTTGACGTGGTAGCTAGATTTTCAAGACGATTTCAACGGAGAAGTCTGTTTCTTCATCTGAGATCTAGAAAAATTCAGTTTACTTGCACAACACTATTTGGCAAAATTATCGTTTTGCCATTTCTCAGAAAAAATGAAATTTTTTCGAGTTTTACAAAAACTATTATGGATTGCATGATGTACTAGTCTATATATCATTAGCGTCACTTTATTTTGCAGCTACAAATCCCGGAATGTGCTAACGAGGAAGTACAACTACAGATTGCATGTAATATCCTATCTATCATTAGTGTCACTATTTTGGCTTCTACATCAAACATGTCATTGTAAGATACTATCTGTAACAATAGTTAATTATTTAATAAAATTTAATTTTACATTTTTTCTTTTTTAACTATCAATGTGTTATAATAGGATTTGTGAATTTATATTAAAAATTTAATGCAATCACTTTTAAAATTTTAATTTTATCCTAAATTTTGTTTTATAAAATTAAATAATCTTAGAGAATTATCAATAATAAATTTTAATAGAAAATTAAAGGTGAATCAATATTTTCTCACATTATTTTTATTTTTATTTTGAAAAAAAAAATTTAGTTTTAACATATGTTGCTAGTGTTTTTTTATTTTTATTTTAAAGAAAATTTAGGTTTAATATTCTATAAAAATTGATATATGTATATAATAAATATTAATTATAATATTAGTATTTATTTATTTATTATATTATTAATTGTTGCAAATGAATATATTTTTATATTAGAATATTCACTATATGGAGAGACCTAACCCTTAAATGGCTGCTAAGTGGCAATCATTTATTGATGAGAGTGACTACTTGTATATTCATTTACTGAGTGGCATCATTTATTGAGTAGAGTGGCGACTGAGAAACCCGGGCAGATCTAGGTAGATCCCCTAGGATTCTAGAACTCTCAATAATAACTCCTCACTATTTGTATTATTAGTAGCATGATTTTTCAATCTTTTATCGCTTTTTATCTATTGTTCTTCTAAATGCTTGCTAATGTACATATATCTAGATATTTGTTTAGCTATTTACTATAACTGTTATTATTTTATTGGATTATTGTAGTTGATTTTGTATTCTATATAAAATTTTGTATTGGTTCATCTTCATTTTTTTGAATTGGTTTTGAATACTTGTTAATAGATCTATGTACATAGAGTTTATCAATTCCCGCAATTTGTTTTCATATTTAACTATTGCAATTATTTTGGTGTTTTATTTGTTGAGGTTTTTGGCCAAAAGATGGGTCTATCATCATTGTATAAAGCTAGATTTAGAGTGACTAGGCTTGAGTATGGTTTTTGGGGCTGGAGTTGCGTTGGTAGTTAATGAGCCATGAGGCTAGGGTAGGTTGGAAGCATTAGAGGGAGGTTATTTGACCGTTTTGGGTTTCCCCACCACACACACACACACACACACACACACACACACACACACACACACACACATATATATATATATATATATATATATATATATATATATATACTTCATATATATATATATATATATATATATATATATATATATATATATATTAATGTGTGTGTGTGTGGTTTATTATATCATCATCGTGTTAAAAACTTTAAATTTCATGCTAAAGTGTTATTTCATAGCTATCAATCATTTAGTTTTCAATTTATTATTAATTGTTGTTTCATTATGCTCCATATTCATTATACTCATTTTTAAAGTCTTTTAGCTTTTATTAAATGATTTTTTCTTTAGTTGACTTACTAGATATTAAAGTCAACAGTTAGTGGCATAAATTAAAAATCTTTTTCACCCCTATTTCATTTATTTCTCAAATTTCTATGTATCAAAATTAAATCACCCTTAATATTTGAATTTTCTAGAATTTTGTTTTCCCATCAACATATTTATTTCCAAAAATTTTCTAAAATCAAAATTCTCAATGTTCCCTCTAAAATTCAAATGTCAAAATTTAGATTATTTTAAAATTTCAAAAACATAAATTTAGTTCATTAATTTCCCAAATTCATCTTTTTAAAATTTTCTCACCTCAAAATACATTTTCATACACTTCTTTATCTTTTTTATTTATTTTTAAAAAAAAACTTTCTAAACCAAAATTCCATATTTTCAAATTCTTTATATCAATTTGTTTATTTTTTTTTTCAAACTTTCTATATCAAAAATTCAATTTTCTAAATTTCTTCAAATAAAATGCAACTTTCCAAATATCTCAAATTAAAGTACAATTTTCAAAATTTTCCTAAAATAAAATACTTTTTTTCAAATTTCTTAATTCAAATTCAAACTTTCAAAAATTTTTAATTCATAATTATTTTGTTTCCTAAGTTTCTCTCTCTTTTAATTTTTAATTTTAATTTTATTTTTATTCAAGTGCTCCAAAATTTCAAAATCTTAAATTTCAACTGTCAAATCCCAAACTTCCAAAGTTTTCTTAATTTCAAATTTCCAAAGTCTCAATTTTAAATTCAAATGCAATTTCAAAAATTAAAAATTTCACAATTTCACAATTTCAATTCCAAATTCAATTCTCATTTTTCAAAATTCCAATTCAAAATTCTCAATTTTCAAATATCAATTTCAAACTTCAAATTTCCAAATTTTAATTTCAAATTAGTTTTTAAAAAAGTTCAATAATATGATTAATTATATCGTTGAAATAAAATGAGATTTTGTGAAGTTAATTCTTGTAATAAATAAATGAGTTTTTTTTTGGGTCACGAAATCTCATGTGTCATTTTAATAAATAATTTAGATTTATAACCCAATTTCTTATTTGATTATAAATATCTTAAATTTATTATTGCACTAACATAGTTTTCAAATGATAGCTAGCACATTTGATTTGTTGTCCAAAGGTACATATGTTTTCCCCCTTTGACATTATTTATTTATTAAGCTTGATGTATTATGTGTGTGTTGTTGTTTGTTCATATTTATTCATAGATCAATTAATCAATTTGTCATGTATGATTTGTTTAATTGGAAACCGAGCTTTAGAGTGCAGAGGGTGTTACGTTTTCATCCGACCTTCTCGATAAGTAATAACTTGACCCTCGGACTTAGACTCAATTTTTCTCATACTTTCTTTTTGTTTTCAAGAGTCATATTTAAATTTTTTGTTCTCATTTTAATTTTCCTTTTAAAAATAAAGCAAAAATAAGTGGTGACTCCGAAACGTTTTCAAAATGGTTTTTCAAAAGTATAAACACTACAAGAAAAAAAGAAATATAGTGACATATATATATATATATATATATATATATATAAAGGTGTCACTACAATATAGTGTCACCTTATCAACTAATACTATAAAGGGTACCAATTAGTGACATATTTGAAAGTAACAACAAAATAGATAAATTTGTGATACATTTGGAAGCGACACCATATATTTCAAATCAATGATGTCAATTTTGCTATAAAATGAATAGGTCACATTAAATGCGTCAGCTTTAAGTTATCCTATCATATTCAATGAATCATCTTATTAGTTATATATGGTGTCACGTTGTAAAAGTGTGATGCCCCAAAATCTGAGGGTAAGTTGATCACCCATCAATCCGCTAAAAGCCTGTGGATATCGTGTAACCCGATACCACACCATTGTGTTCCATTTACTGAGATCTATAATTTAACAAAAAATTGAATGATGCTTTGTGCGGGAGCTCTATCGAAAACCCTGACTTGCGATAATAGCAATCACATGATATCCCGGGGCCCAATTTAACACAATAACCACACCAGGTCCATTTATGAGTAAAAATTGACCACATTGGGCCCATTTATCCACATTCATATAAAAACATGTAAGATTATATTAAAAACAATCCATATGAGTTCAATTACAACTCTTTACATATTAGTACATACCAAAAATAATTTGTTCCAAATTATTTTACAAAAATAATTTAAAAAGTAATTATAAAAGGTACACTCCGGCTTTCTTCACCCTTGCGGCCCCAGATGAGAATCGTCCACCGGTGTAAATCTTTCACCTGAAATGTTTTTCTCATATAGGGTGAGCCACTCCTAGTAGAGTAATTCCTACAGAAGCTACTCCCCGCCTAAGTGCACATGCAATGTTTACACTTGACAATTCACATCAACATTTCAAAAATAAGAATATGCAATTCTAACTTGGAATTCTACATGCCATGCTATGAAATGGGATGAGACTCATTCATGCACCATAACCCCGAGTCTTTATCGACTCCCATCACATAATGCAATGTCAATGTGTGATAAAATCTATCATTGGTGGATTACATCCAATGATCATTTTTAAAACAAAATTTATTTGTTTACAAACCAAAACTTGTTGGATGTTACACCTAAAATGATCATTTCATATTCAAACCATGTGTCTTTGTGGAATGAGAGTTTTGGAGTCTTATCAGAGCTCACGCAAGCCTTTTACACTTTTGGACTCCCCTTGGATTTGGAGTGTAATGAACCCGATAATCGAGTCTTCACTTGAGGAGTGTCTAGCCCTTCTTGCTACTAACAAACACAAGTTTTCCGTTTCATGCAACCATGCGACTTTGTAGGACTTCGTCCAACGGTACCGAGCCCACCCATCAATCACCAAATGCGGTGTTGATTCTAACCATGCACTCACACCCATGAAATGCGATGTTCCCGTGCATATGCAATGTGATGCACCATTGCATGTCAATGCCATGTCACATATGTAATGAATACCATATGGACAATATAAACCATATACTTTTCCATGTATCATGGACAATTATATTAGATGCATATAATTTCTAAAACAAACATTCATTTCAATGTCAATATATAAGCATACCCATATAAACATTCATCAAACAACAATTATCAAGCATGTTATCACCAATTAAGTAATAACACCTTGAACCCTCAAGGCCAATTGTGGCATATATAATGCCTATAAAAAAAAAAGCCCAAACAAGTAGCCCCAAATTGACTCTTAAATTGGCCACAAAACTGGCTAAACAAGCCCTTAACAGTCCGAATTATTATTATTATTTTATCCAAACAGTCCCTGAATACTTTTTTGGACATATTACACACAATCACAAAACAATTCACAAAGCCGACCACAATTGAGCCTCAAAATAGTCATTAAAGTCTTTTTAACACCGTCCAAACAACCCCTTTATAGCCTAGATTATTATTATTTTTTATCCATACAGTCCCTAAACACTTTTTCAAACATATTACAAACTATCACAAAACAATTCACAAAGCCGACCTCAACCGGGCCATAAAACAACCATTAAAGTCGTTTTAACACAGTCCAAATAGCCCCTTTAGCCATCAACACAACAATCCTACCTTAAAACAACCCTAAGGTTGGAAATAAACCAAGTAGGAAGAATCTGTAAAACCTGGGCAAAATTGAATTTTTTTTCGAAAAATGGCAAAACGGTAGATTGCCATTGTAGTACAGACTGCAAGTCTGAAATTTTCTAGATCTCGGATGATGAAACGGGCGTCATCGTTGGATTAATCTCATGAAATCTAGTCACCCAAACGAATTTCATCGAATTCCAAGATAGTAAGATTTTCACGATTTTCGGGGCATCGGGTGTCTGGTTGACCCCAAAAACGAGATTTTTGAGAAAAATCTCAGGAGTTGAGAAATAATTTAAGTAATGTTCATTTAAAATAAATTGAACTTGAATCGGGATTAAATAAATTATTTCAGGGTAAAAACGGACCCGGATAAGTTAAGGACATGTGTCGCGGTGTGAGATAAGTCTTTAAGACTTAAGATAAGGCCAAAAGAAGAGGATTTGGGGGGGAGAGAAAAAAGATCTCATTTCCTGGTTTTTGAACCGTGAGAGAGAAAGGAAGATGAGAGAGCTTCCAAGATTTCTTTCGACGATCCACGGAGTTCCGTTGGTCGGAATTTGTCGAGCCAAGAACCAAAGTTCATCGCCTCGACAAGGGTTACGTGTGGGTACCAAAAACGCAGGATATCTACAAAGATCCAAAGGAGGAGATTTCGGGAAATCAAAGATTTCGAGCTAGGGAGGCCTCCTACCCGTTCTACTACACTCCAAGAGGTAGGAATTCTTCCTACTTTGGTTTTATTCCCACCCTTTGGGCGGAACTGAAGGGGTTTTTGTTTTAGAGGCGTCACAGCTTGGTATCAGAGCTTAGGTATACAATTGGGGCGTATCTCATTTTGGTATCACTACGTGATACCAGCTTGATATCATAGCATAGGTATGTGATTATCTAGGGTTTGATTGGTATGGGTCTAGACCATTGGATTCATTGTGCATTTCATGTTTGGTGCTTAACATGGTACATGATTGTGTGCTGTGTGTTGTGTGAATAATATACATGGTAAAGTGTATATGGAAAAGAGGCACACTAGGGTTAGAACACATAACCTTGGGGGTTCGGGAAAAATAACGAACGAGATAGTTCAGGACATTAAGGTCTATTAGTGGTTGGCACATGTACTACTAGTTAGATTAGGAGAGAAATCTCAAAGTTTAAACTTGATCCTCATTTTTGGGATATTGTGTAAGACTCTGTTGCTATCTGACATATGTAGATGGCTAATCGAGGAAGAGGAGGCCGAGGCGGGGGGTGGAACAACAGCCTACTACTACCAGCCTTTGACCCGGCGAGCCTTCGCCAAAGGCTATTGGTCTTCTGGCTATACCATTGCACATGCGAGGAGTGTCGTGGCTACCCTTAGTATAGGCTAGTGCAGCTGTGGACCCCGGGGAGGGCCGGGTAACCTCCAAGGTTCAGGCACATCATCCTCCGACCTTCGGAGGAGGCACGATGGAAGGCGATCATTGGTTTCGATAGGTCGGTAAGATCTTTGAACCTGGGATCCTCGATGTTACTACGATAAGGCTAATTTGTATTTCAACCGGAAAGTTTGAATCAGTATGGTGGGGTAGATTGAGCCTCGAACTTGGAGACGATGACATGGGAAGAGTTCAATGTGCTCTTCATGGACAAATATTTACCGGCGTTTACTCAACATGCAAAAGCTCGGGAGTTCCTAGAACTGAAATAAGGAACGATGACAGTGCTCGAATACGTGGCTAAGTTCATCGAATTAGCATGTTTTGATGATGATTATGTGGTCATAGACATGGAAAAGATGAGAAAGTTTGAGGATGGTCTGAAATTTTCCATCCAGGGTAAAATTGTGGGATCTCTCTGAGGACATGAACTTGATGGTCATGGCTCACTGGCCATTAAGAAGAGAATTAGACTGACATACGGAGCATCCGGGATGTGGCTGTTAAAGATAAGAGGAAGGTGAGCCAACCGCCCCCCTTCTTCTTCTAGCTCCGAAGGAAGAGCGGAGGATTTATGCTCGTGAGGCTTTCGGGGGATAGGGCCGCTACCGGGAGGCAGACCAAGGTTAAACATCCTAAGATGGGAGGCACTTTAGAGCTACTAGCCAGACAGGGCAGAGGACACGTTTCTATTGCCACCATCCTAGACATATGAGGCGGGATTGCCCTCAGAGGCAGGGATCCCAAAGTTATGGGACGCCACACTCAAAGTCATCAGTGGGACGTTTGCAGACTTAGTTTGTTCCTCCTTACCCCACCATGGCCGGAGGGAACCCGGTGCTCAGTCGAGACATCGCACATGCCTCTCTTGCACTGTCGGGCCGGATGGGCCAAGGCATGGGTGATAGCCGGTCGAAACTTACAAGTCGGGACCCCGGGGACTTAGGGCATGCATTGATGAGTGTAAAATATATTTTAATCCATTTTTCTTGCATGTTTTAACGATTTAAGATCTATTTTTATGCCAAAATGTGGAGATATTCATCAACTTTGTGTTTGCGAGGCAATTATTGAAAAGAGAGAATCTCGGAAAAGAAGCAAAAAGGACAAATGTTAGTTTGTGTCGCGTCTGATTTTATATGTCAAGACACGAAATTCGACGGGCGAGGAACTATGTAAGCGACTAGCAAATCTATGTCGCGACAAAGACTAGTCATAACTCAAGGATGAAAGAGGCTTTTAGGTCATGACCGTGAGTTTTCTCCTTGTCGAACGAATTTTGAAGAAACCGTCGCGACATCCCTAAAATCGCCGCCCAGCATGCTTAAGGTAAATGGTGGAAGGAATTGTGTGCAACATTATTTTCATGTCTGACATAAAGTTGAAGAACTAATGGATGAACTACGTCAGTGACGAGAGACGGTGCGTCGTGATAGAAAGATCTTAGAAGGCAACACAAGTCGGCCAAAGACAAGTGTTTTTATGTTCGCGACAAAGTTTCCATCCTTGAAACCTGACTAGGAAAACTCTTTGTCACAACAAAGAAAATCATGTCGCGACATAATAGTCAGAATTCACAACCAAGGGCAACACAATCTCTATCGCAACAAAGATTATTTATGTCGCGACAGACAAAACATGAAGGAGGTGAATTCCCGGTCGCGACAAGATGCTGAAGAGCAAAACAAAAAGATTGGCGACAAAGAAATTCTTGTTGCGACATAATCAAGAGTTGATGGCAAAACTTTTGTCCCGACAAAGAAGTTTCCTATCGCGACAATAAAAGCTAAGGAATGATAAAATTCTGTCGTAACAGAGAAAAGTAGGCCGTGACAGAAATTGAAGAAGACTTGAGAATGGCCAAGGCAATTGTGTCTCGACAAACAACTCAGCAAGCAACAAGAACCAGAGAAGAAAAATCGACCGCGACCAAAGAATTTCTCGTTGTGACAGAAAATTGCTTTTCCTTTGTCGCGTGAGCTGCGGTGAAAACAATTGTTTAGTCGCAACAGGAAAAGTATATCATAATAAACTCGGCGAACAAGGACATGAAATTTGAGTGCAAAAGCGAGGTTTGGTGTCGCGACCTGAAACATTCTGTCGTGACAAGAACAAGACTATTAGATACCAGATGTCTGCGGTATTATCAGAAGTATGTCTCTGACACTATTCAAGAGCAAGCCTAGAAAATAGGTAGCAATAGAATGCAAGAATCTGACAGTGGCGATAAAGTAAGCTATGTCGTGACATAAAATTTTTATGTCGCGACAAAGAAATAATTTGGGTCAAAATTTGAGGATCCACAATGCAATTAATGAAGTGAGGCCCGACATAATTTGGAAAGCCTATAATAACCTCTGGGCAGTAATGCGTGACTTTAAATCAGTTTCTAGGTGGTTGAAGACTCTTGTACATTTTTTATTTTTTTTATTTTTATTTTTTCATTTTAGTAGATTTAGCTTAGTATAGCTTTATTTCGTCAGTTTTCCTTTAATTTTCTATATTTGGGTATTATATTGAAGTGCAGCTTCGAGCTGGTATTTCTTTATAAATTCCTATTTTCATTAACTATTTGATTTAGGCTGGATGATGGAAGATTTACGGAGTTCATTTATTTTAAGTTTTGTTTATGAGATTTCAATAAATTTTCACTGATTAGTTGATCTTGGTATAGATAAGCTGGTTTGAAGTTGAGCTCACTAGAAATGGGTCTTTAATGATAGTCATTTTCTTGCTGCATAAGGAGGAAGGAAGCTTTAATTAGAATTCTTGAATTTATTTGATTAAGTGTTGTTTATAAATTTACTTGTTCTCGGTACTAGTATTGTGTACTTGATACAGATGCGTATCTCCTCTGATTTCTAGGAGGCCCTCGGTGACACAGAGATGGAGAGGGAATCTTGAGGTGTAGAGCGGTTCCTTGTGGGTGTGGTAGACTAATACTGCTGGACTAATAGACTTTGGATTACTCATATAGACCACCAACTTACTTATAAGTTGAGATAGGTTGAATGAAGTATCTATTTCATCACTCAGAGGTTTCTCCTCTTTATGATATATTGATTATGATCCCATGTTAGCTGAGATCTAATCAAGGAGATGGAGATTTGTGAAATTGTGGGATAAGGTGTCAATCAAATTGGAGAGGCTTGCAGAATCCTGTAATACATGGGAGCGAAATTCTTTAGTCCTAAGATGTCACGAGTATATGAAGTATTGAAAAGGAAAATACTTAATTCTTAGAGGGTTATATACTACAGTGGCGATTATAATCATGTCTCGAGAAATGAATATGAACCTTTAATCGGTGAAAAGTATATTTATTAAGGGGAGAAATCGAACCATACCCACCTTGAATGCTGACAAACTCAGTTTTCCAATTGATGGTTGAGTTATAAATTGAAATGATGCAGAAATTGATTATTATTAACTGATCCATATCCAGTTTTGTCTCACTTAGTGAATCCTAAACCCCAATTTTATTAAACTTTATGCTTATGTATTTAAGATTTTAGTCTAAGACTACATTTTAGTCTACTTATCATCATATTAGTGGAGTTTAAATAGTAATGATCTTGAGTAGTTGGGGTAATTAGTCTTTTGATTTATCATCTGTCCTTATGGGAACGATATTTGAACTTTAAATATCCACTTTTAGTACTTGTACCATCTGTGCACTTGCAATGATTGAGACCACAAACACAAATTTTAAATGAGTCATCTTACAAATTCCATCTTTTCATACATATGAAAAATGGTCTCAACAAGTTTTTGGCATTGTTGCCTGGGATTAGATAATAGTCATTTGGTCATAGTGTCATAAATTTGCATATATCATTTGGTATGTATCAAGTTTTTGACGCCGTTTCCGGGGATAGAAAGGATAAATTTAAAGATCAATAGTCTAACCAAAAAGGGGTTTACTAATTTGAACATTTTTCTTTTTGATATTATTATTTTTTTTAAAAATCACAAAAATAGTTTTAATAGCAATAGCTGAAGAAGCTACTGACATTTTTCTATGAGCATAATGGAGATAACTGTTTCCCATAGAATTCATTTGATCTTAGTGTGTTTCTATTTCAAGAAGATTTTAAACGCATAGAAGACCAGAAGCAGATATGCTGCCTTTAGACATTGAAATAGAGAGAAAGCTATAGAGTTTGAGAAGGATCACCAGTGCAGAATCTAGAAATATGGCAAATCAAAGAGACATATTGCAGGCTATTCCAGAAGAAGAAGAAGAAGTAGAGAGAAATCAAAGGCCTAATCATGGAGGATTTTTTGTGAGCTATTATCCAAAGAGTACTCTGATAAGACAACCTGCAGTTGAAGCAAACAATTTTGAGATGAAGCCAGCATTGATTACTATGGTGCAGCAACACCAGTTCACAGGTCACCCCTTTGAAGATCACAATGAGCATATGGGGAGATTCATGAAGATGGCCAACACAGTCAAGCTGAATGGGGTGAGACCAGAAGTAATAAAGCTGTAGCTTTTCCCCTTTTCACTGAGAGATGTAGCAGTAACATGGTTTGATTCATTGCCAGTGGGATCAGTGAACACTTGGGAAGAGTTAGCGGAGGCCTATATGAGCAGATTTTTCCCTCTAACTCTAACTGTTGAGAGAAGAAGAGAAATAATTGTCTTCAAGCAAGGAGAAGAGGAGAGTCTCTACAATGCATGGGAGAGATTCAAGAGATTGCTAAAAAGATGTCCTATGCATGGAATGGATCTAACCACTCAGATGGATATATTATATCATGCCATGAATTATGCCTCCAAGGTTATAATTGATGCATCTTGCTGTGGAGCTTTTAAAAGAAGAAATGCAGAGGAGGTAAGGAAACTAATTGAAGACCTTGCGAATCGACTGAGGCTCATCGAAGCTTGGGGTAGCAACGGGGCGAAGTGGTCTTATTGGACTAGATAGAATGACAGCCATAGAAGTAAAGTTGGATGCAGTTATGAACAAACTGGGGAACAATGAGAAAAGAATGCATACTACACATGAAGTGGGAGCAGTAAAAGAAGGAATGAGAAACAGTGCTGAGGGACTAGTTAAAGAAAAGCCCTATCAGGTTGAGGAGGCATAGTACCTCAATGCAAATAGGAGCTACACATTTAAGCCTAACCCTAACCTGCCAACACACTATACACCAGCACTGAGGAACCATGAAAGCTTTTCATATGGTGGAGGAGCACAATAGGGCCCCATACCTAGACAGAATTACCATTAGGCTTATGCTCAGCCTGGGTTCCAATAGCATTAACAGCAGCAGCAGCATAGGGACAATAGAGGAGAATATCATTGTCAGAAAAGGACTCAATCTTTTGAAGATCAAATGTTGTAGTTCATGGGGGAAAATAAAAGAATTTTGAATATGCATGAGAAGAGATTTTCTGAACTTGAGAATTTCCAAGCAAACACAATTGTGTTTCAAACAAATACTAAGGCTTCATTGAGGAACTTGGAGACTCAAGTAGGGTAGTTGGCCCTATCCTTACAAAACCAATCCAAAAATTCATTTCCTAGTAGTACAGAGATAAATCCTAAAGATCTCACACCTATTGCATTGAGAAGTACTGAAGAATTGCAAGGAAACAAGAAGATGTAGGACAAAGTAGGCATTGGAAATGAATTAAGGAAGAATAGCTTAGCCTAGAGGGGCAAACAAAGAGATGCTGACAAGAAGTCATCAAGCAGCATATGTCTAGCTAGGGACATTAAACTGGGCAACTCCTTGGGAGGCAACCCAAGCAGGATTTTTAATTTTTAAGTTTAATAGTTTGATTAATTCAGTTAAATCTTGTGAGGTTGTTGTTTTAGTTTAAATATGTTAGCAGTTTTATTTTCAGTTGTTGTTTATTTTTCAGGACAATGAACCTAAATTCAAGAAGAATTTTATTAAGAAGCACACTGTCTCAAAAGAAATATTCAGAAAATGACTACAAGGGGGAATAATTCTAAATCCCTCAACTTGTTTTTAGTAATAATGCATGTCTAAAGTTTGGGGGATTTTGATGCCAATTGCTTGAATGGCTTGTTGAATATTTTGATGAATGATGTTGCTTATACTTGAATTGAGGTTCTTTAATGTTTAATATGTGTTTTCACAAGTATGATCAAAGGGGAAGGACTTATTGAATGATGATTGAGTGGGTTGAATGGTTAAAAGTATGAAATTATGAAAATTTTTGAGGCAGAATAGAACCTTTTCACGACAAAATAAGTTATGTCGCGACACTAATTGAACTTTGTAGCGACATTGGTTATTGTCGCAACATGCAGTCATATGTCACGACAAGGTCAATGCTAAAATGGAGCTGGCAAGAGATCGTGTCGCAACATATTTTCTCTATGTCACGACAAACAACAACGTGAACTATACAAATTTAATACCATGATAAGATTTATCTTTGTCGCGACAAAGAATTGCCCAAATTTAGGAATCAAATGAAAAATTTATGTCGTGACATAGATTTAAAAAGGGCATAATTGTAGGTCAAAAGATTTGTTGCAACAATTATAGAAGCACCACAATTCTTAGCTTATAAATAGAAAAGTTTGAAGACTGAAGAGACATCTACCTCATCATAATCAAACCTTCCGGCCTCTATCCTGATTCTCTCACTTGTTGAAACCACAGATTTACAGAAAACCCGATTTCTCCACGATGTTTGAGCCCACAGCGATTCCAAACCTAAGCATGAATCATGGAGGGAGTATGCGAGTTGGAAGGGTGAGCGAGTTCAATCCACTCGGGCGGTGGGTGAGCAGGTGGGGAGAGAGGGTTGATGTCAACGATGAACTTGAGCAGATAGTGGAAGAGTCTAGGAAGAGGAAGAGAGGAAATGAAGAAGCAAAAAACAGTGAACAAAAGGCTAGTGAATGGGCATTTGACATGGTGTATATTGTTTGGAGAGACAAGCTACAACACAAAGACTTCATCAGGAAGAAAGGCTTCAACAAATGGATTTCCCCCTTACAAGAGTTGATAGAAAGCAAATGATGGCCTTTTTTTTTGTGAGCACAAGGCTCCCAGGTTCGTAGATGTTATTAAAGAGTTCTATGCTAACATGGTGGGAACTAAGGACAAGGCAGTTTATGTCAGAGGAAGATGGATATCCTTCAACAGAGAGTAGATAAATCAAACATTCAATCTTAAGGAAAGGAAAGATGGATCTAAATTTAAAAGACTGGTTGAAGTGCCCAACTTCCAGAAGATTGTAGATCTTGTGATGCTTAAAGGATGTGGAATGCCAGCCCAAGAGCAGCATGAATCCATCACCAGGGGGGCATTGACTGAGTAAGCAAAGGTTTGGTTTTACTTCTTAAGTTCAGTCATTGTGCCCTCCAAACATTTATGCACAATTAGGGAGAAGGAAGTAGATTTGCTCTATGCCATCCTCAAGGGATACAAATTTAATGTGGGCAAGTTGATTGAAAACTCAATCTTGAGCTACTATAAAGGAGGATACAAGGGATTAATCCCACACCCAAGGCTAATATCGAGGCTATGTATTTTGGGTGGTGTCCAAGGAGATTGAGAAGAAGAAGAAAACCGCTCTAAAACATCTCCCTTGACACTCACTGGAATCCGCAAGGGCACAAAAACAAAGAGCGAAGTGATAGAAGGCATTCAGAAGAAGAAGAGCAATGAAATACAACAACTTCATCTTGAGGTGAAACTGCGAGCCAACACAAGAAATGGGGAGAAGCGCAAGCCCAGTATTACGTTTCTCCCCTGAGGTGAGACCAGTCCATCAAGAGTATGCTGAAAGCTCTAAACCTCTAGGGAATAACTCTGTAGTCCTTGAAATGCTTAATGTAATGAAGCCAGAAATGGAAGAGAGAGACAGTCAGCTTAAGCTCTAATTGCAACTTAGAGATGAGTATCTGGAGGCTAAGTTGAGAAAAAGGGACCAGAACTTAGAAGATGCTCTACAATAGAGAGATGAAGAATGGAAGTAGATGATAGAACAAAGGAGCAGATCGATTGAAGAAGCCCAAAAGCAGAAGATGCATTTATCTTTGGCCCGACTAAAAGAGAGAGTGAGCTATTCAAAATCATGAAAGAAAGGGAGGAGGCTATGGAGAAGAACATGTTGTAGAAGGCAGATGCCTTTAGGTATCTATACAAGGAACATCAGAAGGAGATCAAGGCTTTGATTGAAAAAATGGACAAGGAATTGGAGTGCACCCTGAATTATAGGGAGAAGTGCTGGACAAAAAGTTTAGACATGATCAGCAAAAACCTGATTAAGATGTACTCGCGAGGGTGAGTTTGGGGAACCACGAATTCCTATGGCGAACAAAATGATATGATCAAGCAGCTAGCCCTAACCATGGAGTGGTTTGTACTGAACAAAAGTGGAGAAGGTAGAAAATCAAGACAACCACAAGTCCAAATCCCTGAATTCTCTCATTCTGTAGCTGGATATAAACTAGACCTAGTCAACCTACCCTCTTCCCATAAGCATGATAGAAAAAGAAAATAGCCCACTCTACTGTTCCATCTCCTCATCCTCTCTGTACTCAATGTCTAGTCATCAAAATAGTCAATAAAATAAAGAATTCTTTGAAAATTTTGTGTTCAATCGTGTTTTTGATTGTTTGGTACTGCTTTTGCTTAATTTTTTTTGTTTCATGATTTGATAATTATGATTAATAATGAAATAATATAAGATCAAATGTCTAGTGTTGCATATTGGGTGATGATCAATAAATGCAGATTGTCGGTTGGATGTTATGAGTGATCGCGATAAAATGTTCTAAGTGTCAGTATATAATATCTTAAATCTCAAAGCCAAACAAACCATTGATAGATGCATTGGGGTAGGATGAAATAAATGGAAATAGAAAGTTGTAAGATTATGAATAACTATGTTGACCTTCAAGAATAAGGAAGATATTACTAAATTGATGGAACAGATAAAACTTATAATTATGTTTGATGTAAATAGTTTGGTCATAAAATCCTAATAACTTTGCACATGGTCAACAGTAACTCTGGAAAGAATTGTGCCAAGATAAGAAACATCTTCTGGAATCCATCACAATAGACTCTCCAATGTCCTAGAACTTGTTAGATTATTAGTCAAGGAAAAATCCTAGGCAATACCACTAACAGGAAATGATTTAGGCCATCCTTAGAAGTTTGAGCATTTCAAAGCCTACCCTTGTGATATGCATAAGCATATACACTAGTTCCTTATTTGAGCCTAAAGCCAAATTTCATTATCGACTAGAAATTAAGAAGCCAATCTCTTCCTTACATTTAATCCCTCTGATAAGAACCATTGTTGCAGTTGCAAGACAAAGATATCAATGAGAAGGGACAGGATTTGGGGAATGTCATCTTGAGATGTAGAAAGGAGAAAGTGGGTTGAGAAAGAAAGTGCATAGAGATAATAAGAGGTAAAAAGAAAATGAAGAAAGAAGCTGAAAGAGAGAAACGAGCATCGAGAGGAATGGGTTGGTCTGTAGCCTTCACTCCACCGGAACAATTAAGTCACCCAGGGGTGTTGACATAATACCTAATGCCAGTAGGTATGGGGTTATTGACCTAAAGTTCGTTGGGGTGGTAGAAAGCTTAAAGACCTGACATTACTCATTCAAGAAACTTGATGAGAAATGGAAAGTAGTAGCTTAAAATAAGGAGGAAGATATCTTAGGTGTGAACAATGAAAGAAAAAATGCAGTTGGAAAATTATCTGAAAGAGATGTAAACACATTTAGGAAGGTTAGAAAATCACAATAAAGAGAAATCAAGGATATATAAAAGGCAAAAGTGTAAGCTGTATCAAGAATGCGGGTTAAATTGAGACTAAATGTCCCAGTATCTGCCTCGTTACCCGAGCCACACATTCTGAGCCTAAAAGACTCTTTGATTATGAAGGTGGTATTATGCTGCATTGAGTGGAATTAATATGATAAACAAGCATATGGGACTTAAAAAATGAAAGAGAGTATGCCAACTGAGTATTATCTAGAAAAGATGAACTGATGCAAGAAAAGAGTAAAGACCAGCACACACACAAATCAGGATTGAATGATTGAATTGTTACACACTATGAATTATTGGTTGGTTTAGCGAACTTAATTGAAAATCTTTCTGAATCTAGATTGGAAACATGTTTAGAAGTAATTCTACAACTAACTTATGTTTCCTGCCCAATTGAGCTGTCAATAGAAAAATGTCCTTAAAAATAAAGGTTAAATTGTTTGAGGGCAAACAAAATTTTCTTTTCTTTGCTTGGGGACAAGCAAAACTTTAAGTTTGGGGGAATTTGGTGAGTGTAAAACTCATCTATTTTTAATCCATATTTTTGGCATGTTTTTAACAGTTTAAGATCTATTTTTATGCCAAAATGTGGAATATTCATCAACTTTGTGTTTGCGGGCAATTATTTGAAGAAGAGAATCGACAGGAAAGCAAGAGGACAAAGCAGTGCATTGTTGCGACCTGATTTTATGTCGCAACTTCAAAGGAATTCAAATGAGCCAAAGGAACTATGTCATAGCAAAGACTATTCAGAACTCAAGGATGAAAAGAACTTTCTAGGTCGCGACAGAACTTGAAGAAGATTTTGAAGAAAGCCGTTGCGACAACCCTGAAATCTGTCGTGACATACTTAAGGTAAATGGTGAAGGAATTATATCGCGACGTTATTTTTCATGTCGTAACATAAAAGCTGAAGACTAATGGATGAACTCTGTCTCGACAAGAGACAATTTTGTCGCGACATAAAATATCAGAAAGGCAACACATGTAAGTTAAGACAAGTGTTTTTCTGTAGCGACAAAGATTATTTAATCATGATAGACAAAACTATAGAGGAGAGGTGAATTCCTATGCGACAAGATGCTGAAAAAGTAAAAACAAGAATGGCGATAAAGAATTCTTGTTGCGACATAATCAAGAGTTGAAGGCAAAACTTTTGTTGCGACAATAAGAGCTAAGGAATGATAAAATTATGTCGTGACAAAGAAAAGTAGGTCGTGACAGAAATTGAAGAAGACTTGAGAATGGCCAAGGCAATTGTGTCACAACATATAATTCTATGTCGCGACAAACAGCTTAGCAAGCGACGAGAACCAAAGAAGAAAAATTGGTCGTGACCAAAGAATTTCTTGTCGCGACAGAAAATTGCTAAAGACTTAAAGAAATCTTGTCGCGATAGAGGAAACTCTGTCGCGATAGAGCTGCTAAGATGAAAAACAATTGTTTGTTACAACAAGGAAAATTATGTCGCGACAAACTCTAACAGAACAAGGACATGAGAAGCTGGGTGCAAACAGGTTTGGTGTCGTGACACAAGGCATTCATGTTGCAACAAGAACAAGACTACTGAATACAAATGATGTCGCAACATTATCAAAGTATGTCCGGACACAATTCAAGAGCAAGCCTAGAAAGCGGTCGCGGCGAGGAATACAAGAAGATCTGACGAGTAGCGACAAAGGCCCGAAAGCTATGTCCACGCGACATAAATTTTTATGTCATAAAAAATACAATTCAGACCCAGGAATTTTTGGGATCCACATTGCAATTATTGATATGAGTCAGCGTATTCTAGGAGTCGTCATTCCTGAGCAAATGCTTCAGTGCCGAGTTCAGGTTGATCTCGCTCATATTTATTCTTTATTACCTCCATTTCAGTGAATTCGTAGGTGTATTATTTTATAGTTCTTTGAATTTTCAGTTCGATGTGATTCGTTATTCAGGTTCAATTCTTATAAATTCTTTACCATTAACTATTGATTTAAATGGATGATGGAAAGGTTTTGGGTTCATTATTCACGGAAGTTTTGTTTTATTTTTTTATGATTTGGGTGAATATTCGATCGATTAGTCAACGATGTAGATGTCAGTTTTGAAGTTGAGCTCATTGGAAATGGGTCTTTGATGATAGTCATTTTGCTGCATAAGGAGGAAGGAAGCTTTAATTAGAATTCTTGAATTTATTTGATTGGTATTGTTTATAAATTTACTTGTTCTCAATACTAGTACTGTGTACCCAATGCAAGGTACTGTATCTCACTTTGATTTCCAAGAAGCCCTCTGAGTGACATAGAGATGGAGAATCCTAAGAGTATAGAGTAGTTCTTTGTGGGTATGGTAGACTAATACTATGGAACTAATGAACTTTGAAAGATTACTTAGATATATCACCAACTTACTTATAAGTTGATATAGGTTGAATGAAGTATTTGTTTAATCACTCAAAGGTTTCTCTTATTTTTGATGAATTGATTCTGATCCCTTGTTAGCTGAGATCTAATCAAGGAGATGGAGATTTACATCAGAAGTGTAGGATAAGGTGTCAATCAAATTGGAGAAGGCTTGCAAGATCCTGTCTATGGGGGCAAGAATTTTTTAGTCCTAAGATCTGAGTATGAAGTACTGAAAATAAAAAATACTTAATTCTTAGAAAGAGAGTTATATATTACAAGTAGCTGATTAGAATCATGTCTCAGAAATGAATATGAATTTTTAATCGATTGAAAGTATTGAGGAGAAATCAAGTATACTACCTTGCATCTTTGACAAACTCAGTTTTCCAATTGATGGCTGAGCTATAAATTGAAATGATGCAGAAATTGATTATTATTAACTGATCCATATCCAGTTTTGTCTCACTCAGTGAATCCTAAACCCCAATTTTATTAAACTTTACGCTTGTATATTTAAGATTTCAGTCTAAGACTACATTTTAGTCTTCTTGCAGATCATATTAATTGGAGTTCAAATAGTAATGATCTTGAGTAGTTGGGGTAATTAGTCTTTTGATTTATCATATGTCCTTGTGGGAATGATATCTGGACTTTAAATATCCACTTTTATTACTTGTACGACCTATGCACTTACAATGATTGAGACCACAAACCCAAATTTTAAATGAGTCATCTTACAAGAGAAAACAATTACATTTTTTTATACATATGAAAAATGGTCTCAACAAGTTTTTGGCATTGTTGCCTGGGATTAGATAATAGTCTTTTGGTAGTAGTGTCATAAATTTGCATATATCATTTGGTCTCTATCATTTATGCCATCACACCTTAGGCTGAGCTTGCTGATCAGTCGGTTATTCAGGGTACATTTCTACTCTCTCGCTTATGGGTAAGAGTATTGTTTGATTCCGGTGCATCTCATTCCTTTATTATTGCATCATGTGTGAAAGATTTGGGCTTAGAGTTTGAAACCTTGGAAATGCTGCTGCATGTGAGTTCTCCCTTAGGAACTATGGTGAGCATTGATCAGATATATCTGGGTTGTGAGTTAGAGATCTTGGGTATACTACTCACCGTGGACCTTAGAGTCATGGACATGTCGGAGTTTGATGTCATCCTTGGGATGGATTGGTTGACGACACACTGAGTTGTCATTGATTGTGATCGTAGGAGGGTTACTGCCTACACATGAGATGGTAATTTTTTTTATGTTTAAGGGGGACAAACATGACGCCTTACCCCAAGCCATGAATGATTCTAGATGGCATGAGTGGTTGATGGGTTGGCTAGCAAGCCTCACCTTGGAGGACGAGGTAAGATAGGAGTTGGGTCTACCTCGGACAGTTTGTGAGTATGAGGACGTTTTTCCAGATGAACTACCGGGATTACCCCCGCATAGGGATGTAGACTTCATTATTGAGTTTCACCCTAGTACATCGCCTATTTCTATGACTCTGTATAGAATGGCGCTTGTTGAGTTGCAAGAACTCAAGGTCCAATTACAAGCATTGTTGGACGGGGGTTTTATTAGACCGAGCACTTCACCTTCAGGCGCTCCGGTGCTGTTTTCCAAGAAGAAGGACAAGACCCTTCAGCTATGCATCAACTATCGGCAGTTGAAAGGGGTTACTATCAAGAATAGGTACCCTTTGCCGAGGATTGATGATTTATTTGATTAGTTGAGAGGGGCGCGGGTTTATTCCAAGACAGATCTCCTCATCGGTTACAATCAGTTAAGGGTTGGGAGTAAGGGTACCCATAAGAAGACCTTGATATGGGCATTTCGAGTTCACAATGATGCCATTCGGATTAACGAATGCTCTAGCGGCATTCATGGATCTCATGCATAGGGTATTCCAACCTTACCTAGACTAGTTTGTTGTGGTCTTCATTGACGACATCTTGATCTACTCCCAGTTTGAGGAGGAGCATGAGGGTCACTTGAAGATTGTTCTCCAGACCTTGAGAGACCATTAGTTGTATGCCAAATTCAGTAAGTGATAATTTTGGCTTACTGAGGTGAGATTCTTGGGATATGTGGTGTCTGCTTAGGGTGTATCCGTGGACCTGGAGAAGTTTTAGGCAGTTATGAGTTGGGAGAGGCCAAAGTCAATCTTTGAGATACACAGTTGTTTAAGATTGACAAAGTATTACAAGAGGTTTATTGAGGACTTCTCCCCGTTAGCTGCACCTATAACAAAATTGACCTGGAGGGAGGTTAGGTTTGAGTGGAATGACTCGTGTGAGAAGGCATTCCAGGAATTAAGAAGGAGGCTGCCAGCTCCTATTGTGATGGTTCAGAGGGGGGACGGAGGTACACGGTGTATTGTGATGCCTTTAGGGACGGACTGGATGTGCTTTTTATGCGATCGGGGAGGATGATGGCTTATAGTTCTTGATGAACAGAACTTCACAGTAGAGTTACCCTACACATGAGATAGAGTTGGCGTCCATTGTCTTTTCCTTTAAGATTTGGCGCCACTATCTATACGGTGATCAGTTCGAGGTGTTTTCAGACCACGAGAGTTTGAAGTACATTTTTACACAGCGAGACCTCAACATGAGGCAACGAAGGTGGATGGAGTATTTGAAGGAATATGACTTCACTTTGCATTACCATCCCGATAAGGAAAATGTGGGGGCTGATGTGCTTAGTTGGAAGTCACGGGGAGAGTTGATTAGTGTAGCTTCTCAGGAATGGCAGATGCTCAAGGCTGTGGGACAATTTTGGCTACACTACAGGGGTCAGACTCAGGGTACTTTGAGGAGCTTGGTGGCTACGCCTTCCCTACTAAGTAGAGTGATCGAATCACATGGATAGGACACAAAGACATTATCCATCAGGGACCGGGTACAATCGGATACAAGTGATGAAGGCTGGGATATTCACACAAATGGTAGTCTTCAGTATAGGGGACCCGTTATGGTTCCCTAGTCGGCAGATCTGAGAAAGGAGATCCTCAGGGAGTTCCATTGCTCCCATTTTTTTATGCATCCAGGTGGCACGTAAATGTACCATGTTCTTATTACCCTTTATTCTTGCAGGTGGGATGAAGAAACACCTTGAGGAACTTTGTTCAAAGTCGATGCCACGTGTCAACAAGTAAGGCTGACACGAGGAGGTAAGGTGCTCAACCTTTGGAGGTAGTTGAGTGGAAGTGGGAACACGTCACGATGGATTTTGTGACTTACTTGCCACGGACATCACGAGGGCATGATGCAGTGTGGGTGATAGTGGACCAGCTCACTAAGTCAGCACACTTTTTGGCTGTTCAGATAGCCTTAACTATGGAGGAATTTTACAGGCTGTACGTGAGAGAGATTATTCGGTTGCACAGGGTACTAGTATCTTTAGTATTGGATCGGGATCCCAAGTTTACAACTCATTTTGGAAGATTTTCCAACGAGTCATAGGGACACAGTTGATGATGAGCACTGCTTTTCATCCTCAGACGGATGGTCAGTAGGAGAGGACCATCGGACTGAAAGGACGTACTACGGGCATCAAGTCCTTGATCTTAGGGTAGTTGGAAGGCATTTTACCCCTTGAGTGGAATTCACCTACAACAGCAGATTATCGAGCATACGGTAGCTTGTAGAGCCGCATATGGAAGGCCTTGTCGATCTCCTATTTGTTAGACAAAAGTAGGAAAAAGGCCCACTACGAGCCCAAATTTGGTTAGGGACACCTCTGAGAAGGTGGTTGTCTGAGGCTTATCTCCTCACGACTTAAGGAACCTTGGGTAAAGAGCTACGCCCGACGGGATAATGACGACCTCTAGAGTTTGAGGTAGTGGATTATGTCTTCTTGAAGGTGATGCCTAAGAGAGGAGTGGTCAGGTTCGGCAAGCGAGAAAATCTATCACCAAGGTATATTGGGCCCTTCGAGGTACTCGAGAGGGTAGGTACGGTTTCTTACTGATTGGCTTTACTGCCAAGCTTATCGAGTGTTCATATGGTATTCCATGTCTCTCCATATCGAATTACTCCAAATCCAGACTCATATGGTGGGTGGAGGGCGGAAGCTTGTTGATGAAGATGGACCGGGGAGGGACCGGTGTATCATGGGTGTAGGATCAAGTTTTAGAGTAAGGCCCAGTGAGGCTAGTAGGAATGTTCATGGCAGCAGAAGTGGAGGAGGCAACATGAGAGCCTTGAAGACAACGTGCGTATAATTATCCCTTCTTATTTGAGGATGAAGGTATATTTTTAGTCATTTGACATTAAATGACTATTTCATATGAATGTGATTGGATGTGTATGTGTGTGTGAATTTCGAGGACGAAATTCTTTTAAGGGGGGAAGAATGTAAAACCCGAGTAAAATTGAATTTTTTCAAAAAAGGGCAAAACGATAAATTGTCGCTATAGTACAGGCTGTAGGCCTGAAATATTCTAGATCTTGGATGATGAAATGAACCTCACCATTGGATTAATCTCGCGGAATCTAGTCATTCAGACAAATTTCGTTGAATTCCGAGATAGTCGGATTTTCATGATTTTCAGGGCGTACCCGTTTGATTGACCCCAAAAATGAGATTTTTGAGAAAAATATCGAGAGTTGAGAAATAATTTAAGTAAATTTCATTTAAAATAAATTGAATATGAACTGGGACGAAATAAATTGTTTTGGGGCAGAAATGGACCCGGGTAAGTCGGGGACACATGGCGCGATGTGGGCCAAGTCTTTAAGACTTAAGATAAGACCAAAAGAAAAGGATTTGGGGGGGAGGGGGAAGAGAAAAAATATCTCATTTCCTGGTTTTTAAACCATGAGAGGGAAAGGAAGGAGAGAGAGAGAGAGAGCTTCCAAGCTTTCTTTTGACGATCCACGGAGTTCCGTCGGTCGGAATTCGTTGAGCCAAGAACCAAAGTTCATCACCTCGACGAGGGCTATGCATGGGTACCAAAAACATGGGTTTTCTCCAAAGATCCAAAGGAGGAGATTTTGGTAAATCAAAGATTTCGGGCTAAGGAGGCTTCTTACCCGTGCTACTACGCTCCAAGAAGTAGAGATTCTTCCTACTTTAGTTTTATTCCCACCATTTGGGCGGATTTGAAGGGGTTTTTGTTTTAGGGGCGTCACAGAATCCCTACCTCTTAGAGTGTAGTAGAATGGTAGGAGGTCTCGAGAACACCTCCTAAACTCGAAAACTTTGATTTCCTCCAAATCTCCTCCTTTGGATCTTCGGCAAGATCCTGCCTTTTTGGTACACACATGTAGCCCTTATCAAGGCTATGAACTTTAGTTCTTGGTCCGACGAATTCCAACAGACAGAACTCTGTGGATCCTCGAAAGAAGTCTTGGACTCTTTCTTTCTCTCTCTCTTGCTCTGTCTCACGTGTTTTTCCAACAGAAAATCAGTTATTTTCTGCCCAAAATATCATTTTAACCCCTTCTTGTCATTTTAAATACTTGGCTCACTTCGCGCCACGTGTCCACGACTTATTCAGGTTTGGTTTCTGCCTAAAATGATTAATATTGTCCCAGTTTAAGTTCTAATTATTTTAAATGAACTTTATTTAAATTATTTTCCAATTTATTCTTAAAATCCTGTTTTTTGTGCTCACCAGGCACCAGTCGCCCTGAAAAATGTGAAAACTCCGACTATCTTTGAATCTGACGAAATTCGTCTAGATAACTAGATTTCGTGAGATGAGTCCAACGGTAAGATCCGTTTCATCATACGAGATCTAGAAAATTTCAGGTCCGCAGCCTGTATTATAGCGATAATTTACCGTTTTGTCCATTTTCGGAAAAAATTCAAATTTACCCAGGTTTTACATTCTTCCCCCCTTAAAAGAATTTCGTCCTTGAAATTCATACATATAAACACATACAATCACATGCATATGCAACAATCATTTTAATATCAAATGAGTAAAAATATACCTTCATCCTCAAATAAGAAAGGATAATTGGCATGCACAGGGTCTTCACGTTCCCATGTTGCCTCCTCTACTCCTCGGTGCTGCCATAAAACCTTTACTAGCTATCTTCATGGTCTTGCCTCAAAAAACCTGTTACCGACTATCCATGATACGTACCGGTCCCTCCTCGAAGGTTTCATCCGCATCAACAATAATCTCACCCCAATCCATCATGTGAGTCGGATCTGGAGTGTACTTCCAGAGCATGGAGACATGGAATACAGCATGAAGACCCGATAAGTTTGGCGGTAACACTAACCGGTAAGCAATTGTACCCACCATCTCAAGTATCTTGAAGGGCCCGATGTATCTCGGCGATAAATTTCCCCACTTGTTGAACCTGACCACTCATCTCTTAGGCATAACCTTCAAGAAGACATGATCCCCCACCTCAAACTTTAGAGGTCGTCGCCGTTTGTCGGTGTAGCTCTTTTGTCGGCTCTAAGTAGTGAGAAGACGCTTTTGTATCAAATCCACCTTCTCAGAGGTGTCTCTAACCAAATCTGGACCCATAAAGGGTCTCTCTCCCATCTCCATCCAACAAACTGGAGATCTACAAGGCCTCTTATATAGTGCCTCATAGGGTGCCATCTGTATGCTCGCTTGATAACTATCGTTGTACGCAAAATCCACTAAGGGTAAATGCTCTTCCCAGCTACCCTTAAGATCTAGAACGCATGCGTATGTCCTCTAAAAGTCACAGATGGTCCTCCCTGTTGTGACCGTCAAATCATCTAGGGATGAAAAGCAGTGCTCATCATCAACTGTGTTCCCATGACTCGCTAGAAACTTTTCCAAAGATGAGCCGTGAACCTAGGATCCCGATTCGATACTATTGATATTGGTACCCCATGCAACCAAACAATTTCCTGTATGTACAACCTGCAGAATTCCTTTAGAGTGAAAGTCATCCGCACAACAAAAAATGTGCCGACTTAGTAAGCCAGTCCACTATCACCCACATCGCATCATGCCCTCGCAATGTTCATGGTAAGTGAGTCACAAAATCTATCGTGATATGCTCCCACTTCCACTCAGCTACCTCCAAGGGTTGGAGTAATCCCGCTAGTCTCTGGTGCTCAACCTTTATTTGCCGACACGTGAGGCATTGACGAACAAAATCCCTAACGTGTTTCCTTATCCCACTCTAGTAATATTGGCGATGTAGATCACGGTACATCTTCGTGCCACCTGGATGCACAGAAAAACGGGAGCAATGGAACTCCCTAAGGATATCCTCTCTCAGATCTGACGACTGGGGAACCACAACCCGTCCCCTATACCGATGACTACCATCCGTGTGAATGACCTAACTTTCATCACATGGATCAGATCGTACCCGGTCCCTGATGGACAATACCTTTGTGTCCTATCCTTGTGACTCGATTACTTTGCCAAAGCACCCTGAGCCTGATCCTTATAGTACAGCCTGAATTGTCCCACGACCTTGAGCATCTACCACTCTTGGGAAGCCACACTAGCCAACACTCCCCATGACTTCCGGTTGAGTGCATCAGCCACCACATTTTTCTTACCGGGATGTTAATGCAAAGTGAAGTCATAGTCTTCCAAATACTCCATCTACTCGCGTTGCCTCATGTTGATCCATCCACATGGTAGAAAACCGGTTAGACTATTTGATCCATTTCTTCCATGCAATCCATGATCTTCTCTAACTCATCCAAACACCACTTGGAATGGGCATAGGTTTTTAAGAACACAACTATTGAAATTCTTGATTCTTTAATAGTTTTCAAGAGTTCCGATTGATCTCCTCTCCCCTTTCAAGTTGATCTTCTCCTAAAGTGTTGATGCCCATCTGATCCAAAGTTTAGAATAAGCGATCCGTAAAAGTGTAGCGGGTGTCTTCACCTTTACAACTCAAAAACACTTCGAAGGTGTAAAACCCGAGAAAAATTTAATTTTTCTGAAAAATGGCAAAAACAGTAAAATTGTCGAAATAGTTTAGGGAGTCCTGTAAATTTTTCTAGATCTCGGATAATGAAACAGACTTCACCGTTGGATTCGTCTCGTGAAATCTAGTTACCTAGAAAATTTTCGTTGTATTCCGAGATAATCAGATTTTTTCGATTTTCGGGGTGTCAGTCTAGTGGACCAAAAAAATGGGATTTTTGAAAAAAAAAATCTCGAAAGTGAAAAATGAATTAGGAAAGTTCATTTTTAATATAAGTGAAATTAGGCAGAGATAAAAATAAGTTGTTTGGAGCGACGGGCTGAGGCAGGTTGTAGACACGTGGCGCAACATGGGCCACATGTCCAACTTAAGTAAGTTAGACAAAAGGGGTTAAAAACATGATTTTTGGGGCAGAAAATAGGAGATTTATGCTAGAAAACAAATCAAACATAGAGAAGAGAGGGTGTATAGAGAGAAGCTCCAACTTCTCTCTACGATCTACAGAAATCGGGAGGTCGTCTTCCGAAGGGCCAAAGTTTAAAGTCAGAATACTCGGCGGGGGCTATGCGTGGATACCAAAAACTCTAAGTTTCGCAAAGGTTTCATGCTAAAGATTCGGGAAGTCGAAAGCTCCAGGTTCAGGAAGTGTTCGCGGAACTTCCTCGGGTCGTTGCTCACTCTTCAAGAGGTAAGGATCCTTCCTACTTTGGTTTATTTTCCATTCTAGAAGCTGTTTGGTTGAGTTTTAATGCCCTAAGGGGCTATTTGGAAAATTAATGGGTTATGAGAATAGTACCCTGTTTTAACACTATATGATGTCTAGTTTTTGGTGCTGATTTTTGGTTATAAAAAGTGAGAATTTGGATAGAATCCTTCAATGCAATTGTAGCCCTATCTGAGAACTTGATTTTAGGCTTTTGAATCACCCAAATTGGATATCTATAACTCAAGTTATGGTCCGTTTTTTGGGAGTGCCACAGGCTGCCCCATTTTAGCCGAACCTACTATCTAGATTTTTGGGACTGATATTCGGTTGGGAAAAAGTGAGAATTTTGGCTAGTATCCTTCAAAGATATTGTAGACCTATATGAGAAATTTATGTTAGGCTTTTGAATAACCCAAATTGGACATCTATAACTCAAGTTATGGTCCGTTTTCTGAGACTGCCACAAGCTACGTCGTTTTGGCCGAATCTACTATCCAGATTTTTGGGACTGATTTTCGGTTGGGAAAAAGTGAGCATTTGGGATAGTATCCTTCAAGGATATTGCATCCCTATATGAGAACATGATGTTAGGCTTTTGAATCACCAAAATTGGACATTTATAACTTAAGGTATGGTGCATTTTCGGGCGCACGAGTACGCCCCTGTTTTAAAGCGGAACCTCTGTCGATTTTGGACTGATTTTCGGTTGGGAAAAAGTGAGAATTTGGACTAGTATCCTTCCAGGAAATTGTAGCTCTATTTGAGAACTTGATGTTAGGATTTTTAATCACCCAAATCGGACCTCTAAAACTAAAGTTATGGTCCGTTTTCCGGGACTATTACAACTTAGGATGTTTAATGATTTGTGTCCAAATTTTTTAAACAATTGGTATATGATTGTAGTATATCATTGCTTGAATTGAGTGATATACTTGGTTGAAATTGTGTGGAACCAAAATTATGTGTTCAAATGGTTTGTCTTGTGATGTGTTTGTATATGAACAAGGCTATTGCATGGCTTGGTTGTAGGATATTTGTGGACATGGTGTCACAATTAAGCCTAGAGTATAATGTAAGTCATTGTTTGATTGGTGATAACATTTAGATGTCAATATATGTCTATATAATATGTTGACATGTATTGTGTGGTTTATTTGGAAATTGTATGTTAATTGATATGATTGTCCAAATGATGCATGGTTTAAAATGTTGGAAGCCAAATTGTTTGTTCTAATGGTTTGGCTTGTGAAGTGTTTGTGTATGAACAAGGCCATTGCATGAATTTGTTGTAGACTATTTATGGACATAGTGTCACAATTAAGCCTAGAGTATAATGTAAGTCAATTCTTGATTGGTAATGACTTGTAGATGTCAATATATGTGTGTATAATATGTTGACACGCATTGTGTGGTTTATTTGGAATTTGTATGTTAATTGATATGATTGTCCAAATGATTCATGGGTATTATGCATGGTTTAAAATGTTGGAAGCCAAATTGTGTGTTCTAGTGGTTTGGCTTGTGATGTGTTTGTGTATGAACAAGGCCATTGCATGGCTTGGTTGTAGGCTATTGTCACAATAAAGCATAGAGTATAATGTAAGTCATTGCTTGATTGGTGATGACTTGTAGATGTTAATATATGTGTGTATAATATGCTGACATCTATTGTGTAGTTTATTTGGAAATTGAATGTTAATTGATATGATTGTCCAAATGATGTATGGGTAATATGCATGGTTTAAAATGTTAGAAGCCAAATTGTGTGTTCTAATGGTTTGGCTTGTGATGGGTTTGCGTATGAACAAGGCCATTGCATGGTTTGGTTGTATGCTATTTGTGGACATGGTGTCACAATTAAGCCTAGAGTATAATGTAAATCATTGCTTGATTGGTGATGACTTGTAGATGTCAACAAATGTGTGTATAATATGTTGACATGTATTGTGTGGTTTATTTGGAAATTGTATGTTAATTGATATGATTGTCCAAATGATGCATGAGTATTATACATGGTTTGAAATGTTGGAAGCCAAATTGTGTGTTCTAATGGTTGGGCTTGTGATGTGTTTGTGTATGAACAAGGCCATTGCATGGCTTGGTTGTAGGCTATTTGTGGACATGGTGTCCTATGATTAAACCCTAGAGTATAATGTAAGTCATTGCTTGATTGGTGATGACTTTTAGATGTCAATACATGTGTGTATAATATGTTGACATGTATTGTGTAGTTTATTTGGAAATTGTATGTTAATTGATATGATTTCCAAATGATGCATGGTTTAAAATGTTTGAAGCCAAATTGTGTGTTCTAATGGTTTGGCTTGTGATGTGTTTGTGTATGAACAAGGCCATTGCATGGCTTGGTTGTAGGCTATTTGTGGACATGGTATCACAATTAAGCCTATAGTATAATGTAAGTCATTTCTTAAGTGGTGATGGCTTGTAGATGTCAATATATGTGTATAATATGTTGACATGTATTGTGCGGTTTATTTTGAAATTGTATGTTATTTGATATGATTGTCCAAATGATGCATGAGTATTATGCATGGTTTAAAATGTTGGAAGCCAAATTGTGTGTTCTAATGGTTTGACTTGTGATGTGTTTGTGTATGAACAAGGCCATTGCATGGCTTGGTTGTAGGCTATTTTTGGACATGGAGTTACAATTAAGCCTAGAGTACAATGTAAGTCATTTCTTTATTGGTGATGACTTATAGATGTCAACATATGTGTGTATAATATGTTGACATGTATTATGTGGTTTATTTTGAAATTGTATGTAAATTGATATGATTGTCCAAATGATGCATGGGTGTTATGCATGGTTTAAAATGTTTGAAGCCAAATTGTGTGTTCTAATGGTTTGGCTTGTGATGTGTTTGTGTTTGAACAAGGCCATTGCATGGCTTGGTTGTAGGCTATTTGTGGACATGGTGTCACAATTAAGCCTAGAGTATAATGTAAGTCATTGCTTGATTGGTGATGACTTATAGATGTCAATATATGTGTGTATAATATGTTGACATGTATTGTATGGTTTATTTTGAAATTGTATATTAATTATTATGATTGTCAAAATGATGCATGGGTATTATGCATGGTTTAAAATGTTGGAAGCCAAATTGTGTGTTCTAATGGTTTGGCTTGTGATGTGTTTGTGTATGAACAAGGCCATTGCATGGCTTGGTTGTAGGCTATTTGTGGACATGGTCTCATAATTAAGAATAGAGTATAATATAAGTCATTGCTTGATTGTTGATGACTTGTAGATGTTAATATATCTGTGTATAATATGTTGACATCTATTTTGTGGTTTATTTGGAAATTTTATATTAATTGATATGATTATCCAAATGATGCATGGGTATTATGCATGGTTTAAAATGTCAATGTATCATTCATCATATATATGGCATGGTATAGGCATGGAATGACATAATTGCATTTCATATGCATGGGGACATCGCATTAATTGGGTGCTTGTGCATGGTCATAATCATTCATCATTCTTGGTGAGTGGGTGGTGAGTTCGGTACTTTAGACTACGCCCAACGGAGTCTCATGGGTTCATTTCATAGCTTTGAATAAAGTTAGTTATCGGAGACTATCTAATGCTTTTGAATAAAGCAGTTTATCGGAGATTGTCCAATGCTTTTGATTAAAGTGGTTTATCGGAGACTATCCAATGCTTTTGATTAAAGTGGTTTATCGGAGACTATCCAATGCTTTTGATTAAAGATGTTTATCGGAGACTGTCTAATGTTTTTTAATAAAGTTTTTTATCCGAGACTGTCCAATGCTTTTTAATAAAGCTATTTATCAAAGACTGTCCAATGTTTTTTAATAAAGCTGTTTATCGTAGATTGTCCAATAACTTTGAATAAAACAGTTTATCGAAGGATATCCAATGAGTTTTAAAAAAACAAAAAGATTTTGTTTTGGATAAAGGGTCATTGGGTGAAACACCAATGACAAGTTTTACACTTGGCATAAGCATGTGTGAGGGAGTCGGTGAGGACTCGTGTTAAAGGCATGGTGAGTGACACTTCATTAATGGCATGTAGGCATTCCAGAGTAGAAACTACATTTTACTTGGAATGTTTGATTGTGTGAACATGGCATCGCATATTGCACTGGGGTAGGGAGTAGCTGTAGGGTTGCCCCCTCTTTGGGCATTTGCTCACCCGTCGTGAGTCCTCCTTTCGGTACGGGGAGTATACGGGGTGGACGACGCTCACTCGAGGCAGTTATGAAGAAAGCCTGGGTTATGGCTTGTAATTAATTTTTTTGTAAAGAAGCTTGGAACAAACTAGTTCTGGCTTGTATTTTATTAATAAAGGGTATAAAAATGCTGGAACAACCTCGTTCTAATTTGTAATATTTGTGAGAGTGTTGTAATTAAACTCTTGAGGACTATGGTAATTAGTCCTGTATATTCTGTAGTGTGGATGAGTGGGTCCGATTAGGTCACTTTCACTCATAATTGGACCTAGTGCAGTCATTGTATTATATTGGGCTATGTTGCTAGGTTTTTTTGTACATATTGTATTTTGGGTAGAGCTCCCTGTAGAAAGGTGACTATGGTGTGGTGTCGGGTTACCTGGCATCCATGAGTCTTCCACTGGTTAACGGGTTGTCAACAGACCCCTGGGTTTTGGAGCGTCATAGAAGGTATATTTGGGAATAGATCTAGAAGAAAAATAAGTGGAAGCCATTGTTGGACATCTTCTGTATGAAAGGCTAAAGAGAGTTGAGGAATGAGGATTAACTTGTTGTCTTTCAATACTTATTGAGGCAAACAAATATTAAAACTAAAATAATATTTGTATTTATTCACATGACAAAATTTTATTTTATTTTAAAATAAAATTATCCTTTTTATATGCTTAACAAGTTTAAAGTCATCTATTCACCATGACCAAAAAGTAATTACGGGGAGGTGGGAGCTTTTTCGACATTTAGTAAAAAAAAAAAAAAAAACCTAAAATGCAATATGTTATGTTGAGAAACATTTTTAAATTTAGTGTATTTTTTATCATATGGAAAGTGTCTTTTGAACACTTTATGAAAACCTTAAATTGTAATTGAAAATGTTTTTTAAGAAACACTTTCTAAAGTTTTATAAAATTAAGAATTTAAACTGAAAGTGTTTTTTGAAAGAACTTACTTTCTAGATTAAGTTTTAGAAATTTTGAATTTAGATTTAAGTATTTTTGTATAGAATTTTTAGTAATTTTGAAATTTGAAATTATATTGAAAATTTATTTTAAAAAGACACCTTTATTTTTTTAATCTTCATTCTATGTGAAACCCCATCACAACATGCTTTTCTTAGATTTATTTTTAATTTTTGTATTATTTTTCTAAAACTTCATTTGGGTGGGTGTCTTAAAAGATCACCACCACAAATTCAAAAAGCAATTAGGTCTCCTATCATTTTCATAGCATATATAAAAGGAAGTTTCCTAACTTGTTTTCCTTTTGGTGTCAAAACGGGAGCAGTAAGCACATGGGTAATTTTTAAAAGAATACGGAGAAGGACCCATCCACCACAGATATTTCAAATCACCTTTGTTTCCTAGCAGTTGAATGCCAAACAACTTTATCCTTTTCTAGGTCTCGGATTCGAGTAATAGTGGTACTTTGTAACTAAAATATTTAGTTTAAAAAAAAAAGAAAAAAAACTTCATCTTTTTCCTCTTCATTTGTTTTCATCACTCAATATGGGTTCATTTGACCAGCATAGGTGATCCCTTTTTTACTTTTTCCTTCGTGCAATATATTTTTTCTTTTATGGGGCTACATGAAAAATTATTTGAGTTATGTCATTTATAGGTATCTTTTTTATTTTAAAGTTTTATTTTAAGATAAAAGGTATTTTTAATTACAATGAAACCAGAGAAAATCTAATTTTCTGAAAAAGGGCAAAATGGTAATTTCGGTCAAAATTCGAAATTTTTCTAGATCTCGGATGACGAAACGGACTTCATCGTTGAAATCGTCTCGCGAAATCTAGTTACCACGTCGAATTTCGTTGAATTCCGAGACAGTCGGAATTTCACATTTTTCGAGGCATCGGGTGTCGGGTGCCGTATGACAACTTGTGAGAAACATGTGATGTGACAAAAGTCACCTACTACAATTACCCATGTGACACATGTTGCATGATTAGTGAGGATGGAGATAAATGACTTGGATTAAGCCATGTGTCAAAAAGCCTTTCAAGTCAAACTAAAGGGACACAAAGGGAATTAAGTGAAAAGAATTAAAAGAATAAAATAAGACAAAAGACCATCTTCTTCTCCATTTTAGAAATTTTAGTACGTGCGTGGAGAAAATCATTTTAGAGAGAAGCTCGGCTTCTCTCTAGATTTCTGAGCGTTCGAATCAGCCAGGTTCTCGTCGGGCGAAGCTCTAAAGTTGTTATCGGTACCCAAGGGCTACACATGGACACTAGTTTTTGGGGAGTTTCGACAACTCCAAGAGGTAGGGGTCTTCTCCTACTTGGTTATTTTTGGTTTTAAGAGCCTTGTGAATGTTTTGGTTGATTTGAGGCCGTGAGTGGGCGTTTGATCAGTCCCAAAACTTGGGACTGAATTGTTGGAAAATTTGGAACCCATTTTGGATAGTCCACGGACTGTTTGGGTGGTTTGTGTGATAATTTATGCAATAAATTATGGTTTGGATGTTGTTGGGCTGGAAATGGCCATGGATTTTGGTTCCACAAAGTGGAACCGATGCTAGGTGAGAGGGCTACCCACGGACGATACTTTGCTCGGTTGAGGCTGTTAAAAGCAGTCCTGGTTTTTGTAGATAGATAGAAAATGTCCATGTGTTATTTACATAGAAATTACTTGAAGAATGGCCTGAATTTTGTGGAAAGGAGGTATTGTCATGAAAATTTAATTAATGTTAACATGAGTGTTTGAATTATATAAAAATATAATTGTGTGAGAGCCATTGGAATTAAGTTGGATTGTTGATTAGCTCAAGTGAGCTAATTTTGATGTTATTGCTATGAATTAAATAACATGTGATTAGTATGTGAATTTGTTAATATATGCATGATTGAGATATATTAGCATGTGTTGCATGAAAATGGCATAAGGCATTTCATATGCACTGGGGCAACTTAGAAAATTAGGTGTGAGTGCATGGCATGGAAAGAGAAAATGGAAAGAAGTTGAGAAAATTCAGGAAGATTTTAAGAAGAATTACCTTGGAGAGTGGTCAACCCGGTTTAATGTCGGAGGCTGACCCGGCTGATTGTTTGAAAAAATGATCCAGGAGTTCACCTCGGAGGGTAGTCCAATATATTTAACTTCGAGCTTCGATAGATACGTTTCGAGAACAAAATGTTTGTTTGAAAAGCGATGTTTTCTCACATTTGAAAAACGGGCATGCGTGAAATTGATGATGAGGACTTTTGAGAAGTGGGAAAGGGTGAGTCATTTCTCATCCATATCATGTAGACATTCAAGTCGGATCATGTATTTGCTTGAATGCGTTTATATTCAGATCGTACATGTGCACTTAGGTGGGAGTAACCCATGTAGGATAATTCAACTGCGGGCATTGCTCACCTGTTGAGGATCATTATTTCAGAGTACGGGGTGTTCGGAGAGCTGACGCTCACTAGAGGCCGATTTTTAGAAGAAAGCCGGATTGTGGCTTTGATATTTTTCTTGTATAACATGTATTAGAATTTTAAATTTTAATATATGGTTGTATTAAGAGTGATGTATCAACTCTTGAACTATGGTATTATAGTTGATGTATTTTGGTGAGTATTGATGTATGGGCCCAAGTGGCCATTTTTACTCATGTATAGGTCTCATATATGAGACACAGGTATTCCGCGGGTTGACGGGTTGTCAACGGACCCCTGAGATTTGGGACGTCACAGTGCCTGTTTGGTTCAGTTAATAAATGTCAATGGCATGATATTCAAATTAAACTCAAATCCTAAAGTTTGAGCTTTTAGGAGAGTTGGTCATTTAACATGGTATTAGAGCTTAGTTTGACAAGAGTTCTTTCGAGCCCACCTCTCTATAATTTATTTCCCATTTGTTGATTTGAAAGTTCATAAAGGACTCCATTTGGTTTGTTTAACTCTCCACGTGAGAGAGGGTGTCAAAGACATGTTATTCATATTAAACCCAAATCTTAAAAGCTTGAGCTTTTAGGAGAGTTAGTCATTTAACAGTAGCTAATAATAGATAGCTAGTGTTGGTAGTTGATAGTTGATACAAATAGTCAATAGCTGTAGGTAATTATAAATTAAAAGTAGTTAATTGAAGGTTACTTTGCCTATATAGAAATGATATGGAGATGTAAAAGTAATGCATGTATATGTAGAGAAAAGAGACCAAAAATAAAAAAAATAAGATGACTTCATAAAGTTGTCGAACCATTAATAAAGAAAAAATTATTTTAAAATGTACCCTTGAATAATCATGGTATTCCTATAGTTCAGTTTAAGAACATAAAAAAATTCCATGATAGCGATAGTGTTCCATAGTGAAGTGAGGATGGGGGTAAACGGTTAAAAAAATATTTTACCTAAGAAAAATTATTATGTTTCATGTTTTGAAATATTTAAGCTTATTCTTTTTTAATCCGATAATCTTTAAAAATAATGGAGTTAGAATATAAGTTCAGGGGCATAGATTATTGGCTAAGGGCTAATAGTTGAGTTGGTTCAATGTTCTTAGTAGTTTCAAGGGGCCATACAATAGGAAAGGGGTTTGATTCTTAGAGTCTGTAAGTGCAATTTTGATAGGCTGATTTGTGCTATGTGAAATAGTACATCTATGTGCGCAAGTGTACACGTCGCCTTAAGTAATATAATGATAAGTAAAAGTATCGTCCCACGAGGAATTGGGATACTAAGTACCGACTCTAATCTAGCCTAGGTGTGCACCACTACACTGCACAGGTGAAGATAGGAGATGTGACATGGGAATGGGACTCCTTCACCTACTTTTCGGACATTGGTGGGTCCATTTCAATAAACAAATCCATAAGGAAATAAAAATTCTAATACCACCACCGTAGTGGTGGTTAGCTTTATCTTATACATATTCCTGAGTCCCATTTACTTGTACATAAATAACTTTCACTATTACAAAAACTTTTACATTTACATTACAAATCAAATTCGAAACTGTAGTTGGACTCCTACAGTCTTTGGCCTGGTTGATAGGAAATCCACAAATGTCCTCTTTGGCACCTACACGGATGAAACACTCGTGCTAAGCTTATAACTTAGTGGGAAACAGATATGACCACTTGAAGTGGTCCACATTTATATAATACATATATCATAAAGCATATGTCAGAGTTTACGTATACAAAATTCTATAATAGAGTTTTCATGTTCATAATTCTTGTAACGAAACTTTCATATCTCCCGTAGGAGTTCAGAACATATATCATATACAAGGAGTACCTGAGGGTACAATATAGAACAGAACAGACTGATTTCTTATGCTTACTTCTTATTCATCATTCATATTCTTATCATTTAATTTCATGTATCTTATTATTTGGGTATACAACATATCAGTATTTGCTTGCATAGACCTCTAATACTGAATGAGAAGGACACAGTACAATAAGTACCTAAAGGTACGGTACGATACTAAACAGAGACATGCCTACCCATGTAACAGAAGTGTCGTAGCATGTGGGAGATACCAAAGATCGGAGATGTGCCTACCCCGCGTGGCAAGAGTGCGGTAGCACTAGTAGGAGTGTTGAAGCAGCGATCAAGAGCGTGCTTGCCGCATTAACGAAGTGCCTATGCAGTAGGAGTGTCGAAGCAGCGATCGGAGATGCCTATTCATTCTTATTGATCTTAAACGAGCATATAATTATATGTATTTCAGAACTCGTTTTACCATTCTTAATCCCATTAGCAAAAGAGGCAAGAAATAATGTTTGCCCAACGAACGGATCCGCTTCACCTCGACGACGAGGTACATAATATTTTTCATATAACTTTTATACTTGTACGAACCCTTTCATTCACTTATTAGGGTTCTCATTAATCCAATGGATAATTGTTAGAATTAACGGAAGAGGAATCAAACGGGGAACTTGGTATGCCTAGGCGGACACGAAGTGCGAAACCCCTAGGCTAGAGTCCGCCTAGGCGAAGGGGCCTCTGCCTAGGCAGAGCTCTACGCCTAGGCGTAGGGGTGTTGAGCTGAATGCAGAAATGGTCAGATTTGGCCCTTTTCATCAGAAATTTCTTCTAAACTATAACCAAATTTGGCCCTTAGGGCATAGATTTCACCTAAACAGTTATGTATGAACCTCATAACCAAATTTATCAATGTTTATTTCATCATGAAGATGGCGATTTCACTAGTGTATATGCAAATCTCTCTCGAGCATTTGCATACTACCCTTAGGATTAGGTATTTTGCATCTCTGCTCAACCTTAGATTTCTAAGGGCACATTAAACACAAGAAACCCTAATACCACACCTAATCTCATTTATATCTCTATCTCATGATAATTAGATGGTAAATCATCCATGGTCTAATTTTAACTCTCACCTCTCGGATCTTGAAACAAACCACAATTGATGCAAATATAGCTAAATACTCACAAGCATTACGATCAAATGAAATACTCAACATAAATAAGAAATAAAACATAAATTAATAGAAATTAAGAGAATCATACAAACTTATCTTTGGCTACATCTAAACGTAAAGAAAAATAACTAAAACATAATTATGAGAAGAAATACAACCATCCAAGGAAGGGAAAACAGAAAAGGGAAGAAAAGAAACATATCTGGTGGAGAAGCTTCCTTCTTCTCTTCCATCTTTCTTCTAAGAACTGAAACGTAAACCCTAGAAGAGGGTGAAAAATCTTCAAGAAGGAGGAACCCCAAGAGAGGGCCACCCTCTCTTCAATTTCCGACCTCCAAAGCAGGCCTTTGTTGAGCCCGATTTCCCTTTTGGCCAAGCAGAGCATACAAGATGGGCCCATTGACATAGGCCTCGCCATCATGCTGTAGCGTGATAGATTTGGCATTACGGTGTGGAGAAAATCGGAAGCTACTGGAGGAGAAGAAGCCAAACCACGTTGAAGCATGGGATGCTCATGCTATAGCGTGGGGATTCTCACGCTATAGCATGGAGATGCTCACGTTAAAGCGTGGGCAATTCTCACGCTACAGCATGGACATTCTCACACTATAGCGTAAAGAACTCCATGTTGGAGCGTGATTTCCACTCTCTTCTTGATGATTTTCTGAGCCACCGGTAGACCGTTTGAGCAACCGATCGACCAATTGCTCTTCCTTTTGCTTCTCGACTTCTCGAGGCCGTAACTTCTTCATCCGGACTTCGAATCATGTGATCTTGGTATCTACGGAGAGCCCTCGAAGTCTAGAACCTACATGCCAATGAGGGAGCCATAGAAGGACATAACATAGGTAAAATGATTACATGTTTACTGCGACTGCATGATGACTTTGCCAAATTTTCTTTGATTTCGCTCATTTCTGCTCAATGGTTAGCCTAATCACAAAATTGAGAAAAGAGAGCATTAGAACATTTATTTATCTCATAAAACTACTAAAACCTAAGCAAAACATGGGGATAAAATTAGTATTTAAGATACCCATCACACCCCTAAATGTAAATCTTTGCTTATCCTCAAGCAAAGGAAAAACACACATATGTACAACACACTAAAACATATATGAGTGGAGAATGGTGCTAGCAACAAGATAAGAGGATACCATTACAAAGTTCTATGGAAACAATATAGCCTACATGGGATCCCAACACATTTAAGATCTTTAAAGACAAGGTATCTATGGGCATGGTGATAAAGGCAAACTTTGCTCTCAATTTCTCAATGGATCCTTCCAAAAGAAACTCCATGAAAATGGTATGTTAGATCTCAAACATGGATGGAGGTTCCAAGACACTTTTCAACCAAACTCAACTCACTCATTCGAAAGACAATAACAAAAATAGGCTAAGAACGCACCTTTTATTCAATATAATAACTCGAAAGTAGGATGCAATGCTAAGGCGCTCTAGAAAAGTGTCCATGTAACGGGAATCTGTTAGTGACTCCCCAGCAGTTGGTTAAGGGCAGCGAGCATTAAGTTCCCCTCGAACTTCACCCCAAACATTCAACTAGAAAACAAAAGAACCTACTTGTGAGACTGAACCATCCTCTATGCCATGTAACGGGAAGTGAAGTCAATGACTCTCAACCAATTGGCTTAGGGCATTAGGCTTTGAAAGGCCCCTATGACTATACCCGTGATTCCGATTAGAACAACTCACTTATTTATCTCTTTTTCTTTATTTTTCATATTTTTTTTCTATTTCCTTTTCTTTCTTTTTCTCTTTTTCTTTTGTTTTTGGTAATGTGGGGCTCATTGGCCCTCTTTATTGAGTTGTCCCAACATATAGGTTAAGGTCTCTCGAGTAAGTTTGGTTTGAGAAGAAGAGGCCGAGAAACCTCGATGTACAAATGAGATCAATTGTGTGTGTGTACAAGTTCCATTAAGAAGTGGTTCCTTGAAAAACATGAAAGCTCTACAACAAAGCCTCCCACAACCACTAGATACACTCAATGTCATATCACATAAATGTGATAATATCCCAAGTCTTGGCCAAATAAACAAACTTTTGAAGCACAATGTCAAATCATTCTCCAAGAAATTATTAAGCACCGAATCAATTCATATGAGACACAAAACACAAACATAAACATGCATTGAAATTAACCAAAGAACCAAAACAATTAAAAGGCTCAAGGCACAAGATTCTAAAGCATGTACCATGTTTACCAAACTGCAACCCATTTCCACCCCCAAACTCAAATGTTACATTGTCCTCAATGTAATAGAAACATGAAAAAAAAGAGAGGTAGAGGGGACTCCCTTGATGATTAGAGCTGATCATGACCATTGGTTGAGTTTTGCGTGATAATTGAGGTTGCTCACCACCCTTTATTAGTTATCATAATCTCTAACCATACATCCTCGCAAAGGATACACTTTATGCATTATGTTCTTCATGCTTGAGATAATCTTGATCCTTTGAACCTACAAAACACACAAACACAAAAACAAAAATCAAACTAAGAAAGACTTACTAAAATAAACAAGAAAACTAAAAATATAAAAATGAAAGTAAGAAAATAAAATTGCGCTTGGGTTGCATCCCAAGAAGCTGCTCCATTTTTCGAGTCCAGCCAGACTCTACCAACTACAGATAGGTTGGTGATTTCGGCCTCCATCCTTCTCTAAGAGGTGATAGTTGTGCTCAATCAACATCTTGAGAACATAGTCTTCCACAATTTTATTATTTTTTTTATTTTCTATTTTATTTTCTATTTTTTGTTCACAATGGTGGCTTCCATTTCCTTACACAACTGAACAATGCACTCATCCAACTTGGACATGGGGGTTACTTCTTCAATTTTCAACTCTTCATGCATGTCACCCCATGGAGCCATCTCCGGAATAGTCTTTACAATTTCTTCTCCTGTCGTGTCATGTGATTTTGGAGAAGTTAGCTCATCTTCCTTTACAACTAAGGTTTTCCATTCTTGTGCAACATTCTCCATTCTTTGAAGCTTCTCAAGTTCTCCATCATTGCTTGAGGTGATATCCTCGTTGTAGCTCAAGTCTTCTTTTTCTTTAATCACCTCAAGATTGAATGGCAAGTTCTTTCGTTGACCTTTAAAGGACGTTTCAACTATGTTCTCTCCCTCATTCATGTATTTGGCCACTTGCCCTAGTACACCCATTCCCTTCTCTATTGGAGGTTGTTGTAGCTCCATTTCATGTTCAGTACCAGAAGTGACCCTTGGAGTCTTTCTCTTTTCCAAGCTCTCAAGTGATATGGGCTGAATTTGAACATTAGTCCTTGTCTCTCCCTTGAGTAATTTAGCCCCACACTTAGCCAATTTAACCATTGTGATGGCTAGTTCATCCACTCCACTTTCAAATTTTGACTCCTCTTGTGAAGGTGTGTGCACCTTCTCCATGAATTGAGATTGAGATGTTGTCGATTCAACTTGAACTCTTCTTGGATTCGATAATAGTTGCCTCTAGGTTAGACATTTCCTCTTACGGAGGTTCACTCGTTTTCATTTTGAACGCATAAAACCTAGGCAAACCATCTTGAGAATAGTCCATATCACTTACATTAAAATTTCATTTTCAGCTTGGACCATGGTCAATTAACGAGATCTTCTCACTTGATCCATAGTTTTCCTCTAGACTTTCCCTTGGACATTTGAAATTGGGCGTTGTTCCGATGACTGTTGGTTGGTATGATCGTGGACAGGATCATTTGGTTCTGGGACAGGATTGATTGACTGCATTGTGGATGACGGGAACCATCAATTATGGATACAATAGCAGATATATTGATTTGTTCAGAATGTTGTGACTTGGGTTATCAACTCTCAACATGTATTTTTGATCTCATGGTTGGGGAGTGGTTATCAGAATCATGCGGGATCGATATGTTATAAATAGATAAATTAAGAATAATGACAAGAGTAAAACATATTATATCAAATGGGACATCTTCAAACTCGTTAACGTATGTTATGAGCATTGCAATATGATAGCATATATAGTATGTGGTATATTAAAGATCGTTATAACATATAACATTCAGCTGTATTATTCTTTGATGTGTTGTAATAAATATGTGAATATGTCACGTTAATACTTAATACTATTAAGCCTTATTCAACATTCAGCTAAATAAAAGTTCTATTTAACATTAAGTAAAAAAAGAAACAAACGCCTTTTAGTGTAACCTATCATTGTTATTGTTGAAATAGCGAAAGTTTTAAGTGGCCTATGGTCTCGTGGTTTTTATGTAAAACCCCAGAAAATCCTAATTTTCTGAAAAAGGGTAAAACAGTAATTTCGATCAAAATCCGGAATTTTTCTAGATCTTGGATGACAAAACGGACTTTACCATTGGACTCGTCTAGCAAAATCTAGCTACCACATCGAATTTTGTCAAATTCTGAGACAGTCGAAATTTCACGTTTTTCGAGGCACTGAGAGTGGTGAGGGATACTTGGAGCATTTGAGTGGCTCAAGAGGTGCCACGTGTCATGTGAAGAATGAGTCAAACATGAGCTCAAATGGGACCCATGAGAGACATGTAGCAACATGTGATTGGGTGAAAATCCATGATAGATGGATAAGGGGATAAGGTGTAATCTAAGGAGCCAATGGGAGCTTGACACTTGGCAAGTGAAAGGTCACCAAGTTGATCCCTATCTTCTCCCAACCGGTTTGGGAGGGAAAAAGGGAAAAAGAGAGAGAAAGAGAGAGAAAGTGAGAGAAAGAAGAGGATTTTAGAGAGAGAAAGTCTACATTCTCTTTAGATTTCCTGGCGATCGGTCCGTCAAATTCCGGCGAGACAAGAGGCAAAGTTGATCCCCCTTTGCCACAAGAGCTACGCGGGAGTTCTACCGTGTGTGGAGTTTCGGCAACGGGAGGTGAGTTTTCTTCTACATGGATATTCTTTGTCTAAAAAGACATGAAAATGGTTTTGGGTGTTGTAGTAGGAAATAGCCATGGATTCAGGTTCCAAAGTGGAACGACCCGATTGATGAAATTTTGTCCATGGGCGGCCGCGGGCTTGATTTGGGATTGTTAGAAATATTCCGGATTGTTTGTTGGACCAAAATGGTCCATGTAAAATTGCTTGTATGTTGTTGCTTGACATGGGGAGCATGAATGATGTGTAGATGGTAAAACTGTTATTGCTTTAATTGAATGGCTTGAAATGTGTATGGAAAATGATACGTTAATGCATGATAGTTGATGTGTTAACATGACTGTTTGAATTATATGATATATAATTGTGTATGAGCCATTGGAATTGGATATATGAATTGGCATTATTGCATTCATGTGCACTATGACATCACGTAGAGTTGGGTGTGGGTGTACGGAATGGTAGTTCACCAATCTTGGTGAATGTGGGTTGAGTTTGTCTTTAGGGATACGTCCAATAAAGACTCATAGTTTAGATCATAAAATGAAAAGTAATTAATCTGTGTTGGGCAAAGCAAGAAGGAGGCCGTTAATCCCCTCAGGTGAAAAGCCTGGAACATGGGTGTAAGAGACCCGCGACATGAGCCAAAATTTATGTATGGGTATAAGAGACCCGCGACATGAGCCAAAATTTCTGTATGGGTGTAAGTTTATCACTTAGAGTTGAGTGATAGGAGTCGGGATTGGCTCGGGATTGGTTACCCATTGGCAAATTGCTTTGGGTGTTGGTGAGTCGACAAAGGCTTGATATATGGGTGTCATTGGCATTACCAATGACGATTTCCACACTTGGCATAGGCATGTATGAGGGAGTCGGTGAGTGACTCGGGATATGGGCATGGAAAACATTTCATGCATGATATAAATAATTCCATGTACGAATTGTAAATTGTATAGAATGTGGATGTTGTGATGTGCCATTGCATGTGCATTTTAGGTCGGGAGTAGCCCTCGTAGGAGAATTCAACTATTGGGCATTGCTCACCCCGTCGTGGGATCCCCCTTTCAGGTACAGGGAGTATTCAGGAAGACGGCGCTCACTAGAGGCTGCTTTTTAGAAGAAAGCCAACATATGGCTTTGATTATAAATTTTTGTAAAACATGCATGAAACATTATGATTAATACATGTTTGTATAAGAGTGTAATTAACTCTTGAATCTATAGAAATGTATGGTTTTGTAACTGTATGGATGAGTATGGATGATGGGCCTTATTGGGTCATTTTACTCATGTATGGGTCTCATGATATGAGACACACAAGTTTCCGCAGGTTGACGGTAGTCAACGGGACTCTCGGAAATTTGGGGCATCACATTTTATCCTTTTCATTTGATGGTTTTCTGTTTCATATTGTGATTGATTTATTGTTGCTTAGTTGGCTTTGTTGTGTTAGCTAGTTTGATTATTGAAAACTCATTTTGGCACACAAAGAGGCAGATTAATTTAAATTATTAATGTATTTGTATTTTCCCAACATGATTTGATCTCTTCTCCCCTTCCAAGTTGATCATCTCTGAAAGTGTTGATGCCCATCCGATATAAATTTTCGAATAAGCAATCCGTAAAAGTGTAGTGAGCGTCTTCACCTCTAAAGCTTAAAAACACTTTGAAAAGGTATATTTGTGGATTTGCGGATCGAGGTAGAAGAAGAGGAAGCCATTGTTGGACAGATACCGCAGGAATATCTAGATATTTTGAAGTGGTAGCATTAAACTAAAATTTCTTAGTGAAAGATTCATATAAGAAATATAGTTGTTTTGTTGAGGCAAACAAATATTTAAGTTAAAACAATATTTATTATTTATTTACATAACAAAATTTTATTTACAATAAAATGTTTATCTTTTAATGATATGTAACAAGAGTCACTTATCTTTTCAAAACAGAAAAAGAAAAAGACAAAAAAAACACAAGAGTCAATTATTCACCATGGCCAAAAAGTAATGATGGGGAGGTGGGTGGATGTAGCCTTGAGGGTCTTAAAATTCACTCATTAGAAAAAAGTAGGGAACATGATGGTACACACCCACCAACTTTTTAGGTAGCAAGCAAACAAGCTTACTTCAAGTTGTAATTAAATTTGTTTAGACATTTAGTGTAAAAAAAAATATATATATTCGAAAAGGTTTAGAAATATTTCTAAATCTAGTATAGTTTTTGTCATGTGGATCTAAATGTCTCTTGGCTTTTTCTAAAATGTTTCTTGAAAAGACATTTTCTGAAAGTGTTTCTTGAAGAGAGATTTTCTACATTGAAAAAAACTTTCTCTAATTTTAAAATTTTGAATTTATACTTAAAGTGTCTTTTGAAGAACCGCGTTCATAATTTTGAAAATTTTGAATTTACACTAAAAGTGTCTTTTGAAAAGACATCTTCATAATTTTGAAAATTTTGAATTTAAACTAAAAATGTCTCTTGAACAAAAATTTTATAAATTGTTGAAATATTATATTGAAAGTGTCTTTTGAAGAAACACCTTCATAATTTTTAAGATTTTGAATTTATATTGAAATTATCTTTTGAAGAGACACTTTCTAAAAAATAAAAAAACTGACACTTTCTAAATTGTTGAAATGTTATAAGAAATTATCTTTTGAAGAGACACTTTCTAAAAAATAAAAAAAACTGAAAGTATCTTTTGAAGCTTTATCCTACGTGTGAAGCTTATGTGGAGAAAACTACACTATATTTAGGATTAGTTTTTAAACCACACTTTAAAAAAAAAAAAAAAAAAAATTTATTATTTTTCGAAAACATCCCACCTACCTCCCCATCATTACATTTTTGGTCATGGTGAATAAATGACTCTTGTTACATATCATAAGAGAATAAACATTTGTATTTTAGATAAAATTGTGCTATGTAAATAAATAATATATATCATTTTAGTTCCTTTAAAAAAAATATCATTTTAGTTTAAATATTTTTGTCTCAACAAAACAACAATATTTTTTATATGGTATAGGAGAGAAAGTTCAATTTAATGCTATCATTTCCCAGAAGCTATACTTTGCAAATCTACGATATATTATTGAAATAGATGAGACGCCTAGATGATAATTGACTAAGGTGGTGTTTCTTTTTTTTTACTTAATGCCATGAATTAAAATTTCCGATATTTCGGTCGAAATATCGGCGAAATATCGGATATCGGTGACAACTGAAGCAAAATCAGTCATGGAAATTCGTTTGAGGGAAAAATCGCTGAAAAATCGAAAATTTCGCCGATATTTCGGCAATATATCGGTATCGGACCGAAATTTCAGCGAAATTTCGATTGAGTGCATTCTGTAGCGAATTATTTTGCTTCGAAAATATCGAGAAGATATATGAATATCGGTAAAAATATCGAATATATCAGAATATATCGGGATATCTTAAATATATCAAATGATGAATTTGAAATCCTAACTGATCCAACGGTTATGGATTGATCCGAACAGTTTAAAGAGATCTAACGGTCATATTTGCACCAAATTAAATCCAACGGCTATAATTAAATTACAAATATTTTTTGACCATCCAACAGTTATTTTGACCCCAAAAAAATCTATAAATACCTCTAAAATCATTCAATTTGATCACAAATTCTCTCTACCAATATCCAATCTTCATTTCACTCCAAAAAATTTTCTTTGTGATATCTCTTAAATAACTATATATTAGTTTAATTTGATAGTTTATATGATTATTTCATATTTTAAATTAGTTAATTTAGTAATAATATATTAATAAATTAACATTTCATGTTCGTTAATTTTAAAAATCAAGTTATATATTAGTTAATATCGTGTATACATATTATAAATTTATAGTATTATATGAAGTTTTCATATTTTAAATTAGTTTAATTTAGTAATAATATATTAATAAATTAATTTTTCATGTTAGTTAATATTTGAAACTAGCATGTGGATGAACCCCGTTTGTAACATCCCAAAATATACCATAATAGTTTTATAACATGTTTAGGGTATAAAATAAGTTAAAATTTTATACGTTCGAAAAAAAAAAATGAAATTTTTATGAAAAAGGGAAAAACGGTAATTTTGTCGTTTTGTAATAGTACTAGAATGGCTCAGGGAAGCCTAGAAAATTCTCTAGATCTCGGATGATGAAGCAATTTGCGCGTTAAATTAAGTCTGTAATCTACTTCTACATCGAATTTCGTTACATTTCGAGACCGGTCGGAATATTTATGAATTTGCGGGCGTGGGTGTAGAGTGGAAACACGAAAAGCGAGTTGAGAAAAATCTCAAAATGGTAAATATTTAAAGAATATTCAATTTATGATAAATGAAATTGAAACCGGGACAAAATGGTTGTTTGAACTAAAACAGAACATGAAGTGAAAGAAAAGGGACATGTAGGTCCCACTTTTAAAAATAAAAATAAAAATAAAAATAAAATAAAACGATAAAACAAAAGAAAGAAGGAGCGTGGGGGACGGGCGGGCGTTTGTATATATATATTTTTTCTCTCGCTTCTCTCTTCGATATACGGAAATCGGACCGTCGGAATTCGTCGGGGCAAGAAAAAGTGCTCTACTCGACGAGGGCTACGCGTGGGAACCAAAAACACGGGATTTCGCCGAGTTTTCAATTAAAAATTTGGAAAATCCTATGTTTTGGTTTTTCTCAGATCTACGGCTTTCTGACGGTCGGAATTGGTCGGAGCAGGAGGCAAAATTGATCCACGCATCGCGAGCTACTCGTGGGTACTAAAATATTGGAGTTTCATGAAACTCCACGAGGTATGGATTTTCGTCTTAATACGTAAATAAATACGTATATGAATAGTAAATACGTAAATAAATACGTATGTGAATAGTAAATAGTAAATAGTAAATAGTAAATATTGAATAGTAAATGGTAGATAGTGAATAGTGAATAGTGAATAGTGAATAGTGAATACGTAAATGAATAGTATAATAAATAGTAAATACGTAAATGAATAGTAAAATACGTAAATGAATAGTATAATAAATAGTAAATACGTAAATGAATAATGAATAAATGATATGAATAATATGAATATAGGAATATATGATAGAAATACATGAAATTAGGAAGTATACGATTAGACAACACATGTTATAAATGTACAAATGATAGGAAAATAGTTACATGTATGATAAAGAAATCTGAATACTATAAATTGAAGTTAAAATATATATGAAAAATGCAAAGATACGATAGTCTGATAGAGTACAGGAATATATAAGTTAACAAAATATAAGATGTTACAAGTAGATGAAAAAATATATATGATCTGATTGGTTATATGCTAATATATGAGATGAATATATGATAGAACATGATATGAATACAAGAGTGAATAAATGGAATATGAATAGCTAAAACATAAACAGTATGATATAGAATAGACATATATGAAATGATATACATGTATTGTAAAAGAAAGAAATATGAGAATAGTGATATGAAACTACAAATATGAGAGCAATTGATTAAAGTTATCCCTTGAAGTAATATACGCATATGATTAGAGATAATAATAGTGTCGGGGAATGAATATTCTTGAATATAAAATACACATGATTATGCACTTGGGAACTGAGTAGAGGGATAGATAGGCATGCCTATAGGGATACGAGTTCTTTACGGCAGCATAGATTTAGAGATGTGAGGCCCCGTTTAGATTCGATGATGAATCCGTTTGGATCATTATAAGCGGCCGTTTAAGGTCATATAGATAGAGATCATTGTCTCATTACATGATAATGGCGCCTTCGGGCCTTATAGACCCTTGTTTCGCTGTGGAGTACAACGCCTTCGAGGAGCCCTTATAGTTTCCCATATCCGCTTCCTACAGGTATATCACGGACATGAAACTAAAGATAACATGTATAGAATATATGACATGATATGAGAAGCATAACACTGCTATGCGATGAAAGTATAGACAGTTATAAGAACAAGAAGTAAAGTACAAGATGAAAATGTACAATATGACAGTATATGAAAAGTACATAGTATATGAACAAGTATATGAAAATGACAAAGAACTGTATATGACAGTATATGGAAAGTACAAAGTACAGTACATGAAAAGTATATGAACAATACGGTATATGAAAGAGAAAAGTATATGACAAGTATACAAGTACAAGAAATAAAGTGTCAATGACACGAAATGTATATGACAGATAAAGTATATGAAAAACATATGAAAAGCACAGTGTATGACTATCATATGAAAAGTATAACAGGAAAACAGTATATGAAATGAACAACATATGAATATAGGTATATGAAAATAGTACATAAACAGTACATTAATATAGGTATATGAAAATAGTATATGAACAGTACATGAATACAGTATATAGAAAGTACAAAGTGTAGTACACAAAAAGGATATGAACAAGTAAAGTCGATGAGAAAATAGAAGGTATATGAAAAGAAATTATAATATATGAAAACACGAAAACATATATGAAAACATATGATAGTATATGATATGATAGTAAAAGTATAAGTCTTATATTTCTCACGGGAGATAAGCAGAAGATGAGATAGAAATTCACGTAATACGAAAATAAAAATATGATATGAAGTATTGGCTTTAAACCAATGTGAAAAGTACATAAAATATCACGAAGCATAAAGTATATGATAGAATAGAGCGATATGAATGTATGAAGTATATTAGATAAATCTGAGATGTGAGTATATGAACAGTACAAGATAAAAGCATATAATATGAAAGTATACGATAGTACAAGTATGAAAATGAAGAATGAAAAGTATAGCATGGGAGTGTAGCTACTACATGAAATAAGACATGATATATACATAGTCTAAGAAAAGATATATGTAATAGTACATAGAATGTAATAAGTCATAGAACTGAAAGATGAAAAAGACTAGAAACAGGTAAAAGATATATGAAAGTACAGTACATGAAAAGTATCAGATGAAAACATACAAAAGTACCGTATATAAAAAGTATAAGAATGTAGATAAAAGTGCAAGACAGTATAAGATAGGTTATATGAAAGTATTGGAGATATTAAAGTATATGATACATGCACAGTATACGAACATGAAAGGAAATGAATATGAAAGTATAGAAAACTTGCAAAGAACATGATACAAGAAACAATATGAAATAGATCAAGTATAAGATATAAGCAAATGACAAGAAATAGGCAAAGTATATGTGATAAATAGGAATACAGTAAAAGTATAGATAGAAGATATACCAAAGACATAGAATAATAAGTTATAGAATGAATATGGAATATGTAAAGTATAGGAAAAGTATAGATAAGAGCTATGCCAAAGACATAGAACATGTAACGGAAAAGATTGACATGCTATATGAATGTAAAGATGATAAGTAATAAAAGTTATATGAATATGTATAGATATATGAAATGCATATGTATAAGCTTAGATCGCTATTTGTGGTTGTCATTACTTATATTCCGTAAAGCGTAAAACATGCGGAGTTTTAATCCGTGTAAGAGTACGAAGCGAGAAAACAAGGATAGAGAACAGGACATCCCACATCAGCAGCACAGGCCATCTCAGAGATAGAGTGCTCACGTATTGCCCATAATCGATTTTATATGTATAGTTTTGTAATAGTAGAATGTAATAGTACAAGTAAAGGACTCTAGTATATGTGTATAGAATATAATAAATGCCACTATGGTGGTATGTATAATGTATATATAAAAAGAATTTTTGTTATTACAGAAATTGTGCATATGAATGAGAAAACAGGGACAGGTGTCATCTCTGAGAAAGAAAAGGTTAAAGAGTCCCAATCCCAAAGTGTGACACCCTTGCTCGACACCCCATCGGGTGCCGGGTTGGGGCGTCACAGAATTTCCTATCCATAGAGTAGTTGTAAATACAAGTCAAGACATTTATTCATGACATGTTTGATCTTATAATCAATATTATCGGAACACCATGTCTTGGTATGAGTATTGTCTTTACCAAGATTTTATCTATCCATCAAATGTTGCAATTGAGTCATATCGATTTTCATTTTGATTTTAAAAACTCATTGCAATATATATGACCCCGATTATTAATGTCATTTTACACTTTTAGAAAGTATTTTATGAAATTTAAAGTATTTTGTTAATTTTCGATATATCGATATTCATAAAAATATCAGATATATCTCCGATATATCCGATATATCCATAAAATGCAAGTACCGATATATCCATCGAAACCGATATTTCCAACCTTGCTTAATGCTAATAAAATTTTTGTTCAAAATAGTCCTTGATTGGATTAAGTATTTAGTTGTTTATTTCTTCTAAAAAAAATATAATCTTTTAATTTTTATTTAAATTTTGAGACAATAAAAAACATTCAATAATAAATCAATTGAATATATAACTTTCAATTGGATCATAAAATATATAATTTTCTTATATTTAAATATCTAGTTTTCTTAATAGAAAAAAACATTCAATAAAGCATTAAAAAAACCAAAAACCAAATATTAAGCATTTTTTATTCAACCAAAAATTTTAAAAATTTAATAATAAATAAAAAAAAGTTAAAAAACAAATACCATATAAGTCACATTGGGACCCCCAAGAAATGGAAAAACAATCACACACTTTCAAGCGTTGGGAGAATCAAACCCCAAAAAAGATGCTCTTTCGGCATATCAAGTTCATCCTCATTCCTCAACTCTCTTTAAGCTTTTCCAACAATGGCTTTCTTCTACTTCGATCCGCAATTATACCTTCCAAGTGTTTTTGAGTTTTAGAGGTGAAGACACCTGCTACACTTTTACAGATCGCCTATTCGAAAATTTGGACCGAATGGGCATCAACACTTTCAGAGATGATCAACTTGAAAGGGGAGAGGAGATCAAATCAGAACTTTTGAAAACTATTGAAGAATCAAGAATTTCAATAGTTGTGTTCTCAAAAACCTATATGCTCATTCCAAATGGTGTTTGGATGAATTGGCGAAGATCATGCAGTGCAGGGAAGAAATGAATCAAATACTCTTGCCGGTGTTCTACCACGTGGATCCTTAGGATGGCGAAAGCAAACAGGAGATTCAGGGAAGCATTTTCTATTCATGAAGGAAATGTAGATGAGAAGGTGGAAAGTTCGTGACTGAAATAAGCAATCCTAAGTGGTTTCCATGTGAATGTGAGTACCTTCAACCTTAATTTCTGCTTTTTCCATTCTAACTCATAAGGATTTATTAGATCTACTGCCTTTATTGAAAAAAAAACCCTTTAAATAAAACATGTGATTATGCAATGGGATTTGGGAAGATTTTAAAATTTATTATCTTATATTTGGATACCTTAAAAAATGAGAGGATTTTTTGGAAAAAAAATGGTAACAAATTTTATCCAACTTTTATTAAAAAATGAGCAACTTATTTTTTAAATAAATGAACTATTCATAAAAAAAAAAAGAAACTATTAGATTGGTAAGCTTAATGAACAAAATGGTAGCCTGACGCCATGAAAATGGTAGTCATCACCACTAATGGCCGACAATATAATTTCTTACAGATAAGGGTTAAATTTCTTTTTTTCATAAGTACTACACATGGTTTGACCTCCCAGGGAGCTTCCATGCCATTGATTACCGTAAGCCAATACAAATAGCATTTCATACGTTTCCTCTACTTTATTCTCTAGCATATACACTTGCTATAACATTGATAGATTTGTACACTTGCAATAACATTGATGGAATTGCACTCGAATATATAATTTAACAACTATGTTTCATTCCATTTTATTGCCCTTACCTTTGTTATGTTGAGAAAATCAAGTAAATATCACTAGATTTATGTCATATTTGTTAGGTTTTGCTATTCATTATAACTCATGAAGTGTTGAATTGTATTTTATAATTGACAGGTATGAGTCAAAGTATATTGAGGAAATTATTAATGACATTTCCAAAAGATTGAATCCTAACTTTGTGCTGATGATAATATGGTTGGGATGGTGGCCTAAAAACTATTATCGTTGTTAAGTAGTCACTTAAACAACATTCTTATAGTTGGGATTTATGGAAGTGGTGGAATTGGTAAAACTACCATTGCCAAAATTGTTTACAATAAGATCCAATGTGAATATGTTGATGCTAGCTTTCTTCAATATGTCAGAGAGAAATACAAAAAAGGTTTTCAACTACAACAACTTCTTAGTGATATGGTGGGGAAAGACATCCACCTAAGGGATATCAATGAAGGAGTCAATATAATAAAGGGCAGGCTCAACTCAAAAAAGGTTTTTATTGTTATGATGATGTGGATCAATTGGAGCAATTAAAGTTATTAGCTGGAAGTCCTAAATGGTTTGGCTTGGGAAGTAGAATTATCATAACAACCAAAGACCAACATTTGCTGGCAGAATATGGAGTAGATAGGTCACATGTGGTTAAGCAGTTATGTGATAGGCAAGCTTTTCAACTTTTAAGCCAACATGCTTTTAAACAAATTGTTCCACCAGAAAATTATATACACCAGTCAAATTGCATGATACATTATGCTCAAGGTCTTCCTTTGGCCCTTAAAGTTCTAGGTTCTTATCTTCAGGCCATGACAATTGATGAATGGAAAAGTGCATTGGATAAATTGAAAAAAAATCTTAAGCCAGAAATTAATAATGTGCATAAAATAGTTATGATGGGCTTACTCAATATGAAAAGGAGGTTTTCTTGGATATTGTGTGCTTGTTCAAGGGGGAATGCAAAGATGTTGTGTTAAGAATATTAGATGGTTGTGATTTATTTGCAACATGTGGAATAAGAGTTCTCCATGATAGATGTTTAGTAACTATTTCATACAATGTCATACATATGCATGACTTGATACAACAAATAGGTTGGGAAGTTGTTTGTGGAGAATGTCATGGAGATCCAAGCAAATGGAGTAGATTGTGGGATGTAGATGATATTTATAATACATTTTCAAGACAACAGGTACAAAGTAAATTCCCAAACATAATCATTAAAATAGTACACTACATTTTTTTAATGATTAATTGCCCATGTATTTGTAGTAATTTTTTTTTCTTATCCTAATATTTCATTATTGTTTTCCCAGGGGATGGAAAATATTCAAATCATATCTCTACACTTTTCTGAATTAAATGAAATACAATTTAGTACAAAAGTATTTTCCAAGATGAAACTTAGGTTGCTTAAAATCTATTCTAATGATCACGATGATTTGATGAGAAAGGAGCATAATAAAGTGCTTCTTCCTAAAGACTTTTAGTTTCCTCATAATTTGAGGTATTTTCATTGGAAAGGATACAATTTGAGGTCTTTACCTTCAAAATTTTATGGAGAGAACCTTGTCGAAATCAATTTGCAGTCTAGCAACTTAAAACAACTTTGGAAAGGCAATCATGTATGATCAATATTTAATTTCTTTTTCTTTATAATAATTTTCAAGTTGAAGGAATATTTTTATTAAAAGAGTGTGTTTTGTTATAGTGTGGGAAAGTGAAATTCGTTGATCGAGTAACTAAAATAGCTTGTCAAAATGCTGAAATTCTCAAGCATCCCAAATTTGGAGATACTATATCTTTAAGGCTGTAGAAATTTGCCTAAACTTGATTCATCTATTGGCAATCTCACAAGGTTGGATTACTTGAATTTAGGAGGATGTGAACAACTTCGAAATTTCCCTAGTCGTAAGAAGTTTGAATCTCTTGAAGTTCTTTATCAGCCTGGTCGGCATCCCAAACACAAAGTTTCTTTGAGATCCATGGAAGTATGGAACATTTGTCAGAGCTCTATTTGAACGAGAGTGGGATTAAAGAACTATTGAGTAGTATTGTGTGTTTAGCATCTCTTGAAGTCCTTGATCTCTCAAATTGTTCAAACTTGGAGAAATTACATGAGATCCATGGGAATATGAAATTTCTTAAGGAGCTTGATTTAGGAGGATGTTCAAAATTTGAGAAATTTTCGGACATATTTACTTATATGTGTGAAAACCTAGATAAATTTGAAAATTTTCACGAAATGGTAAATTTTCGCTACAATACAGGTTGCAAACCTAGAACTTCTCTAGACCTCGGATGATGAAATGAACCTCACTATTGGATTTGTCTCGCGAAATCTAGTTACCTAACTGAATTGCGCTGGATTCTTAGAAGGTCGGAATTTTATGTATTTCGAGGCGAAACGGACGAATGGCATGGTGACATGTGGCATGATGCCACATGGAACCATGCCCATGGCATGAGGGCCATGTGTACGACCACATGGCCTCATGCATGGGGAAAGAGCGAGGGGGTGACACATGCTCTCATGTGTCACCACCACTTGATCCCACACCAATTTGAGTGAAAAGGATGTTCGGTGGATGAAATAGAAAAAGAGAGAAAAAGAAAGGTAAGAGGGAGAAGGGAGGAAAGGGGGAAAAGAAAAAGTGGAAGGGAAGGTGTGCGTGGGGAGAGAGGAGAGGAAACCATAATAGGAGAGAAAAAAAAATGGAAAGGAAGAAGAAAAGAGAAGAAAAAAGAGGAAGAAAGAAAAGGAAGAGAGGGAAAGGAAAGAGGAAAAGGAAGGATTGTTGTGTAGTGAGCAGACCCAGATGGTGAAGAACCCGGAACTGCGCTACAAGAGGTATGTTTCCTCCTACTTCGGTTCATTTCACGCCTAGGGGCCGTGTAGGAGCCTAACGATTTTACCCCACTTCGGGGCAAATTATTTCATTGTGTAGTATGTTTTTGGTTGTGGGACGGTCATGGACCTAGTATATGAGTTCCTGGGACCATCGCGGCCGAGCACGACGTCTAGAAACTAAGCAAATGCGGGTAAGGCGGGGTATGCGAATTTACGCACCACCTGAATTAGCGGCACCAACTTAGGGCGACCACTTAACTTTCTTGTCAGACTTGTTCTACATGTTCTTGGACTCTCGAGAAATAATTAGTCCAAATTGAACAAGGTGATTCTCATTCAGTGCATCAAACAATGGGTCTAGAGTCACCGAATAGATAGGCAATCGTTCTGAACAGCTCGTTTCGGAACTGGGTTGCATTTGAAATGCTCGGGGCTGCGTATGGCCTGAGAAAGGAATTGCGTATTGAATTTTTGTGTGATATTTACAAATACTGGAATTTCTGGACTAAGTCTAGATTTTTTCGAGGCTAAGTATGACAGGATTTATGGTCGGGAATGGCTAATGTGTGTTATTACTGTAAATTGAATAATATGTTTATGTGTGAAATTATGTGATATATGTGGGATAAAAATGAAAATAATTATATGCATTAAACATAATTTATTCATGACCTTGACATGTAATGTGCGATTTTATATTTCATGTGACATACTTAGCGTACATGCAGCATGAAATGACATGTAATGACACTTGCATTGCATTTATGCCTGGCATGCATGACATGAGTGTGGTGCATGGAAATATTAGACCTTGTGTTTGGGGTTCGATGGTACATCAAAGTAAATGATTTTTGGATTAATCCCGGGTACTTCTTGGAGGCTGACCCAAGTGCGATTGAAGGTACAATCACACTATATCTCGGAGATTGTGTAACTAGCATTGCATGTGCACTTAGGTGGGGAGTAGCCCTTGTAAGAGATATATCTATTGGGCTTTGCTCACCCCGTCGTGGGATCACCCTTTTAGGTACACGAGAGGACGGCGCTCCTTCAAGGCCGTGAGTATGAAGAGGACCGGGTTGTGGCCTTGAACACTATGTTTATAAAATATATTGGGACAATCTGTTTTGATATATTTTGGTTTGTAAAAGAGTTGTATATCAAACTCTTGTATAATAATATGGGAAGTTGTATGTTTGCAAGAAAAATATAAAGAAATGAAATGAGTCCTTGTGAATGGGATTGACCAGTGTGGACATCGGATCATCCGACGCCCACGAATATTCCACGGGTTGAGGGTTGTCAACTGGACCCCCGAGTTGGGGTGTCACAATATGAGACATTTAAGGAAGCTTCATTTAAGTAAAAGTGGCATTAAAGAACTCCTAAACAGCATTGGTGTTTAGAACATCTTGAACTTTTTGACCTCAAAGGTTGCTCAAAGTTTGAGAAATTTCAGGAGATTAGAGGGGATATGAAATGTTTGAAGAACCTTCTTTTAGATAAGACTATTATTAAGGAACTCCCAAATAGCATTGGGTCCTTGACCTCTCTTCAGACTCTTTCTCTTACAAAATGTTCAAGGTTTGAATATTTTTAGATATATTGTACCAATATAGAGTTTTAAGGGAGCTTCATTTAAATGAGAGCGGTATTAAGGAACTCTCAAATAGTTTTGGGTGCTTGCAAGTCCTTGAAATTCTTGATCTCCATGATTGCTCAAAGTTTGAGAAATTCCCAGAGATCCAAGGGAATATGAAATGTTTGGTGGAGATTCAATTAGAGCGTACTGCCATTAAGGAACCCTCAAATGGAATTGGGTGCTAGCAGGCCCTTGAAATTCTCTCTCGATGGTTGCTTAAAATTAGAGACATTTCCTGAGTTCCTAAAGGCTATGGAGGATCTATGGTCTCTTTTTCTAATTGAGACTGCCATTAAAGGATTACCCTACTCAATTCATCATCTCACTAAACTTGGGCGCTTAAGTCTACAAAACCGTAGAAGCTTGACAAGTCTTCCGAACAGTATACATGGGTTGAAATCCCTACAATGCCTTTCTCTCAATGGTTGTTCAGACCTAGAGGCTCTTTCAGATATTAAGGAGGATATGGAGCATTTGGAATGCCTTTTGTTAAGTGAAACGGGTATAACAGAGCTGTCATCATCAATTGAACGTTTGAGATGTCTTAAATCCTTGGAATTGATCAACTGTGAGAATCGTGAGGCTCTTCTAGATAGCATTGGTAATTTGACACGTCTTACTTCTCTTCATGTTCATAACTGTTTGAAGCTCCGGTACTTGCCGAAATTTGAGAAGCCTGCAATTTTGCTTAAAGAAGCCTGATACAGGTGATTGCAAACTAATGGAAGGATAAATTCCCAATGATTTATGGTGCTTATCCTCATTGGAATGTTTAGACATCACCGAAAATGACATGCATTGCATACCTACTGGCATCATTCAACTTGTTAAGCTCCGGACTCTTATCATGAATCATTGTTCGATGCTTAAAGAAATTGGTGAACTTCCATCATGTCTAACAGAGTTAGCAGCACATAGTTGTCCATGCCTGGAAATTGAAACCCCCTCGAGTATGCTTTGGTCTTCTTTGCTCAAACACTTCAAATCACCATTTCAGGTATCAATTTCATGACATAATTATTTTTTCTTTTAATTAGAAATATAGTCTTCATATAATAAATATTACTTCAAATTATGATATATGTTTTTTTTTGACGTATATTCACTACATTACAAAGTTGTAGTAACATGTTCCTGTGTAGACTCGAACCTAATTCTTCCCCACCTAATCCCTAACCCTTCAACCACTGAGCCAAATCTCCTTGAAAAATGTACAGAAAAATGAAGACATATCCAGTTTCAGTTTCTTTTTTATTTCTTTATTAAAAAACATGGGATCTATGTACTTTTTTTTTTTTTTTTTTTGCAGTGGGCATCTAGTATCATCGAAGTAATATTGGAATACCAGAGTGGGTAAGTCATCGAAGAATGGGATGTGAAATAATAACAGAGCTCCCAATGAATTGGTACGAAGATGACAACTTATTAGGTTGCGTGTCTTCTCATGTTCATGTTCTCATTGATGATGATGTATGGAAAGAAAATGGTGGTTTATAATATGCAATTGATATCCATGACAATCAACCTCAACGACTGGATGTTATATGGCGTTTTCATAATTGTAAAACCTATTTGATTAGCAGTTTTATCATATGACAAGATGGGGTTCGACAATGGTAACACAAAAGATCCAGCAATTCGAGTGTTATTTTCCTAAGATTGCCATTCCAAGTATCGTTCCAGACGGTGGAATAATTCTAAGGCCCACTTCCCCTCTCAAATCAGTTATGGCTCTTTAGGCTCTTTTACTTGTGGAGATAACACATTCTTTAAAGTGGAAAGTTGTGGGATACATCTCATACACGCCCAGATGACAACAATTAGCCTCCCACTTGAGTCGAGAGAAAGCTCGGGTGATACAAAGCATCAGCGGAACAAGAAGAGATTCTTTAGCCTCCAAGGGATCAAGGATTTCCTTAAACCTTAGTAAGTTATGTCTTCTCTTCTTTATTTCCTAGTGGTTGATGAAGCATGATATTTATATTAAACTCAAATCCTATAAACTTGAGCTTTTTGGAGAGTTGGGTTCAAATCCTCTCCTTGCAAATTTGAATATTTGATTCCCATTTGTATATTTGAAAGTCTATGACTCTCAACGTCTATGGGTATGGGGTCATATACACGTGAGGGAGGATGTGAAACGTGATGATATCCAAATTAAACTCAAATCCTACAACCTTGAGCTTTTACCAGAGTTGGTCGTTTAAGAGTTGAAATCTATATTAGATAGAATTACTGGCAAAAAAAATATCTGCATGACTTTTACCATCATGACATGCTGAAGGATTTGTTGCTAAGGTGGCATTTACTTTTTTGGCTTTTTACTTCAAGCAATTTGCTTTAAGCATTCATTCTATTTTATTTTTAACTTTTTCATGACTTATTCCTGATTTTTTAAAAGTTTTGGCCGAATAGAAAAAACCAAAATATTTGTTTTTTTCTTTTCTTAATGATTTTTTAAATTTTATTTTTTCTATCAAGAAAATACTACATATTCCAGTATGAGAAAATTATATATTTTATGATTCAATTGAAACTCTTATTATTGGTTTTAAGCTAATTAAATAAAATTAAGCATATTCTCTCGAAAATAAAAAAATAAAAGTATATGTATCTTTAAATTTTTATTTAAAAATTTACTTTCTTAAATTTTAGATAAAAATTAAAAAAATAATTTTTTTAGCATAAAAACAAACAACTAAATATTTAATCATGGCCAATCACTATTTAGAACAAAAGTTTTATTTACAATTAAATAAAAAAATAAAAAAATAAACAAAAAAACAAACCCAACCTAAATATATAAAAATTCTTAAAACTTATGGTCACATTCCTGCCTTATTTTTTCATTTTTTTGAACATACTACCTAAAATTTGTTAATTTTTAAATAAAAATTAAATAAAACGATATATTTTTATCATTTCATCTCGTACTTCATAACCTTGTTAACAGATATTTATAATTAAAATTTATTTTTATCTATTTTTAAAATTTTATATTATTTTCATAAATAATATCAATAATCACTTACTTTGTCTGATGATTCTTAGACCACCTCGTGAAATATAAAGGTTTTTTTAGGTTTATTATTATTCACGATTTCATTTTAATTTTAATTTTCTTTTACTCTTCCCCTACCCAGCTGACACGGCCACTACTTCAAAGCCATGTCAAGATAATTTATAGCATTTAAGTTATCTGCTTCTCTCTCTCTCTCTCTCTCTCTCTCTCTCTCTCTCTCTCTCTCTCTCTCTCTCTCTATATATATATATATATATATATATATATATAGATTAAGATCCTTACAATAGAATAAAATTCTGAGATTATATATATATATATATATTTATTAAGTCCTTACAATAGAATAAAATTGAGATTATATTTTTTCCCTGTTGATCCTCCTTCTAAAGGTCAAATCTTTTCGTCTTCTCATAAAGAGATCCTTCGAAGATATATAATTTATATACTTCTCATTTTAGAATTTAAATTTATTTATTTACTTATAACAATATTCTAAACTTCTGAAATTATACTTTCCTTATTTAGTCATTGTGTTAAAATAAAAAAGTTGTTTTCCATTCAAAATGATTTTCTTTTTCCATTTATACTTTTATTTTTTAATTTATTAATTTGTTTTTTAACTATTGGTGATTTTGGCAAGGTGGGCCGAGAAATTTAGTTCAAGAATATAACATATATTGATAGACTTGGAATGGGAGCCTGAGGGCATAAATAAGAGTGAGGGTTCAAATCTACCGATTACAAGTGAGAATTTTTTTGCAAAAAAAATCGAGGGGAGCATAAGTCCCCAAGCTAAGGCTAGGTCCGATTTTAGCCAATGAGATTGGAATTAATGGTTAAGGTTTGGCTGAAACATAAGGAATGACCAGATTCAAGTTTCCACTTTTCCTTGAGAAAAAACAATACTAGAACGTAATAATGAAAAATGAATAGTTGTCAAAAAGAAAAATCTAGATTTCTGAGAATTTGGACATCCCGTCCTCTTTATCTTTGAAATGGATTTCTGAAATATAAAACTATCACCACAACTATTTTAATTTTGTTCAAATTAATTAAAATTTTTATTTAGAGCTTCATTTTAGGCCAAATTTTTTGTTCCAATCTATTAAAATTCTATTTGGAGCTTCATTCCTCTTTGGTAGGCCAAAACAATTATAATATATTTCTTAAATTATATAATTATCTTCTTTTTTTATAGCTAAAAGCTTTAGTACAATGTAGTAAACTGTTTTCAATGGGACAAGAACCCAGGACCCCTCTTTTCCAAATGCCTTGCCTTTTTTAAAAGTCTCCTACATGATTTAGACATGATGGACAAATTATATAATTATCTTATAAGTATGAATTAATAATTATTTTGCTATTACTTTGCATCATTTCTGAAGACAAAAAGTATAAGATAATTATCCTATTATGATATGCTAGCTCATGAATAATGACTGACCATTGCTTGAATTGAAGTTGCAGAAGAGATGCGGTGTTGAACAGGGGATGAAAACTCTGTAAAAAAAAAAAAACTTTGTTTGGATCGTGGATTTTAATTCTGTATCTGTTTAAAGCATAATTTTATTTATTTGATGCTCTCCATGATTACTTTAAGAAAGACTTTGACATGTGTTGATAAATTCATCATTTATACGTAAAGATCATATCAAATTGATCAAAATGGCTTAAATTCTTTTAATGTGTTAATTATTCCATAATGCCTCATAAAAAGAAATATATTCAATGGTTAACTATAAATGTCACAACTCGTATTAGATAAGGGAAAGTTCCTAATTAAACTATCTAGACATGGGCTCCCTATAACATAATAGACGTGTTTTAAAGTAGCGTAAACCCCTTGAATTCAAAGCGGATAATATCTATATAATTAAGTGTTGGTTATTGTAAATTAAATCATACCTGATTTCTATGTTAGATTTACATGTTAGATTTACAACATTAACCCAAGATCGATGCGTAGTTGATATAGAACACATCTAAAACACGGAAATCAAAATACATACCCGATTGATGTGCCATGTTAAAAGTTACCGTCGTATCCAAGATCCTGCAGTTGAAAGCAATAGCGACTAGACCTTCCTCTCCCTGATCCTCTTTCCCACTAGGGTTTTACTATTTCTTGTGTGTTCACCAATGGAATGAGTACACACCTTATATAGAACGGAGAGGACCCTAACCCATTAATAATAATTTGGGCCCTCCCATTAAGAAGCCCGCTTTAATTCCGGCCCTACACCTTTTCATATCACACTTATTATATAAATATATATTTGCTGAGACGAACCTAGGCCCAATCGTATTGAATCACATAAATTGATTTTGGCTTTACGGTTCCATTTGATCACATTTTCTCAAAACAAAAATCAGTGTGAGAAGCCCATATAAAAATATTTCAACATTCTCCCACTTGGGCAATGCCCCAATTGAGTTTGTAATTTAAGAGCAGTTAAAGACTCTCGGTCGAACAACACTATAGTGGCCACAAAGTAAACATCGCAGCTGAGAATCTAGGTCTAATGCAAAATAATACACGAGGCGTAGGCGGTGAGAGCATCTCGAAGTGATACAATACCTTCCACAACCACAAGTACTAAAATTGCATTGACATGGATTCCTAAGTGTGATAATTGCTAGATTTACATGTTAGATTTACAACATTAACCCAAGATCGATGTGTAGTTGAAATAGAACACATCTAAAACACGGAAATCAAAATACATACTCAATTGATGTGCCATGTTAAAAGTTATCGTTGTATCCAAGATCCTGTAGTTGAAAGCAATAGCGACTAGACCTTCCTCTGCCTGATCCTCTTTCCCACTAGGGTTTTATTATTTCTTGTGTGTTTCTGATAGAGCGAGCACACCTTATATAGGACGGGAGAGGGGACCTAGCCCATTAATAATTTGGGCCCTCCCATTAAGGAGCCCGCTTTAATTCCGGCCCTACACCTTTTTATATCACACTTATTATATAAATATATATTTGCTGAGACGAACCTAGCCCTAATCGCATTGAATCACATAAATTGATTTGGGCTTTACCAGTTCTACATTCGATCTGTTTTTCTCAAAACAAAAAAATCAATTAAGCGACCCATACTTAAAATATTTCCAACATTCTCCCACTTGAGCAATGCTAATTGGAGTTTTATAATTTAAGAACAATTAAAGACTCTCAGATCGAACAACCTTTGTAGTAGCCACAAAATAAACATCTTAGCTCGAATCGGTCAATGCAAAAATAATACCAAGCGTAGGCGGTAGAGCATCTCGAAGTGTCTGATACCTTCACAACCACAAGTACTAAAATTGCATACGACATAGTTCCTAAGTGTGATAAAGTGTAGTGTGCCGACACTTGTGATCCCAAAATAAATAAAAATGTCGACAATGCATTAGGTCCTCTTTATGGTTTCATAGAAACAGTATGGGACACATCCCATTTATGTGAAGAAACATAAACTTTATGTCATAAGACCTTTATGACTGTATGAGCTCATAAAAATTTATACATTCCCACAAACATGCACAAGTAATATATAGATAATAAACAAAATAACCACAAGTGGGAACAGAAACTGGAATGTATTATGCAAGCATCATGAATAGCAAGTACATCACATACTCCCACTAATTCAATTCATCAAAAGATGCAGCAAAACCCATCTGCAAAACATGCTTATTAAAATCAACTAGTCGCAAGCCTTTGGTTAGTGGATCAACAAGCATTTTATCAGTAGTAATGTGGACTACCTCTATATCCCCATTATCTACCCAACCTCTAAGCTTGAAGTATTTCAACTCGATGTACTTTGCTCCTCCAGTATTCTTGGTACTCTTAGCAAAAGAAACAACACTAGAGTTATCAGAGAAGAGCTTTAGTGGTCTACAGATAGACAACAGTCTTGGAGTCGAAATAAAATTTCTCAACCACTTAGCATGAGCACCGAGTTTCATAATAAGCATGATTTCAGCTTCCATTGTAGAAGAAGCCACCAATGATTCTTAGAACTCTTCCAAAGAAGTGCTCCACACATAGAGTGTAAAAATAAAACTGTGGTAGACTTTACATCATCACAGCCGCAACTTGGCTAAATCAGCATCTACATAACCAATCACTTGCAGGTTATCCATTTCTCTATATACAAGCATATGGTCTTTAGTTTTTTGCAAATACCGCAGAACCTTTTTTGCAGCAACCCAATGCTCATTTCCAGGATTAGCGAGATAACGTCCAAGGAAGCTTACTACATAGGCAATATCCGGTCTAGTGCACACTGCATAATACATCAAGCTCCCCACAACACTACTATAAGGAATATCCTTTATAGCAGCCTTCTCAACATCATTTAGGGCATTGATCGATTCTTTATTAAGTCTGGCCTCTGAACATGGGAGCCAAACCGCCATACAAACCTTTCATCCAAAACGCTCCAAGACATGAGATCGGTCATAGGCTTTCAAAAGTCCCAAAACTTCCTGATCTCATCTCTATGATATCTATACCTAAACAAAATTCACCTCACCCAGAGTCCTTCATATCAAAATTTTAGATAACATTCTTTAAATACTGACCTGTTAAAAAACCTAAATCATTACTCGCAAGTAGAAATGTCAACAACATATAAGATACAGTAGAAAATATAAATTTTCTCCCAACATCTTCTAAAATAGATTTTAAGAATCACAATATTCTTCTTCAAAATCAGAAGCACAACATCAGAAACTTTAAATACCATTGCCTCAGGCCTGCTTAAACCATGCGATAGACTTTTTGTGGGAAGCCCGCACACCAGTGATTTTCTTTCCATCAACTACAAAAACCCTCCCATTGCTGTATATATACTCCTCAAGTAAAGATCTCCATTCGTAACGCGGCCTCGAAGATCCATTCCATGGAATTTAAGATTAAAGCCTGTGAATGCCAAAGCGATTATTCTTAGCAGAGCTCCTGAAGATGTGCTGCAGGAGAAAACTATAATCAACCCTTTGTGGTACACTCTCTGTTAATCTAGCTTCCTTAAACCTTCAATTTTCCTTAGCATCTTTCGTTTAAAACCCATTTGCACCCGCGTTTTAAAATTTCGCAGTACTTCATCAAATCCTAACACCAATATTACATCATGTAAACATCTCTTCTTTCATGGCAATATTCCATTTATCATCTTGTATGGACTATGAATAGCATCAAGAAAAGTAGCGGGATCTATGACCTCCCCGATATCATAATCCACCTACTTGAGGTAAACCATAGTCATCGGGCAATGCGAGGTCTCCTTTCTCTCACGAGATCTCTAAGAGGCATAGGTTGAGCAGGTGCCAATTCAACGATCGCAGTGTATTCTTATTAGCAACTACGAGTCGGGAGCAACATTATCGATTCAAGTCCCTTCACCTTACGGGAATGGTTATAATCCTTTCTTGCATTATAAAATGAAATAATCGGATCATGATTTGTGTAGACAGTGATTCACTTGCACAGGAGCTGAACTATCAATGTGATCCTCGAAAATTTTGCATTCAGGGGACTCAACGATCCTCGTATGATGCCGGATAATAAAATCTAAAGCCCTTAGAGGCGGTGGTGTGATGAAAAATCTTGATGTAGTTATGGGATCGAGTTTTCTTTCATGAGGATTATAAACCCTCGCCACACGGGACACTGATACCTTTAGGTGGTTCAAAGCTGGTTTCTATTGGTCAAAGTTCAAAAGAGGTTTTGGGCACGGACCTACTTTGGGCACTACGGTGGGATATACATGGCTATTTGAAGGGCTTGACCCAGAGATTGAGGCAGAGATTTAGTTCACCTCATCCTTACTTCTTACCATATCCATTGGGTTCGATTTATTCCGAGCCCAGCCCCATTTGCTCGGGTGTTCCGAGGGCATTGTATCACGAGCCTTTATGCCTGGTATAAAAATTCAGCAAAAGGTCCCAAACATTGTCCTAAATCTCCATGTTTCCCATAATATTCACCACCTCTATCTGACCTGACAATTTTAATGACCTTTCCCAATTGCTTCTCAACCTCAGTCTTAAAGATTTTAAACCTTTCTAAAGCTTCAGACTTATGAGAAATCAAATACAATATCCATATCTAGAAAGTCATTAATAAAGGTCACAAAACTTTCCACAAAGAGTGAGAATAAGGTCCACTAATGTACGTATTGAATCCAGCTCAAAGTTCACTACTACGAGTAGAACCTTGTTGCTTTCTGGTTTTAATTCGATTTACCTTTAATGCAGTCCACACATGATTCGATATTATCATAAATGGTGAGGCAAAATTTGACTTTTTCAGTTAATCTTCCTATTCTTTCTTGAGAGATGTGACCTAACCTTTTATGCCATAGAGAATATGAATTTTCTTTCATTAAAGCTCTTTTGGTTCCTGCATTATCGACATGGAACACAATGGCATCCAAATTTAAATCTAATTGATATAAACCATCACACAACAAACATTCACCAACAATAGATGAATTCAAAGACACTTCAACTTTTTTATTCCCAAAATGAAAATGATATCGAGACTCGTCAAGCTTTAGAAGTGACACGAACTCGATCTAAATGGAGCGGAACAATACTTGATGTTTTCTAAGACAATCCTAAAACCAGACTAAGTGCAAAACTCTGATTGCGTAAAAAGACATCAACTTTGACTCCATTCCCACATGCAGTTAATATCTCACCAGCCCGAGATTTGGTGCTTGGTACGAACCTATGAGGAATTAGCTATATGAATAGGACTACCACTATCTAACCACGAGTTTGGCGAACAACCACCAAGAAGCATCCAAGACAAACAAAGGTTATGTTATTACCTTTCTTATTCTTCTTTTCTAACCAAGCTTTATGCGATAACAATCCTTCTTCTCACATGACCTTCTTTCTTGCAAAACCAACAAGTGGGTTTCTTAGTGTCGGAGTTTAGGACCTCTGCATTATGGGACTTATTGTTTGTTACATTTGTTGGGAACCTTTGTGGTGTCCTTTCTTGTGGTTAGGAGTAGAAGCTTGGCTAAAGCACCTTTGCTATGGGGGCTTCTTTGCATCGATTCACGAGACTCACCATGCTCTCCTCTTAATTCTTTCCTCTCTTGAACACACCACAGGAAATCCAGTTTGTTCACATTCCAAGTCACACTTTGGGCATTATAATGGATTTAGATGGCCAAATTGGGTAAATTAAGTAATTCGGGGCTTGGTGGACAAGATAACTCATCTAGCATGGTAAATGCCAGAAATTTGGAGCGATTGTGATGTCTGCATTTTAATATGTATGGCCTAATCCCAGAAACTCCATCATACCTCATGTTAGACTGACTTTGCATCAGTTCCCCGGTCTCAACCTTTTCAAACTCTTGAAATCGTTTTCCTATGGCCTTAAAAAAGCTCTTTGCATTGGCCTCCTCTGAAACACTGACTTTGACACTTGGAGAAATTGATTTCTTCATCACCATGATACTCAGCCGATTAGCTCTCACCCATTTCTGGTAATAAGCCTTTTCTTCAGCAGTGCTATCATTAGTGGGCTCTTGAGGCTCATCCTCCAACAGGGCTAAATCAAGATCAGCTAACCCCAACGAGAGTTCAACATCACTCTTCCATCTCGTATAGTTATTGCCATTTAGAGTTTCAATCGAGCACAACTGGTTGTTCACAGCAATTTGACTTACTGTAACAATAAAATATTGTTCAATATAAATGGGCAAAATAATAGCAAAATATAATAATTCAGAGTTCAGAACATATACCATTTGTTCCTCCTTTGGGCGACAGCATAGCATACGATACAAACTTCCCAGAAGCACCATAACGAGAAATGATTCTATAAGGACATCCTTTGGGCGGATATGCCTTCACAAAATCAAAATTAGTAACCCTTGCCAAGCACTCACACTTCCAAGAATTCTTGTAAACAACTAACCTCCTTTGGGCAGGTAAGTGGCCACAATTATTCAAAGAAGCAAAACATCTCGGAATCCTTACGAAAACTCAAGAATTTCAACAAATAACCGCTTTGGCAATGTTATTTATTTAATCCATGAGCATTTCACTGAGACAAATTGCCCACAAATATTCTATAACTATTTTGTTCAAACAAGATATTATTTCATCATTTAATACTATCACTTTTTATCCCATGAAGATATGTGAATAGTATTAGTATATTATTTATTGTAAACAATGAATACAATCAACACCATCATACTTGATTAAAAAAAGCGAGCATTAAATAATAGTTACAGCATTGGAAACAGTTACAACATTAAATAGTTACAGCATTCAAAAAACGTTACAGCATTAAAAAAAATGTTACAACATTAAAAACGTTAAAGCATTAAAAAAAAAACATTACAGCATTAAATAAGCAGCAAAATCAAAGCAATTCAGCAAAAATCGAAGCAATTCAGCAAACACAATCGAAGAAAATTTTCGGATTTGTGCGCAAAACCAAATTCTTCGGATCTGTGCGAAAACGAAGGAAACAACAAGCACAGAAGAAACCTCCAGATCTTTTAAGCTGCCCGATTTGTCGGTCGCATAAATTTTAATTTTAGGGTTCGGCTCGAACTACGTAAACTCTGATACCACTTGTTAGATTTACATATTAGATTTAACATTAACCCAAGATCGATGTGTAGTCGATATAGAACACATCTAAAACAAGGTAAAATACATACCCGATTGATGTGCCATGTTAAAAGTTACCGTCGTATCCAAGATCCTGCAGTTGAAAGCAATAGCGACTAGACCTTCCTCTCCCTGATCCTCTTTCCCACTAGGGTTTTACTATTTCTTGTGTGTTCACCAATGGGGCAGAGCACACCTTATATAGGACGGGAGGGGACTGGCTGCCCGTCTAATAATTTGGGCACTCCGTTAAGGGCCGCTTTAATTAGGCCCTACACCTTTTCATATCACACTTATTATATAAATATATATTTGTTGAGACGAACCTAGGCCCAATCGTATTGAATCACATAAATTGATTTAGGCTTTACCGGTTCTACATTCGATCTGTTTTTCTCAAAACAAAAAAAATCAATTAGCAGAAGCCCATACTTAAAAATATTTCCAACATTCTAACCCTCCATTATCTGATTTTTTGAGTTTAATCTCCCCTTAGAACATCATGAAGACATTGTGTCTGTGTATGGAGTGTTTGTCATTACAATAAATGTATAATATATATATATATATATATATATATATTATTTAAACCTAAAATGCAAAAAGTTTTTACGTGATATCCTCCATTATTTGGTTTGATGACCATTTTATAAATACATTTTACAATATTTATTAAAGGTCATTTTATATTAATATTTATTATTATTGGAAAGGAAAATGATAAAGTAGAAGAAAAAAATAAAGCAACAGATTTTTACTTTAAGGTAAAAATGTAAGTCATTATCACCTCGAACCCACCCATACTGAAATTTATGTGAATTATATAACTTAAAATTAATGAAGGGAACCGGTATTAAGAGGTAAAGTGATGCACTTGAGCGACCCAAGCCCAATGTGGATTTGGTCAACAAAAGACCAATGGAGTCTAATTTTGGGTTGATGGTCCGTAAAGTACTTAACTTGACCACTTTATTTATTTTAATGTTTCTTAATTAGAACGTGAAAACTGATCATATTTTCATCTTTAGTAGTGAAACTAGTTTAAATGCATTCATTATGTTTTGTTTTGGTGTAAATGTTTTCTTGGAACTCTATATTTGTCTTTTCCTATTCTTGGAGGGATGTTCAAGTATAAGACATGGGAAAAAGGAATTCTGAAGGATCTTTTGTTTGTTGATCGTTAATCAAATTTCAGAATTCAATAGTTGTGAGTTAAACCAAATTCTTATATTTGGAGTGGTGTTTCTTATCTTCAAAGTGGTGAATTTATTCATTTCCTACCATATCAGTTTTCAGGTCCGGTATCATAAAGGGATGGGATGCGCATATGAGAAAACCAGGATCGAATCTAGGGCCAAATTTTTCTGATATAATATACAAAGTGAATAGATGTAAAAAAAAAATAAAAAAAAATTATTGCTTTTTACCGATTACCTTAAAAATAAATACACAACGGAAAAAGCCAAGAAAAGGGCCATCTATCTAGATGATCAAAAGGACAACTCAACTTTTTCTTTATAACAGTGATAGAATAACAATTGTTCAACGTAATGGGTTCAAATGAACCCATCTACCATTAATTGGTGAAAAGGAATAAAGTTTTTAAAATGTTGTTTAATTATGCAAATGCGACTCATGATGCTTTGAATTTTAAGGCGTATGGGTCCTTCCTTATATTCTTTTAAAAGCCGCCCATCTCCCCATTCTTGACCATTGTGAACAAAATACAAATGCCAGGTGATGAGGTTTGAAAAATAGGCGCGCAGGCCTACTCACTAGGCCCAAAGGAGAGGCAAGCCCTATAAAACACCCAAGCCCCTAGCGTCGGCCCAAAACGAAAGCCCAGTCCACTCGCCCCAAAGGCCGATGATATGGATAATTGGGAAGAATTTCGCATCTTGCCGTCGGACTAAATCTCACCCGATAGGAAACAAGATAATTCTCAATAATATATTATCCACCATAAATCAATCAAATCCTCGCAATAAGGAAAGCGAGTTAATTCTCAACAACTATATTATCCTATAAATCCAATCAAATCTACTAAAAAGGAAGGAGGATAATTCTCGATAATATATTATCCTGCAAATCGATCAAATCTCACTAAAGGAAGGAGGATAATTCTCAATAAACTATTCCTTCAATATCTCTTTCAAAATCCATTAAAGGCAATAATATCCCATCCAATAGGAAAGAATCCTTACTACCCTCAAATTGGAAATAATATACACTATAAATACGGGGCCACCCAGGCGGTGAAAGATCACGCTGCTCTTAGGCGCGTACTCATATACAACACATTCGCCCTCTAAACAGTCTCTTTTTCTCTCAGAAAGAAACTGACTTAGGCATCGGGCGACCACGGGCATAGCCCTCGTAGGCCTTCTTCTTTGTTTTGCGAGAGGGAGTGCTACGACCAGGTTTTGCGGTCGGTATTGCAGCGATCATACTTCAGCCCGGGCGATCCAGGCGCTGCATCGACCCACAATCAATCGGGTCGGTGCGACCCCCACCGCATCCCGGCCCGGTTCCGGTTGAAAAAAGCATCATCAGTTGGCGCCCGTGCGTAGGAGCGGCGGTTCTGTACAAATATAGCGATTTCTCGATTACTAATGGTATCGACTTCGGAACCACAGCGGGAAGCAGCGCCCGTCCCGCCAAGGATGCAAGATCCGCCAGGAGACGCGGACAACAGACCTCCTGGGACAGCAGAAGCAGTGCAAGCCAATACGAATGAAGTGGAAGCACTTCGCCTCGTCAATCAACGCCTGGTAGAAGAGTTAGAGCAACACGGGAAGATGCAAGCATGCGGAGACTGATGAGTTGGGAAGGTTACAGCACCCGCCATCGCAGAAGGACAACACAACACCTACAAGCGAGGAAGTCGACAAAGCGGGCGGAATCTTGAATTGGATCCCCGTGAAAACGACTACGCTTCATCTACGCGCTGATTTAGGTTACACGGAAGAGCGGGAATATCAAAGTATAAACTCCACGTGATAAGGCGGAGTCATTTATAAGAAGGCGAAGCACTTTCGGAGATTCGCGCAGCGCTTCAAATTCTCCTTCAATCGGCATTAAAAACACGGCATCTTTCAAGAATCGAAGTCAGTGCGGCCAATGAAGCCCGGATCGAGTTTAAGGGGCTCTTGAGACGCCGGCCACGGCGCCGAGCCCGCATTGCTCACTTTGGCGAGCTACTTTTTACTTTCCGCGCGGGCCATCTTTGCCTCGGAGTCGGACCGGCCTCGACCACATTGCCACTCGGCCTCGGCGCCGGAGCCGCAGTTGCTCACTTTGACGAGCTCACCTACTCGCACGAGCCACGGCGCCTCGGGAGTCGAGACCGGCCTCGGGCTACATTGCCCTCGGCCACGGCGCCGGAGCCATATTGCTCACTTTGGCGAGCTCACCTACTCGCACGAGCCCGCAGCGCCTCGGGTCGGACCGGCTCAGGCTACATTGCCGCCGTACTCGGCGCCGGGCAGCGCTCACTTTGACGAGCTCACCTCGCCTGAGCCCGCGCGGCTGCCCTCGGGAGTCGGACGGCTGGTACATTGCCACTCGGCCCACGGCGCGCCGGAGCCCACGGCCCCCCTTTCCTTTGGGCGAGAGCTCACCTCCCGCCACGGCATCTTTGCCTCGGGAGTCGGACCAGCCCAGGCTACATTGCCGCTCGGCCCACGGCCGCCGAGCCACGGCTGCTCCCAGCTTTGTGACTCATCTACTCGCCCGCGAGGCCACGCTGCCTCGAGTCGAGACCGGCTAATTGCGTCGCCACTCGGTGGAGCGCGCTCGGGCCCGCTGCGCGAGAACCCGGTTGCTCACTCTGGCCAGGCCCACCTACTCTGCGCACGGGCCACGGCGCCTCGGGTCGAGACCCGACTCATCTTTACATCGCCGCCGGTAGAGGCATACAGGCCAGCTGCGCCGCGAGCCCGGTTGATTGCATGGAATGAGCCCCTACTATTCACATTGAGCCTCACGCGACGGTTCCTCACGGCGAGCTCCAGCTATTGCATTGGCAGAGCTCTTCACACGCCCGGTATTCACATGGGCGAGCTCCTACTTATTCACATTGGCGAGGCTCCACTGCGATTCACTCTGACGGCGCGCCTTATCGGCATTGGCCAGGCTCTTCTGACCAGTTCACTTGGGCGAGCTCCGGCTCTCATATTCACATTGTGAGCTCTTCCTTCCAGTTCTGCGGGCCGAGCTCCACGCCTCCCTATCAACATTGGCTGAGCTCTTCACCTTACGACTCACTTGGACGAGCTCGCTCGGCTATTCACATTGTGAGCTCTTCCTGCCCGACTGTTCACATGGGCGAGCTCTACTATTCCACAATGGGCGAGCCCACCATTGCGCTCAGGCAGACGGGCTCCTTCTTACAATTCATATTGACAGGCTCACTCCCTCGACTCGAATGTGAGCCCTACTTATTCCACGTGGCGAGCCCGCCCCATTTGCGCTCGGACGAGGCGGGCTCCTTCTTACGATTCCTTATTAAGCCAAGGCTCCTCCACCGGCTTCGGATGGGGCGAGCCCCTACTATTCATAGTGACAGAGCCCTTGTTGCGCTCAGACCAGACGGGCTCCGCTGCCTAATTCATATTGACCGCGGCTCCTCCCTCCTTTCGGATGGGCCCAGGCCCTACTTATTCACGGTGGCCAGGCCCTTGCGCCCTCAGGGCGAGATGGGCTCCTTCTTCACATTCATGTGGCCAGGGCTCACATCCCTCCCCTTTCGGATGGGCGAGCCCTACTACTTCGATGGCAGGCCCTTCCGGACATGAACAGAGCGGGCTCCCTCCTATATTTACATTGGCCAGGCCCTTCGTTACCTCGAACTGACGGGCTCGCTACTTACGATTCATATTGGCGAGGCTCGTCCCTCGGCTTCGAGATGGAGCCCAGGCCCTGCTATTAAATTGGCTTGAGCTTCTTCCCAACAGCTCTACTTAGCGAGCTCTATTATCTACGGACCGAGCTCTTACATGATGCTGACGAGGCTCTTCCCGGCTTGGCTACACTTGAGGGCGGAGGCTCCTGTATCTACACGGACGACTCTTACAACGAGTCTACCCTAGCGAGCTCTTCCCAGACAGCTTTACTTGACCGAGCTCCTATTATCTACGGACGAGCTCTTTGCTTGGTCTACTGGCGAGCTCTTCCCAACAGCTATACTTGACGAGCTCCCATTATCTACCTGGTAGGCTCTTTGCTTGGTCTACGGCGAGCTCTTCCCGAAGCGACTCTACTTGACGAGCTCTATTATTTACATGGGACGAGCTCTTCTGACGATCTACTGGCAGGCGCTCTTCGGTAGCTCTACGTGAGCTCTGCAGCTCCACTGACAGGCTCCTCCCGAACGGCTCTACTCGGCCCAGGCTCCTGTATCTACATGAGCAGGCTCTTTGCGGCTCTACTTGACGAGCTCCTATTATTTACATGGGCCGATCTCTTCTGACGGTCTACGGCGAGCTCTTCCCGGTAGCTGCACGGCGGGCTCTCCACGGCGAGCTCCTCGAAACGGCTTCTACTTTCGGCGAGCTCCCGAAGCCCATGCATGAGCAGGCTCTTCCCGGCTCTGAGCTCTATTATTTACATGGGCCCGAGCTCTTACGACGGTCACACTGACGAGCTCTTGGCAGTCTACGGCGAGCTCTTCCCAGCAGCTCTATCGGCGGCTCTATTATTTACATGGGCGAGCTCTTCCTGACGGAGTCTACAGCGAGCCCCTCAGTGACTCTGTCGGCCGACTCCCCATTATTTATGGGCCGAGCTCTTAAACAGTTTACACAGCGAGCTCCCTTCAATGACTCTGGCGAGCCCTTTATTATTTACATGGGCGAGCTCTACTTGTGATCCTATACGGCGAGCTCTTCCCCGATGGCTCTGGCGAGCTCCTCAGGCAACTCCTATTGGCAGGCCTTCACTGCACGAGAGGACGGGCGGGCTCCTTCTACCAATTCCTATTGGCGAGGCTCTCCCTCGACTCAGACGAGACGGGGCTCCACACTGTAGCTTTTTGAGCCGCTGCTTGCAGCTAAGCAGACGGGCTCCCTTCCTACTATTTCATTGTGAGCTCTTCCCGGTGATCGACATGGGCGAGAGCTCTACTGTACATTCGACAAGCCCTTCCTTTGCGTATCGGACAGCGGGCTCCATCCTACAATTCATGACAGCGAAATGCTTCGATATGGGCCGAGTTCCCCCTTTGTTCCAGCAGTGAGCCCTTCAGCGCGCCCGGATGGGCGGGCTCTGCTTACTATTTTCATTGGCCAGGCTCTTCCCATCGGTCAACATGGGCGAGCTCCTACTCGCGTGATGAGCCTTCACAGCGGAGTCCCCCGATAACGAGCTCTTCCCGAGTTCGCGGCAGCGAGCTCTTCCATCAAATACATGGGCCAATTTCTGCTATTTGTTCCTGGCGACGAGCTCTTCCCATTGGTTCTTGAGGGCGAAACTCACCCGCTACTACGTGGCAGGCTCTTCCGCAATCCCCATTGTGAGCTCTTCCCAAGTTCGCACTAACGAGGCTCTTCCCATCGATACACATGGGGCGAGCTCTTATTCTGCATCGCTTGAGCTCTACTCGATTGTTCCTTTATGTGAGCCCTTCCCATTGGTTTACTTGGAGCAGGCTACACTCGATTGTTTACTCAGACGAGGCTCTTCCCATCGAGTTCACTTGAATGAGCTCTGCTCGATCGTTCACTCGCCCAGAGCTCTTCCCTCGGTTACCTATCATGGGACGAGCTCTGGCAGGCCATTCACATTGGCCGAGCTCTTTACCGTTCTATCGGCCATGCGGCGAATCGGTGACCCAGAAGCAAGTCGGCGGCGAACTGACAGAGATAGGGCAGGTTCATCCTACTCCAACACGAGGCCATGCGGCCTAAGGAATCAATTCAGCCCGGGCAACTCGGTAGATGGGATTGACAACCATAGACCTCGGCCAAAAGAGTCGTGCGATTTAGGAATCGGTCCGGCTTGAGACAAGCTAGCCCACGAAGCCACAGCGACTCGGTTTAGTGAGGCTTAATTTCGAAGCTGGAGCGCTCAATTTAGGCCATTCGACCAGGAGCGCAAGGCGAGCGATCGAGGATATTCTGAAGAAATGAGCCGCGAGGCCAGAAGGTCGTCATTATCCTTGGGACGTAAGGCGGCAAACAAAGCCACAACTAATCAGCCCAGTACGACACGTGGAAATCTTACCGTGCAAGCGATATAGCCCTTGCCAGCACAGTGCCTGAAATTTGAGGAAGCAACTGATGAGGTTTGAAAAATATAGTGTGTGAGGCTACTCACTAGGCGAGGAACGAGCCACATAAAACACCCGAGCCCCTAGCGTCGGCCCCAGCTTGAAAGCCAGTCCGCTCACTGAGTAGTGATATGGATAATTAGGAAGGCTCGCATCTATGAAATCGAGACTAAATCCTCGCAATAAGGGAAACAAGATAATTCTCAAATGTATATTATCCTATGAAAATCCAATCAAATCACGATAAGAGCTTGGGATAATTCTCGATAATATATTATCCTGCCAAATCGATCAAATCTCACTTTAAAGGAAGGATAATTCTCAATAATATATTATCTGCAAATCGATCAAATCTCATAAAAGGAAGGAGGATAATTCTCGATAAACTATTACTTGATATCTCTTTCTAAAAAATCCATTAAAAAGGCAATAAATATCCCATCGATGGGAAAGAATCATACTACCCTCAAATTGGAAATAATATACATATAAATACGAGGGCCACCGGCGGTATGAAAATACGCACTCTTAGACGCATACTCGTGCCACAGCGTTCGCCCTCTAAGCGGTCTCTCTTTCTCGAAGCCGGCCAGGCATGGGTGATACGGGCATAGCCCTCGTAGGCCCCCTTCTTCTTTGTTTTTGCGAGGAGAGTGCTGCGACCCAGGTTTGAGATCGGTATGCGGCCAGTCATACGCCGGTAATGAGACGATCAGGCCTTTGCATCCAGCCCACGCAATCCAATCGAGGTCGGCCAGCTGGCCTTTAGCACGCTCCAGCCCAGTTCCGGTTGAAAAAAGCATCATCACCAGGAGACAAAATTGCTTTTAAATTTTATGGTAGGTGGTTCCTTATATTCTAAAGCCGCCCACCTCCCCACTCTTTGCAAGGATGAATATTTAATTTCAAATAAAAATTATAGATGGATGAATAATAAATATTCTTCTGGTTTAAATAATTTTTTGCCTCAACTGATATACCTTAAGCCATTGAACAAACAAAACATATTTATTGATATGATTCATATTGTTTTTAAAAAAAAAAACACATACTTTATTCAAACAAATTCGAACTTGCAAACCTGACAGTAGTAATTTAAATATATATGTTATAATTTTTTTTTATAAATAATGTTTTTATTTGAGATATAATTTCAATTTAATCTGCCATTTCAAGTATTAAAATGTTATTGAATATTTGAATATTCAACAATCAGGGCTGGTTTTGTTTCGTATAAGCACCCAAAGATGCTCTTTTAGCATATCAAGTACTATTGAACAAGCACACGTTCATCTGCAACTCTCTTTAACCCTTTTTACAAAAACTGTCCAACAGTAAGCCACTACCCAAACCCTCTTGCTTCTTCTACCTCAATCCATAAATATACCTTGAAGTGTTTTGAGTTTTAGGGTAGAAGATACCGCTGTCGAATTTGGATTGAATGGGCATCAACACTTTCAGAGATGGTCAACTTGAAAGGGGAGAAAAGATCAAATTGGAACTTTTGAAAACAATTGAGGAATCAAGAATTTCAATAGTTGTGTTCTCATAAACCTATGCTCATTCCAAGTGGTGTTTGGATGAGTTGGCGAAGATCACTCAGTGTAGGGAAGAATGTGTCAAACAATGTTGTCAGTGCTCTACCACGTGGATCCTTTTGATGTGCGAAACCAAAAAGGGACTTCGTGATGGGATAAACATAAACAATGCATAACCATAATTTGATCCCCTCTTGTAGAAGCCCCATGGGCAGAAGTTTCAATTTACGGAAAAAGGGAGAAAAAATGTGAATTTGATTGGTGTTATTTGGGTTTAAAAATCCGAATTTATTCTCTAGATCTCCGGATGACAAAGCCAGTTTCAGATTGGAATTGTCTCATGAAATCTAGCTAGCATGTCGAATTTCGTCGGGTCAGGAGCCCGGTCGAGATTATTGCGTTTTGAGGGCATCGCGTTGGTCTTGAGTGAAACGATTTTCGATGCCACGAAAGTCACATATAACACATACTCATGTACCATAAGTGGTATGAGGAGGGAAATGATGAAGATGGACGGCCGAGATAGTGCCGAATGTCAAAACTGGGAAAAGAGGGACATAACGGGTATTAATGGAATTGTTTAAGTCATAAAAAGACAAAATAGCCAATAGGACTTGTCTTCTCCAATTAAACCAAGAGCAAAACGTGAATTGGATGATCACGATGAAACGAAAATGGAGTTCTTTTAAGTGAAAGATCGGCTTCTCTCTAAAATATACACAGGGATCCGGCGAAGTCGGCAATCGTGTCGGGACAAGAAGGAAGGCGCTACCACGGAGAGGGCTTCGCGTGGGTACCAGATTTAAGGAGTTTAGACAAACTCCTTGAGGTAGGGGTTTCTCCCTACTTGGGTTTTATTCCTACTTTAAGTATTTTGTCGATGTTTGAGCTGAATGAGGCTGTGAGGGGCCGTTTGATCGATCCCAAAACTTGGGACCGAATTGATATAAATTTTTGAAACCCAAATAGATGCACAGTGGTATCCACATTTGGGTTGTTAAATGGTGTGCATTTATGTGTTGTATGCATGCAGGATGGTTTTGTTTGAGGCCGGAAATGGCCGTGAAATTCAGGTCTAAGCAAAGTAGATAAACGATTGAGTATTTTTAGAATAGTAACCTGCACTATTCCAGAATAGTATTCTAAAATAATTTTTTGTGAAAATAATGTGTTTAGTTGAGTAATTCAAATCGGGTGTTCGTGTTTGATCATTAGCCCATGAACTAAATTTTGATGTGATGAAATCGTAATTACATAACATGATTGTGTAGATTGAATTTTATGTGAATATATGCATGTTTATATATTTACATGTGACATAAACAGTAATGGAATTGGCATCATGCATTCCATATGCACTAGGAGCACCCTAGGATGATAGGAGTGAGTGCATGAGGTGAGTCCTAGAAAATGGTTTGGAGGTTGTCTAAAACTAAATATGATCGGAGGGTAGTCAGCCCACTAAAGAAAAATATCAATTGTCGGGTGACAATTGATATACATCGGAGGGTAGCCACAAATAATGTATCAATCGTCGAGCAGTCAATTGACTATATATACATCGGAGGGTTGTCCACAAACAAATAAATATAATTCTCATCACAGGAAGCAGCGAGTGTGAGGGAGTCGAGTGAGGACTCGGGTGCGAGATGATCAGTTAGACATTCAGAAGTAGGATCATGCATTTTCTTGAATGTGTGTGTTTATTTTGGGCATTACATTGCACTGCTACTTCCAGTAAGCCCACTTGGGGTGATTCCTGCTGAGCACTGGCTGTCGAGGGATACTATTTTACGGGTATGGGAATCGAGGGACCGGCTCGTCTGAAAGTGTGAAGTTTGAAGAAAGCGGGATTGTGGCTTTGGGTTATATAAATCATTCTATGTGATAGAATTCTCTGGTGTTGTAATATATGTGTTGTATAAGAATCAAAACACATTTGAACTCTTAAAGCATTAGATATAGTTGGATTCATAGTTGGTATGTTTATGGGTATTGTTTATGACCCAGTGGCAGTTTATATGTTGTGATCATATTGGATATATGTTGTGAGAGTGATGATGCAAAAATTTAAGTGGCCATTATTTACTTGGATTTGTAGTTGTATATGGGATACGTGGTCATTGGATTGTTTGGGGACAGTTATGTACTAAGGGTAGAGCTCCCAGTACAAAGGGAGACTCTACAGATTTAATGGTGTGGGTAACTTTCGACATCACTTGTGTCAGCAGGTGTGGGTAGTCATGAACAGGTTTTACAGGGCGTCACAAGAACCTTATAGGAATGGGCAATGACAATTTACCCAAATCAACAAATATATGAACACCAACAGTTTTAGCATGGAAAACCTTCTCAATATGAGAAGTAAAAACCAGAGGACCCTTAGGCCACTTAACACGTCCACAAATATAATTAATGGGTTACACAACTCTAGATAAAACTCGAGGCATACATAAATCATATCTCAAGACAATTAATCTTGGCAAATGCAACAAACTTTCATAAAACAAATGGAGAGATCTCTCTGATCGAGTCAACGTTCTAGAACACAAAAACTGTTGATTCACAGCTTGACCCCGATCTCAATCGTTAGAATGAAATTGCTTTGTATGTTGGACAAAATTTCAGTTTTTAGATTTGGAAGCGGAAAGAGAGGTGATGGACTTAGGGTTGCCGGTGTGGGAACTGGAGTTAGGGCGGGAGGTGGGAGGGCTCCTTGACGGCCTTGGCCGGGTGGTCGGCGACGGGGCAGGTCTCAGGGCTCCCGATCGTGAATTTCTTTTTCTCCCACATTTTGTTTACTTTTCCATTCATTTCCATGTTTTTCTGTGACTAACTCTAAGAAAGGCCATGCACACTTTAAAGAAAAGACCCAAAGCTGCTTTAAATAAGACTGAAACACTTTAAATATTGTAAATAAAGAAACGAAATGGTTTCAAATAAAAACTGCACAGTTAAATATGAACCCTAGGCCCAAAATAGCTTTTTATTTGTATGCTTGTGCTTCTACTTGGACGCCCTCTTGCATTTTGTTATATTTTGCTGTATTTCTTTGCATTTGTTGGATAAAATGGTCCATATAAAATTGCTTGTATGTTGTTGTGACATGGGGAGCATGAATGATGTGTAAGATGGTAAGCTTATTGTGCTTTAATTGAATGGCTTGAAATGTGTATGGAAAATGATCGTTAATGCATGATGGTTGATGTGTTAACATGGCCCATTTGAATTATATGATATATAATTGTGTATGAGCCGTGGAATTGGATATATGAATTGGCATTATTGCGTTCATGTGCACTATATGACATCACGTGAAGAGTCGAGATTGTGTGGAATTATGCTGGAATAGTGGATTCACCAATCTTGGTGAATGTGGAGTTGAGTTGTCTTTAGGGATCGATCAATAGAGACTCATAGTTTGAATATCATAAAATGAAAAGTAATTAATCTGTGTTGAGCGAAAGCAAGAAGGATCTTAGTTAATCCTCGGGTGAAAAGCTTTGGAACATGGGTGTAAGACCAGCATTGTAGGCAGAAATTTATGTATGGGTATAAGGGCCGCATGACATGAGCCAGCTACGTATGGAGTGTAGAAATTTCGGAGTGTAGTAGAAAATTATATTGCCCAAAATAAAACACACGGTCATATTTATCACTTAGAGTTGAGTGATAGGAGTCGGGATTGACTCGGGATTGGTTACCCATTGGCAAATTGCTTTGGGTGTTGGTGAGTCGACAAAGGCTTGATATATGGGTGTCATTGGCATTACCAATGACGATTTTCATACTTGGCATAGGCATGTATGTGAAATTCGGTGGTGACTTCGGGATATGGGCGACATTTAATGCATGATATAAATAATTCCATGTATGAATTGTAAATTGTATAGAATGTGGATGTTGTGATGTGCCATTGCATGTGTGCATTTTAAGGTGAGAATTAGCCCTCGTGGGGAGAATTCAACTATTGGGCATTGCTGTAGTGCAGTGGGATCCCGCTTTGCAGATGCGGGAGTATTCGGGAAGGCTATTTTCCATTTACAGAACTCTGTACCCAGAAGAAAGCCAACATGTGGCTTTGATTATAAATTTTGTATCATCACACTTAAATAATATGATTAATACATGTTTGTATAAAGTATAATTAACTCTTGAATCTATAAATGTATGGTTTTACTTAGCGTATATGGATGAGTATGGATGATGGGCCTTATTGGTCATTTTTACTCAATATGGGTCTCATGATATGAGACACACAAGTTCCATGTGATTGTGATGATTGTAGGACTCTCGGAAATTTGGGGCATCACATTTTATCCTTTTCATTTGATGGTTTTCTGTTTCATATTGTGATTGATTTATTGTTGCTTAGTTGGATTTGTTGTGTTTGACTAGTTTGATTGTTGAAAATTCATTTTGACACACAAAGAAGGCAAAGATCAATTTTAAAATTATTGTATTTAGTATTTTTTCCCAACATGATTTGATCTCTTCTCCCCTTCCAAGTTGATCATCTCTGAAAGTGTTGATGCCCATCCGATATAAATTTTCAATAAGCAATCCGTAAAAATTAGCCAGTGAGCGTCTTCACCTCTAAAGCAAAACGCTGAAAAGTATATATTTGTGGATTTGGATGGTGAAGAGGAAGCCATTGTTGAATGAATACGCGTAGTATATCTAGATATTTTGAAGTGGTAGCATTAAACTAAAATTTCTTAGTGAAAGGTCATATAAGAAATATAGTTGTTTGTTAGAACAAAAACAAATATTTAAGTTAAAACAATATTTATTATTTATTTATAACAAATTTTATTACAATAAAATGTTTGTATCTTTTAATGATATGTAACAAAGTCCTTATCTTTTCAAAGCAGAAAAAAAAGACAAAAAAAACACAAATTGATTATTCACCATGGCCAAAAAGTAATGATGGGGAGGTGGGTGGATGTAGCCTTGAGGGTCTTAAAATTCACTCATTAGAAAAAAGTAGGGAACATGATGGTACACACCCACCAACTTTTTAGGTAGCAAGCAAACAAGCTTACTTCAAGTTGTAATTGGGCTGTTTAGACATTTAGTGTAAAAAAAAATATATATATTCGAAAAGGTTTAGAAATATTTCTAAATCTAGTATAGTTTTTGTCATGTGGATCTAAATGTCTCTTGAAGAAACACTTTCTAAAAATGTTTCTTGAAAAGACATTTTCTGAAAGTGTTTCTTGAAGAGAGATTTTCTACATTGAAAAAAACTTTCTCTAATTTTAAAATTTTGAATTTATACTTAAAGTCTTTTGAAGAGCAGCGTTCATATTTTGAAAATTTTAGTTACACTAAAAGTGTCTTTGAAAGACATCTTCACTAATTTTGAAAATTTTGAGATTTAAGCTAAAATGTCTCTTGAACAAGAATTTTATAAATTGTTGAAATATTATATTGAGTGTCTTTTGAAGAAACACCTTCATAATTTTTAAATTTTTGAATTTATATTGAAATTATCTTTGAAGAGACACTTTCTAAAAAATAAAAGCCCGACACTTTCTAAATTGTTGAAATGTTATAAGAAATTATCTTTTGAGAGACGCTTTTAAAAAATAAAAAAACTGAAAGTATCTTTTGAAGCTTTGTATCGTGTGAAACATGTGGAGAAAACTACACTATTTAGGATTAGTTTTTAAACCACACTTTAAAAAAAAAAAAAAAATTTATTATTTTTCGGCTGTCCCACCTACCTCCCCATCATTACATTTTTGGTCATGGTGAATAAATGACTCTTGTTACATATCATAAGAGAATAAACATTTGTATTTTAGATAAAATTGTGCTATGTAAATAAATAATATATATCATTTTAGTTCCTTTAAAAAAATATCATTTTAGTTTATATATTTTTGTCTCAACAAAACAACAATATTTTTTATATGGTATAGGAGAGAAAGTTCAATTTAATGCTATCATTTCCAAACATACTTTGCGGAATCTACAGTATATTATTATAGAAATAGATAGAACGCCTAGATGATAATTGACTAAGGTGGTGTTTCTTTTTTTTTACTTAATGCCATGAATTAAAATTTCCGATATTTCGATTACGAAATATCGATATCCGGATATCAGGTGACAAGCGAAACCCAAAATCAGTCATGGAAATTAGTTTGAGGAAAATGGTTGAAAAATCGAAAATTTATTGATGTTGCCAATATAGGTATCGGACCAAAATTTATTGAAGAAATTTCGGTGAGTGGAATTTTCATGTGTAGTGTTTGCTTCAAAATATCGAAGATATATCGGAAATATCGGTAAAAATATCGAAGATATATCGAGATATATCGGGATATATCGAAAATATATCCAAATGACCAGATTTGAAATCCTAACTTGATCCAATGGTTATGGATTGATCCGAACGGTTTAAAGAAGATCTAACGGTCATATTTGCACCAAAAATTAAATCAACGGCTATAATTAAATTACAAATATTTTTGACCATCCAACGGTTATTTGACCCCGAAAAATCTATAAATACCTCTAAAATCATTCAATTTGATCACAAATTCTCTCTACCAATATCCAATCTTCATTTCACTCCAAAAATTTTCTTTGTGATATCTCTTAAATAACTATATATTAGTTTAATTTGATAGTTTATATGATTATTTCATATTTTAAATTGGTTAATTTAGTAATAATATATTAATAAATTAACATTTCATGTTCGATTAATTTTTAAAATCAAGTTATATATTAGTTAATATAAGTGTATGCATAATAATATAAATTTATAGTATTATATGAGAGTTTTCATATTTTTAAATTAGTTCCCAATTTTAGTAATAATATATTAATAAATTAATTTTTTAAGTATTAGTTAATGTTGAAACTAGCATGTGGATGAACCAGTTTGTAACATCCCAAAATATACCATAATAGTTTTATAACGTATTTAGGGTATAAATAAGGATTAAAATTTTACGTTCGAAAAAAAAAATGAAATTTTTATGAAAAGAGACAAAACGACAATTTTATGGTTTTGTAGTACTGAATGGCTCGGGGAAGCCTAGAAAATTCTCTAGATCTCAGGATGAGCAAACGGATTGCCGTTCTAAATTCGTCTCGAAATCTAGCTACCATCGAATTTACGTTAAATTTCGAGACGATCCGGAATATTTTATGGCTAGGCGGTATTGGAGGTGTAGAGTGAAACACGAAAGCAGGTTGAAAATCTCAAAAAATGGTAAATATTTAAAGAATATTCAATTATGATAAATGAAATTGAAACCGGGACAAAATGATTTGTTTGAAGACTAAATGAACCATGAAGTGAAGAAGAAAAGGGACATGTGGGTCCCACTTTTAAAAATAAAAATAAAAATAAAAATAAAATAAAACAATAGAACAAAGAAAGAAGGAGACATTATGAGGAGCAGGCAGAACGTTTAGTATATATATATTTTTTCTCAAACTACCATATAGCGATATGCGAATGGATGAAGTCTGGGTCGTGAGGCCGAAGAAAATGTCTTCCGGCGAGGGCTCACGGCGTGGAGACCAAAACACGGGATTTCGCCGAGTTTTCAATTAAAAATTTGGAAAATCCTATGTTTTGGTTTTTCTCGAGATCTGACTTTCGACGGTGAATTGGTCGGGCGGGAGGCAAAATTGATCCACGCACCATGAAACTACTCGTGGGTACTACAAAATATTGTTCGTGAAACTCTCCACGGGTCATTTTAAATCTTAACTCTCAGTAAAATACCATGCATTATATAGATAATCACGTAAATAAATACGATATGTGAATGAAAGTAAATAACAAATAGTAAATAGTAAATATTGAATAGTAAATGGTAGATAGTAGATAGTGAATAGTGAATAGTACAGATAGTGAATACGTAAATATGAATAATATAATAAATAATGTAGTAAATAAGTAAATGAATAGTAAAATCGTAAATGAATAGTATAATAAATAGTAAATACGTAAATGAATAATGGGAATAAATGATATGAATAATATGAATATGCAGGAATATATGATAGAAATACATGAAATTAGGAAGCATCTCAGATTAAATGACACATGCTATAAATGTACAAATGATAGGAATAGTTACATGTATGATAAAGAAATCTGAATACTGTAAATTGAAGTTATATGAAAAAATGCAAGATACGATAGTCGATGAAGTCTGAGGAATATATAAGTTAACAAAATATAAGATGTTACAAGTAGATGAAAAAAAATATGATCTGATTGGTTATATGCTAATATATGAGATGAATATATGATAGAACATGATATGAATACAAGAGTGAATAAATGGAATATGAATAGCTAAAACATGAACGAAATGTGATATATAATAGACATATATGAAATGATATACATGTATTGTAAAGAAAGAAATATGAGAATAGTGATATGAAGCTACAAATATGAGAATGAATTCAGATTAAAGTTATCATAGTAATATAAGCATATGATTGCAGAATAATAAATAGTGAGAATATATAAGATATCTTCTTGAATATAAAGTATTACCTTAGATTATTACCTTAGAACTGGTGAGGATGAATGGGCATGCCTATGGGGTCTCACAGTTATGCGACATACGGAGTTTACTGAGATGAGGCCCGTTTGGGTCGATGATATAGATCCCGTTTGGATCATTATAGCGGCCCCGTTTGGGTCATATAGATAGAGATCATTGTCTCGTACAATGATAATAGTTGTGAATTTATATAGACCAACTGTTCTACAATGAAATCTGGCGCCTTGAGCCCTTATAGTTTCCCAGCATCCGCTTCTAAGGTATATGCGAGACATGAAACCTAAAGGAAATAACATGTCCCAGAATATATTTTGATGTATGAGAAGCATAACTCTTTACTATACGATAGAAAGTATGACAGAGTTATAAGAAACAGTAAAATCTGAATGAAAATGTACAATATGTGATATATATGAAAATTACATGAGTACTATATACAAACAGTATATGAAAGTAACCTGTAAAGAGCGTATATGGCCGGTATATAAGAGAGTACAAAAATCGATTACATGAAAAGTATATGAACAATACAGTATATGAAAGAGAAAAGTATACGACAAGTATACAAGTACAAGAAATAAAGTGACAATGACACGAAATGTATATGACAGAATCAGAAGTATATGAAAAACATGAAAAGCACGTGTATGACGCTATCATATGAAAAGTATAACTTGAGCCGGTATATGAAATGAACAACATATGAAATATAGGTATATATGAAAATAGTACATAAGCAGTACACATTAATATGGTATATAGAAATAGTATATGAGCTTGAGTACATGAATACAGTATATATAAGAAAGTACAAAGTGTAATTACCGCAAAGGATGCTAGACAGTAAAGTCTGAGTAGAGAAAATAGAAAGGTATATGAAAAGAAATTATAATATATGAAAGAAAACACATGAAAACATATATGAAAACATATGATAGTATATGATATGATAGTAAAGAGTATAGTCTTATATATTTCCTACGGGATATGAAATGAGATAAATTCCACGTAATATTGAAAATATAAAGATATGATATGAAAGTATTGAAAGCTTAAGCCAATACAGAAAAGTACACATAAAATATCTGGCTTATAAAAGTATATGATAGAATAAAACGTCACAAATACATATATGATATATGAATAAATACGGGATAATGATATATGAAACGATGCAAGATAAAAGCATATAATATGAAAGTATACGATAATCTGATATGTAAATGAAGAGAATGAAAAGTATATAGCATGGGAGTGTAGCTACTACATGAAATAAGACATGATATATACATAGTCTAAGAAAAGATATATAATAGTACACATAGAATGTAATAAGTCATAGAGCGAAAGATGAAAAAGACTAGAAGCAATTAAAAGATATACAGAGATGCGATTACATGAAAAGTATCGGATGGCTTAATATATAAAAATTATTATAAGGAGAATGTAGATAAAAGTGCAAGACAGTATAAGATAGGTTATATGAAAGTATTGGAGATATTAAAGTATATGATACATGCACAGTATACGAACATGAAAGGAAATGAATATGAAAGTATAGAAAACTTTGCAAGAACATGATCTGAGAAACAATATACAGGAAAATAGATCAAGTATAAGATATAAGCAAATGACAAAAATAGGCAAGTATGTGATAAATAGAGATAATTAAGAAGTATAGATAGAAGATGTAAAGACATAGAATAATAGTTATAGAATGAATATGGAATATATGTAAAGTATAGGAAAAGTATAGATAAAGGCTATGCCAAAGACATAGAACACATGTAGTAATGCTATATGAATGTAAAGATGATAAGTAATAAAGTTATATTATGAATATATGTATAGATATATGAAATGCATATGTATAAGCTTGTGGTCACTATTGGTGAGGTTGTCAGTGCTTATGTTCCCCATTAAAGCGTGAAAACATGGACTGCAATCCGTGGAAGTACGAGAAGAAAATGGGATAGAGGACAGGGACATCCCATCGGTATAGGCCATCTCGAAGATAGGTGCTCACCAGTACTTCCGCAATCTCGATTTATATGTATAGTTTTGTAATAGTGAAGTGTAATAGTAAATAAAGGGACTCTAGTATATGTGTATAGAATATAATAAATGCCACTATGGTGGTATATGTATAATGTATATATAAAAAGAATTTTGTTATTACAGTATTGCATATGAATGAGAAAAAACAGGACCGGAGTGTCATCTGAGAAAGAAAATGTTAAAGAGTCCCAATCCCAAAGTGTGACACCCTTGCTCGACACCCCATCGGGTGCCGGGTTGGGGCCTCACAGAATTTCCTATCCATAGAGTAGTTGTAAATACAAGTCAAGACATTTATTCATGACATGTTTGATCTTATAATCAATATTATCGGAACACCATGTCTTGGTATGAGTATTGTCTTTACCAAGATTTTATCTATCCATCAAATGTTGCAATTGAGTCATATCAATCTTCATTTTGATTTTAAAAACTCATTGCAATGTATATATTTGATTATTAATGTCATTTTTACACTTTTAGAAAGTATTTTTATGAAATTTAAAGTATTTTTGTTAATTTTCGATATATCGATATTCAGTAAAAAATATCCACGATATCTCTCCGATATATCCGATATATCCATAAAATGCAATCTGTAGATATATCCATCGAAACGATATTTCCAACCTTGCTTAATGCTAATAAAATTTTGTTAAAATAGTCCTTGATTAGATTAAGTATTTAGTTGTTTATTTCTTCTAAAAAAAAAAAAATGAATCTTTTAATTTTTATTTAATTTTGAGACAATAAAAAACATTCAATAATAAATCAATTGAATATATAACTTTCAATTGGATCATAAAATATATAATTTTCTTATATTTAAATATCTAGTTTTTTCTTAATAGAAAAAACATTCAATAAAAAGCATTAAAAAAAAAACCAAAAAACCAAATATTAAGCATTTTTTATTCAACCAAAAATTTTAAAAATTAATAATAAATAAAAAAGTTAAAAAACAAATACCATATAAGTCACATTGGGACCCCCCAAATGGAAAAACAATCACACACTTTCAAGCGTTAGGAGAATCAAACCCAAAAAAGATATATGCTCTCTTTCGGCATATCAAGTTCATCCTCATTCCTCAACTCTCTTTTAAGCTTTTCCAACAGTAAACTTTTTTCTTCTGCATAGATCCATAACAGTATACCTTCAAGTGTTTTTGAGTTTTAGAGGTGAAGACACCTGCTACACTTTGCAGATACCGCCTATTGAATTTGGACCAGAATGGGCATCAGCACTCAGAGATGATCAACTTGAAAGGGAGAGGGAGATCAAATCAGGGCTTTTGAAACTATTGAAGGAATCAAGAATTTCAATAGTTGTGTTCTCAAAAACCTATATATGCTCATTCCAACAGAGATTGTTTGGATGATTAGGCGAAGATCATGCACAGTGCAGGGAAGAAATGAATCAAATATATACCGGTGTTCTACCACGTGGATCCTTAGGATGGCGAAAGCAAACAGGAGATTCAGGGAAGCATTTTCTATTCATGAAGGAAATGTAGATGAGAAGGTGGAGGGATTCATTGACTGAAATAAGCAATCTAAGTGGTTTCCATGTGAATGACGGGTACCTTCAGCTTCCTTAATTTCTGCTTTCCATTCTAACTCATAAGGATTTATTAGATCTACTGCCTTTATTGAAAAAAAAACCCTTTAAATAAAACATGTGATTATGCAATGGGATTTGGGAAGATTTTAAAATTTATTATCTTATATTTGGATACATAAAAATGAGAGGATTTTTGAAAAAAATGGTAACAAATTTATCCAACTTTTATTAAAAAATGAGCAACTTATTATTTTTAAATAAATAGAACTATTCATAAAAAAAGAAACTATTAGTTGGTAGCTTAATGAACAAATGTTGTGACATACCATGAAAATGGTAGTCATCACCACTAATGGCCGACAATATAATTTCTTACAGATAAGGGTTAATTTTTTTTTTTCATAAGTACAACACCTGGTTTGACCTCCCAGTGAGCTTCCATGCCATTGATTACCGTAAGCCAATACAAATAGCATTTCATACGTTTCCTCTACTTTATTCTCTAGCATGTACACTTGCTATAACATTGATAGATTTGTACACTTGCAATAACATTGATGGAATTGCACTCGAATATATAATTTAACAACTATGTTTCATTCCATTTTATTGCCCTTACCTTTGTTATGTTGAGAAAATCAAGTAAATATCACTAGATTTATGTCAGATTTGTTAGGTTTTGCTATTCATTATAACTCATGAAGTGTTGAATTGTATTTTATAATTGACAGGTATGAGTCAAAGTATATTGAGGAAATTATTAATGACATTTCCAAAAGATTGAATCCTAAGCTTTTGTACATTGATGATAATATGGTTGGGATAGATTTTAGCCTAAAAAAACTATTATTGTTGTTAAGTAGTCACTTAAACAACATTCTTGTAGTTGGGATTTATGGAATTGGTGGAATTGGTAAAACTACCATTGCCAAAATTGTTTACAATAAGATCCAATGTGAATATGTTGGTACTAGCTTTGTAATATGTCAGAGAAATACAAAAGGTTTTCAACTACAACAACTTCTTGAAGTGATATGGTGGGGAAAGACATCCACCTAAGGGATATCAATAAAGTCAATATATAATAAGGCGGGGCTCAACTCGAAAAGGTTTTATTGTTATGATGATGTGGATCCAATTGGAGCAATTAAAGTTATTAGTGAAGTCTAAATGGTTTGGCTTGGGAAATGAATTATCATAAAGACCAACATTTGTGGCGAAGTATGGAGTAGATAGTCACATGGTTAAACGATTGCATGTGATAGACAACTTTTCAACTTTTAAATAACATGTGCTTTTTAAACAAATTGTTTACAGAAAATTATATACACAGTCAAATTGCATGATACATTATGCTCAAGGTCTTCACTGGCCTTAAAAGTTCTAGGTTCATATCTTGAGCCATGACAATTGATGAATGGAAAAGTGCATTGGATAAATTGAAAAAAATCTTAAACCGAAATTAATAATGTGCATAAAATAGTTATGATGAACACTCAATGTAAGAAAAGGGAGGTTTTCTTGGATATTGTGTGTAAGGAGATGCAAAGATGTTGTGTTAAGAATATTATTAGATGGATTGTGATTTATTTGCAACATGTGGAATAAGAGTTCTCCATGATAGATGTTTAGTAACTATTTCATACAATGTCATACATATGCATGACTTGATACAACAAATAGGTTGGGAAGTTGTTTGTGTGGAGGAATGTCATGGAATCCAAGCAAATGGGTAGATTGTGGGATGTAGATGATATTTATAATACATTTTCAAGACAACGAGAATTTTCACAAAGTAAATTCCAAACATAATCATTAAAATAGTACCTACATTTTTAATGATTAATTGCTTATATATATTTGTAGTAATTTTTTTTCTTATCTAATATTTCATTATTGTTTCCCAGGGGATGATGGAAAATATTCAAATCATATCTCTACACTTGTCTAAGTTAAATGAGAAATACAATTTAGTACAAAGTATTTTCCAAAGATGAAACAGGTTGCTTAAAATCTATTCTAATGATGCGATGATTTGATGAAAGGGCATAATAAAGTGCCTTCTTCACAAGACTTTTAGTTTCCCTCATAATTTGAGTATTTTCATTGGAAAAGGATACAATTTGAGGTCTTACCTTCCAAAATTTTGTATGTGGAGAGAACCTTGTCGAAATCAATTTACGATCTAGCAACAAACAACTTTGGAAAGGCAATCATGTACATGATCATATTTAATTTCTTTTCTTTATAATAATTTTCAAGTTGAAGGATATTTTTTGATAAGAGTGTGTTTTGTTATAGTGTGCCGGGAAAGTGGGAATTAGTTGATGAGTAACACAAAATAGCTTGTCAAAATGCTACAATTCTCAAGCATCCAAATTTGGAGATACTATATCTTTAAGAGTGTGAAATTTGCCTAAACTTGATTCATCTGGCCAACGTCTCACAAGGTTGGATTACTTGAATTTAGGAGGATGTGAACAACCGAAATTTCCTAGTCGTAGAAGTTTGAATCTCTTGAAGTTCTTTTCTCCGACCTAGTCATTTAATCTGACATAAAGAAGTTTCTTGAGATCCATGGAGAGTATGGGACATTTATCGGAGGCTCTATTTGGCGAACTGAGTGGGATTAAGAAGAACTATTGAGAGTGTATTATTGTGTTTAGCATCTCTTGAAGTCTAACCAGTCTCTCAAATTGTTCAAACTTGGAGAAATACATGAGATCATGGGAATATGAAATTTCTTAGGAGCTTGATTTAGGAGGATGTTCAAAGGTGAAATTTTCGGACATATTTACCTGCTGTGTGAAAACCTGTAATTTGAAAATTTTCCACGAAGCGGTAAATTTTAGCTACAATACGGTTGCAAACCTAGAACTTCTCGAACCTCGGATGATGAAATGACCTCGCTCTATTGGTTGTCTCGCGGAAATCTAGTTACCCTAATGCAGTGTGGCTGGCAGCAGTTCTTAGAAGGTCGGAATTTTATGTTTCGGTAGACGAGACCGAATAGCATGTGACATGTGGCATGATGCATGGATCTCCACCTGTATGAGGGCCATGTCTCAATAGACCACATGTGGCCTCATGCATGAGAAAAACTGAGGGGTGACACATGCTCTCTCATGTGTCACCACCACTTGATCCCACCAATTTGAGTGGGAAAGGATGTTCGGTGGATGAAATGAAAAGAGAGAAAAAGGTACCAAGAGGAGGAAGGGAGGAAAGGGGGGGAAAAGAAAAGTGAAAGTAGGGAAGGTGTGCGTGGGGAGAGAGGAGAGAGCCATAATAGGAAAAAAACGACGAGGAGAAAAAAAAAAATGGAAGGAAGAAGAAAGAGAAGAAAAAGAGGAAGAAAGAAAGGAAGAAGAGAGGGAAAGGAAGAGAAAAGGAAGGATTGTTGTGTAGTGAGCAGACCGGATGGTGAAGAACCGGAGCTGGCAGCTCTGAAGGTATGTTTCCTCCTACGCCCGGTTCATTTCACGCCTAGGGGCCGTGTAGGAGCCCTAACGATTTTACCCCCGCCGAGGCTAATTATTTCATTGTGTGGTATGTATGTTTTGGTTGTGGGACCGGTCATGGACTGTGTATGAGTTCTGGGGACCATCCGCGGCGAGCACGACGTCTCTAGAAACTAAGCAAATGCGGGTAAAATGGAAGCGGGGTATGCGAATTCTGCACCGCCTGCGGTCGCGGCACCAACCGGACGACCATAACTTTCTTGTCAGACCGATTTATGTTCTTGGACTCTCTACGAGCTTCGTTGATCACAGAATTTAATAAAATGAAGTTCTCAGCCAAAAAGTTGGCTAAACATTAGGTTGGGTCACGATAGTTGAGGAACAATCAGTTGGTTTCCGAACACGTTTTGCTGAACTTCGGTTGCATTTGAATGCGCCGGGCTCGGCCTGAGAAAGGTGCGTGAATTTTGTGTGATAATTTACAAATCTTGAATTTGGACTAAGTGCAGATTTTTTTCAGAGGCGAGTATGACCGAGTTTATGGTCGGGAATGGCTAATGTGTTATTACGTAAATTAGATAATATGTTTATGTGATATGTGATATATGTGGGATAAAATGAAAATAATTATATGCATTAAACATAATTTATTCATGACACTTGACATGTAATGTGTGATTTTTATGTTCATGTGACATGTAGCGTACATGTAGCATGAAATGACATGTAATGACACTTGCATTGCATTTATGCACGGGGCATCGCATGACATGAGTGTGAGTGCATGGAAATGATAGACCTTGTGTTTGGGGTTCGATGGTACATCAAAAATGCAAATGATTTTCGGATTCTGTCCACAGTACTTCTTGGAGGCTGACCAAAGTACTGATTGAAGACTGTCCACACTATATCTCGGAGATTGTGTAACTAGCATTGTATGTGCACTTAGGTGGGGAGTAGCCCTTGTAAGAGATATATCTATTGGGCTTTGCTCACCCCGTCGTGGGATCACCCTTTTAGGTACACGAGAGGACGGCGCTCCTTCAGGCACCGTGGTATGAGGGCAAGATTTGTGACCTTGAACACTATGTTTATAAAATATATTGGAATGATACTGTTTGATATATTTTGGTTTTGTAAAGGGTTATATCAAACTCTTGTATAATAATATATAAGAAGTTATGTTTGCAAGAAAAATATGAAATAGAAATGAGTCACGAATCTGGATTGAGTTGTGTGGACATCGGATCATAGACGCCCACGAGATATTCCACCGGGTTGAGGTTGTCTGGCCCGGACCCCAGAGTTGGGGTGTCGTATGAGACATTTAAGGAAACTTCATTTAAGTAAAAGTGGCATGTAAGAACTCTAAACAGCATTGGTGTTTAGAACATCTTAGACTTTTGACCTCTCAAAGGTTGCTCAAAGTTTGAGAAATTTCCGGAGATTAGAGGGGATATATGAAGCTTGAAAGAACCTTCTTTAGATAAGACTATTATTAAGGAACTCCCAAATAGCATTGGGTCCTTGACCTCTCTTCAGACTCTTTCTCTTACAAAATGTTCAAGGTTTGAATATTTTTTAGATATATTTGCCAATATGAGGTTTTTAAGGGAGCTTCATTTAAATGAGAGCGGTATTAAGGAACTCTCAAATAGTTTTGGGTGCTTGCAAGTCCTTGAAATTCTTGATCTCCATGATTGCTCAAAGTTTGAGAAATTCCCCGAGAGATCAAGGGAATATGAAATGTTTGGAGGAATTGGAGATTCAATTAGGCGTACTGCATTAAGGAACCCTCAAATGGATTGGAACTGAGCCCATGAAATTCTCTCTCGATGGTTGCTTAAAATTAAGAGACATTTTCTCTGAGTTCCTAAAGATATGAGATCTATGGTCTCTTTTCTAGTGAGACTGCCATTAAAGAAGGATTGCCCTACTCAATTCATCATCTCACTAAGCAGTCCTTAAGTCTACAAAACTGCTTAGAAGCTTGACAAGTCTTCGAACACAGTATACATGGGTTAAATCCTACAATCCTTTCTCTCAATGGTTGTTCAGACCTAGAGGCTCTTTCAGATATTAAGGAGGATATGGGCATTTGGAATAATGCCTTTTTGTTAAGTGAAAGCGGGTGCATAATAACAGACTGTCATCAATCAATTGAACATTTGAGATGTCTTAAATCCTTGGAATTGATCAACTGTATGGGAATCGTGAGGCTCTTCTAGATAGCATTAGTAATTTGACGTCTTACTTCTCTTCATGTTCATAACTGTTTGAAGCTCTAGGTACTTGCAGGGAATTTGAGAAGCCTGCAATTTTGATTAAGAAGCCTGATACAGGTGATTGCCTGCAAATAATGGAAGGATAAATTCCCAATGATTTATGGTGCTTATCCTCATTGGAATGTTTAGACATCACCGAAAATGACATGCATTGCATACCTACTGGCATCATTCAACTTGTTAAGCTCCGGACTCTTATCATGAATCATTGTTCGATGTAAAAATTGGTGAACTTTCAATCATGTCTAACAGAGTTAGCACATGGTTGTCCATGCCTGAATTGAAACCCCTCAGTGTATGCTTTGGTGTACTTTGCTCAAATACTTCAAATCACCATTTCAGGTATCAATTTCATGACATATTTTTTCTTTTAATTAAATATAGTCTTCATATAATAAATATTACTTCAAATTATGATATGTTTTTTTGGCGTATATTCACTACATTACCTGTAGTAACACATGTTCCTGTGTAGACTCGAACCTAATTCTTCCCCACGTAATCCCTAACCCTTCAACCGCAGAGGCCCAATCTCCTTGAAAAATGTACAGAAAAATGAAGACATATCAGTTTTCAGTTTTCTTTTTATTTCTTTATTAAAAAACATGGGATCTATGTACTTTTTTTTTTTTTCTGATGGGCATCTAGTATCATCAGTAATATTGAATACCAGTGGGTAAGTCATCTAGAAGAATGGGATGTGAAATAATATACTTGAGCTCCCAATGGGTGGTACGAGATGACAACTTATTGGGATTTGCGTTATTCTTCTATCATGTTCATGTTCTCATTGATGATGATGTATGGAAGAAAATAGTTGGTTCCCCTCTAATATGCGAATTGATATCCCATGACAATCAACCTCAACGACTGGATGTTATATGGCGTTTTCATAATTGTAAAACCTATTTGATTAACGGTTTATCATATGACAAGATGGGGTTCGACAATGGTAACACAAAAGATCCAGCAATTCGAGTGTTATTTTCCTAAGATTGCCATTCCAAGTATCGTTCCAGACGGTGGAATAATTCTAAGGCCCTTCCCTCTCAAATCAGTTATGGCTCTTTGAAACACTTTTGCTGTGGAATAACACACATTCTTTAAAGTGGAAAGTTGTGGGATACATCTCATACACTTAAGATGACAACAATTGGCCTCCGTCAGAGAAAGAAACTCTGGTGATGTCTAAGCATCATGAGGAACAAGAAGAGATTCTTTTAGCCTCCAAGGGATCAAGTTTCCTTAAACATAGTAAGTTATGTCTTCTCTTCTTTATTTCCTAGTGGTTGATGAAGCATGATATTTATAATGCAAGCTCAAATCCTATAAGCTTGACTTTTGAAGTGAGTTCAATCCTCTCATACCGCAAATTTGAATATTTGATTCCCATTTGTATATTTGAAAGTCTATGACTCTCAGCGTCTATGGAGTATGGGGTCTCATATATACACGTGAGGGAGGATGTGAAGCGTGATGATATCAAATTAAACTCAAATCTACAACCTTGAGCTTTTCTAGGAGTTGTTCGTTTAAAGTTGAAATCTATATTAGATGAATTACTGGCAAAAAAATACGCATGACTTTACCATCATGACATCTTTGAAGGATTTATTTAGGAGTGGCATTTACTTTTTTGGCTTTTTACTTCAAGCAATTTGCTTTAAGCATTCATTCAATTTTATTTTTAACTTTTTCATGACTTATTCCTGATTTTTTAAAAGTTTTGGCCGAATAGAAAAAACCAAAATATTTGTTTTTTTTTTTCTTTTTCTTAATGATTTTTTTTAAATTTTATTTTTTCGATCAAGAAAATACTACATATTCCAGTATGAGAAAATTATATATTTTATGATTCAATTGAAACTCTTGTGTGTGGTTTAAGCTAATTAAATAAAATTAAAGCATATTCTCTCGAAAATAAAAAAATAAAAGTATATGTATCTTTAAATTTTTATTTAAAAATTTACTTTCTTAAATTTTAGATAAAAATTAAAAAAATAATTTTTTTAGCAAAAACAAACAACTAAATATTTAATCATATTAATCACTATTTAGAACAAAAGTTTTATTTACAAGTAAATAAAAAAATAAATAAAAAAACAAAAAAACAAACCCAACCTAAATATATAAAAATTCTTAAAACTTATGGTCACATTCCTGCCTTATTTTTCATTTTTTGAACATAACTACCTAAAATTTATTTAATTTTAAATAAAAATTAAATAAAACGATATATTTTATCATTTCATCGTACTTGAACCTTGTTAACGAGATATTTATAATTAAATTTATTTATCTATTTTTTAAAATTTTTTATATTATTTTCATAAATAATATCAATAATCACCCCACTTTGTCCTGATGATTCTTAGACCACCTCATTGAAATATAAAGGTTTTTAGGTTTATTATTATTCACGATTTCATTTAATTTTAATTTTCTTTTTATCTTCCCCTACCCAGCTGACGGCCACTGCTTCAAAGCCATGTCAAGATAATTTATAGCATTTAAGTTATGTGCTTCTCTCTCTCTCTCTCTCTCCTCTGTCTCCTCTCTCTCTCTCTCTCTCTCTCTCTCTATATATATATATATATATATATATATATATAATGAGTCCTTACAATAGAATAAAAATTCTGAGATTATATATATATATATATATATATATATATATATATATATATATTTATTAAGTCACTTACAATAGAATAAAAATTATGAGATTATATTTTTCCTATTTGATCACTCCTTCTAAGGTCAAATCTTTTCGTCTTCTCATAAAGAGATCCTTCTAAGATATGTAATTTATATACTTCTCATTTTAAATTTAAATTTATTTATTTATTTATAACAATATTCTAAACTTCTGAAATTATACTTTCCTTATTTAGTCATTGTGTTAAAATAAAAAAGTTGTTTTCCATTCAAAATGATTTTCTTTTTCCATTTATACTTTTATTTTTAATTTATTAATTTGTTTTTAACTATTGGTGATTTTAGCCGAGGTAGACCGAGAAATTTAGTTCAAGAAGGGCATATATTGATAGACTTGGAATGGGAGCCTGAGGGCATAAATAAGAGTGAGGGTTCAAATCTACCGATTACAAGTGAGAATTTTTTTGCAAAAAATGGGGGAACATAAGTCCCCCAAGCTAAAATTTAGAGTCGATTTTGTAATGAGATTGGAATTAATGGTTAAGGTTTGGCTGAAACATAAGGAATGACCAGATTCAAGTTTCCACTTTTCCTTGAGAAAAAAAAATACTAGAACGTAATAATGAAAAATGAATAGTTGTCAAAAAAAGAAAAAAATCTAAGATTTTACGAAATTTGGACATCCCGTCCTCTTTATCTTTGAAATGGATTTCTGAAATATAAAACTATCACCACAACTATTTTAATTTTGTTCAAATTAATTAAAATTTTTATTTAGAGCTTCATTTTAGGCCAAATTTTGTTCCAATCTATTAAAATTCTATTTGGAGCTTCATTCCTCTTTGGTAGGCCAAAACAATTATAATATATTTCTTAAATTATATAATTATCTTCTTTTATAATTTAAAGGCTTTAGTCTGATGTAGTAAAGCTATTTTTCGATGGGACAGGAACGGGACATAACACAAAATCATGCCTTTTTAAAGTCTCACCATGATTTAGACATGTGGACAAGTGTATAATTATCTTATAAGTATGAATTAATAATTATTTGCTATTACTTTGCATCATTTCTAGAACAAAAAGTATAAGATAATTATCCTATTATGATATGCTAGCTCATGAATAATGATGACCATTGCTTGAATTAAATTTACGAAGAGATGCAGTGTTGAACAGGGGATGAAAACTCTGTAAAAAAAAAAAAAACTTTGTTTGGATCGTGGATTTTAATTCTGTATCTGTTTAAAGCATAATTTTATTTATTTGATGCTCTCCATGATTACTTTTAAGAAAGACTTTGACATGTTGATAAATTCTCATCATTTATCTGTAAAGATCATATCCAAATTGATCAAAATGGCTTAAATTCTTTTAATGTGTTAATTATTCCATAATGCCTCATAAAAAGAAATATATTCAATGGTTAACTATAAATGTCACAACTCGTATTAGATAAAGGGAAAGTTCTAATTAAACTATCTAGACATGGGCTCCACATAACATAATAGACGTGTTTTAAAGTAACGTAAACCCCTTGAATTCAAAGCGGGATAATATCTATATAATTAAGTGTTAGTTATTGTAAATTAAATCATCTGCAGTTTCTATGTTAGATTTACATGTTGGAATTCTGACATTAACTTAGAGATCGATGTGTAGTTGAAAAGAACACATCTAAAACCGGAAATAAAAATACATACCCGATTGATGGCCATGTTAAAAGTGTGCATTATCCAAGATCACAGGTTGAAGCAATAGCATTAGGCGCCCTCTGCGCGTCATATGCTTTTTCCGTACAGGGTTTTACTATTTCTTGTATTGTGTTATTCGTGGAGCCAGAGCACATATATAGGACGGGAGAGGGGACCTAGCCCATTAATAATAATTTGGGCCCTCCCATTAAGAAGCCCACTTTAATTCCGGCCCTACACCTTTTCATATCACACTTATTATATAAATATATATTTGCTGAGACGAACCTAGGCCCGATGTATTGAATCCATAAGTTGAATTTTGGCTTCTGGTTCTACATTTGATCACATTTCTCAGAAAACAAAAAAAAAAATCAATTAAGCGAGAATCCCATACTTAAAAATATTTCCAACATTCTCAGCAGAGCAATTCTAATTGAGTTTTGCCATGAATTTGGAAGCAGTTAAAAGACTTTCCAGTTGAACAACACTATAGCCCTGAAAATAAACATCATGACTCGAGAATCCGGTCAATGCAAAAATAATACCGAAGCGTAAGCGGTGAGGCATCTCAGTGATACAATACCTTCCACAACCAAGGACCACTAAATTATTGACATGGATTCCTAAGTGTGATAATTGCTAGATTTATATGTTAGAGTTCTTATTTAAGCAGAGATCGATCATGTGGATTTGGGAAGCCAGAACACATCTAAAACACGGAAATCAAAATACACTGCTCAATTGATTATTGCCATGTTAAAAGTTATAGATTTGTACATCAGATCCTTTGTGGTTAAGCAATGGCGAGCTAACAGACCTTCCTCTGCCTGATCCTCTTTCCCACTAGGGTTTTATTATTTCTTGTGTGTGTTCACCAATGGGGCAGAGCACACCTTATATAGGACGGGAGAGGGGACCTAGCCCATTAATAATAATTTGGGCCCTCCCATTAAGGAGCCCGCTTTAATTCCGGCCCTACACCTTTTTATATCACACTTATTATATAAATATATATTTCTTTGAGATGAACCTAGCCTAATGTTGCATTGAATCACCTCGCGGGTGATTTGGGCTTTACCCAGTTCTACATTCGATACATGTTTCTCAGAAAACAAAAAAATCAATTAAGCGAAGCCACGTACTTAAAAATATTTCCAACATTCTCCGGCAGGCGTCTTGAGTGAGTTTTATGAATTTTAAGAACAATTAAAAAGACTCTCAGATCGAACAACACTGTAGTGGCCACAAAATAAACATCTTAGCTCAGAATCCGGTCCAATGCAAAAATAATACCAAACTGTGGCGGTGAGAGCATCTCGAAGTGATACAATACCTTCCACAACCACAAGTACTAAAATTGCATCGACATGGATTCCTAAGTGTGATAAAGTGTAGTGCGTGTCGACACCTTGATCCCAAAATAAATAAAAATGTCGACAATGCATTCGGTCCTCTTTATGGTTTCATAGGAAACCATGTGTAGGACTCATCCATTTATGCTTCGAAGAAGCTGTAAACTTTATGTCATAAGACCTTTACTTAATTTGTATGAGCCTCATAAAAATTTATACATTCCCACAAACATGCACAAGTAATATATAGATAATAAACAAAATAACCACAAGTGGGAGCAGAAATGGAATGTATTATGCAAGCATCATGAATAGCAAGTATCACATACTCCCTTTAAATTCAATTCATCAGATAAAACCAAAACCCATCTGCCAAAAACAATACTTATTAAAATCAACTAAATCTTGAAACCTTTAGTTTAGTGGATCAACAGCATTTATCGGTAGTAATGTGGACTACCTCTATATCCCCATTATCTACCACCCAACCTCTAAGCTTGAAATATTTCAACTCGATGTATACTGCTCAGTATTCTTAGTACTCTTGTAGAAAGCGACAACTAGAGTTATCGGGAAAAGGCTTTAGTGGTCTCTGAGATGTTTTAACAGTCTTGAGTCCAGAAATAAAATTTCTCAACCACTTAGCATGAGCACCAGTTTCATAATAAGCAACAATTTCAGCTTCCATTGTAGAAGAAGCCACCAATGATTGCTTAGAACTCTTCCAAGAAATTGCTCCACATAGTATAAGAAAGCCAAGCGCATATGACAAGACTTCATCATACATGCAAACCCCATTTCATCCCGACATCTACATAACCAATCACTTGCGAGTTATCCATTTCTCTATATACAAGCATATAAGATCTTAGTTTTTGCAAATACCGCGAACCTTTTTCTTTGTGACCCGATGCTCATTTCCAGGATTAGCGAGATAACGTCCAAGGACGCTTACTACATAGGCAATATCCGGTCTAGTGCACACTGCATAATACATCAAGCTCCCCACAACACTACTATAAGGAATATCCTTTATAGCAGCCTTCTCAACATCATTTTTAGGGCATTGATCTTTATGAAGTCTGTCTCCTTTGAATATAGGAGCCAAGAGCCGAAACACAACCTTTGCGTCTGAAAGCGTTCCAAGACATGATCAACATGGAAGCACTATATGAAAGTCCCAAAAACTTGTGATCTCTATCTCTATGGATATCTATACCAAAATAAAAATTCGCCTCACCGAGATCCTTCATATCAAAATTTTGTGATAACATTCTTTTAACATCCATAAGTAAACCTAAATCATTACTACATAGTAGAATGTCATCGACATATAAGATGAAAATATAAATTTTCTCAGTACGATCTTTAAATAGATGCAGAATCCCGCAGTATTTTCTTCCAAAATCTAGAGAAGTGACAACATCATGAAACTTTAAATACCATTGCCTCGAGGCCTGTTTTAAACCATAGATAGACTTTTGAAGTCTACACACCATATTTTCTTTTCCATCAACTACAAAACCCTCCGGCTGTTGCATATACACTTCCTCATAAAGATCTCCATTCAGAAACGCGGTCTTGACATCCATCTGATGCAATTTAAGATTAAAGTGCACCGTCAATGCCATGATTATTCTAAAGGAGTCTTTAGAAGATACAGGAGAAAAGGTCTTTGTGTAATCAACCCCTGCCTTTTGGTAATATGCCGCTGCAACTAATCCTAGCTTTAAATATTTCAATTTTCCTTTAGCATCTTTCTTGGTTAAAGCCCATTTGCAACTATGGGTTTAAAATTTCTAGGCATCTCACAATCCCAAACACCATTATTAGCTATCGTGACATCTCTTCTTTCATGGCAATATTTCCATTTATCATACGCATGGACTATGGATAGCATCGAAAATGTAGGATCTATGACCTCCTAATATCATAATCCACCTCACGAGAGTAAACCACATAGTGTGTGGGCAATGCGGGTCTCCTTTCTCTGAGATCCTAAGAGGCATAGGTTGAGCGTGCCCGGTCAGCGATGTGGAGTGTATTCTTATTAACAACTAAAGTCGGGGAGCAACATTATCGATTAGTCCTTCGCCATGAATGGTTATAATCCTTTCTTGCATTATGGGCAAAATAATCGGATCAACAGAAGACTGTGTAGACAGTGATTCACTTGACTGGGAGCTAGAACTATCAATGTGATCCTCGAGAAATTTTGCATTCAAGGACTCAACGATCCTCGTATGATGCCCAGGACAATAAAATCTAAAGCCCTTAAAGGCGAGTGGGTAGCCAATGAAAAATCCTGATGTAGTTATGGGATCAAGTTTTCTTTCATGAGGATTATAAACCCTCACTTCTGCAGGACACCCCCAATACCTTTGGAGTGGTTCAAGTGGGACTTTCTATTGTTGAGTTGAGAAAGGAGTTTTGGGCCACGGAGACTTGCAGGCGCTCTATTGGGGATATACATGGCTATTTGAAGGGCTTCAACCCAAAGAGATTGAGGCAATTTGGTTCTACTCATCATACTTCTTACCATATCATTAAGGTTCGATTCGGCTCAGCCCCATTTTGCTCAGGAATTTTCGGGCATTGTATCTTGAGCCTTTATGCTGAATTTGTAAAAATTCAGCCAAAGTCCCAAACATTGTCCTAAATCCCATGTTTCCCATAGCCTTCTACCACTGTCTACTCTGACCTGACAATTTTAATGACCTTTCCCAATTGCTTCTCAACCTCAGTCTTAAAAATTTTAAACCTTTCTAAATCTTCAGACTTATGAAATCAAATACACATATCCATATCTAGAAAGTCATTAATAAGTCACCAAAAAGAAACTTTTGCCATAAAGAGAGTGAGGCTAAGGTCCGCTGTACTCTGCGCCAGATCAGCTCTAAAAGTTCACTACTACGAGTAGAACCTTGTTGCTTTCTGGTTTTAGTCAATTTACCTTTAATGCAGTCCACACATGATTCAATATTATCATAAACCAGCTGGGGCAAAATTTGACTTTTGATTAATCTTCCTATTCTTTCTTGAGAGGTGGCCTAACCTTTTATGCCATAGAGAATATGAATTTTCTTTCATTGAGACTCTTGGTTCTGCATTATCGACATGGAACACAATATTAATAATTTAATCTGTTGATATAAACCATCCACCACGAAACAAACATTCACCAACAATAGATGAATTCAAAGACACTTCAACTTTTTTATTCCCAAAATGAAAATGATATCCAGACTCATCAAGCTTTGAAAGTGACACCAAACTCCGTCTCATGGACGGAACAATAGCAGTGTTTTCTAAGACAATCCTAAAACCAGACCTAAATTGCAAAACTACGGTGCCAATAAAAAAGACATCAACTTTGACTCCATTCCCCACATGCAAGTTAATATCTCCTTCGCCAGTTGGTGCTTGATTCTGAACCCTGCAAGGGTAAGCTATATAAATAGGACTACCACTATCCAACCACCAAGAGTTTAGGGCTGTACAAAAGAAGCATCAAGACAAACAAAGGTTATGTTATTACCTTTCTTATTCTTCCTTTTCTAACCAAGCTTTATACGTAACAATCCTTACTTTCTTGAAGCCTTTCTTTCTTGCAAAACCCGACAAGTATTGGGTTCTTAATGTCGAGTTTGGGACCTCCTGCATTGCCAGGACTTATTGTTTTTGTTGCATTGTTAGGAACCTTTTAAGTGTCCTTTCTTGTGGTTAGAGGCAGAAGCTTGGCCAAAAACACCTTTGCTATGGGAAAACTGCTGCATCAGATTCACAGACTCACCATGCTCTCTCTTAATTCTTTCCTCCTCTTGAACACACACAGAAATCAGTTGGTTCACATTCCAAGTCACACTTTGAGCATTATAAATGGATTTCAGATGGCCAAATTGGGTAGTTAAGTAATTCAGGGCTTGGTGGACAAGGAATGACTCATCTATGGTAATCCTTGAAGTACAGGCGATTAGTGAGTCATATACGTTTTTAATATGTGGCTAATCAAACTCCCTTATGTCTTATATTGAACTGACTTTTACCTCTGGTTCTAATTCTGTGTGCTTTCAAATATTGAAATAAGTTTTCCTATGGCCTTAAAAAACTTGCATTGTGGCCTCCTCTGATATGGCTTTTTGTGTGGAGAAATTAAGTTTACCATTGCTAGCCATGATCTCGGCCGATTAGCTCTCACCATTTCTAAGTGTAAGCCATTTTCCTTCATGGTGCTATCATTAGTGAGCTTCTTGAGAGGCTCATCCTCCAGCGAGGAACTCAATCATAAAGATCAGCTAACTTGTACTTGAGGTTCAGCATCACTCTTCCATCTCGTATGGTTATTCACTTATTCGGAGTTTCAATGAGAACCTGTTAGTTATATTCATAATAAATTTAACTACATAACAATAAAAATATAATACCTATGTAAAAATCGTAATAAAAATATAATAATTCAGAAGTTCAGAACATATCACCATTTGTTCTCCTTTGGGCAGAGCAGCATAGCATACGATTCTAAGCTTCCCAGGCATGGCAGAAACTAGTTATATAAAAGGACATCCCTTTGGCGGATGTACCTTCACAGTCAAAATTAAATAAACATATATGACACTCACACTTCCAGAATTCTTGTAAAACCTTCTTTATATTTGGGCGGATAATTATTTATTCTAAAGAAACAAAAACATCTCGATCTTGCCGAAGAAGAGCTCAAGGAATTTCGCGAAATAAGCAGCTTTGGCAATGTTATTTTATTTGTCACGAGCGAACTCAGGACATGATTGCCGCAAATGAATACCATAACTATTTTGTTCAAACAAGATATTAACATGTTTATTACTATCTTTTGTCATAAGAAATATGTGGAATAGTGATAGTATATTATTTGTTATGACGATGAATACAGTCAACACCATCATGTGATTAACGAGCATTAAATAATGGAGGTGGAGATGACGACATTAACATTAACGATTGCTTATTAATAAGATTCGGCATTCCAGCGTTAGCATTAAAAAATGTTCTGACATTAGCGTTAAGCATTAAAAACATTACAGCATTAAATAAGCAGCAAAATCAAAGCGATTGAAGCTAAGACCGAGCAATTCGGCAAACCTGATCGAAGAAAATTTTGGATTTGTGCGCAAAACCAAATTCTTTGGATCTATGCAAAAACGAAGGAAACAACAAGCACAGAACAAACCTCTAGATCTTTTAGCGCCAATTTGTCGATTAAATGATTTTATTCAGTTTAATCAAACTCACGCTAGGCTCGATACCACTTGTTAGATTTACATGTTAGATTTACAACATTAACCCCGAAGATCGTGTAGTTGAAATGAACACATCTGGCTCTGGAAATCAAATCCTTTGATTGATGTGCCATGTTAAAAATTTACCATAAGCATCCAGAATCCTGGGGTTGAAAGCAATGGCGACTAGACCTTCCCTCTTGCTGATCCTCTTTCCGCCTGGGGTTTTACTATTTCTTGTGTGTTCACCAATAAGATGACACACCTTATATGGGACGGGAGAGGGACCTAACCCATTAATAATAATTTGGGCACTCCCGTTAAAGGCCCTTTAATTCAGGCCACACTTCATATCACACTTATTATATAAATATATTTGTTAGGAGACCAGGAACCCTAAGGCCCTAATCGTATTGATCACATAAATTGATTTGGGCTTTACCGGTTCTACATTCGATCTGTTTTTCTCAAAACAAAAAAATCAGTGTGACCCATACTTAAAAATGTTTTAACATTCTAACCCTCCATTATCGATTTTTTTTTTTGAGTTTAATCTCCCCTTAGAACATCATGAAGACATTATTAATACATTGTATGGAGTGTTGTCATTACAATAAATGTATAATATATATATATATATATGTTATTCTTAAACCTAAAATGCAAAAAGTTTTTACGTGATATCCTCCATTATTTGGTTTGATGACCATTTTATAAATCTGTTTTACAATATTTATTAAGGTCATTTTTATATTATTATTTTATTATTATTGGAAAGGAAAATGATAAAGTAGAGAAAAAAAATAAAGCAACAGATTTTTTTACTTTAAGACTGAAAGTATAGAGTCATTATCACCTCGAACCCACCCATACTGAAATTTATGTGAATTATATAACTTAAAATTAATGAAGGGAACCGGTATTAAGAGGTAAAGTGATGCACTTGAGCGACCCAAGCCCAATGTGGATTTGGTCAACAAAAGACCAATGGAGTCTAATTTTGGGTTGATGGTCCGTAAAGTACTTAACCAACCCACTATTTATTTTAATGTTTCTTAATTAGAGACATTGAAAACTGATCATATTTTCATCTTTAGTAGTGAAACTAGTTTAAATGCATTCATTATGTTTTGTTTTGGTGTAAATGTTTTCTTGGAACTCTATATTTGTCTTTTCCTATTCTTGGAGGGATGTTCAAGTATAAGACATGGGAAAACGATTCTGAAGGATCTTTTGTTTGTTGATCGTTAATCAAATTTCAGAATTCAATAGTTGTGAGTTAAACCAAATTCTTATATTTGGAGTGGTGTTTCTTATCTTCAAAGTGGTGAATTTATTCATTTCCTACCATATCAGTTTTCAGGTCCGGTATCATAAAGGGATGGGATGCGCATATGAGAAAACCAGGATCGAATCTAGAATAAAGTACTACAATATAATATACAAAGTGAATAGATGTAAAAAAAAAATAAAAAAAAAATTGTGGCTTTACAGTTGCACTAAAGTAATACCTAACGGAAAAAAGCCAAGAAAAGGGCCATCTATCACTAGATGATCAAAAGGACAACTCAACTTTTTCTTTATACTTGATGATAGAATAACAATTGTTCAGCGTAATGGAGTTCAAATGAACCCATCACCATTAATTGTTGAAAAGGAATAAAGTTTTTTAAAAAATGTTGTTTTGGTATAAATGCCAGGAAACAAGATGCTTTTGAGTTTTAAATAATGTGGTCCTTCCTTATATTCTTTTAAAAAGCCTTATCCCTCCCATTCTCTTGACCCATTGTAGACAAAATAAATGCCAGGAGACAAAATTGCTTTTAAATTTTATGGTAGAGTGGTTCCTTATATTCTAAAGCCGCCCCACCTCCCTCTTTGCAAGGATGAATGTTGAATTTCCGATAAAGTATAGATGGATGAATAATAAAATATTCTTCTAGTTTAAATAATTTTGCCTCAACTGATATACCTTAAGCCATTGAACAAACAAAACATATTTATTGATATGATTCATATTATTAAAAAGGCATGCTTCTATTCAAACAAATTCGAGACACAAACACAACAGTAGTAATTTAAATATATATGTTATAATTTTTTTTTATAAATAATGTTTTTATTTGAGATATAAATTTCAATTTAATGCTACCATTTTCAAGTATTAAAATGTTATTGAATATTTGAATATTCAACAATCAGGGCTGGTTTTGTTTCGTATAAGCACCCAAAGATGCTCTTTAAGCATATCAAGTACTATTGAACAAGCACACGTTCATCCGCAACTCTCTTTAACCCTTTTTACAAAAACTGTCCAACAATGGCTTCCACTACCCAAAACCCCTCTTCTTCTTCTACCTCGATCCGCAAATATACCTTCGAAGTGTTTTTGAGTTTTAGAGGTGAAGATACCCGCTTATTCGAAAATTTGGATTGAATGGGCATCAACACTTTCAGAGATGGTCAACTTGAAAGGGGAGAAAAGATCAAATTGGAACTTTTGAAAACAATTGAGGAATCAAGAATTTCAATAGTTGTGTTCTCATAAACCTATGCTCATTCCAAGTGGTGTTTGGATGTGATTTAGGCGAAGATCACTCGATTAGTAAGGGAAGAATGTGTGTGGCTGATGTTACGGTGCTCTACCGCGTGGATCACAGTGTAAAAGCCAAAGGGACCGTGATGGGATAAACATAAACAATGCATAACCATAATTTGATCCCCTCTTGTGAGAACTGTAAGACCCGAGAAATTCCAATTTCTGGAAAAAGGGAAAAATCGTAATTTCGATTACAAAATTGTTATTTCGGTTAAAAATCCGGAATTTATTCTCTAGATCTCGGATGACAAAACGGATTTCACCGTTGGAATTGTCTCATGAAATCTAGCTGAGTAAATTTAAATTCGGTCAGAGCGGTCGGATCGACACGTTTTTCGAGAGCATGTCGCTCGGTCGGTGCAGGTAAACGATTCGATGCCACGAAAGTCACATATAACACATACTCATGTACCATGAGAAGATGGAGTATGAGGAGGGAAATGATGAAGATGGACGGCGAGATGGTGCCAAATGTCCATGGGAAAGAAAGGACCTGCGGAGCTATTAAGTAGATTGTTTAAGTCATAAAAAGACAAAATAGCCAATAGGACTTGTCTTCTCCAATTAAACCAAGAGCAAAACGTGAATTGGGGAGGGGATGATGCAGTAGACGAAAATGGAGTTCTTTTAGAGTGAGAAGGTCAACCCATAAAATACGGAATCCGGCCAGTTCGGCAATCGTCGGGACAAGAAGGAAAGGCGCTCTGCACGGAGAGGGCCGTGGTACCAGTTGAGGTTGGAAGACAAATCCTTGGGGTAGGGAGTTTCTCTACTTGGGTTTTATTCTTACTTTAAGTATTTTATTAAGTGTTTTAAAAATTTTGAATGAGAGCACATGAGGGGCACGTTTGGTCGATCCCAAAACTTAGGACCCGAATTGATATAAATTTTGAAACCGAATGTGTGTGTGGCGATCACGACTGATTTGGTTGTTAAATAAGTGCATTTATGGGTTAATGCATGGGATGGTTTGTTTGAGGCCGGAAATGGCCGTGAAATGCGGGTTCACAAAGTGAACCGACGATTTGTGATTTTTTGGGAATAGTAACCGAGGGTTTCACTATTCCCAGGAATGTATTCAAATAATTTTGAAATAATGTGTTTAGTTGAGTAATTAATTCAAATCGAATTACTCGTGTTTGATCATTATTATGTGAGGCTAATTTTGATGTGATGAAATGCGTAATTACATACGTGATTGTGTGATTGAATTTTATGTGAATATATGCGTGTTTATATATTTACATGTGACATAGGCCTTAATGGAATTGGCATCATGCATTCCGTATGCCTTTGGGGAGCACCACTAGGATGATAGGAGTGAGTGCATGAGGGTGAATCTGAAAATGGTTTTTCGGAGGGTTGTCTAAAACTAAATATGATCGGAGGGTAGTCCATACTAAAGAAAAATATCAATTGTCGGAGACGACCCAATTGATATACATCGGAGGGTAGCCCACAAATAATATCAATCGTCGGAGACGGTCCAATTGATATATACACATCGGAGGGTTGTCCACAAACAAATAAATATAATAATTCTCATACGAGGCTTAGGCGAGAGTGTAGAGGAATCCAGTGAGGACTTCAGTGCGAGATGATCGATTAGACATTCAAGTAGGATCAATATTTCTTGAATGTGTTTATTTAGACATTACGTACTTAGGTTGGAGAGTAGCCCACTTAGGGTGATTCCTGGGCACTAGCTCACCTGTCGAGGATACTATTTTGGTATAGGGAGCGTGCGAGGGACGGCTAATCCTGAGGCTGTGGTTGCAAGCCCGGATTGTGGCTGGGTTATGATGTTCTACATGTATTAGAATTCTCTAAATTCATAATATATGTGTTGTATAAGAGTAAAAACATTTGAACTCTTAAAACTATTAGATATAGTTGGATTCATAGTTGGTATGTTTTATGGGTATTGTTTATGGGCCCAAGTGGTCGTTTTACTCATGTTGTGATCATATTGGATATATGTTGTGAGTGATGATGCAAGGGCCCAAGTGGCCATTATTTACTCAGTTTAGTTGTATATGAGACCCTGTGTGGTCATTGGACTGTTTGGGACAGGTTATGTACTAAGGGTAGAGCTCCCCGTACAAAGGAGACTCTACCCGATTTTCTGAAATGGTGTCGGGTAACCCGACATCCACTTGTATTCCGCGGGTTGACGGGTAGTCAACGGACCCCCGGGTTTGGGGCGTCACAAGAACCTTATAGGAATGGGCAATGTGATTTCACGAATCAGCGAATATATGAGCGCGAAAGCCGGTTTTAGCATGGAAAACCTTCTCGATATGAGAAATGCAGCGAGAGGACCCTTAGGCCGCCAACACGTCCACAAATATAATTAATGGGTTGCAAGCTCTAGATAAAACTTTAGGCATACATAAATCATATCTTCGAGACAATTAATCTTGTGAGTCTGACAAACTTTCATAAAACAAATGGAGAGATCTCACCAATCAGAATCACTGTTCCCGAACACAAAAACTCTATTGTTCCTAACCCCAACCCCAATCTCAATCGTTAAGAATGAAGATCCATGAGTTAAGAATATGCTCACCCAAAAAAAAATCTCAATCAGACCATGGAATGACCTCGATTGGAGCTAATGATAAAGCGTAAGGTGAAAAACTCACGCGAAAGCGAGCCAACTGTTCTGACTCTGGATACAAATACATGCTCCGAATCAGGTCTCATTTCAAAATTTGTTGCAACGATCATGAACCTCTCTAACCTTTCCTCTCTTTTCTTCTCTCTGAATGGACATCTTCCCTCTTCTCTACTCTCTTGACATAACATTCTCTTAATATTCTTTACTTTTGCCATAAGAGACTCTAAGTTTAAACAACTAATTTTCTAATTTAGATCCTTCATATGAATTGATAAATCTATATTTTCCCAGTGAGAGAGTGGGGTGAGGGAGAGTGAGAGTATGGGACAGGACTCACCATCTCGGTGATTGGACAATAAAATCCGATCTTCTCACTTAATTTACAGTGACGGACAAATCTTCCGATGATTTTTGTGTTAACAATGTATCTTGTCAGTTTCAAACCAGTTGTGTTGGAGCTTTCATCAGACGATGCCTCACATCAATGTGCTTTGATCTTGCATGAAGGTAGAATTCTTAATAAAGCTAAATGGCGACTTTAGTTATCTGATATACCACATGCTGCTGTTGCTTAATCTAGAGTTCCTTCATGAAACACTTCATCCACAACAACTATTTACATGCTTCTGTTGCTGCAATGTACTCTGCCTCTGTTGTAAAAAGTGCAACACATTTATGTAGTCTTGATTGCCAAGACACAACACCTCTTGAGAATGTCATCAAATAGCATGAAGTAGACTTTCTATTGTCCACATCCCTTGCCATGTCTGAATCAATGTAGCTAACGAATCTTTGGTTTCAACAAAGTGAGTTTCAAATTAAGGAAATTTCCGCAAATATCTCATAATCCCTTGGCCTCCCAATCTTTGTCTTCTGGATTAGATAGAAAATGGCTAACAACACCAATTGCATAAGCTATGTGGTCTAGTACATACCATGGCAGCATCAAACTTCCCTCTTTGAAACAGGAGACTCTTCTGTTATCTTCATACTCCTTATTTATATAAGGGTTATGTTTGCTACTTAGCTTAAAGTGATTAGCTAGAGGAGAACTAACCACCTTAGCTTGGCTCATGTTAAATCTTTCTAGCACCTTTTATTTATATTGCTCCTATGACAAATACAAATTATTAAGTGCGCTATCTCACTCAGTTACCTAAATGCAATAATTTTTCTTTGTTGACCTAGAATCCTTCATGGCAAGGTGCTTAGCTGCTCTCCATTTATCAATTCTTGAAACATTTACGCGACAATCAAGATATCATCAACATAGAGCAACAATATAACAAAATCATCATCGGAGAATTTCCGCTTCGTGCACAATTGTCGAAGTAGTTTCGGTAGCCTTACTCCCCATGCTTACTTGAGCTTCTTATACCCTTTTGCACTCGAAGTTTTTCATTTTAGTCATAAAGACTCTTGACTTACACACATAAGCCTCTTTTCCTTTTACTATGAAACCCTCTGGCTGTTCCATATAAATTTCTTTGTCTAAATCACCATGGAGAAATGCAGTCTTAACATCTATCTGCTCAATCTCCAAATCAAGATTTGTTGTCGAGCCTAAAACTACAAGAATAGGCGGCATCTTAACAACAGGAGAAAAAATCTCATCCAAGTCAATACCTTTCTTTTAACTGAACCTTTTGACAACCAATCTAGCTTTGTAACGTGGCTATGAAGTGTGTTCTTCTTGCTTAACTCTGTAAACCCACATGTTCTTCAAAGCTCTTTTTCCCTTTGGCAACTTGACAAGCTCAAAAGAATGATTCTCATCTGATGACTTCATCTGTCTTGCAGTATCAAACCCAGCCATCTTATTTTCATCTTCCATGGCTTCCTCGTAACTTTCAGGTTCTCCCTCATCAATTAGTAATACATAATCATCAACAGAATACCATGTGGAAGGATGTTGATCTCTAGTAGACCTCTTGAGTGGAATACCTAATGGAGCATCTGCTACTTGTGACTGCTTATGAACATCATCATCCATCTCGACCTGTGTGGGAGTTTCAACATCACCCATGTCATGTTGGTCATTATGTGCTTCATCTTAGACCTATGTAGGAAGATCTGTCAAAGGAATTGGATCCAAGTCAATCAAATCATCACTATACTGAGACTTTGTTGCATCGGTCTTCTAAATGCCCTGTATGGTATGATCTTCCATAAACCTGCGTCTCGACTAACACAAGAGTTTTTTTCTACAACTGGATCCATAAAACCATAACCAGCTCGTCGACCATAGCCCGATAAATACACAGGTCTTGTTTTAGCATCAAGCTTAGACCTCTCATGCTAGGAACTTCATGAACCTTTTCACATCGAACCTTGTAGTGATCATAAGAGATTTCATTATCTGACCAGATTCCTATCTAGAACATAAAATTCTAAAGAACACATAGTGCTAAGATTAAGAACATGTATGATATTCAAGCCTCCACGCGAAAGGATCTTGGCTTGGCTGTAAGCATTCGCAGTAAACATCTTACCCTTTCTACTAGTGTCTTGTTCATTCTCTCAGCCAACCCATTCAATTGAGGAGTCTTGGGAGGTGTCTTTTGATGTCAAATACTATGTTGTCTTCAATACTCATCAAAAGGCCATAATACTCACCCCCATAATTAGTCCGGATGCATTTCAAATTTTCACCATATTGTCTCTCAACAAGAGCATGAAACTGTTTAAACACATCTAAAACTTGGTCTTTTGTGTTCAAGGTATAAACCCAAATATTTCTTGAATGATCATCTATAAAAGTCACAAAATATAGAGATCCACTAAGTGTTTTTGTTTTCATAGGGATGCTTTGTAGAGCCGCCCTAAATCAAGGACCTTAAACTTCTTTGTATGGCAATGTGTCTTGAATGCAACTATAGTCTTCTTTACTGCTGAACAATGAGCCCACCTCTTTAAAGATCCCTTCTTCATACCAGAAAGAAGATTCTTCTTAGCCAAAATCATCAAACCCTTCTCACTCATGTGACCGAGTCTATTGTGCCAAAGCTCAATTGTTCTATCATCATCCACTGCATTGATACTAGAATCGATTACCCTTGCCTGCATTAAATACAATGAGGAGCACTTATTTCCTTATGCTACCACCATAGAACCTTTGGTGAGCTTCCATTGACTATCATGAAAGGTATTTTAGAACCCTTCATCATCAAGCTTCCCTGTGGAGATTAAATTCTTGTGAATATCCGAAATGTATTTAACATTCTTCGAAAACAACACAATACATTGCTTTTAGTCTCAAATACATCTCCCCATGCAATGGCTTTGCTTTGAGTCATCCTTACCCATCCCAACTCTTCCAAAATCATCGGATGTGTAGGATGTAAAGAAATCTTTCCGGAGTGTAGCATGGATTGAAGGAGCCTTTAGTATCCCATCACTGGTAGTCTCTGGTAAGCAAAGTTAGCAACATCGCACTATCATAAATGATAAGAAATCAGTGGTAGTTGAAACTCAATCATCTTCACCATTGTCATTCTTCTTTTCCTTCACTATTCCTTGTTTCATATCTCTCTTCAATTGGCTACAATACTTCCTTATATGTCCTTTGAGTGGCGGTAGTGACTCAAACATTAGCGAACTTATTTTAGCCTTGCTTTTATATGTCTACTGTTCTTTGCTTATCTTTGTTATTCAGACCTCTACTCTTACTCCCCCCTCTCATTTCAGTTACTAGGACATCTGACTATGAAGAAGAACCCTGTGACTTTCTTCTCATTTCTTCATTCAAAACACAACTCTTAACCAAATCCATAGTTATAGAACCATCTAGGGCTGAGTTAGACAAAGAATTTCTAAATGTCTCCCATGAGTCAGATAATATACCAAGAAGCTAACCGCACCTCTTCCATAAAACTTGATGTTCTCTATGGTGATTAATAATACATTGGAATGTATTCAAGTGATCTGTCATAGGAGTTCCATCTTCATACTTCAAACTAATCATCTTCTTTATCAGAAACAATTTATTGTTACCAGTCTTTCGAGCATATAATTGTTCAAGCTTGTTCCACAGACTCCTTGCATACTTCTCTTCACTAACATGATTGAGAACATTATCATCTACCCACTGCCTAATATAGCCACAAACCTATTGATGAAGCAAATTCCATTTTGCATCAGTTTTATTTTCTGGATTTTCATAAGCAAACACAAGAAAATAATAATCCTTCACATACAATAAGAATTCCATCTTTCCTTTCCAAACATGATAATTGGAACCATTCAAAGTGATCATTCTACTTGTATTGCTTTCCATTGTTCTACACAAGGCACAAATTATCTCAAACCAACGCTCTGATACCACTTTGATGGGATAAACACAAACAATGCACAACCATAATTTTATCCCTCTTGTGAGAACCTAATAGGAATGTCAAAATGATCATGAATTTTAAATGTTAGTACTGCCTAAACATCAACGATTTAAGCGTGGAAAACCTTCTCAATGTGAGAAATGCAGAAACACGGGACCTTTAGGCCACTTAACACCTCCACAAAAATAATTAATGAGTTACACAATTCTCTCTAGATAAAACTAGAGGCATACATCAATCATATCTCAAGAAATTAATCTTGGCAAATGCAACAAACTTTCATATAACAAATGGAGAGAACTCACCAATCAAAATACTTTTCCCGGACACAAAAACACTACTGTTCTAAACTCCAACCCCAATCTTCACCGTTCAGAATGAAGATTAATGAAGTAAGAACGTGCTCATCCAAAACAAATCAATCAAACCACGAAATGTCCTTGATCGGAGCTGATGATAAAAAACTGTCCGGGTAGAAAAACTCGCCAAAACAGAGGTACTGTTCTTGGACTAAAGAACGACCATCCGGAACTCCAAATCCGATCTCTACCATTCGAATTGAATACCAATGAGTCACAAACTTCTCCTCAAAATTTTAGATCGATTGGACCACAGACAAAGCAGAATTGGACCTTTGATGAAATCTGGGCGGTGAAGAGAAAAACACAGATTTTCTCTCTTCTTCTCCTTCTCTCTCAAAATCTGCTGGCTTTCTCCTCTTGTCTCACTCTCTTGGTGGTTGCACTCTATTAAAAAACAAAGGTTTTCTTCTTCCCTTTTATGTAAAGGCCTAAGAGGCCTTAAACATTGGAGGAAACGTAGATGAGAAAAGGATGAGAAAGTGGAGGGATTCATTAACTGAAGCAAGCAATCTAAGTGGTTTCCATGTGAATGACGGGTAACTTCAACTTGTTAATTAGTGAACTTTCCAACGACTAAAGTAAGCTTATACAAATAGTATTTCATTTTTTTCTTTCTAGTTATCCTCTAGCATGTACACTTGTTGCTATACACTTGTTATGACATTATAATGGAATTGTACTCAAATATATAATTCAACAAATATGTTTCTACTATTTAAGTGCCTTACTTTTGTCATATTGAGAACATTGAGTAAGTATCATTGGATTTACTTCACAGTTACCATTGCCAAGATTATTTATAATGAGATCCAATGTAAATTCACTGGTGCTAGCTTTCTTCAAGATGTTAGAGAGGGATTAAAAAATGGTTGTCAGCTTCAACTACAAAAACAACTACTTCATGATATATTGGGGAAAGATGTGGAGATAAGTAATGTCAATGAAGGAATCAATATGATACAAGGTAGATTTGTGTGAAACCCCGAGAAAATCCAATTTTCTGAAAAATGGCAAAATGGTAATTTCGGTCAAAATCCGAAATTTTTATAGATCTCGGTTGATGAAACGGACTTCACCATTGGAATCGTCTCGCGAAATCTAGCTACCACATTGAATTTCGTCGAATTTCGAGATAGTCAGAATTTCACGTTTTTCGAGGAACCGGGTGTCGGGTGTCATAAAATGGCTTGTGAAAGACATGTGATGTGAAAAAAGTCACTACATGTACTCTGTGAAGCACATGTTGCATGATTATAGAGGATGAGATGAATGGCTTAGATTAAGCCAAGTGTCAAAATCCAAGACAAAAAGGGACATGGATGGAATTTTGAAAAGTTAAATGAGAATAAGACAAAAGATGAACAGTTTTCTTCTTCAAATTGAAGAAGAAAACGTGTAGGAGGGCTGTAATCGTGTAGTGAGTGGTGTTTGAGATTTTAGAGAGAGAGAGTGTGCCTTCTCTCTAGATTTCACATTTTGAGACTATCGGTTCTACGACGGAGGCGAAGCGGTGATCAGCAGCGATTGAGGGGTATGTGTGGGCACCAATTTGGTGGAGTTAGACAACTCCAAGAGGCAGGGATCTTCTCCTGCTTGTGTTATTCTTTGGCTAGAGCCATGTGAATGGTTAAGGATGATGAGGCTTGACTTAGCCGTGATTTCGATCTCAAAACATTTGAACCTAGTGGAGAAAAATCTATTGGGTGGCGCTGGCTTGATCTTGGGCAGGGTTCACTCTTCATGATTTTGTTATTGTGATTTTGTGTGGTTTAGGTAATTTAAAGTGAATTGTGATTGGTTAATTAGTAATGTGAGCTAATTTTTGGTGTTATTGTTGTAATTTGAATGGCTTGGAATTGTGTGAGAAAAATATGTTAATCATGTAATTAAATGTAACATGATGTGGAATATATAAAAATATAATTGGAAATGAATTGTAGTGCTTTCCAGTGACAAAATTTGGATGTTATTGATGTGAATTAAATAACATGTGACATGTATGTAAATTTTGTTAAATATATGTGTAATGATATATATTGGCATGTGTGGTTTTGGAAATGGCATAATGCATTTCATATGCACCAGACAGCTTTAAGTAGGTGTGAGTGCACGGCATGGAAGGAAATGAAAAGGAGGTTTTTCGCATTGGCTTAGGCATGCGTGAGGGAGTCAGGGGAGGACTCGAGACAACAAGGGATCGGGTATGTAGACATTAAAATGGATCATGTATTTGCTTGAGTGTGTGTTTATGTTGGATCATTGCATGTGCACTTAGGTGGGGTGCTAAACCCATATAGATATTTTCACTATTGGGCATTGCTAGCGGAGTCGAGGGATCATTATTTAGGTGGGATTTGTTCGAGAAGATGCGCTCTTTAAGTGGAATTCTTAGAAAGTCGGGTTGTGGCTTTAATGTTTTTGGTATTTTCATTGTATAACATGTATTAAAACTCTAAATTTTGATATATGTTTTGGTGAAGAGTATTGTAATAACTCTTGAACTATTATTATATAGTTGATATGTATTTTGTGAGTATTGATGCATAGGCCCAAGTGGCCATTTTACTAGCACATGGGCAGGTGTTGTTGTTAATTAACAGGACAGTTGTACTTTGGTGAGAGCTCCCCATACAAAGGAGACTGGGATTTTTCGTAGTGGTGTCGGGTTGCAGGCATCACAGTTTCCACATGAGTTGACGGGTTGTCAAACGGACCCACGAAATGGGGTGTCACAATTTGTGTCAAAAAAAGTTCTTATTGTCATTGATGATATGGATCATTTGAAGCAGTTAGACTCATTAGCTGGAAGTGTAACATGGTTTTGTCTAGGAAGTAGAATATCATTACAACTAGAGGCCAACATTTGTTGCATAAGTGTGGAGTTACTACATCATATGAGGTTACAAAATTATGTGATGAGGAAGCTCTTCAACTTTTCAACCGACATGCCTTCAAACAAGGTGTTCCTCAAGAAGGTTATGTACACCTCTCAAGTTGCATGATAGGTTATGCTCAAGGTCTTCCTTTGGCTCTTAAAGTTCTAGGTTCTTATCTTCGAGGAATGACAATAGATGAATGGAAAAGCGCATTTGATAAATTGAAAAAAACCTTATGCCATAAATTAATGATGTGCTTAGAATTAGTTTTCATGGGCTTGATTAGTTTGAAAAGGAGGTTTGTTTGGACATTGCGTGCTTTTTCAAATGGGGATGCAAAGATATTGTGTTAAGAATATTAGATGGTTGCAATTTATTTGCAACATGCGGCATAAGAGCTCTCCAAGATAGATGTCTAGTAACTATTATAAACAACGTCATACAAATGCATGACTTGATACAACAAATGGGTTGGACAATTGTTCGTGAAGAATGTCCTAGAGAGCCAAGCAAATGGAGTGGATTGTGGGATGTAGATGATATTTATAATGCATTTTCTAGACAAGAGGTACAAATTAAGCAGAATTATTCAAGTATTATACATCATTTTTAATGCGTAATTGCTAGTTTATTTGTAGTTAGGATTTTATCTTATGTTGTTTCATTATTGCTTTACAAGGGATGGAAATATTCAAACCATATCTTTGGATTTTTTTGAATTAAAGGAGATACGGTTCACTACAAAAGTATTCGCCAAGATGAAGAAACTTAGGTTGCTTAAAATCTATGGCAATCATCATGATGATTTGATGAGAAAGGAGTATAAAGTGCTTCTTCCTAAGGACTTTGAATTTCCTCATAATTTGAGGTATCTTCATTGGCAAGGATGCAATTTGAGGTCTTTGCCTTCAAAATTTTATGGAGAGAACCTCATTGAAATCAATTTGAGGTCTAGCAACTTAAAACAACTTTGGAAATGCAATAAGGTATGATCAATATTTAATATTTTTTCTTTAGTATAATTTTCAAGTTGAATGAATTTTTTTTGTTAAAATAATGTGTTTTGTTAGTGTCTTGGAAATTTAAGGGTCATTGATATGAGTGAATTAAAACAGCTTGTCAAAATGCCAAAATTCTCTAGCATGCCAAATTTGGAGAGACTAAATTTTGAAGGTTGTTTAAATTTGCGTGAAATCGATTCATCCATAGGTGATCTGAAAAGGTTGGCTTACTTGAATTTGGTATGTAAATATTTAGAAATTCTGCTGCAATCTAGTTCAATTCCTTGAAGTTCTTGACACAGATGGTTGTGCAACTTGGAGAAGTTTCTATCATGAAGTATGGACATTTGAGACATATGTTTAATCCACCGAATGCAATTACAGAACTACCAAGTAGAATTATGTGTTTATCATCCCTTGAAATCCTTTATCTCAGAAATTGTTAAAACTTTGAGAAATTTCGTGAGATCCATAGGGATATGAATTTGAGGAAGAGTTATTTAGACAGATGTCCAAAGTATGAGAAATTTCCGGATATATTTGCTTATATGGAACATTTAAAGGAGCTTTGTTTATCTGAGAGTGGCATTGAAGAACTCCTAGACAGCATTGGGTATTTGGAATCTCTAGAAATTCTTGACCTCTCATCCTGTTCAAAAATTGAGAACTTTCCGGAGATCAAAGGGAACATGAAATGTTTGAAGCAGCTTTTTTTATATCAGACAACCATTAAGGAACTCCTAAATAGCATTGGGTGCTTGCAAGCCCTTGAAACTCTTGTTGTTGGTCGTTGCTCAAAGTTTGAGAAATTCCCAGAGATCCAAGGGAATATGAAATGCTTGGAGCAACTTTCTTTATATGATACCGCCATTAAGGAACTCCCAAATAGCATTGGATGCTTGCATGCTCTTGAAACTCTTGTTCTCAGTGGTTGCTTAAAGTTTGAGAAATTCCCAGAGATACCGGGGAATATGAAATGCTTGAAGGAGCTTTATTTAGATAATACAGCCATTAAGGAACTCCCAAATAGCATCGGATACTTGCAACCCCTTGAAACTCTTGATCTTAATGGTTGCTCAAATTTTGAGACATTTCTTGAGATCCAAATAGATACCGGGAATCTATGGGATCTTCGCCCAGGTGGGACTGCTATTAAATGAATACCTTACTCAATCGGTCATCTAGCCCGACTTGATCGCTTAAACTTGGAAAACTGTAGAAACTTAAGAAGTCTTCCAAATAGTATATATGGGTTGAAATCCTTAAAATTCCTCTTTCTTGGTGGTTTTTCAAATCTAGAGGTTTTTTTGGAGATTAAGGAGGATATGGAAGGATTGGAACGCCTTTCCTTACGTGAAATGGGTATAATAGAGCTTTCATCATCAATTGAACATCTGAGATGTCTTAAATCCTTAGAATTGTTCAATTACACGAACCTGGTGGTTCTTCCTGATAGCATTGATAATTTGACATGTCTTACTCGGCTTAAGGTTCGTAACTGTTCAAAGCTCTAATACTTGCCCCACAATTTGAGAAGCCCGCAACCTTGCTTAAGGGAGCTAGATCTAGGTGGTTGCAATCTGATGGAAGGACAAATCCCCAGTGATTTATTGTGCTTATCCTCATTGGAAAGTTTAAATGTCAGCGAAAACCATGTGTTGCATACCTACTGGCATCACTCAACTTTGCAAGCTCCACACCCTCTGCATGAATCATTGTCCGATGCTTAAAAAAATTGGAGAACTTCCACCAAGTCTAATAATGATAGAGGCACATGGTTGTCTCCTGAAAATTGAAACTTCCTCAAGTCTACTTTGGTCTTCTTTGCTCAAACACTTCAAATCACCAATTAAGGTATCAGTTTCGTGACAATTATTATTTTTCTTCTTTTTTCTTTTTTTTTTTTTTTGTTTTTTTGAAATGACAAATTTTTATTTTATTGCAGCATATATCTAATGCTATCGTTATAGGAAGTAGTGGACTACCAGAGTGCTGACATTGGGTGACGGAGAATATGATTGTAATCCTTGGCATCAGGACAGCCTCAAGGCTGCGTCCTTATTGAGGAATTTCTCATGCAGTTTGTCAAACATGATTGGCGGGCACTAACTGCAGCGACAATGGATTTGTATTTATCACCCAGTCCAGCAAGGATTTGATCCGTGAGATCTTCTTCATCCATAGGTTTTCAGAGAAGTGCAAGTTCATCTGCACGGTCCGAATTGTAAAACAAATAAATGATATCAAATCTTTTAGGGTTACATGATTGTTCATAAATTACGGGAAATTTGATTTCCTTGATATTCATTCCAGCAAAATAAGAATTTATTATTACTAACTGGATCCATAATGACAATTCTCTTCAAGCAAAATATTATCTATTTCTATCCCTTTACCCTTCTTTTCTTTCTCAGGCTTTCAGTTCGTGATGGTGAAATTTTCTCAAGAGAGACTTTTTTATGAATGAGGAGAGGACCCTTATTAAATGGATTAATTTAAGATTAAAATTTTCAAATCCTTTACCTTCCATCAAGCGGTGCCACCTTAAACCTATGAATTAAGTGATTTATAATAATATTAAATCTAATATTATCACACAAATCAAACTAAGAATAATTGAAAACATTCTTACATTCTCCCAGCTCATGTGATAATGCGCATTACTTTCATTCATTGGCTTCATCATAAAATCTTAATTAAGAATAAGAACTAACAAGAGTCATGGCGGTTGTACATCATTATCTGACCTGTAGTTCTTCCATGCACCACTATCTGCAACCATTATTTCATAAGTGGGATATATTTCGAGGTCCAAATGTTGTATCTATTCAAAGCAAGTCACGTTTGCAATCATCATCAAATTATGTATACACATAAGGTATAAACGAGGAAAAATTCAAAAACGTACTTTAATGAGCTTAAGTGTCAATATACATTATACTGAATCAGTGATCATAAATCATTAGACATGAGGCCCATTCTTTCAACATGACCAGTAAATGTTTTGGGCGGTAACCCTTTTGTCAAAGGATCAACAATCATAAGATTGGTGCTGATATGTTCTATTGACACTCTTTGTTTCTGAACCTCTTCTTTAACAACAAAGTATTTCAATTCCATATGCTTAGCACCTTTGGAATACTTATCATTCTTACTAAGAAGGCTAACTGTAATTGTCACAATAAATTTTTCGATTAGTGCGGCTATCTTATCAACAATCCCAATCCACTGGAAATAAAGTTTCGCATCTTTAGCAGACCATGGCCTCAGTAAGCCACATTTAGCTTCCATGGTTGATGTAGCAATCATGTTGTTTTACACTCTCGAGATGGCCCCTCTGCTAAAAAAGATACAGATAGCCACAAATTAGTTTTTGGGTATTGTCTGCTGACCCGGCTATGTCAGGTCAGAATATCCAGTGCTTGGTGGATCTCTTATAGTAAGCATGTATTCTTTTTTTGTTCCTTGCAAATATCTGAGAACTTTCTTTGCAGCTTTCCAATGATCTAACCCGGGTTGCTGATTATCTTCCCAGCATTCCCACTTTGCCAGCTTATATCTGGTATTATGCAATCCGGCATACATCGGACTCGACAACGCGAGATGCATACGGAATTGTTTGCATTTGTTTTCGTTCCAAATCATTTGTTTTCGTTCTAAATTTGTCTCCTTTCTGAATTGGAACGGGAGAGGCGGAGCTTGATGCGTTACGAATCTCTACAAACTTTATTTATATAGGATTTTGAGACAAACTGGCATTCTTGATCTATTCAGATATCTCCCGATCCACATCTCATTCGCCTCACCCGTATCTTTCATTTCAAAGTTATTAGAGAGAAACCTTTTCGTTTCATGTAAGAGATGAGGTGTTAGTTGCTAGTAAGATATCATCAACATATAGAATCGAAATATAAAAACTTACTCCCACTTGCTTTCAGGATATATACATGTCAGCGGTGTTTTCTTTAAACCCCGAGAAACAATAGTATCATTGAACTTAGATACCATTGTCAGGAAGCTGTTTAAGAGATCCATATATTGATCTTTAAGTTTACACACCATATGTTCCTTTCAGCACTCTATAAAACCCATTTGAGATTTGATCCATATAAACTTCTTCATTTAGATTTCCATTTAAAAAGAGCGTTTTCACATCCATTTGATGCTAATCAGTAATGAGCTCTTAAGCCATGATAATTCTAAATGAACCTTTTTTTTAGAAGCAGTGAAAAGGTCTCCTTATAGTTAATGCCATCTTTTAAGTAAACCCTTTGTGACTAATCTAGCGCCTTAACGTTCTAAATTACCCACGAGTCACGTTTGGTGTAAAGACCCATTTGCAACCAACCTTTCGATGACCTTCTGGTAATTCAACAAGATCTCAGACTTCATTATGTACCATAGACTTTAACTCATCTTTCATGGCTTCTAACCATGTATCAGAATTAACATCATTCATGGCTTGTGAAAATGTCACTGGGTCATTTTCAATTCCTAAGTCACTTTCTGACTCGTGTAGGTATACCACGTAATCATTAAGAATAGCTTATCTCTTTTCTCTTTGAGATCTCCTTGATTCTATTGGTTGTGATTTATCTACTCCAGGTTCATTAATTACAATTTCATTATGAGTAATGGGATCATTAATTTGTCCTTCATATTGTTCATCAGGGTTATTAATCGGTTCAATAACTTGAGGAACAATTGGAGGAAGAATAGCTTGATTAGGGATACAAGTTAAAGGAATATGTACCCTCATTTCTTTAATATCCACTTTTCGGGGTGTTTATCTCCCACTTACTTCATCATTCTCAATGAACCTAGCATTCCCAGATTCTATAATCCTTGTAATATGGTTAGGGCAATAAAATCTAAACCCTTTCGATTTTTATGGATAACCAATGAAATAACCACTGATTGTTCTTGCATCCAGTTTCTTTTCGTGTGGATTATAATATCTAATTTCTGTCGGGCAACCCTAAACATGTAGGTGCCTTAGACTAGGTTTCCTTCCTGTCCATAGTTCTAAAGGTGTTTGTTGAACTGCCTTACTAAGAACTCTATTTTGCAAATACATGGCAGTCTTTAGAGCATAAGTCCACAATGAAATAGGTAAAGATGCATTACTTAACATACTTCTAACCATATCTAACAAAGTTCTATTACGCCTTTCTGATACACCATTTTGTTGTGGTGTACTTGGCATTGTGTATTGTGCACATATACCATGCTTTTCTAGAAATCTAGCAAATGGACCAGGGTGTTGTCCTTTTCCATCATAACTTCCATAATATTCACCACCTCTATCGGATCTTACAATTTTCACATTTTTATCAAGCGCCTTTCAACTTCATTAGTAATTTCTAAGGCACCTGACTGAGATTTTTTCATGTAGCAAATAAACATAACCATAACGTGAAAAATCATCAATAAAAGTGATAAAATATTTTTCTTTATTAAAAGAACTAACATCAAAAGGTCCACATATATCGGTGTGTATTATTTCAAGAAGCTGTGTGCTTCTTGTGGCTCCTTTCTTTGTGTGTTTTGTTTGTTTACCTTTAATACAATCCACACATACACTTAGATCAGTAAAATCCAAGTTTGGAAGGATTTCATTCTTTACTAATCTTTCCATTCATTCTTTAGAAATATGTCCCAAACGTTTATGCCACAAGTAAGCAGATTGTTCATTGGCTAAACCACGTTTAGTACCAGCATTATGATCTTGCGAGGTCATAGAGTTTCGACATATAGATTGTCAAGAGTTACTTTATATAATCCATCACATAATGTACCACCACCCGATCATATGTGTTTTTTGGCCCTGAAATTAAACAACCACTACCAAATTTAAATACATATCGACTTTATCAAGTTTGGAAAGTGAAACTAAATTTCTAGATATACTAGGTACATAAAAAGGTCTCCAATAAGTCAAATGATGTCATTTGTCGAGAATAAGGCGGTGAAGTCCCAACAGCTTCCTCTGGAGCTTTCATTCGGTTGCCCATTAGGATTAAATTTCTCATTTGGTCTTATAGTTTTGGATTGAAAGGAATCCACGCATTATATTAGAAACATAGTTGTACATCGAAATCAAGCCACCAAGTGTTATTAGGATCTTATTAAATATGATTCGAAACATACATAAGCATTATGTTTACCTTTCTTTTTCGAACCAAGCCTTAATGCGGACAATCCTTTGATACGGAGTCTTCTTACAAAAGTGGCATCCTATCAGCTAGCGCCTTCTTATGAATCTTAAAACGGGCTCTTTGAACTTTGGTGGCCCTTTTCCTTTATTAGTATGTTCCTTTTCTTTCGGCTCACGATTGGTTACATAATTAATGGAGTGAATTCATGGTTTTAAGTCTAGTCTCTTCACGAACTAGCATACTATGCGGTTCATACACATTCCACTTGTCCTTCATGGTATTATAGTTCATTTGGAAGGGACAGTATTACTCACTTGGTAAGGAGTTGAAATGGGTATCTGAAACTTTCATCGCTATCCATTCCTGAGCTTAAGTCTTGCTGACAAATTAGTCATCTCAATTACATGTTCATGCATAGTATGAGAACCATCAAATTTCATGGTGGTTAAAGTACTCATTATCATCCCGTGAGAGCTTATGTTTGTTTGGGTGATCTTCCTAAACTTTAACATTTCTTTAGCATTATTAGTTTTAGAAATTTGTCTTAATGTTGTTTGCTATGCTCATTATGTGTGCATCATTGTCTGTTTGACCTTTCCTAGGTTTATAATGATTCTTTTCTTGAGGTGCTCAAACGGTATATCTGCCCAGGCTTTTCAACTTCAGTGCCGTCTAGATCCATTACCCCAAGGCAAAAATGGATTTGTTCACTTCATTTAGAAAAATTAAGACCATTAAAGCGGAACATCTGAGAAATGGGAGTGCACGGGCATTGTTCACTTTGTAAGAAATATATAACACATTAATGTTTGGATCTTGATATTAACATGTATAGACTAAAGCTTTTATAATAAATATAATAATCATATATTGATGTTCACCTTTGGGCAATCCATCAATATACTACAAACAACATAATGATGCTAAGAAATTTATCTTAATTTGGTAAAGATAAATGCAGTAGATGTATCTATCTTTGGATATATAAACACAACATAACTACTATTGCATTCATATTACCAACATTCATGTACATAAGTTATTAGAACAAACAATCAACCTTTGGGTGATCCTTAACTGTTCTAACAATGAATCACAATCATTCACAAAATTATTCATATCACATCATTTATAGCATCCATTATGAAACGATTGTCATTTCTTAAATAAATAAACATCATAAATAAATAAACAAACATTCAAACTGAAATTATAACACTTATGGGTAGGCCACTTTAGGTGACTAACCAACGGATCTGAATTACACCAAATTTATTTTATTACTTATGTATTAAAAGAATTTTTTTTAAATGTTTATAAAAGATTATATGCATAAAAATTGCATAAAATACACAAATATAGTGTTATATAGTCTAATAGAGTTCAACACCCTTATAACCAAAGGAGAGATTCTCAAGATCATTGATTGTTCATGCTTCTTAGTTTATATATTTTTAATTAAAATTTCAAACAAAATTAAATCCTTTGATCCATGGTATGTTTCTTTCAAACAAAGTTAAACCCTTGATCTATGGATAAATTATACATAAATAAAATAAAATAATCTATTAAACAAAGGATATAGATTAAAAATCAATAAGGATAATAATAAATTCAAAAAGCATAATATCCGCATAGATAATGAATTTAAAAAAGAAAAAAAATTACCACATGTAATTTTTTTAAATTCATCAAACGCTAATTTACGAATTGGGATGAATGAAGTAGTTTATTTATTTATTTATTTTAAATAAACAATCTCCTTAAAACATTTCAATTTTGAATTTGCAATAACTGAAAATTGATGAATTCAAGAATCAAAGATAGAAAATGATTAAATGGGAATCGTGTAAATTATTAGATAACATTCTAAAAACCTATAAATACGGTATGTTATTCTCTAATAATCAAACTCATTTCTGGAAAAAATCATGAATCTCTAAACCACGCTCTGATACCATATGTAAAACAAATAAATGATAATAAAATAACTTTTTGGGTTCTGCAATTTATTCATAAATTACCCAGGAAATTTGATTTCATGATATTCATTCAGCAAAATAAGAATTTATTATTACTAACCTGGATCCATAATGACAACAATTCTTCAAGCAAAATATTATCTATTTCTATCCCTTTACCCTTCTTTTCCTTCTTTGGCTTTCAGTTCGTGATGGTGAAATTTTCTCGAGAGAGACTTTTATGGGCAGGGAGAGGACCCTTATTAAATGGATTAATTTAAAATTCAAAATTTTAAATCCTTTACCGCTTCCATCAAGCGGTGCCACCTTAAACCAATGAATTAAGTGATTTATAATATTAAATCTAATATTATCACACGAGTCAACTAAGAATAATTGAAAACATTCTTACACGAATAACTTGCATATAGTCAGAAATTGTTTTGGTACCCTTGGTGCATGTTTTGATTTGATCCTTGATCTGCTTGATGTGGCCACGAGAGGGTTTAGCATATGTGTGGGAAAGGAGATCCCATGCTTGATGAATGAGTCCGAGTAAGGAGGGGTTGGATGAGGCTGTCCTGTCGTTTCCAAGTGAGATAGGCTGGATTGGTGGAGGTAGTGTTTCCAGTGGTGACGGGTTGAGGGCAAAGACTGCTGCCATCTATGAAGCCAAGCAGATCATAGCCTTCAAGAAGTGTGCGGATCTGGAGGCTCCAAGTGATGTAATTGTTTGTGGTGAGTTTGGTGATATTTGAAAGGTTGATGGTAAGTAGAGGATGGTTTGGTTGGGTGGTGTTTTGGATGATTGCATGAGGCGGGAAGAGGCGTGTCATTTGGAGAATAGATGACGTGAGGAAGTGATTGTGCTGCTTTGATACCATGAAGAGGTTGAAGAGTTGAAAGAATAATAGGTTATTTTATTCTATGGAGAGAGATTAAATTTATACAGAAGATTGGGTCAATGTTTCCCCAATCACACCAGTTATGTATGGGCAATATGCTACAATCATGGGATACATACAGTACTCGCTAAATATAGAAAAGGAAAAGTCAATCAACAATATTTTCCTCCAATATAGAGCTCCTAATGAATTGGTACGAAGATGACAACTTATTAGGATTTGCCTTATTCTACTATCATGTTCCCATTGATGATGATGAATGCGAAACCTGTTTGGTTACATTGCAAATGAATTGATATCCATGATGGTGAAATCTGAACATTGGATATATGGTTTTATCTCGTTGTAAAACATATTAGTTAAGTTTATCATATGCCAGCCCATGCTAACAGTAAGGTAGCACAAAGATCAACAATTCGAGTGATATTTCTGGATGGCATCCCAAGTAAGTAGCGATGCAGAAGCTAGAACAATTTTAAGGCCTACTATCACACTCCAATCAATTGTAGCTCTTTTAATTGTGGCGGTGATGTATCCTTTAAAGTGAAAAGTTGTGGGATACATCTCATATATGCCTAAGATCAGAACAATTGGCTGACAGCCGAGAGAAAGCTCTCTTGTCTGAGCATCAGCCAGGACAAGAAGAGATTCTTTAGTTTCCAAGGGATAAAATATTTCCTTAACCGTGGGTGTATCTTCCCTACTTTTTTTATTCCCTAGTCGAGACCTTTGATGACATTAAAATCATAACTACTAAGTGATTTGGTATTGTTACTATATATAAAAATTCTTAAAAATTTATGTTTGCATTCTTAACACCCACTTCTTTTTTTATTATGTTTTTTGACTCCTACGGTGCGTCAATTTTAAGCCAAAATTAAACAGTATCTTCTTCATTCATCTCTTGTTTATAGCTTTTAATAAATAATCCACAATTAAAACTTTTATTTATCTTTTTTGTTCAATGTTTGTTATTTTACTTTTCCAACATACGATGACTATCTGATGATACTTGATGCTTATTTTTGTTCCGGATGTTCATAGAGACTATTTGTTGCTGGCAATATTTATTATGGGTGATGATAAATTCCAGGCAAAACGAGAAAGAATAACTCACATAAAGATGCACGAGGTTTTATCATGGTTTTGTCAACCATGCGTATCCACAAGTGAGAGAGAATCTTTCAACTATACGATAGAAAATATTACAAAGGTAGAACAACATACAATTGGATTCCCGAAACATCCCATGTTTCCCCATTCATTGTATACATATCGTAGGCTTTGTGAAATCCTAGCTCACGGTATCCATGTTCTTTCTCATCTTTACATACCCGTATGGCATGCACGAAGCTCTCTCTCTCTCATAACATTTTTCCCCTCATGACCCAGTATATTTATAGGGATATTTCTAACTACTTTCCTCATTCTATAAGGAATCTTTTCTTATCCCATAAGGAAGTCTAATTTACAATAATATGAAAGCCCATAAATTATCCTATAAAATATTCTTTACAAATGAGAATTAATAATAATAAGGAATTTGAGACATATTCCAACAATCTCCACCTTGAACTGAAATTCCTTTTGTCTTCATCTTGTGTGCTTTGTAATAGTTTGTTATTCTAGAGATCTTCATTTTGAAGTTCTAACAATCCTCCCCTCGAACAATTACCACTGGACCTCCTCTCAAACGATCATCCTTTCATCCACTCTTTGCACCCCAGGATTATACTTGGCTTCTATTGCCTCCTGGAAGTTAATAGGATCCCTACTACTAGTGATTATTGCATATGAAACCAAATCCTCAAAACCATACCTGTTAGGCGGCTTGATAGTGCACTTGTCTATGCCTGTGGATATACTATAGCGCTATCGATCTTTTGTACTATCTCTCCTTGCATTCTATGTACCATCCATTGCATTTTGAATACTAGTTCTCCATGTCTCTAGCTCCACACGTACCACACACTCATGAATGTCATGATTTTCTGGAGCCTGCTTCTCTTCTTTTTGAGTATTCTTCAACATAGCTTTCTCATCAAAAATCACATCTCTACTAATCACCACCTTGACGCTGGACCTGACTTGAAGCAGCCTTCCGATATCTGAAAAGATGCACTATCTAGACTTTGCATCAAGCTTCGATCTCTCCTCTCCAACAATATGTGCATAGGTTGGACATCAAACATTGTCAACCTTGAGTAGTCTAACTCATTACCTGTCCATACCTCCTCTGTAACTTTCCCATCTAATGTTGCCTTTGGTGACCTGTTGATCAAGTAGCATGCAATTCTCATTGCCTCTGCTTAGAACTTCTTCTCTAGCCCCACATTCAATCTGATACACTGAGCTCTTTCAGCTATAGATCTATTTATTCTCTCTGCCACACAACTATGTTGTGGTGTATTCCGAATTGTGAAGTGCCTCTTAATTCCATGCTCCTCGCACAATTCTGATAATCTTGAATTTGTGTATTCTGTACCATTGTCTGACATGAGGCATTTGTTAATTCTATTCACATCTGGTTTTCCACTTGACTTTCCATAGCTTAAGCAGAGGAAAAAGTTTTTAGCTTGTCTTGCGCGTAAGTTCTGAAGCTTTCATGATGCAGTCGTAATAAAACTAACAAAATATACACTATCTCCCAAAGATGTTGTCTATACTAGCCTCAAAACGTCTATATGAACATAATCAAGAATCCCCTTTGTCTTATGTGTGGTTGTCATGTGACACCCCAAATCCCGGGGGTCCTTTTTTTTCTTTTTTCTTTTTTACCACTGTATGAAGTCTGTCACGACAGAGAAATCTTTGTCACGATAGAAATACCTCTGTTGCACGCGTCTTTGTTGTGCGCAAGTCCCGCCTTGTTGGGGCATAGTGCCGTGCACCATCGTCGTTTATGTCGTGACACTGCTATGACGCCTAACCAGGGCTTTGTCGTGACAAGAGGACATTCTTTCGTGGCCAGCTCTATCGCAACATAGAAACTCTCTGTCATGATAGAAAACCCTTTTGGCTGTGCCCAAGCCCTGTCGCGACACTCAGACACCTTATCGCGCCAAGAAAACTCTAGGTTATGACCTTGTCTCAACAGGACCCCTCGGCCGTGGCCAAACATTGTCACGACATAAAAATACTCTATCGCGACATAGTTCTAGAAACTATATCGCGACACAGTTCTAGAAACTCTATCGCGACAAAATTACACTCTGTTGCGACATAAAACCCCTAGTCATGACCAACCTTCACATCGCGACATAGGAGATTAAATACCTATCCGACACAAATCGAAACTCTGCCAGCGACGCAAATTACTCTATCGTGATATAAAATCCCTTAGTCTTTGACCAATCCTACGTAAGCCATAGAGAGTGTCGTGACCTAGAATCCACAACTAGACCCGAGCCATTCTGACTTACGAAATTACACACCCGAACCTCATCGTGAAGTTGTATCGGTTGACGAAATACTATCACAGAGCATTATCACGACAGAGAAGAGAAAACATTTGTCGCGACCTAGAAATCTGAGGCTTTGAGAGCCATGTCGACACAAGGGACTTATTGCTGAACTAGAAAAACTGTCACGACCGGAGGCCTTGTTGAGACCTAAAACCTACCCAAACATGTAGTAGCCTTCCTCACATTTCTTGTACCTCCAAATATTTTCCCAAAACCCAGTAAATTCAATACTATAGCCTCTATATGGTCAGGGCAACATAAAATCTGAGAAAGACTTGCTAAACTATACTGAACAAATCAAAATGAGTTTTATTACAACTCTTCTCATTTACATAAACAAAAACTAGATATTTTGTTCAGAATTTTACAAAACATGAAATAAGCCAGGATCTAGCCTTCTTCACCACTAAGGTCTTAAATGAGTTCCATCTCCTAGTGTACCTCCAGTACCTAAAATATTTTCCGCCCGACGGGGTGAGTAATGCCAGTGAAGAAACTTTCCTACGGGCTACTCCCACCCTAAGAAGTAGAATGCAATGCTTGGGATTCAAAATTTCTGAACACATTGAGCAACAACATATGCATTTCTACATGAATGCTTACATGTCATGCCAATATCCCGAGCCCTCATTGACTCTTTCACACATGCATATGCCATGTATGAAAACTGTCATTTCAAAACAAAAGATTTTTGTTTTATGATTCAACCCATTAGACAACCTCCGATAAATTGCTTTATTCAAAAGTCATTGGACAATCTTCGATAAACAACTTTATTCAAAGGCCATTGGACAATCTCCGATCAACAGCTTCATTCAAAAGCCATGAGTCTTTTTGTGGAGTAGCAGGCTTTTCACGGGGTCTCTGAAGGAAATCCATTACACCTTTAAAACCTTTCATTTAGGCTCCAGCTAGATATATGTCTAACCAAGGATGCAGAAAAGCTTTTTCACGAGGGGTATCTATCGCCTTCTTGCTACTACGGAGCACATAATTTAAGCGTGCTATTTCTAGGACGTTGTTCCTTCAACAGAGCCCACCTTTTAAACACCAAACATAGTGTTACTTTGTGCCATGCACTCACACTCGTTTTATGCGATGTCCCCGTGCATATGCAATGCAGAATGCCATTGCATGTCATTTTATGTTACATGCATAATGGGAGCTACATTCAACATTAATAGATCATGGATAATTATATCTACTGAATATAATTCACATCCATCATATAACCCATGTTAATACATAAAGTAAGCATATATCAACATGATTTTCACACAATCTGCATGTCATTCAATCAAGTAATAACACACAAACTGGATTTTCAAGTTCAGACCCAGAAACCACATATATAGTTCAGCATGTCAATCCATAGCCAAAAATGACATGCCATAAATCATCACACTCAAATTCCATTCTTTCCAGCAAACACAACATGTTTCAGAACTGCAGTTCTGAGAACATAAAGGACCAAGAAAATGGTCCGTAAACCATCAACAGTTTGATCACAACTGTCTTTACACTAGCCCTGGCACTGCTAGTGGCTTATATCCCATGGCGCCCTTAGCAAAGAATAAATCCGTAGTGCAGAAAACCTACCTCCTGAGCGTTACCAAATTTTTCACTTCCAAACCGCCTTCTCAAACCTCCCGTTGTTCTAACAGTGGAGACTAGTAGAAGTTGGATATCCTTTCCTCTCATTTTCCTTTCTTTTTCTTTCTATCTCTTTTCTTTTTCTTTTCTCTTTTCTTTCTCTTCTTTCTCTCTATTCTATTTCTCTCCTCATTCTCCCCCACCGAACTCGTTTTGGTCTAGGTGGAGAACACCTTTCTTAATCCCTCCTGACACCTGGCAATCACCTTGCCATGTGTTTCTCATGCCACTTTCTTTCCCACTAAGCTCATGCATGAATAAGAACACGACACTTGGCTTTTCCATGTGCCAAGTGTCCTCTTGTTTTATGCCACATGGCACGTGTCCTCATGCCATGAGCTGCCATATCATTCGTTCATTTCACCTCAAAATACGTGAAATTCTGACTATCCCGAAATTCAATGCAATTCGACTGTGCAACTAGATTTCACGAGACAAACTCAACGGTGTGGTTCGTGTCATCATCCGAGATCTAGAGAAATTCCCAGGCTTACAGCTTGTATGGTAATAGTAATTTATCGTTTCGCTTTACTCAGGTTCTCACATGTCTTGAACTGCACCTTATTTTCTTTCCCAAAAACACAATATTTGTAGAACTCAAGCTTGCATGTTTTGATACCCTTTAGTAGTTTTGCCTTTATGGAAGCCTTACTCATCCCATGCTCACCATATGCCATGTCCCAGATATGCCACATGGTTGTACTGGTTCACCTCAAGCTCTACGGTCTCCAGCTCTCTACTCTACAATTGTGTACCCATCAATTTGTGACATGTTCCCCCTGGTCGCCAGCTCTCTTCATCATCGGGCCAAGACACCTTTACTCACCTTCCCTATCTTGACAACCCTGCATGAAGCATCATTACCCATCAGAATAGAACCAGAATTTACTAACCTGTAAGTGTCAAACCAATCTTTATTAGGCATCATATGATAAGAACATGACGAATACATAATCCAAGAATCCATAAGATGATCTTCACTGGATGAAACTAAAAGCATATCACCATCACTGCTCTTTGAGTCTCCTTTTACTACATTCATAGACATTGATGAACCCTCTCTATTTGTTATGTTCTCTTTCTTCCATTTTGGACATTCTCATTTATGTGCCCCTCTTTTCCTGCACTTGTAACAATGAATATCCTTCATTTTCCTTAATTTAGATCGAGAATTGTTTCTACTCGACTAACTCCGAGACTTGTTTCTCCCATACTCTTGATTATCCTTGGCCACAGGCTCTTTACCTTGTGAACTCCCATCAGTGGCTTTCTTCCTTTGATTAAAGGCTGTAGTATACCCTGTGATAGGTCTCCTCCAATTCCTGTGGCTTCTTTCCCCCACATCAGAGTAGTAAACTGACAGTCATAGACTCGAAAGTGTGAGAATTCAAGAAAATCAATGTCATAAGCTCCCTCTTCGAACTTCACACCAACTTGATTCAGATCACTAATGATCTGATTAAACACGTTTATGGGTTGATCTAGTGTTGACCCCTTTGTCATCTTTAGACCATATAACTTCTTCTTGAGAAGTAGCTTGTTCGTGAATGACTTTGACATGTACGGACTCTCCAACTTCAACCAAATTGTTGTTGGAGATTCCTCATCCATGACATGGTACATCACCTCATCGACTAAGCACATCTTGATAGTCGATGCAGCCCTCGTTTTCGAATCCTTCTAACCCATGACATTCATTCCTTTGGGTTGTTTTCCACTCAACGCCTTCACCAAGCTCTGCTGCACCTATCCTTAACCCTCCTCTACCACAATCCGAAGTTCTCAAATCCATCGAACTTCACTATGTTCGTAGGGGAGATCATAGCCATTGTAGCCTACACTCTGATACCGGTTGCTGTGATTCGTGCAACCAAGATGATAAAATATGTGTTTTCTTTGTTTTTCTTTACTTTGATTTTTATCATCATTGTTGCACGAATCACAACAGGGACTTTATGAAATATAAAAACTTTTCTAGGTTTGTTGTAATTCATGATTTTGTTTTTATTTTTGTAACTTCTCATTCTATATATATATATATATATTATCTTCTTTTAATTAGTCGTAGGATAGGTTAAAAATTATAAGATCATATTTTTCTTATTTAGTCACTCCTTTTAGGGTCATATATTTTGGTACACTCTTAAAAGATCCTTTGGGAATATGTGCAACTTATAATATGTCTCATTTTAAATTTATATTTATTTATTTAGTCATTACAATATACTAGATTTATGAAAATAGATTTTCTTTTATTTGTTCATTAAGTAATAAAATAAAAGCTTTATGCGTATAAAAAATCCAGACTAATAATAAGATATCTTTCATTTTCAATGATAAGGTATGCTTTCTCCATCTCTGGTTTTTTTTTTTACGTTAAAATATTTACCTAGTTAGGTATTAAAAATAAGTTCACATAAGTTTATTTAAAATGATTGGATGCTTGGAATAAGGGTACTAAAATGTCTAAATAAGTTTTAAATGATTGGATGCTTGGAAGAATATGGAGTTAGAACATGGGATTTGATATGGTAAAGTCATTAGAAAAGATTTTTCTTTTTCTTTTCTATTTTATAATTTTATTTCAATTAATATGTTATTAATTATCCAAGATTTATGAAATTTGGACATCCCGTCCTTACTTTTGGAATGATTTGCTGAATTTTGATGATTAAGTCATTCAAAAAGATATTTCTTTTTTCTCGTTCATTTTATACAATCTTTTTCTAATTTTATCTCTTCACTTTATGTTTTTATTTTCATTTATTTATTTTTAATTATCCTAGATTTTATGAAACTTGGACATCTTGTCCTCCTTACTTTCCAAATGACTTACTGAATTTAAAAAGGACAATATTATCACCACAACTAATTTGGTAGCCCAATATTTTATTAAAATCAATTACAATGTTTATTTAGAGCTTCGTTTTTGGAAAAAAAAATTTTTTCAATCAATTAAAACTCTGTTTGGAACTTCATTCCTCAGTTGGTAAATTACATAAATATCTTATAAGTATGAAGTAATAATTATTTTGCTCTTAATTTACATCATTTCTGAAGACAAAAAGTATTAGACAATCATCATTATCATATGCTCATGAATAATGACTAACCATGGCTGGAATGAAGTCGCAGCACAGATGCATGCAGTGTGCTTATGGAAGTAGCATGCAGCAGCGATGCAGTGCTGAACAGGGATGAGAATTCCGTAAAAAGGACTTTGTTAATTTGGATTGTGGATTTTAATTTTTGTGTTTAAGCATGGATTGATTTTATTTATTTGAAATTATTCACAAGTACTTTCAAGAATGACATTCGGATATTGATATATTATCCTCGTCTATCTATTAAAATCAAATGCAGAGTGTGAGCAAAGAAGCTTAACTTCTTTTTATTGTATTTTAATTATGTCACAAATTATTTTATAATAGCTTAAGGAAAGAGACATAGTCAATATTTAATTACAGTATCAATATGTAACATCCCTTATGTATATGGTATCAATACTTGCCCCTATATTATGAAAGAGACTTGTATTATTATTGAAAGATCTTAGGTATATATATATTCCGATATAAGGACAAAATAGTAATAGCATAAAGCCAATAAAAGAAAACCCTAAAGATACTCTAATACGCCCCTCAAGATGGTGCCGAATAACACCAACCTGTTACTATTGTGTTATATGCAGATAGAGATAGGTTTGGCAAGTGCATCAACAAAGTTGGTCACTAGCTGAGACATAAAATGTAACACGTTAAGCTCAATGACTCAACCAGTCATGAACAAAATGATAATCAATTGCAAGGTGTTTCATGCGAGAATGCGAAAGATAGGATTAGAGGAGAGATAAGTGGCACTAAGGTTGTTCGAGAACAAGGTGGGCAGAAACTACATTAGTGAAAGAAGTTCCGACAATAGCGATTTCATCCATTGCAATTCAGCAGCAGTAACCACAATTGCACAATACTCAACCTTAGTGGAAGAATGAGCAACAGTGTGTCACTTTATAGAATTCTAGGAAATTTGATTAGCAGCAAGGAAAATAAGAAAAGCACATGTGGAGGTATGATCGTCTAGGTTACCAACCCAGTTTGCATAAGAGAAACCATGCAATGTCAGAGGAGCGTTTGCAAGAAATCAGATACCAAGGGATCTCGTGCCATTAAGATAACGAAAAGTAGACCTTTGATCGCTCCACAATGGTGTTCGGACGACACGTGCATAAACTTGGAGAGTTTATTCACGACAAAGGAAATATTTGGCTGAGTCATCCAGAGATGTTGGAGGCCACCAACCACCTGACGGTACATGGTGGCATTGATAGGCGCATTACCATCTTTAGCAGTCAGAGAAGTACCTACTGCAAGCGGGGTAGAGACAGGTTTAGAGCCTAGCATGTTATGTTTGCTCAGAAGATCAATAACATACTTTTGCTGAGATAGTAGAAGGCCTGTTAAGTGGTCAAAACCTCAACTCCACAGAAGAAATATAGCACCCTAATATCCTTTGTGGAGAATTTAGAGTCAAGTTTCCGAATAATATTATTGACAAGTGAGGGGTCATTATCTGTGATAATCAAATTGTCAACATAAACCAGGAAATATAGGAGCGCATTACCGTGGGAGTAAACAAAGAGGGACGAGTCTGTACGGGATGTGACAAATCTGAGAGAAAGCAAGAAGGTGAAAAGCCCCTGGTACTAGGCTCGTGAAGCTTGTTTGAGCCCATAAATAGCCTTGTGTAAAAGACAAACATGATACGGCATCAGGAAAGCCAGATGCCTCTACCCGCCAGGCCATATGCACTCCTCCTCCCGTAAGATGCACATTAAGAAAAGACATTATTTGAGCATCAAGTCAAGAGAGTTTCCCACTTCGCGATTGAGCGCAATGCTAAGCACAAGCATTTGACAGGATTGGATGACATGGACTCAAATTTCATGAAAGTCAATGCCTACCGCTGCGTAAGCCTTTAGCAACAAGGCGAGCTTTATACCGTGCAACAGAGTCGTAAGGATTTTGTTTGATGCGAAACACCCATTTGTTGCTCAGTAAATTCTGCCCTAGTCTCAAAAAAACTAGAGCCCAAGTATTGTTCTGGATGAGAGCATCATATTCTTCCTGCATCACCTTAACCCACTTGGGATCTTGGAGATCTCAGCACAGCGTGGTTCAGCGACGCTGGAATTATGGTAAGGCTATTTCTCTGTTAGGTTTGATGTGATGACATTTTTGGGTATGTTTGTATGGGATGATGGTTTAGTGGGGAGCAGGAGAATGACTGTGTGAGGGGCGAAAGTGGCCGAACCCAACAAAGCCAAAGATACGAGAAGTCTACTAGAAATTTGTCAAGGGTTGTGGATGCGTGGTCGATCGTGAGGATGTGGGGATTGCGGATGAACGAGTGGCACAAAGTGAGATCGATAGTATGGTAGGAGATGCGTCACGAGACTGTGGGGCGATGGAGAGGAACTCAACAACTCAAAGTAGGTCGACTTCCAGACGGGTAGGAGATGCAACCTCGACTCCGAGGACAGTAAAGGATGAAGGAATGCAAGAAATGTGAGGTCAACTGTGATGGTAGAGGGATGTAGCTCAGAGAGAGGATAAAGGGTGATGGGCAGGAGCAAACAGTCATAACAGGTTAGCAGACGGGTAGGGGAGATGCAACTCTAAGGAGGAAGGGCGGTGATGGTGATGAACATAGCAATTCGTGGGAGGCCTGGGTGGTATGGGTAGGAGGAAAGGGCTGTGGCATATGCAACGAATACATTTTCCACAAACTTGACATGATGAGACACAAATGTTCTTTTGAGAGTAGGGTCAAAACATAGAAAGGCACTCAGAGTGAGGGAGTAACTGAGAAAGACACAAGGACTGGATTTGGGATCGAGTTTGTGGGAAGAATAGGGACACAACTAGGGAAAACACAAACAACCGAAGACAGAGTTTGGATGGGTCAAGAGCTTTGTTGAATAACTTTTCAAAAGAGGAACCAAGGAAAGACCAACTCTAGGCATTCTATTTATTAAATAGACATCCATAGCAAATGCATACATCCAGAAGGTGAAAGGGATGAATGCCTAATGCAGGAAAGTGAGATCCCTTTCGACAATATGTCGATGCTGACGTTCAGAATACCTATTATGTTTAGGAGTGTGGGGAGGTGTAGTGAGATGGGTTATACCATGGGTCATGAGAAATGAATGAAGGGTTAAAAATTCGCCTCCATTATCTATGTAAAGTGTTTTAATGGCGATGGTGAAATTGTTTTCAACAAGTTGCTTAAAGGAAACAAAGGTTGAATGAATGTCTAATTTCCGACGTAACGAGTAAAGCTAGATATACTTTGTGTAATGGTCAACAAAAATAACATAGTAGTTAAAACCATTAGAAGATGAAACGGATGAGGTCCAAACATTAGGAAAAATGATATCGAGAGGAAAGGAAAAGGTAATGCTTGATTTAGAAAAAGGTAATTTATGGTTTTTATTAATATTGCAGGAGGTACACGAGAAAGGAAATATTTAGAACACTTAGAAATTTGAAAAAAATATGTAAAGACGGATGACCTAGACAACTATGCCACATGGAGATAGTGGAAAGTGAGGACCGAATTGAAGAAGATAGAAATAGGAAGGAAGACCGAAGGGGGACTGACTTCGGCCAGTAATAGACATCATCTCTATGCTGCCTGCAAACCAAGGTGACCCTCGTGTGATAATCCTGCACCTAAAAGAAAGAGTAAAAGAACAGGACAATAATAGGGTTATCGACACAAAGGGCAGAGACCAAAATAAGGTTTTTAGACATGACAGACACATGTAAAACATTGGTAAATAATAATGGTGTAAGAAAGAGCCAATGTTAGCTATAGATAAACCTGTACCATCACCAATTATAACATTGTCATAGGCGGTGTACGACTCATGAAGAACCAAGGTAGCAAGATCCGTGGTCACATGGTGAGAGGCACCCGAATCAACGACCAAATCCGGAGAATTACTAGGATGAGAGTAATGGATTGTAGTGTGGGCATAAGGTGTAGTGAAAGTCGGGCGTTAAGCTCGGGTAGGGGCGAGTGGAAGAGATGCAAGAGTTGAGGTGGATTGATAATTGCACTGTTGAGCAGAGTGCCCGATTATACCACAAATTTGACAATGCCTAAAGTAGCGACTATGCCCTGAGTTGGGTCAACGGAGGTGGTCGGTATTGTGAGGGGTTGTCAAGGAGGGACCATGACTACTGAGATCAGTTATGGTTCCGTTTACCATGGTTAGTCGACAGACGATGGGATGAAGGGCTAGTTGAAGTAACCAAGGTAGTGGTCAGAGTGGAGATGGATAGTGCTGAAGGAATCAAAATTTTCATTTGGGCCTCGTAACTAAGTAGTTGCTCAAACAATTCCTCAAAAGTAGCTTGAGTTGCCCGAGCTTGAAGGGTATGGGATATGTTTGAGTTGGTCGGGCCAAGGCCATTCAAAACACTGATGGAGAGCTCATCAAAGTCAACCGAGGCATTCATAAGGGCAAGAGAGTCAATATTGTGTTTGACATCTTGCATATAGTAGGTAATAGTCCGATTACCTTGCTAAGGACTGGCAAGATCCTGGTGATGGTCATGATCCGTTCGCGCAAAGGAGAAGCATAGGTCTTTTTCGAGAGTAGTCCATGCAACACGAGATGTGGTGGAGGTAGAGATAAACTAAAATGGGGTGGAAAATAAGAACCTAACAATTGCATTGAGAAGCAATTGGTCTTGTCTGAGCTGGAGAATATGGTTCGAATTTGGGGAGGGGAATGCGACATCAGGTAGAGTTATCATTACTGGAGGACACGACTTTGAGCCATTTGAAAAGGTAAGTAAATCATACCCGAATAGAAGAGACATGAATTGAAGCTGCCACATGGAATAATTTTCAGGGTCAGGAGTTTTAGCTGGCATGAGTACTGACATTGAAAACAATTAAATTTAGATGTAATACAGTCCCGCTCACCTAATTTAGGACTACGAGGAGGCACCGACAATATGGTGGAAGAAGAATCTGGGGCCATCAGTATCGTGCACAACTACGGCGTGGTCAGAAATGATAGAATGCCCAAAAGCATGTGATCATCGGATCATGATGGGCGACGGTGATGGCAGGTAGGGTTAGGTTTTTTTTTGTTGCTGTTAAGCTTGGCACACTAATACCATATTATGAAAGAGACTTGTATTATTATTGAAATAGCTGAGGTATATACATGCCAATATAAGGACAAAATAGTAATAGCATAAAACCAATAAAACCCTAAATATACTCTAATACCCTATGCATGATTGATCTTCATTCAAATAATCTAGAGCCAATTACAACGGGCTTTTTAGACCTTTAGTGTGAAAAAGAAAAAAAATATTCCTCAAATAAAATAGGTTTAGAAATAATCCTAAGTATAATGTAGTTTTTGCCATGTGGATCTAAAAGTTTCTCTTCAAGAGACACTTTCTCTAATTTTAAAATTTTTGAATGTAAGTTGAAATTGTCTCTTGAAAACACACCATAATTTTAAAAATTTTGAATTTATACTGAAAGTGTCTTTTGAAGAGACACTTTCATAATTTTGACAATTTTGAATTTAGATTCAAAGTATCTCTTGAAGAAGCACTTTCTAAATTGTTGAAATATTATACTAAAAGTGTCTTTTGAAGAAACACCTTCATAATTTAAAAAAAATTTGAATTTATATTAAAAGTGTCTTTTGGAGAGAAACTTTCTAAAAATTCGAAAAACTGAAAATGTCTTTTGAAGAGACACTTTTTAAATTGTTGAAATGTTATATTGAAAGTATCTTTTCAAGAGACACTTTCTAACAATTCAAAAAAGGGAAAGTGTACATGTCTCTTGAAGAGACACCTTCTAAATAACTTTTCTCTCAGCTTTTTTTTGACTATCAAAACCCATTTTTAAAAGCTTTATCCTATGTGTCAAGCTTATGTGGAGAAAACTACATATACTTAGGATTAGTTTTCAAACCACACGTTTTCAAGATTTATTTAAATATTTTTTATTATTTTTCGAAAACATCCGAAGGAAGGACCCATCCACCACAGATATTTCAAATCACCTTTGTTTCCACAATTGCATGCCAAACAAATTCATTTTTTTCCTCTTCGTTCATTTTCATCATTCAATATAGGTTCATTTAACCAGCAAAGGTGATCCATTATTATTTTTTTTTTACTTTTTCCTTTATACAATTTCTTTTTTCTTTTACTTGCTAGTTGAAAAATTACTAGGAAAAGTATGTATCAGATTAATAATTTCAAAATATTTGTATATATATCACTAAGAATATGATTCAATGATTCAAGCAACTCTTTAAAAAAATAACTGTGAATTTGCACAAAAAGTCTATAAACAAATGTGAAACAGAAGATACTCCTCATTAATGGAAATTGTAATTAAAAAAAAGGAAAAACAATATTTTGGTCCTTCTCTTCCCTCATTCCGTTCTTCTTCTCCCACCATTCTCCTCCCCGATTCTTTTGCTTCTTTGAGCGATCTTGTTTGCTCCTTAAGGCAAAGGCACATCACTCACGTAATCTAGTGATCCATTTTCCCAACTTCAAAGGGAACACAATTTTGTGGTTTCATTCATTTGTTGGCAACAAGGGCAAAGGTAAGGTAAAAGTTTGATTTTTTTTATTTATTTTTAATGTTGATGGTTGTTTTGGTTTGTTTATTCGGTCCATAAGAGATAAAAGTTTGATTCTTTTCTTTGTTGGTTGTTCTGGTTCGTTTTTTTGGTCCATAAGGGATAAAATTTTGATTTTTCTTTCTTTTTTATTAGTTGTTCTTGTTCGTTTTTGTGGTCCAAATATAGTTTTCTAGTTTTTTTTTTGTGTTATCTGTGTTGAATGATGCTCTAGTTGTTGAAAATACCTTATTTGCGTTAAAATGTTAGTTTTTTTTTGTTTCCAACTTTGTGGTGGTATGTTTTTTTACGAAATACTATGTTGTAAAATTAGGTATTGCTCCTAATGTAACTTTGTTTGCAATAAACAACCATAGTGAATGTACAACAAAAACTAGTCAATGTATTACCTTGGGCAATGAATGTACTACCATAAGTTACTAGAGAATGTACTACCATAATTAATAAGTCGATGTATTGCCTTAACTAATGAATACACTATCATAAGTAGTGAATGTACTATCATAATACATGAATGGATAAAGGCCCAAAAAAACGTAAGGGGTATCTTCCACAGTCACGTAGTCAGGTGATTAATTCCATCCTACAATGATAAATGTTTATTCTTCAATGTTAAATGCTTAGTGTGGTTCTTTATGTTATATTTGTAGGGAAAGATTCCCAAGTCAAGGTGCACAGAGTGTAAATTCATTTCCATTGTATGTGATTTGAATGAAGAGAAGCTCAATACAATTAGGGAGCTTGGATTTGGTGGCTTGTTCCAATTGGTGCGTTATGTATAAAAAAGTAGTGAACAATTCATGTAATTTTTTGGTGCTATACATTGTGCAATATTGGGACCATTGTATAAACATTATGATGCAATCATTGGTTATGCTTGGACATTGTGTGAACAAAATGTATAAACATTATGATGTAATAGTGCTTGGACACTGTGATCTCAAAAGGTACATGTTTTTTTACTTAAACATTGGTTGGCCACTTATATGTTGCCAAATTGTCTTTCTTAAATCGAATTATATTATTAGGTGAAATCAAAACAATTTTTAGCATATTTACTACCCTGGGTAGTCAATGCACTACAATAAGTTATCAATGTACTACAATAAGTAGTCAATGTGCTATCATAAGTAGTCAATATACTACCATAAGTAGTCAATGTACTTCCATAAATAGTCGACGCATTATCCCATATATATTTCACAATGCACATTAATTTCAACAACGTATAACCAATAGTTTTAATATTCAAATCGTCACTCGCACAACTAGTTCATATGACTGAAAGAAACTGGGCAGATCCATCCATTCAATACGCTGAACCATGCTCCACATCATATTATAATGTAATAGTCAATGTACTACTTCAACATTTCAGTAGAACGTACCATAGGTCGTTCGATAAGCTCGTTCATTTCCATTAGTTCACCAATTTCCGTTAATGAGGGGTATTTTTGGTTTTCATATTTACTTATGTACTTTTTTTGCATATTCACAATTATTTTTTTATAGAGTAGCCTGAACCATGAAAATCACATTCTTAGTGAAATTTCTCTAAATATTTTAAAATTAGTAGCCTGATACATACTTTTCCCAAAATTATTTGAGTTATGTCCTTTATAGGGTTTTTTTTTTTTTAAAGTTTTATCTTTACGATAAAAAGTTGTTTTTAGTGCGTATCTGGTTTAGCTGATAGTTAGTAGCTTATAGCTAATAGCTGGTTTTGGTAAGTGATGAGTATATTTTATACTCATTTTATCCCCATGTTTTTGTGTTGTTTTTTATATAAATGAGTGTTATAATGCTCTAAATGTTCATCTTTATGATTAGGTCAACCATTGAATTCATATGAGTGGAGAATCGGAGTAAGAAACAAGCAAGAAAAAGGCAAAGTGTAGCTGAATAGTGCATGCTACGACATTGAACTATATGCCATGGCATGGAAACCAGCATTTTGGAGCAAACATTGATATGTCGTTACATTGGATTATATGCCACGACATTGAAGTAGAGAAGAATTTACCAACAAGCAATAGTATGCCACAACATCTAGAGAATTTTTGGAGTATCCAAGCCCATATAGGTGGAATGTCGCGACATTGGATTACATGTCGCGGCATCGCCCTTGGATTTGGAAAATTCGTTGTTTTTGGCCCATTTTTAGGGCTCATTTCCTAAGACACTATAAATACTTGTTTTTGTAGACCTTTTTAGGGTTCTGCTTAGATAGAAGAACACCCATTCTAGGGTTTCTTTCCTCCTAAGCTTTAATCACTTAGGGTTTGTAATTTTTGTTCCTTTTACTTTGGATTTGGAGCTTTTTGGATGCTAGAAGTCCCTTTTTGATGGAAACACCCTAGGGCACTCCTATTCTTGGAAGAGGAGGAGAACTTGAAGAAGAAGAAAGACATTTGAGGAGAAGAGAATGAGGCTTTCACTTCCAAATATGTTTAATATCTTCCCCTTTTGTATTTCTTTCTTTTAATAGATGTAATTCCTTTCCTAGTTATGTTTTAGTTAGTTTTCTTAGGGCTTAGATGTAATTAGAACTTGTTTATAAGAATCTCTCTTAATTTCAGTTGATTTATGCTTTATTTTCATATATGTGTTGAGTATTTCTTTTTGTTCTTAACGCTTGTGAGTATTTGGACTAGCCTAAAATGGAGACATTTTAATCTTGTATTAAATTGATTTTCTATGAGAGATTTATATTGAATGATGAAAGACGACACTTGGTCTTTGGAATGAAAGTGTGGATTCAAGATATTCTTGAAAAGGTTATCAACAAATAGTAGAAAATACTTGTCTCCATTGATTGAGGGAGTAGGGACTAGACCCAATTGATTAGCACAACAAGCATGCCTTGTATTATTCACATATTGAAGTATTTTACAAGATGAGAGAAGATGGGACTGCTAGATGGCCTAGCCTCTGATGGTAGCTAGCAATAGAAGTATAAATACTTTCTTTGTAACTCCTTTTAAGAATGTAAAGATTTCAACCCCTTTTATGTGGATGTTGACATCCTGTCGAACCAAGTAAAATTTGTATACATCCTTCTTTGTTTTTCTCTGATTTATTTATTTATTATTATTATGATTTGCAGCAAGGAAAACAATATCTTTTAGTTTGTTTGTTTATTTAGAACTTTTTTTAATAAATTTTAACCAAACTATGTTTTGAGAAAGAGAAAAAAAATTGGAAGAAAAAAAATATATAGACAAGAAAAAAAAAATAAAGTTTACAATTGATTAAGAAATTAAGTTTATGATGGAATCACAATTGTTAGGCAAGTTAAATTAGAGTGTAAAATGTTGAAGCATCAAACTAATTAAGCTAGTCAAATAGAAAACATAAAAGTTAAAAGTTTAAAAATAGAAAAAAAAATTATGCATTTAGAAAGGTGACGAGTTTTGAAAAAAAATAAATGAAGGAAATTCTATAAACAAAACAAAAAACAAAAAAACAAAACAAATGTAGTTGTAATTTTAGTAACATAAATGTGTTTATAAAATAAATTGTATGAATATTTTCTGAAGTCAAATGTTATGGCCTCTAATCGGGGAACTAACAGTTGGAGTCGGCCAATTTTATCAAACCCAAACACAAGAAGCAACTTTTAGTGGGCTACATCATCAAAGAACTATGTATATCATACAGTATATAACGCTTTCTTTTTCTTAGCCAAATAGATGAATGGAAATTCCCAAAGCAATACCATGAACTTCAGACCGAGTTCAGTTAAGAATGACTCAAAGATTCACTCCTTACATATTAGATCCTATAAGGTTGTTGTGGAGACACAAACAAAATTTACTTCTGAATCATGATATTAAATATTTGAATAATATAATTAAATATAAAAAAAGAAACAAGGAGAAAATGAGAAAGTGTAACAAAAAAAAAAAGGTAAAACAAAGAATAAAACAACATACTAGGTAGGAATAACACTTTTGCAAAAGTTCTTCCGTCTTCCCACTTTTTTTTTTTTTTTTTTTTTTTTAATTTTATATTCAAATTATCTGCACTCGATCATAATTCTAATGGGATATAGTCGTAAAAGAAATGTGCTTTATTTTACGAAAACCATTTTTTCAAAAGACTTTGGGAAGTCTTTAGTCTCTAAAAATTTTATTAACATTTAGACTCGATCACCTGACCTGATGCATTCCCATCTCTTACACTTACTTAGGCCTCAAGTGACGAAGGCGTGATCAAATCAACCAAAATTCTATTTTTGCATTGTTTTGAGATATCTTTATTTTTAACATGTTATTTTTCTTTCCTATTATTGTTTTGGGATATTATTTTATTTTCTATTATACCCATATTATGTCTAGGATATAAATAAATGTTTAGAGTTTGTTTTTAGGCACTTTTATTACTTTTATCAATTTATTAGAAAAATCAAAGCTTTTGCTTTATGTTGTTCTATGGATTGAGAATTGATCTATGGATTGAGACGTGTTATTCTTGTTGATCAATCTGTGCACGCGCATCGTGGTATCGTATTAATGATAATTAACATCTGCCTCCACACAAGATGGGAGGTGGGTTTTACAGAGCTTTCACCATCGCTCTATGCCTGACAAATTCTGCTCACCTGAGAGCCTAACCCAAAACTTGACCCGATAGGTAGGAGAACCTCTCAAGCTTAAGTACCGTTCCACTCTCTTGTGTGGAACCCGATGTGGATCAGATCAGCCCCATACCCCTGAGAATTGAACGTCCGCGGACGAAATTCACTCTTGGTGGCTCACACTTTGGATAGCATTCACTCCAAAGCCACCTTTGGGGCACCAGGTAGCCCTCTTCCAGGTAGCCTTTTCCTAGATAGCCCTCTCCCGCTACACATTAACTCTCAATGAAAGCACCAATGATAGGGCTGTAAGCCCAATCAGAGAGCCTAACCCAAAAGACCGGCTTGATAGGTGGGAGAACCTCTTAAGCTTAAGTACCACTCCACACTCTTGTGTGGAACCGATGTGGGATCATATCAGCGGATTTCTCTCAATCGATGGCTAATACTAGTGCTAGTGATGGCAAACCACCTTGTGACGGTGATTGGGGGTTGCAGCTGTTACTTGGGAGACACTGATCATAGCAAACAATCAACTAAAATTTAACCCAAAGCAATTGGTGTCAATACAACCCCAATTGCAAACGCTATCGGTGATTGGTCTTATTTACGCTTAGGAAGATCGATTTATGGAACAAGGTACGAAATCGACGAAGGCCAACCATAGGATTATAATGACACACTAAATGAGGATTTGACTGTAGTGAATTCATAACCACATGGTAGACAAAGAGAAGGAATACAAATGACAAACAAAACTATATAACATCACTGTAATACAAACTAAAAGTGTGATATCCCTAACTTTAGTGTGACTATTATTGAGGGGTTTTTCGATTGTCTAATGTAAGATAGATAAGTTTCTCGAATACACCGAGTTTCTCGAGAACAGATTGGTTAGATTTGTTGCTTATAAGTTAAAAGGGAGAGCATCAGTGTGGTGGGATAGATTGAGAGAGATGAGGATGAGAGAGGGGCATGGTCTGATTCAAACATGGCTTAGGATGAAGCAATTATTACAAGGTAGATTTTTGCCTTCGAACTATGAACAATATATTTTTATATGCTTATCAGAGATGTACACATGGTAACAGGAGGGCGAATGACTATACTGCTAAATTTTTTAAATTGATAGAGAATAATCAGTTGCCAAAAAGTGAGAACCAACCTAAGGCTTTACAAGGGAAGGGAATGAACTTTCTAACTATTGTTCTTAACTCATCCTCACTTATGGGCAAGTGTGTAAGGAGACGGAAGGCATTTGATGTGGTTGTGAAGGGAGAAGTAAAAGGCAGAGATTTGGCCAGCTTCTAAAATTCCAGTGGAGGTGCGTACTTTGTCAAGAGTTTAATATGTGATTCCTGATGATCTATACCTCCTATGCAAAACATAAAACATCATATAGATCTGATTCCAAGTGCTTCTCTTCCTAATGTGCCTAATTATAGGATGAGTTCCATGGAAAACAAAATCTTAAGGGAGAAGGTAGAAGAGTTGCTAAGCAACATGTGCGATACCAACTTTCTTTGTCACAATTCTTAAGAAAGATGGAAGTCAGGATGTGTGTTGGATAGTTATGATCAATTAATTATTAATCAAAATATCAAGCATATCATCCAATGTTGGAATAAGAAATCTAGGGATCTGTGTTGATCAATCGCCCTTTACCACTTGAGCTATGCCTCGAGGGCTTAACTTTACTTAATATCTCAATCTAATAGTATTTCACTTTCTATTGCTGAAATATTATTCCTTTTATCTTTAACAGAGAAAAAAAAATGACAATTTACCTATAATTATTTGGATTCTAGGAAATAAAAGACAAACAAATGGGTTAATAAATTGATGGGCATGGTGTTTTGTAGCATAGTGGTATAGGATCTTGATTTTTTGGGGCATAACCCAGGTTAAAGGTCCGACTCTACATGCCTACAAGGGAAAAATAACTTTTGTAAAAAAAAAATTTCAGGGGGCATAGGTGGCGGAACCATCAACTCGGCTTTCAAAAGATATTTTTGAGAGTGAGTGGGACATCCTAACCACCACCAACCCAGCTTTCAAAAGACATTTTTTCTTCTTCCAAATTCCGTTCTTGTGATTTTGTTACAATCCAATCATGGCTTCAACTAGAAATTCTAAGAGACCCTCTTCTTCTTCTTCTTCCTCTTCTAATTCTAAATGGAGATACGACGTGTTCGAAGCCCCGCAGGCAAACATACCTCAAGAATAGCCTTCCACCGATCATCTCTACCGGGCTTCGATCGTGGCAACATTAAAAACCTTCGAGACGATGAAGAACTTCCAAGGGGAGAAGAGATTTCACCCCACCTCCTAAAAGCTATTGAAGGATCACGAATTGCCATTATCGTCTTCTCAAAAACCTATGCTCATTCCAAGTGGTGCTTGGATGAACTAGTCAAGATCATGGAGTGCGAGAAAGGGAAGGGACAGAAGGTTTTTTCTATTTTCTATCATGTAGAGCCGTCCGAAGTCAGGAACCATACTGGGACTTATGTAGAAGCATTTAAGAATCGTGAGAGAAATGCCAATAAGGAGAAGAAGAAGAAGATAGAGGAGTGGAAGACTGCCTTAAGGAAAGCTCGTAAATTGAGTGGATTCCCTCTGCAGGATAGGTAATCCCTACTTTGCTTTCTCCATTTCCAATTTTCTGTCGGTTTATTTTCGTTCTTGTTAATAAATAAAATATTTATGTTTGCATATATAAATCAAAATCCATTTTTAAGTGGTAGTAGTATTTTTTATTTCTTGAAAGTAACAAGAAGAGGGGAAAAAGGTCTTTTTATTTTTGTAAAAAAAAGGAGATTTTCTCACTTTAAATTTAATTTATTATTAAAAAAATATAAAAAAAATCAATAATTTGAAAAAAGAGAGAGTCTATAATTGGAATAATATGAGGTAATCTATCAGATGTCAGACTCTTTAAGCCCAACAGTAGTACGCCTATATATATATATATATATTTATTTTATTATAAAATTAAATTTTCATAAAATGTTTAAATATATATTTTCCACATGTTAATAACTTTTCAATTACAATGTAACAGTTACTAATAATCTAAATATAAATATAACTAGAACTTACTTGTTTGCAAAATAAATAATATTGAAAGTTCAATAAACATAGAGGATGATCATAATTCAGGCCATAATTTATAAAAGCATTGTTAAGTTAGGGATCTTTGGTGACAACTTGGTGGATTTTTACTAGCCAAACTAGTATTTCTTGATAATAAAATCTCTAATCATAAAGGGTAATGATACTTTAGAAAGGTTAACTTCTGTTTGGACGTTTTGAAGCATGCAATTGAGATCTTCACAGTTTTTTTTATTACATGTTTACTTGACATAATATAATTAATTTATTTAAACATGTGACCCAACACATTTTTCATTTACATTCTATTTGACCTTAATTATGTTGCACCGAATGAAACTAAACATTATTCTATAGGTTCTATTTACTTCATCTTTGTTTTTCTAGCCTATGTTCTATACTTTCTATTTACTTTATCTTTGTTTTTCTAGCAACTTATTGTAGTTGACTGCATGTTTTATTGTACTTCTTTTGTAAATGGACATTCGAATCAAAAGTTTATCAAGAAATCGCTGATGATTAGAAGATTAATTCCTAAGTTGGTACACATGTCGCCGAGAACATAGTCGAATGGATGAAAATTTGAAACAAGTGTTATTGATAGACTTCTTCAAATCAAACGTGAAGTGAGTATGGTTGGCATTTATGGGATTGGTGGGATTGGTAAAACTACCATTGCAAATGTTATCTACAATGATATGCTGGATAAATTTAAGCATCATAGCTTTCTTGAAAATGTGAGAAAGAGATCTAAAGATGATCATGGTTTGCTTCAATTACAAGAAAAAAAATCTTGTAGATAAAAAATCTAAAGTTGTGTAATGTTGATGAAGGAATTGAAATGATAAAGAGTAAGCATTATTTTGAAAATGGTCCTATTTTTATTGATGATGTAGATTGTCCAAGATAATTAAATTTCTTGGCTGGTAGTTCTGAATGGTTTGGTCGTGGAAGCATAATCATGGTGACCACAAGAAATAAACGTTGCCTAGATGTACATAAGGCATATTCATCGTATGAAGCTAAGGGATTAGCACACAACAAAGCATTGGAACTCTTTAGTTGGAATGCCTTTCAACAACACCATCCAAGAGACACCATGTGCGGCCTCAAACAAATTACATTATGTAAGGTCTTCCATTAGCTCTTGTAGTCTTGGGTTCTTTTCTTTTCCAAAGGGATGAGGAAGAATGGGAAATCACATTGTATAAATTAAAAGCAATTCCTCCTGAGGACATTCAAAAGGTGCTCCGAATAAGTTATGATGGACTAGATGACATATGTAAGAAGTTTTTCCTTAATATTGTGTGTTCCTTCAAAGATTGCAGAGAAAAAATAGTTACCAGAATACTCGACGGTTGCAAATTCCATCCACAAATTGAACTAGAAGTTCTTGATGAGAGGTGCCTCATTTCTATTTCACATGGCATTATAAGGATGCATGCCTTCAAGGCACAGAATCAGCAATGTGGTAGAGCACGATTTATCGGTATTGGCAGGCCGAGAGAGCAATGTCACATGGCAAGAGAGCTAACCAAATACCGGTTGAGCCCAAATGGTCGGGCTCTGCCTATCAAGAATGCTATTCACTTCTGCTTTGGCCCCCACTCTCATATGCATCCAATGTCGACTAACTGTAATAAAAGCATGAGCATTAGATAATTAAGACACTTATTTATCATAAAAACAACACAAAAACATGGGGATAAAATGAGTATAAGATATACTCATCACACCTCCAAACTTAAATCCTTGCTTTGTCTCCAAGCAAATAAAAGACACTAAACAAAACAATCTAAAACACTAAACTAAACACAAATGACACAATGTGATGAACATGGTGCTAGCCAACAATATAAACAAATACAATGAAAGAGTTCTATAGTAACAAAATAAGAAAGACTCACTAAATTTGAACTAAGTTAAACAAGAAAACTAAAAATAAGAAAATGAAAGACCAGAAAAGAAAATTGTGCTTGAGTTGCCTCCAAAGAAGCTGCTCCATTTTTCTAGAGTCCAACCTGACTCACAGAACTATGGAAAGAATGATGATTTCCCCCATCCATCCATTCATAAGAACTGTTAGTTGTGCTCAATTAGAAACTTGGGCACACAGTCTTCCACGATCATTTTCATGATAATTTTTTCTTTTTGCTTCACAATGGTTGCTATCAATTCTTGTTCAACTGAAATATGCACTCATCCACCTTGGACATGAGGATCATTTCTCATTTTTTTTTAATGCTTCATGCATCTCACCCCATAGAGTCATCTTTAGAAAAGTTTCTACAACTTCTTTTCTCTTCTTATTTGGTTCCGGAGAAGTTGACTTATCTTCTTTTGAAACTAACTCTTTCAATTCATTTTCATCATCCTCTTTCCTTATGGCCTCTTCAAATTCTCCACCATTTCTTTGGGTGATATCCCCATAATGGTCAATTTCTTGTTTTGAGTTCACCTCAAGAATTGTAGGCAAACTCTCTTGTTGTCCCTCATTCATGTGTTGGGCCATTAGTTTTCCTATACTCATTTCCTTCCTATGTGGATGTTGTTCTTTCTTCATGTTAGATTGAGTATAAGAAATAGCCTTTGGAGTCATTGCCTCTTCCAAGGTCTTAAGTGGTTTGGACTGAAATTGGACATTGTCCTTTGTTTCTTCCATGAATGATTTAGTTCTAGACTTGGCCAATTTAGCCATTGAGATGGCTAGTACATCCACTTCATTTTCAAAGATTGACTCCTCTTGTGGAGGTTGGTTTTCTTCCTCAATGAATTTAGCTAGAGGGATTGCAAATTCAGCTTGGACTTTTCAAAAAACCATGGCTACCTCTAGGTTTGTCATCTCCTCTTGTGGAGGTTGACTTATCATTTTGGGCATGAAACCTAGGCAAACCAACTTGATAATCGTCCATATCAGCCATTGATCTTTCAATTTCAGCTTGAGCCATGGCAAAATCAGTTTGACATCTTTTCAATTCAGCCATAGTTTCCTCTAGACTTGAATTGGCCATTTGAGCTCAAGAACTTTCCATTTCAGCCCTTAATTCAGCCATTGCATCTTCTAAGCATGATCTTTGGACTTGTGGAGATTGGAAAGTGTTATGGCATGTGTCCCATGAGAGGCTAGGGCAATGTTGCTAACTGGAGTTATAATTGTTCCAATATGGGGTACCTCCATATTGAAATTAGTCCATAAACGTATATGGGTTCCTCACTTGATTTGTCACTCTTTGATGATGCTCATTGGTCATTTGCCTCAATCTTAGTTGTTGATTAAGGAGGGCCATTTCAGTTGCTAACTCCATGAAAGGGTCCATTGTGACTTGAACCTACAAACCAAAAATAAAGATTTCAAAGTAAAGGAAACAAAGAGAAAAAAATATATGAACAAATTAAAATGAAACAAGAAAAAAAAAAAAAGAAATATCCAAAGTAAATAAGGACTACTTGGTATCAATATTAGTAAAACGTCTAATCCCGAGCAACGGAGCCAAAAACTTGATAGAGGCGCAATGCTATGTGTAAAATGTGTACGCCTAACATGCGCAAGTGCAAACGTCGTATCAAGTAATAAAGTGATGAATTATAAAAGCATCGATCCCACGAGGAAAAAAGTTACTAAGTATTGAAATTATAATAGTCATAATTTTATCTAGATGATGGAATTGAGATGAAAATGCAAAGGAAAACAACTAACAAATTGAAATCATAAACTAACATGTAAATAGGTGAAATGAAGATGTAAAAGCCTAGGGTTTAGATTTCATTTCATTAATCCATATGAATTAAGACCAATTCATTCCCAATTGATATTCTAATAACCTATTAGACACACACATTATGTAAAACCCGAGAAAAATTTAATTTTTCTGAAAAATGACAAAAATAATCAAAATTGCCATAATGGTTCAAGGAAGCGTAGAAAATTCTCTAGATCTAGGATGACAAAATGGACTGCGCCGTTGGATTTTTCTCGTGAAATCTAGTGACCCATAAAAGTTTTGTCGAATTCTGAGACAGTCAAAATTTTTACGATTTTCTAGGTGGTGAGTCGCCAGTGACTCCAGGGATGAGATTTTTACGAAAATCTCAGAAGTCAGGAAATGACTTGAGTTAAGTTCATTTAAGTTTATTTATGAAATGAGGATCGCGTGACACGTGGCACCGTGAGAGCCACATATCAAACTTAACTTAAAATAAGTTAAGTTAAAAAAAAAAAGAAAAAAAGAAAAGGAAAACAAAAAGGAGAGTAAAAGGGAGAAAAGAAGGGAAAAACGGAGAGAAGGAGAAGAGAGGAGAGAGAGAGGGTTACTATAGAATCTTCATAGGTTCTACACACTTCCATTCTCTAAGCAAGCATTGTAAAGAGTTCTTTCAATAGAGAGTTTCTTTCTTCCAAGTTTCCTCATGAGTTCTATTCGCTTCCAAGGCGTGGGTAGAAGCCGAGCATAGCAAGCAAGACAAGTGGGAGGCTGACTTAGCAACATCTGAGGGGCGAGTTGTCTAAGTGCCGCACAGGAGCTTAGCGGGATTCTTTGGCATCAAGATATGAAGAAGAAGTGAAAGGAGTAAGCAAGGCAAATGAGGGAATTGCAAGATCGCGCTGAGCACCTGTAGCGTGAAAACGATCGTCTCTGGGCCCAGGTAGAGAAAATACACAATCTTGGCGAAGGAGATGTGCAAGATAGCAGGCAAGTAACGAACCCAACCGTACGCGATAAGGGAAAGAAGCCTATCATCCTTGACGATGCAGATACCCCAGTGGATGATGAGTTATCCTCGTGACAAATTTTTGCCAAACCCCTCTCAAAGAAAAGAAATAGTGGTCTATTCGACCAAAGACACTCTCCGTGATCGCTCCGCATTCGCCAAATACCAATAACAAGTTCCTTGCTCTACTCGGCAAGGAAGGAAACAAACAGAGCGTAGCACCCAACGCGATGCCCGAAAAATGTGTATGTGACATTCTCGCGGTACGGTACCGCCTCATGTAGTCATTATATCCCGCCTTCTGTACAACACCAATGCCCTATATGCTGCCTGCAGCAGCGATTCGAAGTCCCGACAACATGCTCTCTTCTCCCCTAAGACAACATATCCTCGACTATGAGCCACCCCACAGGTTTGTCATTCTAACTTTCACTATGTTTGACGGTTCTATTGACCCTTATGATCACATGCTCCATTATAACCAGGCAATGACTTTGAATGCTAGCGATGGCCTTTATTGTGTAAAGTTTTCCCGGCTAGCCTACGTGGCCCCGCACTAGTTTGGTTTCATAAGCTCCCTCGAAGCTCAATAAACATGTTTAACAAACTTTGAGGAGTATTCATCTCGCAACACATGTGCTCAACGTGACAGAAAAGGAACATTAGTTCCTTACAAACTATTTTGAAACATGAAGACGAGTCCATAAGGACTTTATAAGGAGGTTCGGGCAAGCCATCCTACAAATAGAACTTTACAGCATGGATGCGGTCCTTCAGAACTTCAGGAGAAGCTTTGGGCTGTTAACCCCCTTCTTCCACTCGCTATCTCTAGACTTGCCAGTAACAATGGAAGAATTATATAGGCGGGCAAACAGATATTCAACACTAGAGGACTATATTTGAGTGGCAACTCAGATAGTCATGATCACAAATCAACTAGTTGAAAAAGATAAGCCAATAGGTGCATTCCACTTCTAATGAAGGCTCGAACTGTGAGACCCAAAGTGATCCCGAGACCGCCTTAAAAAGAAGAGCCCCGTAGTTCACCCCGAATATTCCTGTTTAAAGGTTGTTATCCCTCATTCGCGACCTACCAGATTTCAAATGGCCTACACCCATCCAAACGGATCCCACTCAAAGAAATAAAAACTTGCGATGTGATTATCACAGGGACCATGGACATGAAATCGAACAATGTTAGAGTCTAAAGTTCCCGCAGAAAGTCATCAAGGCTGAGACCCCTTAGGGAGGTGTACCTTCAAGGAAGTCGATCAAGGGGGTAGAGCCCTTGGCAACCCATGTGAGAAGAATTACAAACAACTGGTGGCTCCGTCACGTACCCCGCATCAACCATAAATTATATGTTGGGTGGCTCGGCTAATGATCAATACCAATCTAAACGATAGCAAAAGAGACTCGTCAGAGCAACTACGGTTAAGGCTAGGGTGAATGTCGTCCACCTCGTGGAGCAATTGTGTGGAGAAGTGCCACTGCATGACCTCATATCCTTTCCTCTAGTTAACCCAAACAGTGGTCATCAGGCTCTCACGACGTTGTCTCAGCTTCACCCTATATTAATGGTTTTGATGTGCACATGGTACCGTTGATCCTAGTGCTAAGATTTACATACAAATTTTCCAACCTTCACACAGATGAAGCTTTCTCCTGGCATGCTAAATTCAGCCAATCGAATCCTCTATGGCTTCAACGGAGCAACTACGACCACATTGGGAGATGTTACACTCGCTGTGAAACCCAAGTCGATCACTCAGTAGGTTTTGTTCTCAGTCATCGAAGACTTGGGGCCTTATAGTGCCATAATGGGCTGGACCTGGCTGCACTCCATAAAGGCAGTGTCATCAACATACCACCAAATGGTAAGCTATTTGACAACCACAGGGTAGGTCGACCTATTGAGCAGCCAGTTAGCTGGAGGGTAATGCTATCAACTAACCCCACACGAATAGAAAGGGAAGCGTAATCCTGAACAACCTCCCCCAGACTATCTTACACCCGCATAGCAATCACAGTATGCCGTCCAAATCAAGGCGAAAGAAAAGGACCCCCTAGCTATGGATCCGCTGGAAAAGGTGGAGTTGGACGGGCCAAAGAAATTTACCTATGTTAGCTCCCTCCTGTCCAATGAAGAGAGGGCACAATTACGACTCACGCTGCTGCGCAACATTGATGTATTTACCTAGAGACACTTTGATATGGTCAGGATAAGTCCAACGGTGGATTCCAACAAACTGAACATCCTCCCCACTGGCAAGTCAGTAAGGCAAAGGGTGAGGCAGTTTCACCCGATCCGACATCAGATCATTAAGACAAAAGTAGACAATCTTCTAGCAACAGGTTTTATAAGGGAGGTGAAGTATCCCAAGTGGCTGGCCAATGTAAGGGTGGTACCGAAAAAGGGTGGCAAGTAGCGCATATTTGTAGACTACACTGATCTCAATGAAGTATGCCCCAAAGATAGCTTCCCCTTGCCACGAATAGATCAAATTGTGGATGCAACACCCGAGCATGGCATTCTGTCATTTTTGGATGCCTTCTCTGGATACCACCAGATTCTTATGCATCCGCTTGATGAGGAGAAAACGTCCTTCATCACACCACACGAATTGTACTGCTACAACATAATGTCGTTTGGCTTGAAAAACGCAGGGCCAACATACTAGAGGATGGTGACCAGGATATTTCGACCCTTGATAGGAAAGTCCATGGAGGTTTATATCGATGACATGCTTGTAAAATCCAAAGAACGCCCTAACCACATAAGGCATTTACAAGAAACCTTCGAGTTGTTGCGAATATACAACATGAAACTTAACCCTTCGAAATGCGCATTCGGAGTCAACTCAGGAAAATTCTTGGGTTTTATGGTAACATAAAGGGTAATCAAGGTTAATCCCATCTAGCTCAAGACCATAATGGAATCTCAGATCCCCACTTCCAATAAATAAAAAGCGTACAACAACCTGGACACTAGCGCCTAACGGTCCCGCCTGCAATTCATATCTCGCTCATCAAGCTTAGCTTCTATTTTCCACACTAAATAGCCCAATGGCCTACTGGAATCAAGTATGCGACTAGGCTTTTACAGCAATCGAACAATATCTCACCGAACCACCCGTTCTCTTTAGCCGTGAAGCCGAGGACACATTCTATATTTACTTGGCAGTCTCTGAAATCTTGGTGAGTGCATCACTATTCAAAGAAGATGAAAACCGAAAGCAAAGGCCCATATTCTTTGTAAGTAAGTCCCTATCCGAGGTAAAAACTCGATATACCCATCTCGAGTAGGCAGCACTAGCACTTTGGGTAGCTACTAAAAAGCTTCATCTCTACTTCTAGGCTAACCCTATCATTGTACTCACCAACCTCTCTTTAAGGAGCACAATAAACAAGCTCGATCTTTCAGCATGGCTCGATAGGCGGTTGAGTTGAATGAGTTTGGTATTCACGATGAAGGGCTAAGTACTGGCTGACTTTTTAGTAGAGGTTCCTCAACAGGAAATGAAGTCAGACAACTCCGGTTGGTGGATCCTGAATGTGGATGGCGCTTCACGACAAACGGGAGCCAGATTGGTCTACAACTTGAAGCCCCAATCAAGGAGATAATAAAACAAGCCATATGTTTGGACTTCCCCGTTTCCAACAATGAGGCCGAGTATGAAGCAATAATAGCTGGGCTCGACCTCGCAATCTCCGTATCCTTAGAAAAAATCATCATAAGAAGCGACTCCCAATTGGTGGTGGGGCAGGTAAACGACGAATTTGAAACAAGGAACCATTGCATGACTAGGTATGTGAGTCTAGTTAACCTGCGTTTGGGAAGCTTCACAACTTAGCGGCTGGAGCATGTCCCAATAAATTCTAATAAAAAGGCAAACGCTTTGGTAGTCATAGCAACGTCCCTGCCAATAAAAGAAACAGTGCTCCTCCACCTGTACTACCTGCCAGAGTCATTGATCACTATAACCCGGGTGAATGAAATAGATGAAATGGATCCTTCTTGGATGACTCTAATAGTCCGCTATTTGAGTTTGAGGGAATGATGGACAATATAGTTGAAGCCCACAAGATCTAAGTCCAGTGTACTCGCTCCTTCCTCGCACAATCGCACCTATATAAACTACCCCCTGGTGGGCCCTATCTTAAATGCCTTACTCACCAGTAGGGACAGTACGTATTGGTAGAACTCCAAGATGGGATATGCGGAAATCACCCAAGCGGTAGGACGTTGACACATAGAGCTCATACCCAAGGCTACTATTAGCCGACCATACGTGTGGATGTCGCCGCCTATGTTAGAAAGTGTGACTGCTGCCAACAACAGGCCCTTGTCTCAAAGCTCCTGGCCCAAAATCTAATAACCATAACAAGCCCTTAACCCCTTCACTCGCCGCTGGGGTACTGGGACAGTCGGGCCACCGGGCCACCCCCTCCCCCCCGACCCGTAAGAAGCCGGCTATTGGTCACATCGACTACGCAAAGAAATGGATAGAGGCCGAAGCCTTTACATCCATCAAAGACAAAGAGGCTATTCAGTTTATATGGAAAAAATTTGTGTGCAGGTATGGAATACCTCAATCGATTGTAACAGACAACGGGCCATAATTCGATAGCCGGGTATATAGGAACTTTTGCAGCGAATTGAAACTCAAAAACTATACTCAACCCTCAAGGGTAAATTCAGAAGCAACGACCATGCGTATGTCTAATAAAATAATTTCCATATCATCTCAAAAGTGCCTCGTACTTCAATTTGGTCCCTCGACACTGTGACGATCTCGTGGGTGTCACCGTGACCTAGTTGTTTATATGTCACCGCCAGCCCCTTATGGGCTTAATCTGCAGCCTTGCGGTGCGTACATCTATATTTCATGATGGTGCGAAGGGCAGGGTTCATTTTTTGGAGTGTCGCTATGGCTCCTCCTTTTCCTTTATCCATATCGTGCTATAGGAAAGGAAGTGAAGCCTCCCAAAATTTCGCCTTAGTCGAGTTCACAGGAGCAAGTTTGATATGAGCACCAGATCAGTATTTCTCATCATACTCTTCATAACCTGATCAAATCACGTCATACAATTACATACCATAGAATGGTTTGTGATGCTGCGGGTCCTGAATTCAACCCGGATGAGGAACCCAATGCCGAGGCAAGGAATTTCTATGACATGATTCGAGCTGGAGACAAACCTGTATATGAGGGAAATTCTAAGCATACTCAACTATTCGCGCTCGTGAGGATAAAGAAATAAAGTGCGTATTAATGTGTGTTCATGTGCATGGTTTGATGATATGTCTAATTTCATTCAAGAATCAAGCCACAAGATAATCCGATGCCATTGGATTTCTACAAGACGAAGAATAGTTAGAGGGTCGATTACTCCGAATGTGTCATTCATTGTTGTGTGAACAACTCGTATGTGATATACTGGGTGATGAGAAGGCACCAACAGCTTGTAAAAATGTGGGCATGCCTTGCATAAAGCAAAAGGTCAGGTTCTAGGAAATGCATTGTATATACGGAAGTTGAAGGTGCCGTAGATAAGAAGATGCACTTATTTTTCCACAACCCAGGGTTGGGTGATTGTATGCATCAACCGCAACAAATAATGAAATGAGGTGGCATTCGGGTGAGCATCATATGGGTGACTCGTAAGATGTGTCACCCTTCTCGATGTTCCCTCATTGAAACATTTGATGGGCTTTCCTTTATTTTTCATCTAAAGTTCGAAATGTTAGGTCGGGTTTAGTTTTGCCGGGAGGAGCCAAATTCGCTGGTCAACTGGAGGCAATATCCTTTGTGGCCTCGTGGTGGTGACGCTCAGATAACTTGCCCACTTATGTATGAAGGAGGAATTTATGTTTTTGATCAGAGCAATGGTCAGGGCCTACGAATCCAAAGGGGAAGATAGATGTTTTCTTACAGCCATTGATAGCGGAGTTGAAAAGTCTGTGGGGTGTTGGGGTTCAAACTTATGATATTTCCAAACGGCAAAATTTTCGGGATGCGCGCGCCTCATGTGGACCATAAATGACTTTCCAACAGATTCCTATGATGTCCGCGGAGTACCGCGGTATGTCGGGCATGTCCGCATCGCATGGAAGACTCGATGCTTTTGGGGATTAATTAAGAGCGGAAATAGTCGGGTTCGACACAACCATCGAAGCTTTTGCCCATGAATCATCCGTAGACGACGCACACCAAAGACTTCATTAAGAATAGAAAGGTTTAATAAAACACCCCTGGTTAGATCCTGGGATGAAATTCTCGCAGGATTTGAATAATGAGGGTCAGAGGAAGGTGATAGATGTTGATGCCGAGGTTGTGGAATGCAAATATATCTAAGACTTGTGGTGGAATAAGAGAAGTATTTTCTCGGATTTACCCTACCGGCGTGAAAAACTTGCTCGTGCACAATCTCTTTGATGAAAGAGGCATCGAGAAGAACGTGGTTTCGACATACTACTTTCAATACGTTGTTTAACATTCTAGAAAACTAAGGACACGCATAAGTCAAGAGATGCGTTTGAATAAATATTGTCGCCGTTCTCAATTTGCACAAAATCTTTGTCACGCGAATGCCCCGGATGTGCCATTTGTTCTCAATAAATCACGTAAGAAGCTGGAGCGCGCTGATCGGTAAATAAACCGAGATTTCCGCATGGTTATGCTTCTAATCTCGAGATGTGTGGATGCGAACAATCCTTAAGATGTTTGGCATGAAGAGTCATGATTAGTCATGTATTCATGCAAAGGTTGTTACTAAATTGCTCTTCGAGAATTCCCCATCAGAATACGGGAGCCGATAACCGAGATTTCTTTATTCTTCAAGTTAACCAACTTCTTCTCTTCTCGATCGATGAGGAGTTGAGGAACTGATGAACAAATTCCTGTTATCTTATGCAATCTTGGCGAAGATCTTCCTCCAAGTTTTTGACTCAATGGAACATCTTCCGCTGCACTCTCGCTTAATGCCAGGATCACGATGGTCCACCATTATCGTCATCGAAATCCTCCGTAAAGGTAATATTAATTCACTCAACCAATTCCTTTTCCTATATATATATATATATATATATATATATATATACACACACATACATGACTTTATAATATTCAATAATCTTCTTGTAGATACTTGAGGAAAATAAAGCATAAAATCATGAATAAGGCTCAGCAGAGGTTCTATATCAATCAAGTATATTATGGATGAGGTCACAAATTCGCATCATTCTATTTCAAAGAAGGAGATCCAACTCTTCCACTTAAGGAAAGGTATCGAGGTTTATCTTGATGACATTGTGGATGGAGTGATATGTTTGAAATTTTCAAGCCTCCTGTGTAAAGCAATTCCAGGCCGAAGGGAAACAAAGATTCGGGAGGACAATGAATATACTGGCATCATCTATATGTCCTAATGAATTGTCCAGAGGTTCAACCATTCATAGAGTAAGTAGTTGCTAAAGTCAAATGAGATCTATTTAGCATGTTAATTTACTATTTCCTCTCAATGTATCCATTTTCTAATTTCATTTCTATTTTTAGTGTATTCACATAAAAACGTAAGTCAGCTTCCAAACTTTGAATGACGGTTACAATGCCTTGGCGAGCAAGACTTCACCATGGTTTGAAAATACGTATGTTTACTAAACATGAAAATCACAAAAACAATTGTAATGTTCTCGATACAAATTTATAATTGTAATCTCAACAATACACCTACTGACATGTGTCTGATAACGCGCAAATAAAATTTCGAATCATTATCTTCGAACTATAGCACGAGGTCCCCCAAGAGAGGTTAGAACTTACAACGGTTACCAGGTGAATGGTTTTCTAAATTTCACAATCGAATCAGATGAGCATCGGGCAAATGCATACGCAAGTGGTGCATTAAAGGATCCGTGATACAATGAAACCGAATCTCGACTATTGCTTCGGACTCGGGTCGAAGTGATCGAAAGTTAGAATTTGAAGCCCTCCCAGTTAAAAAAGAATCAGGTTATTCAAATGTGGAACGGTTCGACCTTAACACCACATGCTCAGACGTTGTCCATCCTCGAGAGAACTTGTCGATGTGCACGATAAAAACGATTCAACAAGTATGAACCTTGTCTTAGCAAAGACAAGCATCACCGTTTATTATCGTGGAATATCCCGGTCGGACCCAGCCCTAGAAAAAGGATTAGAAAGTCGTGGTGCAAGATCATAGCTAGGGCTCAAATTGACATCCCCGCATCACCAAGTAATGATGTCATGTAAATCCGCCAAAATGATGACAATGATGTTATAATCGGAAGTCGTGGTGGGGACGTAGGACGCCCTTTTAGTTGCATCTTCTCGAGATGGATACAAGTGGGGATGTAGATGTTGACGAACATTTAATTGATAATGAGGAAGAAACGAGCGATGAAGAGGGAGTTTGAAATGATGTTACTATATCAAGAAGAAGACGAACCGGGATGATGATTCTGATGAGAATGAGTAGTTAGTGAGTTTTAATTATTTCAATCATTAATCATGTTTGTTTATTTTCATTGCCTTATGTATTTTACTTGATGCTTACTAATCAATAATGTGTTGTTTATTATTTTTAATAGATATGGCACGTGGACGAGGTGTGAGGCGCATGACGCTGCCGTCGTACCCGCTTCCGGGTAGAGGCAACAAGGCCTCGTGCATGCTCGATCCCGTTAGGAGGGTCGTGGGTGGATGAGACCCCACAGTTGGCACGTATGGGTGTTGTGAATGCATCCGCAAAGACAAGATCACCGGTGACCGATCCACATCATGGTCCCGAGATTGTGATGCGAATGATCAAGAGACAGGAGGGAGAGGACGGGAGATGTCGGGAGAAGTCTTCCTCAGCACTCTGGCGTACGACTCTCCCTATTGCTCGCTTTTGATCCGACACTGATAATCCGTAAGATATGAAACTTAACTAATGATTTATCCATTTCCTTAATTTATTTCTTACTTGCTATGAAATTTTTATTACAGATGAAGTTAGAGCCGTCTGTTCAATTTCTAGGGTTATGAGGACAATTTTCAGGAAGTCCTTTAAATCTCATGGACATAATTGGAAGTCACTGACAGATAGAGACCAATTGATGATTTGGAGAGAATTTAAGGTATATATTACTACTTCTTTAAGATTTTTACATCTTTTATTTATTATTTTGTTCACTCGATGAAATATGTTTAAATTATAATTAGTTTATAGGTGGACAATGCCTGCTGAGTACAGCCAGCGGGTGTTCTACAAACATGTCGCGCCCGTATAAAGACACCGTGTTCGAGGTCAAAGATAAATGGTTGAAGAAGAAAGAGCAAGATTTGAGTGTCCCCGATCAGCTCAAAGAGGCAGAAGATAAGATCCGACATAGAAAGAGGTGTGAGCAACAGCCGCAATCGCCGCTAGCTGCCAGCCGGTAAAGGGCATGCCCACAATATCATTCTCAGGATCTCGCCTATGCGTGGAGCCACCTAACGAGCATTGGTATGATTTCTAATTTATACTTTTTATGTTTATTACTTTGTGAATTGTGTTCAATTATGCCTATTTTTCATTTCTCAGAAGGATTTTTTTTTTCAATTGAATTAACGTATGTATTGTTTGTAATTAAAGACACGTTGAAGGAGGGTAAAGTTAGTTTCTCCACGCGTTCCTCGCTTATTCATACACATTAATTTAAGGGTCATGATGATCACTTTTGTTGATCTCGAGATCTCGTGGCAAAGAATGTAAGTTTTGCATTAAAAACAAAATTACCTTTTTTATTTTTGAAGTCAAATTAAAATACTTATTTTTACTCATTTTTATCCGTATTGGTGGACCCGTGTGGTCGCGTGAAATGTTGGATTCCCAAATGCATACAAAAATATAATCAAAAGATTTGGTTCATACTTCTCTTTATTTATTTTTTGAAGATCAATTAAAATACTTATTTACATGTTTATTAGACAAGATAAGGAGGAAATAAAGTTAGGCCGCTATGGTTCAAGCCGTATTCCTACTTTGTCGTATCACAAAGCTTAATATATGTTTGAATTATTACCGTATTTATTAACACTTGAACCATGCACTTTAAGTAGTTAATTGATATATTTTTGTGAGTAGTGATGTATGGGGCCTGCCAGGCCATTTTTACTCATTTTTATCCATATGTGGACCCTGTGGTTGGTGTGAAATGTCGGGACAGTCGCATGTTATCGGTGACATGCTTGTATTTCCGTGCAGCTCCCCGCACAGCGCTGAGACTCGCCTCCGATTGCGAACCCGAGTCTCGAGAAAGGGACTCACGAAGTGGTGCTCCGGTTACCCGACATCCATGAATATGTTCCGCATGAAGCCGACGGTTGTCAACTGACCTGAAACATTTAAAAATATAATCCAAAGATTTGGTTTATACTTCTTTATTTTTTTGAAGATAATTAAAATACTTATTTTTACATGCTTTATTAGGCGATATGAGGAAATGTTAGTCACGCGACTCAAGCGTATTCCTACCTAGCTTCACTCTTCATGTGATATACAGTAGTTCTCATTCATCACCCACCGGCCGATACGACCGATTTGTATGAGGCTGTTGATGGCAAGGAGAAGATGTCTGTCTATGGCGTCTGCCTGTCGACATCATCATTCTACCGCATAGACGACTGTGATTAGAGTGAAGCTCCATCTTCAGACAATTTTTCGAATTTGTTCTCGACGATGGAGGACTTTCGCACGATAAATGCGACACTGCAAGATCGCCGTCGAAGTACCGAGCGACGCATGATCGACCATGAGGATGATGCGGATGAGTTAGCGCTCCGCGCTTTGATCAAGCTTACAAAGAAGTGTCGCGGAAGGCGGATCGTTACTCAACCCGATGATCTACCGATTGTTCTGGCTGTAATGCTCCAGTTTACAAGATCTACTCCAAGACTGCGAAGAACCGCATCAGATTAGCAAAGTTGTACGCCTCTTACCCCAAGATTCGACATCCTCACCATACGACTGTAGATATTATCTCAAAGATCACGATGATGATACTAGGTTGGATGATTGAGTTTATTACACACTTTATTTATGCTCTTATACTGATTCGGGGAATTCATGTTTTTATTTTCTCTTGACTTATTTACTATATATATGCAATATATATATTAGTTTGCTTGTTTTAAAATATTTTTTACTCTCTTTATATAATATGCATGCACTATTGTACTTTTGTTTCGTATCTTAATATGTATATATATATATATATATATATATATAGTATATATATATATATATATATATATATATATATATATAAAGAATATATATATATATATATATATATATATATATATATAAAGCAAGATATCGTAAACTCAAATGGCAAAAAATATTTAAAAAATTAATTTATCGAATTAATTGAGACCATTTGATCGACCAATGACATAAAAAAATGTCGGGTCGGTTTGGTCGCACTCCGTCTAGCAATTCCCGAATTACTGGAAAGACTCATTTACCGACCAATGACATTGTATTTGTCGGTAACGGTCTCCAAATGGTCGGTAATTACCGACCATTTGAGACCGTTTACCGACCAAATTCTTTCGGTCGGTAAATGGTCGAAAAATAGCTCCGGAATTGTTAAATGGCCTGCACTCCACGACTAATTGATTTTTGTCTAAGGAAATAATTACCGACCGGGAAAATTGCAAAAAAACACTAATAATTTGGCCTAAGAATGGATTTACCGACCAAAAATCACACCCACCAAAAAATCTTGGCCTGGTGAATTCTGGATTTTGGGTGAGGCGCTAGGGCCTTTTCCTTGTTGACTCGTTCACTCATCCAAAGTTGGAATCGTACACCGTTGCTTTTTTTTTTTTTTTAGGTTCCTTACTCTGTGGGGAATGTTTTGAAAAATTTTGAGATTTTTTCTCAATTGGCTCAACCGGTTGGGGAACTGGATCAGCCAGTTCATTATGTTTTTTCCAAAGATAGCAGTTAGAGCACTTTGCCTTATTTGGGTTGGTTCTCACTCATCCAGGGTAAGAATTTTATGTTGTTGCTTTTGTTTGGTTCCTTACTCAATGAAAATGTTTTGAAAAAAAATTGATATTTTTTCTCAATTGGTTTGACCTGTTGGGGAACCGGATCATCCAATTCATTAGGTTTTTTTTTTCTAGGGATAGCGCTAAGGCACTCGCTCTCATTGGCCTCCGCTCTCACCATCCGAAGCCGAATCGTACATCGTTGCTTTTTTTTTTTTTTTTTTGGGTTCCTTAATCTATGACGAATGGTTTGAAATTTTTTTAGCTTTTTTCTCAATCGACTCGGGCATTGCGGAACTCCTGATCATCCGGGGCCATTGGTTTTTCAAGGGTAGCTCCACTTCAATTTACCGAAGCCTACGACTCAGGTTAAAGCGCCCATTCACTCCATATCATTGTAGGGCTATGTTTAGGGTTTGAAATGGGGTTTTTTTCAGGTTAATGTTGGTCCATTTTGGATTCATAAGAATTAGGGTCTATGCGGGTCAAAGATGGTTAAGCACCAGTAATCGGTAGTGTTTTGTCAAGGTTGATTCTTTGTGATGAATTGGAAAGGTTTTATAGCTGAACAAGTGGTGTAGCAGCAATGTATGGTTTCTCATGGCTTCCCTTACTTTTGATATTTGATTTTGAGAGATTGTTATATGACTAAAATATGTGACTAACCTTCCCTTACAGCGCATGGCTAGGGGCCATAGGTATGTGCTTTGATGTTGGATAATGGAATTCACGTGAATACTTGGTGCTTGTTTTCCATACATGCTTGTTGTGCTTATTGACTAACTTTATGCACAGATGGTCAGACCACGTATGTGCCGTTGATTATAATTTATTGAGATTAAATGTATGCTAGATACCACCAGGTTTATGTGATTCATGTTGTCCTTTTAACCTAGGTGGTTAACAGATCTTTGACCCATATGCTCCTATGTGCTCAATTCATTAATTGAGACTAAGTCTCGGGCTTAGAGGAGTGCTACCTCACATGAGGTACCTTCCTAATAGGTAACCTGATCCCCTGATCCAGACTCATTTTCGCATATCGTTTCTTCCTGAATGGAGTCATTAGGGGTTTTTGTTCTTACTTGATTTTCCCCGTAATAAATAAAAATAAAAAGTAAGTTGCGACTCCAAACAAAACCGTTCCTCCTGGGGACGGATTTTCCCAAAACTCGAAATCCTTTTTCATTTTATTTCTTTTAAAAAGCGAGTCATGCCGGCCCGTGGATTGAGTAGGGTCCACAAATTGGTGACTTCGCTAGGGATTCGAACCTAGAATCTCTAGTTTCGTAAGAGAATCAAGCTTGAACTTGAGTTGGGTAGATTGGAGCACATGGTTTATTGATCAATAGACTCTTAGTATAGATAGATGACATATGACATCACTTACCTGGTTGGTATTTTTCTTACACTTGTGATGTGTGTTTACCTGGTTGGTTCTAACATGTTTATTCATTGACCTTGGTACATAGCTTTGTGTTTCGATTGGCATGGATGATTAGTCTGTGGTGTAGATTTCGGTTGTAGGTTATCTCTTTTGTAAATCGCCATGGCAATGGCCGCTTCTTTCTTGTATGACCGCTTGTCGCTATTCAGGACACGCGGTGTATCCCCCTTATATCCGAATCACTAGTCTTGGTCGACTACTTATCATTAGTTTCTTGGGTTTGGGAGTTATTCCTAATTTTTTGCCTTTGACCAAGCTAGGGAATTGGAGTAAGGTCTAGAAAAGGGTTATATCGATGTATGGGAGCACCATGAAGATGACGATTATCTGTGCAATGAAGACCTATATAGCCCTAAGCTAGATTTTATGGATACCTGTGTGGCCAGTGTGTCACTTTGATTGTTGGTTAGATCCTGTTACGTGATCCCTTCGCTGCATTGTCATCTAGATTTAAGGACTCGCTTCCCGCTGCATTCAGCCACCTTACCTCTAAGGTATCACCGTGACAGAATCTCACTCCTGCATATGGAGCCATGTATTGGTTTAGCTGTTAACATCACATGACAATTCGTTCCCTTAGAGGATTTAGTTGTAGGATCACATTACGAGATTGATTTGAAGACCAGGTAGTCAGGCAGTGGACTCCGACGTCCCCTTTCCTTTTATAGATCATAGGGACGAGATCGACCCCGGTTCTCGAGCTTGTACCCTCAGTGGTCGAGGTAGGCTTGTAAAAGGATCAGATCCACACAATCAATTAGAGCAGACATCAAAACATAGAGATATGGACTCGTAATATGCTACTGTCGACCAGCTAGCTGAGATTATAGACACTATGGAATCACTCAGGGATGTTATCTTAGGATTGGGTCAGATGATTGATGGGCAACAAATTCTGGGGAATACTCCACTTGACTTTACCACACCACCACCACCACCTCCACCATTTAGACCTACCCTACAGCAAGACCACATGGTTCCTCCGCCTCCACCACCCCTAGTTCATCCAACCCCATAAGAAGGGGCAATTGTTTTGCATGGACATACTGATACCACGCCGCATTCCTGCCGTGGCACCCACGGTTCGATCATACTTAGCCTGTATCGATAGATCGATTATAGGATACTGTAATATTGCATGTTTATGATGGGGTTATGAGTTGGATGTACATGATGATTCTGCCGCTATACTTTTGCCTATCGAAGTTTCGCATGCCATATCGCAGAAATATAGCCAGATTATTCCATATCCACTTGTAGTTGTACAAAGTTGTTATGTGCGGGCACCGATTAGATGAGACATAGATGATCATGTTGTTTCTCTTGTAACCGAGTGGTGCCACTCAGCGTTAGTTTTCTTCTCTAAACCCTTCACGACGTAGGACATGGACTGATTTGGCACAAGAATTCCTCAGGCAGTACTCTTTTAACACTATAATGGATATATCACGAAGAGAGTTAGAGGTCCTTGGGCAAAGGCCAGATGAATCAATCATCTTATTCATCTCCCACTTGAAGGAGAAGATAGCACAAATCATTGACAAACCCTCATAGCGTAATTAGGATCGCATGATTATGCCCATTTTCACTCGTTTTCTAGTTATCTCAATGGTTTCCTCAATCAAACTTTTGGTTCAGCTGGGCATAAAGCCCTCTACGGAGGAGGTATAGCCAAGGATTATGGCATTCTTCCCTTCACCAAAGGAAGAAGTCGAGGTCAGCCCTAGGCCATCAGATGTTGGTACCATTGGCATGGATGGACATAGGTCCCCACATCGCCTTCCATTTCAGAGATGGTTCTCATATACTTCTTATCAGATGACACAACATGATCAGTCAGACTGGTCACCCCCACTAGGCCAGCAAGGCCTGCTTATTTTCACCCTCTACCGTAGCCAAAATATGCTATACAAGAACCCTAGAGGCAACCTATGCAGTTCCATCATTATTATAGAGCACCGTGTGAAACCCCGAGAAAATCTAATTTTCTGAAAATGGCAAAATGGTAATTTTGGTAAAAATCCGAAATTTTTCTAAATCTCGGATGACAAAAAGGACTTCACTGTTGGAATCATCTCGCGAAATCTAGCTACCACGTCGAATTTCGTCGAATTCCGAGAGAGTCTGAATGTAACGCTTCCGATGCACGGTCGAGCCGTGAAACAAATGTGAGACATGTGATGTGACAAAATTCACCTATTACATGTACTCATGTGACACATGTCGCATGATTGATGAGAGGATGAGATGAATGGCCTAGATTGTGCCAAGTGTCAAAAACCAAGACAAAAGGGACACAATGGGAAATTTTGAAATGTTTAATGAGAATAAAACAAAGAAGAATAGTGATCTTCTTCTCCAAAAGTCGGAAAAATGGCAAGGTGGTCGGGTTCGAAGCTTTAGAGTAGAGAGAGAGCTCCTTCTCTCTAGATTTCAGACCGTTCGAACCGTCTGTTCTCGACGGAGCAAGAAGCAAAGTCGATCTACTCGGTGAGGGCTACGCGTGGACATCGATTTAGTGGAGTTCCGACAACTCCAAGAAGTAGGGATCTTTTCCTACTTGTGTTATTCTTTGGCTAAGAGCCTGTAAATGGTTGGGGATATTCGTGAGGCTTGATTAGCCGCGGTTTTCGGTCCTCAAAAAACATTTGAAACTCTGAGCGGAGAAAATCCCCATTGTTGTGGCAAGGAATAAAGGCTAACCCGAGGGATTCATTTGCTCATGTGAATAGTGAAGTGATTTTTGTGTGAATTTTTATGTTGTCGGGGGAAAGGATTCAAAATGAATTGCTTGATCGGTTAATTAGCCCATGTGAGCTAATTGTGTTAGCTGATTGAGAATCGAATAATATGAATTATGGGAATTAATCAGTTAATACATGCATAAATATATTAGCATGAATGGCTTGGAATTGTGGTGAGAATTAATATGTTAATGCATGTAATTAAATGTGTTAACATGATGTGGAAATTATATAAAATATAATTGTGTGTAAGCCATTGGAAAATGAATTGTAATTAGCTCAAGTGAGTTAATTTTGATGTTATCGATGTGAATTAAATAACATTTGGCATGGCGTGTAAATTTTGTTAATATATGTGTAAATGATATACTGATGTGGTTTGAGAATGGCATAATGCATTTCATATGCACCGGGGCAACCTAGAAAATTAGGTGTGAGTGCATGGTATGAAAGAAATAAAAAGGATGTTTTTCTCCTGTTGGCTTAGGCATGCGTGAGGGAGTCAGTGAGGACTCGAGACACAGGATTGGGTATGTAGACATTCAAGTAGTGATCATGTATTTCGCTGAGTGTGTGTTTATAAGCTCGGGATCATCAAGATGTGCATTTAAAAAGGGAGTAAACCATGTAGGAGATTTTCACTACTAGGCATTGCTCACCCCTCGTCATGATCATTATTTCGTGCATGTGGACTATTCGAGAAGATGACGCCTTTAGAGGCCGATTTTTTAAGAAAGCCGTGCTGGCTTTGATGTTTTTTGTATCTCGATTTGTAGAACATGTACTAAAACTTTAAATTTTCGATATATGTTTTCGTTAAGAGGTCAGACAACTCTCGAACTATTGGTAACAGTTGATGTAATTTTGTAGTATTAATGCATGGGCCCAAGTGGCAATTTTACTCATTTTTTCCTCGTATGTGGACCTCGGTGTGGTCTCGTAAAATATTGGAACAGTTACAGGATCGGGACAGTTGTACCTGGGTAGAGCTCCCCGTAAAACGGAGACTCTGCCCGATTTTCATGAGTGGTATCGGGTTACCCGACATCCATTAAATAGTCTACGGTTGATCTTGTCAACGAACCCCTGATTGGGGGTGTCACACACCGCTCCATCAAGCCAACTGGGGACAGCTTCTCACACGCCGGATGCCAATGAGCCGAGTCAGAGATTGGGACGTAGGGACTCCATCGCCTCTACTACTACCCAAACCACCACTACAACCAACCCCACTAGGATTCAGGACGGATCTTCATTGCCCCTACCACCAGAGAGCGAGTCATGATACGGACGACTGTACAACCCTAAGACATGCTATTCAAGATTTGATTGACCAAGGTTTAGTTGATTTGGGACACCCGGGTGTGACCACTTACCCGTTACCTACTCATGATACTAGAGATGTATCCCCTCCCCCAGAAAGGATCCATTTGATTGAGCACACAAAGGGTGAGATATTTATGATGGGATGGGATGGAGAGGCTCCTCAGCCGATCAGTCTTTATGAAGACTCATATTTTTTTGGATATACATCTGACCAGCGGATCCCTAAGCCATTCATGTTAACCCTAAACAGGACTTACAGGCCGCCTCCAGTATCACTGGTATATTTTCAACATCTGCCGCTTATGATACCATTCATATTGTTCCCAGAGGTATATGGGCCCGCTAATGGAGATGTTCAAATAATCACATAGAGTGGAAGGGTAGCTCATCCTCCACCCATTGATAGACCAGTTACTGGTATAGCTGCCAAAGAGGATATTCAGATAAAGGATGATGAGATTTTAAGCCAGCTACGTACTACTCAGGCTCGCATATCCATTTGGAGTCTCTTGGCCTTGTCTAGTACACATGAGATGCATTGGTCAGGGCCCTCGGCCAAATTAGGGTTGATAATGCTACCACCTCATAAAGGCTTATTCACATTCTAACAACTTATAGAGCTACATGCATTGTATTTTCTGATGATGACTTACCATCAATGTTCGTCCCTTATACATCCATGTTGCTTGTTCAAGTCGCTGAGTGCCATCTGTTCTACTAGACAATGACTCTGCTCTAAACGTCTATCCTTTAGTGATAGCTGTTACATTAGGATTTTCTCCAACTGATTTTGGGCCTCTACATGCATTGTTGAGCTACAACGGGACATAAATAATCGCATGGGCAATAATTCCATCGCACATTTTATGATTGGGCCAAGAAGATATTCCATACTATTTCGTGTCTCTAAGGATCCAATCGACCTTAACTCGCTTCTCTACGCTCTTAGACCATGAGGTCGAGCTATACCATCTTCCCTTCATCAGAATTTGAGGTTCATACATGAAGGATGCGTTATCATGATACAATATGACAGAGATGTCATTACTTATTCTAAGCTAGTGCCAGACAGCCACAAGAAGGATGACTGCGACGACTTTGGTTTACATTCGATGAGGGGTTCGGGTTATGACTTGAAGATGAAGTAAAGTGAGATATGTTACCTAATCATTTCAGGCGTTATATTCTTTGCCCAGTGCCTAGCATGATAAGAGGCATGTCTTTTACCAACATGTATGGGGATTAAGGTGCCGAAAGCGGTGAGACACATCAGGTTTGCTCGCGACTATTAACAGATATACATGGTTGGGTTACCTCTGAGACAATCTTGCGACTATGGCGTGTTGCCGTCGACAGGTGAGGGCTCAAGCAATGGGGTTCCATTCGTGCCCCTCAAGCCATATATCTTTTAGTTGGTGACTAACGTAAGAGGATTGAGCATCATGCAGCATGAAGGGATTCTTCATTTCGGAGGATGTTGGGTTCATTACATCAATGAAGCAGTAGGACGAGATCAGTGAGTGTGGGTTCTTGAGGCCTCTTGTTGTCGCGTGGTTGCACCGAATCGGACCGGGCCAATATGTTTTCTATGTAGCTACGAGGGGGGTTTCGCGACTATGATCTACTTATGGATCCTAGAGATGTTAGTAATGGAGCACCTCTTTATGATGCTTGCACTAATGAGATGGGCATGATAAGCGATTCGAGGCCGAGAGGAGAGCCTCTGGGTTGGCATATATGAAGTGTTTTGAAGACACAGGTGTGTGGATTAGCTAAGAAGTTCTATGTGTGAGATCATGGTAAGAGGATGGGTGGCCATCATTTCAAGTAGCCGTATCACTTTCGCATACCCATACATTGATATAACCTGTTGTTAGCCCTTTGAGCCTCGCACGCTTCATTATGGCCTTTTCTTTCATTTAGCCTTGCATACCTTTTCTCACTTGGGTTGAGGGCTGCCTCTGTATTGTATAAACTTGCATTTATTGTTGGATGAGTAGTATTGTTAACTTTGTTGTGCCATTGTTCATTCTTCTTTTTGGAATCATTCATGGTTCTTCTTTCCTCACATTGTGCATCTTAACTTTGCTTTGCTGTGAGTTTGTTTCTATCATCTTGTTTCTTTCACTTTTATTTTCTAACTATGTGATGATGACACCGCTCTTGTGAGACTACAAAGTTAGGCTGAATCACACCTTAATTCTGCACTAGGGTTTTGATAGGGAAGTCTTAGTTTGAGGGACAATTTGGGTTTGGGATTTAGGGTTCGTAGGTGTTCATTAATTGTAAGAAAAAAGAATAGAGAAAAAAAAGGAAAAAATAATGAAGAAAAAGAAAAAAAAAAGAAAAAGCTACGCTCATTCGATATTCACTTCATTCGTATTTGGGATTAGCATGGTTTGTCTTTCTAATATCAGAAACGATCAACATCAGAGATCATTTTGGATTAAGGGACCCTTTTTCTTAAAAGGGGTGAGACATTGCTATGATCCTTTTCTCCATGGATATGGGAGACACATTGGGAGTGAGGTTTGGGTTCCCTTTGCACCAGGTCCCTTGGATCTTTATCCATATCACCATTCCAATCTTATTAGTGACTTGCTTCGATTTGGCGTTCTGGGGATGAGGTGTTTGTCATTGTCACATATTACTACATTTGTATCACATCTTGTTTCTCCATTTTCTTATACATCTATTCATCATTTGTCTTATCCCTTTTCATTTTCTTCCTCCTCAGAACTGATCGTGTACCTCGCTTCATGAACGATGACTACTTTGGTGTACAACACCTATTATTGAACATTGTTCATGTAGATATAAGATTCTAAGTGTCTTGCTCACCACAGTTCTCGATGTGCATTTGCGCACACGGGGTTTGACCTTGTTATTGGGTGACCTCCCAGGCTTTTTGTTCCCTATCCATTTCATTCACCTTTACCTAACTATTCTGGTCCCAGTAAGTAGACCACACTGAGGCCATGAGATCTCTCTTGTTTGCTTAGGCACATTTCATTGGAACAGGCTCAGACTACGTTGAGTATAGAATCACGATGGGATCATTACAGGAGATGTAGGATCTTACTCACACCATTCATTTTGCGCCTCGAGCCTGCGATCAGGGCTTTTGTGAGAGAGTCAAAATTATCTGGGACCCTCTACTTGCTGGTTTGACGTGTTCATATTGGGGCATACCCTTATCCCTTGCTGATGGCATAGTTCTTATCCATAGGAGGGGGGGGGGGGGGGAGAGGGAGGGGGGGGGGGGGAGGAGGAGGGGGGGGGAGGGGAGTGTAGGCAATGCGCATCAATATTTAGTAATCTGTTCAGTAGTTCTCATATAATGATCTCCACCATCTGGGTCGTTCATCATTATTCATATTCAGTGGGTGATTGACCTTCTTACTATCTATTGCTGTTAAAATGATAGATCTGATAGCTCTAAAGTCTATAGATCATTCGTATCAGATCATTCAGACACCCATGTAGTTGAGATATGATGTGCGCGAGTGAATCTTTGTGGGTGTTTGCCTCTTTGCCCCGTATCCAAATAGATTCTGGGATTCGGCATAGTATTGATGTCTGTCTTAGGTAGGTCGTAGCCCTTTCTTTTCACTATGGACACATTGCCAGGGTTGTCTATTGAGGCATACCCCTTTCTTTTGTCACGTTTAAGGTGTTTGATTTCTGGGTTATTTGAGTCATTTAGTGGTTTTCCTTTACTTCATACTGGGGCATATCCCCATTTTCATTGACATGGCTTCCATTGCTAGTAATTAGGAGTTTCTGTCATCATTGACCATACATTTCATTTTGCCATGGGGTATACTTAGGGTAGATCCATCACTTCTTTGTTTTGATTATGCTCTTCAATGAGTGCCGGACCCTTCTCTGGTAACACAGTTAATACACTCTTCTTTACGGTACTCGCCCGGACCCTTTTACGATCCTTTACTGATTGATCCTTTAGGAACATGCTGGATTGTACGGTACTTGCCGGTCTATCCTTATTAGGTACTCGCTAGGACCCATCTGGTACTTGCCTAGATTAGTCTTTTTCGATACGCGAAGGTCTTGGTACTTTATGGTCGATCACATTTTGATTGCCCTTTCGGTTTCTTACAGTACTTGTCAGTTTGATAATTTTCGGTGCTTGCTAATTTTCTAGTACTGCGGTGCTATCATATTTTGTACTGCCGGGACACTTCTACGAATGCGCTAGATTGATCCGCACTGCGATAAAAACAGTTCTTTTGGTACTCCCATATTCTATCCTCTTCCGATTTTCACTTCGGACCTTCACGGTACTTGCCCACATATTTGATCACTTTTCCAATGTGCGCTCGGTTCTTACGGTGCGCCTGGAATTCTATCACTCTTGGTATAAGCGCGCACCCTTCTCATTTTTCTGCGATTGATCCTTGCACCCCGATTACTTATCTGGATTCTTACGGTACTTTAAATTCTATCACTCTTAGGTACTACGCGGGATATTCTTTGGCTTTTTCCGGATTCGATCACTTTTACGTGCCGCGGATTCTTCGTACTTTTAAATTCTATATCACTTTTCGGTGCTGCTGGATTCTTGGTATGAAAGGTCGATCACTTTTCTGGTACGCTTTGATTGCGATCACCCTTTTTGGTACTTGCCTGGATTGATAACACCGATGCGCTAGATTTGATCCCGCTTCAGGGTACTCGCCCGGTTGAACCCTTTTACGGCTTCTGTGACCCCTTCATGATGATGCCCGGTTGTTTGTCATCGTTTACCCATTTCATAGCACTAACTTTGTGTTTGTCTTGGGACAAAGTGTTGCCTTTGAATTCTTCACTAGAGTTCGACCACTCATTTGCGGCTTATGCGCGTACTTGCAAACCTAATTATTCACTCAGTGAGGGGCACATGTTGTTGACCCTGATTTTGCCCTAAACACTTGTTTGGTCTGAGGTGTACTATCTCTTTAATTCATTTATATGTCTGTGACTCTAGCCCCATATGGGCTTAATCGGTTTGAAACTTTTATTATGCCAGTACATCTATAATACATAATGAGTGTGAGTGTGTGGTTCATTTGGGAGTTCTGCCATGGCCCTTTCCCTTTGTCCATATCATGCTATAGGAAGGTAGTAAAGCCTCCCCAAAATTCTATTTCAACTAGAGCTCATAGACCCGGGTTTGAATAAGGCTTTCAGAGCTTGTTTTTGGCCATATCTCAGCAATCGGACCGAAATCATGCTGCTTGTCTTTGTTGATTCACCCACCCATTGAAGATTTTATGATAAAATTTGAGAATTTTTATCAACCATATTGATCAGTTTAGAACCGGCTCAGTCGGTTTAACGGATTTCTTTTAAAGTTCATTATTGGAGCAGGTTCGAATTCGGAGCACTCGAGCTTGTTTTGGTCATTGATTCATTCCCCAATAGGGTATTCATCAACAAAATTTACAACCTAATACATTCTATTAAGGTAGCATAAGCTGTAACATGTGGTTCTAGGATCATCAGAGATGGGTTTTCTGGTAATGACTAACAGTGAGACTTATATTGGTGGTTTCTCTTTGGATATTTGGGTTTGTGATAAAAGGGGTTGGTTTTAATGGTTGTTGCTTCGTCCTGATTAGTGTGCCTAATTCTATTCCCACAGCGACTAGAATTATGGTGCGTCTCGCCTGGGTACTGCCATGGGAGTTGGAATCTGGAACAATCGAGATAGAGGTGATTAATGACCACATTCTGCCCTTTTTATCTTTAATGGTCAGTTGAATTCTTGACGCGGAGTAAATCCACCTAGTTAACCTTGGTTTAGTATCTTTGCTTAGAGAGCAAGTGCTTGGCATGATGCGTAAAAATGGTCACGAGGGAGCCGACAATATATGACCTGAATTTTCTGAAGCGAGATGGCTGAAACTCTTTTACTGTTGGTTTGTGTGTGGTTAGCACAGGCGAGAGTCTAGTGTCACTAACTGTCAATGAGCGAAACCTTTTTGTCCTCCTGCGTCTAACAGGCTCTACATGGCAATCAACAGCATCTTTTGATCACCCGAATGGAAGGTCCGATTAGGAGACAGCGATTGGTGTTAACACTAGCATGTTTTTAGCTTAGTAAAGGCAATGTCTGAAGCTTGTGACCATGTGAAGGACATCTTTAGCAAACAAGTACATAAGGGTCGGGCCTTTCTCAAGCATAAAATCTTTTATAATGATGGATAAAGCCATGTGACCAAGAATGACCTTATGTCTCCCCAACACACGCTTGGGAGTAGGAGATTAGAAAATCGCTCAACTTTATTTGCTTATCAACAGTTCATCTTGATCTTGCTGTGGCCTAAAACAATTCCTTGTGTTACCATGACAATTTTCGATTTAACACAAGAATTTTCTCTTGACACCTCTCGAAACTTTCGTAAGTTCTACAAACGACTCTGAGCGAGTCTTAAAAGGCGAGGAAATCATCATGAGTTTCAATATGATTTCTGTATCCTTGAAGATTCCCATCATGCGCGTTTAGGAAAGTTCGGGTGCATTGGATAGTCAAGAGGGCATTTTCCTAAAAATGAAAGATTTTGAGAAGCCCAGTGAATGTAGTTTTTGCTTGATCTTCCAAAGCTATCTCAATTTGATTGTACCGATGCCCATCAAACAACCAATTCACTGCCCTGCAACTCTCTAGCATTTGATCAACAAGCAGGAAGAGGAAAATGAAGTCTTTCTGTGCCGCATTAAGTTTCCTATAATCCTATGCACACCCTCCATCACGAGGTGACTGCAAATGGAATAGGCTCATTATTTTCATGGCAACTCGTGACTCTGACTTCTTATAGACTTCTTGTGTTGGACTATACTATCGCAATGGGTAGATAACCCCTACATCCAAGAGCTTTAAAACTTCCTTCTTACCACTTCTTTCCATTATTGGATTTTAATTATGCACGTGGTTGCCTAGGAGTTTTAACATCCTCTCATTGAATTAATAATATTGTGCGAATCAAGGGTGATTCCCTTAATATATCACCCTTGGTATCCCGGCCTAAAGCGATCCTGTGGGTTTCAATATTTCCAAAAGTTGATTTCTTGAGTCAAAGTCTAAGAAGGAGGAAGATGCTGATGACTGGAAAAGTGTCCTCCTCCCACCAAGTGCATATTTGAGATGTGTTGGTAAGGTTGGCAGCTCAAGCTTAGGTGGCTTCTCCTCAGAAAGGTAATGTCTTATCCTCATTTGGTGGCAAGGTTCAAATTTGGGGTGCCCACTGCAACTTCAATACATCTTTATGCTCATTCTGAAGTGAAACTCAATCCCAGTAGTACTTCCTCATCCCAATTAAGACTGACAGACATGACTTAAGGATCATCATGAAGTGACTATCAGGTATTTTTGTACCACCAGGTGATCATATTCTACACATATTCTTCTTCATCCCCATTCCTTTGATTACATTGAAAATATTCAGATTAACAGTCATGTTCCCAAATGAAAGTGTCATTAGGCCTCCCCTACAATGTATAGTGCAGTTATAGGAATAAGGTCAGACCAAGTGCGGAATGGGTTCTGTGGTTCCTCACTGGTGATGTCCCAAGCACCACAAAATCGGCAGGAGTAAAATTTGTCCTTGGACCAGCCATGTCATTATCCACTCTAGGAATTTTCACGCTCAAATTAAATGATTGGAAGGGGTGATATTAGTTTGGCTCACAATTCTCTAACCTAAGTCACATTATCTTGAATAAGGCAACAATTCACCTTGCCCTAAGTCACTAAAAGCATGCCCCAACTTTCAGATTTTCTACTATAGAAATAGTAGGACTACTGAGTCTTTATATTTTGAAATGATTGTTCAATTGGAGCGTAATTCGATCATGAATGCCTCCTTGTTATTCTAATTTCCTTTTACCGTGCAAATCCTTTGAAATTTAGCATATGATTTGCTTAATGGCATCTAACAGAGATATTGATTTCACTGCAGCAAGACAACTCTAACTAAATTTCAGCATGGTTATTCACTTTCTTTGGTGCTCTTACAACAAGTATGGGGCTGGAGGGATATAGTTAGACTTGTCTTCTGGTTGATCATCTTTTTCATTTGTATTAGGGGACATAGGGATTATCTGATTTTTTCATCCTCTCTGGCTAATTCACTATGAGACTCTTGTGATGGTTCCTTGGTTGGAATAGTTTTGTGCTTATCTTGGCTCTGAAGGGTGTAATGGCCCTTTACAATGCTCAAAATTACCTCTTTGAACCTAAACTTCCACCTTGTTTGACAGCATGGGTTTTGGATGAGTTAACATTGTTTCCCTTTTCTTGTTGAAGATTCCTATAATTAAAGTTAACTTGGTTGTCTGAAGGACCTCCATCCTTCGAAGCGGGTTCGAATTGTGTTTGTGGGTTCATTAGGTTTTATCAGTAGTAACTATATCTTTCGGACTTCTCTTATGGAGGTGTTGATAAAGTGTAAACTTTGATTCCTTGGTTGGTGGATGATGACCTTGATTAGAGTTTCCCGATATGATCCTTGGGGCCTTGATTTTGAAATGGAGGAATGGGAATTTGAAAAACCTTGGTTTGGATAGTGAGGGCGGTTGTTTAGGGTTATGTGGTCTCCCTCGACTCTCAAATAAAATTAGGACACCCCACAGAGTGCCAGTTGATATGATTGAGAAATGTTTCCTTTGGTAGATGAGGCGTTAGCTTGATGGAAGGAGCTGAATTTGAATGGCTCCACAAGCAGAGAGGAACCCCCCAGGCGGATCAATGATGGTGTGTGAGATCATCGCATATGCCATGGCTCCTCCTCTGAATCCATTTATTGATGTGAGGGTAGTTGAGGCACACTCGTTACCTCATTCACCTTTTTCATCTCTATGGCCTCTAATTGCTTTACAGTGAAATTAATTTTGACCTGACTCATCATTCTCCTCTTAGAGTGGATTATACAAATTGGATGTCTTTGTTTTACTTCAGTCATCTAAAGTGTTAGTCATCTTAAAGTTCGAGCATTCTGCCTTTATAATTCAAGGTTGGTTGCTTCCTAGCACTCTTTTCACTAGATTATTGCACATCATTTGGATGTATTGTTTGTGTAAAGACGATCAGCAGTAGATATGCTGAATTTGTCAACATCTAACCCGTGATGAGGGATGTGCGCATGGAAGTCTTATATCTTTTATATACGTGCGAAGGGTTCACGGCTTTTTTGAAAGAGTTGTGAATTATATGAGAACATTGATACATCTCGGGAGGAAAACTTATTTGAAGAAATTGGTCTTATCTTTTCCATAAAGTGGTCGATCTGAGGAATGATTCTGAATTTTAGCCTTCTCCTTTATAAGCAAAAGTAAAACCAAGCAGTTATATGGAAGGTGAACCCGGTGGAGAGGAATGCCTCCACGAGACATCCTCGAAATCTCATAAATGAGTAAGTTCTTAGATTAGAACCCTTAATAATTGAAACGGTTTCCGACTTCCTTCGGGAGTCGATTGGCCTCATCGGAAGAATGAATACAAAGGTGATTGCAGTCTTGAGGTTGTAGAATTTCTAGAAGGGTTCTTTCTACGTTAGGCAAAGGCGAAGTGGGACCCTATTCCCGTTTTACTGAAGATTGCCATTTCGCCTCCTAACAGGGTTTCTTTGGGAGCGTAGATTGTCGCGTGTTGTGGGAGGCTCATAAATCCTTCTTGATTCGGGAGTATCCATTTAATTAAATGTTATCTTGAGATACTTGACTTATAATGGATTCTCGGGGTTCTAGGAGAATGTAACTCGACTAATCGGTGTTGCTGATTCTGACCCAAGGCGACATACACTACTCTTATTTTTGTCCAGGGGCACTCAGATTCTCATTAAAAAAAAAAACAAAAATAAAGAAAGTGGACGTCTTAGGAATTGCAATGCAATTTTGAATTTCCTCACTCTCTGAATCAACGGTTAGTCGCCACTCCCCGGCAGCGGTGCCAAAAAATGCTTAGATCACGTTGGTGTGCCTGGTACCATTTATTAGGAATTATGGTGCGTCTAACGTTAACAATGCGCGGAAATCCACGGGTCAATCTCACGAGGAGCGGTCTTACTTTGATCAATAGAACTATTCCCACTAAGTATGATTTAAAGGAATTAACAATGTTGTATTTGTTTGGCCCGAATGGATGAATTCGTTTAAATATTTCAACTAGAAAGACAATTCTTTGGAATTTTAGGGTTCCCACTCATACGATCGGGTAGTCCCACCTCTTATTTTATAAACTCATCTGGAACCATTGATAAATGAATAGTGATGGAGGATTTATCTTTAAATACTCTGGAAAATAAAGATGATCGGGTAATACTAAACACTTGTTCTGCATTAAAGCGAGCCATAGTTGGCATTGTGATCAAACAGCATTAACAAAATCTCCTGGGTAACACGTTTATCGAGAATTTGCCAACGAAGTTGCTCACCTACAGTGATATTACACACAATCCATTTGAAATCAAAAGAGGAATTGAGGACTTTACCTTGATGAGGTGGGGTTTCCCCATTATAGTCCCAGCTGATAAGGGTGTAGAACTCCATAAAACTTGTATGAACAATTAAAGTCGAAAAACGTTAATCATAAAAGCGATACCATACGAAATCATAATTGACTTGTAAGCGAGAATGAAAGAATATGGAGATGCTAGGATTTAAAGCGGGAATAAATAAACTATCTGAAAGATTACAAACTCTTGAATCCGAAACTTCAAAGAATAGAACTACGAAATGCGGATCTACAAGTCTAACTCAAAAACTGGAAAACTCTTATTCTGTCAAAACCTAAACCACTATAAGTGAAAACCTAAAAAACTGAAATTCGAGCTTTTATTACTTGTGTCCTGTCCTTTTTATAGCTACTCAATGTGATTTTCCCATTTTTGGTTTGTTGACGAGGGTGCCCTCGCGTGGATGATTGGACTAGTTCCGCATGTTCCACTTGAGTTACCGAGTGGGACTTAAAGTTCTCTTAGGTAGAGAGGTGCTCAACTTGATTTTCTAGCAAGTTCTACCGGTGGGACTTGAGTTCTACCGGTAGAGACATTGCTGCAGTGCCAACAGGATCTCTGGGTGGGACTTGAGTTTCCTACCAGGGTAGAAGATGTTCACTGCCAATTTTCCAGCAAGTTCTGCGGTGGGACTTGAGTTCTCTGGGTAGAAGATGTCGGCTGAATAACTTTCACTAGCTTCTTTGAGGTTCAGAACTTAGTCGATTATCACACCCATCCACATTCATCATTGGCTTCCAGAGCTTACATCCTTGTGCACTTACGTTTTAAACCTAAAAGACCTGCACAAATCTGAAAACACAGAAGAAATTAGAAGTACCTGTTCTTATGCCTAATGTGGGTAAATTGTGAGTTAAATGTGCTAGATTCCATTATAATTATCACTTTCGAATGTGTATGTATTCATCAGTTTGTCACTTAAAATCCAACCAGAATTAGAATATGGGAAAGGGTCCTTGAAGTGTAGGACACTAGGTTTGAGTTCTTTAGGCAAATGAGGGGGTTTCCGAGTTATTACCTCGCATTGGGGAGGATAACATATAGTTACCTCCCGAATCGGATCTTTATTTAGCTATAAAACCTAACCCTAGTTACATATATTTGAAAATGGAATTCACTGCTCATTAATGCTCTCAGTCATTGAAAACAAATGTCTCCTTGACTTACCTTCCAATGGCTCATAAATGAAAACTAACGAACATCTCTAGATCCAGCAATAAGTATCCAATGAGCCCTGAAAGCTTACTAAATACTCACTATTCAAGGTGATTCGAAGGGATCAAAACCTAAAGTTGAAGAGAAGAACATTCATGATAGTGAATACCTGCATGAAAAACATGGAAACCTTTAGTTTGCCTTAGGATCCTTCACCCAGTGGCCTTCTACTTCAAGGAGGAAAGGGTTTTAGCCACTCATCCTCTACGAAATCTGTCTCGGAGAGGTGTTGGCTGTGAGAAAAGAAAAGAAAATGAAAGAAAATGAAAGGAAATGGGAGCTTGTTCGACAAGCCTCCTAGAAATTCAATAATAAAACTAAAACTGTCCTTACAAAATGTTGTTTGAGCATTATATACCATCAAAACAATGCAAATTAATATATAAAATAAACACTATTACATAGGGATAATTTGGGAACAAATCACAAAAATGAGAGACAAAAGTCAACAAAAATGGAAATTTTGTAGGCTGCGAAATTTCACAACCCTTGCGAAATTGTTGTATGTTTTCTGCTTCTACGGTTCTGCCTTCTGGTTCTACAACTCTGAGTTCCAATTGATTTCTTCATGCTCGATCTGCATCCCTATCTTCAAGATATATAACCTGTGAAAACTACAAAAACTGCTATAAAATTGATCATAAACATTGCTAAGTCCTTAACGTGCCAACTGGGTCAATTTGGCTGATTACTACACAAAAAGTGCTCAAAACCTGGAGTGTTAAGAATATGGAATAGCACTATTTGGGTAGTAATAGAATCATATCTCATCTGAACCTTCAGAATTTTAAATCGTTGTTTTTTTTTTTTTTTTTTAGGAGAGATTCTGAATCAGTAGGAGTGGTCTGCTTAGTGGATGTGGTGGTAATGATGAGTTAATGGTGGCTGGTTGCTAACACCTCATGGAATAGAAAGAGTGTTATGGAAATTTGAAGTCGAGACAGTGGGAGAGTTCGGGTTCAGGATTGATGGAAATTGAATTAAGGCTCAAGTATTTTATAAGAAATACAAGAAAAAATAAGTGGTGAGAGGAGGAAAGAAAGAAAATGAGAAGAAAGAGGAGAAAGGAGGAAAAGAAAATGAGGAGAGATTCTCTGGAATCCCAGGGTGGGAATTAGTCTGTCTCATTTGAAGAGACATTTCTAAAGTTTTGAGGAGTGGATACTTGGTTTAGAGAGACTACAGAAAGAAGAAGACAAAGGGGGAGTAGCCATGAATCTTATAGGTATGAACGTTGTATGCTTCTTCCATTTCTTTTAGACAGCGCTTGTCTTTGCCTTTGATGTTTGCAATCTCGTTTTAGAGCACTAGGCATTGTTTAGGTTAGTTCTCACTCATTCGGAGTCGGAATTGTACATCGTTTCCTTTGTTTGATTCCCTACTCTGTGAGGAATTTTCTAAAAAAAATAAAAAAATTAGAATTGGTCTCAACCGGCTTGACCAGTTGGGGAAATGGATCAACCGGTTCATTAGGTTTTTTTTCAGGAATATTAGTTAGGGAACTTTGTATTGTTTGGGTCAGTTCTCACTCATTCAAAGTCGGAATTGCCTGGTATTTTTGTTTCCTGTCTGTGAGGAATGTTCCTAGGTACATAATTGTTCTTATGAGCTCAACCTTGAGTTAAGGGAGCTGGATTAAGTAGGTTCATTAGGTTTTATCAAGGATATCAGTTAGGGCACTTGGTATTGTTTGGTTCAATTCTCACTCATTCAAAGTCGAATTGGCCTGCAGTTTCTTTTCAATTCATAATCTAGGAATGTTCTAAATTTTTATATTGTTCTCCAGCAGCTCAACCGGTTGAGAGCTAGATAATCCCAGTTCATTCAGTTGGTATTGTTGGGTCGGTTCTCACTCTATTCGGAGTAAAGGTACATCAATTTTTTTAATTTCTTACTGCGCGAGCCTTTGTTTGACAAATTTTGAGAATTTTCTCCATGGTTGGGGAACTGGATCAACCAGTTCATTAGGGTTTTTCCAGGGATATCAATTAGGGAACTTGGCATTGTTTGGGTTGGTTCTCACTCATCCGAAGTTGGAATCGTACGCCGTTGCTTTTGTTGGGTTCCTTACTCTATGAGGAATGTTATAACAAATCTTGAGATTTCTTCTCAGCAATACCAGTTAGAGCACTTTCCTTGTTTGGATCTGTTCTCAATCATTCAAAGTTAGAATTGTACACCGTTACTTTTTTTGGGTTCCTTACTACGTGAGAATATTTCTAAATTTTGATTGCCTCAAATCCTTTCGTCCGGTTAGTGAAACTATATCATCAGATTATTACTTTTTCAAGGGTAGTCTGATTTCCAGTTTAATTGGAGCCACACGACAGCTAGTGATTAAAAGCCCATTCCTCCCAATTAGTGTAGGGCCATGTTTCTGATCTGAAATACAGGGTTTATTTAGGATATGTTGGTCCATTTTGGATTCATAAAATTAGGGTCTATCTTGGTCAAAATTGGTTAGTTAGGCGCACAATGTCGTGATGTTTGCTCGAACTTGATTGGCTATGTGAATGGCATGGTTTTGCCAGATGAGCAATTGGTGTAGCGGCCCGTGTGTGGTTTGTTATGGATTTCCTTACTTTTGAAATTTGATTTTAAGAGATTGCTATATGACTAAAATATGTGACTAACCTTCCCTTGCAGCGCATGGCTAGGGACCACTGGTATGTGCTTTGATGTTGGATAATGGAATTCATGCGCATACTTGGTGCTTGTTTTCCATACATGCTTGTTGTGCTTATTGACTAACTTCTTATGCAACGTATGGCTGGGGACCACAAGTATGTACCTTTGGTTATAATTTATTGAGATTCAATGTATGTTGGATGCCACTAGGTTTACGTGATTCATGTCATCCTTCTAACCTAGGTGGTTACTTAGGATCTACGACCCACATATGCTCCCATGTGCTAAATTGTTAATAGAGACAAGTCTGGAGCCCAGTCTTCCACACATGAAAGGTGTAACTGATAGGTAACCTGATCCTCGGACCAAGACTCATGTTTTGCATACTGTTTCTTCCTGGCTGAAGTCATTAGATGTTTTTGTTCTTACTTAATTTTCCTCGTAATAAATAAAAATAAAAAGTAAGTGGTGACTCCAAAAAAAATCGTTCCTCACGAGACAAATTTTCCCACAAAACCAACCACTTTCATTTCTTTCTTTTTAAAAGCGAGTGCAACGGCGTGGATCGGGTAGGGTCTAAATTGGAGATTTCAGTTCGGGATTAGAACCCAAAAATCTTTGGCGGTTTCATAAGAGGATCAACTTGAACTTGATTAGGTAGATTGGAGCCATGGCTCATTGTGCGTGAACTTTTGGTCGGATAGATGACATATGACATCCTTACGGTTGGTATTTTGCTTACACTTGTGACCATGTGTTTTACACCGATTTGGTTCTAGCATGTTTGTTCATTAACCTTGGTACAGCTATGTGTTTAGATTGGCATGGATGATTAGTGCATTATTGTATATTCTGTAGTGAGCTATCTCTTTTGTGCATGATTGCTTGTGGCATGGTACTCTTTCTCTTGCATGGCCCTTGTCTTTTGTGGGACAAGTGTGTATCCTTTATATCTAATCACTAGTGTGATGGAGCTACTTATCATTGGTTTCTTGGGTTTGGGAGTTATTCCTAATTGTTTGCTGACCAATGGGGATTTGGATAGAGACCCAGAAAAGGTATATGAGTGTGGAGCACAGCCAGATATGACGATTATCTGCGTGGAACACCTATATATCTGACTGGATTTTATGGATACCTGCATGGCCAGTGTGTCACTTTGATTGTTAATTAGGATCTTAGGTTGTGTATCCTCTTGTTGGTGCTGTCATCTAGCCGGTTGAGACCAATTCTCAAAATTTTTAGAGCAATCTCATCATATATGAGAATCGACCAAGGAAACGATTGCTCTGAATTCTGACTCAGAATAAGTGAGGCGACTGAAGAACAATGCCTAGTGCTCCAAAACAAGACTACAAACATCAGAGGCAAAGACAAGCGTAGTCTAAAAGAAACGGAAGAAGCATACAACATTCCTACCTGTAGGATTCATGACTACTCCCCCTTTGGCTTCTTTCTTTTCTTCCTCCAAAACCAGGTATCCACTCCCTTAAAACTTTAGGAAGTCCCCTTCAAAATGAGAGAGACCCGATCTCACCGGATCATGAAGATCTCATCTTTCTTTCCTCCTTTCTCCTTTCTTCTTTTCTTTTTCTTTTCCTCATCTCTTGTAGTTTTTCTTGTATTTCTCATATGGCATCTGAGCTTACTCCATTTTGCACACCTTCGGTCTGGGAACTCTCCATTCTGGAGTCACTTGGACTTCTGACTTCATGTACTCTTCTATTCACAGAGGTTAACGACCCAGCGTACTCACTTGCAACACAAGAGTAAAATGGACTCAAGGTGGGTTGGAAGAAACCCATAAGATGGCCCAAAACTAGACCCAAACAGTGCTTAGGAGTGATCTAGAGCTTATGGGCCTGAACTAAGTATGATATGGGCTCCAAAATCACCAAAATCAATGCTCCATACAAGCTATCATGATGATTCAACTGAACAGGTTCCAATCGGTTGAGCCAGTTGAGAAAAAAATCTAAAATTTTTATAGAATATTTCTTGAATAACAAGGAGTCCAAAAAAAAAAAAAAAAGGGCGTGCAATTCTAAGTTCAGATGAGGGAGATAAGACCAAAACAAGCTCAGGTGCTCCGAATTCGAACTTGCTCCAATAATGAACTTCTGTGGGTAGCAAACAGACCTAGACGTGTAAAGTTGCACATCTGAACTTGTTTTGGGAGATAAAGTTGCATCGTATGGGAAGCGATTGGTTGTGTTTCCATGGCAGCGGCTAACAAACTTACCTGACCGGCGTGTAAGTTGCATACATTCAAAGCACGATTTAGTCTTAAGAAGGGTCTTGAAAGCATATTCTTAATAGATGGAAAATTCAAGTCAGCGGGAAGGACCATACCACCGGTGAACCGAGAAATGGGGCCGATCGGTCTTATGCGTTGAAGCGAGCAGAAGGGGCCCCATTGTTCTGAGATGTGGAATGCATCTTAAGAAGTACTATCAGTAGTGTATTCTTTTAGGAGATTACCATTAATAAAAGATTATTCTTTACACATTTCCTCTTAAAACTTACAATTGCTTCTTTCTAAAAGTCCATATATGGTTGTTGTTCTACTGGCATTCTAAAAGTCCAGATATGGTTGCTATCCTATTGGCATTATAAGAGTCCAGATATGGTTGTTGTCCTACTAGCATTCTAAAAGTCCAAATGTGGTTGATGTCTTGCTGGCACAAAAAAAATTCCATACATGGTTGATGTCTTGCTAGCACTTAAAAGTCCGGACATAGTTTGTTGCCTGCGGCACTGAAAGGGAATCTAGCCGTAGTTGTTGCCTGCTTGTTTCAAAATAAAGAAAGGGGCAAGCATTTTTAAAACGTGACTCATTAAAATGCGATAAAAAGCGCCAAAGGTTACAAGAAATAATGTGCACTTTGGCGGCACAACAACCTACAATCTCCTAAAACAGCAGCGATATGAAGGAAAAGAGTCAACCTGCTCCTCTCACGTGACACCACCTTCGAGGCCCTTCTTCGTTTCAATTGGGTGTACCTATACGTAGCAGCCGTCAACTGTGGGGGGCACCCCAGATTCTAAAACTCTAGGAAGTGGAATTGGTTAGTCGGGATGCCATCAAAAATCTTTGGTGGGTCCTGCCATGGATGCCATGTTTGAATACCGACACCCGAGCCATCGTGAAATCTTCTCTAAAAACTTTTAGTAGTCTTCCACTATGGCTTCCTTATCCTTGCCTGCCTAGGAATAAAGAGCAGACACCTCATCTCAGACCCTAGTCAAGTCATCCTCTGCCCTTGCCTTGGCCTTGAATGCTGCTTCGACTACTCGACGAGCCACCTTAGCATCCTACTTGGCCTCATCCCTTCCTTTCTCAGCCTTTTCAATCTTCTCTACACCTTCTTTGGCTTCTTGCTTTAACGTTAGACTTAGATTTAAACTTTGGCAAAGAAGCTTCAAGGCTGATCTTTGCAAGCGGTTGATTGAGCGCCAAAGCGCCGATCTCTCTCGGCATCATCTAGTCGCGACTCAAATTCCCTATGCTAGCGGGCCATATTCCGGATGGCCGTCATAGCTATAAAGAAAGATTAAGGAACAAAACTACAGAAATAAATAGTAACCAAGTAAGGCTTACGTACCTGGATTAATTTGATCAGTATCATGGTTGCGGATGAACATCCCATCCTCGGCCATCGACTGGAAAGCCTCCTTATTCATATAGATGGGGAACAGGATGGAATACTGCTCTCCTCAAGACACCATCAGTACTCATAAATAATTAGGATAGAATTGGCACACATATGCCCCACGATCGGTGAAAGCCTTTGGTTAAAGGCTCCAACGATTGAATGATCTCGCGCTTGCTAGATCGGGGGTAACCGTACTATCGAGTGGGATCTCATAGGAGGAACGTGCGTGTAGCGGCACGTGACGACCTCCTCACATTGAATCATTCTGTCTGTGGCTTGGGTGGGGAGTATCGAGTAGTAACTACCATGAAGGGACCTCTGTTTCATCACATTAGGACCCAATTGGGATCCCCTCTCTGGGCGCACTGAGCCTCTCCTTCAGGGACATCTTTCAAAGCCGTGATCGTTGGTGGCTCGATCAGGGAGAGTTCAACTGGGTCTCACCAGATCTTTTGGACCTCTTCGTCTATGAAGGCAATCATGGACGCTTACGTCGAAGCTTGGTGGTCTCATCCTCACAGTCCGCATCACACTTTACATCAGAAGCAAACTAATTGATAGCATAGTATCTTCTCTTCCTTGACTCAGCATTAGTCACGCCTCCCAATCCATGAAGATTCCAGCCAGATTATTTGTACTAATTTATGCGCCCCTTTTCTATACCGATCAACCGTTTCAGGTCGGGTGAAATTTATGGACACTGGGGTTGGGGTGACTGAGGCGGACCTAAGCTAAGGCCTATGGCCCCTACTTAGTCTTCTTGGTGGCAAGCGCCTAGAAGGCTATCGGGCTGGACTTACAAAGTCAACAAGAACAGGGCTCTCTATGACAGGCTCGGGGAAGCAGTGGGGGGAACCGACCGGGGATGATGTAAGGAAGGTGCGACGACAGGTTCTTGTAATTTCCTCGTCGTCAAGAGAAGCTCATGATTGCGCTCTGCCTCTGTTATCTCCAGTAGACGCTTGATGTTCTCTAGGCCAACCTTCTCAATCCCGACTAACTGGCGAGGCCTCGCTTGTGCTTGCAGATATCATCGAAAATAGTGTATGTCAAGCATGAATGTCCCCATTGCGACACGATTCTTGACCAGGACTAAGACTAACATGGAAATGTCAAAGATTGATTCACATCAAAATGGAGCACCAGAGAGATGGGTGTCTCGTACCTGACACTAACCATGAGAAACCCAGCACCTCTATCTGCAGAGTCGGAGACTTGATTTTAAACTATAGCCGAATTTGCGGCGGCATGAGCGGTCGCCCCCAGTCGGCTTCGACATTATGGAACCAAAACATATCTACTGGCGAAATATCTGGCTGCTAGATAAAGTTAAGCTTGCGCTACAACCCATTAAAATCAGAAAATTCAGATGAACAGCGTAGGAGACCGGGTGACATGTGGTAGTAACCGTGACGACACGGGAAAGCGAAGTCGGCTGAACTACTCTAAGTGATGGCAGCGTTGTACGTCCTCACGGTGAGAGGCCGTCGGTAAGAGTGGGACAATTCTAAACTATTAGGTACGGGGACTCGACAAAAGGACCTCGATTCCTCCATGGACATAGAAGACACAAGGATACTCACTGATGAGTGACTCTGGAGGCTGGACCCCTTCTTCAGTGACTTTGTGGTGGAATGAGATTCGCCTCTTGACCTCTCACATTCTTGCTACAAGAAAAACAAGAGCTCAGGGATGACATGAGAACTCTTGGCAAACGATCTGCGGGACCAAAACCTAGACTAGTAGTTCCCAAACTGTTGGGACACCAAGAATGGGTATGTCCCAAACTCTGTCTGATTTCGTCGTGGGGACTTCTTACCATAGATTGAAAGCATGCGTTAAACGTCTTTACAAACCGGAAATAGAAAAGAAAAAAAAAAAAAACCCACCAAGATTGTGGTGGGGAAACCTTTAGCTCAGCTCACCAAAATATGGGAGGATAGTAAATGCTCAAAGATTCTTGAATAAATTTTCTAACTGACAATGCTACACCTATCCTTTTTAGACGAGTGGCAAACAAACATCTTGAATGATGACAGAGATCAAGTAATATCAAGAGATGTGCTCCTCTCCAACTATGTTTGGTAATTTCAAGGCGTTTCATCTGCTAGGGTACCTAAAAAACAAATAAGCTCACTGGTGGTAAACACCCGACCCTTTGGATCTATTAACCACAAAGCCCTCAACCCTATGGGCCTAGGTCCGTCTAGATGTTGAGCCCCTAGGTTTGCCTCTCGAAACGGCCCAGGGTGCATTAACTGTACAGAGCCCATAAAGCAATCCCAACAGGGAAAAACTAAAACCTATCCCCAAAATCCAATAGAGGCTTCTCATAAGCCAATTTCATATCATAAGCTCCCATTTGGCTTCCTGAAAAGAGTGAAAAATAGATGGCAGTATTTGGTATGTAAAAGCAAATCTTATTAAAATATGCCAAATTGTGCCAGTAGTTACATAAAACAAAGACCAACGTATCCCAACAACCTAGATAGATCCATTACATACAAAGAATTTCGTATTAACTAAAACCCGGGCTAATTGCCAAAAACAGGAAGAAGAAAAATTAGAAGAAAAGAAAGTCTGAGCGGCAGAAGGCTCTCAGGCGCTTTGGCCGAGGCTCTCTGAAGCCGCTTTGGCAGAAGCTATCCAGAATGCTTTTGGCGCTGGCTGCGCCATGAGGCTCTCTGGGATGCTGCTGAAGGATCTTCGGGGCAGCTATGCTCAAGGCTCTCCTTACAACAGTAAACCTTGTGCTGCACCTCAGGAGGCGCCGACACGAGGGGGCGGGGGGCATAGCCTAACATAGAGAAAGGCCAACCGCATAATCAAGCCCCTTGTCAATGAACTCAAGCCAATCTGCGCAAGGCCCAACAAAGAGCCCTGAAAAGGTGATGTTGGAATAGTTAGGCCTCTCATCTATGACACCTGATAAATCAACACAAACATCATCTTCAAACACACAATATCCATTAACGACGAATAGTTGTAGAGACCTCTGAAACCCTCCCTCTATAACCTCTCCACCTTCACCGGCATATGGGCCATTAGGTGAGGAAGAAATCACAATGAAGAAGAGAGGCTTTGTGTAACAAAGAATCGATGGCAACCGTAAATTTGGAGGATCAGCCCCGTATATAGAGTGGAACCTCGAGAAGATAATTAAATACACCATCAAGACATCATGTCATTAAGCATTAAATATCATGCGCATTAATAATCTGATTATACATACTTAAGATCAGAAACATAGTATTTTCACCAAACTTAGAAAGACGAAGATCTCTGAGATGCGAAAGAAAAAATGAGACATTATAGTCATAGCCTTCCAGAGCCTAGACTACGTAATCAATAAGGCCCGGCACCGCGTATGAGCCTTGCTGACTTTGCCACATACAAAGTGGCGTGAGGCAACCCATTATTAAAACCACGGAACCATTGAAACTGATACAATCTACCAGAACCGTCAGGATCACAGTCCCTAATTAGGTCATACACCTCTGAATTGTTGGCAAACATAAATATGTTAAAAGGAAATTGTATGTAGGATGTTTATCTACGGATCTCCCAACATCAGATCGATATACTAAAAATATTAACCATAACAATGAAAAATGTAGCTTAAATAAAATGAAATATTGGTGCCTTTACAATGTTTATGATCTGAAATTTCTCTAGATATACATATGATGGCCGCGGACCATGCCATTGAGTTCTTCTACAAAATCAGTTACCTGAGTCGAATTTGTCGAACTACGAGATAATTGAGGCTCGTGGTCGGGTGAACAAACGAATGGAATGGTGACATGTGGCATGATGCCACGCGCACCACATCAAGGGGCCATGTAGCTTTAACCACATGGCCTAATGCATGGGAGATGGGATAAGAGGGTGACACATGAGAGCCATGTCATCCCTTACCCATGATTTGCATATCAACTTAAATGGGAGGAAAACCATTCGGTGGAGTAGGAGAGAAAAAAGAAAGAAAAAAAGAAGGAAAGAGGGAGAAGGGAAAAGGAAGGAAAGGTGTGCGTGGAGATGAGAGAGCAGGGTGGAGAGCGAAAAAAAAAAAGTGAAAACAGGAGAAAAGAAAGAAAAATGAAGGAATAAGAAGAAGAAAGAAGAGGACGAGGCCGGTGGCCGGTGCACTTAAGTTTGTCGAATGGGAGAAACTTCCAAGAGTAGAGGTTCTCTCCTACTCTGGTTATTGTTTGTCTAAAGGTCATTCAATGGCCAAGAGGTTTAGCCCTCACGATGGGGCTAATTCACAAAAAGTTTTGATCAAACTGTTGATGATTTAAGGACCGGTTTCTGGGTCTTTTTTGTTCCCAGAACTGTAGTTCTAGACAGGTTATGGTGCTGGAAAATATGGGAATTCAGGGTGAAGATTTGTTGTGTGTGTCATTTCTAAATATGATTGACATGTTGCTTGTGTATGCTGTTTTCTGGGTTGGAGACTGAAAAATCCAGTTTGCATGTTGATTTCTTGGTTGAATAACATGCAGGTTTTGTGAAAAATCATGTTGATATATGCTTATTTGATGTATTAACATGGGTTTTGAATGGATCATATCGGAGGGTTGCCCAATGTGTTATGATATTGGAGGGTTGTCCAATGTATTTTGATATCGGAGGGTTGTCCAGTGTGTTTTGAATATCGGAGGGTTGTCTAGTGGGCTTCGATATCGGAGGGTTGTCCAATGGAATGATTTATAAAACAATAGCTTTTTGTTTTGAAAAACAGTTTTCATACATGGCATTGCATGTGCACTTAGGTGGGGAGTAGCCCTTGTAGGAGATTTTCTCTACTAGGCATTGCTCACCCCGTCATGGGAAAATATTTGGTCTGGGGTATCAGGGTGAAGGAACTGTCTGACTGACCATAGTGGTGAAAGAAGACCCCGGATCTGGCTTATTTTCTCGTTTTGTAACACTACAGATAGAATATCCGAGTTTTGTATGTAAGTAGAGTTTTGAAATAAAAACTTATTTTTAGACTTGTTCGATTCTTAATTGTTAATAGTTTCCCAAATTTTACTCTGCTTGCAAAATCATATAGAGTGATGATGAGTATGGAATTTACTGCAGTGGGTGGCGAGTGCGAGAAAGACGAAAACTCTTTACGCATCTTTGGGTAATTTGGAGTTAATAAATTTTTCGGGTGTAGTGAGAGCTTTGGTTACGGTAACTCATGACATGATCAATGTCACGACATGGTTCTCAGGCTGCAGGCGGTTGCTGGGTCGCGATAGGGGTTTTCCTGGTCGCGACAGAGTTGTTTTTCTCTTGGTTTTCTGTTGCGACAAGGGTCCCCGTGGTGTCGCGACAGTGTTTTGTTTTCTGTTATGACAATGTTGGGACAGAGGTTCCCAATACGCGATCAGATGGTCACAGCAGGGTCGTAGTCTGGCCTTGAGCAGTTGCAGTTCTATGCCGAGACAGGGTTCTTATTAATCGCGACATGGTTCTCAGTTTTAAACTATAAAAAACATCGCAACATGGCGTTTCTTTTTTGCGACAGGTTTGGTCTTGGGCGTTTGGGATTCCCCAGGTCGCAGCAGAACTCCTTTGCAACGAGGAGAATCCTCATCAGTGAGGTTTCAGTTTGCGACATACGTTTGATACGCAGCGGGTTTGTCATGACGGAAAGTTTATGTCTCGGCGTGCTTTCATGTAGTGTTTTGTCTCTGTTGTGACTCTATCCTTCGATAGAGGTTTTTGTGTTCGCAGACCAAGAGGCAGTCAAGCCGAAGCGAGGTTTGTAACTATTGCGACACAACAATTGATGTCTGTGTGGGCTGGAACCTTTATGGGAACAAATCATGTCTAGACATGATTCATTACGACAAAGAGAAAGTTGCTTGTCGAGACAGAGCAAACTTATGTCGCGATAGGGTTTCCTATTGCTGGATGGATGGGTTGTCGCGATAAGGGTTCTTTCAGCATCGCAGAATGGGCTTGGCGTGGAATCTTTGTCGCCCGCGGAGGTTTCTATGTCGCGACAGAGGATAGTCACAGGGACAGGCTTCTCTATCGAGACAAACCCCTTTTGTCTTGACAGTGTTTGGACCGCGATAGAGGCCACGAGAGTGCGAAACCGCGAGCCACGAGAGTGCGCGACAGCGAGCCAGCTGCGTGCGCCTGACGGAAGCATTTAACGTGTGTCGCGACAAGGCAGCTGGTCGGTGCACGGCGGACTTTATGCACGTGTGAAAAAAGACCCCCGGAACTTGGGGCGTCATAGGAGAATTGGTCTTTGATAAGGAAAGAGAGATTTTATTTCCAAAATCTAGCGAGATTATTTCTTCAAATCAGGAGAATTGATTATTTTATTGAGAGAAGGATCTCTCTTGCAAATCATGATGTCTTACAAAATCAAAGACGAATTAATATAAGCGAAGAACTCCCGACAAGGGAAGAATACAACCCTAACTATCAGAACTTTCTTTTTTTTTCTTCTTCTCCATCTTTTTGACTTGCATTAGGCGACCCCGACCGCCGTCTTGATTGCTTACTGCGCGGTTTATCTGACACTAGCGATGCAGGATAGGCAGCAGATCACCGAATGGTGGATTGTCACATTAAAAGCATCACCTTTAGGTTATGTTGTCACATTCATTGAATCATCTTATTAGTTATGGTGTCACATTGTAAGAACTTGTGAAATGTATGATTGTCCTCTATATTTTTTTAATGATGATAGATTAAATGCAAGATTAACATGTATATATTTTATACATATGTAAAACAATCATATTATGTTTAAGACAAATTTTTGTATTGTTTATAGTTCATAATACACTTTATCGTCTAATAATATTTGCATATATATTCACAAAACATCAAAACTATCAAACACATCATTTTTAAAAGAAAAAACAAATAAAAGTGAATACATAGTAAAAAAATATTTAGAAATATCAAACATCACAATATTAATATACATTTTATTTTCATAAAACTAGCTAATTTAATTGTCATCAAAGTCATATCTAAATACGTACCAATTCTTATTAGCCCAACAAAATAATATTTATGTTATGTAATGCATGACACAAAAGTCACTTCTAAAAACACGAAATCTTATTGCACTCTCAGTTCTTTTTTATTGTTCATACCATCCCACAAAGATTGTGTAATTGCATTTCATGATTTAGTTAGTTTAAATTTTGTATGAAAATAAAGGAACAGTGATACTCACATGGAAGAAACAAATAGATCCTAGTCTTCTATTACTTTTTCCGAGAGAAATGTTGTTCAAAGAAAAAGTAATATTATACAATTGCTATAAAAAATACATTTGGCATAGCTAAGGGACTTACCATACATGATCATGATATATAAAAGTGATTCATGATTAGTTGTGGGATTGTCTGCTCTTCCCCTCTAATTTCATCCATTCAACTTTGGAATATATCTTATCATAAACTAACAATTTGATAGAAGATAATATACATTAAATACACAACATTTGAAATACAAAATTATTTCTATACTATTAATGACGGGTGATGCAGCAATTACTAGAATCAATAATTTATTAGATAAGTCAGGAATATCAACGTGTCAAAACCTTTCTTGAAAGTAATTGCGAATAACATCAAAATAAATGAAATTATGCTTAAAAAAACATACAAATTAAAATCCACAATCGAAGAAAAAAGAGTCTCTTTTACATTTATGGAACTCTCACTCTGGTTCAACATTCAGTTTTGTACCTTAACAATGTATCCTCTTTTTTTCCTTACTAAAATTTTCAAACTTTTGTTAGAGATGTGAGAGCAATATCTTACATATCTACACTTGACCTTTTTCATAAAAATGTTTCTTTGTTGGTCTCATTGATTCTCGTTAGTCAAAAAAGAAAAAGCATTTCTAACTTTATGCAATCTATTAAAATCATTATTGATAATCGTGTTATGATTGGACATGATTTTAGCGATGAAGAAATCATATATAATTCACACAGTCAATGGCCTCTGTGATGATTATAAAGAGCTTAGGGCTACACTACAAGCTAGAGCGTCACTGATCTTATTTGAAGAATTAATCAAAAAGCTTTTAAATTATGAGTCTAGTCTCAATCACCCAAATCTAATAAAAGTTGATATCCTTGTCTTGCTCAATATATGCAAAAACAATACAACAATAAGGATAACATTATAGATAATCTATAAAATAATGGAAAGATACTTTTTGTTAAAGGCATGAAATTCATGTTATACCCAAATCCTACAACCTTGATCTTTTAGGAGAGTTGATCATCTAATATGGTATCACAATCTAGTTTGGTAGGAAGGTCCTATGTTCGAGCTACCTCACTGCAATTTATTCCTCATTTGTGTTGATTTGAAAGGATGAGCAATCGACAACCCAATTGCAAGGCATACTTCTTTCATGGTGGATGGATAAACCTTTACTTCTCCATAGACCGCGGCTTCCAAGTGGCCCCGAGCTGCTTGCGGTTTGATAATAGAAAAGACAAAGACCTTCTCACCTGCTAAGGAGGTCCGAATATATATAGAAATATTTGGTTTAAAGACATGAAATAATCTTAAATTTGTGAATATATAACTTTTTCCATCCTTTTTATTGAAAAATAAATTGTTTTGGACAAAAATGTATTTTTTTATTCCATGTATTTACATTGACTTTTTAAAGAAGAGATTATTTTTATAAGAAAATTACAAAAAGGGTATTTTTATCAAGATTAGACCAAGAATAGATGGAGAGTCAAATTTCCAAAATTAGGCTTTCAAAAGATATTTTAATCAAATTACCCTATATATATATATATATATATATATATATATAGTACTATCCATGTGAATTTTACAATATATAGTTCATAATATTCAGTTAGATACATAAGCAGTAGATCCCTTTATATAATGGATGATGATGTTTTTTTTAATCCCATGCATGATGACTCACCATTAGATACAGGGTGGAGTACACTATTTATATGGAACCATTTGATACAGGGTGGAGTACACTACTTATATGGAGGAGCGTATCCCTCCACTATATATTTCACAATTCTCCATCACATTCAATAGGGTACATATCATAAATATCATTGATCAAATGGGAATGATTACCACAATTGCATATGTAGTGGATTTCTCTTAATAATTACTAGACAAGATAAATCCATTAATAATCAAAATCTGTACAAAAGGAACTCAAGCAATTTACTAGACAAGCAGGATATTAGTATTACTATTAATATAAAAAATATATATATGGTTTGAAAAATAATCTGAACTTTAGTGTAGTTTTCTCCACTTTTGCTTTCCACATAAGATGAAGATTAAAAAAAGTGAAGGTGTCTCTTCAAAAAACACTTTCAATACTTTAGAAAGTCTGTTGGAGAGATAAATTCATGATTTTTGAAACTTTAGAAAGTACCTCTTCAAGAAACACTTTCAATTATAATCATAATTTATGAAACTTTTAAAAATATTTTTTCAAAAGACACTTGTAGGTAAAATGTAAGGTTTTCAAAATTTTAGAAAGTTTCTCTTGGAGAGATACTTTCAACGTTCCAAAAAATACACTAGATTTAGAATTATTTCTCAACTTTTGTATATGAGGAATTTTTATTATATTTTGGGCTAAATGTCGGAAAAGCTCGTAGAGTATCCATCACTTAGTGTCATTCTCAAACAGCACATTTGAATACCCCGTCTCACGACTCCACTGTATAGCTTCACAAAGGATTAGACGTTCACATTCCTTTGCCTGTGGCATACCTATCCCAATTTCACCTGATTCCATGAAAGTCGCAGCATCACAATTGCATTTAAGATAAGCTAGTGGAGGAGGATGACAGTGATGACAAGCCAAAGCACTCTGCACTGAGTTAGGAGCCAATCATATAAGGAACTTCAAGTTGTTGTGAAACAACCAGGTTTGGAGGACGCACCTTGTTATTCCAATATTTCTTATTCGTCTCACGCCAAATGCTCCATAAGATCATCACTATCTTATTTAGTTGAGCTGTAGGGACTATATGGAAGAGAGAAAACAACCAAGACACAAAAGTATTAGAACCAGAAGCGAGATTATTCATGTTGTTGCATTCTAGCAAAGCTATGCATGACAACAACTCAAAAATAAATGGCATGAGTTCTCCATGCACGTTGCCATTACAAAAAACACAAGTGAATGGCCAATTTATTCATGAGAAATAAGAAGAGAGTCACTGTTTGGTAGCACCTCCTCCCTAACAGTGCGCCATGAAAATTTTGATCATTAAGTAAGCCATAAGATATTCCATTCACCAGGGATATGGAACTGCCCATATATATGAAGATAGTCTGTCACATGATAAGTTGATTTAACCCAATACTCTCCATCTTTGCTGAAGTGTCATATATGTATGGATCCCTCCACATTGAAGCGGTGACAATGCTCCTCAGACTTACACATCTGTGCTTCATATTGCGCAGTTTGTACACACTCCATTCGTGATATCCTCCCAGAATCTCGTGCGGGATTTTCCGTTTTTGTCTCAAGTCTAATGCACTTCCTCAGTGTCTTTCTCCTCTGGCTGTCAACCTAATGGTCCTTATGGTGCACCTCGAAAGCACTCTCCTATAACTATGGGTTTAGTATACTAAAGTGTTTGTCATGTCTTTTGGCAAGAGAATATATTTTCCGAATGTTCAAGATCCTGGTTTCTCTTTGATTACTCTCTACTTTTGATTTTCAACATGGTATCGGAAAGCGGAATGAAGTAATGCTCCATGGCAACCGTTCCTCCTTCCGTCTGCGTCATCTCTCCTTCACCTACATCTACCCTTGCAGTAGCGTGCCATCATTCTACCTTATGTCTCAATTAAATTGGATGGTACAAATTGCCAATTGCAGAGTCACCGGATACTTCCGACAATGAGAGCTCATGATCTTGAGTCTTTTCTTCTCAATACAAAACTCAAACCAGAGGAGTACATCACTGATTCTACTGATGCTGATCAATCTCCTCAAATCAATCCGGCTTACGTTTTCTGGAGAAGGACTGATCAGTTTGTGCTGAGTTGGTTGCTCTCCTCTATCTCCGAGCAAATGTTAGGCCATGTTCTACACTGTAAATCAGCTTCAGAGGTGTGGATTGTTCTTGAGCAAACACTACGCCAAGTCAGGAAATCAAACTCTTCAGCTTCATCTCAGGACCATGAAGAAGGAAACAATTGCATTGAGGATTACATTCTCAAAAATGAAATGCATAGCAATGTCTCTCATGAAACTAGTCAGCAAATCCACGGATAGTAGAACTCATCCTCCCACATCCTTGGAGAGGACTTGGATCAGATTGGAAGGCGCAATTGTAATCGACATCACGTAGATCAATCACTCTTGAGTGCGGTATATCCTTGAACACATGAGATCCTTGAGTCTTGCAACAGCGGTTGATCTAGCCGAAACTCCTCTTGTTCACTTTGCTCATAATCAATTTTTTCTGGTGAGACGCCAGCCGATGGTGAGTCGTTTTCTTTCTGTGTGAGAGGATACAATTTCTTTCAACAAATCTCTCTATCAAATATGTGGAAGAATGGGACACATAGCTCTCAAATGTTTTTATCGATTTGATGTTAGGTACCAAAATCAATTTCAGAATCAGAAGGCCTTGGGAGAGTATTCTGCTGATGAATCCTCAACACCAGTCTCTCAGTCACAAGCATATTTCGCTTCTCCAATGATTGTCTGATAATGCTTTACATGTTTCTCGTGATTAGGGTCACACATCGTGTCACCCTCCTGTGACTCCATGAACACGACTCTACGAATACTCGAAGACCTTTATTGAAAGCTTGCACTTGGTGATGGACAAACTCCCTATAACACACATTGGACACATCATTTTACCTACTTCCGCTCTCTACATCTCAAAATGTTTTGATGGTTCCTTATAACTTAAAAATTTAATCAGTATATCTGGGTTACCGTTGAATGATGTTATTGTGAGTTTGATTCTACGCTGCTATATCAGGACAAACAATCACGGAAAATTTGCTTCGAGGAGTGCTTAGTGTGGCGACTTATATCAGCTACATCTGTCTCCATCATTATCTACCATAGTTCAAGTTCCCGAGCTCAATGAGGATCCTTTACAATTTCTCCACAGCGCATTCAGATGCATCTTCTCTACACTCAGTTTTCAATTTAGTTCCTGGTTCAACTTGCAGGTATTGTTGGTTGTGAAAGCTTTTCAAATTCTGACTGTGGTACCTCTTATGATACCCGACTATTGACCTTGTGCATGATCCTGATGAGTCAGCCCAAATAAAGTGGGTTTCTAATTAAGATCTAAGCAATTGAATATAGAATCTCTTACAGTACTCAAATGAATTTTTGTGATGCTTGCCAATATGGCAAGAGCAACACGAAGCTTCTTTTCCTTCAACACCTCTTCACCGCGACCAGCCATTTAAATCATCCATTCGGATGTATGAGGACCGACTCTCGTCTCTCACTTGAAGGCTACATATTCTATTTCCTTTGTCCAATGATTGCCAGCAGATGCTGGATCTTCCCACGCCGTACAAGTCGAGGCACTTCACGTGATTCACTAGCCAATAAAATGATTGAGCGACAATTTGGTCTGAGTCCGGTGTCTCAAGCCAATTTTAGGAGGTGAATATCAGCGCAACCATTGTTATAGCAATTAAAATTACCTTTGCCACATCCTTGTCCTTATACACATAACCAATAAATTCCTTTCGAGAGAAAAACTCCACTTGTATTGTAGAATTGGTCTCACTCTTCTTGCTCGAGTTCCATGGACTTAAAAATTCGGGTGGGAGGCATTTGCCTGACCACTTTTGACAAATTGTCTCCCTCTTTGTAGTTAAATCATCTATCTCCGTTTGAGTTGCTTCATGAACGACAACCTGATTATAATTTTCTGAAGGTGTTTGGCTATGCCTGCTTTCCATATCTTTGGCCTTACAACAAACATAAGCTAGCTTTTCGATCATCCAAGTGTCTCTTCTTGGGTTACAATCCTTCTCATAAGCGATCCTTTGCATCATCATACGGATAGTTTATTTGCAAAAGTGTAATGTTTGATGAAACCACCTTCCCATATCAGTCCTTAACCCTCTTCACATACCTCATGAGTGTGCCCGGCACCTCACTTGAAAATTACGGAGCTCCGGCACACCTTCCCCCTTTGTTCCTTCAGCCCATTTTCCTTCCAGAGCATGGGTTCTCAGCTTCACTTCGACCAGTACTTCAAGCTTTCCTGTCCTCAAGGCCATTCCAATACTCCTTTGTCATCCACACAAGAGTCCAACATTCCTCTAATTCCAGTGCCCTTTTTACCTTCTTTATCACCCTCTCCCTCTAAATTAGATATACCCACTCCAGTAGGTCCTTCTCTCTCATCTCATCACCCTATGATAACTCGGTCTAAGGATGGAACTTTTAAGCCTAAACTTTTGTTTTCCACTGTTCATCAAGAACCATCAAATGTGTCATTGGCCCGCGATCCTCTATGAAACAACCATGGCCAGATGAGTTTGGGGCTCTCCTCACTCATCAAACTTGGAGCCTTGTTCCTCCTCACAGTGCTCAGCGTGGTACAGTGTAAATGGGTATTTCGAACTAAACTTAAGGCTAATGGTTCACTGGACAAGCATAAGGCTAGGTTGGTAGCCAAAGGATTTCAACAAACACACAGTGTGCTGGAACACAACTTTTAAACCTTAAGTCCGTTGTTAAAGCATCAGAAAGCTATTCGCATAATCTTTACTTGCTATTTGAGGGGTTGGGACATCGACAAATGGATATTAATAATGCATTTTTAAATGAGATTTGCATGAGAGGAATGTTTATATCTAATCGGATAGTTTGTAGACCAAGCAAAGCTTACATATGTGTGTAAGTTGCACAAGGCTTTATATGGCCTAAAGCAAGCTCGTAGAGCATGGTTTGAAACACTTAGAGGAGCTCTCTTGACCTGGGGCTTTCATAATTCTGTTTCAAATACCTCCATCTTCTACTCACACAAACATGGCCGAATGTTGTTGCTTCTGGTATACGTAGATGACATTCTCATCACCGGTGATAGTCAAGCTAATGTTCAACACGTTATTGATGCTCTTCACACTCAGTTTTCTCTAAAAACACTTGATTCGATTACTGCCTCTTGGTTTGAGGTCTGAACTCCCTTAGGTTACTTGAGCCAAGCCAAGTATCTTTTCGCTCAAATGAGCTCTTTACCAAAATCTTGATGGTCTACTCCCCCGTAATGTGGCAACAATGCATCATCTGGCGTTGAGCCTTCTCTGACCTTGATTGACATAGAAACTTCGAATTCAGTGCTCTTGATACCTCACTTTGCTTCATGATAAATATGGCCTTTTGTGTTAACAAACTAGTCTATTCTACAAGCACCTATTGTTTGCTCAATGAATCTTTCAGCGATACAGGTATGTCAAAGGAGCACTTGTCGCGGCACTGTTGTTTAAACCAGCTTCTTTATTCACTACAGAAATTCGGACTCAGTTGAGCGACAAACATGGGCGTAGAAAATGCATGGAGTGGGACTAATAATATTGTTCCTTGGAGGAAATTCCATTGCTTTTTGAGCTCTAGAAAACAAAGGCAGCTGCTTTTTGTTCAGGCATAAGTGAATACAAGGCCACTGTCTAATTGCTGCTGATTTAATGTGGGTTTGACATCTTCTTCAGAAGTTGATATTTCTATTTCTCGACCATGGTGCTATGGAGTGATAACTTGGGAGCACAAGCTAACCTGCAGCCCGGTTTACCATACTGGGAACAAAGTATATTCCAGGCTCGATGTACATTTCATCAGGAATTTAATCTCTAAACACAGACATGTTAGACCAGATCTGACCATTGGTTCTCCACAAGCCTTTGTCATGATCGTTCCGTTGCTTTGTGCTCCAAACTCTATATGTGTTGCATATATGACTGTGAGGGAGCATGTTGACGGTGTTATATCGCCTCCTCAAGACTATCTAACTTTGCTTCATATTCTTGTGTAGTACCTCCATCAGATGATACCTCCTCAGGAATATCGTCCGGTTCATGTTTGTCTCAGGTCACACAATCCACGCCTACCTCGGTCATTACTCTCCTCACCAATTTGTCAACCTAATGGTCCTTATGGTGCACACTCAAAGCACTCCTCCTGTGACTAATGGGTTTATTATAAGTGTTTTGTCCTTATGGCATTACTGTAGAGGCCTATTTTCCAAAATCATTCACGATCTGGTTTCTCTCTCTTCAGTGCTCTCTCTGCCTGATTTTCAACACCTCCTTAAAGAAATTGTAAGAATAGCATCCACATCTCTTAAACAAAACAGGTCAAAGACAAGTTCCACATCCCATACTCACGAATCGCGAGAATCGTTTGATCATGGATTGATAAGCATATCAATCATAAAATGCATTGGTATAATTTTGAAGCTTCGTCATCCCTCGACAAAATTCGGACTAAACATTAATGTTATGGCCATCACCCGCCTTATGCTCCAACTAACATTGCACTTAAACAATGCTTGAGAAACTCAAATACCTCGCCAAATAAAACTTGGATTTCTACCAAGTTTTGCATCTAGAAAATCCCCGTGGGATATATTTCACTTTGAAGCACCGTGACACCAAAGTATCCTGGCTAGAAATAAATTTGCAGCCTTGTTTCCCCAAAAAACGCCAAATTGAAGCCATGGAGTACCACCATGTTCTTTCCGAACACACAACCTTTCCCACCAGTTGATTATCATAACCAGCTCTTGTAAGGTGTTTGTAAATCGGCCAAATTTAGTTTCGACATGTAGAAAAAACAGTGAGTAGAAGGAAATACCATTTGAAATTTCTAATCAAATTTATGAAAAAAAGATAAAATTAAGTACAATTGAGAATAGTTACCAAAACATTCAAACTTTTTTTTCTCTTTTTCAGATGTTATTTACCCTAACAAAAGTTGGCCACATATACTCATAAACCACATTAAATCTAATAATTTATATTTCATTAATTTGATTTGCTTTGATTGATGTTGCTTTCACCATTTTGAGCAACATCTTGCATGATGATCAAACACAATTGTTAGAGACCAATTCAATCTAGAGAACAAAGTAAAGCAATAACTTTGAATTTTTTGATAAATTGATAAAAGTCTCTAAAATAAACCCTGAAGCATTTATTTATACTTGAGTTATAATATGGGTATAATAGGAAATAAACTAATATTCTAAAATAATAATAGGAAAGAAAATAATACACCCAAAATAATAATGGGAAATATAAATAATATCCCAAAAAATAATAGGAAATAAAGATAATATCTCAAAACAACCAAAATAAGAATTTTGGTTGATTTTGTCTAACACCCTAAGTCACAATTAGACATAGAAATTTGTGTTTTTGTAAAGTAGACCTTTCGGCATTGATGGTTTTTTTTTTTTTTTTCACTCTTATGAATGATTACTTTCCCACTATTGGTCTTTGAATTTAGTTGACATAAGACACCATAATCTTTTAACTTTGAGAATATGCTCGATATATTTATTCATTTTATTATCTTTTATTTGAACATAATTTAAAAATGTATCTTATCAACGAAGGTCATATTATTTTCATAATAAATGAAACATCCTAATATCAACTTAGAAAACTAATAATCCTTAAGATCAAGACCATTCATATGCTAATAACATGTACAGCTTTAACAAAAATATTAAAATACTGTAATAATGTTTCCTAAGTACTAAGAAACTAATATTTGTGTATAGTATGAACAACCTGTGCAGATACGTTTCGTTACTTAAAACTTAACCATTTGAATTTGATATGTTTCTTGTTTATTTTTCGAGTTGTCAACTTAAAACATATACTCTTGAAAAAGCTACGAGTTTGCGCAATCTTCATACCAGCGTGGAAATGCTCGCAAACTTGTATGCAAGTTGAGAAAATACTACTTGGGTTAACACCAAAACTTGTCACACCACTTAGGTGTAACATACCCAAAGTTGTCATTCCTTGCATGACCATGAATTTACCTTGTGACATGGCTATGTGGTTGAATACCTATGTAAATTCATATGCATATGAATTGAGATGTGGGTGGAAAGGAAAGATATATTTCTTAAGCCTAATGTCGTTTATGTTCCCATGATCTTTAAGGAGTTACAAAATATTCATTGATGATCAATGAATTGAGATGCTAATTAGTTTTGACAAGAAATTAAAATTGAATGATGTGTAAACTCTATTTTGGGAGTATATGAGGAGTTATAAAACAACTTGTTTAGTTATAAAATTCTCAATATTATTAATGATCTAGATTAACTACTTTAGGCTATAAGTTTGTTTGAAGATTCTTAATTTCCTAAAATTTGCAAGTAGGTGTTAAATTTCAGATAATCATCTTTTGGTATGCTACGTCAATCAAGTAAATATGGTTGAATTTGTTTAGTGAATAACGATGCATCAAAATACATTTTGAGCATTATTTTATAACATGAGTTTTACCTGTTTGATAAAATACATTTGAGGAGTTGTTAAGAGCCTCGTAAGAATGTTGTAATTTTTTGTTTTCATCCCTTGATTATATTCCTCAATTTAAAAACAATGAGGGTCAACTTATATTTATATTCCTCATTGATGGATGTGCATATTGATATTTTAAGTCAAGTGATAAATCATCCCTTAATTAAAAATTGAAGAGAACACCTATGTCTACAAGCCTAGCTCAATTGATTAGAGCATCTATGTTAAAATGGCTGGACATGGGGAGGGAAAGGGTTCAAGTCTAAGTGGAGGCAGTTTACTACATTGTACTACAAAGTTATCTATAAAAAAAAAAAAAAGTACACTGATGTAAAATATGTTATAAGGGACGGAGATATTGGAGGAAGAAGGAAAAAATATGGACGAGAGAATTGTATTTCTTTGGATCATCTCACAAGGTGTAAGTGAGGCCCTTTTATAGGCTTTTGATACATGTATGAGGAAAGTTGAAAGGTACTTCATAATGGTCACCATAAAGTAACCATAATGGCCATTATGTATAGGTTCACGAATCTTCCCGGCATATAAGATGAATCACAAACTTCAAGACACATCAAGTGAATGATACACAAATCTTCAAGGTACGTTGGATGAATCATGAACCTTCCCGAGATTGAAGAGTCTCCTCCACATTCATGAATCTATTTAGTGATGTCCACACTTTTATATTTACAACACTCCCCCATTATTACGTGATGCCCATGCCTCATTAAAAACCTCGCTAGAAAAACCTAGTCCAGGAAAAGAATACATGGCATACACGCTTTTATGTGTTACACTGGCTGCCTCATTAAAAAACCTTTAAATAGAAAAACCCTATGGGAAAAAACTTAGTGAAGGAAAAAGAGTACAACCATTGGTCTTCAGGACCTAATCCTTATGATTGTTTTGAAGTTGCCGCTCCTCCTGAAGACAACAGTCTTCCAAGCCTACGCATTCGAATACCATTAACATATTTTTCAAAAGTAGATGTAGGAAGGGACTTAGTGAACAAATCGGCCAGATTGTCACTAGAGCGAACTTTCTCTACAATAATTGCATCATTATTCTGGAGTTCATGTGGATAAGAGAATCTGGGTGCAATATGTTTTGTCAAATTTAACATACCCATTGCCCATTTGTGTAACACAGGTTGCATTGTCCTCGTAAAGGACTGTGGGGTGTATATCATCTGTCACGATGCCACACAAACCACAAATATGTTGTACCAATGCATGGTCGTAACCATACACATTCTTGTGAAGCCTTATATAAAGCTACAATCTCTAAGTGGTTTGAAGAAGTAGTAACCATAGTTTGTTTATTAGACCTCCATGAAATTGCAAAACCACCATAGAGAAAAACATAACCAGTCTGGGACTTGGCATTATGAGGATCAAACATATAGCCAGCATCCGAGTTGCCCACCAATGTCATATCTTGATTTCTTGTATAAAGTAAACCAAGATCTTGTGAACCTTGAAGATACCGAAAAATATGTTTAATGCCATTCCAATGCCTCCTTGTAGGAGAAGCACTAAACCTTGCTAGCAAGTTTATTGTAAAGGAAATATTAGGCACAGTGCGATGCAAGAGATAAAGCAATGCTCCAATGGCACTCAAGTAAGGAACTTCTGGTCTTAAAATATCTTCAGTATCTTCTTTAGGTCAAAATGGGTCCTTATCCACTTCAAGGGACCAGACAACCATTGGTGTGCTAAGTGGATGAGATTCATCCATATAAAATCGCTCCAAAACCTTCTTCAAGTACATTGATTGGTGTGCTAAGTGGATGAGATTTATCCATATAAAGTCGCTCCAAAACCTTCTTCAAGTACGTTGATTGGTGTATGAAAATTCCTTCAAGGAGGTGCTCAATTTGCAGGTCAAGGCAATACATGGTTTTTCTCAAGTCTTTCATTTCAAACTCCGTCTTTAAGCATGAGCTAGCTTCCTCAATTTCCTTACCTGTTCCAAAAATGTTTATGTCATCAACATAAACTTAGATAATACACAATCCATTAAGTGACTTCTTTATGAATACGTAAGGATATGCACCCTTATTTATATATTCCCTTTTCAGGAGCAATTCACTCAGTCGGTTGTACCACATCCTACCCAATTGTTTTGAAACCATATACCTTTTCAATTTAATGCTATACATGTTGTGATTTTCATTTTCTCTAATCTGGGGAATCTTAAATCCATCAAGGATTTTCATGTAAATATGAGTGTCTAATGACCCATATAAATATGCGGTCACAACATCCATTAATTGCATATCTAAATTCATATTTGCTACTAGAGATATTAAAGTAGCGGGCAATGTGACATCAGAAAGCGAGTCGTTTAATCAAATCAATTCTAGGTCTCTGCGAAAACCCTTAAACAACTAATCTCGCTTTATGTCTAACCACCTCATTATTCTCATTTCTCTTTCATACGAACACCCATTTATATCCTATTGGGATAACATTTTTAGGTGTTTATACTACAAAGCAAAAAAAATGTCTTTTATTTAGCGAGTCAAGCTTAGCCTCAATTCCTTGTTTCCATCTTACCCAGTCTGGGCGCTTCTTGCACTCTACTATTGACTTAGGTTCTGGATCCAAATTATCATTCAAGATAGTAAGAGAAATTATAGAGGCAAATATATTTGTGAATGACTTTAATATTTGTGTACTTAATGTTTCCCTCGTTTTCATGAAATTCATGGAAACTTCTATATTTATATCAACCAAATCCTCATCATTTCCCAAAATATTTTGATCTAGTAGTTCCACAATCCCAACATTATGATTTTTTGGGGCACGTGCAAATGTACTTGGATTGTCATCTTCAAGGCGATCCTCTTTAGGAGTAACTAGAAGTGACAAGGTTTATTTATTGGATTTTTTTTCCCGTGGATTCTTATCTTTCGTATCAATAGGTCTCCCACACTTCCGGCGTTGAGGAGCATCGACAGATATACCTGATCCCTTAGGGACCGCCACTCTTTGTGGTGTGTTTATAACAGGTATATGAGATTTAGACACTCCTTTGTGGTCAATAAATGCATCTAGCAATTACTTGCTAAATATTGCAAGTTAATTATCTTCAGAACTTCTAGTTCAGTCTAACTAGTGCCTAAATCAAAATATTGAAGATCTTTTACATTCCATAAAATTTCTTGACATTCTTTTAATTTTTTATTCTTATCTCCCCCTAATGTCGGGAAATGATCTTCGTCGAATATGCGGTTAGTGTACCGAGCTATAAATTGATCCCCTATTATGGGTTCTAGGTATTTAAGAATAGACGAAGATTCATAGCCAATATATATACCTGAAAGCTTTTCGAAGTTATAAGTCTGATATGGTGGTGGAAATATTGGAACATAGACGACACATCTAAAGATTTGTAGATGGGAAATATTTGGTTATGTGCCACACACTATTTGTAAGGGGGAATAATCATAATATGCAGTAGGTTGTGTTGAATTAAACCATTATAAAACCACATAATGCAACAAAGATGGAGTGAGTTGGAATGTTATAACAACGGTCCTAGCCATTAATTGATGAAAAAAGCAATCAAGGTTTCGAAAAGAAAAGGAGAAAACTTTGAGACCATTCTACAGGTGTGGATGTAAGGAGCGTTTGGATATGCTCCAATTTACGATACCTAATACCGCCCACGCAATAATCAGCGAATGGTTTTTGATGTAGATTCACGAAAGCATTAGCCGACCGGATGGATTAATTAGATAATTAGGGGTGAGTCTAAGTCCAACAAGTTTAGCAATAAACTTGGAAAATACATTATTTCATGTGGATAATAAACACACATGAGTCCACCGAGTGGAAGCATCAATTAGGACCATGAAATATCAAAATAGTCCTGATGCTGGATGAATTGGTCCACATATATATCCATCAATCCATTCAAGGAAAATAGGAGATTCTATTCCAACTTTAGTATGAGGAAGATTACGTCTTATGAGTTTTCCTTTGCACAAGCTTCATGAGTAATTTATTTATAGAAGGGATTACTGCTGACTTGCCATGTGTACCCAAAAGAATTAGTTAAAATCTGGCACATCATGTTTGGCCCAGGATGACCCAATCGCTCATGCCATAATTTGAATGAATATGGGTCTTTAAATTTTAAACTCATCGCAATATTGTGATGAGAATGTTGGATGTATGTATAATACAACCTTGAGGAGAAAGAGGGAAGCTTTTCAACTATTTGCTTCCGACATCCTATTGATCGAGTCATGAGGAGATATTCAATATCAATTTCAATTTTGGTTTCAATGTTAAAACCATTTGATCGGATGTCTTTAAAACTGAGAAGGGTACGTGTGGATTGTGGATGTAGTAGCGCATCATTGATAACCAGTTTTGTACCTCAAACAAGGATTAGTGAAGCTCTTTCGGAGCCCACTATTAAAACATTATCATACGCAATTGTAGTAACACTTCATGTTTTCTTGGTTAAAATGTGAAAGAATTTTCTATCTTTAAGGATAATGTGTATGGTAGCACTATCTTCCAAGCATACAATATCCTCATTCTTCATGGGTTGCTATCCAAAAATTTTGATGCTCTAACAATAAAAAAAAAAAAAAATTGGAAAAATGAAAAACAGAGCATTAAAATAAATCATAACAAACCAAAAAAACTAATAGATGATAATCAAGAGTCAAACCGGATCTCATAAAAACAAACAAAGAACGGACTTAAGAAAGCAAATTGTCTGACATAAACATAAAACACAATCAATCATTATCTCCAAAATCTTCCATATAACTTTCAAGAAATCATCATTATCAACATTCAGGGTCATGTTTGCTTTAGGCAAACTAACATGATGTGATTCACCTTGAGGAGTCTTCCCCTTTTTGTCCTTCTGCATTCTTTGATATGCCTCAACTAAGTGTTTAGGTGTGTAGCATGTGCAAGACCAATGGCCATCGCATCCACACCTATAACAAACTTGCTTATGACCTATAGTTTGCTTATTAGGCATGTTAATAATTTAATTTTAGACATAAGCCATGAGAATTTTATGACTTCAATCATATCACATCAAAAACTCTACTGATCTATCACTTATCTAATTATGTCGTAAGATCCAAATATTCGGTCGGGAATCATCTGATAATAACAAACATACACATATAAAAGCGATCAAAATTCTATCCAGATTGAAAAGTCATGTTGAAAATCAAAAGCACAAATAATATATGTATTCATAAAATTTCAAAAAATACTGTTCATCAGGTAATAGAACACTCGTGTTGATAATGTGTTGTAAAATATGTTATAAGGGACAAAGATATTGGAGAAAGAACGAAAGAAATATGGACAAGATAATTGTATTTCTTCGGATCATCTTACAAGGTGTAAGTGAGGCCCTTTTATAGGCTTCTGATACATGTATCGAGGAAAGCTAAAAGGTGCTTCATAATGATCACTATAAAGAAACCATAATGGCCATTATGTACAAGTTCACGAATCTTCCCGGTATATCAAATGAATCACGAACTTCAAGACACATCAAGTGAATAATACACGAATCTTTAAGATACGTCAGATGAATCTTCAAGGTTCATTGGATAAATCATGAACCTTCCCGAGATTGAAGAGTCTCTTTCACATTCAGGGATCTATTTAGTAATGCTCTCACTTTTATATTTGCAACAAACACCTATAATTGGAAAATCTTAAAATAAATAAAATTTGATATAGCACAATACTTTTGCCTTGAAAATGTTTTGTATACCTCTTCCATGCACACCAAATCTTCGATTTTTTATTTCTTTGTGACTAAAAACCATCAATTTCAAAAGTTAATCATAACAATTAAAACTATATTCGGACTTCATACATTTCGATTTCAAGGGACATTACGATACTACCACTGATAGAAGCACCCATATCATAATGGAGTCTTTGTTATATATATATATATATATATATATATATATATATATATATATATATATATATATATATATATATATATATATATATCTTTCCTTACTTTTTATTTCCTTCCATTTTTCTTTTCCTAATATTTTCCAAGAACCAAACATAACAAGAATATTTTGAAAAATCAAATTGCGTGCTATATAGTCACCAAACTTAATGAAAAAAATTGTCTTGCAGATGCATTGGAATGTAAATACAACTTTGAATCCCAAATGTTTTCCCAATCCCGAAGATTCTATCCCTTGAGGTTTGAATGAATCGAGCCTTAACCCATTCACTTTACGTGCCTTTTGGGGAGAGACGCTGGATGTGCTCCAAAAGGGAATAACCAGTTCAAGTATTTGCATTCATACATAATGTGGTGACAAGATTCAAATGGGAGAAAATGGATCTTACTGAAAAGGTCACTTACAATCCATCACCCATTCCTTCCAAAGGCTTCCCAATTCGCCTTGAACCTCTACAAAATGAGTCTATTTAGGTAGTGTTTGGTTCTTGGAAAGTGCTAAGGAAAAAATATTAAGGAAAATGATTTTTTTTTTTAATGTTTGATTGTCTATGAATAAACCTCAAAGAAAATTAAATATAAATAATTGTTTGAAAACTTACATATTCTTAAATTATTTAATCTTTATATTGATGGGTTAAAATAAATAAAATTTGTTTGAAGTAGAAAAATTATAATAATTATTATAACATGTCTCCGTATAGGATTTAACCAAATTCCATAGACTTAAGATTTGGTAGTTTAAGAATCTATAAATAAAAAGAATAAATATTTTATAAAGGGAGAGCTTTTATAAATGATTATAGCGCTTCCACATAAATCAAGCTTTTTTACGTGAGAATGTTCAACTTCCCTCCTAAACTGCATGCTTATGACGTTTAATTATATATGATTACCACATTTTCTCTTGCATTCATTTTCATCAAAAGAAACATGAAGAATAAAATAAATCCCAACAAGTTGTCATCTTGATGTAGCTCGGCTACGAAGAATAAAAGAAAATGAATAAAGGAAACGGAATGAAATTCTGAATTTTTCAATATTAATCAAGTCTGCTAAAAACAATAACATAAGGTGCTATTTATAAGCACAAACAAAAATCCTAATGGATAATCCCAAAAATCATAATGGATAAATCCAAAAATCCTAATAGATAAATCCAAAAATTACTAATAGATAAATCCAAAAATACTTTCGGATAAATCCAAAAATAAAATTAAGTAAATATTTAATAGTAATAAAATTCATCATTAGTTTAGGCTTCCCTATCTCGTTTAGGAGCTAGATATGGGCCTACTCCATACATCCATTCCTCCGGGTTGAAAGAGCTCGACTTCGAAGAGTGAAAGGAAAGGTAGCAATCCAACAATGAAGAATCCAAATGACGAAGATCATCCTCCTGTATCCAAGTAGCATTAGAATCAGGACAACCATGCCATTTGACAAGAAAAAGACGAAACCCACCATCTCTAGAACTCACGAATTCATCATCAAGGATAGTATCCACCATCTCCTTAGAAAATTGTAACGAAGGCATAGTGGGTGCACCTTTGCTAGCTTCACCTGCAGACACACTAAAAGGCAAAGTAGAAGGCTCAAAAGTGCCTCGGTAAGGTAACAAGTCCTCTACATTGAAAACAAGGCTAATATCCATGTCATTAGGCAAATCAAGAAGATATGCATTAGATCTCAATTTATGAATGATAGAATAAGATGACTCTTGTAAAGTTTTTTAGCGTTTTGGAGATTTTTCGGGACAAATACGAACCATAACATAGTCACCAACATTAAATTCTTTAGATCTCGATGCACATCAACATTGGTTATACTCTCATTACTTAGAGAATTTTCGCTAATCTCGGCATAAGTCATGGATGTGTTTTGCAAAGTTTTCTGCAGGTTCAGATACACGCATGTGAGGTGGTAAAGGAACAAGATCAATAGGTGTGCGGGGTAAGTAGCCATTAACAAACCCAATGACATGAGCACTCATACGATGAAGTGTAATAGTTAATCGACTAAGTGCATCAGCAGCTTTGTTTTCAATACTAGAACGATTATTAATCACAAAAGAATATTCATTCAAAAATTCAACCCACTTAGCATGTCGAGTATTCAATTTCTTTTGTGAGTTTAAATATCTTAAAGCTTGATGGTCAGAAAACAACACAAATTCGATCGCGACAAATAAAACTCTAAAAGCAGCAGACTACGCACTATAGCATAAAACTCTTTTATCATATGTAGAATATCGTCTTTTAGCATCATTGAGTTTTCACTAAAGAAAGCTATAGGTGACCTTCTTGATTCGAAGACACCCACCAATACCTACACTGATGCATCACCAGAAGCAACCTCAAAAACTTTAGTAAAATGGGATATCTCAAAAATGGTGCCTCGATCATTCGACCTTGATTTCTCTAAATGCGACTAAGCGACATTAGACCATTGAAACTCCTTATTTTTTAAACGTCGATGATAGGAGCCATAATAGTACTTTAAATCCTTATAAATCTCCTATAAAAGCTAAATCATGAAAACTCACGAGTCATTGATAGATTGTGGTTCAAGCCCTCCCTAATAACTCTAATCTTTTCGGGATCAATTTGAAAATGCCATGTTCGAGACACAATAAAGCCTAAGAAAAGCACATGGGGTTGCATAAAAGAACACTTCTTAAGGTTAACATAAAGCTTGGCCTCGCGAAGAGTGAGTAAAACCTGTCTTAGGTGTGCTAAATGCTCTTCTTTGGATTGACTATAGATCAATATGTCATCAAAGTAGACCACCAGAAATTTACCAATGAGGGGTTGCAGGACATGGGTCATAACTCTCATGAAAGTGCTAGGAGCATTAGATAAACCAAAAGGCATGACTAACCTACCAAACAAACTACATCTTGTGTTTTAAAATGCGCTTTCCACTCACTCGCCTACCACGAATTTGATGATAACCACTACGCAGTCTATCTTAGAGAACCAACCAGAACCAGCTAACAGTCCAACATATCCTATGCTGTGGATGGGAAATCTATATTTGATCAGGATCTTATTGATGGCTCTACTATCCAATAGACATTCTCCAAGATCCATCTTCTTGTGTCAACAAAGCCGGTACCTATAAGGACTAAGGCTATGCCTAACAAATCCTCTTCTAAAAAATCCTTCATTTACTCATTCAAATTTCATCCTCTCTTTAGGATTCATTCTATAATGTGGGAGGTTAGGCAATTTGAGAACCCTCGAACTAAATCTATAGCATGCTGGATGTCTCTAAAGGTGAAGTTCACTGTGCAACTCATCACCATATCAAACAAAATTCATCTAGTACCTTCATCAAAGAACATCAACAATTGAAGAATCAGGAGGGAACTTTGCCACTAATGCTAAGCACATACGCCTCAAATCCCTCTCAAACCGCTTACATTTAAAATATGCAAACAAAATCTTAATAGATAAATCCAAAAATTACTAATAGATAAACTAAAAATACTATCTGATAAATCCAAAATAAAATTAAATAAATAATTAATAGTAATAAAATTCATTATTTGACTTGGGCTTCTATCCGCTAGCCAGATATAGCCTACTCCATGCCCCATCACATCTTCAAACCAAATCATTGTTACTTCACATCCCATTCTCTAAATACTTATCCACTTTGGTATTCCACTACTTTCTAGAAAACGACAATGTAAAATCTCCATTGCCGAAAAAAATGTCATGTAAATATTATATTTAATTTTTTTTTCCTTTGGCTCCATTTAGAACCCAATACTAGGGAAAGGAAAAAATACTAGAGAAAATGATTTTCTCACATTTGATTTCACTGTAGATCTATAAAATATAATCAAACATTTTTACATATTTTAAAATTTCTTAGTCCTTCTATGAGATGAATGTATAAAACGAGTTTGATTAATTTACTAAGTTTAAACCCTTTTTTTTTTCTTCAAAATTTATTTCCTTTCACTTTTCCTCCTTATTTTCCTCTCTATTTTGTTTCTTTAATACTTTTCGACAAATGGAGTTTCAAATGGAGCGTTAAAGAAAAAGGAAGAGAAACTAATTATGCCATGAAATTGAGAGGATGGTCTTTGAGGGATTTCAACCCACGAACTATGTTTGGAAGACTCCTCAAGTTTTTGCAGAGGATGGTCGTGATTCTTGAGCGTATCGTAATGATAATCATCCCCTACCTTCTTCGTCTGGAGAAATGAAGTAAAGTAAGAGAAAAACAAATATTAATTCATGCTTATAACATAATTATGTATAGAAAATTGATTTGAGGAATTTTGTTATAGGTTTATTCAAACTATTATATATGAATATAATAGTTCTTGCCTACCAATTCAGAAACGAAACTCTAAATAAAATTTTAATTAATTAAAAAAAAATTTGGCCTTAAATGAAGCTCTAAATACAAATTTCACTATCTGGAACAAAAACTTTGATCCATAAAATAGTTGTGGTTATAGGTCCTTTTAAATTTAGTAATCCATTCCTTAAGATAAGGAGGATCTAGATGCTCCAAATTTCATAAAATCAAAATCTTGGGATAGTTAAATACAAATAAATTGAAATGTAATTAAGAAAAGAAAAAAAAAATTTCCTTTTGAATGGCTTGACTGTATCAATTTTTATTTTGAACTGAACATTAATCTTTTAAGCATCTGAACATTTTAAAGTGTATATTTTTTCTATGAATTCTAATAAAAATTTTAACCTTCAATAAAACCTAATATGTAGAAGGCTTACCTTACCTTAGGGAATACAGTTGGAAACTAGAGATGTCTTCTTAAAGAAAGTTTCTATGAAGGTTAGGGTTTAATATGTTTAAAGTTGAAGTTTCTGCTTGATTACATGATCGGGTTTTTTTTTTTTTTTTTTCAGTGTTTCAGATTAGGTTTTTTTATATTAGGGTTTTAAGTCTGTTTATGGTTGTATTCGTGATCAAACTGAATTTATGGAACGACTAAGTTTGTTTTGTTCAAATTCCTGAAGACCATAGTTTTGTACTGGACGGGTTCCTGAAAATTAATTTTGGTTGTACTTTCCTTGATGCAGGCTGTTGATCTGTTGGAGACTATAGGTGTGATCCAGAAAAAGAAGAAGAATTAATTAGTTTTATAACTAATTTGACTTGGCCTTATCATCCTATTATAGATCTGTTGGTATTTCAAAGTTTATTTTTTAAAATCTAAAATAAACGTCCTATTATTTCTTTCTCATAGTTTTTAACCTTTTAAATAACTAATATTTGAATAATTTACTTAATTAACCAAGTTAAAGGAATCTAATTCCCTTTCAAACTGCCTCTCTCTGAAGTGCTTTCAAACACTCCTCTCTCAAGTGCTCCCAAGAACTCTCTCTAACTTTTCAAGTGCTTTCATACCGAACACATTTCTTGGAGGAATATTTTGGTATACGAGTTGCATTGTAACTTACTAAGGGAGTGCACCCGATGTGAGATTTGGTTGTTGAATCCTTGAGATAGAGCGTCGTTCCCTACTGCACTAAGGTTACAAACCGGAGGAAGGGGAATCTACTTTAAGGATAGTGCAATTGCATGCCTTAGTCATCCTAACAGATAAGTTCATCTTACCCAATTGTTCCTAGTTTATTTGTTTTGGGCTAAGTCAAATTCTTTAAATCCTTACACTTACTTATAGACCTTCTAAAAGTGGTATTAGAACCCCAAGACATTAAGTGATAACTTATTAGTACATGTCTAGGAAATGTCTATCAACAAGGCTATAAGAGCTTAAGGCAAGTGGGATATAGCGAACCATTGTGACCCCTCCACTTACTAGAAACTTTCCTAATGTACTTAACACAACTCTTATTACTGTCTTTGTTTCTATCACCCAAAAGAGCAAGTTCAAACAACATGTAAAACCCGAGAAAAATTCAATTTTTATGAAAAAGGGTAAAACGGTAATTTCAGTTGACAACAAAAAATTCTCTAGATCTCGGATGACGAAACGGATTGCGCCGTTAAATTCGTCTAGTGAAATCTAGTGACCTGCAAAGTTTCTCACACCCCCGAGATACCAGAATATTTGCGAATTTTTGATGATAAATCGCCGTTGATTCTGCGGACAAGATTTTTACAAAATCTCTAAGTCGAAATGGCTTGAGTTAAAGTTCATTTAAAATAATTGAATTGGAAAGAAATAAAATCTTTCGGGGAAGAAACGGACCCGAATGAGACAATATAAGTTATGTATCCAAATAATAATAATAATAATAATAATAATAATAGTAATTAAAAAAAAAAGGATAAAAATCATAAAGGGGTGGACTGTGAGTGAGGAGGGACGGAGAGGAGAGAGAGAGATTTTAATTTTTTTTTTCTCTCTTTGTTTCTTTCTTAGATCTATGAAAATCGGACCATAGGTTTTCGTCGGGGTTGAAGGCAAAGTTGATCTACGCGATGAGAGCTACGTCAAGCACTAAATCTTGAGTTTTGGTCAAACTCCACGAGGTAGAGAATTTTCCTACTTGTGTTATTTCTATCCTAAAGATCATGTAATGGCTTGGGATTGTCTTAGAGGCCGTAAAAGGCCGTAAATTTTAGTTCTCAAATTTTTGGACTGAGTATATGAATTTTTAGAAATTTTTGGGATTGTTTTTATTAGCCCGACTTAATTTCGGGACTCAAGTTTAACAGCCTTGGGCTGAATTTAGAGGATCGCTTTAGACAAATTACAATGTAATTTTCAAGACTATTTTCCAACTTTCCTGACTGCCAGGTTTGGTTTGCCCCGGACTCGATGCCTTCGGCGAGTGTTTTGGTATCACAATATTCGGTGATGAACCATGAAGGGACCAAGAGGTGCCCTGTTTTATATGAGTCCGAGATTTGGGCCATTTTGTGTGTTATTACTAGAAAATGAATTGATTGTGTTTGTTAATTAGCCCATGTGAGCTAATTTTGGTGTAATTGATTGTGAATTTGCATAACATGTTTTATGTGATTTAATTATGTTAATATATATGCATGTGAATATATTAGCATGAATGTGTTGGAATTGGCATCATGCATTCCATATGCACTGGGGTAACATAGAAATTAGGTGTGAGTGCATAGTTGAGATCGACACTGTGTTAGGTGTCTGATGGTGTGTCGTGAGTACACGATTGTGGATCAACACCCAACACCGCGTAGGGTGTTGATTAGTGGGCTTGATTAATAAGACAACGTCCAAATGAGTCACACAAGTTAAGAAAATGGAAATGGCTCATTGCATTTCATATGCACTGGGGCACTCTAGAACAATAGGAGTGAGTTCATGAGGTGGTTACTTGAGAGAATTGTTCGGAGGGTTCACCAACAATATTATTTATCGGAGTGTGTCCACTACAACATCGGAGGGTTGTCCATATAATATCAATCGTCGGAGTCTGCCCAATTGATATACATCGGAGTGGTCAGTTCACTCGCTAAAAACAAATACCTTGCTTGGAAATGGTTTTCATCTCAGAATGCATGCTCGAGGGAGTCATGAGAACTCGAGGCGTATGGGTGTAAGAGACCTACCAGATCACCCAAAAGAGGCGCCTCAAAGAAGACACACGGTCATGTTTATCACATAGACTTCGGGTCAGGTGATAGGAGTCGGATCGACTTTAGGATTTGCTGCCCATCGACACTTGTATCGGGTAATGGAGCCATCAGTATTCGATACTGGGTCATTGGTAATACTGACAGCTTGTCACAATTGGTGCATGATGTGAGACGAGTCTCGTGAGTGACTGTGATATATTAATTAATGACATATTGAGTGATGGAGCCGGCGCAGAGCTCGGGTATACGGGCATGGTGAGTCGAGTCTCACTCATGGCATGTAGACATTCAGGTAGACATGTGTATGTTGCACTTGGATGTGTGTTTGATTATGCGACCATTGCATGTGCACTTAGGTGGGGAGTATCCCTTGTAGGAGATTATCACTACTGGCTTTGCTCACCCCGTCGTGGGACCCCCTTCGTGCACAGTCGGTTTAGATGGTCGACCCGCATTTCGACAAAGAAGACATGAAGAAAGCCGACTTGTGGCTTTGATGTTATTATATGACATGTATAAGAATGTTGTAATTTTAATATATGTTTTGAATTAAGAGTAATTTATTAACTCTTTAACTACGTGAGATAGTTGGTTGGATATATTTGTGAGTATTAATGCAGGGGCCCAAGTGGCCATTATTTTACTCGCATTTGGACCCTATGAGGTCATTGTGAATTTTTGGACAGGCTATGTACTTTGGGTAGAGGTCCCCGTACAAAGGAGACTCTGCCCGATTTTCGTGAGTAGTGTCGGGTTACCCAACATTCACGAGTATTCCGCGGGTTGACGGGTTGTCACTGCACTCTGCTGGAAAGGCCACAACCAGACAAAGCATGTGTATATGACTACCTAGTATTTAAGGGACATTGGCTTAGGGCCATTGCTATTGCGGTGAAATTGATATTATCGCTATAGCTTGGTATCGTGAAGTTTAGGTACACGAACACCTAGGAGTTCATGGACGGGTTTAGACCACGCATGCATGGTGTGTTTCGTGTTGTGTTCGGATATGTTCCATACTTGATTTGTGTGGATTGCGGTGTTACATATCATGGCGGAAAACTTATACACGTGTATGATGTATATGGGAAATGTGATTGCGTGGTTGTTGCGCTGAAAAATTATATGCATGGCATAATGTATATAGAAGAAGTGGAATGCTAAGGTTAGGAACTATAACCTTAGGGGTTCTAAAATGAAATGAACCCAGTGTCGAATTTAAGTGAAATAAATAAAAGGAGTTGGTCGCGCAAGAACTCTAGGCGATGAACGGGTCAGTTCATGGTTGTTAAGTCTACTAGTAATTGGCATGTGCATTACTAGTTCGACTGAAATGAGATTAAATAAAGTTTGTTGCCATTTGACATGTGTAGATGGCAAGTCGAGGCCGAGGACGTAGAGGTTGTCCACGAGGTGCTAGTCAAGCACCACCAGTATTTGACCAGCAGGCCTTTGTTGAGGCTGTTGGGTTGGTGTAAAATGCTGCTACTGTATAGGCTAGTGCAGCTGCAGTCAGGGAGGTCCGAAAATCTCCTAGAGATTTTAAGTCACATCATCCTCCGACGTTTATAAAGATCCCTGGCGGGTGGGGCGTGACGAGAATGTATCGAGGCCATGGATATTACCTCCGATGCCCAAGATCTAGCCGCGCTCCGCAAAGGTGAGTCCCAAGTGTGTGGACTAGGTTAAAACCCCAGGATTTAGGAGGAACACAAGGCAGTTCCATGGGCTCTTTATGATCAAGTATTTTCTGACCACTTCTAGACATGCCAAGGCCCAAGAGCTCCTGTAGAAATGGTACAGAAACCATGACAAAGGATGAAGCATACGGCGATTCATTGAGTTGGTATGTTTTGGTGATGACTATGTGGCCACAGATATGACCAAGGTCAGGAGATTTGAGAATGGACTGAAGTTGTCCATTCGGGGCAAGATTGTGGGCCTCCGCCTACAAGATATGGACTCTATGGTCGGGACAGCTCTGGCCATAGAGAGAGATGGAGGGCGCACAAGGCATTCGAGATGCAAGTGCCGGTGGGAAGAGGAAGGAGGATCAACCTTCTTCAAGTTTGGGCTTAGATGTTAAGGCCTCTGGGAAAAGCCATTGTAATGGGTGCAATTCTCCTCAGGATCTAGGTGTGGAGAGTTGGTCAAATATGGTAGATATATCAGGGTTTTAATGTCATTCTTGACATGGATGAGTTGATGTCCATCGGGTTGTCGCGATTGTGACCTGAGGCGGGTTATCATACCCGACATGGTCTGAGTTGTAGAAGGTAGCATATGCATGCGAGTGATGATGCGAATTTCGGGTGGACAAAATTGCTAAAGGGGGGAGGGATCAAAATCAGAAAATTCAATTTTTCAAAAGGGTAAAACAATATTTCGCTGAAAATCGAAAATTCTAGATCTCGATGACGAAACGGATTGCGCCGCTTAATTGGCCTCATGAAATCTAGCGACCTAGAAAAGTTTCGCGAATTCCGAGACAAATAATATTTTACGCACTTCGGGTGATAAATCGCTGACTTTCGTGGACGAGATTTTTACGAAATCCTCGAAGTTTAAAATGACTTGAGTTAAAGTTCATTTAAAATAATTGAATTGAAAAGAAATAAAATCTTTCTGTGGAAGAAACTTAATCTTAATGAGACAATATAAGTTATGTATCCAACAATAATAATAATAATAATAATAATAGTACTAAAAAAGGATAAAATCATAAAGGACGGATTAAAGGGAGGACTTGGACGAAGATGAGAGAGAGAGATTTTAACTTTTTTTTTCCCTCTTCGTTTCTTTCTCATATCTACGAAAATCGGACCGTAGGTTTTCATTGGGGTTGAAGGCAAAGTTGATTTATGCGATGAGAGCTACATGTGGGCACCAAAATCTTGGAGTTTTGTCAAACTCCACGAGGTAGGGAATTTTCCTACTTGTGTTATTTCTATCCTAAAGGTCATGTAATGGCTTGGGATTGTCTTAGAGGTCGAAGGTCAGAATTTCGCCAAATTTTGACTGAGTATAATTTAGAAATTTTCTGATTGTTTTGATACCCGAAGCACTTTGGATCAAGTTTAAATGGGGTCAATAATTTGTGAGATCAAGTTTAGACAATGTGATTGCACTTTCTGGACTATTTTCCAACACCGTTCCGATCGTGGTTTGAGGTTTTTGTTTTGCTCCTGCACTGATGTCTTCGGTTTTCAGGGTGTGTTTTGGCATCACAATATTCTAGCGATGAACCATGAAGGGACCAAGATGTGGCCTGCTTTATATGGGTCCGAGATTTGGGCCATTTTAAAGATTACTAGAAAATGAATTGATTGTGTTTTTACACTTAGCCCATGTGAGCTAATTTTGTGTAATTGATTGTGAATTTGCATAACATGTTTTATGTGATTTAATTATAAATATATATATATATATATATATATATATATATATATATATATGCATGTGAATATATTAGCATGGGAATGTGTTGAATTGCATCATGCATTCCATATGCACTGGGTAACCTAGAAATTAGGTGTGAGTGCATATTGAGATCGCACATCGTGTTAGGTGTTTGATGGTGTGTCGTGAGTAATATTTGCTAGGATCAACACCGCGCAGGTGTTGGATTAGTGGGCTTGATTAATAAGACAACGCCCAAAATGAGTCGCACGGTTAAGAAATGGAAATGGCTCATTGCATTTCATATGCAATCGGGGGCACCTAGAACAATAGGAGCGAGTGCATGAGGTGGTTACTTGAGAGAATTGTCTCTGGAGGGCTGCACCCAACACATATTTCATCTGGAGTGTGTCCACTACAACATCGGAGGGTTGTCCATATAATATCAATCGTCGGAGTCTGCCCAATTGATATACATCGGAGGGTTGTCCACGGTTAAAAACAAATACCTTTGTTTGGAAATGGTTTTCATTCATGGCAGAATGCATGTTTGAGGGAGTCAGTGAGAACTCGAGACGTATGGCGTAAGAGGACCTACAGACAACTCAAAGTTATGTTGCCCAAAGAAGACGCACGTCATGTTTATCACATAGGCTTCGGTTGTGTGATAGAGCCTGGATTGACTTGGGATTTGTTGTCCATTGACACTTCGTATTTGGGTAATGGTTTCTGAGGGCCTCGATACTTAGGTCATTGGTAATACCAAAGGATACTTGTCACAAACTGGGCGTATGCATGTGGACTATCTTGAGTGACCGGATATATTACTCAATGACATATTGAGTGATGGAGTCGACGAGGGCTCTAGACATGGGGCATGGTGAGTTGAGTCTCACTCATGGCATAGACATTCAGGCAGACATGTGTATGTTTCACTTGATGTGTTTCGATTATGCGACCATTGCATGTGCACTTTGGTGGGGAGTAGCCTCGTAGAGATTATCACTACCGGGCTTTCGCTTTCACCTCGTCATGGACCCTTTCGTGCATGTCATGCGCATCATTAACTCGCATTCGACCGCACATGCGACAGTGCCGACTTGTGGCTTTGATGTTATTATATGACATGTATAAGGAATGTTGTAATTTTATTATATGTTTTGAATTAAGAGTAATTTATAAACCTGAACTACGTGAGATGGGCCAAGTTGGATATATTTGTGAGTATTGATGCAGGGGCCCAAGTGGCCATTATTTTACTCGCATTTGGACCCTGTGAGGTCATTGTGAATTTTGGGACAGGTTATGTACTTTGGGTAGAGCTCCCCGTACAAAGGAGACTCTCGCACTTCGTGTGAGTAGTGTCGTGGCTACCACATTCACGAGCACTCGCCGCTGACGGGTTGTCACCGCACTCGGTTCAGCTGCCACACAACATGATTAGCTTGCTAAGTTTGATTATAGGCTTTCAAAGAGGTTGTTGAGCTTACTAAGTTTGCTTCTCAGTTTTAAAATTGGTTTCCCGCAGTACTTGTGTACTAGTTCACGTGCTTATAGCCGACTCAACTGCATTATTCCTAGTGGAGTCCCAAGATTTTTGTTCTTTTATAAAGAAATGATTTGTTCCCTTATTTATAATTTTAACAATTATTCCTTGTTTGAAGTAAATGTACAACTTACTTCGGAATCATAAAATGTTAACCTCATAATTACCTAGATATGTCTCCCACATACCTGTTGTGACATATAAATGGGATAGGGAAGGTATTGCTTGACCCCACCGGCGTCTTGGGTTTGGAATTCTTGAACTCGCCCCACTAGAGTTTAGGACAACAATGTAATAGGTATTAAGTGTTGGGTTTAGAATTGACACCATCTTTGTCCCCAGTTCTTCATAACAAGATGTCTACTTCGAAGTTCATGTTTGATGAAGATTTGAAGGTTTAAAAATGAAGTCCTTGGACAGAGTCGAGACTATGTTCGAATTGAGTAAGGACTCGAATCAGTTCTGAATTCTTAAAGCCCAAGGTACCTAGAAGGAAGAAATTGAAGAGGCGTAGGACTTCTCTTGATCCTATGGATAATGTTAGGGGTGGCAATTCGTGTTCACGAGCCATGTCAATAACAGGTTTTCTATAGTTTTCGCCAACCCAAACACGACATGGATAATAAATGGGTCAAAATTACCAAATTCAAATACGACCCATTTAGCAATTGTGTAACACGATTAGACACATGTAACTCGTTTATTAATTTAGTATTTTAAAATAATATAAATTATAACTAATTCATTACTATTTAATACAAATAATATATATAATGGGTAAATCTAAGTTAAATATTAATTAACATAATAATTAAATGGGTCAATACGGGTCACGTGTTATGTATATTGATAAGAATATAACCCGTTTATTAAATGGGTTATACGGGTCAACACGAATTTGACCTAGACAAGATTATACTCAATCCAAACCCGTAAAAATCATGTCGAGTTCACGGGTCATGTCAAATTTTGCTAGCCCTAGATAATGTTAAAGGTCAGAAAATACACCTAGGAGATAATCTCTCAGATGAAGTTGGAACACAAGTAGGACTCCAATCTAAAGAGGATTGCTTACTGCCTAAGTATACTAATTTATGTTGTGACGGCCTAAAGATAATTTCCGTAAAGGGATAATGTTGAAATTCATAATTAGATAATGCGACGCTTTGTCACATGCCAAAGTCACGTGATCTGGTGCAACAAAAAGGAACCTACTCAATCTAGGACTATGCATGTGGTTTGAAGCAACAAGAATCATCATGTGTAACGGGAGTTAGAACAAGCATAGGATTCCTCTTGTCTCTCGACTTTTAGGAAGAAGCATTAGGATAAACTAGTATTTATCAGCATCCTACAGATCGTGGAAAGCTCTCCAATCTAATAATCCAAACTATCAAAGTAGATTTGCATCATATTGGGTTTAGAATTGTCAATATCTTTGTCTCCAATATTCTACAAGATGATGGCTACTTAGAAGATGAAATTTGAGGAAGATTTGATGGGTTAAACATCTTATCCCTGGAAGAACTAGAAGTAAGTTCAGACTAAGGTCATGCCATAGTGCACGGACGCTCTAGACTTTGGATGTTTGGACTAGAGTGAAAGCTGTAAAACCCGGGAAAATTAGAAATTTTATTGAAAAATGGAAAAAATAATAAAATTTCAAGAATGGTTCAGGGTAGCATGGAAAATTCTCTAGATCTCGGATGATGAAACGGATTTCACCGTTGGATTCATATCGAAAAATCTAGTTACGTAGAAAATTTTCGTTGAATTCTGATAAAGTCGGATTTTTCACGATTTTCGAGGTAACGGGCTTCTAATGATTCCCTGGGATGAGATTTTTAAGAGAATATCGAGAGTTAGAAAATAACTCGAGTTAAGTTCATTTGAAGTAAATTGAACTTGAACTTGGACGAAAATGAATTGTTTCGGGGTGGGAACGGATCTGAGTGAGGATCGCGTGACACGTGGCACCATGAGAGCCACTTATCAAACTTAACTTAAAATAAGTTAAAATAAAAGAAAAAGAAAAGAAAGAAAGGGGAGAAAGGAGGAGAAAACATAGAGAAAGGAGAGTAGAGAGAGATGAGAGAGAAACTCTGACTTCTATCTAAGATCTACGGAGCTTGGGTGGTTGTCTCGCGTCGGGCCAAGAACAAAAGTTCATCTACTCGACAAGGGCTACTCATGGGTACCAAAAACACGAGATTTCACCGGGGATTCAAGCGAGGAGTTCGGGAAATCAAAGGTTTCGGGTTTAGGAAGTGTCCATGGGACTTCCTAGAGTTTCTTCTACGTTCCTAGAGTTTCTTCTACGCTCTAAGAGGTAGGGATTCTTCCTATAGTTTATTTTCCATTCTAGGGGCTGTTTGGTTGAGTTTTAATGCCCTAAGGGGCTGTTTGGCAAAATAATGGGTTATGAGAATAGTGCCCTGTTTTGACCCTATATAATGTCCAGTTTTCGGGGCTAATTTTCTGTTAGAAAAAGGGCGAATTTGGACTAGTATCCTTCAAGGAAATTGTAGCCCTATCTGAGAAATTGATGTTATACTTTTGAATCACCCAAATCGGACCTCTATAACTCAAGTTATGGTCCGTTTCCCGGGACTGCTCCAAGCTACCCTGTTTTGGCCAAACCTACTGTCCAGGTTTTTGGGACTGCTTTTTGGCTGGGAAAAAGCAAAAATTTGAACTAGCATCCTTCAAGGAACTTGTAGAAATATCTGAGAACTTGATGTTAGGCTATTGAATCACCCAAATCGGATCTTTATATCTCAAGTTATGATATGTTTTTCGGGACTGCTACAACTTCGGCTATTTAATGATTTGTGTCCAGATTTTTGCCACAATTGGTAAATGATTGTAGTATATCATTGCTTGAATTGAGTGATATAATGGTTGAAATTGTGTGGAAGTCAAATTCTGTGTGTTCTAATGGTCTATTTATGATGTTTGTATGAATGAGCATTACATCGCTTATTGTAGGCCAGTTGTGACATGTCTTATCACAATTCAAATTTAGAGGTTGATGGATGTCTCTACTGTAGTAGTAGTGACTTATGATGTCAATGTATGCGTATTGATATGATGGCATGAATTGTATGATATACTTGGAATTTGTATGCTTTTTGATATAAATGTTCAAATGATGCGTGGGTAATTATGCATGAGTAGGCATGCACATATAGCACTCATCATATATGTAGCATGGTATGAATGAGCAATGGCATGATTGCATTGCATTATGCTCTAGGACATCACATGACATGGGTATGAGTGCATGGTAGAGATCGACAATATGTTTGGTGTTTGATGGTGGGCTCGGTAACATGGGACAACTTCCAAAATGAGTCTCACGGTTTTAAAAATGAAAAAAATGTGTGTTGGGCAAAGCAAGTTTTGGTAGATCCCCCCCAGGGTGAAAGACCCGGCATTCGCAGTTAGACATGATCACCGGCGATGAAAGACCGTAAAAATATTGGAAAGGCGTGCGGCATCCTGCGGTGTAAACCCGAAAATCCGTAGCCCACAAATGCACAAACACACGAAAATTGGGAAATGCAAGTTCATATCGGGAATCGTCTAATGGATTTTGATTTATAAAATAAAAATATTTTGCTTTGAAAAATAGTCATTGATGGAACATAATGACGGTTCGGTTTTTCACACTCGGCATATGCCTGTTTGAGGGAGTCGGTGAGGACTCGGGACATGGGATAGGGTGAGTCACATTCTCATCCATGACATGTAGACATTTGAATAGGAATGTGTGTTTTTACTTGAATGTGTGGTTTGCTATCAAGATGTGCACTTAGGGCGGGAGTAGCCTTGTAGAAATTATTCTCTATCAGTATCGCTTCACCCTTGTCAAGGGACCCTTTCGTATAAGGAGTGTATAGGGAGACAGCGCTTTGACAACGCCGTGAATATGAAGAAGGTCGGTGTGTGGCCTTGATATTACCTTTAAAAGTAAGCCAGAGTAAAAGAATTGTAACTGGGGTTCTTTAGGACTATCACCTAAATAGCTCCGCATGTAATTATGGAAAGAGGGTCAGTGGTCGATTCCTACTTAACCGTAATTATGTTTTATTTACATATTTTAGATTTAAATGTGAATGAATGGGTCCCGGTAAAGGGATGTATATTGGGGATATGGACAGATAGACCCTCTATGGTAATTACTACTTCTATTGAGACCCTGGATGGTTATGGTTATACTGTTATACAGGTTGTATGTTAGGTAAAGCTCCCCGAACAAAGGAGACTCTGCCCGTTTTTTGTGAAATATGGATCCCAATAAATGGGACACAATAGTGTGGTATCGGGGTCACAAGAAATCCACAAGAATTCCATGGGTTAACGGGTTATCAACTGGACCCTCGGGTTTTGGGGTGTCACACAACTTGTTATCAGAGCTTAGGTAAACGATTACCTAGGGAGCTCTAATGTGGGTATCCACAAGTATGGTCCTGATACTAGCTCGTCTTAGCTAAGTATCAAGAGTTTAGGTACACGAGTACCGAGGGCTGATAGGCATGCGTCTAGATCATGCATTATTGTGTGTTGCGTGTTTTGTGCTTAACATGTTGTGTGATATGTGTGGTGATTTGTGTGAATAAAATACACAGTGGATTGTATATGGAACACTAGGGTTAGAAAACATAACCTTAGGGGTTCGAAAAACAAAATGAGCATGATAGTTCGAGAATTGATGTGTATTAATGTTTGGCATTATGCATCATTAAGGAAAAAGGGATGAACGGTGTAGTTCATGATGCTAAACTCTATTAGTGGTTGGCATGTGCAGTACTGTTTAAATTGAGATATAAATTTAGAATTCTATTGCTATCTGACACGTGTAGATGGCTAGTAGAGGGAGAGGACGCCGGGGTGGTGGGCGGAGTAATAACCCACGACCACCGTCTTTGGACTAATAGACCTTCATAGAGGCAGTTGTTGCTGCAACTGCTACCCTTATGCATGTAGGTGTTGTTGTTGCTACCATCGCACAAGCTAGTGCAATTGGGAACCAAGGGGGGTCAAGTAACCTCTAGAGATTCGAGGCCATGATCCTCCGGCCCTCAAAGGGGGAAGAGACCCGATGGTGGCGGGTCATTATTTCCGACTAGTCAGAAAGGATACGGGCGCTAGTGATAGGAGGAAGGAGAGCCAACCTTCTTCTAGCTCCAGGAAGAAGCAAAAGACTTCTACTTGGCACGGATCTCAGGGACAAGGCCGTGGCCACCAGGACCAAAGCTAAGGTCAATCATTCAAGGGTGGGAGACACTTCAGGGCTCCTTGCCAGTTAGGGCAAAGAGCGTGTTTCCATTGTCACTTTCCTGGACACTTTAAATGAGAGTGCCCTCAGAGGCAGGGACCCTAGAGTTATGGGATGTTGGATACAGAAAGGTGCGACAATTATATAAGGTTTTAAGCCCCTCAGCTCATGTTTTGCTTTCATTTTTTATAGAATAGGTGTTTTTTACCCTTTCTACCGTTTTTATGCGTGTGCAAGTTATTCGATGTCCCGTGCACATTTTCATAGCGATTTTGTTCCAGTGGACAATTGTATATCATCGTTGTCAATCTCAGACAGCGCTCGGGAGGCCGTGGTTCTAAAGTGAAGAGGGCAGGCTGTGGAGACGATTAGTGTGCAGGTGATACCACATGGACAAATCTGAGTACCCCACATGCAATGAGGAACCTTTGGAGCAATGAATGGAATTTTTCCAAATATAGTAGTACCGATTACTTGAGTATTTGTTAGTACCCGGTGGACTTTTGAATGCTTGGTACCACGCTAAGCGGTATTAGTGCAGAACATGTGATCTTTGCGGCGGGATTTGAGCGAATTTCGATCTTTGTGCAGGCACACACTTGTCTTCGATCCCGCCGAGATCACTAATGAGGATTGTATTTAAGCCCACTTTAGGGCAGAATTGAGAGATTTTGGATTCTAGGGTTTGGCTCTAACCTTTGGAGTGTTTTCTCATATTTTTGTAGTGTTTTCTAGAGTAGAGTAGCTAGTTTTCTTCTGATTCTGAGTTTTTAAGCATTTGTAATCTTTCAGTTGGTCTTATAACTTGGTATTCATTGAGAGACTCTGCGTTTTTTATATCTCAACCTCGCAATTGAATGTTATTTCTCAATTCACGTTTACTAATAGTTTTCTAGCAATTATGAATCAATTCTCAGCTTTAATGGAGTTCTAAACCTCCATGATAGGATTCTAACGGTGGAAACTCACCCCTTTCAAGGTAACAACCCTCAATCCCCCTTTTCTGCTTCAATGGGATTTGTATGATATTAAACACTTGCAAAATTCTTATAAAACCTTAGTTTGGCGTCTTCTTGACAACATGTGAATGAGATATTCTTGGTACACGTTGTACTTGATCTCAAATGCAAACTAAGAGTCCAAACAAATTGTCTGAGCAAGCGTTTGATAACGTTCAATTATTCTTTGTCTTACAAAATCTTTTAAAGTTAAATCCCCCATCAAAGACCAATCATCAATGGCTCCAAGATGAGATTGTAAGTGAGAGGTGGGTTTTACCTAGTTGGTGGTGAGTGAAAACCTTAGAATCCTATCATTCGCCCTTCTCGTTTTACAATAGTTTAAGTCAATTCGTTATTAAATAAATCAATCAAAACCCCCAAGATTTTACTTTAATCGCATATTCATTGGAAAGAAATCCCTAAGGATCATCTAGGAAACCACTCCCTATGGAAATGACCTGTGGACTCCCACAGTATTATAATGTTTGACGACATCAGTTCCTATGCTTGGGAATAATTTCAGCACACGAAATAGACGAAGAATTTTTAGCGCTGTTGTCAAGGAGTGGCGAGCACTCTAGTCGATCCAGAGAGAGCTAGTGGTAATTTGCAGAATTATTACAATTCAGTCACGTTCTCTATTTGATTTTAATTATTTTGTAGATAATAGAAGTGGATCTTGTCGGTTAAGGGTAATACTAGTGCATGTCGGTTCAGGCTCGTGACAACTGACGCCGACTTATGAAGTTATACCTCAGGTATCACAAGAAGAGTCTGATGGAAGCGTTTGTTCAAAGGAACCTTAATCCTCAGGTGAACATCAGGAATCAGCAAACTCTTTTTTTAATTCAAATGACCAGGATTTACTGTGTGGCTCCCACAAAGACCTATGAACCTCCACGTGAGGAGATGGTGTTGCACCACCGGCAACCCGTGGCGGAGGGAAATGTTATTCAACCAAAATCAATATCGAGCTCCTTTACCCCGATGTGGAAAGAACCCTTCGAGATTACGCAGCATAAAGAACCGTAACAAACACATGTATTCGCCTACGGCTAATCAATTCCCTTATGAAGTCGGAGATGATTCGTCTTCCTTGTGTATCAGGGTGATTAAGGGAACCCCTACTCATTCATGAGAGATTTGAGGATGTTTGCGGTGCTTTCCCTTTCCAAGGGATGCCTTCATATAATTGTATGATTTTATTCCCATTCTCTCGAAGGAAAAGGCTAAAATATGGTTCACTCTCTTGCTCCCAATTCAATTTTACTTGGGAGACATGCGAAAATGAATTTCTAAATAAATTCTCCTCATACCCGTACTAATGCACTCTAATGTGAGCAATCGAAAACTTCACGAAAAGCGAGTGTGAACCTTTGCTGTGTATAGGAAGACCTAAGGACCTCATCCATGCTCTCTCCTACGTCATGGTTGGATGTTGGACAAATTGTTGCATATTTTCACCAAGGACTTTCCTTGAATAACAAAACTGATATATCAATGATGTGTGCGGGGGAGTTATATGAAAAGCTAAGGGTAGTGCGATTTTGTCTGATAAGCGAGGAAAATGCTCGGACTGATAATACATACTAGAATCTTGCTAAAGTGAATAGTACACCTACGGGAGGAGAATTATCACTTAAGAGAATGATGACACACCCAATCGAAATTAGCTAATTTAACTAGGAAGTTAGAGACCCTTTGAATTGTAAGTGAGATGGGAGTTCTTCACATTTTCCCAGTACCTTCGGTGCTTATGGGATCTAGAGTAGAGGAGTCATGCATCATTTGAGATGACCCCACTCATTCAACCATTAGTGCCTAACCTTCCTCAAATTGAGGAGCAATCCTAATAGGCAGCTAATGCTGCTAATTACCGGGAAGCCATGATTCATATTACTACAAACATAATCCCGGGAGTAGGGTAAGCACCGAATTTTAGTTGGAAGAATGAGGGAGGCCAAAACCATTTTCAAATAACAAGACAGAACTTTGAAACCAAGGCTTTCAAATCAAGCCCCTCGATTCCCAAAATCAAGGTCCTCGAAGTTTCTGCGAATCCTAACGAGGTTTTCACTTTCTTCTCGATGAGGTCAAAATCAGGCTTTACCAACCTCCACATAAGGGAAGTTTGGAGGACATTATGACACAATTTGTTCAGGCTCAACAATCAACTAACACTGAATTTCAAACTGCCTTAAATGATGTGAGATCCCAAATCACTAAGTTGACCTCTTCTATGGGCAATTTCAAACGAGAAAAGGGAAACTCCGCTACCGGATAAATCAAAGCCCTAGGTCGAAAATAGTGTTTAAAGATCTCAAGTCTTAGCTGATGTAACCTTTGAACATTGCAAGAATTTGTCACCACTCTTGAAATGGAAAAACAATTAGTCAAACCATTCAGTGAAAATTGTCTAAAAGAAAAACTGACAAAGATGTGAAAATGAACCAGGGATGAGTGGGTGTAATGACCTCATGTTCAGGACAGATGTTGTTGACATTGAGCCAAGAAAAGATAAAACTTCCCATGTCCCCACACTCCATACCCTCCTTAGGTTGAGAGCCCTAAGAAAGTGAACAATCCTCTGAAATCTATAAGTTTGTTCAAACGGGTTAAGGTAAACATCCCTTGTTGGATGTGTTAAGAAAATTACATGTATGCAAAGTTTTGAAAGACACATTGCACTATGAAAAGAAAGTTAGGTGTCAATAAGGATACATTCATTACTGAACAGTCCACCTCCTTGATTAGGAACAACTTGCCCCCAAAATATAAAGACCCAGGAAGCCCCACCATTTCCATAGTGGTGGGAAATTCGAAATTGGGACATGCTCTAGTGGACTTGGGAGCAAGTGTTAATTTGTTGTCATACTCGATATATGTTGAGCTAGGGTTAGGAGAGTTAGAATCGGCTAATATCACCTTGACTAGTGGCATTAGTGTGAAAATTCCTGGGGATGGTGAAGGATGTATTGGTGCAGATAGGCGGGTTCTACTTTCCTGGATTTTGTTCTTGACTCGACTTTTGTGGTGAATCAGAGGGACTCGGTTCCGGTGATTCTTGGCCCCTTTATGATGCCATCATGCCGTGGGGAGGACTAATAGCGTTATCTTTTGGTAGCATAGTGATCATTTGGAACCATCTTGGTATTTATCAAGGAGATGAGGACGATGGGGATGTTTGGCAAGAGTAAACATGATAAATACGTGCAGCATTAGAGCTGTAGATCATGTTTCATATGATGACTCCAGCCTACTCCAAGTCTTGTCTAGTTAGCCCCGAAGTTGTGTTGGGAGGGTAACCACATCGAGCTGAGTTGCTCATAATTGAGCCTGATGGGAGTAATGGAAGCAAAATGGAATTTGACCTGCCTAGTTTGAAAAATTGCCACCAATTGACGACAGAGTATTACCTTTGGAAGAGAAACCACCTAAGATTGAGTTGAAACCCTTACCATCGCATCTCAAGTATGCATTCCTAGGGGTAGAAGAAACTTTCCCGGTAATCACATCCTCCTCTTTAGAGTCATATCAAGAGAATAAACTTTTGGAGATATTGAGAACCCACAAAACTTCCATAGGATGGACAGTGCGAGATATTAAGGAATTAACCCCTTGGTTGCACACCTGAGATTCTTGGAAGAGGATGTCAAACCCTCTAGGCGACCGTAGTGACGGTGAACCGGTCGTGAAAGAAGTTGTCAAGAAATAGGTCTTAAAGCTACTTTGGATGTAGATATTATTTACCCCATCTTGAGATATAAGTGGGTCGATCCAACAAGTAGTTTCTAAGAAATGCAGGGTCCTTGTGGTAGAAAATGAACCACGACCAGGCCTAATTCCACTCGGGTCACTATGAGTTAGAGGGTGTATATAGACTATGGGAAACTTAATGCGCCTTTAGGAAAGATCATTTCCTCCACCTTTTGTGGATCAAATGTTAGAGAGGGGATTCTCCGGGGCATGAATTCTATTGTTTTTCTAGATGGAGTACTAAGAATTTTAATCACATTGAGTAAACCACACAGAAGATCAATAGAAAACCACGATTCACACTGCCGCTTAGCACATTTCCTTTGGAAAATGCCTTTCGAATTATGTAATGCACCGGGAACCTTCCGGCTGATTGCATGATGGGGATTTAGTGATATGGTGGAGCATTTCTTGGGATTTTCATGGGCCCCGATTCTCTGTTTGGAGATTCATATGAGGATATCACGGGAGAATTTATGGAAATCCCCAGAAAGGTGTCATAGGAAGAATTTAGTAACTAAATTGGGGAAGTGTCACGTCATGGTGACACAGGGATTAATGTTGGTTACATAGTGTCGACGGAAGGAATGAGGTAGATAAAGCAAAGTTCGGTTGATCTCCAGATTTACCCACCTAAGTGTGGCTCAGGATATACGGTCATTTCTTGGGTCATGCGAGGATTTTTTTATAGAGTTCATAGGAATTTCGTTCCACTCGACAACCCCGACAATTTACCTACGGAAAATGCTGTAGGTAATATAAAAATTTCCGTCGGTAATTAAATTTACCTACGGAATACCGACAACAATATTTTGTTGGTTGTTGTGGCGTAGGTAAATAAATTATCGACATAATTTTTTATCCGTAGGTAAATTACGTACGGAAATTCCATCGGTAAATTATGGAAAAGTTGAGTATATCTACAAAGTGGGGGATGAAATACCGACAAAATTCCATAGGTAATCTGTCGGTAATTTACCTACGGAAAGTCCGTTGGTATTTTTTTGGTGAGTTTGTAGGGTATCCGTCAGTAATTGACAACCACTTTTATAGGCATTCCGTCGATATTCTATCGGTAATTTGCTACCACTTTTATAGGCATTCCGTGGTTATTTTATCGATAATTGGCTACGAATTTTGTGGGTGATTTTGTAGGTAATTCGTCGGTAATTGATGACGACTTTTGTAAGTATTCCGTCGATAAATTGTCGATCCTTTGTCGGTATTTAGTCGGTGATTTTGTAGGTAATCCGTCAGTAATTAGTAGATTATTCGCACGTAGAGTATGCCATGTCGGTAAATTGTAGAGTAAATATAAAAATATATTTATATTTTTACTACTATAATTTGGCTCTTAAAACATAATTAAAACACATTTTATGATTCTCATAAAAGCAAATTTATATATAACAATCATGCCTAATAATATAAAATTGACATATTCCAATAACAAAAAAGAGAAGAACAATATTCTGGATAGGTCAAATGTATTAAAAAAAGTACCTAAATATTTCGAAAGTATTAAACAAAGTACCTAAATAGTTAAAAAGTATTCAAGCTAAAAAAGTACTTAAAACAGTTCACTATTGTATAGATAAATTAGCATCATCAGAGGTGTGATCATGCTTCAGTATCGTGCTCGTTATCGTAGTCATCGCGAAGGTTGATTGTATGGTACTAGTGCTTGTCCACTTTTGAACATTTCATCCAAAGCCCAGCAATAGTTGTCGGTCTCGCAGATCTCTAATCATTAAATCTTGATCATTAATCATGTGTTATAGTTGCTGAAGTACCTCCGCTTTTGTTGAGAAACATCAAATGCTAATGTGGAAGAAGAGGTAGAGCTAAAATCCTTAATATTGTGCTTTGTGAGCGAGCCCATAAACTAGACCTTTTTATCCACACAGCATCTAGAAACATATTATTTTCATCTATTGTTTCCATTGTTTTTGTGTCGATTGCTCTCGCTTAGCCTCGATAGCATCCCTCTGAATACATAAACATAATATTCAATTGTAGCTATCTGACTAAATGAAGATTGGAGCATAATATGTTAAGTGATAGAATAATTTACATTAACATCTTTGGACTTTTCATTAATGAAAGTCTTGCCATCACCATTTTTTGTATGTGTGTGAACAAATAACTCCGGAGCAGTGGGTGGTCGACCTAGTTTTCTAGCCTACAAATGTAGAGACAATTCAATTAAATTAAGAACTAAAGATAATTGAAAAAAGAAATAAGCATAACTATGCATATACGTACATATATAGTGTACATATACATACTAAGCATTAAAAAATTAAAAATGATACTGAATCGATAAAGGTACAGGTGTTAAAATTTGCTAGGAATTGTCCTTTTCTGCATATTCATAAATTTGGCATGTCGAAGAATCTGATTGTATATTTATATCTGATAAGAAAATCTCAAGATGATTGCAAGTAAAATTTAAAAGATAAGGTTCATTCTCTGAGTTTAGGATTTCCTTTTTAAAAGAAGATAAGTCTTCGACATGGGTAAATGCCATGCCTTGAAAATGGGTTAATGATCATAAGCGTCTGACTAGTCACTGGCATGCTGATTTAGAATGATCCCATTTTTATGTTAATAACATTGAACTTTTTTTTTTTTAATAACTGCGGATGTTCGAACCAACTTGAGTGCACCTTGACTAATCCCACAGGGCCATGAAGTTAATGGCCGGTTAAACCTCCAGTGACCCTGAGGGGCCTCGAACTAGTAACCATTGGGTTAAACCTCAAGACCTTAAACCAACTTAACTACCCGTCAAAGTTATGCTGAACTTAATTTTTTTGATAGGTAATAATGTTGAACTTAATAATCATTGCCATAACATATAACAAAAAGAACTACAACAAACAAAACAATAACCGGAAAAATAAACTTGAAAAAACTAAGTTCCTTGACCGGGTTATATACAATTTTTATGAGTGTAGGCTAGCTTCTGGCAAGATTTGGGGGACGATACCATTAGGGTGAGGCTGGAGTCATGTGATAGGCATCTATAGTGAAGCTTACACCCAGAAATTCTGCATAAATTTTTGCACCTCTTTTCTGGAAAATGAGAAAGAAATTATTAAATAGCCAAGAAATAATAAGACTAAGGCTTCCTAAAAGACACCAGACAAAAAAAAAAAAAAAACAGAATACTCATCACAACATACTAGAATGATCAAGTGCTACCATAGTTAGTAAACAACAAAAGAAGGTATGACATCAAAAGCAAATGTGTTGAAGAAGGTATGAGTGGCAACAGGTAACAACAAGATTAAGGAGCTCTTTTATGTAAGACAATTGAGAAGGAGCAACCCAGGGAAATGGAGGCATTTATAAGTTGTGATTAGATAAAGTTGAACCTCTTCATGAACAAATGGATAGGACATAGCTTTCAGGTTAATCTTTGTGAGAAAAGACACCAAGACCTGACATTTAAGAAAGGACATTGTTCTCGGTAGAAAACATAGGCGGCTACGTTAGGTTAGTCTCCACTCCATCTAGGATTCTTTTCCTTCTCTCTTTATCACTACAAAGAAATTCCTGATTTCTTGACAAAATTAAACCAGTTAAATTGTTGGTAATTCACCGAAATGAATATCGATGAGGAGACAAAGCATATTTTTTTCCACATTTTGCTATCATTCACCCAGAATAAAGGAATACCTCACAGGAAAATTGCAAGCGGAAGTGTTCCGTAGGTAATTTTCACGCTGTATGTAGGCGCCAACTTTTAGGTACCATTTCTGCAGACCAAGGAATACCTCGGAAAGTACGGCGGAAGTGTTCGTAGGTAATTTCGCGCTATATAGGCACCCGGCTTTAGGTGCCATTTGCAGGCCAGGGAATACCTACGGAAAATTACCGCGGAAGTGTTAAGTGGGTAATTTTCCATTCTGGAAGCGGAATACCTACGGAAGTACGTGGAAGTGTTAGTAGGTAATTTCATTATAACGAGGTGCCTGCAGACATTCTGAAACGAGGAGATTTAAGGTAGGTAAATTATCTTTGATGCTTTTTTTGAAATATTTATCTTTAATGCTTGATATTATTATTAAATGTAAGTGTAATTATAATAATATTTTAAATTTTATAAAAATTAAGAAATAACTTTAATGTTTAAACCTAATATATCCAAAAGTGGAAATTAATTATTTTATTCTAACTTGATATATATATATATATATATATATATATACTTATTTTACGATTAATATAACAAGTTGATGAATGATATATATAATATTTTCAATTTATCTAACATTTAGTCATTGTTGCTTGCAGTGGATCCTCCATGTTTCCCGAGTTCCAAGGTGCGAGTTCCAAAACCCCTTGAATGCATATTTTCTTGATTTTGGTAAACTAAAAATGCAAGCCAGAGACTTCAGTAGGTAAAGTGCAGATGATTACCTACGGGTTTATTTATTGCGTCCCCATTTTGTAGATTTCCCTCAACTTTTACCACTTTCACAATTTACCGGCGAATTTCCGTGGGTATTTACCTACGGGTTGATTTTCCGTCGGTAATTTGTTACCTACGCCACAACAACCTCACGAAATATAGTTGTCGATATTCGTAGGTCAATTCTAATCTGAGACTCTAACTTTGTTTTCTTTTTCCCTAACACTAGAGTATATATATGCCTTTTCCTCCTTTGTAAGTGTAAAATCTCAGGAATTCCTTTTCTCTCAACAACTACCAAAATAGAAGACATGAGTTGACACTCGGTAGTTGGAATTTATGATATTGTTGAGTTGATGCAAGTATACCTTAGCATTCTCTAATTCTTCTAAAAGCAGGACCCCAGCTCCTTCACCCATAACAAATCCATCGCGATTCTGTTTAAAATGAGAATTATATTTCATTATTAGCATTACCATAAACTACAAAAGAAACAAAAATGACATGATAACTTAGACATAAATGTCAAAAATTTAAAATAAAATAGAAATAAATATGACGAGTGTACGAAACTTTAGGTCGGATATGAGCACATTCATGTATTGTAGACTTCACACCTTTGTCAAATTGCTAATTTCAAATCGGGTTCGTCTTATGACATAAAACATTAGGTTCACACTGACCCCGAATATCATTACTCATTCTCGATGAATCACCGAATTAGCCTAAATATAACAATGCTTTCAGTGAGTTTACTTATTCTCATCACAAACAAGAAGTTTGGCAAATTGTTTCTAGAGAAGTAGAAGATGAAAAAAGAAAAACGAAAAAAAAAAAAATGAAAGCAATAGATGAATTAGCAAGCTTACAGTATCCCATGGGCATGAAGCTTTGGTAGGATCATTGTTCCTCTGTGAAAGTGCTCTACATGCCACAAAGCCTCCCAAACCTGCACCAATAATTATATCATATAGACAACAACTTCAAGCCACTCCCAAGTTGAGACCTACGAAATGAATGCTAGATAAGAACATAACTAAATACCCGATAGGTATGATTCTTTGCATCTGAGCCACACTAGCTTATCGTAATCACACTTGAAGTTCTCAAAATTAGAAAATATTGCAACATTTGAAACGACAATTTCCCTTAACACCTAGCTGCGAGAGCGAGTGGAAGTTATGGAGGTCTAGATGGGATCTAGAACAAAAAGGAAAAAGAAAAATGATTTTTCATGAAAAAGAAAATAAAATAACATTTTTTTCAATTGACTTTACTATCAAATCATTCAATAAATAAATATAACACCGGAATAATATATGAGAAACATAAATATCCAGTACTCAATGAGTATTAGATGCAAAACACTTACAGCTTCACCCCTGATGATATGATTTGATGCATTCAATAAACAGAAGTTGCTGGTAGCACAAATAATAGATATCGAATAATTTGGGGCCATCCACCCCTGTAGTTGGTAGTAAATATGCAGTTTAAACACCATTTCCAAAATTTAACACCCATACAGTTGTATCTTAATTAAACAATAATAAATAATATTACTAATTACACTGACCAAATTCATAGCAAGCATGGCAGTACCCATATTTGTAGTGGCAAAAGGTACACATAATGGATTCATCTTCCTATAAGAGACCCTCAAAGCTTCTATGGCATCGTTAAATACCTATTCAGTTCACAAAACAACCACATGTCACAAAGCAATCAAAATACAACAACATGCAAAATGAATATGTTGCCTTACCCAGTTGCAGTTCATGGAACTCTCATTTGAAATTTGGGCCAATACCACATTTTGGCTAAGAAGTACATCCCGAGGATTACACGTTGAGACGAGAAATAATGAACACCCTAAAAAGAAGTAATCCATACCAGACAAATGCAATGCGAGCGAATCATTTCTGGCTCCATTGAGGTTAATTTGCATTTAAGCGTCGTCTGGAATTTCTCTCTCACGAAGAATCTCAAGAGACTCTCTTGTTACATGGGTAGGCGGGGAAAGATAATGGGCGCCTTTCACGTGCAGAAAATTAGATATCACAGACAGGTATCACCCTTATTTAAGATTTATCTAGGTGTAATTGGGTCCCGTCTTTTGATTGCTTATCTGGGGGAATCACACTTAAGATTACTCAGTATAAGCTCTTCCAATTACCTTCACTCTGGCCCGTTCTTTGAGCGATCAAAACTTCACATCTACTTTTATCCAACTCATCCATTACATCTTTTGTAATTCCACCATCTGCCAAGGCTTTCTTGCTAGCAGTGAGCATGTATAGCATGAACTTGTCCATCCTTTTGGAAAGTTTTGGTGCAACCCATCCATCTGTGGAGAAAAGACTTGATCTACGCCTGACCAATTCTCTCTGATGCTAAAGATCATACTTGTTAAGCCTAGACCCGAGCAAGTGACTACGATCAAAGAAATCATAATAAGATTACCATTGGAAAATGAGGCAATCAAAATTCTCTATTTCCTTAAACCACTAACACCCTCAAGCGATTGTTGTAGAAGATGTCAGGTTCATGACCAAATTGGGCTCGCTGGCACCCATCCACAATGTCCTGACTACTCCACCTCATTTTGTAAGAGGTTTATTCTTTGTTGTGACCTCCTTTGCAAGTTGCACAGCCACTGCCATGGTTTCCCTTAAATCTTCCAATCAGTAAGATCCATGTGGTGAATGCACACCAGTAGCTTGGTACTAAAGATATAAGTAGCTTAAATATATATATATATATATATATATATATATATATATATATATATATATATATATATATATATATATATATATAAGTAGCAATGCTAAGAGACAATTAAATACATGCGAGTATACATTGTTAGGACAACTCAACTATATCACATACTCCTAGATGAAGATTTTTAATATCAAGACAACCACAGCTACTGAATAGGTAAAACATTATGATCTCAAGCGGGTTACAAGAGCAAAAACATAAAGCAGATTATCCCAGTGTATTTATACTATAATAATTTAACAGGAAATCATCATCCAAGTACAATTTCTAGTTTTATTCACCTAAAAGCAGTACTGAAATGGCTCTTCTCAACATTGGTAGACAGAATTTGCAATGTGTTTCACCAAAGAACCTCAATCTCAAGCTACCTCACATATGATGCATTCACCATTTTTTTCTTCATTAGTTCCTTTATTTAGAATGTTCCTCACTGGTTTCTCTATTTTGCCATCCACATCGATTGGCCTTTAACAATGGCAAGATAGTACATAATCATCCTTAAGGTTAGTTCCACCATATCGATTGCCTACAGGTGTAATTTAAAATCTTGTATCAAATTCAACATCTAGGCTTGGGTTCAGTTAGCCCGACAAGCGTACACAAAAGGAATTACTAGATATCACATCCAACTAGAGTGCAAAAGTTGAAGAAAAGCGGGTCAACTTTGGATGTGTGAGAATGAAGAAGAACTCATTTAACTGAGAGTGGCTTAGGTATCTAGAGGCTCCCACCCCGTTATGTTCCTGTTACACTCCCTTTTTAAGTTTGGTCAAATTGGTTCTAGCATTGAGAGACTATACCTTGGATTTTTCCCGGAGTTGGAGTGCGAGTGAAGACCCTTTAGTTTACCTCTCTATAAATTTTTTTCCTCTTAGAAGATAAGTGAAGGATAAAACCTAGCCTCTTGAACATACAGAGATCCTGAGAAGAGCAGGTGGGTCATAATTATAATGAGCAGCGGGACCGCTTTCACCAAACATCTAGTTTTCAAGGAATCCATAATTTTCCTTCTATTACATTATTGTATGAAACAAGCCAATAAATCCCTCCATCTATACATCCAATATGATACAAACAAATGCTTGCAAATGGATGTATACAAAGAGATCCAGTTTGCTTTCAAAAAAGGGGAGAGAGCCTAAATCACTTGCCTGGATTTGGTTTCGCGAGAAAAGCGGAAGAAAGCGATATGGAAAATAGAGCTCTTAAAAAAACCCTAAAACTTGCATGACCATGCCACTCTTGCGGCATTAAGTACCAAATTTAGTTTTCTCATCACGTTGCCTGAAAAATCACAAAATAACTTACAAAAACACGAAAAATAAAAACATAAGTAGAAAAAATCAAAATTTGGGTGATTTCGGAGAGCGAGCAAGAAAGAAGAAAAACCAGAAGCGTGCATATTCGCGAGAGAAGTTAGAGGCTCGTCTTCAAGAGATGTTGGCCTTCTTTTGACCTTGGAAATCCAGCAATCCATTAGAATAACAAAACCCTAAAATCATGCGAATGGTTGGAGACAAAACTAAAAAAGAAATCGGGTTGCATTTGTTTTTTTACTTTTTTATTTTTCTTTTTTTGGAAATAAAACTATGGACAAGAAAACTTAGAGATTCGATTAAAATATAATCCGCAATAATCTTCAAAATCAAAATTTTTAACATCCTTAAAGAAATTCTAATAACCAAATATTTGAATTAGTATTACCAATATCTTAATTAGCTAAAAAAATCCGTAGTTTTATTTGCTTATCTACAAATATGACAACAATCGTAAATATTTAGATTTTGAAAAAGTTTCCAATTATTCTTAATTTGTAAAATAATTGAACAATGTAAATAAACATTTTTTTTTTATGATAACAATCGATTATTACTTTGGAACCCCTTTTAACCTCTAGGTTCGAAAAAACATTATACGTTGTAACCAAAATACTGTCTCTCAAAGCTACATATATCACAATAATTATCGAAGCGTTGCCTAAATGTCTACTTACTGTCATCTTAATAATTCAATTTGAGTCTCTAATAACCCATCATATAACTAAAGCGCCATCGTTGTTTTTTAGTGTTTAATATAACTTTTTAATGATGCTTAATAGTATTAGTTTCAAAACAAAATAATGCTTAATAGTATTAAGTATTTAATTGTTTATTTTTTATAATGCTTTATTTCTATTAAGTATTGATTTATTTGTATTTAATAGGTTAGAAATCATCATCTTATTCTAAAACCGATAATGTGAGCCAGGAATTGTCCAGCAGTGTTCAGAAGAATACAAGAGAAATGATTTTGGTTGGATATGAAAATGAAACCCTAGAGGCTGCTTTGAGGTTTTTCTTTTTTTGATTATGTGGGGGGGTATGGACTAGGGATTGCTTTTCGTTGCCAAAAATAAATAAATCATGATTTGAGGAGGCAGCGTATGAATTAGGGGTTGCTAAACGTGAAGGCGAGAAGAGAAAACAAAAAATTAAAGCGGAGTGGAAGAGAAGGGAGCCTCTTAGTAGATTTGATAGAAAACGGGTCATGCTAACCTATTTCGGGCCAACCCATTCAAGTCACGGGTCAAAACAAGCAATTAAATTTAACCCATTTTATTAGGACGAGCACTGCCGACCCGTACCCAGTGTTTATAGACTAAAATGGGCGAAATAAATTGAAATCTTATAAAAATGTTAAAAAATAATTTCACAAATTTTATAATTCTTCAAATAAAAATAAATAATATATAAATATAAAATGATGGAAAAATATTGATAAGTTAAAAACATCTAAAATTTATGAAGAAATTTAAAAAATCTTCAAAATAATTAAATAAGCGATAATGTACATATTAAATTGTTTTTCAAGTGTAATTAAATTAAGTATGATTAAGGATAATCTTCAAATCTTTTTATAGGTAAATTTTGTCGGTAATCTGTAGGTAATTTATAGATAAAATTTACCAACGGAACACTTCCGTCGGTCAACTGTGGAATTTTTATAGTGTAATGTACCTACAGAAGACAATCCGTCGATAAATTCCATCGATAATCCGTAGGTAATTTATAGGTAAAATGTAATTTACCTACGGAAGACTATCTGTCAATAATCTATAGGTAATTTATAGGTAAAATTTACCTACGGAACACTTCCGTCAGTAAACTGTGAATTTTTTATAGTGTAATTTACCTACGGAAGACTATCCGTTGGTAAATTATGTCGGTAATCCGTAGGTACTTTATAGGTAAAATTTACCTAGGGAACACTTTTGTCGGTAATTTTTCGTAGGTATTTCGTTGGTAAATGGTACCCAAAAGTTGGCGTGTGAAAATTACCTACTTAACACTTCCGTCGGTAATTTTCCGTAGGTATTTTGTCGGTAAATGGTACTCAAAAGTTGGTGCCTAAATTTCGCGCCAAAATTACCTACGAAACACTTATGTCAGTAATTTTCCATTGGTACTTTATAGGTAAAATTTACCTACGTAACACTTCCGTCGGTAAATTTCCGTAGGTATTCTATTGGTAAATGGTACCTAAAAGTTGGCGCATGAAAATACCTACGGAACACTTTCGTTGGTAATTTTCCGTAGGTATTCTATCGGTAAATGGTACCTAAAAGTTGGTGTCTACATACCATGCGAAAATTACCTATGGAACACTTACGTCGGAAATTTTTTATAGGTATTCCGTTGATAAATGGTAGCAAAAATGTAGAAAAAATAATACGCCTTGTTCCGTCGAAATTCCGTCAGTAATTTTTGTTGGTAAATTGTGAATTTCTTGTAGTGTGCCATAGCCCGTCCTTTGTGCAATTTGCTTGCCAAGGATGTCACTTTTGAATGGTCACAAGCATGTGAGGCGGCCTTTGATAAACTGAAAACTATGTTAGTGTCACCTCCTATCATGTGATCTCCTAATTGGGACCTCCCTTTTGAGATCATGTGTAACGCTAGTGATTATGTCATAGGGGCTGTCTTAGGGCAAAGGGAATATAAAAAAGAATTTGTGATCTATTATGCCAGCAAGACTCTAGATTCTGCTCAATCCAATTACATTACTACGGAAAAAGAGTTCTTGGATATAGTCTTTGCCCTAGAAAAGTTCAGGTCTTACATTGTAGGGTCTCCTGTAACCATTTTCACTAATCATGCAACGCTGAAGTACTTGCTCTCTAAGCAGGATACTAAGTCTCCTTTGACTAGGTGGATCCTACTCTGTCAAGAATTTAACCTAGCCATTAAGGATAAGGAGGGAGTTGAGAATGTGGAAGCTGACCACCTGTCTAGGTTAGTTTTGGAGACAACTTGTGTAGTCATAAAATTGTCAATATTATTAATGATCTAGATTAACTACTTTAGGCTATAAGTTTGTTTGAAAATTCTTAATTTCCTAAAATTTGCAAGTAGGTGTTAAATTTCAGATCATCATCTTTTTGAAGACTAATGCTCACGTCCGATCAAAGTAAATATGGTTGAATTTGTTTTTAGTGAATAACGATGCATCAAAATATATTTTGAGCATTATTTTATAAGATGAGTTTTACATGTTTGATAAAGTACATCTGAGGAGTTGTTAAGAGCCTCATAAGAGTGTTGTAATTTTTTGTTTTCATCCCTTGATTATATTCCTCAATTTAAAAACAATAAGGGTCAACTTATATTTATATTCCTCATTGATGGATGTGCATATTGATATTTTAAGTCAAGTGATAAATCATCCCTTAATTAAAAATTGAAGAGAACACCTATGTCCACTAGCCTAGCTCAATTGGTTAGAGCATCAATGTTAAAATGGCTAGACATGGGAAGGGAAAAGGTTCAAGTCTAAGTGGAGGTAGTTTACTACATTGTATTACAAAGTTATTATATATATAAAAAAAAAGTACACTAATGTAACATATGTTATAAGGGACGGAGACATTGGAGAAAGAAGGAAAAATATGGACGAGAGAATTGTATTTCTTCGGATCATCTTACAAGGTGTAAGTGAGGCCCTTTTATAAGCTTTTGATACATGTATGAGGAAAGTTGAAAGGTACTTCTAATGAACCGTCACTTCAAAGAAAAAGCAACCATAATGGCCATTATGTATAGGTTCACGAATCTTCCTGGCATATAAGATGAATCACAAACTTCAAGACACATCAAGTGAATGATACAAAAATCTTCAAGGTACTTTGGATGAATCATGAACCTTCCCGAGATTGAAGAGTCTCTTCCACATTCACGAATCTATTTAGTGATATCCACACTTTTATATTTACAACACTCCCCCTTTGACATTATTACGTGATGCCCATGCCTCATTAAAAACCTCGCTAGAAAAACCTAGTTGAGGAAAAGAATACATGACATATGCACTTTTATGTGTTACATTGGCTGCCTTATTAAAAAACCTTTAAATAGAAAAACCTTATGGGAAAAAACTTAGTGAAGGAAAAAGAGTGCAACCATTGGTCTTCAGAACCTAATCCTAATGATTGTTTTGAAGTTGCCGCTCCTCCTAAGGACAACAGTCTTCCAAGCCTACGCATTCGAATACCATGAACATATTTTTCAAAAGTAGATGTAGGAAGGGACTTAGTGAACAAATCGGCCAGATTGTCACTAGAGTGAACTTTCTCTACAAAAATTGCACCATTCTACTGGAGTTCATGTGGATAAAAGAATCTGGGTGCAATATGTTTTGTCAAGTTTAACATACCCATTGCTCATTTGTGTAACACAGGTTGCATTGTCCTCATAAAGGACTGTGGGGGGTATACGATCTGTCACGATGCCACACACACCACAAATATGTTGTACCAATGCATGGTCGTAACCATACACATTCTCGTGAAGCCTCATATAAAGCTACAATCTCTAAGTGGTTTGAAGAAGTAGTAACCATAGTTTGTTTAATAGACCTCCATGAAATTGAAAAACCACCATAGAGAAAAGCATAACCAGTCTAGGACTTGGCATTATGAGGATCAAACATATAGCCGCATCCGAGTTGCCCACCAATGTCATATCTTGATTTCTTGTATAAAGTAAACCAAGATCTTGTGAACCTTGAAGATACTGAAAAAAATATGTTTAATGCCATTCCAACTCCTTGTAGGAGAAGCACTAAACCTTGCTAGCAAGTTTATTGCAAAGGAAATATTAGGCCTGGTGCAATCTACAAGATAAAGCAATGCTCCAATGGCACTCAAGTAAGGAACTTCTGGTCTTAAAATATCTTCAGTATCTTCTTTAGGTCTAAATGGGTCCTTATCCACTTTAAGAGACCAGACAACCATTGGTGTGCTAAGTGGATGAGATTCATCCATATAAAATCGCTCCAAAACCTTCTTCAAGTACGTTGATTAGTGTGCTAAGTGGATGAGATTTATCCATATAAAATAGCTCCAAAACCTTCTTCAAGTACGTTGATTGGTGTATGAAAATTCCTTCAAGGAGGTGCTCAATTTGCAGGTCGAGGCAATATATAGTTTTGCTCAAGTCTTTCATTTCAAACTCCGTCTTTAAGCATGAGCTAGCTTCCTCAATTTCCTTACGTGTTCCAAAAATGTTTATGTCATGAACAAAAACTAAGATAATACACAATCCATTCAGTGACTTCTTTATGAATACGTAAGGATATGCATCCTTATTTATATATTCCCTTTTCAGGAGGAATTCACTCAGTCGGTTGTACCACATCCTACCGATTGTTTTGAAACCATATACCTTTGCAATTTAATGCTATACATGTTGCAATTTTCATTTTCTCTAATTTGGGGAATCTTAAATCCATCAAGGATTTTCATGTAAATATGAGTGTCTAATGACCCATATAAATATGCGATCACAACGTCCATTAATTGCATATCTAAATTCATATTTGTTACTAGAGATATTAAATAGCGGAATTTAATGACATCCATAACAGGAGAATACGTTTGATCAAAATCAATACTGGGTCTCTGCGAAAACCCTTGAGCGTAATCTGCAAACACATATGCTCTTACCTCATTATTCTCATTTCTCTTTCGTACGAACACCCATTTATATCCTATTGGGATAACATTTTGAGGTGTCTGTACTACAAAGCTAAAAAATTGTCTTTTATTTAGCAAGTTAAGCTTAGCCTCAATTGCTTGTTTCCATCTTACCCAGTCTGGGAGCTTCTAACACTCTGCTATTGACTTAGGTTCTGGATCCAAATTATCATTCAAGATAGTAAGAGAAATTATAGAGGCAAATATGTTGTAGATGACTTTAATATTTGTATTATATGTTTCCCCCATATTCATGAAATTCATGGCAACTTCTATATTTATATCAACCAAATCCTCATCATTTCCCAAAATATTTTGATCTAGTAGTTCCACAATCCCAACATTATGATTTTATGGGGCACGTGCAAATGTACTGGGATTGTCATCTTCAAGACGATCCTCTTTGGGAGTAACTAGAAGTGATAAGGTTTCTTTATTAGATTTTTTTTTCCCGCGGATTCTTATCTTTCGTATCGATAGGTCTCCCACACTTCCGGCGTTGAGGAGCATCGACAGATATACTTGATCCCTTGGGGACCTCCACTCTTTGTGGTGTGTTTATAACAGGTATATGAGATTTAGTCACTCATTTGTGGTTAGTAAATGCATCTAGAAATTACTTACTAAATATTGCAAGTTAATTATCTTCAGAACTTCTAGTTCAGTCTAATTAGTGCCTAGATCAAAATATTGAAGATCTTTTACATTCCATAAAATTTCTCAACATTCTTTTAATTTTTTATTCTTATCTCCCCCTAATGCCAGGAAATGATCTTCATCGAATATTGTTCACCTATTTCTGTGATGGACCAAAATACCTATACAAATTTATAGCGTTATTACCTAAGGACTATTATCTAATCCCCAGCAATAATGCCATGAAACTTGTTTGTTGTGTTCCTTATCTATTATACTGATTAAAAGCGGTTTCCTTAAGAGTAAATCATTTTCTTTCTGGTTTTGATCCAGGATGCTGCAAGTGTGCAGGTCGAACAAGTAGTAAATTGGATTTAAGTCGGATGCTCGTACCCACAGTCTCAGAATTCTCGATCAGCTACCACGACTACTCGAGACCACATACTATTTGGACTTTGATAAGCAGGTGGAAATATTCTTAGCAAACCTTAAAAATATCTGAAGTACGAAAAGTGATTTAAAAACAAAATGAATTAAAGCGAAAATCTAAAATAAAAATTCGGTGATCAGTTATCTTTTTCAAAGGGAGCATTGAAAAATCTTTGCTATTGTGAAACATCAATTCCTGAGACTAATGCAATAACTGCTTAGCTGAACCACTGATTTACAAAACATGTCAGGAATATGAGTAGTGCGATTGGATCTCTCGCTACGACCTTGTTCATCATCTAATCTTCACGATTCTTTGACGAGAGGATTAGATAACTACTTTTAATGCAGGTTGCCTTGTTACGGATATTTTCTTTTTCAATACTTCATACCACGAACATGGGTATTTGTAAACCTTAGCTCTAAGACATAAGTATAGCATGGGTTTACACTTTACTAGTTTCTCTTCTCCCGAAGTGGAGCAGTTCATCCTTTCGCCAGTTAGATCCTTTGCTAACACGGGATTGAACTTCTTTGTTAGTCTGAGGTGAACTCTCACCTTTTTTAAATTGATAGAGTGATCGACTCGATCGATTTCAAGTGAGAAAACCGATTTATCGACCCATTCCGCAGGCTCATTAGATCTCCATCGTCGAGGTTATACCTTTGAAATTGTTCGCTCTCTCGGGAATGCCTTGCAGTAATCCTTTCAGAGGGCCTCTGGAAATCGAGCATGAAACAATCCTGTGCAATTTATAGGACACTAATATTGGGATCGGATACAGGAATATTCAAAACCCGGTAGTGGGTTATAAAAATGAGTTCGAGTAGCTTCTAATAAATTTCTACGGGAAAGATAACTTCTAGCAATGAGAGTCCTATTGATGGAAGGTAGATTTCTAAATTGCTATTACACCCCTGTGGCTTTCGATCAGAACCCTTTGTAGATTGGACATTAAAATCAGAATTCCAAAATTTGTCTAGACCGGGCGATCCAGAGCGATAATTTGAAAGAAATAAGTGCATTCAGCTACTCACTTTATGACTAACGATCGGATCAAAATTTGAAAGAAATAACAATCTAATCTAAAATAACTACAAAACAAAAGAAAAAGGAAATTAAAATACATAGACAGCAGAAACACGAGGATCTCTAAGTTACGAGGCATGAAGTTTGCTTTCCTCTAGTAGCAATTTGTATTTATAGGGTTAAAGTTGGGCCCTATGCTTTGTCATGCCTTGTGGATTTGATTAAGCGGCCCGTTTAGTTGTTAATGTCGCGACCCTCGATTATTTGTCGCGACATTAGTTGTCCTAAGCATTTGTCGCGAAGCTTTTATTTGAATTCGCGACTTGCGCTGCATCCTTGGCTCTTCACATGTCGTGACCTCGATTCTTTGTCGCGATCTCGGTTAATCTCGGCTATACGTCGCGAAGCTATTTGGTCGCGACATCGGTTGTCTAATCACTCATCCATTCTTCCCAAGAAGGTTAAATCTTTCTAGTCGCGACCTCCCCAAATGGCGTCGCGACCTTATTTCTTACCCAAGTTGTCTACGTCACAGGCTGCAGGAACAATTCCTGATTTAGTGTTGATGTCGCGACCTCTTCTAATTGTCGCGACTTCGATGTTCAGTCTCTTGAAAATCTTATGTCACGACTTCTATTCTGTGTCACGACCTCCATGTCTACTGCTCGGCTTTCAATTCTATCGCGACCTCGAAATGGTGTCGCGACATCATGTCTTGTTCTTCGGTAATTTATAGTTTGCGACTTGGAGTTTTACATTTGCGACCTGCTTCGTTACGCCTTCAATTGCCCTTATGTAGCGACTGGAGTTTTGTAGTTCTGACCCTAGATGGCGTTTACTTCATTCTTGTCAAGTCGACATGGTCGCTTCTTGCCGTGCACCTCTCTTGTTAGGCATCATTCGGCCCAGTTGTGTCATTTCTACTTTCTGATACTTTCTACTCCTTCTCTTTGCAATATCCTATTTCTCTTGAATTTCTGTTGTATAAGCGGTTGGTGAGGGTTATTTTACATTTCATATATAAATCAGTTCTTTTTTAGATAGAAATCAATAAGAAAAATGGACTGAAAATAGATGACTTTTAAGCTCATCAAATATGCAGTTAGTGTACCGAGCTGTAAATTGATCCCCTGTTATGGGTTCTAGGTATTTAAGAATAGACGGAGATTCATAGCCAATATATATACCTTGCTTTTTCTAAGGGCCCATAGAGGTACGATGTGGTGGTGATATGGGAACATAGACGGCACATCCAAAGATTTGTAAATGGGAAATATTTGGTTATGTGCCACACTATTGTGAGGAATAATCATGATATACGTGAATTTGTATTTGCATTACGATAGCATGCAAAACCACATGTCCCATTAAGAATGAGTAAGTTGGAATGTTGTAACAGCGGTCACAAAGATAAACAATCAAGGACTCGGCTAGACCATTCTAGGTGTGGATGTAAGGAATTGGATGCTCCAATTTGATACCTAATGCCATACAATAATCAACGAATGCTTTTGATGTGAATTCACCAACATTATCCATTCTGATGGATTTAATTGGATAATTAGGGAATTGGGCTCTAAGTCCAATAAGTTTACCAATAAACTTGGAAAATGCATTATTTCATGTGGATAATAAACACACATGAGTCCATCGAGTAGAAGCATCAATTAGGACCATGAAATATCAAAATAGTCCTGATGCTAGATGAATTGGTCCACATATATATCCATCAATCCATTCAAGGAAAATAGGAGATTCTATTCCAACTTTAGTACGAGGAGGTCGTACTATGAGTTTTCCCTTTGCACAAGCTTCACAAATAAATTTATTTATAGAAGGGATTCTGCAGCTTGCATATTATGCCCAATAGAATTAGTTAAAATCTGGCACATTATATTTGGCCCAGGATGACCCAATCGCTCATGCCATAATTTGAATGAATATGGGTCTTTAAATTTTAAACTCATCGCAATATTGGGATGAGAATGTTGGATCTTATGTATGGCCTGGCCACGAGGAGAAGAGGGAAGCTTTTCGACTGTTGTATCCTATTGATCGAGTCATGAGGAGATATTCAATATCAATTTCAATTTTGGTTTCAATGTTAAAACCATTTTATCAGATGTCTTTAAAACTAAGAAGGGTACATGTGGATTGTGGATGTAGTAGCGCATCATCGATAACCAGTTTTGTACCTATAAGAAGGATTAGTGAAGCTCTTCCGGAGCCCACTATTAAAACATTATCATTTGCTATTGTAGTAACACTTCATCTTTTCTTGGTTAAAGTGTGAAAGAATTTTCTATCTTTAAGGATAGTGTGTATGGTAGCACTATCTACCAAGCATACAATATCCTCATTCTTCATGGGTTGCTATCAAAAAATTTTGATGCTCTAACAATAAAAAAAAATTGGAAAAATGAAAATTAGGGCATTAAAATAAATCATAACAAACTAAAAAAACTAATAGATGATAGTCAAGAGTCAAACTAGATCTCATAAAAACAAACAGAGAACGGACATAAGAAAGCAAATTGTCTGACATAAACATAAAATACAATCACTCATTATCTCCAAAATCTTCCATATTAACTTTCAAGAAATCATCATTATCAACATTTAGGGTCATGTTTGCTTTAGGCAAACTAACATGATGTGATTCACCTTGAGGAGTCTTCCCCTTTTTGTCCTTCTGCATTCTTTAATATGCCTCAACCAAGTGTTTAGGTGTCGACGTAATGCAAGACCAATGGCCATCGCATCCACACATGTAACAAACTTGCTTATGACCTATAGTTTGCTTATTAGGCATGTTAATAATTTAATTTTAGACATAAGCCATGAGAATTTTATGACTTCAATCATATCACATCAAAAACTCTACTGATCTATCACTTATCTATTATGTCATGCATAGATCCAAATATTCGAATTCGGGAATCATCAATATGTAAACATACATATAAAGCGATCAAAATTCTATCTAGATTGAAAAGTCGTGTCGAAAATCAAAAGCACAAATAATATATGTATTCATAAAATTTCAAAAAATACTGTTCATCAGGTAATAGAACACTCGTGTTGATAATGTGTTGTAAAATATGTTATAAGGGACGGAGATATTGGAGAAAGAAGGAAAGAAATATGGACAAGATAATTGTATTTCTTCGGATCATCTTACAAGGTGTAAGTGAGGCTGTTTTATAGGCTTCTGATACATGTATCGAGGAAAGCTAAAAGGTGCTTCATAATGATCACCATAAAGCAACCATAATGGCCATTATATACAAGTTCACGAATCTTCCCGGTATATCAAATGAATCACGAACTTCAAGACACATCAAGTGAATGATACCGCGAATCTTCCACGATATATATATATATATATATATATATATATATATATATATATATATATATATATATATATATATATATATATATATATATATATATATATATATCTTTCCTTACTTTTTATTTCCTTCCATTTTTCTTTTCCTAATATTTTCCAGGAACCAAACATAACCAAAATATTTTGAAAAATCAAATTGCGTGCTATATAGTCACCAAACTTAATGAAACAAAATTGTCTTGCAGATGCATTGGAATGTAAATACAACACACAAAGATCCCAAATGTTTTCCCAATCCCGAAATTCTATCCCTCAAGGTTTGAATGAATCGAGCCTTAACCCATTCACTTTCGTGCCTTTTGGGGGAGGGCCTTGGATGTGCTCCAAAAGGGAATATGCTCGAGTTCAAGTATTTGCATTCATACATAATGTGGTGATAAGATTCAAATGGGAGAAAATGGATCTTAGTGAAAAGGTCACTTACAATCCATCACCCATTCCTTCCAAAGGCTTCCCAATTCGCCTCGAGCCTCTACAAAATGAGTCTATTTAGGTAGTGTTTGGTTCTTGGAAAGTACTAAGGAAAAAATATTAAGGAAAATGATTTTTTTTAATGTTTGATTGTCTATGAATAAACCTCAAAAGAAAATTAAACCCATAAATAATTGTTTGAAAACTTACATATTCTTGTTATTAATCTTTATATTGATGGGTTAAAATAAATAAAATTTGTTTGAAGAAGCAAAATTATAATAATTATTATAACATGTCTCCGTATTGGATTTAACCAAATTCCATAGACTTAAGATTTGGTAGTTTAAGAATCTATAAATAAAAAGAATAAATATTTTATAAAGGGAGAGCTTTTATATATGATTATAGCGCTTCCACATAAATTAAGCTTTTTTACGTGAGAATGTTCAACTTCCCTCCGAAACTGCATGCTTTTGACTTTTAATTATATATGATTACCACATTTTCTCTTGCATTCATTTTCATCAGAAGAAACATGAAGAATAAAATAAATCCCAACAAGTTGTCATCTTCAAACCAAATCATTGTTACTTCACATCCCATTCTCTAAATACTTATCCACTCTGGTATTCCACTACTTTCTAGAAAACGACAATGTAAAATCTCCATTGCAGAAAAAAATGTCATGTAAATATTATATATATATTTTTTTTTCCTTTGGCTCCGTTTAGAACCCAATAATAGGGAAAGGAAAAAATACTAGAGAAAATGATTTTCTCACATTTGATTTCAGTGTAGAAATTATAAAATATAATCAAAATTACTTTTACATAGTTTTAAAATTTCTTAGTCCTTCTATGAGATGAATGTATAAAACGAGTTTGAATAATTTACTAAGTTTAAACCCTTTTTTTTTCTTCAAATTTTATTTCTTTCACTTTTCCTCCTTATTTTCCTCTCTATTTTGTTTCTTTAATACTTTTCGATAAATGGAGTTTCAAATGGAGCGTTAAAGAAAAAGGAAGAAAAACTAATTATGCCATGAAATTGAGAGTAAGGCCTTTGAGGGATTTCAACCCACGAACTATGTTTGGAAGACTCCTCAAGTTTCTGGAGAGGATAGTCGTGATTCTTGAGCGTATCGTGATGATAATCATCCCTACCTTCTTGAGTGCGGAAATGAAGTAAAGTAAAGAAAAACAAATATTAATTCATGCTTATAACATAGTATGTATAGAAAATTGATTTGAGGAATTTTGTTATATATTTTATTAAACTATTATATATGAATATAATAGTTCTTGCCTACCAATTCAGAAACGAAGCTCTAAATAAAATTTTAATTAAAAAAAAAAATTGGCCTTAAATGAAGCTCTAAATAAAAATTTCAATCAATTCAAACAAAATTTTTGATCCATAAAATAGTTGTGGTTATATGGTTCTTTTTAAATTTAGGAATCCATTCCCAGAAGATAAGGAGGACGAGATGTCTAAATTTCATGAAATCAAAATCTTGGGATAGTTAAATACAAATAAATTGAAATAAAATTAAGAAAAGAAAAAAAAATTTTCCTTTTGAATGGCTTGACTGTATCAATTTTTATTTTGAACTGAACATTAATCTTTTAAGCATCTGAACATTTTAAATGTATATTTTTTCTATTAATTCTAATAAAAATTTTAACCTTCAATAAAACCCTAATATGTAGAAGGCTTACCTTACCTTAGGGAATACAGTTGGAAACTAGAGATGTCTTCTTAAAGACAGTTTCTATGAAGGTTAGGGTTTAATATGTTTAAAGTTGAAGTTTCTGCTTGATTACATGATCGGGTTTTTTTTTCCCAGTGTTTCAGATTAGGTTTTCTTATATTAGGGTTTTAAGTCTGTTCATGGTTGTATTCGTGATCAAACTGAATTTATGGAACGACTAAGTTTGTTTTGTTCAAATTCCTGAAGACCATAGTTTTGTACTGGACGGGTTCCTGAAAATTAATTTTGGTTGTACTTTCCTTGATACAGGCTGTTGATCTGTTGGAGACTATAGGTGTGATCCAGAAAAAGAAGAAGAATTAATTAGTTTTGTAACTAATTTGACTTGGCCTTATCATCCTATTATAGATCTGTTGGTATTTCAAAGTTTATTTTTTGAGAAATTCTATTTACACCCCATTTATTTCTCTATACACCCCATTAAAAATACCCATAGAGGAAAATACAAATTTACCCTTAAACATATATTTTTTATTTTTCTTTTCTTAACTGTCTACGTAGCGCTGACTCCGCAACTACTCCCGAGTGGCCGTTTGGAAAATAGTGAGAATGGGTGAGAATGGCGTTGAAAAATAGTGAGAATGGCGTTGAAATTGGCTTTAAGCGATTGGAAGTAAGGCGAAGTTATTAACATTCGGGTTCGTTTTTTTCGCAGAATGTACTTAATCCGGATATCATAACATTCTCCGAATATTGAAATCCGGAATATATCTAGCCGATTTGACAAATCCGGGATCACCGAACAATATCCGGATATCAAAATCCAGTTAGTTGTTATAGCCGGATTTGTGATATCCATTAAATAGAATGCTATCGGTTGGAAATCGAATTTCCGCAAGCCGGTTATCCAGGACACTATAATTTCCCAAATTTACAAATCCGTGAAACATTTATCCGATTTTTCTTTGGACATTATTTGTTGTATTTAATCGCATTTATTTTGCGGATAATTTCGATCATATCTGACCCCTTTACAGTGGTTGATTTGGTGATGCATTTAGTAGTAATGAGGTAATTTTAATACTTTAAAGTTAGAGTAATTTTTTTTAAGATATATCGAAATTAATAAATTGTTATTATCCAGATATTTTGTAGTCGGGATGCTTTGATTGAATGGGCTCGGAATGTGGGAAAAAGAGCAGTTTGTTATTGTGATAAAAAGATCGGATAAAGGAGATAGTAGAAAAGCTAGAGTTAGCCTTGCATGTGAGCGTGGTGGAACATATAGGCATGCAAAGAATAAGTCGAATGTGGAAGCCTTGAATCGAAAAAATGTGATTGTCCATTTAAGATAATCGGTGCGAAGTTAACTAGTAATGATGATTGGAGTGTTAAAGTTGTTTGTGGATTTCATAATCATCAAGCAGCTAAACAATTGGAGGAGTGGCTCATCTTTGGTCGATTATCGGATGGGGAAAAACTATATTGTTCGATATGACGAAAGGAGCAGGTGAAACAAGGAATATTCTACTGTCTATAAAAAATCATGATGAGTATAATGTTAGCACTATGAAGACAATCTACAATGCACGTCATAAACATCGACTACTTACTAAAGCTGGTAGATGCCGTCTGACAACTAATGAAACAAGCGAATGAATATACTAAATATGTTGAATGGCATAGGAAGGATGAGTCGAGCAATTGTGTGAGAACTGTTTTGGAGTACATCCTACTTCTATTCGATTTGTTGAATGCATTTTCGATGTTCTAATTATGGATTGCATATAAAACCAACGGTCCATCAGCGCCTTCCACTTCGAGATTGTAGGTGTGACATCTACAAATTTGACTTTTAAGTAGCATTTGTATACTTGGAGCGGAGCATGGGCAACTACATAGGCAATGGAGAAGTTACAAAGTTTAATGTTTCTTGATCCAATTACCTAATGTCATTATTGCGATAGGGAGTTGGCCTTAATGAACGCTGTGTGGTTAGTATTTCCTACCCGCAAACAAATCTTACGTCTGAATGGCATATATCAAAAATGTACTTGCAAGCGTAGAAGTTGTTTGAGGCGAAAGAAGTGGGAGGCATTCATCATGGCTGGAGTGTCCTTTGTGTTTTTCGAATGAGGGACCAGTACGAGGAGGAATTTAAGATCATTGACAACTGATTACTATACTTGCTCAGGACGATAAAATATGTGATGAGTCATGGTTGACTCCTTATAAGGAAGATTTGTCGCGGCTTGGACGGATAAGAGTAATGCATTTAGAGCAATGTCACAGAATAGGTACGTTAATTAGTAATAGTTTTCTTGAAATATCCATACATAAAATGATTTTAATATATGTTTTATATTTTTATAGGGTCGAGTGCACATGCAAAGTTGAGACATCTTGGTTCGTCTCGAGGGATTTCGAGTTCTTGGGATAATAAATGCTCTTATTGAGTTGCAACATGTAAATCAAAGCTTCATTTGAGAGAAGTATTTATGTTGTTGAACATCAATTCAATAATGCTATGTTTAAAGAATTGCGGGGTATGGTATCTAGGGCTTCACTCAATATGATATTGATGGAGTTTAAAAGAGCAACTCAAGTTGAAATTGAGAAGGGAATATGTGGTTGCGTGAACAGAACCTCATATGGGTTGCCTTGTGCGCACGAACTTGAGCTTATCAAGAAGGTCGCCGCAATTCCCTTGATAGTGTGCATTCTAATTGGAGGAAGTTGGATACTATGAACGACAATGTCTCGTTTGAGTTGACAATTACTCTTGAGATTGATAGTATTTTGAGACAATTTGCTGATTGTGATGAGGCAGGTAAAATAGCATTAAAAGGAAGTTCAGTTAAAGCATCCTGCCAGCGACATCTATGTTTCCACCGGCTTGAGAAGGTTAAGGCAAGGGTGGTCGAGTCATTGAAAATCAATTTATCTACCAAGCGAGCTCCTTCTTTATTTGAAATTATTGAGTGCACACGATAGTACTTTACCCGACCCTTTGCATGTTTTGTGAAAGTACCAAAGGATAAAAAATTGAAGTACATTAAATGTTTTCCACATCAAATACGTAAACATATAGTGAACATCATTGGATGTTAGAGCGAGATGGTCATTGGATATCGATCGATTCTTTGGGTTACTAGGAATGGGGAAGACGGATGGGAAGCAGTTCGACAAGATTTGGTTCCATAGGCTTCAAACTTTCATGATGAGTATGTTCAATTGTATGGATCGATTGGCCAGGTGTTGCTGGAGTTGGTTTATTCGTATCATGTTTGACTCTTACTCCATATGATAGATGGATGACTTTGCATGACATGGGTCATTTGATAGCCTCCTGTGATTACAATATTGTGTTAGTCCATTTATCAATTAGACAATGCCTAACATATCTACCACTTAGATGCAGCCATCTTTGCACCCACTTCTACCCGCAGGCGGTGCACTTGGATTTGTTGAGGATTGTCATTTCGTACAGGTTTGTTAAATTATATTATGTTATTCATTAAGTTTAATGTTTTTATATTTTGTTTTTGACAAGACGATCTTTATTTTAGGTCTTCCCACGGATTCGACATCACCAATACCTCGATTGCATGCAGTACTTAGTAATTATCGATCTGGAGGTGTGCTCGAGGATGGGGAGATCTGTCTTTTCTAAGTTAAGGCTTTTAGATCATTATTAGGGATGAACTACGTGTAGCGACTAAGAACAGTGATTTAGATGAAACATGATGTATCTACAACTTTAAATGATTTATATTGTAATTGATATATATTATATTTAAATTTAATTTCAATTAATTGCGTGTAATTTAATTTTTCATAACGACATCATTTATTTATATTTAATTTAAATTAAATAAAAAAATTAATGTAAAAAATTACTTGGGATTTTGAAATAGGATGTAACTAAGTTTTCGGAGTTTTGAAATCCAGTTATTTGAGCATTTTCGGATTTGCATTTCGGTAAAGCAAACTTTCTAAGTTTAAATTTGGGATCATGGTAAATTTTGAGTTTTAATATCCAGGATATAACACCAAACATTACGGATTTACAAATCCAGAATTCATTTCATTTTTCGAATTTTTTTAAATTTCTAAAATTAGTTAAGTATATTATATGATCATAAATTTAAGTATATTATATATATTATTTTATTAATTATAAAATTTAAGTATATTATATAAATTATTTTATTTAATTATAAGAATTTAACTATATTATATAAATTATTTTAATACATATAAAAAATTTAACTATATTATAAATTATTTTAATACTTGAAAATTTAAATATATTTTATAAATTAATCTAGGAAATATATTTTAAATACCTTCTTAGGGTGTAAGGAGGCTTTGGATATGGGGTGTAAGGAGGGTACGCTGGGAAAGTAAAGTATTGGAATGAGGTGCAAAGAGTATATTTTGGGGTTTACTTAGTAAATGGGGTGTGAAGAGATATTTAAGGGGTGTATATAGAACCTCTCTATTTTTTAAAATCTAAAATAAACGTCCTATTATTTCCTTCTCATAGTTTTTAACCTTTTAAATAAATAATATTTGAATAATTTACTTAATCAAATTTTGTAAACAAGTTAAGGAATCTAATTCCCTCTCAAACTGCCTCTAACTGAGTCATAAGGAGACTTAATGTTTTTCTTAATTAATTTTTTTATTTATAATCCATATTATTTCCAAAAATAATTAATTAATTTTTAAAATTTATATCCATGTTATTTCCCGCAAGATTCATTTTATAATAATAAATTTGAATTCTTGATTATATATATATATATATATATATATATATATATATTAATCAAACCATTGCATGTGAGTTTTATTTATTTAATATATTAATTTAATTCAAACATTGTGAAAGATTGTTGGTGGGGCCACCCCATAATGGTTCCCATATAGTTCCTCTACGCACCTTTTACTGAGCTCTATTCTCTCTTTTGCTCAAGTGCTTACAAGCACTCCTCTCTCTGAAGTGCTTTCAAACACTCCTCTCTCAAGTGCTCCCAAGAACTCTCTCTAACTTTTCAAGTGCTTTCATACCGAGCACATTTCTTGGAGGAATATTTGGGTACACGAGTTGCATTGTATCTTACTAAGGGAGTGCACCCGATGTGAGATTTGATTGTTGAATCCTTGAGATAGAGCGTCATTCCCTACTGCATCAAGGTTACATACCGGAGGAAGGTGAATCTACTTTAAGGACAGTGCAATTGCATGCCTCAGTCATCCTAACATATAAGTTCATCATACCCAATTGTTCCTAGTTTATTCGTTTTGGGCTAAGTCAAATTCTATAAATCCTTACACTTACTTACAGACCTTCTAAAAGTGGTATCAAAACCCCAAGGCATTAAGTGGTAACTTGTTAGTACATGTCTAGGAAATATGTATCATAGAAGACCAAGGCTTAAAATAGTAGATTTAGCAGGCCAAATCTTGAGCCCTCGCCTGAAGCTTTCTGGTGTATGTCTGACTCTTACTAGTGTCTTGGTTTCTATCACCCAAATGAGCAAGTTAAAAAAACATGATTAGCTTACTAAGTTTGATTATAGGCTTTCAAAGAGGTTGTTGAGCTCACTAAATTTGTTTCTCAGTTTTAAAATTGGTTTCCGCAGGCACTTGGTGTACCAGTTCATAGGCTTTTACAAGGCAATGACTAAACAGTGACATTATTCTGATGGAGTCCCAAGATTTTGTTCTTTTTATAAAAGAAATGATTTCGTTCATTTATTTATAATTTCAACGTTATTCATGGCGAAGTAAATGTCTGACTTACTTTGGAATCATAAAATGTTAACCTCGCAATTACCTAGATATGTCTCCCATACCCACCACACATATGATCGTGACATATAAATGGATTGAGTATTGCTTGACCCCACCGATGTCCTGGGTTTGGAATTCTTAAACTCGCCCCACTAGAGTTCAGGACAACAATGTAATAGATATTAGGTGTTGGGTTTAGAATTGACACTATCTTTGTCCCCAGTGGTTCATAACAAGATGTCTACTTCGAAGTTCAAGTTTGATGAATATTTGAAGGTTTAAACATGAAGTCCTTGGACAGAGTCGAGACTATGTTCTAATTGAGTAAGGACTCGAATCAGTTCTGAATTCTTAAAGCCCAAGGTAACTAGAAGGAAGAAATTGAAGAGTCGTGGACCTGCGATCATGGATATGTTAGGGGTGGCGGTCGTGTTGCTGAGGTCATGTCGATAACGGGTTTTCCTCTGATGTGCGGCAGAACACGAAACGGATAATAAACGGGTCAGGATTATCAAATTCAAATACGACCTATTTAGTAATCGTGTAACACGATTAGACACATGTTACTCGTTTATTAATTTAGCATTTTAAAATAATATAAATTATAACTAATTCATTAATATTTAACACAAATAATATATAATGGAGTAAAAATGCAGGTTAAATATTAATTAACACTAATGATTAAATGAAGATTCGATACGGATCCACGTGTTATGTAGATTGATAAGAATATAACTACGTTTAGTAAAATGGGTTATCACAGGGTGAATAATTTGGCCAGCAATTATCTTTCAGCCAGGCAAGTAAAAATCATGTCAAGTTCATAGGTCATCGAATTTGCGATACAGATAATGTTAAAGGTCAGAAAATCCACCTAGGAGATAATCTCTCAGATAAAGTTGGAACACAAGTAGGACTCCACTCTAAAGAGGATTGCTTGCTACCTAAGTCTACTAATTATGTTGTAGCGGCCTAAAGATAATTTCCGTAAAGGGATCATGTTGAAATTCATAATTAGATAATCACGGCCTTTGTCCACATGCCAAGAGAATCACGTGATCACAGTGCGACAAGAGGAGCCTACTCGATACAGGGCTATGCGTGGTTTGATCTGCCAAAGTCATCTGTGTGAAGGGTTCTACTTGGAATAGGACTCGGTACCTGGACCAAGTTTGAACTAGAGTTAGAAAAGAATAGGATTCCTCTTGTCTCTCAACTTTTAGGAAGAATTATTAGGATAAACTAATATTTATCAGCATCCTACAGATCGTGGAAAGCTCTCCAATCTAATAATCCAAACTATCAAACTAGATTTGCAACATATTGGGTTTAGAATTGTCAATATCTTCATCTCAGATATTCTCTGAGAAGATGGTACGCAGAAGATGAGAATTTGAGGAGATTTGATAGGTTAACACCTTATCCATGAAGGCAGTAGTTGGAACTAGGAATCATCCCAGTGCACGGAGCGCGAGCTTTTGGATGTTTGGACTAGAGTGAAAAATTTGTAGGCAGAAAATTAGAAATTTTTCTGAAAAATGGAAAAAAAATAATAAAATTGCAAGAATGGTTGGGGGGGAAGCACAGAAAATTCTCATAGAATCTCGGATGATGAAGCAGTTTCATAGTTGGATTCATCTCTGAAATAAGTTACTGAAAGAGCACTGGATTGAATGCCACAGAGGCAGTTTAGTTTTCACGTTTTTGAGGTAACGGGCGTCTAATGACTCTTGGGGGCATAAAGTTTCTGCAGTCTAGAGTTGAAAAATAACTCAAGTTAAGTTCATTTAAAATAAGTCAAACTTGAACAGGACGAAAATGAATTATTTCGAGGGTGGGGAGGCAGAGATCACGAGGATTGTGTGACACGTGGCATCATAGAGGCCTTATCATCCTGTTAAAAATAAAGTTAGATAAAGAAAAAGAAAGAAAGAAAGGGGAGAAAGGAGGAGAAACGTAGGGAGTAGAGAGAGAGAAGTGCAGTTCTCTCTAGATCTATAGACTCGGGTGAGTTAATCTTAAAATTAGACAAAACTCAAAGTTCATCTACTCGACATGGGCTACGCATGGGTACCAAAAACACGAGATTTCGCTAGGGATTCAAGCGAGGAGTTCGGGAAATCAAAGGTTTCGAGTTTAGGAAGTGTCCACAAGACTTCCTAGAGTTTCTTCTACTCTCCAAGAGGTATGGATTCTTCCTATGGTTTATTTTCCATTCTAGGGGCTGTTTTGTTAAGTTTTAATGCCTTAAGGGGCTGTTTAATGGCTCATTTTCTAAGTTTGTTTGGCAAAATAATGGGTTGTGAGGCCAGTGCCACATTTTGACCCTTTATAATGTCAGTTTAGGGCTGATTTTTACGTTAGAAAAAATGGAAGTTGGACTAAGTATCCTCTACGAGAAATTGATGTTATACTTTTGAATCACGAATAGAACATCTACCTTCAAGTTATGATGCATTTCAGGATTGCTCAATGCCTGTTTAGCCAAAACTTCTTGTCGAGTTTTGGGGCGATTTTGAGGCAGGAAAAAGTGAAAATTTGGACTACCATCCTTAAGGAACTTTTAGAACTATCTGAGAACTTGATGTTAGGCTTTTGAATCACCAGTGGACCCTCTATACTTTCAAGTTATGATCAGTTTCGAGGAATTGCTATAGCTTATTTATTTAATGATTTGTGTCAATTTTTGCCACAATTGGTATATGATTGTAGTATATCATTCACTTGAATTTAGTGATATATGGTTGGTAATGAAGTAATTATGATGTTCTAATGTTTGGCTTGTGATGTGTTTGTATGAATAAGGCCATTACGACTTGTGTAGGCTAGTTGTTGACATGCCTTGTCCTGATTGACTGAGGTTGATGGATGTCGCTACTCAGTGGTAAGTGACTTGGCGAGTGTCGATGAGTGTATTGATATGATGACATGATGTATGATGTATTTTGGAATTATATGTTTTTGATGCGAAGTATCCAAATATTGGCGATGGGTAATTATGCATGGTAGGCATGCGCATATAGCACTCATGTATATGTAGCATGGTATCGATGAGCAATGGCATGGTGCATTGCGTATCGCTAGGACGTCACACTGACATGGGTATGAGTGCATGGTAGAGATGGAAACCTTTGTGTTTAGTGCGATGGTATGTCGATGGGTATGGTTGATGAAATAACGTGTTTGATGGTCGATGGTGGGGTTGGTAACATGGAGACAACGTCAAAATGAGTCTCACGGTTTAAAATGAAAATATATTGTGTTGGGCATACTGAAGTTTTAGTGAGTCCCCCGAGGTGAAGCTGCAGGCATTCGTAGTTAGACATGATCATCGGCGGTGAAAAGGCGTAAAAATATTTGGAAGGCGTGCGGTCTGATTGTAAGCTTCGAAAAATCACATAGCCTAGATCGTAAACACGGAAATTGGGAAATGCAGAGTTGATGCTCGAGCAAGGTCAATAGTTTTTGTTATAAAATAAAAGATTTTTGAAAAATAGTCATTGATGGAACCTGAAGTGGAGTTGGTTTTCACACTCGGCTTATGCATGTTTGAAGTCGGTGAGAGACCGAGGACGTGGGATAAGGGTGGTCACATTCTCATCCATGACATGTAGAAATTTGAGTAGAAATGTGCAGGTTTTTACTTGAATGTATGGTGTGCCATTGCATGTGCACTTAGGTGGGGAGTAGCCCTTATGGGAAGGGCATTACTCACCAGATCGAGTGGGACACTGGTGCGAGGGAGTGTACGGGAGAGCAACGCTCGACGGCGCCGTGATTGAAGGCGAATGGCGGCGCGATATTTTAACTTTTTAAAAGTGTTTGTATAAAAGAATTGTAACTAAATTCTTTTAGGACTATTGTCACAAATAAAGTCGGGTATATGAAATTATGGTAAAGGGTGGGTGATCGGACTCTTATGATCTGTAATTAAGTGTTTTATTTTCATATTTTAGGTTTAAATGTGAATGAATGGGTCCCGATAAAGGGATGCATATTGGGGATATGGAAAGATGGACCCTGTGTGGTCATTACTACTTTTGTTGAGACCCTGGATGGGTTATGGTTATACTATTATACAGGTTGTATGTTTTGTAGAGTTCCCCGAACAAAGGAGACTATGCCCGGTTTTTGTGAAATATGGATCCCGATAAATAGTACACAATAGTGTGGTATTGGGTCACCCGAAATCCACAGGAATTTTACGGGTTAACGAGTTATCAACGGGACCCTCGGGTTTTAGGGTGTCACACCTTGGTATCAGAGCTTAGGTAAACGATTAACTAGGGAGCTCTAATGTGGGTATCCACAAGTATGGTCCTTATATTGGCTCGTCTCAACTAGGTATCAAGAGTGCAGGTACCATGATCTGGGGGTGATAGGCATAGGTCACAGATCATGCATTGTTGTGTTTAGTGTTTTGTCTTAACATGTTGTGTGATATGTGTGGTATTTGTGTGAATAATATACACATGATGGGTTGTATATGGAACACTAGGTTAGAAAAACATAACATAGGGAGTTCAGGAAAACCTGATGAACATGATAGTTAGGGAAGCGTGTGTATTAGTGTTTGCGTGCCACCATTAAGGAAAAAAGGATGAACGGTGTAGTTCTTGATGTTAAAGTCTATTAATGGTTGGCATGTGCAGTATCAGTTAGACTGAATTGAGGTGAGAACTCTGCTTATCTAACACGTGTAGATAGCTAGCGAGAGGAAGAGGGCAGAGTGGTGGTGGGTGGAGTAATAACCTGACCAACGGCTTTGGGCTAATAGGCCTCAATAGAGGCTGTTGTTGTTGCGACTACTACCCTTATGCAGGCAGGTGTTGTTGTTGCAACCATCGCACAAGTTGGTGCAATTGGGAACCAAGGGTGGTCAAGTAACCTCCAAAGGTTCGAGGCACATGATCCTATGGCCCTCAAGGGGGGAGGAGACCCGATGGTGGAGGGTCATTGTTTCCGACTAGTCATAAAGGACATGGGCGCTAGTGATAAGAGGAAGGAGAGTGATGAGTGCAAAACTCATCTATGTTTTGAGTTCATTTCACATGCTATTTTTTGCATTTTATATCCATATTCATGTAAAACTCATAAAATTTCCTCTAAACTTGGTTTTGTAGGATTATTGATGAAAATCAAGTGATTTGGCAGAAATGAGCAATTTATTTCCAAAGAAGGGTCGACCAAGAGTCTCATAGCGCACCACTGGAAAGATGAATTTTCTGTACCATCTGGAGCATCAAATGGGTTCAAATTCCCTCATGGCTGCATTCTACATTCAAAGATCTTTCCACTTGAGTACTCACACGCTGAATCAGAGTTAAAATGAAGAAGTTGCTATGGCCCGACAAGTTGGAGAAGAAAACGAGGTTGTTGTCGAGGAAAGTATGTCGCGACCGGTGGTAATGTCGCGACCGGTCATCGACCGGGAAGGAGTGTCGCGACCGGTCTTCGTGACCAAACAATTTGTCGACGGTCGAGCCGAGGAAAGCTGTGCGCCACAAAGAAGCATTGAGAAAACCTAAAAAAGACTTGATAAATTGATGTTGCGACCTAATTTCAAGCCCATTTCACCATAGGACCGCATATACTCGTTTTCCCAGGTAGAAGGAAGCGGGAGAGAATTGGAGAAGCCTCTCTCATGGGGTTTCTCTCTCTAGACTGTAATTTTCCCGGTTTTACGTAGATTTTGATTCTTGAATCACGAGGATTATTTTTAATAGATTTTATTTCTGTGAAGATATTTTCGGTGGTGATGTACATCAGAGATTCAGATTTACTAATGTTCGGACAAGATTGAAAAAAAATGCGGATTTTCTCTCTCTCATGGGTTTTCTCTCTCTAAAGCGCCCATTTTCTTAGTTTTGCTGTAGATTTTTTATTTTTAATAGAATCTTAGAGTAGTTTTAGAGCAGATTTTTATTTCTATTGAGAAGAGATTTCGATTGTTGTACTGGAATATTCAATTTATTTCTTGTTGAGGTGAAAGATTTAAGCTGTCTGGGTTTTCTCTTCTTTCTCTTGATTTCTTTCTTCATTTCTTACTTTTGTTTGATTAGTGATGATTGAAATCCAGTAATGGAACATTAAACATCCTCTAGGGTTGGGGATTAATTGTTGAACAGCTCAGACTCGGTTCTAAGTTATTTTGTGGGTTTGAATCTTGCGAGATTTATATAGCGAAGTGTGTTCATATAATGGGTGTTCGGAATATTAGTAGCTATACCCAAAAAGGAGTTGTATCTTTGCTCGATTTCGGGAGGCCCTACGAGTGACACGAGAGATGGAGATTCTGAGTAAAGCTGACCCAACTTAGGGGTATGTTGGGCCAATATATTGCGGGAGACTAATGAACTGAAAAATTAGCGATAGATCATAATTTACTCATAGTGTGAGGATTAATTAGATGATGTATCAATTTAGTTGTCGGAAGGTTTCTCCTTAAAATCGTGAAAGGATCTTGAGTGCATGTTAGCAAAAGATCTAATCAAAGGAATGAAAATTTTATTAGATTTGAAGGACGAGATACCAATTACATTGGAGAAGGCATTATCCTCTGTCTGTGAGGGCAGAATTCTTGATCTGAAAATGGTTGTGAAGTATTGAAAAAATAAAAACAATCAAATCTTAAAGAGTGCCAAATTTTACAAGTAGCTATTTAGATCCATTTGTCACGAAAAGAATATGGATCTCTAACTAGTAAATGTGGTGTATGGAGAAATCAAGCTATACTACATTGCTCTTGGACAAATCTAGCATTCAACTTACAATTGTTGCGCTTTCAAGGAAATGCAAGCGTTTGTAAATAATTATCCCCCCATCACTGGTGACTCTCTTCATGGCTTTTAGAATTGAAAGTAGTTGTTTTTATTGGTAGATTTTTAGGATTAGTTTTAAATCGGTTTTGTTTCAATTAAATTGATTTTATTCCATCCTACTTGGTGCGCCTAAATAGTGAAGAGCCCCGCTAATCGGGGTGATCAAATTCCAATTGAAGAGGAACCTCGATCACGCAAGTGGGTAAGATATCCAGGACTCTAGAGTCCACTTTGTGCTGTATGACCGTGCACTTTGCGAAAAGGGTTGAGTGTTGGTAATACTTTTCATTAGTTTTGAGTATACTTTTGTTTCAAATCGGTTTTGAGTATTTACACATTCACTCCCTTGACCATGTTACTACATATACATCAAATTGGTATAACAAGTTTTGGCGTCGTTGCCGAGGGATTGGCGCGAGTTCACTTTCTCTCATTGGAAGTTGACATTTAAAGAAGCAGATAATTTACTGAATTTAGGCATTTTTATTTTATTTTATCTTTTTGGTTGTGATTTGTTTCTTAGTTAATTTTTTTTATTAGTTTTTTGTACTTTATTTTCTTTTGTTTTTCTTCTTATTTGTTGGTACTTATGGAGGAACATTCAATAGAAGATAGATTTGCCTCCATAGAAGCCAAACTTGAACTACTTCTTCATAAATTGGACCAAAGAATTCACAATGACTCACTCATGGGAGTATTGCCTTATCAAGGAGTTCAAATCATATTTCGAGGAGGAAAGAAGAGTTGATATCCTATTAAAGAGGCAGATTTTTATCTACATGGAAGGAACGAGAAGATGATTAATCTTCATGAAGCGAGAAATTTCAGTTTAGATGCCTTCGAGTCAACATAGTGCTAGATTGAAAAATGTAGAAACTCAAATAGGATTGCTGAGTACGAAGCATTCAAGGAAAAATTCTCTAGGACCTCTCCTAGTAACACTTTGCCAAATCCGATGAATGCGTGATACTCCTTTGGCGGTGTGCGAAATTTCCTATCTTGAAATACGTGGAAGAAGGTGAAAAATAGCAGGTGAGAACAAGGTACTCTAAAATCAACAGATGATGAAGAGTCATTATTGGATAAACTGAAATTTGAAGAAGTAAGTCGAGTAATGGCTATTGAAAACATTTTGGTGAAGATTGACGTTTACCTTCCCCATGGATTTTGTGACTTGGGGCATTGAAGAGGATTTACAAATTCTCATATACTAGAAGACCACTTCTTTCTCAAACTAGCTTTGTGGATTGACATCTAACAGGGGAGCTTCGCCTTGCTTGTAGGTGAGGAGAAAGCAAAGTTCAATCTTCTGTATTTACCTTTGATGGAAGCGAAAGAGCCATGTGAAAAATTCTCTGACTTGCTAAATCAAAAGGGCACATGTTTGAGCAGTCCCCCTTAAGCATAAATGTGTTTACATCTACTTCACCTTAGAGGAGTGTTTTAAAGAAATTGTGGCTGAATACCAGCCATAATTAAAAGGATTTTGAGTTTTCTTTCCTGTTTGAAAATTACGAAAGAAAACATCCTTGTTGAATGATTTATGAAGAGGAAGTGCTTTCCCAGATGAATGATTGGTCAAATGGAAGCACTAGTACTTTCCAATGAGTCTAGTGGACTCTAAACGGGCGACTTCTTGGGAGGCAACTAAGCTAGGTAATAAGGATTCTATCCATTCTCTTTTCTTTTTCTATTTTTTTAGTTATTTTATTTGTTCTTTGTTTTTTTTCTTCTTTGGGATGAGAAAATTCCAGCGGTGTTTCTTTATTGTGTAGTGTTTTCGAATAAGATAAGTTTGAAGCTCAACATGTGCGTAATGACTGGTTTGCCAGAGCGAAGCGAAAGTTGGAAAGTGGTTGATGTAATTATAGTGGCAATGTGAAAAAAAAATGGAGTGGAAGTGTTCATCAAATTTAGGTTTTTGAAGGATGAAAAGAACCAAATTGAAGCGAAATATAAGAATCGAAAGGTTCATACGATCATGTAGCAGGGAAGTTAGAGACAAGAGATGAGTTTAAGCATGAATAAGAAAGCATTAGGGTTTCTATTAGGAATTTTGAGAGACTATATAAGCATGAAGGACTTTTGAAGGATAGCAAGTGATATGGAGCGAGAGACAAAGCAAGGAGAACCTAGGAGTCAGAAATCATCACCTTTGAATGACATTGAACAGTTCTGATTTTTCCTGTATTGATTAGAGCTCAAATGGTTCACCTCAGCCCATGGCACATTCTGATGAAGAGATTTTATGAGTCGCCCCACATCCCAATTTCGAGCTAAAATGGAGATATAGTACAGCAAGTTGGATAAAAAAGCAGGGATCTTTGACGGGAATTGACGTGGTAGCACCACAGTTACGAACAGAGCTTTAACCCTTGAAACATTTTCTTCTTCTACTTTATGCTCTATCCTTGTGTACATCTTTCCTCTTAGCTTCGCTGTATTCTAACCTTTTAAATTCATCACTCCATCCACTCAAATCCTAAATCACATTCCTCCCCGATCCATCTCCATCATCTTCAAGCTTCAAAACCCATCACAAACCCACAAACTTACCTTTGTTGAACCCCAATTTTCCATCCATCATTCCAAACATCAAAGAGGAGTTACAATGGAAGAAAATTTTTGTGCTTGGTTGTTTGTTTTTGGGTTCTTTGTGGATCATTGTTGATTGTGGAGTGATTTGCATGTATTGAAGGAGGTTTTGAAGAATCAAAACTCACTCATTTGAGGTGAAGGAAGTTGGTGCACACCAAGTGTTTGAGAAAATGCCAAAGACACTTTCATGACTCCAAAGAAGCAAAAGAGTGTATCAAGGGGTAGTACACCAATGTCAATGTCTGAAAATCATCAAGGTTCCTATTCAAAGTGGCGAGACTACAAGGGAGTTCACTTTTCCCAACTCTCTTTGGCCCCTTTTACTTTATTGCTTCCTTTTGCTCATTGCTAGACATTTTAGGACAATGTTCATCTCAAAGTTTGGGGGTGTTTATTTTGGTTAGTTTATCATGTCACACCCACATATTGCAAATGACAACTTTGAGGATGAAATATTTAAGTCTTTTTTTTTGGATAATGAGCTTTGTTTGATGCTTCCTAATTTTACATCTTAGTTTGGTACTTTTTTTTTAGTTAGGTTATTGAGTTAATTGAGTTTTGCTTGGAGTTATTTGTGATGTCAATAAGGACCATAAATGAACCCTTGGCATATGGACAATATTAGAGATAATAGGACTTAATGCTAAAGAGTTATCTCTTTAATAATTTATTTAGTCATTGGTTTCTCAAAATCCATGCGCGTGGTCACTAAGTACCCTTGGCTTGAGTTTTTTGCTTGGGTTAGAAGGTTTATGAGAATCAAAATAATTTTGATCTCCATGGGTTCTAGAACTTGTTTTTTAATTATCGCTTGAGGCGAAATCTAGAGCAACACAACAATTGAGAAATGATATAGGCCATCCTTGGAAGATTGTGCCTTCAGGCTAATACATTAATATGCATGCATATTCCTCTAGTACCAAGATGTTGAGCCTTAAAAGCCAAATTACATTTATAAAAAAAAAACCAAGTTTGAAGCCAATAACCTTCCTATACATCACTATCCCTCAATAAAGAACCAAACTCACCCATAACATGAGGATTTGAACATAATTGAGAAATGTGACCCTAAGGCCAATTGGTTTGGGAGCTATTGATTTAAAGCTCGCTAAGGGTTGGTAGAAAGCATAAGGGGGTTTTGACATTGCACTACTCTAATAACCTTGTCTTAAAGAAAAAGGCTTCTTGATGTTTGTTGAAAGAATGAATTTGTGCAGAAAAGTGATGAGGAGTATGGAGGATGCACTAAGCAGTTTTGGGGTGTTTGAGAGTGTCACTATGCTGATGGGTAAGAATCGGGATGGAGTAGAAATTTGTTGTCTGAAAAATATGTATGTTTGGGTAAGTTTTAGCCTAAAATGACTACTCAACTACCCTTACCCAAGCCTTACATTTACAAACATAAAGACCTACTTGATCTTGAGAGTTGTGTGTGCCTACATTAGTGGAGAATGATAAGAACAACAAGCCTATGGAACCTAAATAAATTATCTTAGGAGATCCACATACTTATCTCAATTCTCATAAACTCATCTAGCTTGCAATTGTTTGGATAGGGGAAGACCACACACACACACACTAGTGAGAACCATGATCTAAATTTGTCTATTATGAGATTAATTCACTATTAAAATGAATAAATTATCTTGATCATATTCTCTATATTCCTTATGGGGTAATTCTTGAGACACATATCACATACCCTTGCAAAGCAATTACTCAGTTTTGGTTAAATAAAAAGGGTAAAATGAACTATTCTCTTCCATTGGCAGGGACAAGCAACTTCTTTCTTTCTTTACTTGAGGACAAGCAAAACTTCAAGTTTGAGACATTTTGATGAGTCAAAACTCATCTATGTTTTGAGATTCATTCACATGCTATTTTGTGCATTTTATATCCCATATTCATGTAAAACTCATAAAATTTCCTCTAAACTTGGTTTTGTAAGTTGTGATGAAAAGCAAGTGATTTGGCAAGAAATGAGCAATTTATTTCCAAAAGAAGAGTCAACCAAGAGTCTCATAGCGCACCACTGGAAAGATGAATTTTTCTGTACCATCTGGAACATCAAATGGTTCAAATTCCCTCATGGCTGCATTCTAAATTCAAAGAGCTTTCCAACGAGTACTCACACGCCCAAATCCGAGTTAAAATGAAGAAGTTATGGCCCCGACAAGTTGGAGAAGAAAAACAGGTTGCTGTCAGGAAAGTATGTCGCGACCAGGAAGTATGTCGCGACCAATGTCGCGACCGGGGCTTGTCGCGACCCGGTGTCGCGTTCAAGCAGGTACATCTCATGACGATCTCGCGATCGGAAAGCTTTGTTACAGCGACGAGAAAGCTTTATGCCGCCACTGAAGCTGAGAAACCTAAAAAAGGTATAGTGATGTCTGACCTAATTTCATTTATTCACCATAGGACCATATATATACTCGTTTTTTAGGTAAAGAGGAAAGCGGGAAGATTGGAGAGCCTCTCTCATGGGGTTTCTCTCTCTAGGTATACATTTTCCAGTTTTTTGTAGATTTTGATTCTTTTAGATGAGAGTTATTTTTAGTAGATTTTATTTCTATTGAAGATATTTTCGATTATTTTGACATGATTTTAGTTTCATAATGTTGAGACAAAGATTGAAAAAAAATCTAGTTTCTCTCTCATGGGTTTTCTCTCTCTAAATGTATTTCTGGTTTTTTGCTGCAGAATTTTTATTTTAATAGATCTTAGAGTAGTTTTAGAGCAGATTTTTATTTCTATTGAAGAGATTTGATCCTGCTGGATGTTCGTTATTCTTTCTTGGGGTGGATGAAATAAATGGGTTTCTCTTCCTTTTCTCTTAGGTCTTTATGTTCATGTAGCTTTGTTTGATTAGATGATTTGATCTTGATATGGTTCCTTTCTTTATCTAGGTTTGGATTAATTGTTAGAACATTAGTTGATTCTCTAAATTATTTTGTGGGTTGGAATATAGATTTATGTAGTTGGTACTATTCATATATTAGTTGTTAGATATTAAGGCCAGCTGCCCAAAAGAAATCTTTGATTCTGTTGGAAGCCTGGGTGACAGGAAGATGGAATTCTGAGGTAAGGCGAAAACTTAAGGGTATGTTAGACTAATATCTTGGAACTAATGAACTCTGAAAAATTACTTGATAGATCACTAATTTACTCATGGTGTGAGGATTAATTAGATGATGTATCAATTTAGTTGATCAGAGGTTTCTCCTTAGTCACGATGAAAGGATCTTGATCAAAGTGACCTTAAAGATCTAATCAAGGAGATAGAAAATTTTTATTAGATTTGAAGGACGAGATACCAATTACATTGGAGAAGGCTTATCTGTCCCAGTAGGCGAGAATTCTTGATCACGTGGTTGTGAAGTATTGAAAAAAGAAAAACATTAAATCTTAAGAGTGCAAATTTTACATTAACTTTATTAGATCCATTTGTGCGAGAATATAGATCTCTAACTAAAATGAAATGTATGGTGTATGGAGAAATCCAGGCTATACATTGCTCTTGGACCAAACTCAGCATTAACTTACAAGTTGTTGCGCTTTCAAGGAAATGCAAGCTTGTTTGTAAATAATTATCCCCATCCCCTAGTGACTCTCTTCATAGCTTTTAAAATTAAGTAGTTCTGTTTATTTGGTAGTTTTAGGATTAGTTTAAATCGATTTTGTTTCAATTAAGTGATTTTATTCCACATCTTTAGCAGTCGCCTAAATAGTGAAAATGCCTGTCGGGGTGATCAAATTCGATTGAAAGGAACATCGATCCTAAGTGGAGTCGATATCGGACTCACAGAGTCCGCTATTACTTAATATGACCGTGCGAGGAAGGGGTTGAGTGTTGGTAATACTTTTCATTTCGGTTTGGTATGCCTGCTTGTTTCGTCGGTTTGAATATTTACCGTCGACTCATGGCCCAGTATTTTGTAATATCGTCAGTCAGTTATAACGAGCCGACCTTCTAACTAGTTCGGGAAGAAGCGAAGACTTCTGCCATATGAGAGGATCTCATGGACACGGCGTGACCTGGACCAACACCAAAGGTCGATCATTAAGGGTGGGAGACAACTTTGAGGCTCCTAGCTTGATCGAGGAGCGAGCGTGTTTCCATTGTCACCTGCCTGGACACTATAGATGGGATTGCCTTCAGAGGCAGGGACCCTAGAGTTATGGGATGTTGGACACAGAAAAGTGTGACAATTATATAGGGTTTTAAGCGCCTCAGCTCATGTTTTGCTGTTTTATGTAGAATCGGGTGCTTGGCCTTTTCTACACCATTTTTATCGTGTGCGAGGTTGTTCGATGTCCGTGCACATTTTCGTAGTGGTTTGGTTCCACGAGGTTGTGATCATCATTGTCAATCCTGAGCACTGCTCGGGAGGCCCTGCGATTCTAAAGTAAAGGGCGGTTGTGGAAGCGGTGGTGCGGGTACCACATTGATTGAGCACGGTACCCACATGCGGTGAAGGTGGCCACCCCGGTACGAATATAGTGGTATCGGTACCTAAAGGTTGTTAAAGTACCAATGGACTTTTGGTATCGATACCACACTAACTGGTACCGGTACTAACATGCGATCTTTGTAGGATTTAAGCATAATTTCGATCTTGGTGCAAGGGCACGCTAGTCTTTCGATCGCCACTTCGAGATCACTAATAAGGATTATATTTGAGCCCACTTTGGCGGAGATTGAAGATTCGGATTCTAGGGTTTAGCTCCCAACCTTTGGAATGTTTTCTCATATTTTCTAGGGTTTTCTAGGTAAGTGGCTAGTTTTCTTGATTCTAAGTTTTTTAAGCATTTGTAATCTTTGAGTTGGTTTATAACTTGGTGTTCATTGAGAGACTCGTTTTTATATCTCAATACAGTGGTATTTATTTTCTCAATTCGAATTTGCTAACGGTGTTCCATTGGTCTGAATCAATTCGGCTTTAATGGGTTCTAAACCACCATGATAGGATTCTAACGGTGGAAACTGCCCCCTTCAAGGTAACAACCCTCAATGCCTCTTTTGCGCTTCAATGGGATTTGTATGATATTCGCTTACTTGAGAAAATTCTTGCGACCTTAGTTTGGCATCTTCTTGGCGATGTGAACAAAAGTTATTGGTACACGTTGTGCTTGATCTCGAAATGCAAACTAGGTCAAACAAATCGCTCAGAACAGCGTTTGATATCGCGTTCAATTATTCTTTGTCTTCAAGCTTTTAAGTTAAATCCCCGATAAAAGACCATTCATGTGGCTCTGAATGATTGTAAGTGAGAGGTGCGGGTGTTACCTAGTTGGTGAAGCGAAACCATGAATCTATCATTCGCCCTTCTCGTTTACAATAGTTTTATCAATCGGTTAATAAATTATTAAATCAAAACCCCAATTTTACTTTAATCGCACATTCATTGGAAAGAAATCCGTAAGGATCATCTTGAAAACCACTCCCTATGGAAATGACCTGTGGACTCCCACAGTAATATAATGCTTGACGACATCAGTTCCTACGCTTGGGAATAATTTCAGCACACTAAATAGATGAAGCATTTTTTGCGCCATTACCGGGGAGTGGCGAGCACTCTAGTCGATCCAGAGAGAGCTAGTGGTAATTTTCAATTACATTGCACTTCCGGTACATTCTCTACCTTTTGCTTTTAATTATTTTTGTAGATTAAAGAAGTGAGGATACTGTCAAATTGGGGTATCTTGGTGTGCATGTCGGTTTGAGCTGTGATGCTGGCTTAGTGGAAGCTTGTAAGAGTTACCTCAAAGACATCTGGAGAGTCTAATTAAGACGTTTGTTCAAGAGAACCTAATCCTCAAATGGAACATCCAGGAGATCGAAATGAGCTCTTTTTTAATCAATGACTGAGGTTGCACGGAAACCTACAAGACCTTATAGGCCGCTCTGACAAGGAGATGGGGTTGCATGGCAACCTCGGTGGTGGGAGGAGAAATGTTTGTTCCCGGGCAGAGTGTCTCCCGAGCTCCCCACTTGCAGAATGGAAAGAACCCTTCGAGAGATTTTGCAACCTTAAGAACCGACAAACATGTATTCACTACAAGCTAACCAATTCCTTATGAAGTTGGAATGGTGTCTTCTCTATCAAGGTCGGGTCGAGAACCCCTACTCATTCGCTATAGAGATTTTGGGGATGTTTGCGATTGCTTTCCTTTCCACGGGGATCGCCCCTCCATATAGTACATAGCTGGTTTTTATTTTCCATTCTGAAGGAAAAGTTCAAATCATGGTTTCTCTCTTGCTCCCAATTCAATTTGTACTTGTGGAAGACATGCGAAATGAACTCAATGAAATTCTTCTCTCCCTTTCAAACCTCTTTGCACTCACATGCGAGCAATCCAAACTTTTAAAGCAAGGGTGAACCTTTTTCTGTGTATGGGAAGAATATAAGGACCCTCACTCCACCGCTCTCCCTCATCATGGTTTGGATGTTTGGACAATTGTATATTTTCACCAAGGACTTCCACTGAATAACAAACAATATATCCAAATGATGTGTGCGGGAGTTCTATGAGAAAAAGCGCTAAGGTGTCTGTTTTTTTTTGATGCAATAGGAAAATGAACTTGAGTCTTACTCATAGATCTTTGCTAAAGTGCATAGTACACCTACAGGAGAATATCACTTAGAAGAATGATGACCTGCAAGAAAAAATAGCCAATTTAACTGGGGATTAGAGTCATCAAAAAATTGAAAATTGAATAAGGTATTGTTGGCACCCAAGGTACATGATTGCCTATGGGAGGCTGGAGTGGAGGGAGTCATGCATCATTCACGGAGTATTACTCATTCAACTATAAAATACCTAACCTTCCTCAAGTCAGAGTAATCCAAATGAGCAAGCTGATTCTCTTAATTACCAAAGGAAGCCCTTGAATTCTCATACTCTTAAAGCATAATCCCAATTAGGTGGCACGAATTTTAGTTAGAAGAATAAGGGAGGCCAAAACCATTTGCCAAATAACCAAGGTAGAACTTCACAAACCAATTCTTTTCCAAATCAAACTCATTCAAAATCAAGGTCACTCAAAGTTTTCTAGAGATCTAACAAGGTTTTCACCCTTCTGTTTCAGGAGTCAAAATCAACGGCTTTGTATACCACATAAGAAAGTTGGAGGACATTATGACACAGTTTATTTAGGCTCAACAGTACATTAACACTTGCAGTTTCAACTGCCTTAAATAGTGTGAGATCCCGTCACTAAGTTGACCTCTTCTACAGGCGATTTATATGAAAAAGGGAAACTCAGCTCTCGGACCATCCAAAACCCCAGGTCGAAATAGTGTTGGGTCTCAAGTCCAAGCGTATAACCTTTAGACATTTTAGAAATTTCATCACCACTCTTGGAAATGGAAAAACAATTGATAAAACCATTCAGCCAAGAATTGTCAAAGAGCAACAAAAGATAATGAAATGAACCTGAAGGATGATGGTGTCAGACAGAAGCCATCATGTTGCTAGGACGGATGTTGATGTTGAGCCGGGAAAAGATAAAACTTTTATGTTATGCTCCATACCCTCATGGGTTGAACCCCTAAATGGAACAATCACTCTGCAGTAATCATGGAGTTGTTTCAAGCAAGTTAAGGTAAACATCTTCTTATTGGATCGATCAAGAAAGTGTCATATGCGAGTTTTTTGAGCTTGTACTATGAAAAAAGTTAGGTGTCAACAAGGATGCATTCATGGTGAATAATTCACCTCATGATTAGGAACAACTTGCCCCCAAAATGCAAAGACCGGAGCATACTTGATTTTCCATAGTGGTGGGAAATTCGAAGTGGGACATGCTGAGGTGGACTTAGGAGCAAGTGTTAATTTGTTGCCACATACTCGATATATGTTGAGCTAGAGTTGAGGAGAGTTAGAAGGCAGGCCTAATATACCCCTTGACTAGGTGTTGCCAGTGTGAAAATTCCTAGAGGGATAGTAGAAGGATGTATTGGTGCAAGTAAGTTCTACTTTCCTATGGATTTTTATTTGTTCTTGACACTCAACACATGGTGATAAGAGGGACTCGGTTTTCAGTGATTCTTGTGGAAGCCATTCTTAGCCACTTGCAAATACCATCATACAACGTAGGTAGGACTAATGACGTTATCTTTTGGTAACATATTGATAATTTGAATATCTTTAATGTTATCGAGGAGATAGGGACGATGGGGTCTTGTAAATTACTTGTGATAGAATCATTGTAGAACTATGTAGATCATTTTTTCATACGGTGGCCCTCTCAAGTCTTGTCTAGTAAGCCCAAGTTGTGTTGAGGAGGTAACCACATCTGAGCCGGGTTGCACTCCATAATTGAAACTTTCAGTGAAATTAATGGAAGAAAATGGGTGGGCTTGCAGGATTTGAAAGAGTACCACCAATTGAGGAATGAAGTATTACCTTGGAAGAGAAACCACCTAAGCTTAAGTTGGAAACCCTTACACCAAAGCATCTCAAGTAGTATACCTAGGGGTGAAGAAACTTTCCCGGTAATCATATCCCTCCTCTTTTGAAGTGGAGATCAAGAGAATAAACTTTTGGAGATGTGAGGGCACAAGACACATAGGATGGACAATTGAAATATTAGAGGGAATTGGCCCTTGATTTGCACACGAGTTCACTTGGAAGAGGATGTCAAACCCTCTAGGCAACCACGTGACGGCCCGAACCGGACATGAAAGAGGTTGTGAAGAAGAGGGTCTTGAAACTACTGGATGTAGGTGTATTTATGCGCAAATAGCGAGTGGGTCGATCCAACTTGAGTAGTTCTAAAAATGCAGGGTCATTGTGGTAGAAAACGAACACAATGAGCTAATTCCCACTCGAGTCACCACAGGTTGGAGGGTGTATGTAGACTACAGGAAACTTAATGCTAGCACTAGGAAAGATCATTTCCCTCTACCTTTTGTGGATCAAATGTTGGAGAGAGTTTTAGGGCAGCAGGTGATTATTTTTCTAGATGGGTACTCGAGTGATCAATTGAGATGGCCTAGAAGATCAAGAAAACCATGTTCCTTGCCATTTTAGCACATTTTCCTTTAGGAAGGCTGACCTTAGACCATGCAATGCTGGGAACCTTCAACGAGTGCATGATGGGAGTACAGTGTGTGATGAACATATCTTGAGTTTTCATGGACGATTTCTCTGTTTTTGGAGATTCATATAAGAGATGTTTGGAGAATTTAAGGAGAGTACTAGAAAGGTGTCAAGAGAAGAATTTAGTGCTGAATTGGGAGAAGTATCACTTCATGAGTACAAAGGGATTGTCGTTGGGGACACATAGTGCTTGAGAGAAGAGAATGGAGGTAAATAAAGCAAAGAAGTTGAGTTGATCATGACTTGCACCCCTAAGTTTGTCAAGGATATCGTCATTTCTTGAACCATGTAGGATTTTATAGGAGACCATAAGAGATTTATTGATATGATCGTCGCTGTGCAATTTTCTTTACCAGGATGCTTCACTTTTGAATGGTCACAGGCATGTGAGGCGGCCTTTGATAAATTTAGAAAACTATGTTAGTGTCACCTGTCATGCGATCTCCTAAGTGGGACCTCCTTTGAGATCATGTGTGGCCTTAGTGATTATACATAAAGTGCGTCTTAGGCAAGGGGAGGCAAAAAGGCGACATGATCATTATTCCCGGCCAAGACTCTAGATTCCGCTCAATCCAATTACAAAACTACGGAAAAAGAGTTCTTGGTTGTAGTCTTTACCCTAGAAAAGTTCAGGTCTTACAATGTAGGGTCTCCTGTAACCATTTTCACTAATCATGCAGCGGTAAAGTACTTGCTCTCTAAGCAGGATACTAAGCCTCGTTTGACTAGGTGGATCCTACTCTGTCAAGAATTTAACATGACCATTAAGGATAAGAAGAGTTTAGACAGGTAGCTAACCACCTATCTCGGTTAGTTTAGAGACAACCTGAGGTCTACCATATTACTTTCCACTGATGAGCAACTTTTTGCTCTTGTCCACTGCCCATGGTTTGCGGACATAATAAACTATCTAGTGATAGGACAAATTTCATCCTAATGGACCTCTCAGCAAAAGAGGAAATTTTTGGTGGACATAAAAAATACTTCTTTGATGATCCATACTTGTTTAAATACTATCCTAATCAATTGCTAAGAAGGTGTGTATCCAGCCAATGAAGGTGGGGTACTCACCTTCATCGCCTCTGAGGCAGGAGGCATTTTACCTTGAAAAGCAATAAACAAATCTTGCAAGCCGGTTTTTATTGGCCCACTCTTTTTAAAGACTGCTTTTATTTTTGCAAAACTTGTGCTTGGTGCCAACAATTGGAGGGGATATCACAAAGGAACATGATGCCTCTTTACCCACATTTCTTAATTATTGAGATCTTATTTGTTGGGATTACAGACTTTATGGGGCCTTTGCCCCCTCATGTGGAGTACCTTTACATTTTATTGATCATTGATTATGTTTCTAAGTGGTGGAGGCCATTCGAACTAATGACCACAAGATTGTTTGAAATTTTTGAAAAATATCATTTTTCTCGCTTTGGAATATATTGATGTTAGTGATGGTGGGCTCCATTTTGTAATCAACCCTTTGAAAATTTGTTAAAAAATTGGAGTCACACTGGTTCTGACTTCATACGAGCTAATGGTCAAATTTGAACTAGCAGTAAAGGAGAGATCAAACACACATTTGGAAAAAATGGTTATCCATAATCCCAAGTTGAGTAAAGCCCGACTAGCAGACGCTCTTTGAGCCCTCTTTGTCTTTGCTTTTAAGACTATTCTTGGTATGTCTCCTATATTTAGTTTATGCTGGCAAAAATATGTCTCCAAGTGGAGTGGAGCCTATGAGCATATTGGGCCATTAAAGCTGCTGAAATTTTGATTTAGCTAAGTAGAATTAAGCAGGCTGTGTAGATGAGCGAGCTTGATGAATTGGCGTGAATGGTATGAGGCTCGAGAATCTATAAAGAGAGGCTCAAGCTCTTCCATGACAAGAGCAGTTGTAAGAGAAGACCTTTGAACCTCACCAAAGGTGTTGTTGTATAGCTCAGCTTGCATCTTTCCAAGTAAACTCAGTTCTAGATTGAATTTGGACCTTTGTCGTCGAGTAGTTCACTTATATGCGCATGGGAGATTCGAATCAGGAAAATGGGAAAATCTTTAAGTCAATGGTCAGCGCTTAAAGCCGTTTGGGAGGCTTCGACCGCGGAGAGTAGTGAGGAACTGGTAGATCCGCTCTACCAGGATGTTTCTTGGTAGTAATCTACGTCTTACCGCCCAGTATATAGTTTTTCTTTTCCTTTTCTTGCATTTCCTTACGCTTTATTCATTTAGCATGTATTTTTGTTTTTAATAAAGGAGAGTCCAACCCTTATGTAACTAGTATATTTTGCCCTCTCTTATAGTCTGTGGGGTGTATCCGTCAATGCATTGAGGGCAATGCTTATTTCCATGGTGGGGGTGGGCATACACTAGTGGTTAGAGCCATTTACGTACATGCTATTTGGTTTAATTCAGTGCTCTTAGGGGGCTAAGTGCATGCCAATTTTTCGATTTCGAACTCTTTTAATTATGGTACTTGACCTTTGATGTCTGCAGCTGCATGACCTTATGTATGCACTCCATATAGTTTCATTGCACATACACAATAATAAGCATGCACAAAACTTTTTTTTTTTCATATTTAGACTATATTGACCCAATTCTTTTCTATTCTCCATAGTCAATCTTGACTGGTATCATTCTCATTCATAAACTACACAAGTCATTAATTTCCTATCCCAAGCTCATTTTGCTTCTTGTGCTTGACACAATGCATTTTAGCATTCATGTCAACTACATGGATCTTGTGTGAGAACTCATAAGTAGTTAAAAAAGATGATTGACCACTGTTTTCTCTTTTAAACTTCTAAATCATCTTGAGTCATCTTTTTGCACCTTATTTGAGCCTTGAGTTACGGTTACGTAGAACCTTAGGACTCTTGATCCGTGGAGTAAGGATGACTCAAGTGCGATGAGGTGCCGAGAGGTGTAGTGCACAGTGAGAAAGTAAAGTCGGTTGGAGGGTTTGGCGTGCAAGAAGCGAGTGTACAGTGAAATCCAAAATGTGAAATTGTAATTTCCACAATGTGATACTTATTGCCTATAATTGAATACCCGATACCGAGACTAGAATTAGAAGCGATAACAATTTAATGCAGGTACCACACTTCTTGAGTATCGATATTGTGCGTGAATAGGTCATTTGAAGAGTCTTTTTCCTCCCATTTTTTGAACCCTTTCATATTCCCCTCTAACTCCTTTACCCTAACCCTAACTTCCCTTCTCACCAAAGCAAACCTTACGTCAAATAGTTCGTGAGTCATCATCGTCGACCCAGAGTGCATCAACCAGTTCTTTGTGAGTTTGAAAGGGTTGAGCCGTGTGAGTCAAAGTGATTCTCATCCTCAAGCTAAGAGCAACAGCTAATTTTCCACTATGAAACTGCTATGGATTGTTTTGGTTGGCTATGGAGTTTGTGGTTTTATGTTTTGGTTGGGCTAGGGCATCTCGCATGAGCGGTATGGGGAGGAGAAGTTTTGAATGATTTGGAAAGGTGAGTCAGTAGTCTTTTGGAGATGGGTTGTTGGGAGACTTTTGTGTGTGTATGGGTTGTTCTTGCAATATTCGCTATCACGGCCATATCTATGGCGAGATCAATGAACACAGGGAAAGGAAAGGCCACCAGCTCCTCTATAGAGTGAGGCATGAAAAAACAAAAGGTCGATACTTCATAGATTGTGAAAAAGGGAAAAGGAAAGCAGAAAGGTCCTTCATCAAAGAGCAAGGAAGAAAGTGATAACGAAGATGAAGAGATTGAGGCTATGTTTGTTAAATCTTCGGAATTCGGGCGAGAAAGGTGGGTCTAGTCAGTTGAAAGACGAGGTTTCCATTGTGAGCGGGGACTAAAAATTGAAATGTTTCTGTTTACTCACCCCATTCGTGTCGTTATTCAGGATCAGAATTTTTCATTTTCGGTGAGGAAGTAAAATGCTATCTACTATCCGTTGTCAAGGAATTTTATTCCAACTTGAGAGAGAATCTGAATGTAGATTCCCTTTTGGAGACTACAATCTCAGGGAAGCAGCTAATGGTTAGCCCTGACTCGATCGCTAGATCACTGAATTATGTTTGCCCTGCCACACATGACAGACCTTATCCACTCAGGGCTATTATAGTGTTTGATGCAGATATGTTTGCAAACACCATGTGCACTAACCCGGTATGCATGGGGGGTTTTATGCGCAAAGAATTTACTCTGGGGAAATTAAAGCCTAAGTATGCGTTGATGAACAAGGTCATTAACAATATGATCGGGCCAAAGGGAAAGGAGAAATTATCGAGCAAGGGAGAAATTCAGTTTCTGTATGAGGTAATGAATGGGAAAATTATTGATTACACTTTAGTAATATAGTGTATAATGAGGGATTTTCTAAGGTCCCCAACGGAGAACAAGCACATCCCCTTCCCGACCTTAGTGACAAATTTGGTGGAAGGAATTTGTTGAGGATAAGGGTTCTGTAGAGAAAAAAGAGAATCAAATGTAGGCTAGGGCCCATCACAAACAAAGCATGTGAAGATTGGTAGCTTCCTGAGGCCTCGGTCGGCACATCCCCCTCGGAGCTATTTACGGGCCATCGTCAACGTCGGCTCTGGGTGGAGTGGGTACATCTCCCTTAAAGATGATGGAGCGTAGAATCAAAGGATGGTTTAAATGCATTATGGGGAAGCAGAAGAAGTTGGACCATAGGCTCTCCAAGCTTGAGGGTCACATTCTAAGATGAGAGCCGGATTATTTGTTGATATTACTCACGGCTTGGAAGGGATTATAATGGTTGGATGATTGTGTGGATGAAGATGCCTTTTCCTCGGATGGAGAGGAGGGGGACGAAGAGTAGTGGTATCTTGGGTTAGAATAGGGTGTTGTTGGCAATTAGGTAGAGACCTCAGCCATGTCATGCCAACACCCATTTTGTTTCTGTAAACCCTATTTGTGTAACCCATGGTCATTACAAGCTTAAAAGACCTTTTTGATTTTAGTTATGTAGGGTGTTCCTTATTGACTTCTATGCATGTTAGCTTGCTTGGTTATGGTGAAATGTTTACAGTTTTAATGAAGTTCATTCCAGTTTGGTGATTTCATTGCATTCCTATTTCATGATTTGTGATCCCTTATATGAGAATCTCTGTTTTGTAACAGTTTGTTATTTTTTCCATTACACTGGGCACTGTTGGTGCTCATTTAAATTTAGGTGGTTGCATACTCTGTTATGCTATAGCACTATGTTCACGTTTGCTCTTTTGGGAATCTTGCAGTGCTTGACTACTCCTTAGCGCACTTTGTTGAGCCTTATAGTCAATAGGCGTTACTAGTTCAAATCTTGCTAGGGACTAGCAAGATGTAGGTTGGGGGGTGTGTTGGATATAGAAAAGTGCAACCATTATATAGGGTTTTAAGCCCCTCAGATCATGTTTTGCTTTCATTTTGTGTAGAATAGGTGCTTTTGACCTTTTCTACCGTTTTTATGCGTGCGCAGGTTGTTCGATGTCCCGTACACATTTTCGTAGCGGTTTGGTTCCAGAGGACAACTGTAGATCATCGTTGTCAATCACAGACGCTATCGGGAGGCCTCGGGCAGTTCTAAAGTGAAGAGGGGCAACTGTGGAGACAGTGGTACCGGTACACATCGGCCCAGTAGAGTACCCACATGCGATGAGGAAGCGATGGGCAGTGGTGCAGATACCAAATATAATGGTACAGAGTACCTAAAGGGAATTTGTTGAATGCAGGTGGACTTTTGGTACGGTGCCACATAGCACTGTGCCGATGTTAACATGTGATCTTTGCAGGATTTGAGCATAATTTCGATCTTGGTTGCAAGGGCAGGCTCGTCTTCGATCCCTTCGAGGTCACTAATGAGGATTGTATTTAAGCCCACTTTGAGGAAAAGAGGTGAGAGAGTTCGAATTCTAGGGTTTGGCTCTAACCTTTGAAGTGTTTTCTCATATTTTTCTAGGGTTTTCTAGAGTAGAGTAGCTAGTTTTCTTCTGATTCTGAGTTTTTAAGCATTTGTAATCTTTCAGTTGGTTTTATAACTTGGTGTTCATTGAGAACTACCATTTTATATCTCGACCTTGTAATTGAATTGTTATTTCTCAATTCACGTTTACTAATAGTGTTCGGCAATTATGAATCAATTCTCTCGGCTTTAATGGGTTCGCCTCCATGATGGGATTCTAACGATTGGAAACTCACCCCGCTAAAAATTAACGGCCCTCAATCCCTCTTTTATGCTTCAATGGGATTTGTATGATATTAAACACTTGCGAAAATTCTTATAAAACCTTAGTTTGGCATCTTCTTGACAACGTGTGAATGAGAGATTCTTGGTACATGTTGTACTTGATCTCAAATGCAAACTAAGAGTCGGCAAATTTTACGAGGCAAGCATTGATATCATTCAATTATTCTTTAATCTTCCATAAGCTTTTTTTTTAAAGTTAAATCCCCCGTGAACCATTGTCAATGGCTCCTAGATGTGATTGTAAGTGAGAGGTGGGTGTTACCCTAATTGGTGGTGTGAAACCTTAGGATCCTATCATTACGCCCTTCTCGTTTCTGATAGTTTAAGTTAATTGGTTAATAAAATCAAATTCAATCAAAACTCCCGATTTTACTTTTAATCGTACATTCATTTGGAAAGCAATCCTAAGGATCATCTAGAAATCACTCCCCTATGGAAATGACACATGGACTCCCACAGGTATTATAATGTAGCGACATCGAATCCTACGCTTGGGAATAATTTCGATTAGAAATAGGCGAAGCATGGGGCGCCTGGTCCGATCATTAGTAGGAGATGCCGCATTACGCGTTTGTTCCTCCTTACCCTAGCATGGGCGAGGCGGTATGAGTCAGTCTTTGCACAAGCGCTTACTATTTCGGCGAGCGGGCCACATGGGCGGGGCATGGAGTCGAGTCGAGGCCGTGACTTCGGACGGGACTTGAGGGACCCGTGGGTGTGTCTAGCCGTGATACCGCGGTGACTTCTGAGTGGTCCCGATATACATGTGCGTTCTGCCTCTCACACTTCTTGATGAGTGTTGTTTAAGTCGGATGCATCGATTGTATTTTTGTTTGCATCATGTGTGAAAGAGTTTGGGCTTAGAGGTTGAGATCTTAGAAATGTCGTCGTTTGTGAGATCTTCCTGAGCAAGAGTGAGTGTGAATATGATATGTACGGGGTTGTAGGTTAGAGATCTTCGATTCTACTCCTTTGTGGACCCTAAGGGTATGGAAGCATGTCGAGTTTGATGTCATGCGAGATGGAGCCCGGTTGACGACGCTGAGTCATCGTGGCGTGATCGTAGGAGGTGCGCCTACGCACAAGGCGGGATTTGTGTTGTGTTTTCGGGGGATAAACACGATCTTTACCCTAGGCCCGTATGCGACTCTGGAGTGGCATGGAAAGTTGATGGGTTGGCTAGCAAGCCTTACCTTGGAGGACGAGGTGAGATAGGATTTTGGTTTACCTTGAGTGGTTTGTGAGTATGAGGATGTCTTTCCGGATGAACTATCTGGATTACCTCCACACAGGGATATAGACTTTGTCATTGAGTTGCACCACAGTATGGCGTTCTATGACTCATAGGATGGCGTCGATCGAGGATTCTTGAGGAACTGAGGTCAGGATATAGGAATTATTGGACAAGGTTTGATGGCAAGGCACTTCACCATAGGGCACTCACGGTTCTATTTTCTAGAAGAAGGACAAGACGCCATTTATACATTGACTATCGCGGTTCGAGCAGGGGGTTCTGATCGAATGGATCCGTTACCAAGGATTGATGATTTGTTTAATCAGTTGAGAGGGACGCGAGTCTACTCCAAGATAGACCTTAGCACCGGTTATCATCAGTTGAGAGTTAGGGAGGCAGATATCACTAAGACGACGTTTAGGACACGGTACAGGAATTTTGAGTTCATAGTGATGCCATTCAGCAGCGAATGCTCAGTGACATTCATGGATCGTACCTGGGTATTCAACCCTACTTAGATCATTTCGTTGTGGTGTTTGTGGGCGACATTTTGATCTACTCACGATCGAGGAGGGCATGGGGATCACTTGAGGATTGTTCTCACAAGCCCTCGAGAGAACATCGGTTATGCCTTGATTCGATAGGAGGTGTGAGTTTTGGCAATGGTGAGATTCTTGGGACATGTAGTGTCAGTTTCGAGTGTATCAGTGGACCCGAGAAAGGTCGAAGCAGTTATGAGTTAGGAGAGGCCGAAGTCAGTCTTTAAGCTACGCAGTTTCTTGGGACTGGCAGGGTATTATAGGAGATTCATTGAGAATTTCTCCCGATTAGTTGCACCTATGACGAGATTGAACCGGAAGGAGGTCAAATTCGAGTGGAATGACCTGTGTGAGAAGGCATTCCAGGAAGTCATTGGGAGTATTGGCTAGTGTAGCTTCCCGGGAGTGGCAAATGCTCAGACTGTGGGACAGTTCGGGCTACAGTACAGTGATCAGGCTCAGGGGACTTTGGGGAGTCTAGTGGCTACGCTATCCCTATTGAGCAGAGTAATTAAGTCACAGGGACAGGACGCAAAGATAGTGTCCATCAGGGACCGGGTATAGTCAGGTACGGGGTGGCGAAGGCTGGGTCATTAACACATATGGTAGTCTTCGGTATAGGGGACGGGTTGTGGTTCCCGTTCCAGCCCAGTTGAGGAGATCGCCGGGGAGTTCCGTGCTCTAGTTTCTGTTCATCAGGTGGCAGATGTCTGCGATCTTAGGTCACCCGGTGTGCGAAGCGGGATAAAGAGACCGTTGGGGATTTTGTTGACAATGTCTCACGTGTCGACGATTAAAACTAAGCTAGCTAGGGCCAACGGGGCTACTCTGAACGTTTGGGGTGACAAAGTGGAAGTTGGAACATATCACCATGGATTTTGTGACTCACTTGCCACGGACATCGCGGAAGCATGATGCGGTGTGGGTGATAGTGGACTGGCTCATTAAGTCGACGCATTTTCTGGCCATGTGGATGACCTTCACATTTGAGGAATTCTACAAGGTATACATTTGAGAGATTGTTCGGTTACATGGAGTGTCAATCTCTATCGTATCGGACCGGGATCCTAAGTTTATGGCTCATTTTTAGAAGAGTTTTCAGAGAGCCATGGGAACATAATTGATGATAAATACTGCTTTTCATCCACAGACAGACGACCAGTCGAAGAGGACTATATAGGTTTTAGAGGACATGCTGTGAGCATGTGTCCTGGATCTTAAGGGTAGCTGGGATGAGCATTTTCCCTTGGTAGAGTTCACCTACAACAACAATTATCAGGCGAGCATACAAATGGCACCCTATGAGGCTTTGTATGGGAGGCCATGTCGATCCCCGATTTATTGGACGAAGGTGGGAAAGAGATCCATCACTGGTCTAGATTTGGTTAGAGACACCTCTGAGAAGCTGAATTTGATACAGAAGCGTCTTCTTACGGCTTACAGCTGGCAGAAGAGCTATGCTGATAGGCGTCGTCGAACTTTAGTGTTTGAGGTGGGAGATCATCTTCTTGAAGGTAATGCCTAAGAGAGGAGTGGTCAGATTCAGTAAATGGGGAAAACTATCGTCGAGATATATCGAGCCCTCCGAGATACTAGAGAGGATGGGAACGATTGTGTATCGATTGGCATTACCACCGAGTTTATCGAGTGTCCATGAGGTATTCCATGTCTCCATGCTCTAGAAATACACTCCAGATCCGAATCATGTAGTGGATTAGGGCGAGCTTATTGTTGTCTGGATGGACCTTCGGGAGAGTTTGGTGCTTATCATGGATGTTGGGATCAAGTTTCGCGACCTTGAGACCATGAGCCTAGTGAAGGTGTTGTGGCAACACCGAGGATTGGAAGAGGCAACATGGGAATGCGAGGACACGATGCGTGCCACCTATCCTTTCTTGTTTAAGGATGAAGTTACGTGGTTTAGTCATTTGGTGATTAAATGACTAGTTTATATGCATGTGATTATGTACGCTTGTGTATGCATGTGATCTGATGTGTATGTATGTGGGAATTTCGGGACAAAATTCTTTTAAGGGGGGAAGAATGTAAAACCCGGGAAAATTAGAAATTTTTCTGAAAAATGGAAAAAATAATAAAATTGCCATAATGGTTCAAGGAAGCCTAAAAAATTCTCTAGATCTCAGATGACAAAACAGATTTCACTGTTGGATTCTTCTTGCGAAATCTAGTTACCTAGAAAATTTTCGTTGAATTTTGAGACAGTCGGATTTTTCACGATTTTCTAGGTAACAGGCATCTAATGACTCCGAGGGATGAGATTTTTATAAGAATCTCACGGAGTTGAAATGCTTCGAGTTAAGTTCATTTTTAAATAGAGGTGAACTTGAACCGGGACAAAAATGGTGTTTCGGTAGGACGGATCGGCGAGGATCGAAGCGACCGCGTGGCACCATGAGAGCCACTTATCAAACTTAACTTAAAATAAGTTAAGATAAAAGAAAAAGAAAAGAAAGAAAGGGGAGAAAAGGAGGAGAAAACATAGAGAAATGAGAGAAGAAAGAGAGAGGAGAGAGAAACTCTGACTTCTCTCTAAGATCTACGGAGCTCAGGTGGTCATCTCGCTTCAGGCCAAAAACAAAAGTTCATCTACTTGACAAGGCCTATGGTAGTGCAGAAAACAGATTTATGCAGGATTCGAAAGCGGGGAGTTCGGGAAATCAGCGTTTCGGGTTTGGGAAGTGTCACGAGGACTTCTAGAGTTTCTTCTCCGCTCGAGGTGAGGATTCATCCACTTTCGTTTACTTTCCATTCTAGGGGCTGTTTGGTTGAGTTTTAATGCCTTAAAGGGGCTGTTTGGCCGTTTTTACCCTAAGGGGCTGTTTGGAAAAATAATGGGTTATGGGAATAGTGCCCTGTTTTGACCCTTTATGATGTCCAGTTTTTGGGGCTGATTTTTAGTTAGAAAAATGGAGAATTTGGACTATTATCCTTCAAGGAAATTGTAGCCCTATCTGAGAACTTGATGTTAGGCTTTTGAATCACCCAAATCATACCTCTATAACTCAATTTATGGTCTGTTTCCCCGAACTGCTCCAAGCTACTCTGTTTTTGCCGAACCTACTATCCAGGTTTTTGGGACTGATTTTATGCTGAAAATAAGCAAGAATTTGGACTATCATTCTTCAATGAACTTGTATCTCTATCTGAGAACTTGATGTTAGGCTTTTGAATCACCCAAATCTGACCTTTATAACTCAAGTTGTGGTCCGTTTCCCGGGACTGCTCCAAGCTGCCCTGTTTTGGCCGAACCTACTGTCCAGGTTTTTGGGACTGATTTTTGGCTTGGAAAAAGCGAGCATTTGGACTAACATCCTTCAAGGAACTTGTAGCTCTATTTGAGAACTTGATGTTAGGATTTTGAATCACCATATTGGACCTCTATAACTCAAGTTATATATTCCAGTACTAAAATTTGCTATAGCTTCGGTTGTTTAATGATTTGTGTCCAGATTTTTGCCACAATTGGTATATGATTATAGTATATCATTCCTTGAATTGAGTGATATATTTTCTTGACATTGTGTGGAAGTCAAATTGTGTGTTCTAATGGTTTGACTTGTGATTTGTTTGTATGAATAAGGCCATTACATGGCTTATTAAAGGCTAGTTGTGGACATGTCTTGTCACAATTCAGCCTAGAGGTTGATGGATGTCGCTACTCGAGTAGTAGTGACTTGTGATGTAAATGTATGCATGTATTGATATGATGACATGGTGTAATCGATATTTGGAATTTATATGCTTTTTCATATAAAATGTCCAAATGATGCATGGAAGTAATTATGCATGGTAGGCATGCACATATAGCGCACCTCATCATATATGTAGCATGGTATGAATGAGCAGTAGTGTGATTACATTTTGCATTATGCACTAGGACATCACATGACATGAGTGTGAGTGCATGGTGAGAGATATTCTTTGTGTTGGTGTTCAATGGTATGTTGTGGGTACATGGTTGATTAACACTGTGTTTGGTGTTCAATGGTGGGCTCGGTAACATAGGACAACGTCCAAAATGAGTCTCACGGTTTTAAAAATGAAAAATATGTGTGTTGGGCATAGAAAGTTAGCGTAGATCCCCCCCCAGGGTGAAAGACCCGACATTCGTGGTTAGACATGATCACCGGCGGTGAAAGACCGTAAAAATGTTGGAAATGCACACGGCGTCCTGCGGTGTAAACCCAGAAATCCATGGCCCACAAAAGCATAAACACACGGAACTTGGGAAATGCAAGTTGATATTGGGAACTATCCAATGATTTTGATTTATAAAAAAAAAAGCTTTTGTTTTTAAAAATGGCCATTGATGGAACATAATGACGGTTCGGTTTTTCACACTCGGCATATGCATGTGTGAGGGAGTCGGTGAGGACTCGGGACATAGGATAGGGTGAGTCACATTCTCATCCATGACATGTCGACATTTGAGTAGGAATGTGCAGGTTTTTACTTGAATGTGTGGTGTGCCTTTGCATGTGCACTTAGGTGGGGAGTAGCCCTTTAAGGAATTATTCTCTACTGGGCATTACTCACCCCGTCGTGGGACCCCCTTTCTAGTACAAGGAGTGTATAGGGAGACAGCACTCTGACAAGGTCGTGATTATGAAGGAGGCCGATGTGTGGCCTTTATATTACCTTTGTAAAAAGTGTTTTGTATAAAATAATTGTAACTAAATTCTTTTAGGACTATTGTCTAAATAGCAAAGTGTGTAATTATGGTAAGAGGGTCGTGATCGGACTCTTACGAACTGTAATTAAGTGTTTTATTTTCATATTTTAGATTTAAATGTGAATGAATGGATCCGATGAGGGATGTATGTTGGGGATATGGGCGGATGGACACGTATTTATCATTACTACTTTTGTTAAGACCCTGGATGGGTTATGGTTATATTGTTATACAGGTTATATGTTAGGTAGAGCTCCCCAGACAAAGGAGACTCTGCCTGGTTTTTGTGAAATATGGATCCCGATAAATGGGACACAACAGTGTGGTATCGGGTCACCCAAAATCCACAGGAATTTTGCGAGTTAACGGGTTATCAACGGGACCCCCGGGTTTTGGGGAGTCACAAAAGCTGACATGGAAAGTAAGTCAGTTTTGAAGCCGTGGAGGCCAAGGTACTTAGGGAGCAAGTAACCTATGGGCCTGAGATCTTTTATGGAAGCAAATAAAGATCAAATCAAAATCATTTAGGCAAGCGAATAAAGATCAAATCAAGAAGTTCAGATCTTCTAAGCTATCAAACCATAATTGGAAACAATCTAGGATTCTATTCTGAAGAGGATACTTTAGCAGCAAGTTTCCTATTTCCACGTGAAAACTTAAAGGAAAGTTTGGATAATCCAAGGTAGGTTTGGAGTCATACTAGGATAATGATCTGACACTTATCTAGTCTTCATGTCGAATATACAAGAGTATATATTTGGGTTTCAAAGATGTTGACCTGATTCTACAACTAATCTTTGAGGTACTGAACGTTAAAGTCTTTCACCTTGTGTGAAATGTCACTTCTTTATGATTCTTCATTTCATCTTATTTTGATGTAAGTGGTCATGCGTGTGCTATGTTGTTGAGAGGGGAATGAAGGGAGTTCATTCTAAATCCCACTAGTACTGATTAGGTTGAAGAAGGGCCTTGGGAAAAGAGGGAGTCTCGTACCATGTAAGACTAATTGCAACCTTGAATCATATTAGTGGGAATCCTAGCATTTAGGTTTAAAAAGGAGAATGAAGGGAGTTCATTTTGAATTCCACCATGAGTGATTAGGTTTTAAGAACGACCGTGGGTAGAAAGGGAGTATCGTACCACATAAGACTAATTGTAAACCTTGAATTAGATCAGTGGAAATCCTTGCATTTGAGCATAACCTCGAGGACGTAGGCAGTTTCCGAATCATGTAAAATTTTGTGTGCTTTTATTTTGCTGCATATATTTTTTATCTGAGCTATAAACAGACCATCCCTCACAGAGTTTGGACTTACTACACATCTTGTTGTGCAAACGCACCAAATAATGCAACAAGTAGAATACCTAACTGTAGAAAAGAAAAATAACACAAAGAATTTAACCTTTTTCGGTATAAATACCTATGTCCTCGGGCACCAACAAACAACTTCTACTAATCAAAGAGAATTACAAACTTAGGATTTATAAATCGTTACCTAAGGAATTGGGCCAAAAATAAATACTTGGCTTGATTGGGCAATGCGCAAATACCCTAAAGAAGATGGGGAAGAGGTGCATTTGTTACAAAGGTGGAAAAGCCCCTTTTATAGGCTATGTCTTCTAAGAAAAACCCACTCTTTAACCGAGTGGGATTTGCAAAAGTCAAAATATAACAAATCTCCACCTTGATGAATATGTCAATCCCATCTCAAAACTTCTCTTTGACAAAAGCTGCATTGCCTCCAAATGCGCTCAATGGCACAATCAATGATTGAACTGGTACCGTGATTTTTTAATGTATGGATTAAAAGCAATAATGAGTGATATATATTTTATCCATGTCTATAAAATCATATATTTACACAAATTTACATATTTTTATAGTTCATAACACATTTGATTGTCTAATAATATTTGCATATATATTCACAAACCATTAAACCTATCAAACATATGATTTCGAAAAGAAAAAAGAAAATAAAAGTGAATACATCTTAAAACATTATTTAGAAATGTGAAACATCCCATTATTAATATTCATTTTATTTTCATAAAATTATCTAATTAAAATGTCATCAAATTTGACATCTAAATACCTACCAATTCTTATTAGCCCATCAAGATAAAATTTATATTCTGTAATGTATGACACAAAATTCACATTTAAAAATACGAAATCTCATTGCATTCTCTTTTCTTTTTATTCTTCATACCATCCCACCAAGACTATGTACATGCATTTAATGATTTAGTAAGTTTTAAATTTTTTACTGAAAATAGAGAACAATTGATGCTCTACAAACAAATAGATTTAAGTATTTCATTAAGTTTTTTCTAGAGAAACTTTATTTGATGAAAAGTGATATTATATTATACAATAGCTATAAAAAAACATTGGCACAGCTAAGGGGACTTGTATCATGCATGACCATGATGCATCAATGTGATTCATTATTATTTGCAAGACAAATGTAGTTCATTCCCCTCTAATTTATCAAATTCAACTTCATAATATATTTTTATTACAAATGGCTTATAAGATAATAACATTAAAATACACAACATTTGGAAGTCAAATTATTTATAATTTATAGATTAGTAATATATTTGTTTCAATAATTGTAGGATCAACAATTATCTCTTTTATGAATATCTAACAAAGTAGTTACATTCAAACTCCTCTTCTTGTCTTGGACACTAATTGATAAATTATAAAAATAATATATCAATATTTTATATGATCAATTGCATAAACTAAATTTGAAAATAAAATTTTGATTCCACCACACTAGTTGCTAAAGACTGATTCCACTTGGATGTTTTCTTCGATAATATTGAAGAGCTTTATAAAATAAGTTTAATAGGTAATTTTTAAAAATAGATAAATATTATATGTTTTAATATATATATATATAATAAAAAGATGTGTTTGAGATGAATGTAAGTTAGTTTTAAACAATAGTGCTTGGAAAAATAATAAGAAGAATTTACTTGTTTATTACATCCTTTTATGAACTCACATGGTTTCTAATGCTTAGGGGCACGATAATCAGCAATCATATTCCTTTGTTCTATGACTACTAAAGTCCAACAAAAATAAATCATTTTAAAACAAAGTATTATCAAATCATAAAATATGAAGCCGAATCATAAAATCTGACGCTAGCTGGGGTCCGGGTTGACAACGAATCAACTTGAAGTGGAATACTAGTGAATGCGGTAACCCGACCTACTCACGAAAATTAGGCGAGTCTCCACCTGCGGGAGCTCTACCCCCGAAGTACAAACATGTCCCGACAAGTTTACAATGACCACACGGATCACTGCCTCTTTTTTTGGCTGGGTGTGCGTAGCCCTGGGCAGTTAGGCTTGACCTTCTTTATGCCTCTGAATTCTCTCGAGACACAAGAACTACGGGGCACTCTCTCTAACTCATTTTATTAGCTACTAAAATACAAGACAATTTTAAAGGCTCCCGATCTCGGGCTCTATGCTTTAATGGATCAAGCTCGAATATATGAATTAACAGAGTGGGCATGCAGACCTTTATATGGGATGCTCAAGGGCGAATCGATACAATTATGACTAAGAGTCCTACTCTAACTCTAGTCTTCAATCGACAAGCGGCCCTGATCTTCCAGCTCTAGGAGTCTGACTGAATGAAACTCCTATACGACCATGATTCCACGGGAGTAGAGTCCTCCGCTAGGAGTCTTTCCCACCTAGAGTCGGCCCGTGCAGGTCTTTCCGCCTAGGAATAGGAGTCCTTCCCGCCTAGGAGTCCTTCCCTCCTAGGAGTCCTTCCTGCATAGGACTCCTTAGGCTGTAGGAATCCTTGTTGCACTCGGATTAGGAAGCTTGCCGCCCAGGCTCTTGCTATGGTGCGACATTCCCACTTGGTCTGTTTGCCTCAGTGCCACGCCCGAGGCCCCCTCCCTAGCGTGAGTCGCGTGACAACCACTATGCGCGTCCCGACGGATTGCGCTTGCCTTCCCTCGTAATGGTAACCCGGCTCACACTTTGTGCCTCGGACACTTGTTTTCCTTTGCCTTACTCGATTTCCACCAGGCGGGCCATGGGGCCAGAAGGCGCCCTCATCTTGCAGGACTTCGTGTTATCTAGTCGAGGGGCTGACAGGGTCCATATACAATTAAAATGAGTAAAAATGGCCACTTGGGCCTATGCATCAATACTCATCAAATACATATCAACTATATAACATAGCTCAAGAGTTATTACATTACTCTTCTACAACATATTAAACCTTAGAATTTTAATACATGTATACAATGAAGATACCAAAGCCACAACCCGGCTTTCTTCTAAACGCGGCCTCAAGTGAGCTCCGTCCTTGTGCACACTCCCTGTACCTGGAATGGTGATCCCTCAACAGGGTGAGCAAAGCCCAGTAGTGATAATTTCACCATGGTTTTACTCCCGCCTAAGTGCAGTGCGAACAATCACATTCAAGCAATTTCATGAACCTACTCAAATGTCTATATGCCCACACCCATGTCTCGAGTCCTCACCGACTCCCTCACACATGCCTAATCCAATATGCGAGTAAAAATATCCAGTTTTCAAAACAAAAGCTTTTTGTTTTCGAAAACTCACTACCAAATTTCGGTAAAAATATTGGACTACCCTCCGAGGCGAATTCTTTGGATAACTAGAAAGCAGTCCTTAGTCCTCATAAGAGTGATGCGTGGACGTCCCTCCAAGGCATTCTTCGGAAAATCTTCATGAAATTCTTTCTAAAACATTTCCGTTTTTCTTTCAATTTCATGTCATGCACTCATTCCTAATATTCTAGGGTGCCCCAGTTTATATGGAATGCATGATGCTAATTCCAACACATTCATGCTAATATAATTCACATGCATATATTAACATAATTTAAATCACATAAATCATGTTATGCAAATTCACCATCAATTACACCAAAATTAGCTCACATGGGCTAATTAACAAACCATAGTAATTCATTTTGAATCACTTTCAAACATGTAAAAATTCCACACAAAAATATCCATATGCTATTCACATGAGCAGTTGAAACCCTCGGGTTCTTGTTCCACGACCTAAATTGGGATTTTCTTCACTCGGTTCAAAGGCTTTGAGAGGCCCAGGAGTTCTGCCATCCGACCTCGGAATACCTAACCATTTACATGGCTCTTAGCCAAAGAATAAACAACGTGGGAAAGAAAGATCCTGCTTCTTGGAGTTGTCGGAACTCCACCAAATCGGGCTCATGCGTGGCCCTCGCGCGTGAGCAGCGGCTTTGCTTCTTCAGCCGTCGAGCGAAGCGATGCGATCGTAGGAATCTGAAGAGAGAGGCACACGCTTATATAAAATCAAAAACTCCGACTCTTTGCAATTCCTCCTCACGCACGTTTTTCTCATTTTTGTTTTGAGAAGACAACTATTCATCATTTTGTCTTATTATCTCATTAACACTTGCATTAATTACACTTGTGTCCTTTTGTCTTGATTTTGACACTTGGCTTAATCTAAGCCATCAATTTCATCCTCTCTCTAATCTTGCAACATGTGTCACATGTAGTAGGTGACTTTTGTCACATCACATGTCTCTTAAACCGTTTCACGATTGCCCGATGCCAGGTACCTCAAAAAACATGAAATTATCTTTGTCTCGGGTCGACCCAATTCGACGTGTTAAGTAGATTTCGCGAGCGATTAGCGGTGTGAAATCATTTAGTCATCGAGATCTAGAAAAATTTTGGATTTTTACCGAAATGGCCGTTTTCCTTTCGAAAGTGGAATTTTCTCGGGTCTTACATTCCTCCTTAAAGGAATTTCTTCCGAAATTACGGACAATCACAACAACTCACACGCATAATACAACGTGCCTTATGCCATGCGTAAACTGGTCATTTTAAGTATTAACTGACTAAGCCGCGTACCTTCATCCCTAAACAAGAAGGGATAGGTGGCCCGCATCATGTCTCGCGGCTCCAGACTCCTCCACTCCCGCGGTGCCGCCAGCACCCTCATTAGCCTCATGGTCTTGCGTGCGCAAAACCACAGTCATTTATCCACAATACTGTGGTCCCTCCTCGAAGGTCCCATCGGTGTCGGCTTTCAATCTCTCCCAATCCAGCTACATGGTGGATTTGGAGTGTACCTTCGAACATACGGACGTGAAATACCTGGTGGGTTTTGACATGTTGGGCGGTAAAGCTACTTAGGCACTCTATAGTGCCTACCTCTCAGTATCTCAGGCTAATGAGCTATCGGTGATAACCTTCGGCTTTCGAGACCTGGCCGCTCCTCTCTTAGTCGCCTTGAAGGCATTGATCTCCAACCTCGAACTTTAAGGGTCGATGTCGTATATCAGCATAGCACTTCTACCGACTCTAAGCCGTGAGAAGACGCTGTCGTGTCAAGCTCACCTACTCGGAGGTGTCTGCAATCAAATCAAGACCAGTGATGGAGCTCTCTCCCACCTCGGTCCAACATATCGGTGATCTGCATGGCCTCCCATACAATGCCTCATATGGTGCCATCTGTATACTCGCCTGATAACTGTTGTTGTAGGCGAATTACACTAAGGATAAATGCTCTTCCCAGCTACCCTTATGATCCAAGATGCATGCTCGTAGCATGTCCTCAACACACACAACAATCCACCTGAAACTATGTAACCTGTGACCCACACTTGGTGTGCAACGGCCGGCCTTCCCAAGGTCACAATCACTGACAATCCAATGGACCGTCAACCTAGTCCATGTCATGAATGACATCCATATATCAAGTCCTTACCGGCTCAACAACACCCAATGCAATTTCCAAAGGGGTATGCAAATCTCGAGTCACTCAGGCTTACATCACTTTCCTGACTCTAAAGTCTACGTGATAACTTAACCGTGTGTTTTCATCTCGAGTCACTTCCGACTCCTATCACTCAACTATAAGTCTTCATGATACTTGACCATGTATTTTCATCTCTCGGGCAAGCGAACTTTTCGGCCTACACTGTGAGCTCCCCGGGTCTCTTACACCCACATAAAAATTTGGGATAGCTCCCTGGGTCTCTTACACCCACACAGGACCTTCCGGATACTAAAGCGGGTCTCCTTCACCTTAACTCCAGGCTTCTCACCTTAGGGGATTAACGGCCCCTTTCTTATTTTGCCCAACACACATTAATTACTCTTCATTCCCTGATTTGAAATATGAGTCTTCATTGGACGTAGTACCAAAGACAAATTCAGCGAACTCACGAGTGGTGATCATCATACCGTGCACCCACACTTTCGACTGACGGCGATGTTGTGCTTGAATGCAATGATGCCGATGCCTTGACACCCCAATCGAGGTCCACCGTGGCGAGAATCTCGGAGATCTCAACTCATAATCTCATTTATCCCGGTCGACTCTACATCTAGGAAGAACATCTACACTGGCTTCTCTAAAGGCCTCCTTGACCTCTAAGCCCCGAACCTATCATACAAGGTGCGATAATGAATGAATCTGGCTTCGAGAATCAAATAACACTCGTGCCCATAGGCAAGATAGAAAAAAGCATTACCCTATATAGCGGCTGATCATGACTCGGCCCGGTAGTATAACAGCGTAGACACGCCTGGTATCCACGATGTCCTGCTATGGGCCTCGTCCTCTGCCTAGGCTATATTCGGCCTCTCACAGTGCATGCGTAGCAGGAGGTGCCCCCGTGCAGCTCCACTGAGACTAAAGCGGGCTCCTCAGCTTGTCTTAGGGTGTGGAGGAATATCTTTGTATCTTCCCTATTCTCTGCATTATTTGTTCTGTTTATCCCCGAAAACTCTGGGATCTTTGTCTGCGAAATCCCTCCTCATATGTCCAGGCTGCTGGCAGTAGTAGCACATATATCTGCCAACTGACAGGCAACTACGGTTTGTCCTTGGCGGGATGGCGGCGTGGAACCCTCGAATTAGAGAGCCCTTTCTTCTTTCATTAGAAGAAGAATGACTCTCCTTCCTCTTACTCTTAACACTTGCACATCGAGTGCTCCGAGCATCCTTGATCTCTCTGTAATTGAAGTGTTACAGCCATGGAGTCCATGTCACAGTAGGCGAAGTCACGACCACACCGAATGGACAACCGGCCCGTTCTCGAATCTCCCGACTTTGGCCGTGTGGTGGCCCGCGTAGTCATCCAGCAAAAGCGGGCTAAACTCCGTGAATCTAGCCACATAATCCATCACAATCATCGTCCACAGCCCGGCTCTAGAACTCCCGAGCCTTCGCATGCCTCGCGACATCGGAAAATATACCCATGGTATACGGAACTCACGCGTATCATTGCCTCTGGAGTCTCTAGAGGTCTTTGCTAATTCACCATACTTAGGCCTCACCTTCTAGTTGGAACGTAGCTAGTCTAATCCTGGTCGTGTCATAGGTAATCTCCATAGCCTCCTAACTTCTCAACTGCGTGAGCCAATAGTGCGCCACCATGGATCTGCTCCTATGAATGTGGAGGATGATGTTCCACACAAGCTTTGGAGGTTACTCGGACCTCCTGGCTACTGCTACAACGGCTTTGTGCAATAGCGGCCACAATACCTACATCCTTAGCAAGCTTTTGTTGGTCAAATCTCTTGATTGGTGCGGCCGAGTACCTTGTGGGCGATCTCTCTGACCTCGCCCTCATTGCCTTATCACACATGTCAAATGGCAAGTTAAAATTCATTCTTGATATCTCTAAGGCTTAATCACGGCCACGAGATACTATTCATATCTGAAAATATTTCATACAAAATGTCCATGCATTTATAGGTAATCTGAAGACATAATTTCATTTTATTAAATCATAATCAACATCAAAGAAATTTTATTTTAGAAATTTCATTTAAAAAAATTTATTTCATACAATTTATTTTATTATTATTTTTTTAAAAAAAAAAATTTGTGAGCCGTGTTCATGAAGGCAGGTGTTCCCAACGGTGACTCGAGAAGCGGTCGCGAGTGCAGGTTGGGTGCACTAGGTGAACCTGCACCTTGACTGTAGCGCACGGGTGCTCTAGGCGTAGCGATGGCGCCTATCCGCGGCTGTGGCGGCGATTATCGCGGCGTGCCGTTCCGTGTCGCGTGCTTGCCTAAGCGGCCCGCCGCGGCCGTAATAGCGGCGGTAGCCTTCGCGACATGCCCGGTACCAACCTCTGCTCCCCTGTCACGATACAATCGATTGTATCGTGACACGCCTCAACGGCCAGGCCGCTCTCCTGTCACGATACAATTGATTGTATCGTGACACATCCCCAGCTAAGCTAGGCCCTCTCTCATATCAAGACACAACGATTGTATCGTGACACACTCACCCCGGCCGGCGTGCAGCGCTCTGGCGGTGTTATCAACGCCTTCCTCTGGCCCTGCTCGGGCCTCCGGCCATGTCGCTGGGCGTGGCTGGCCGTGTCGTGGCCCAGCCTCTTGTGCCTAGGCTAGCCTTCCTAGCCTTTGTGTCACGATACAAATTGTTGTATCGTGACCTAGTCTTATCTTGAAGGCCAGGCGTGTAATGGCTGACAACGATTTCCTTTTTCTTTTCTTTTTTCTCGTCGGCTACTAGAAAACCACCTATATATATATATATATATATATATTTTCATTTTCAGTGACAAATAAATTTATTGGAAATTTATTTTATCTATTTTTTCAGTTTTACCTGATGTAAAACCTTTAAAAAAATTTCTTCACATCATCTTTTTTCTCATCTCACATTAGCCTCCTTGCTACTCCGTAAATGCAATAGCCTAGACCCTTTGCACTTCATACAACTAAAAAAAATTTAAGGATTAAATTCCCAGTCCTTTTTCTTTTCTGGCGGAATTATTTTCGAATTTAACCGTCACATTCATGCTTAAAAGCCCAGAGCTCTTGTCGAATTTTCTAGACCATTCTGCCCAAAAATTCTCGAACACCTCAGGTTATATTTCTCGGCCCTAGTGTTCAACGTTTTCTCCTATGCTACTCTGGCACTCCCTGATCATACACAAAATTTACAACAATTCACACAATCACATAAAACATAGTGCATGTAGTGTTCTAATCCTATCTCATGATTGTCTAGGTAATCACATACCTATACCCTAACATCGAGCTTTACCAAGCTGTGATGTTCTCACACCTTATGACCATGGCTGGCCCCGAGTCCCTCAAGCCCTGGTATTCATATACCTAAGTTCTACACTCGGGCCGTGGCCTAAGCCCCCCGAGTCCCCCGAGCCTATGTACTCATTATGCCTAAGCTCGTGCAAAGCTGCGCGCCCCAAAACTCGAAGTGCGGTGACAACTGTTGGCTGCGAATACTTGTGAATGTCGGGTAACCCTACACTACTCTGTCGGGGCGAGTCTCCTTTGTGCGGGGAGCTCTACCCCGAAGTACAAACACAATGCAACAAAATCTGATGACCACACAAGGTCATATACAATTAAAATGAGTAAAAATGGCCACTTGGGCCCATGCATCAATACTCATCAAATACATATCAACTATATAACATAGCTCAAGAGTTATTACATTACTCTTCTACAACATATATTAAACCTTAGAATTTTAATACATGTATCTGATGAATGCAGCCTGGCTTGGAAAAACTTTCTTTAGCATGACCTCTGTGGCGCAGATCCTCGTGCACACTCACATTACTGAAATGGTGATCCTCGACGGGGTGAGCAAAGCCCGGTGTGATATTTCCTACATGGTTTACTCCCACCTAAGTTCACATGCATGGCAAACAATCACATTCAAGCAATTTCCTTGAACCTACTCGAATGTCTACATGCCCGCACCCGTGTCTCGAGTCATCAGACTCCACTCACACATGCCTAAGCCAATATGAATAAAAATATCAAGTTTTCAAAGCAGCTTTTGTTCTCGAAACTCACCACAATTTACGTAAAAATATTGGACTACCCTCAGAAATGAGTGCTGGATAACTCACAGCTTGATCATAGTCCTCATCAAGTGATCTGTGGGCGTCCTGTGATTCTTAGAAAATCTTCCTTGAAATTCCTTTCACAAACATTTCCTTTTTTCTTTCAATTTCATGTCATGCACTCACTTCTAATATTTTAGGGTGCCCCAGTGCATATGGAATGCATGATGCCAATTCCAACACATTCATGCTAATATAATTCACATGCATATATTAACATAAATTTAAATCACATAAATCATGTTGTCGCAAATTCACCGTCAATTACACAATTGCCAGCTCACATGGGCTAATTAATAAACACGAGCAATTCATTTTGAATCACTCAACATCATAAAAATTCACACAAAAATATTCACGTACTATTCACATGAACAGTGAAACCCTCGGGTTCTTTGTTCACAACCCTGGTGGGATTTTTCTCCGTCGGTTGAGGCTTTGAAGGGCCAGGAGTTTACGAAATTTAAATCCCGACCTCGGAATATCCTGACCATTTACAAGGCTCTTAGCCAAAGAATAAACAATGTAGGAAAATATCCCTACTTCTTGGAGTTGTCATAACTCCACCAAATCTGTCTGCCTTGTAGCCTCACAGCGTAAAGTAACTTTGCTTCTTGCTCGCGTCGAGGCAAGCGGTCCGATCAGTGAATCACTAGAAGGCACCTTCTCTCTCTAAAACTCAAAAACTCCAGCTACTGCACGAATTCCTCCTCCTGCACGTTTTTTCTCCTCTTTGTTTTGAGAAGACAACTATTCATCATTTTGTCTTATTATCTCATTAACATTTGCATTAATTCCACTTGTGTCCTTTTGTCTTGATTTTGACACTTGGCTTAATCTAAGCCATCCATTTCATCTTCTCTCTAATCTTGCAACATGTGTCACATGTAGTAGGTGACTTTTGTCACATCACATGTCTCTTAAACTCGTTTTACGATTTTGACACAGGTACCTCGAAAAATGTGAAATTTCGACAGTCTCGGGATTCGACGAAATTCAACGTGTTAGCTAGATTTTGCAAGACGATTCCAACGGTGAAATTCGTTTTGTCATCCGAGATCTAGAAAAATTTTGGATTTTTACTGAAATGACCGTTTTGCCATTTTTCCAAAAATTGTAATTTTCTCGGGTCTTACAATCTCATATTAAAATCTAATGATCATGACTTACTCAAGGCTTTAAGGCATGAAAATATATTCAACATTATGACACTCGACTAAGGGTTTTGATAATCGTAGTGTTCTCTTCTATGTTTGAGCAGTACTAAAGCCCACTCTTGATATTGTAAAAGGATTATAAGATACTAATTAGTGACAAATTTTGAAGTGATACCATATATTTGGAAGGATTATAAATATGTGTCATATTAAATGCATCATCATTAGGTTATGTTGTAACATTCAATGAATCACCTTATTAGTTATGATGTCACATTGTAAAAGCTTGTGAATGATATGGTAGTCCCATAGATTTTATAAAGTTTATGGATTAAAAGCAAGATTAACTTGTGTATATTTTATCTATATGTATAACAATCATATTATGTTTAACCACAATTTACGTCTTGTTTATAGTTCGCCTTACGTTTCATCGTCTAATAATATTTGCATATATATTCACAAAACATTAAACCTATCAAACACATTGTTCGGTTATTTGCATGTATTTAAATTTTTGATCGAAAACAACCAAATCCGCAAGTGTACGGATCATAAGTAATATAATGGCTTTTAATTAAAGCCAATTAATAGAACCCTGAGAGAAAATTAGTTAAAATAGGGATTAAGTACCCCAGCTACTAAAGAATTTCACTATTTAAGCGATATGACTGATTGGGATGATGATTAACTAAAGAAAAAACTAATTAAACCAACCTAACTCTTGAAAATCAGCAAATGATTGAAGTGAAGTAAAAACTTCTTGATTAATCTTTTAGAATTCGATTGTGTCTCCATTGATGGGTTTATAACTTATAACCCACAATCTGGAATTAAAATGAATATATTCCCGTGCTTGCAAGGAACCCTGATATGAGGTTTACACTTTAGGTGTCTTCTCTCAATTTCTCACACCTCATTACTATTCCCCTTTCGGTCCTTCTAGGTCGAGCAATGCAATCTTAGTTCTAAAGCGGGTCAATCCTTAGAAGATTTCTATGGGTCTTCTTTAGGTCCTTCTGATAAAGTTACGAGTTATGTTCGATTGATCTCCTTTAAATTTCCTTACAATCTTCAGATAAGGTTGAATGATGCCCCTCTTAATAAAATCCACCTAGTACTAGGCATTCCTAATTTCCTAGATCTCTTTGATTAAGTTAATACGATTTTAACAATTGTAGGACTTTAGAGGTAAAAATCAATTCCTAAGGGGATGCTTCCAGCTCTCACTCTAGAACCCCTTGAGCTTTAGGTCTCAACTTCACCCTCTAGCATACAACAATTAGCTAAAAACCTGGACAAATAAGGAACCACATACATCCTCAACACAAGCATAGATTCACCAAAACCATTCAATAAAAACCATAAGTCAACCACCAATTTCAACCAACCAGCCCTAGGGGATAAATTAGCCACTCATAGCGGCCTGGCTTGACAATACCATATTTTCACCAAATAAAATAATTAAAGATTAAGAATAAGAATAGAGTTAAGGAATACAAAACAAATATTAGATCAATCTCGTCAGCTTCGGCTCACGTTGCTCTGAGGTATCCCCAACGGTTTGGATCTTCCAATTCAGCTCCATCAAGTAAAACTAAATAAACCCCTAAAAAGTGATTCAAGAAGAGGAGAGGAGAAACCTTAAGGAGGGTGTTCTCCCTAAAAAATTGAACCCTAAACAAGTCTAAAAGACTACTATTTATATACATTGGAAAATGGGCCAATGATGGGCTCAAAACTCGAAGTTTACTGATCTAGCCAGTTGTCCTTTGCCTTGGCAAAGACAGGTGTCTTCATCTAGCATATTCTTCATTCGCCGCAATGAAGGTTAGGTTCGCCTAGGCGAACCTGAGGGTGGTTTTGAAGTGGCATGGCTCCTTCGCCGAGTCAAGCTGCTCCTTCTCCTAGGGAAACCTGAGGCTCAGCTTTTTTCGCATCAGTGAAGCTTCCTCTTTGCCTTGGCAAACCTCGTCGCCGCAACGAAGCGGAGCAACCTATTGCAAATCAACAACTTCCTCTTCACTTGATTTCTTCCATCACTTTGCTTGATTTTCCTTCTAATCCTACAAAACATAAGCAAATGGGGGATCAGTGTAATGTTTATAAATAGAGTGTGAATCTAGCATTTGAGTTAGATAAATACATGAAAAACACACTCAAAATGCAAGTATGATTCACACCGAACAACACCCCCAAACTTAACATTTTGCTTGTCCTCAAGCAAAGAAACAACTCATTTTCCTTATTCAAAACTAATAAAAATGATGAGCATGAAATTGGGATAATGTATGATAAACTGCCTCAATGATATAACCTTAAGCCTAACCACGAAAGAATTTTGAGATAGCCTTTTTCAAAAAAATAATAGATCGACCTTAAGTTAAACAACCTAAACCAAAGTTCTCAAGTGTTTGTGTGTAGTCTTCCCCTCTTTGGTTAATTGCAGTTCGGATGGAATTAGCTAAGCATGAGTGGAATGGGGATCTCTCACTCACATGGTGAATGTGTAAGACTCCATAGGCTTGTTAGGCATATCACTCTCCACTAATGTAGGCTATACACAACTTTTAGGATCAATTAGGTTTTTATATAACTTGTAATGTATGGCTTAGGTAAAGGTAGTTGAATAGATCATTTAGGCTTTAGTTTACCCAAAACATACATATTTTCCTTTTTTTCTCCACTAATTATTCATCCTTTGGCATATTGCCTTCTTTTTAATCGGCCTCCTAAGATTTCCCCTCAAACTTAACTTATTGCATATTTTTTATCTTGTAGCTCCCCCAAACTCGCATGATTTTCACCATCCTCACAAGAACACCAAGAGCTTTATTTTTCATATTACAAGGGACGGTGTAGTGCAATGTTCAACCCCTTTAAGCTTTCTACCTACCCCATATAACGAGCATTAGGTTAGTAGCTCCTAGACCAGTTGGCCACCAGGTGTAGAACACCCCTAAGAACTTACTTGCTCAAGGTAGGAAGGCTACCTAGCCAAACTTACTCCTCCTTGCTTTATTCTTTCTTTTTCCACTTTTTCTACCTTTTTCTTTCTTTTTCCTTCCCAAAACCACATTTTTTTCACAATTAAAGCACACCCTCTTCAACCAACTTCCAAAGTCACACTACATGTATCCACAAGATATTGGCATTGAAATCAACATGTTAGGGTAAACAATGGCTTTTGACTGGTATTCAACAAAGGGACAAGAGGGTTCATTCTTGGCTTTAGGTGAGAAATAAAAATAGCTAATATGGCTCAGTTAGGTGATTATGGACATATGCACAAAAGTTAGATAAGAAGGCTCAATAGATCCAAGGATGGCCTTATATCATTTCCTAATTAATGGAGTGTTACCTAGGATTTCTCCTCAAGTGATAATTGAACAAAGTTCTAGAGTCTTAGAGATCAAATGTAAATGATCAGCTAATTCTTCTACTCCCAAACCAAAGCAATTGGCCAAAATGGTACATGACTTGTGCTAAGATACTAGAACAAACGGTTAGGTCTCTGACTAAGTGGTCGAACCAATATGTTTTACATTCAAATATCTCTTATTTTCTTCATGTGAAAGAAAGTTTCAACCATTATTCATCATAGGCATCACAATTATCTCAAAGCAAGCTCAGCAAAACAAAAACAACCAAAATGAAAAATTAACCTAAAAGCGAAAACACATAAAAAGCGCTAAAACACCTAAGCCTTCAAGGAAAACACAAAATAGATCATTGAAGCTGTGGAAAATTTTCAAACAAAGGAAATCCCTCAATACCCTAAATTTAAAATATGCATTGTCCTCAATGTATTAGACAGGAAAGATTAGGAACAGAGGACTCCCCTTGATGATCAAGTGTGATCATTGGGCTCGGGAGTGGTAGGTCTTGATGCAATTCCCTCACTAAGAATCAACTTCAATGTCTTGAAAAACAAAAACCAAATAAACACTTAAAATAAAATCACATGCAACACATGCTAAAAATAACTAAACAAAAACAAATAAAGTACTAAATGGAAAAATACAACAAATTAAATATCGTGTGTTATCTATTATTGCACGTAATGTATTAACCGTGCTTGTGAGTATAGTCATATCGAAAGCTGCTTTTAGTGCAAGTGGAAGAGTGGTTAGCAAAAAGCGATATAATTTGTCAAGGCGATCGAGCTGATAGCGTGTTTAAAAGATTAGAATTTGCTTGAACAAGTTGCATAAATTATGTTAGAAACACTATTGACCGATACGAGAGGAACTTAAAATTATCAAGATATGAATGGATAAAACGATGAACATAAATCGCCCAAAAAAATAGTGATTAAAATATTTCATTAAATATATATTATATTTTAATTTTCTTATGGTTGAAGAGTGCAGGTATTGACAAATAAGTAGGTATCGGCTGGTTGGATATCTTTATTTTGTAGTGATGTAAACTTTAACACATTTTCCAAATATGAATTATATTCGATGAATAAATTCCCAAATGAATTATTTTTATTTTGAATTGTTTTTTAAAAACATTTTTATTTTTATTTAGCTTGAATAAAAAAAAAGCACAAGTGGAGAATTCGGATCTAGGCGGGCGCACGAATGGGCTTATGGACAGGTTTGAAAGCCCACGAATCGGGCCGGATCGGGCCTAAAGTGGGTCCCAAGCTTTTTGGAGATCCCTGATCAAATTCAATACACATCCCCTACCGGGTATTTTACAATATATGGTTCATAATATTCAGTAAGGTACATGACAAAATTTTATTTCTTTGATTATGACAACCGCATATGCAGTAGATCCCTTTATATAATGGATGATGATGTTTTTTTAATATCATGCATGATGACTCACCATTAGACACAGGGTGGAGTACACTATTTATATGGAAAGGAGCGTATCCCTCCACTATATATTTCACAATTCTCCATCACATTTAATAGGGTACATATCATAAATATCATTGACCAAGGAGTACACTATTTATATGGAAAGGAGGGTATCCCTCCACTATATAGTTCACAATTCTCCATCACATTTAATAGGGTGCATATCATAAATATCATTGACCAAATGTGTATGATTACGACAATTACATATGTAGTGGATTTCTTTTAATAATTAAAATATATGTCAATGTTTTTTACGGAAGATGACAATGATATTGACAAGCCAAAGCACTCCCACTAAGTTAGGAGCCAATCATATAAGGAACTTCAAGTTGTAGTGAACCAACCCGTGAGTAACATGATCTTTTAGACCTCTTCTGTGGTTTCGTGGGCCTGGCGCAGGTACCCGCGTTGTGAAGCAGTCTGCAAACTATCGTAAAAGCGGGAATGCTACTAGCGGGAGAATCCTAAAGCTTGTTTGAGAAAACTTGGGTGTCTTCCAATAAATAAGCTCCAAGGCGGCCTGTCTAGGATCTTGAAAGCGGTCATCCTATCGTATATGGATCTCGAAAGCTCAGGCGTGTAAGTGTCATAAGCGTATGAGAAGTCAATTGAATAAATATATGAAAGCAAAATACTTAAAATATAATTATTGGCGGATTTCCCAGTTCTAATCACTTATTTCTCGAAAGATTAATCGCCCAATTGGGAAGAAGATATTTTATCCTTTAAATCTAGAGATTTTATTTGTAAAATCAAGAGTCGATTTTATCCCTAAAATTAAGAAGATTGATATGTACTATAATAAAAAAGATCTCCCACGAGGTAAGACAATTTGAACTGTGCAAAACTCTCTGTTTCTTCTTCTCCATCTTTTGTTGAGTTAATCATCGAAGTGGCCGACACCTTTAGTTGAATCACCTTTTTGTGGGTTTACGTTCTTGTTGATGCCTAAGGTTCCGACAATCAAGAGTTCTTACAATTGTCGTAAATGCAGCTGGGAAGCGAATGAAAGTCGTCTATAAGTTTGCAGGGCTTAGCTCGATGATTGTCGATGGCCGCTTCGTACCAAGTCCTACATCGATTCCCTTTACGCATACGCTGTAGATGCGGTTGCAATGTCGGCGATCAATATCCAATCACTAGAAGATCAATTCCTCCATTGGTGTCAGGACATGGAGAAGAAGCAGGAGGAGCAAGCGAGACAAATGAAGGAGTTGCAAGGTCACGCTGAACTCGTGTAGTGGGAGAATGACCATTTGTGGGCCCAGATAGAAAAAAGTTGCGACCTTGGAAAATATGTACGAGATAGTGGTCGAGTTATGCATTTGATCAGCGTATGATAGAAGGAAAGGCACATATCTGACGATGTCGATACCCTAGCAGATGATGAGTTGTCCTCAAGAAGTTCCCCACCTTTGAGTCTCTCACCGACAAGGAATGCTCGAAAAAGCACAAAGGCTAGATCGCGTAAGAGGCCTTCGCATCACCCTGCCTTTAGTGATATCATTAGTAACTCATCCCGCACGTCAAGGAGATAGGCAGGTAGGAAGAAAACCCGGCCCGGATGGCCCTTAGGAGCACAGCGTCAATGTACTGCGGGTCTTGATGCCCGCTAGTATTGCTGCATGTCTGATGCCACCAATATTCAGGTAGGTACAATGGCACTAGTATTGTCCGTAGGTACAATGCCACCAGTATTGTCCGTAGGTGTGATAAAAGAGGAACATAAGCTCCTAACAGACTATTCTCAAGCAGGAAGGGGAGTTTATTCGAGGACATCGCAGGAGGTTTGTGTGTCGGATAGAGTCATATAGCATAGATGCGGTCCTCCAAAACTTTAGGATAAGCTTTGGGCCATCTACTCCTTTCTTCAGTCCACTATCTTATTCCATTAGTGACAATGGAAGAGTTATCTGACGAGGTTGATAGGTATGCAATGCTAGAGGACAATATCAGTCTGACAACCCAAAGCGTCATGATTACAACCGATCATTTGAGAGAAATAAGGTACGCAGGAAGAAGGCATGAGGTCAAGGAAGATCGGTCGAGAGACCAAGCGGGCAGTGATCGATCACTAAAAAGAGCTCATGTAATTGACCCCCTTGAACGTCTCGTATGAGAGGCTATTTCCCATAATTTTGCGACTTTCTAGAGTTTAAATGGCCTGCACCAATCCAGACGAATCCCTCTCAAAGAAACAAATCCTTGTGGTGCGATTATCATAGAGATCATGGGCATGAGACCGATAGGTGCCAAAGCCTAAACTTCTTTGCGGAAAAGCTTATCAAAGCAGACTATCTCAAGAATTTATATCGGAAGACTTGACCACGGGGTGATGGCGAATGAGTTGAGGACGAATTATAGCCGGCGCGATCCTATCATAATCGGACTAACCGTAAACTATATCACTGGGCATCCTTGAGACGACCCGATTTCGGTCGACCTTGATAGAAGAAGCTCTTAGAGCCGCCCGCAAATTAAAGGTCAAAGGTAAATGTTATCCACGTGGAAGGCGGACATGAAGAAACCAAGCCATAAGATGGCCCCATATCCTTTCCTCCTATCAACCCGAACAGGATTATTATGCCCTATTATGACGCACTGGTACTCACCCTCTGTATTAACAATTTTGATATGCCGCAGTCTTGGTAGATCTTAGCGATTACCAGCAGAGACTTGTTGCAAGCGGGATATCATCGTTAAGCCATACCTATGGGATAGAGGTCATAATCCCTACATAGATTGGGGTGCCCACACTTTGAACTGAAATCCTTGAAAAAGCTAATGCTAAAGCCGTCACCAAAGACTTAGATATGGAAGACGAACTTCGTGAAGCTATAGCTATGCGTATAGCATCGTACCAATGAAGACTAAAAAACCTATATAACAGACATGTAAAGCTACATGCATTCGAAGCGAGACCTTTTGTCGAAGGGTCTTTAACCTAGCCAGACCGGCGGCTGTAAATTCCAACCAAATTGGGAAGGGCTATACATGACAGTAAAAGTGGGAGCAGTTGGATCGTACGCTTTAAATAAACTAGACGGCACGCAAGTGCACAGGTCTGAATCTTATGCATCTTAAGAGGTATTATCAATAAAGTTTTCTTTAAAGCATTTTCTTTCAATTTTTACAACTACCTCCATGCATAAGACAAGATGTGGCTCTTGGCCTACTAGCACTTTCAAAAGACCAGATGTGGCTCACAGCCTACTAACACTTTCAAAAGACCAGATGTGGCTCTCGGCTGTTAGCTTTCAAAAGACCCGGATGTGGCTCCTTTGCTTGGCACTTTGGGCCGGCGTGGCTGCGCTTTGCCATCACTTTCAAAAGACCATACATGGCTTCTATCCTGCTTGCACATGCCTAAGCACAACAATTGCTCTTAGCTTGTTGACTGAGCCAAGCCTCGTCGTGCCACCTATTATTTGACTAACCACCCGACTTTTATCCTTAAAAAACTTAACATTGATATCCTTGAAGCAACTATACTAGTCAAGATTCATGGAAGGGAGTTATGAAATAAAAGGTAACAATTGCATAAGTGAACGAAAAATCATATTTCATAAATACGCAAGCACTGTTAGTAATTCAACAAAAATACATATATGTTCTGGCAGCCACGCAAAATTTCAAAAAAATAAATTAATAAATAATAAAAATAAAAATAAAATATAAGAAGAAACCCGATGATCGGCTTTGATCCCAGTAGCTTACTCCTTTCTTAAGTTCCTTTGTTGTAGCTCTGATCCACCTCAGTGCTATGGGTGCAATGGCTGGCTGGTAGACGGTGGGGTTCACGAGAAAGGAAAAGAACTACGGAGGAAGTGGGTCAAAGGAGTTGGGCATGCCATCTGGAACCTCTAGGTGATCTCCATAGATGTTGTGTTTGAGCACCTGACAATGGCAAATAGGCGAAGATCGCTCGAGGCCTTCTAGTGGTCCCCTCAGCCTCTTTGTCCTTGCCTTCTTGAGAGTGGAGATAAGACACTTCATCCTTAGTGTAAGACCCGAGAAAATTCCAATTTTCTGAAAAAGGGAAAAATTGTAATTTCGGTAAAAATCCGAAATTTTTTAGACCTCGGATGACAAAACGGACTTCACCGTTGGAATCGTCTCGTGAAATCTAGCTACTACGAAGAATTTCGTCAAATTCTGAGACAGTCGAAATTTGCACGTTTTTCGAGGTATCGAGTATCGGGTACCGTAAAACAGGTTTGGGAGACATGTGATGTGACAAAAGTCACCTACAACATGTACTCTTATGACACATGTTACAAGATTAGAGAGATGATGGAAATGGACGGCCTAGAGTGTGCCAAGTGTCAAATAGTGACAAAAAGGGACAAGATGAGAATTTTGCAAATGTTAATGAATAAGACAAAAATTTGGAATAGTGGTCTTCTTCTTCAAAAGACCAAAAAAATGGGCAGAAAACATGCAATGGCTGGTGTGGAGATGCAGGAGCTAGGTTTTTGATTTTTTTAGAGAGAGAGAGAGCACTTCTCTCTAGATTTCTGGTCAATCGAACCGTCGGTTTTCTTCTGAGCAAGAAGGAAAGTTGTTCTACGCGGCGAGGGCAACGCGTGGGCACCGGTTTTGAGGAGTTTCGACAAAATCCGTGAGGTAGGGGTTTTATCCTACTTGGTTTACTTTTGATTTAAATGTTTTGTAAATGTTTGAGTTGATGTGAGGTCGTGAGGGGCCGTTTGATCGGTCCCAAAACCTGAGACCGAATTGTGGGAAATTATTGGAGCCGTTTGGACTGTCCACGGATTGTTGGGCTGCTTGTGTTGGAATTTGTGCAATAAATTCTGTTTTGGAGTCGATGTATGAGTAGGAAATGGCCATGGAGGTGGGTTACAGAGAGGTGGAGCGATGTTGGATGATGGGCGGACGGCCCACTTGCTGTTTGGGATTTGTAAAAAGTAGTCCCGATTTGTAAATGAACCATAAACGTCCATGTGTTTTGGCATTGAAATTGTTTGAAGTGAATGGCTTGGTGTATAGAAATTAATAGGGGTTAATATATAAAAACGATGTGTTAACATGATGTCACGATTATATGGAATATAATTATGTGTATGAGCCATTGGAAATGGGATTGTGTTTGCTTCAAGTGGTAATTTGGTGTACAGTCAAAATTGAATTACATGTGGTGTGATTGTAAATTTGAGAATATATGCATATTTGATATATTGGCATAAAAATGGTTGAAATGCCATAATGCATTTCATATGCACTGGGGTAACCTAGGAATTAGGTGTGTGTGCATGACATGAATTTTCGTAAAAACGAACATGGTTGCGAAAGGAATTTCACAGGATGATTTTTCGGAGAATGGTGATGGGAGATAGTCCGACAGATCATCTCGGATGAGGACCATGACTGTTTAGGAAAGTTCTCCAACACATTCGCCTCGGAGGGTACTCTAATACTTTTACCGAAACTCGGTGAGTGTGTTTTTCGAGAACAACAAGTTTGTTTTGAAAGCTTGATGTTTTCTCATACATGGCTTAGAGCGAGTGTGAGAGTCGGTGAGGACTCGAGACATGGGACGGGCATGTAGACATTCAAGTAGGATCACGTGTTGCCCGAGTGTGTGTTTGCTGGAGCATTGCATATACCTTGGGTAGGAGTAACCCGTTTAGGGTGATTCCCTTCTTGGACGATAGCTCACCTGTCGAGGGAATGTCATTTGGAGTACGGGCGTTCGAGAAGACGGCTCATCTTAGAGGCCGATTTTGAAGAAATCCGGGTTGTGGCTTTGGTGTTTTTGGAATAATATGTATTAAAATTGTAAATTTTAATATGAATTTGTATTAAGAGTAATGTATAACTCTTGAACTATTGGAATATAATTGGGTATATTTTTTATGAGCATTGGTATATGGGCCCAAGTGGCCATTTTTACTTAGGTATGGGTCTCACGATGCGAGACGTATAGATTTTCCGCAGGTTGACGGGTTGTCAATGGACCCCCAGGTTTTGGGACGTCACACTTAGTCGCTCTGATCTCTAGAAAGAGTGAAGTTCGTTTAGCGTCAGAAGTGGGCGACCACCAGCCTCAACTTCTTGTCCGCTAGCCTCCTTCCACGGCCGCTAGAATTTATCTTAGACCCGGCCGGGTTGTCCTGCGCTGCACCTTCGCATCACCCGTCGCGACTGTAGCTAATCAGGCGTGCTACGTCTCTTCTTTGGTCTCATCCCTCTCCTTCTTCGCACTCACAATCTTTCTTACACCAGCCTTAGCCTCCCGCTCCCTATGCTTAAACCTAGCTTTTGCCTTGACCAGGGTGTCGTCTAAGGCGTGGTGCTTGGAAACGGCCAACTAAGCATAAAGTCGTAGCATCTTGGCATCTTCCGGCTGGGTGGCTCCACACATGCTAGCGTTCCATGTTCCGAACAACGGTGACAGCCTATAAAAGAAGAGGTGTTAAGATAGAATCATAACATAAAGCCCATGCACAAACATTAGATGTCTAGCCATACTAACTCGGCCTTCTCGTCAAAGTCGTGGTTGCGCATAAACATCCCATCTTCAGCCACACGCTAGTAAGATTTCTTATCCATGTAGCTAGGGAAGGGAATATGTGCTCCTCATTTGACCACCACGGTGTCGAGATTATTGGGATAGAGTTCGCGCATATGGACGACAGAAGAGTCATTCTTGTTAAAGTGGTTCCAGCGATCAATAATTGATTGAGCAGCATCTAGACCAAGATCCGGCATGTCTGGTGGCCCGGCTCCATCGGCAACATGCAGACCCGGCGCCATCCTATCAGTAGCCTTGCACTACGGCGTCGGAAGTGCGAGGCCCGGATCATTTAGCTGGAGCGCGAACCAACGGCTGACTCACAGGGAGGGGCCTCACCTGACTTGATGGCACAGAGAGGAGGTCCTCCGACTAGAGCCCCATTCTCCAGTGATGCACAAGCCTCCCTAAAAGCATCTTAGGCGGCACCCTCCAAAGCCGAGAAGGCATCAAAGGCTCATTCTGAGGAGTCCACGGTAATTACTATCGGACTCTTCTAAGCCTCTTCATCTGGACCATACCGTTTTGGGTGCTTGCCGCCCAGTACTTTAAGTGGAGTAGTCTCCCACAGGCACTCGCGACTCGCTTGTAGCGTCCATGCGGAAAATCCAGTGGCAAGACTAGACATGTCGACTTCAACCAACTCATTAACAATTAGATCCACCTAGTCTACGAAGCCTTCTAATCCTGTGCCGGTAGCCTTCACCTCTCCTGCCTTCTTCCCCTTCTTTCTCTTCTTCTTCTTCACCGCCTTGAGGGTAGGCCTTAGATCTTGTACAGCCGAAGGTGATTGGTCGAGCCAGACAAAGCTAACCAAGGCCCCTTGAACGATCTCGGCTTGGGGCTCTTACTCTTGAGCGAACCCCGCTTAAGAAGAGCTACCCGAGATTGACTTTACCAGGTCAGCGAGAACAAAATGTTCGCCCTTACTAAGCTTTTCTGGCAACGAACAAGGGATGACGTGGACTATGTAAGGAAAGAGGTTGGTGCCTAACTCCTACAAGCTCTTCATAGACAAGAGGAGCTCGTGATTGCGCTCCCTCTCGGTGATCTCGAGCAAGCCCAATGCGTCACGATCAGGTTGTCCTTCCTCTACCAGCTAACCAACCCGGTCTCGCGTGCTACTTGCAAAAGTTTGAAGAAGGAGCATGTCAAAGCACCGGGCAGGCCTAAGAAAGTACAAGCTCCAACAAGCTGAAACAAACCTGGGAATGAGAGAGACCTATTCAAATCAAATAGAAGCCTTAAGGCAGGCGTCGTACCATAGACCTTTAGCAGGAGGCAACCCTTTGGCTTCAATCTTAGGGGAATCTGGGAGTCCAGTTACAAATTGCAGCCGGGGGTACGTATTGAAATTTGCTTTATAGATAGCCCGGAGCCCCGATCTCAAGCTTCAAAGTATAAATAAAACAAATATTTACCAGTGAAATATCCAACTGGTAGAGATCGATAGTTCAACACACTGCAACCCATCAGAATCTGAAAGACGTTTGGATGTATAAGTGCAGGAGGTGCCTTAGTAAAGTGCAAAAACTGCTTCACCAAAGACGGGATGGAGAAGTGAAGTCCAGCAGCAAATTGCTCTTGGGTGAAATAAATGGCATTATCTGCCCCTCCTATGGTTGAGGTAGTCGTGTCGTCTGACACCTCCCGGACTAATGGTGGGAACTTGGTGAAGGATCCCGACTCCTCTGAGACATAGCGTGACTAGGTTGCTTGGCAGGCGTTTCGGGGTTTCCCCCTCTTACGCCCAACCTGACTGGTAGAAGCCACCTCATGACCTCTCGCCATTCTACAGGCAAACAAATAGAAAAATGGGGATCAGCTTGAGCACCGAAAGCGATAATACCCTCGAAAGACAAAAGAAATCCCCTTCTTGAGGTTTAACAACCCACTAGTGACAAAACCTAAGAACCCCGAACCAGGAACCAGGAAACTTCATAGAACCTAATGGGATGTCTCTAAATTTGGGAATACCTCACACCCAGCCTATAGCGGCATCACTAGAACCCCACCAACAAACGATGTTCGCACCCTCAAAAAGGAACAAAAACTTTCTAACCCAAAAATACTCAACAAACAAATCCACAAAAAAACGCAAAGAAGGCAACACAAACGAGTTTTAAAAAAAAAAACTCATCGGGAAACTGAAAGTTGTCAAAGGGTCTCCGATGATTTCTTTAAAGCAAAGTTTGTAGAAGCATAGCAGAAAGGGAATTGTAGTGGGTAAAGAGCTTTTTGAAATCGTAAAAGAGGAAAGCACTTGAAGCCTAACCCCTATATATAGGGGTAAAACATCAACGAGCGCATTAAATGTGCCATCAGGACAACATAATCGTTGGCATGTTGAAATGTAGGCTTCTGCTTTGTACGCAAACACACTTCACCTTCTGGTGCGTTCAATGTACGCATTAATTCTCCCGGTCCTTTCAACTTTCTTCACCTAAGATTTAAAAGCACAGTATTTTCCCCCAACTAAAAAAGCACAAAATTCCAGCCAAGGAAAAATGGGGGCATTGTGAGTACCATGATCTTTAGATCCACTACCCAATAGGCCTTAATAGGCCTAGGGCCCGCTTAGCCCATGTTGTGAAACGGCCCAAGCCCACTTACCTTAGTAAAACTAGGGAGGCACTACCTAGACAAGAGAGATCTAAATTAATGAAGCACAGGTATCTTCCGTAAGAAGCTCGGCGGCCGAGTCTAGGATCTCAGCGATTAGATCCTACCATATATGGATCTTTCGGCTCCAGGGCATCCCCGATGACCATCCTACCGCATAGCGGAAGTTCGTTATGGATAAGTATATCAAAGCGGAAAATGCGCAAAAGATATATTTATCAATGGATTTCCCAGTTTCTAAATCCCTTATTTCTTGGAAGATTAATCCTTAATTGGGAAGAAGATATTTTATCCTTAAAATCTAGAGATTTTATTCCTAAAATCAATAGCCAATTTTTTCCCTAAAATTAAGAGAAGATTGGTGAACCACACCCTATAAATCAAAAAGATCTCCCACGAGGTAAGACAATTCGAACTATGCAAAACTCTCTACTTCTTCTTCTCCATCTTTTGACAAATAATCGGAGAGAGTTGGTCGACACACACCATTGCGGATCCTGCACCTACGAGGTTTACATGTTCGTTGCTAATGCCCAAAGGTTCCGACGATCAAGGTTCTTACGGGTTTGGAGGGCGCACCTTGTTATTCCAATATTTCTCATTCGTCTCACGCCAAAGGCTCCATAAGATCATCACTATCTTATTTAGTTGAGCTGTAGGGATTATATGGAGGAAAGAAGCAACCAAGACACAAAGTATTAGAACCAGAAGCGAGATTATTCTGTGCTGTGGGCCACTAGCACTTTGTTCTAGCAAAGCTATGTGTAACAACTCAAAATAAAATGGCGTGACTTCTCCATGCACGTTGCCGTACAAAAACCACAAGTGAATAGCGATTTATTCCTTGGGAACGAAAAAGTCCTGTTTGGTACCTCCTAACAGTACGCCATGAAAAATTTTGATCATTTAGAGTCATACATAAGATATTCCATTCACCAGGGATATTGAACTGCCCATATATGAAGATAGTCTGTATTCTATCACATGATAAACTGGTAACTGAATACTCTCCATCTTTGCTGAAGTGTCATATATGTATAGGATCCCTCTAAAGAAAGTATAGAATAGCATCCACATCTCTTAAATAAAACAGGTCAAGATAAGTTCCATCCATATACGAATGGCAGGAATCGTCAAATCATGCTGCAGTAAGCATATTCATCTCAAAATTGCATTAGCATAATAATTTTGAAGTTTTCATCTTCCCTCAACAAGGAGTCGGATTAAACATTAATGTTATGGCCTACCACCCGCCTTCCAACTAACATTGCACTTTAACAATACTTGAGAAACTCAAATACCTCGCCAAATAAAACTTGGATTGCTACCAGTTGATTATCATAATCAGCTCTTGTAAGGTGTTTGTAAATCGGCCAAATTTAGTTTCGGCGTGTAGAAAAAACAGTAAGTAGAAAGAAATACCATTTGAAATTTCTAATCAAATATATTAAAAAATTTATTAGATAAAATTACGTACAATTGAAAACAGTTAAACATTCAAACTTTTTTTTCTCTTTTTCAGATGTTATTTACCCTAACATAAGTTGGCCACATATATAACATGAGCTTCTGTTAAATCCCTAGCCATTTATATTTCATTAATTTGATTTTCCTTGGATTGATGTTGTTTTCACCATTTGACGCAGTGTGTAGCGCGATTGATCAAAACACGATTGTTAGAGACCAATTCTCAATCTAGAGAACAAAGTAAAGCAATAACTTTGAATTTTTTGATAAATTGATAAAAGTGATAAAAGTCCCTAAAGCATTTATTTATATTCAAGTTATAATACGGGTATAATAGGAAATAAACTAATATTCTAAAACAATAATAGGAAATAAAATAATACTCCCAAAATAATACTGGGAAATAAAAATAATATCCCAAAAAATAATAGGAAATAAACATAATAACTCAAAACAACCAAAATAAGGATTTTGGTTGTTTTTGTCTAACGCCCTAAGTCACCGTTAGACATAGAAATTTGCGTTTTTTCCAAGTACACCTTTCTGCATTGGTGGTTTTTTTGCACTCTTATGAATGATTACTTTCCCTATTGGCCTTTGAATTTTAGTTGAGCATAAGACACCGTAATCTTTTTAACTTTGAGAATAATATCAATATATTTATTCATTTTATTATCTTTTATTTGAACATAATTTAAAAATGTATTTTACCAACGAAGGTCATATTATTTTCATAATAAATCGAACATCCTAATATCCACTTAGAAAACTAAGAATCCATAAGGTGAAACCATTCTGTATATAATACTTACAACTTTAACAAAAATATTAAAATACTGTAATAATTTTTCCTAAGTACTAAAAAACTAATATTTTTGTATATTATAGACAACCTATTTTTAGTACGTTCCAGTTGCTTAAAACTTAACCATTTGAATTTGATATGTTTTCTGTTTATTTTTGGAGTTGTCAACTTAAAACATATACTATTGAACAAGCTACGAGTTTGCGCAATCTTCATACCAACTTAAAATGCTACGCAAACTTGTATGCAAGTTGAAAATACTACTTGAAGTTAGCTTGCAAAAATTGTCACCCCTCACTCGGAGTTAGCATACCAAAGTTGTCATTCCTTGCATGACCATGAATTTACCATGTGACATGGCTATGTCGTTGAATACCTATGTAAATTCATATGCATATGAATTGAGATGTGGGTGGAAGGGAAAGATATATTTCTTTAGCCTAATGTCGATTATGTTCCCATGATCTTTAAGGAGTTACAAAATATTCATTGACGGTCAATGAATTGAGATGCTAATTAGTTTTGACAAGAAATTAAAATTGAATGATGTGTAAACTCTTTTTTGGGAGTATATGAGGAGTTGTGGAATAACTTGTGTAGTCATAAACTTGTGGGCTTTGATCTAGATTAACTACTTTAGGCTATAAGTTCGTGTTATATGTCCCATTCTGCATAACCCACACAACGTCATAAGTGGACCATCACCTGCATCAAATAAGTTCAAGGAGAACAAGTCTCATTCAGTTTCATTCGGTTCTATTCTTTAGCATGTTTTCTAGTCTTGTAAATACCTAGTCTCTAGGAATAAGTTGAGAAGTATTGAATTTGCATTTGCATGTAAGGCTATTAATATAGCGGGTCGTGAATAAATCTGGTGGTATCATAACTCCTAACATATCTTCTCTTCTTTATCTCCCAAATTCTCTTGTAACATTTGGTATCAGAGCCCACAGGTCCCAGGTTCTAAGCATGGACACCCGAGGCAAGTCCAATGCCAAGTTTCGCAGTGAAGTCAACGATGCATTAGCACGACATGAGGGGTAGTGTGGAAGCGAGGTTCATGCGACCTACTGTTTGTTTAACAGAACTACAAGCACTACGTACCAGCCAACAAACCAACAACTCACAGACCACCAATACCACCACCCAACTCGAAGTTAACCCCTTGACTGGAGAAGGGTCATCACACTACCACTGTTTGTCCATTTCAACCCAATGCGATCAAAACATGCCCATCGACTTAAGTTGCATTTTCCCGGGAGTTGATAGGCGATGACCCTCTTGCTTGGCTGGATCTGGGGAGACGTGCCGAATTTCATAATATCGTTGTGAATCAGCCAGGTCGATTAGCCTCCTTTCATTTGGGCGCTGCCTAGTAACATAGATGACGGACAAAGTTCCCGTGGCCCTCTAACACAGGAGGAGCTCACCAAAGCTATCTTGCCTGATTTGGTCCCTGCGATTATGAGGATCGGCTGGGAGTGTTAACACGCCTAAGGCGAGCAGTGCTGTGGCCGGCGTATCGAGGCCTTTGAGCGTCTTTCCCAGAGTGGATGGATTACGAAAACCTTTTTATCCGGTTGTTTTATTGCTAGATGCAGGTGACGATGCAAATGCAGATGTCAAGATTAAACAACCGGGTACTTTGGCGATGCAATCGGAGTTCTTGGCGGCCGATCGGCGCGTGCACTCCCGAAAGAGAACCACTCCTCCGGGGTGCGTGCGCTGAAGTGAAGCCGTGCGAGGATCTCCCACTCCGGCCCGTGGAATCTTAGGCCCACCCACACTTTCAGCGCCCGAACATCTCGACCACTCGACCACACCATTCCACGAATCACCAGTCAAAAGCGCGAGAGCGTTGCCCGAAAAGGGTATGTTACTATTGTGACGAAGCACTCTCTGGGTCTCCCATTGTGGCTTGACCCCGGTGTTTATGATCGAGGACTCACTAACATGGGTGAGAGGAATTCGAAGACAATGGGCGGGGAGCGAAGTTTTCAAAGCACTGCACGATTTCCTTTCATGCTATCGCTGGGCGAACACCTGATCCCACTTAGGGTGTGGGGAAGGCGAAAAACGAGAACCTCTTGGTATTGATTGATGGGCGGCACCTGACTTCATTGGTCAGGCCAGCCTCCCACGGTTTGGGTGCCATCACAAGGAACAAGAAGCTGGAAGTGGTGGTGTGATCGAAAAAATCGAGTGTGCGGGCCGGTGTCGGGGCTGCCTCACCATTCGGAGTTCCCATGTGGATTATTATGTCTTGCTCGCAGCTGTCAAGTGGTCTTGGGTGTACAATGGTTGGAAACTCTCGGACCAATTGAGATGGACTACAAGCGTCTCACCATGACCTTCCAGGTAGGAGAAATGGTGCACCTTCCCGCAGTTAAGCGGATCTGAGCGCGACATCGGGCCTTGGACGGCAAGGAATGCCCAGGATGGCATGGAATGGGATTTTCTTCATCGGTCCTCACCCGGAAATCCTCGCTTTCGGTCTCGTACCGGAGGAAATCACGCCAGTCTTTTGAGCAATTATTCTCATGTCTTTGAGGCTCCAGTGACAGAGCCACCACAGCGTCTACATGATCGCCGGATTAAGTGCAACTGACACGGACCGGTGATGAGCGTGCGGCCACTATCGGTGCCCTTACTATTAGAAGGCGAAATAAATGATATGGTGAAGGAACTTCTCCAATCGAGCTTGATCGGGCCAGCTTGACAGTCCGCACTTTCATCCCTGTCCTCTGGTAAAGAAAACCTTTGGCACAAGCGATTTTGTGTTATTACTTAGAGGCCACTAAAGCAATATCATAGTCAAGGATAAATATCCCATTATTGTGATCGACGAACTGCTAGATGAGCTTCATGGGGCCCGGTTCTTTTCAAAGTTGGACTTGCGAGCTGGATATCACCAAATTCGAATCTGAGAGGAGGATATCTGAAAGCAGCACTGCAGCATACGAAGGACACTACTAGTTTGTAACCGTACCGTTCGGAGCTCTGGCGCCAGGCCACTTTCAAGCCCTCATGAATGATCTCTTCCAACCCTACCTGAGGAAATTTATCCTAGTATTCTTTGATGACATCTTGGTATACTCTAAATCTTGGAAAGACCACCTCCACACTTACGGGTATGCACATATTTGCAACTAATCAGCTTGTTGCCCAGCTTCCAAAGTGTCAATTTGGAGTTCCACAGGTCAGATATTTAGGCCATATCATCACGGCAAGTGGCGTATCTGTTGATCCCGACAAAGTGCAGGCCGTAGTGGCTTGGCCCACACCCTCTACTGCTAGGGGAGTTCGGGGATTTCTCGGATTGGCCGGTTATTACTGAAAATTCATCGCGACCGAGGAGTATTGATGGCGAAAATGCGGGGTGTATAAAATATGCGCCTATATGCGTGAGTGCAGCTTCGCCCAAGTAGTATAGTGTACTTTCGTGGAGTAGAGATATCGATCCACGAGGGACCCGAGGTGTATTGGCCTGATTGCCTTTATAGATATCTGAAGATGACTCTAGGAAGGAATTCAAATATCTGAATTACTGCGCTATTGATTGATTAAAGTATTGGTTTTGAAGCCTAGGGTTATATCTCCCCCTGTCACGTTCAATGGATTAATCTTCTAAATATGTTATTATTCAGTATATTTTCTGTAATATGTCAATAATGAGGTGATCTTGTCTCTGAATTATCTCTCTCGAGATATATATCATCTATTACCATGAATAGGATCGGGTATATCTACGTAAGACTCAGGCGCTAGAAATGCATTAATGTCTAACCCCGGTACAGCCCGGGTTGAATATCTCTATTGCCGAATCGTGAAGTCCTCTGCAGTCTCTGAATACCCTCATCTCTCGAATCTCGGCTATCCGGTGTAATTATGCGATGTTGGCGGAGCACCAAACATACGATTAAATCATAGGCATAGAATAGTTACAACATATTGAGAAATATTTGAATAATATAAGTTTCAAACTTTTAATCCATGAACATATGACAAGGTTCAATATAGCCCACAGAAATAGATCTAGAACATCATGAATGAAAGAAGAAAATGTTTAGTAGTAAAAACATCATTCTCCTATTCGAAAATATCGAACAATGAAAACGGTCAAATAAGGGCGCTTCCTCAAGTACATGTCACTGCTCTCGAATTCCCGTGCCTCCGTTAAAATGCATCTCGATGCCTGTTTACGAAGGCCAATTGTGCTAATGATGAGGTGATTTTGAGCTGGCCCCGTCCGGTGTGGTCGACGTCGCGGCGTGGCTCCGATCACTTCCTTGCACACTCCTCGTTGTTTCAGCGCTTCAGTATCTTTAAAAACCACGATGAACTGCTGATCACACGGACACCAAATCGGGGATCTAGCCCTGAAACATGAAATTTTATAAATAAATGTGAAAATGGCAAGCGAGTGTAAGATGAGTGTTTTGGGCGCTCAATGCACCCCCGACAGTTTCTTTGCTTGTCACCAAAGCGAGCCGACTCTAACGGGAACTACCTCCCATGGACCGACGGACTCACACATGGCGTGTACACGTCTTTGAAAAGTAGAGGATCAATTTGAACTGACCCACACTCCCACTGTTTTGCTCAACGTTCAGAAAAATCATGCAGGTATTTGACTTTCGGTAAATTCGATTGAGATAGGTGGAGGTGACTTGTGCACATCAAATCCCGTGGTGTTCGATGGCACTTTCACGATCTACATGGGCTTATAATGGTGACCTCCGGTATGCGCACAGGTTCCGATACTTTGAAACTTAAGTTCAACTCACCTGTTGGAGAAATAATAGAAAAGGATGAGGAACACACCCATTTTTATTCATGTCCAACTTCCACAAACTCCTACGTGCACTAAAACAAAATGGAAGAATATCTGATTAGCAGTTTTGGACGGAGTGTTCTGTAGCGGGGATCCATTGGTGACTCCCCACCCGAGTTGGTTAAGGGCACCGAGGCATTCAATTCCGCCCGAACTTCACCCGAACCTCAGCCAAACTCAAAACCTGGGATTTGCGTGAATGATCCATCTTACGTCATGTAGCGGGCGTTATTCCGATGACTCCGGCCAGGTTGGCTCGGGACATTGGAAGCTGATAGGCCCTTGAGGTACATTGCCGGGATTCGTTGGATGATCAAAACATTCTCTTATATACCTATTTTTGTCACATTTTTCTTTTTCTTTCTCCTTTTTCTATTGTTTTGTATTTTTTCTTTTTGGTTGGGGGCTCGTGGCAATCCTCTTTTGATTAAATTGTCACCGTCACTGTGAATGGTTCAGACTCTCCTAAGGTTGATGAACTTTGCATTAGTTGGTTCGGCACCTATCGCCTCTGAAGAAGTCACTAGTGTGTGAGTGTGATGGGATCTTTTGAGAGCTGGTTTCTGCATTGCCGGGATTGGTTCACTAGCCCTTTTCACCCTATTTAACCTAAATTCACAGAGCATCGAAGCAAATGTAGCTGCATTTGAAACGAAGTCATAGTGAATTGATCAAAAAATGATCTCGATATTCAACATGGCACACATATGCGCAATTATTACATGTAGAATGTCCCTACAAAACTGCACCTTGACAATAACACATGACTCATCAACATGGCACATATCTGTGATTATTACATGCGGGAATGTACTAAAACACATCTGGCTGACTAACACATGACTAAGTCCAAACATGAAAGTACGATGCGAAATAAGCTAAAACTAAACCTAAACACCACGATACTTGCATGCAATACTAAAAACAAAACACAACATATATGCGGTACACTAAAACTACATACTACTAAAACCAAAACAATAAGCAAAACCACAAAGCAGTACCAGATCACACATCCCCCCTCCCGACAAAATGTCGGTGCCCTCCATGATGGAATAGAAACAATAGAGAAGAAGGGACTCCCCCGAAGATCAGCTGCTGATTAAGGTGGTGGGCTACAGTGGAAAGCAGGGGCTGAGCATTTGGGCTGCATAGGCTATTGTTCTTTGAGATGATGGCACGATTGGCCGGGGTGTCAGCATCGGCATCTGGCCTTCAAATATCTGGTGCGGACTGGTGCTCTTGGGTCTCATCCGGGGAATGCGTCAAAGCGCTCGGTGAGAAACCGCAGGGTCCTCAAGATGCAGTGAAGACGAGGAGAACGGCCGCTGAGAACAGCTGGGGTGGTGGTGGAGGTGGGTGAAGCGAGGAGGCGGCTGTGTCATCTGGGTGTCGCTAGGAGTCCAGCGAGCCTGATGCTCATAAAGCTAGTCCTCGTCAGGGCTCATGGCTGAATCGGGCCCCCTCAGGTTGCGGGACACCAGGTGTGTCCCGCTTGACAGATATGGCTTTGATTGGGTGAAGCCAAGTGTCAGTGTAGATCGAGGCACCCCGACGTTTGCCTGAAGCCAAAGATGTCGGGGAAGGGGTGTCCTAGGTTCATCTTTCGCATCCGGTTATGGAGGATGGCCTCTATAACACCTTAACATCGAGAAGGGTATACAGTAAGATGGCGTAGTTGAGCGCGACCCATTTGGGCGGTCCTCACACACGTTCGTCGTCGGGATGAGACGCGAAGTGATGAAGTGGTGCGGACCTTTTGGAATGAAGGCGAATGCTTGGCCTTGGGGTGGCCGCATGGCAGCACTATTGATTTTCCACTCTCCGCCAGTGGTCCAGCTCTGGCGTATAATCTCGGGGTAGTCGAGGTGTTCGCGGAGCGGTCAGGCGGCTCAGAAGGGATATGCTCTAGGCGTAACTATTGATCGACTCATGCGAGAGTCGACCCGTCATGCCTGACTTTCTTCAAGACATGGGATGCGAGATTGGCGTAGAACTCGACCACCACACTCATCGCTGCTGGATGAGGTGGTTGGCACAAGGCACACCATCCCTTAGCCGCAATTGTCTTGCGGAAGAAGTCATCGGGGTGGTGAAACCCCTTCTCCTTGATGAAGGATCGGTTTTTGCAAATGGTGCCAAACCGATCGGCGGCACTCGCATTTACAAACCGAGAGACATCATAAGTGGGAGTCGGGTCCTCGCTGGGCCGACTCCGCTTGGCAGGCAACTTCTGCCTCTTGCCCGACATATTGATCTAGAACACGTGGTAGTGGACCCAAAGTGGGCACCCTCTTGAAGCTAGACAAAAACGAACACCCTAATGTCTTCCAGAAAAACTAACTAAGACTCAGACTCGAACTCCCAACTCGAGACTCAAGACCTTTACTCCTAGACCTAAAAATACTCTAATGAACACTTAATAGCCTGAAGCCGCCTGGAGTACAAGGGTGCCCTAGAATGCAACCCACAAGCTAGAGCAGAACACGATTGATGCCTGTGACCGGAACCGGGGGGAAGGGTGGATTGCGTAGGAGCACAATGGGGGTCGAGGAGGAAGCAGTGGAAGGCCTGGAGCCGGTGGAAGCAAGGGCTCCGACAAGTCGATGAGCTGGTGCGAGGGAAACTAGGGTTTCAATTTGGGGTGTGCGGTTAAAAGCCGAGAAATGGTGATCTTGGGCCGGTGGCGATCGCGGCGTGCGGGGTCACGTCGCGACGTGGCGAGGCTTCACTAAGCGGCGTCAGCGGCGTTGTGAATCAGCGTCAGCGGCGTGACGGAGCGAGTCATATTAAAATGGCGATCGCGGCGTGGAGGATGACGTCGCGGCGTGGAGGATGGCGTGGCGGCGTGAAGGCTGTCGCGAATCCGCGTCAGCGGCGTTGAAAAAGACCGCGTCAGCGACGTGGCGGAGAGTGTCTGAGTGGCGTCGCGGCGTGAAAATACCGTCAGCTGACGTGACGAAGAAGTCTTTGACGTCGCGGCGTGAATGCGTCAGCGACATGGCCAGGAAAATTGCGAGCATATTGAAGATTTCGCGAACATGAACCCCCTCTCTCGTGACTTGTGGCTTTCTATGAGCTTGTAATGCGTAGTTGGAGCAGAGATCCTCCTGACTGCATCCATCACGAAAGTAAACAAACAAACCGAAATACCAATCACAAATAACTCCAGAAACCTAAAATCGCAGAAAATAAACAATAGAACTTGGAGCGAACAAAGGGAAAGATTCGAGAACACTTGGGTTTGCCTCCCGAAGCGGCTATGTTTAATGTCGTTGAAACTCGGCGACCACGAATCACACTTCTCGACATGATTAGAAGGCGCAGGAAATGCTTATGCATCTCCCTATAATGCTCACACCCCATGTTCAAGGTGGATGAAATATTCTTCTGTTCACACCCTTGCCCTTCTCGAGTGTCTTTACGTGCGATCATAGGCTTTTCCACGAAGTTTCGCATCGTCTTGCAACTCTCACGTGGTGTGTATCTCAGTGCTGCATTGAGCGCAAAACGTCTCATGAAGCTGTTTGTTCCTCTGCCTTAGTTTCTGGCTAGGAAAGGTCTGCAGTATGATGGGGAATGAATCGTCTTCCTCAAGTGTCGAATGACAAAGTCTGTTGGAAGGACAAACTTACCAACTTTACTAGCATTTTCGACTATACCTTGAGGGTGGTGCGTTCTCTCATGGATGATTTGGATGTGAGTTGTTTGGTTCTCAAGGCTTGCATTTTTGACAACAGAGGTGAATCAGTTGTGCTAATAAGTGCACGGAGCTTCTGTTACCATCATGTAGAGCAGACAACTGGTGCCGGATCTGGGTTTTGGGAAACTGCTAGATAACATTTGCATTCTCAGTTAGAGATGTTCAAAACATTCCTCTAACTTCTTCTTACTCGCTAAGATCTTTTTATAATTTCACGTAACTAGGCATGTTCTCAATGCCTCGAAAATAGTATATTAATATGTAGTTTCTTGAATGTCGAAACTTTGCAAAGCTGCTTCTCCAACTTACCTTTCTTCAACCTCTGAGGATACGGGATTGGTATGATAGGTTCATCTGTTTTTATATGTTTCTCGGTTTCTTCCCTGCTTATATTATCCTTGGCTGCTCTCACATCTAAATGAAGTTTTGCTCATTTTCATCTGTAATTAGGGATACTTTAGTCTTGCTCCTTAATTTTCAATTCTCTTACCACTAGCTGCGGCTCCGAGATTTCCAACTCTTTTCCACTCCTTAAAGTGATGGCCTTGCAGTACTCTTTCCCTTCTCCTCTAGGGTTTACCTCTGAATTGCTTGGTAATGATCCCGGTTGCCTTTCTGTCAATAGATTGGCTATTTGCCCCATTTGAACCTCCAAATTTCTCAACTGTGCCGCTTGATTGTTCAATTGGGTTACTGTTCTTTGCATATTGTGGTCTCATTCATGAAGCGAGTGGGAAGTTAACATCGTCTGAGCTTGTTCTAGATCGACTTTTCTGACGGTTTGGTTCACTGGCCCCCGATTCGATGGCATATTGTTTTGATTGTTCCGCCACCCGCTATCGCCAGTTGTTCGACTAATGCAGTTCGATTGTTACGCCACCGCGCTGGCCTGATTACGGTCACGATACTGTATTTCCCAATACGGTCCCTTCTTTGTTGTGATTGATTCGATTAAACACAGGACCGCATCTTGGGCTTGCTCTACTGTAGGGTTTCCTGATTGACATTCCGTGCTATTGTGCTGTCCACCACATAATTCACATAACTCCCATGGGTTGGTCTGGATGGCGTTTACGGTTCCTTGTTGTGCTGTTTAGCGCTTGGTCGGTTATTGCCCGTGATTCACCCGGATTGTTGAGGACCTCATTATGCATGCCGCGTGTTTACTAGTGTAGCCTTCTCTCTAAACCGCGATTAGTGTTAATTGTGACATCTTCTAAGATTTCATAAGCAGTGCATGGTTTCTTCATCAATGCTCCTCGGTGAAAGCATCAATCATTGTCTTAGTCGCATTTCTCAGACCATTGTAGAAGGTGTGGACTTGCATCCATCTAGTCAGTCGGTGGTGTGGGCACTTCCGTGATAATTCATAATCGTCATGTACCTGAGTTCTCCCCTCTAGTTGTCAACGTATTGATCTCTTGCACTAATTGTGCGATTTTGAAGGTGGAAAGAACTTAGTCGAAATTTTACTGAGATCATTCCATGTAGTGATTGAATCCCGGTGGGCGGCGAGATAGCCGGTGTTTGGCTCTATCTCCAGTGAAAGTAGAACAACCATAACCTTAGAGCTTCTTGGTAACTCCGTTATACTTGATAGTATCGCCGAGCTTGAGGGTGGTCGAATGCATGTTTGGGTTCTCATGGGGTAGTCCATGGAGATAAGATGATACGAGAAGCATCTGTGCGTAGTGACTTCCAATTGGTGTTTGCTTGAACCAGGTGGCGTCAGTAAATTTGTCTACGAACGACGGTTAGGCGTGCTTTCTGAACTCATCTAGTAGCATGAAAGGGTCATCTGAGTGGATAAGCAGTGCAGGTGCACGATTCCTTCCATGATTTTCATTTCGGCCTCTCTGCGGTTCAATCTGTTCAATGCCAAGATTTTGCTCTTCAGTGTTTTCCATGACTATTGGATTTCTAATCTGTTCCGTTCTTTGTTCTCGGCGCAATCTGTGCAGAAGTCTTTCTGGCTCGGGGTCAAACAGGTGTTGGTTATTTTGATCTCGATGTCGCATGTACTTGCGAAACCTATCTGCTTGATAACACGGTAACAAAACCGACTTTTTCTGGCGCTTATAAAAATAACAAAAAGTAAGAAAATTTGAGAGTAATATGTTATTTGCTTAATTCTCTATATCAATCTAAACTTTATCCCCGGCGACGAGGCAAAAAGCTGATAGAGCGGCGGTGTATAAAATATGCGCCTATATCTCAAGTGCGCCGCCCCAGAAGTAGTATAGTGTACTCGTGGTACGGATGTCGATCCCGAGGACGAGGTGTATTGACTCTGAGTTGCTTTATAGATAATATACGAAAGATGACTCTAGGAAGGAATTCAAATATCTGAATTACCTAAACTATTGATTCAATTAAAGTATTGGTTTTGAAGCCTAGGGTTATATCTCCCCCTGTCACATTCAATGGATTAATCTTCTAAATATGTTATTATTCGATTATATTTACAATATATCGATAGCGAAGAGGTGATCTTTTAAGTATCCTCTCTCGAAGTATATCCTTTATTGCGAATAGGATCGGGTATATCTCACATCCGACTTCGATATTCGAAATGCATTAATGTCCTAGCACAATTACACCTTCGAGGTTCGAATATCTCTATTTACGAATCGCGAAGTCTACTCTACCTAGATCTCACGAATACCCTCATCTCTCGAATCTCGGCTATCCCGGTGTAATTATGCCAATGTTGGCGGACATCGACATACGATTAAATCATAGGCATAGAATAGTTTTAACATATTGAGAAATAATGAATAATATAAAGTTTTCAAACTTTTTAATCCATGAACATATGACAAGGTTCAATATAACCCTAGAAATAGATTTAGAACATCATGAATGAAAAGAAGAAAATGTTTAGTAGTAAAAACATCATTCTCCTATTCGAAAATATCCAAACAATGAAAGACAGTCAAATCCCGGGCACTTCCTCGAAGTCTGTGTCACTCTGCTCTCGAATTCCGTGCCTCCGTTCGTACGCCTCCCGATGCCCTAATTTCTGAGCCATTCGTACTTTAAATGATGAGGTGCAGTTTTATTGTGATCGCGGCGATGGTGACGTCGCTGACGTGTGATCACTTCCTTACTTTTATCTCGTTGTTCCCAGCTGCTTCCAAAAGTTTGCTCTTTGCAGCTCAAATGAACACACCCAATCACGGACACCATCGGGGATCTATGCAAAAAAACTATAAAATTACTATAAAATAAATGTAGAAAATGAAGAGCAAACGAGTGTAAGATGAGTGTTTTAGGCACTCATCAGTATGGCTGCCCGCAACCCGTACTCTTGACGAGGAAAAGTGCATTTGGAATAAGCGGCGCGACTTTCCAACAATTGAAGGCGACCCTTACCACCACCTACTCTTTGTCTGCAGATTTTCTCAGCGGTTTGTGATCGAGTGTGATCTTTGGGAGTCGGGTAGGCGATCCTTACCAAACCACGATCAACTGTGGCATTCTTCAGTGAGGCACTCAAAGGATCGGCATTGGCATTATCCACCTATGAAAAGGAGATGTTGGCAATTGTCAAAGCGGTGAGGAAGTGGCGCCCCTACTTGCTCGAAACCATTCACTTAAATGCGAGCCGTCTTAAAAGCCTCGAAGTACCTGTGGGCGGCGCATCACCACACGCCGGTCTCGTTGGATACGAGCAAGGGTATGATTACATCATTGAGTATAAAAGAGGTTCCGAAAATCAGGCTGCGGATTCTCTATCTCGCCAAGGGGAGCTTCAGTTTCTTTCCATATCTGTTCCTCATGCAAATTGGTGGCCAGATCTTCGGAAGGAGGTTCGTCAGGATCCTTTCTATGCGAGTTTGGTCCCTGGCCAGTTTTCCACAGGTGATTCGAAAGATGGAGTACGGTTCCTCGATGGCGGGTCTACCTGAGTCAACGTCCACCTTGATTCCACTTATTTTGGCGGACAGACACTCATCCTCAGTGGGCGGACATTTCGGCTTCTACAAGACTCTTCATCGGATTACCCAAAGCTTCACTTGGCCTAAGATGAGACAACACGTGAAGGAGTTCTTGCAAAATTCTGAAATCTGTCAACAGTACAAGATGGATTGCATGAAGCCAGGCGGTTTGCTATAACCTTTACCAATACCTACTCGAATGGGCGATATCTCAATGGATTTTATTGAAGGGCTACGGGTTTCTAATGATATAAGTCATCTTGGTGGTTGTGGATAGACTGACCAAGTATGGCCACTTTATTCCGTTGAAACATCCCTTCACGGCAGCCACGGTCGCTAAAACGTTTGTCACTAATGTGGTCAGGCTACATGGAATTCCTACTTCCATTGTAAGTGATAGAGACAAGGTTTCCTCAGTTCCTTTTGGCAAACTTTGTTTGAATGCGGGAACCGGTTGTGTATGATTCGGCTACCACCCCCGAAACGGGCGGGCAATCGAGGTAGTGAACCACACCCTCCCGAACAATATCTCGTGCTTTGCGGGGAAACAACCTCGGAAATGGGTCGAGTGGATTCCTTGGGCTGAATTCAGTTACAACACTTCTAATCACTCTTCCACCAAAATAACCCCGTTTGAAGCCGTGTACGGCATTCCACCCGCCAGTTCTTACGACCTACGTTCACGGCCTTTGCTCGAGTTCGGCTGTGGATGGTCTGCAAGACCGCGATACAATCTTCACGAGAGTACAACCTGACCTTGACTATGAAAGAATGAGTGTCAAGCGAATCAACATGGCGAAAGTATCGCGGTCGGGGTCGTGTGCGAAAGGCTGCAGCCATATCGCCCGAACCGGTGGCTTTTCGGGGTCCCTAAAGCTCGCCCGTTCTTTGGTCCATTTAGGTGTTAGAGAAGGCGGCGGTGGCCTACGGTTAGGTCTCTGTTGGTCCCAATCCACAATGTTGTCCCATGTCATTGGGTTAGGAAGGTCCTGGGAATATCCGAAGCACTGTCTTTCCATGCCACCACACATAGCGAGATGACTCCACTATTCTTCCCCAACGAGCTATTTTGGCGACGTGAAATTCGAAGGCAAATATCATCCTCGGACGAAATTTTAGTGAAATGGATGGGCACCACGGATGAGATGCCACTTGGGAGAATGCTGGCGTTTCTCCGAGTCTGCCACTGGCCATCGTGAGGACAAGGCCGGTTAAGTGGGGAGATTGTTATGTGTCCCATTGCACTAACCCACGGCGTCATAAGTGGACCATCTTTGCATCAGTAAGTTCAAGGAGAACAAGTCTCATTCGGTTCTATTCTTTAGCATGTTTTCCTAGTCTTATGAAAATACCTAGTCTCTGGAATAAGTTGAGAAGTATTCGAATTTACATTTATGTAAGGCTATTAATATAGCCAGTCTAATGGAATAATTCAGCATTAAGGTGTCCATAACTCCTAAATCTCATCTTCTCTTCTTTATCTCCCAAATTCTCTTGTAACAGTTCGTTTGAAAGATTCTTAATTTCCTAAAATTTGCATGTAGGTGTTAAAGATTTATGATCATCATCTTTTGGTATGCTAGGTCAATCAAGTAAATATGGTTGAATTTGTTTAGTGAATAAGGATGAATCAAAATATATTTTGAGCATTATTTTATAATATGAGTTTTACCTGTTTGATAATGTACATTTGAGGAGTTGTTAAGAGCAACTTATATTTATATTCCTCATTGATGGATGTGCGTATTGATATTTTCAGTCAAGTGATGAAATCATACCTTAATTAAAAATTGAAGATAACACCTATCTCCACAAGCCTAGCTCAACGAGTCTTAGTGAAGGCAATTTATTACATTGTATTACAAAGTTATTAGCTTTCAAGGAAAAAAAAAAGAACACCTATTATTGGAAAATCTAAAAATAAATAAAATTTGATCTCGAACAGTACTTCTGCCTTGAAAAAGTTTTGTATAGCTCCTCCATGCACACCAAATCTTCGATTTTTTTTTTCTTGTGACTAATAACCATCAATTTCAAAGGTTAATCTTCATAAATCAAAATTTTTTTTTGTGAAGTTGAAAAATGTTGGAATCGATGGGCCTGGCCAGAGATAAGTAAACTAACCAGGCAGGCCATAATATAATACCACTCCACACTCTTGTGTGGAACCGATGTAGGATCATATCATTTCATACCTCTTAAGAAACCGGACGTCCACGGACAGCATTCACTCTGGGTGACTCACACTTTGGATAGCATTCACTCTGGACCTACCTTTGGGACATTGGGTTTTCTATTACGAGGGACATTTGATACTACCTTGGTAGAACCACCATATCATAATTAGTCTTTGTTAAATATATATATATATATATATATATATATATATATATATATATATATATATATATATATATATATATATATATGGTCATCTTCATAAATCAATTTTTTTTTTGTGAAGTTGAAAAATGTTGGAATACGATGAGGCCTCAATTTGTCCAGAAGCCAAACCAAAGGCCAAAACTGATATAAATCACTCCACACTATTGTGTGGAATCGATGTGGGATCGTATCATTCCATACCCCTTAAGAAACTGAACGTCATCGGATAGCATTCACTCTGGGTGGCTCACACTTTGGATAATATTCGCCCGGACCTTTGAGGTACGGGTAACCTCTTCTAGGTAGTTTCTCCTCTTCATGACCCTCTCTCACCTCATTACGGCTCTCAATAAAAGCACTAATGATAGGGCCTCAGGGTCAATCAAGAGCCACACCCCAGTGACTGGTGGTGGGAGAACCTTTCTGGGCTTGAAAGTGCCCTCCAAACTCTTTATTATTGGAGCGGTGGCCAGGATCATATCAGAATCTCCGTGCTTCCCTTGGCAATGACAAAGAACTAGGACAAGATACTTAGACGCATTAATTTCATTGAAGGGCCCTTCCCCGTTGTGCACTTTATTCGGATAATCATCATTTCATCACCACTTGCAAAGGCAGCAAAAAAATTTTTATCCAAATCTAGCCAAACATTCATTATTCCTACCTCCATGTCTGGGTCATACCTTTTTCTAAGGTGAGGATCTTATCATATAGAAACATCATAGCCATTGTGAAAAGTACTCATGCCATATTTCAATTTTATACCTTAAATGGCAACATTATTTTTTTTAAATACTAAGGGCTTGTTTAGTTCCTATTTTTAAAATCGTTCTTAAGAACAGTTTTTGAAAACACATAGAATACCATTTTGATGATTTCTGAAAATTGTTCTTATTATCTTAATTATGTGTTTTCTGTGTTCTTCCTGTTTTTCAGAATAAAGAAAACTAGGAACCAACATATTTGTTGTATTTTTCTTTTTTCCTTGTTTTTTAGAACAAAATCCATTTTCAAAAACCATAAACAAATAGACCTTAAGCATTTTTGTTTTTCTTAAAAATGAGTCAAGACTTAAGCGATTGTTTTCAGACAGACATTTGGGAGCTAGCTCTTCCACTAGCCTACATATACCCCAGAATCTGGCTTGAGGTTTTCCATCTTCAACCTCTCCTCCTTTGTTCAATTCTTTGTCATTGAACAACAGACGTGATGGATCTCTTCTTTTCGGATCTTCTTTATCTTATACTCCTCTCTTTATCACTTCCAATAGTCATCCTCATCATTTATAGCCGCAAATCCTCCAACCCGAACCTTCCCCCTGGTTCACTGGGATGGCCAGTCATCGGAGAAACATTGGAGTTTGCTTTGGCATGTCAAGGGGGAAATCCTGCCAAATTCGTGAAAGACAGAATGAACAAATACTCCCCTCAAGTATTCAAGACCTCCTTATTGGAAGCCAACATGGCTGTCATCTGCGGGCCTTCGGGAAACAAGTTTCTGTTCTCCAACGAGGACAAACTGGTAGTCTCATGGTGGCAGCGTTCGATGAGGAAGATTTTGTGTTTCCCATCTGTTTTCGATATAGAGCTTTAGTTAAGAGATATTTCAAACCCCTACCTTCCTTCCTCAATTTCTCAAGCCAGAAGCTCTGCAACATTATATAGCCAAATGTGGACTCCATGGCAGGCGGCACATAAAAAATTTACTGGTCTCCTCTTGGAGAATAAGGTTTTCCGATGGCGAAGAAGTACAGCTTTGCGTTGGCTTTCCAGGTGTTTATAGGCATTGCCAGATCCCTCCGAGTAATGTAAGAGATGATTTATCATCCCTTCAGATTTTGACACAAGGGGTTTCTTTCGGTTCTATTGATATTCCCGGGACAGCATTTAATCGTGCTCTCAAAGCGAAACAAATTCATTCACAGTGAGCTTCTAGAAATCATCAGAAAGCGGAAAATGGGTGCAGAACAGAAGAGTCAGCTCCTAAGTCTGCTGTCTCACATGCTCTCAGCATTGCATGAAAATGGTGATGTAAAAGAGTGAAATGGAGATCAGTACTTCAAGTTATTTGCCTTTGACACACCATACCCTGAGTTCTGTCATCACGTTCATCCTCAAGTACCTGGCTGAGTTCCCTGATGTCTATAGCAAAGTCTTCAAAGGTAACACCTAAAAATAAACGGCTTTTTCTCCTTTTCAATCCATTTTGCTTTGTTGCCTGAAAATGTTTTTGTTTAAAAAAAAAAGGTTTTTAGGCAACAAATCAATTGCTAAAAGGAATGAGTGCGTAAATACTTGTGACTTATAGTTGTATGTCCAATTTAGGTCGTGAGTTTTTTCGGTTCCACAGGTGCCTAGCGTTGTCGCGTATCTATCATGCACCCCTCTTTGTCATGGACTTGAGATAGATAAGCGGGCGTTAAAACACTGTGGAATGAAGAACACTGTGTGAATGGCTCCCGTTTGCTGTTGTCTTGAGTCCATTAGAGCAAAGAACTTGGATGGTTCTGATATTAAAGTTGAGGGCACCTATTGACCCGCTGAAATTTAAGTGGACGTAGGGTTATAAGTTAGGGCACCTTATCCCTTCTTTAAGGAACACATCAATTTTTTAAAAGCATTTTTAAGGCTATGTTTGGTTGGGGAAATTTTGAGGGAAAATATGGAAGAAAGAAAATAAAAAGGAAAAGTAGGTGGAAAGAAAAAAAAAATCAAGAAAAATGAAAATAAGTTAAATTCAACATGTTATTTTTATTTATTTTAAATTATTAATATAAAGATGAAATAATTTAAGAATATGTAAGTTTTTAAGTAAGTTTATTTATATTATTCGATTTTCTTAACATTTTTTTTATTCCTATTACTTTTCAAGAAACAAACACAATCTAAATTTTTTCAAGAACTCATGAAAAAAAATGCTTTTTATGATGGAATTTTTTCTTTGAAAACATTATCCAAGTAAGTCCTTACAAACTAATATTATTTTTGATAAAACAAATGTTTTTCTATACTTAGCAAACTACTATCATTTGTCATTTAACAATATTTTTGAAGTGTTTGTTTATCTTTTCCTTTGTCTTGCATGGCCTTGATCATGGGGTGGCTAGGTGAATATACAGATACCTTGATCAAAATATTTAAAAATTTAAACATAGTTTTTCTGCCTCATCTTTATCCATGCAACTATTGTACCGAGTTTGTTCATTAACAGACCAAATTAAATTTAAGATTGATTTCTTTTATTCAATAGAGCAAATGGATATTGCAAAGGCCCCGAAGGGTTTCTGAAGTGGGATGACATTCAAAAGATGAAATACACTTGGAGTGTGGCGAATGAAACAATGAGGCTAACCCCACCTGTGCAAGGAACTTTCAGAGAAGCCATCACTGACTTTACTTATGCAGGTTTTCAAATTCCTAAGGGATGGAAGGTATGTCGCAAAGGTTATGTTTGGTTGTTGGGAAATATTTTAAAAATGGAAAATAAATATTGTGAAAAATCATTTTCCATAGTTTAAATGACATAAAGAATATCAAAGAAAAACTTTTTAAAAAAATATTAAAGAAAATCTGGTAATATTTTTCTTAACAATTAATGAGGAAAATAAGAGAGAATGGAAAGGAAAAAGATGCTTTACACTATATCTATCTAATATTTTGACTCCCTAGCTATATGTATTTTTTTATATTTTATGTTCTAATAAAATAAGAAATAAAAATTTTTTTATTAAAGTGGTCAAAAGGGAAAAATATATAATAAGTTCCTTATTCTTTTCTCTAAATTTTTCATGAATGGCCAAAAAAAATCGAAAATTTTCATATTTCTTTCCTTTCTTTTTTATTTTCTTCCATTTTTCTTTTCAGTTTTCTTTCTTTAATACTTTCTAGGAACCAAACATATCCAAAATGTTTTGAAAATTTAAATTGCGTGCTATATAGTCACCAAACTTAATGAAAATTGTCTTGCAGATGCATTGGAATGTAAATACAACTCATAGAGATCCCAAGTATTTCCCCAATCCCGAGAAATTCGATCCCTCGAGGTTTGAAGGAAAAGGACCTCAACCATTCACTTTTGTGCCTTTTGGGGGAGGGCCTCGAATGTGTCCTGAAAGGAAATATGCTCAAGCTCAAGTACTTGCATTCATACATAATGTGGTGACAATATTCAAATGGGAGAAAGTAGATCCTAGTGAAAAGGTCACTTACAATCCATCACCCATTCCTTCCAAGGGCTTCCCAATTCACCTCGAGCCTCTACAAAATGAGTCAAATTAGGTAGAGTTAGGGAATAAACTTATTGAGACTCAACTACTTGTGGAGACTCAACAACAACAACTTAAGACCCAACAAGATCGAATTGACGAATTAGAGGCCTTGGTTAGAAACTAAAATCAGCAGCAACAACAACAATTTGAAGAAATCAGGCATCATCTATAATCAAGTCAACGATCCTCATGATCCTTACTTTCTGATGTGTTTATGATTAATGTTTATCGTTTTTTTGTTTGTTTGATGATAGCTACTTTGTTAAACAAATATTTAATTTTGTTATGTATTTATTGTTATAGATTCTACACTTTGACAGGATGTTATGGTTGCACATCACTTTTGCAAGTAGGTTTTATAACTAAAATTTTCATTATAATTAATGATATATATATATATATATATATATATATATATATATATATATATATATATATATATATATATATATATATATATATATATATATATATATAATCTCGATATACATTTTTAACAAAAAAATCTTTATCACTAAAAATATTTCCCAATGAATTATTTTTGTCATTAATGGTCTTTTTAACCCAAAATAATTTATTTAAATCTATTTTGTGGATTAATCTTTTTTTACCAAAAATTTTAGCAACAAATGAAATTGTCTCATTGATAATAAAATATTATTATTTTTATAATTAAAAATATATAAGAAAAATTCATTAGGGACAAAATATCATTTTATCACAACAAATTTTGATCACAAAATAGAACTTTCGTCGGAAATGATAAGTATGTACAGAAAAAATTAATTTATCACAAAAAATAATTGGGAACAAAAATAATTCATCACCATTAAACATTGATGACAATCTTTACGTTTTTGTGACAAATTTTCTGATTTTTTAGTAATGAAATATTTCATTGAGAAAAACCTTTTGTGATATCATCTTCATTTTATCAAGCAAAATTTATGGCGACGAAATATGAATTTTGTCACTATACATTTAGCGACAGGTCTAGGGTGACGAATGTGGTACAAAACTATTTTTGTCATGAAACATTTTTGCATATAGAATTTAGACTATCAGTGACAAATTTCTTTATCACTGAATGTCTATTTTCTTGTAGTATAGTGAAAAGGTAGTTTACAATCCATCACCCATTCCTTCCAAGGGCTTCCCAATTCACCTCATACTCTAGAAAAATTAGTTTATTTTAGGTAGTGTATTGGTTCCTAGAAAGTACTAAGAAAAAAAATATTAAGAAAAATAATTTTCTTATATTTGATTGTTTAATGAAAAATCTTAAAGAAAAACAAATATAAATAAAATAATGTTGGGTGTGCGTCCAAAGTTCCACATCGGATAGAAATTGAAAGACTTATAATATATAAGCATGGGCAATATCAAATTGGTACGAGACCTTTCGAGAAAAAACTTAAAAACAAAACCATGAGCTAGGGCTTAATTCAAAGTGGACAGTATCATACCAATGTAGATATGCAAGATCTATAAAGTTCTGACAGTGAGTATAAGAGTAAGGGTTTAAACAGCTTAACCGTATTAGACCAAGTGGTATGTGGTTGGATTGTAACCAAATTGCTTGAAACTTATATATTCTTAAATTATTTAATCTTTATATTGATGAGTTAAAATAAATTAAATTTGGTTTAAAGTAGCAAAAAAAATGGGATTTAACTTTATTTTTATTTTCCTTCATTTTTTATTTTCTTCCTATTTTCTTTCCCTTGTATTTTACCTCTATTTTTTCGAAAAACTAAACATGGGCTTAAGATGTGGTAATTTTTTTTTTTTTTTTTTGATGATGTAGTAGCAAGTCTATAAATAAAACAAATAAATATTTTATAAATGGAATCTTTTATGCTTCCACATAAATGAAAGCTTTTTACGTGAGTGTTAACTTCCCTACCAAACTGCATGCTTATGGCACATATATGATTACCACCTTTGCCTTGCATTCATTTCATCAAGAAACATGATGGAGGAATAAATAAATCCCAAAATTTGTGTCTTCCTTGCCATTTCAGTGTCACTTCGCATCCCATTCTCCAGTACTTATCACTCTGATATTCCACTACTTTCTGGAAAACGACAATGTTAAATCTCCATTGCAGAAAAAAAAAATGTCATGTAAATGTCATATTTAAATTTTTATTTCCTTTGGCTTTGTTTAGAACCCAGAAAGTATTAGGAAAAGAAAAAAAATAGTAAAGAAAATGATTTTTTCATATTTGGTTTTACTGTGAAAATTATAAAAGAAAATATAATATAATCAAAATTCCTCAAAATTTTACATATTTTAAATTTCTTAGTCCTTCATAATCGAGAGAAACATATAAAATGAATTTGAATAAATATATAGAATTAATTTATTAAGTTTAAACTTTTTTTATTTTCTTCCAAATTTTCTTCCCTTCTACTTTTCCTCCCTAATTTCCTCTCAATTTTCTTTCTTTAGAACTTTTAGAGTTTCAAACGGACCCTTAAGGAAAAAGAAGAGAAACTAATTATTCCATGAAATTGAGAGTATGGCCTTTGAGGGATTTCAACCCATGAACTGTGTTTGGAAGACTCAAGTTTCTGCAGAGGATGGTCGTGATTCTTGAGCATATCGTAATGATAATTATCAATTCAAAAATGAAGCTCTAAACAAAAATTTCCATCAATTCAAACAAAAATTGTGATCCATAAAATAGTTGTGGTAATACGGTCCTTTTTAAATTTAGTAATCCATTTCATACTATAACATGTTACATGCAAAATGAGAACTACATGCAACATATTCAACACATGCATAATTATATTTTCTACATATAATTTACATACATCATAAATTCCATTTCAATATATCCATAAGCATGCATTAACATGATTTTCACACAACCAACATGTTATTCAATTTTTTGCAATAATACATAAAAAAAAATAGCACACACAGTTTGAAAATTAGTCCCGGACTACCCGAAAACAGTCCCAAAAATCCTGTTCTGACTGTTCGAAAACAGTTCCGAAAATTCAGTCCAGACTGTCAGAAAACAGTCCTTAAAATTTTAATTAAACATCCCGAAAACAGTCTTGAAAATTCAGTCCATGATCCGAAAATTTTGGTTTGTCAAAAGCAGTCCGAAATTTGATCGGGCATGCAGCTTGATCTCAAAAATTTCTAATATTCGGTCCAAAATCTTGAGACTAAATCACACTGACCCGATTACGGCCCCAGCATACATGCCATTAAATGGCTTTTAGGCTAGAAATAATCCAAGTAGGAAAATTCCCTACCTCGTGGAGTTTGACGAAAATTCAAGATTTTGGTACCCACGCATAGATCTCGATGCGTGGATCGGCTTTTCTTCTCACTCCGACGAAGACCAACGACCCGATATCCGTAAATCTTAGAGATAAGCTAGAGCTTCTCACTCCTCACCTCTCTTCTCCTTCACTCACTCTTCCTCTTTGTCCGTCTGCCAAAAATGGCCCTTTTTCCTCCTTTTGACTTTTCTTCATCCCTTTTCTTTTCCTTTTTCTTCATTTTCTTTCTTTATTTCTTTGTTTTATTTATTGATCTTATCTTAAGATGAGAGAGACCTCATCGCACATGCCATGTGTCTACACATGGACCATGAATTATGTGACATGTGTCACCTTCTGCACCACATGGCTCTCATGCCATGTGTCCTTCTCCATCTGTCACTCGACACTCGATACCTCGAAAAATGCAATATTTTGACCGTCTCGGAATTTGTCGAAATTCTACGAGGTAACTAGATTTCGCGAGATGAATTCAATGGTGAAGTTCATTTCATCATCCGAGATTTAGAAAATTTCCAGTTTTCAACCAAAATTATTGTTTTACCCTTTTCAGAAAAATTGAATTTTTTTCGGGTTTTACATTCTTCCCCCCTTAATAGAATTTCGTCCCTGAAATTCCCACATACTAGAACACACAACCACATGCATATGCAATAGTCATTTTAGTTCCAATATTAGACTTTCAATATTAAACAACGCACCTTCATCCTCAAATAGGAAAGGATAGGTGGCTTGCATCGTGTCCTAGTGTTCCCAATTTGCCTCCTCCACTCCTCGGTGTCGCCACAGCACTTTCACTAGCCGCACGGTCTTGCGACGCAAAACCTAATCCAAAGCTATCGGATCTGAACTGAGTCCCTTCTAGAGGTCACATAAGTATCAGCAATTAATCTCTCCTTAATCCTACTACATGAAATTTGGATGCGGAGTATACTTCCAGAGCATGGAGATGTGGAACACCTCATGGACACTTGATAAACTCGGTGGTAGCGCCAACTGATATGCAACTGTGCCCACCCTCTCCAGTACCTCAAAGGGCCTGATATACCTCGACGTTAACTCCCCTAGCTTGTTGAATCTGATCACTCCTCTCTTAGGCATCATCTTCAAGAAGACGTGATCATCCACCTCAAACTCTAGAGGTTGATGTCATCTATCGACGTAGCTCTTCTGTCTACTCTAAGCCATAAAGAGGCACTTTCGAGTCTCTAATCAGATCCGGACCAGTGATGGAACTCTCTCCCACCTCTGTTTAACAAATCGGGGATCGACATGGCCTCCCATAAAAGGCCTCATAGAGTGCCATCTGTATACTCGCCTGATAACTGTTGTTATAGGCGAATTGCTCCAAGGGTAAGTGCTCCTCCCAGTTACCCTTAAGATCCAAGACGCATGCTCGTAGCATATCCTCTAAAACCTATATGGTCATCTCCAATTGACCATCTGTCTGCGGATGAAACGCAGTGCTTATCGTCAACTGTGTCCCCATAGCCTTTTGGAAACTCTTCCAAAAGTGCGCCATAAACCTGGGATCCCTGTCCGATACTATGGACACTGGTACTCCATGTAGTTGGACAATCTCTCTAATGTACAACTAACAGAATTCCTCCAGTGTGAAGGTCATCCGCACTGCTAGAAAATGTGCCGACTTAGTGAGCCACCTACACAGCATCATGCCTTCGTAGTGTCCATGGAAAGTGGGTCACAAAATCCATCGTGACGTGCTCCCACTTCCACTCAGCTACCTCCAATTGCTGGAGTAGGCCCGCTGGATTTTGATGCTCAGTCTTTACCTTCTAACATTTGAGACACCGTCAAACAAAATCTCCAACGTGTCGCTTCATCCCGCTCCAGTAATACTGGCGACGAAGATCATGATACATCTTCATGCCACCTGGATGTACGATAAAGCGAGCAATTGAACTCCACGAGGATCTCTCCTCTCTCTCAAATCCCGATCAAACTGGGAACCACGACCCGTCCCTTATAACGAAGACTACCATACGTGAGATTGGCTTAGCCTTCGTCACGTGCTTAATTTGTACGGTCCTAGCAGACTGATATCTCTGCGTCCACGCACGGAGACTCAATCACCTGCTTTCGATGGGCGGCGTAGCCACCAAACTCCCTAATGCTCCCTGAGCCTGATCACTGTGCTGCATCCAAAACTGTCCCACAGTCTCAAGCATCAACCACTCTCGGGAAGCTACACTAGCCAGTACTCCCCGTGACTTCTGACTGAGTGCATCAGCCATTACATTTTCCTTACTAGGATGGTAATGCAAAGTGAAGTCAAAAACCTCCAAATACTTCATCCATATGCATTGCCTCATGTTGAGGTCCTGTTGTGTGAAATATACTTCAGAATCTTATGGTCTGAAAACACTTCGAACTGCTCACCATACAAATAGCAGCGCCCGAATCTTTAAAGCGAAAATGATAGTGCCATCTCAGTCATGTGTAGAGATGTAGTGCAACATCATGATTCTTTAGGTATGCAGGAGCAATGGCTTCACAAGCCTCTGGACTGCATCAAGAAACATCCCAATCCATCCTTAGAGGCATCACAGTACACTGTGTACCTCTGTCCCTACTCCGGGACTATCATAATAGGAGCTGAAGTAAGCCTCCTTTTCAACTCTTGGAATGCCTTCTCACACAGGTCATTCCACTCAAACTTGACCCCTTTCCGAGTCAATCTTGTAATAGGTGCTGCTAGCCGGGAGAAATCCTCAATGAACCCCTGTAGTACCCCGCCAATCCCAAGAAATTGCATATCTGAGGCGACTTCCAGCCTCTCATTTCATGCGGCCTTTACCTTGAGGTCTCTTGACACACTTAGGCTGAGCACATTGTGTCCCAGAATTTCCTTCGATGGCTTGAAACTCGCACTTGCGAACTTGACCTGTGATGTTCTCTAAGTGCTTGGAAAACAACCCTCAAATGATCCTCATGCTCCTCCTCATAATGGGAGTAGATTAAGATATCGTCAACAAAGACCATAACAAACTGATCCAAATAGGGTTGGAATACCCTATGCATGAGATCCATGTATGCCGTTGGAGCATTCGTCAATCCGAAAGGCATCATTGTGAACTCGAAATGCCCATACCGCATCCTAAACACTGTCTTAGGGATATCCACCTCCCTAACTCTCAGCTGATGGAAACCGGTACGAAAGTATATCTTAGAGTAGACTCTCGCCCCTCTCAGCTGGTCAAAAAAGTCATCAATCCTCGGTAATGGATACCGATTCTTAATCGTAACTCTGTTTAACTGTTGATAGTCAATGCACAGTCGAAGAGTCTTATCCTTCTTCTTAGAAAATTGAACCGGAGCGCCCCATGGTGAAGTGCTCGGTCTAATAAAACCCTTGTCAACAATTCCTAGTTGGACCTTGAAAATCCTAACCAATAGGTGCCATCCTACATGAGGGCGTATAAATGGGCGGCGATACCCGGGGTGTAACTCGATCGTGAAGTCAACATCCCTGTGCAGAGGTAATCCCGATAGCTCATCCAGAAAAACATTCTCATACTCGCAAACTACCCAAGGTAGACCCAAATCTTGTCTCCCCTCATCCTACAAGGTAAAAGGCACGCTGAAACTGACCCATCAATGTCACCACCGAGTCATGCAGCATGCAGGGCAAAGCATCATGCTTCTCCCCCTAAAAAGTCACATGAATACCGTCCTATGTGTAGACAGTAATCCTCCTACTATCACAATCAATGAAGAGTCGATGTGCCGTCAACTAATCCATGCCAAGAATGACATCAAAATCCGATATGTCTATCACTCGAAGGTCCGCCATGAGCAGAATCCCTGAGATCTCAGATTCACAATCCCGACATATCTGATCAACACTCACCCTAGTTCCTAGGGGAGAATTCACATACACGGTTTCTCCAAGGTTTCAACCTCTAAGCCCAAACCTTTCACACATAATGCAACAATAAATATGAATATGATGCAACCGAATTAAGCAACACTCTTGTCAAGAAGTGTGAGAGTAAAAACGTACCTTGTATATCAGTCTGATCTGTAAGCTCAGCCTGCGGTATCATAGTGTAGACACACCCTTAGGTCCTTGAAGTTCCGGCCTGTAAGTCTTGGCCTCAACCACCACCCATGCCCTGGCCCATGTGGCCCATCTTCAAAATCATAGGTGCTTGTGTAGCACCCTGGAACTGATATTGGTTCCCCTGGCCCATACTGGGGTAAGGAGGAAAAAACTACGTCTGCGCATGTCCCACTGATGATTAGGACTGTGATGTCCCATGATTCTGGGATCCTTGCCTCTGTGGACAATCTCATCTCATGTGCCTAAGCTGATGGCAATGGTAGCATGTCATCTGTCTTAGCTGGGTAGAAGCCTTGGTATGGCCTTGGCCCTGATAGCCGCGGCCCCGTCCCATGAAATCCTCGTGGAATAGAAGTTTTCTGCTTCTTTCCCGAACTAGAAGAAGGTTGATCCTCCTTTCTCTTAGCACTAGCACCCATGCCTCAAATGCTTCATGTGTCATCTATTTCTCTTTCAATGGCCAAAGTTGTCCTGACCATTGAGTCCCCTCCTCCCATGTATGTTGGAGGATGATGTGCTTAAAACCCCTGGAGGTTACTCATCCTTCCCTGGCCTACCGTTGCACTAGTCCGTGTAGTGGTAGCAGCCACAACACTCATCTGCACAATGATGGCAACTACAGCACCTATAACCTTTATAAAGGCCTGTGGGTCAAACACAGGTGGTGGTTGACTATTGTCCCATGGATGACCTCTATGTCCTCTTTCTCGATTTTCCATCTACACAAGTCAAATAGAAATCTAAGATTTCTTTTCTTGTCTAGCTAGTAGTGTATGTGACACTACTAATAGACCACAACATCACGAACTATTACGTTCATCTAGTTCTTCAAACCCCTAAGGTTTTGTCTCTAACCCTAGTAATCGGCTTTTTCCACATACATCCTGTCATGCATATATTTCACACAATTTGTAACACACAAGCAGTGAACATGTTGGAACACAAAACATATAATGCACCCCATGCAATGATCTAACCCATGCCCAACAATCCTAGGTATTCGTGTACCTAGACTCTTGATACCTAGCTGAGATGAGCTAGTATCAGGACCATACTAATGGATACCCACACCCGAGCTCCCTAGATAATCGTTTACCTAAGCTTTGATACTAAGTTGCGACGCCTCAATTTTCGGGGGTCCCGTTGACAACCCGTCAACCCGAGGAATTTCTGTCTTAAGTCATCTTGCACCTAAGTCTTGGTACCGGACCAGCACCAACTACCCATGGACACCGAGTTACTCGGCACCACTTCCATACATCCCTTCACCGAGGGAGGGGGATCTACCCCATCTTGCTACGCCCAAACAAACGTGATTTATATTTGTTATTGTTTTATACAACTGTGAGTCTCAATTTTGGACTTTGTCCCATTTCCGAGCTCACTACACAATCACCAAGAATGGTGAATAACCAATACCATGCACACACACCCGACTTGGCGCGATGCCCCCATGCATATGAAATGCAATTATGTCATTTTCATACTATAACATGTTACATGCAAAATGAGAACTACATGCAACATATTCAACACATGGATAATTATATTTTCTACATATAAATTACATCCATCATAAATTTCATGTCAATACATCCATAGCATGCATTAACATGATTTTCACACAACTTGACATGTTATTCAAATTTTGAAATAATACGCAAAAATAAAAATAAAAACAACACCACGAGTTAATCAGTCGGAATTTGTTTGAAAACTTGATTAAAATTTAGTTTGAGCGCCCCAACTTGATCTGAAAATTTAGTCAGTTTGTCACAGCAGTCCTTAAAATTATGTCAATTTGTTCGAAAATAGTCCCAATTAAGTTCGATTTGTCCAAAAACACTCCACACAGATTACCCTTACACAAGAAGTCAGAAAAGCGTCCCAAAATTTCAATCTGGACTGCCCAAAAATAGTCCCGAAAATTTCTAATATTCAATCCCAAAATATTGGGACTAAATCACATGGCCAGTTACGACCCCAAAGAACGCCCATGCCATTAAATGGATTTTAGGCTAGAAATAATCTAAGTAGGAAAATTCCCTACCTCGTGGAGTTTTATGAAACTCCAAGATTTTGGTACCTACACGTAGCTCTCGATGAGTGGATCGACTTTTCTTCTCACTCCGATGAAGACCGACAGCCCGATTTCCGTAAATCTTAGAGAGAAGCTAGAGTTTCTCACTCCTCACCTCTCTTCTCCTTCGCTCACTCTTTCTCTTTGACCGTCTCTCTGCCAAAAATTGCCCTTTTTTTCCTCCTTTTGACTTTTCTTCATCCCTTTTCTTTTCCTTTTTCTTCATTTTCTTTCTTTATTTCTTTGTTTTATTTTGTGATCTTATCTAAAGATGAGAGAGACCTCCTCCCACATGCCTTGTGTCTACACATGGGCCATGCATTATGTGACATGTGTCACCCTCGGCACCACATGGCTCTCATGCCTTGTGTCCTTCTCCATGTGTCACCTGACATACCTCGAAAAAAGAGAAATTTCGACTGTCTCGGAATTTGACTAAATTCGACGGGGTAACTAGATTTCGTGAGACGAATTCAACGGTGAAGTACGTTTCGTCATCCGAGATCTAGAAAATTTCTAGTTTTCAACCAAAATTACCGTTTTACCATTTTTCAGAAAGATTGAATTTTTTTTGGGTTTTACAAAATATGTCATATCATGTTACATGCATAATTAGAGCTACATGCAACATTACCAAAACATGGATAATTATATTTTCTACATATAATTTTCATTCACTATATATCTTATGTCAATACATCAAACACACATATATTAACATGATTTTCACACAAACAGCAGGATATTCATTTTTTCTCAGCAATACCACATAAATACAGCTCACAAAATCAAATAACAGTCTAGAAATTTGAGTCTGAACCACCTGGCTTGACATGTTATTCATTTTCCGAAGCAACAACACACAACAAAACCCAAGACAGTAGGTCTACTACGGGATCAAAACCAAACCTTAAGCACGGTCCGGGATTGTCGGAATAGTCGAATTTCAATATTCGGTCCCAATATCACAAGGCCCGAGGCGGTCCGACCCTCCAAAATTTCAATATTCAGTCCCAAAATCTTAGAATTTGAATCCTGACCTCGAAAATTTCAATATTCAGTCGAAAATCTTAGGAATTTGAATCCACGGCGATCCGGCCCGAAGAAAACCTATGCCATTAAATGGCCTTTAGGCTATAAATAACTCGAGTAGGAAAATTCCCTACCTCTTGGAGTTCGACGAAACCCACTAATTTTGGTACCCACGCGTAGCTCTAGTTGCGTGGATCGACTTTAATTCTCATACCGTCGAGCTTCAACCATCGGAACGCCGGGAAAATTTTCCTTTTCCTTTCTTCCCCTTTTTCCTTTCTCTCATCTCCTTTTCTTTTTCTTTTTCTCTTTTCTTTATCCCTCTTTGATTCTCATCCACCAAATGCATCAAAAGTGGGGGAAACTTCCCCCCACTTTCCTCCTTTTCCACATGTCTTCTTCACATTTTTCTTATTTTCTTAATTTTTCTTTTCCATCTTTTCTCCTAAACTTGACACATGGCTTAATATGAGCCATTCATCCAAGTTCCATGTGTCACTTGATACACCACATGGCTATCATGCCATGTGTCCATCTCCTAAGGTGCCATGTGGCATCCACATGGTCATGCCATGTGTCACCCGACACCCGGTGCCTCGAAAAGTATGAAATTCTGACTATCTTGGAGATCAATGAAATTCGATTAGGTAACTAGACCCTGCGAGGCGAATTCAAGGTGAAGTCGTTTTGTCATCCAGATCTAGAAAATTTACAGTTTCAACCGAAATTACTATTTACCCTTGTTTAGAAATTGAATTTTCCTGGTTTTTACATTCTTCCCCCCAGAAAAAGAATTTCGTCCCAAATTCACACCTGGCTATGCATATGCAATAGTTATTCTAGTTCCAATATTAGACTTCAAATATTAGACCACGCACCTACATCCCCAAATAGGAAAGGATAGGTGGCCCGCAACGTGTCCTCGTGTTCCCAAGTTGCCTTCTCCACTCCTCGGTGTTGCCATAACACTTTCACTAGTCGCATAGTCTTGCGTATGGCTTGTTCGGCTATCTATGATACCTGGGTCCCTCCTCGAAGGTCCATTGTATCGACCAATAATCTCTCACTGTCAACTACATGAAATTTGGATCTAGAGTATACTTCTGGAGCATGTAGACGTGGAACACCTCATGGACACCTGATAAACTAGATGGTAATGCCAACCAATACGCAACTGTGCCCACCCTCTTGAGTATCTCGAAGGGCTCGATATACCTCGGCGATAGCTTTCCTCGCTTGCGAAATCTGATCACTCCTCTCTTAGGCATCACCTTCAAGAGGACTTAATCACCCACCTCAAACACTAGAGGTCGACGTCGTCTATCGGCGTAGCTCTTCTATCGACCCTGAGCCTTAAGCAGACTCTTCTTTATCAAACCCACCTTCTCGGAGGTGTCTCTAATCAAATCCGAACCAGTGATGGACCTCTCTTCCACCTCTGTCCAAAAAATCAGGGATCGACATGGCCTCCCATATAAAGCCTCATAGGGTGCCATCTGTATACTCGCCTGATAACTGTTATTGTAGGCGAATTCCACTAAGGGTAAGTGCTCATCCTAGCTACCCTTAAGATCTAGGATGCATGCTCGCAGCATGTCCTCTAAAACTTGTATGGTCCTCTCCGACTAACCATCTCTCTGCAGATGAAACGCAGTACTCATCGTCAACTATGTCCCCATAGCCTTTTGGAAACTCTTCCAAAAAAATTTCGTAAACCTAGAATCTCTGTCCGATACTATGGACACTAGTACTCAATGTGGTCGGACAATCTCTTGAATATACAACCGACATAATTCCTCCAATGTGAAGGTCATTCGCACCCTAGAAAATGTGTCGACTTAGTGAGCCAGTCCACAATCACCCATACCACATCATGCCTCTACGGTGTCCATGGAGGATGGGTCACAAAGTCCATCATGACGTGCTCCCACTTCCACTTGGCTACCTCTAATGGCTGGAGTATACCTGCTAGGTTATGATGCTCGACCTTTGACCGTGAGACCGTCGAACCGTCTCAACATCTTTAGCCATTCGATCCAGTAATATTGGCGACGAAGATCAAGGTACATCTTCGTGCCACCTGGATGCACAACAAATCGAGAGTAGTGGAACTCCCTGAGGATCTCCTCTCTCAAAACTGGAAACTGGGGAACCACAACCCGTCCCTTATACCGAAGACTTCCATCTATGTGGATGGCCCAGCCTTCGTCACTGATACCTGACTGTACCCGGTCTCTTATGGACACTATCTCTATGACACACGCCCACAGGACTCAACCACTCTGCACGATGCTTGATCGCATGTAGCCACCAAACTCCCTAATAATACTCCTTTGCTTTGATTCACGTAATGCGCGGTCTAAATCCCACGGTCTAGGCATCCTACCACTCTGGGGAAGCTATTTGCTTGATTACTCCCCATGACTTCCGATTGAGTGCATCAGCCACTACATTTGCCTTGCTAGGATGGTAATGCAAAGTGAAGTCATAATCCTCTAAATACTCCATCCATCTGCGTTGCCTCATGTTGAGTCCGTGTAATATACTTGACTCTTATGGTGAAAATGCTCTTGCTCACCATACAAGTAGTAGCGTCAAATCTTTAAGGCAAAGACAATGGCCGCCAACTCCATATCATGTGTAAGGTAATTTTTCTCGTGATTCTTTAGTTATGCAGGCAGTAGCTCTGACCCTCGACGCATCAAGACACATCCTGATACGTCGCCCAGAGGCATCATAGTACACCGTGTACCTCTGTCCCTGTTCCAGGACTATCAAAATAGGAGCTAAAGTAAGCCTTTTTTTTTTCAATTCTTGGAATGCCTTCTCACACAGGTCATTCCACTCAAACTTGACCCCCTTCCAGGTCAATCTTGTCATAAGTCTTCTTAGCGAAATCACTCCAGTAGACTTCTGTAGTACCCGCCAATCCCAAGAAACTACGTATCCGGCCGGCAGGCTCTCCCAGCTTTAAAACAGCCTCCGCTTTCTCGGGGGGTCTATTGACACACAGGCCAGACACGAAGTGTCTTAAGAATTTCTCCTCAGTAAGCCAAAACTCGCACTTACTAAACTTGGCGTAGAACTGATGTTCTTTGAGTGCCTGGAGGACAATCCTTAAATGATCCTCATGCTCCTACTCAGACTGGGAGTAGATCAAAATGCCGTCAACAAAGACCACAACAAAGCCCAGTCAAATAGAATTTGGAATCACAGTATGCATGAGATCCATGAATCTTTGTTTGGGGCATTCGTCGATCGAAAGGCATCAACGTGAACTCGAAATGCCTATACAGCGTCATGTTGTCTTAGTGATGCTCCCGAGACTCACGACTCTCAAGCGTGATGCAGTCACGAAGGAATTACATCTTGGAGTAGACTTGTGCCCCTTTCAACTGATCAAACAAGTCATCAATCCTCGGTAATGGATACCAATTCTTGATCATAACCCTGTTCAACTATCGATAGTTAATGCACAATCGAAGAGTCTTGTCCTTCTTCTTAGCAAACAGAACCGGAGCGCCCCATGGTGAAGTGCTCGGTCTAATAAAACCCTTGTCCAACAATTCCTACAATTGGACCTTGAGTTCCTGCAACTCAACCGGTGCCATCCATGAGGGAGTCGTAGAGATGGAAGCTGACATCTGGGGTATAACTCAATGACAAAGTCCACATCCTATGCGAGAGGTAATCCGTGCTTCGTCGGAAAAAACATCCTCATACTCCTGAGCCACCTAAAGGTAGACCCGAATCTGTCTCCTCATCCTGCAGGAGTAAGGCTTGCTAGCCCGACTAATCAACTTTCCCTCCACTTGGAGTGGAGTACACGATGTAAATTAAAGCATCATGCTTCTCCCCGTGAAAATTCACACGAATATCATCTCGTGTGTGGGCAATAATCCTCCTACTATCACAATCAATGCTGACTCGGTGTGTTGTCAACCAATCCATGCCAAGAATGACATCAAAATCCGATATGTTCATCACCTAAAGGTCCACCATGAGCAGAATCCCTGAGATCTCTAACTCACAATCCCAATATATCTAATCAATAATCACCTTAGTCCTTAGTAGAGAACTCACATGTAACGGCTCTTCCAAGGTCTCCACCTCTAAGCCCAAAGCATTCACATAAGATGCAGCAACAAAAGAATGTGATGCACCAAAATCAAACAACACTTTTTCCCATAGGCGAGATAGCATAAACATACCTTGTATAACCGATTGATCAACTAGCTCAGTTTGTGGTGTGATGGCAGAGACACGCCCCTGGTCCTTTAAGTCTCGACCCGTGAGCCCTACTCTCAACCTCGACCTAAACCACAGCCTCGAGCACATGCATTGAGAAGGCGTCGGTCTGGCCCCTGGGACGATCTTTAGTTCCTGCGGCTCGTACTTGGATGAGAAAGACAGGCGTGCCCATGTGCATGTCCCATTTATGACTGTGACTATGCTGTCCCAAAACCCTGGGATCCTTGCCTCTGAGGCAATCTCACCTCATATGTCCAGGCTGATGACAGAAATAACATGTCATCTATCTTGACTGGGTAGAAACCCTGGTCTAGCTCTGTTCCTAATAGCCGTGGCCTTGTCCTGAAACACTAAGTGATGAGTTTCACCTTCTTTCGAACTAGAAGAAGGCTAACCCTCCTTCATCTTGTCACTAGCAACCGTATCTCGGATGCTCCATGCATCTTCTATCTCTCTCTCTATGGCCATAGCCATCCTGACCATAAAGTCTATGTCCTGTTGGAGGAATCCTACAATCTTGCCACGGATGGACAACTTCAGGCCATCCTCGAACTTCCTCATCTTGGCCATATCTATCGCCACATAATCATCCTCGAAACGTGCCAATTTAGTGAACTTGGCTACATATTTGAGCACATTCATACTTCCTTGTTTCAACTCAAGGAACTCCTGAGCTTTTGCATGTCTAGCTGATGTCGGGAAAAACTTATCCATGAAGAGCTCTCAGAACTCTCCCCATGTCATCGTCTCTAGATCCCATGAGACTTTGACTGAATCCCACCATATCTGGGATTCACCCTCTAGCCAAAATGTGGCTAGCCTAATCCTCGTAGCATCGGAGGTAATCTCCATAGCCTCCAAAATCCTCTCAACCTGTCGAAACCAAGAATCAACTACCACTGGATCCCCTCCCCCGGTAAATGTCGGAGGATGATGTGCTATAAACCTTTGGAGGTTACTTGGCCCCCCTTGACCTCCAGGTTGCACTAGCCTATGCAATGGCAACAACTGCAGCACTCATGGCCTCTACAAAGGCCTGCTAGTCAAAAACAAGTGATGCTTGGCTAGCGCCTCCTCGACTTGCCATCTACATATGTCAAATAGCAATTTGAGGTTTCTTTCTCTTTATTCAATTAATAGTGCATATACATCATACTCATTTCCCATATACTATTTACCAAGCATATGATTTATACAACATACAACACAATATCATGCAACATATCACACATTTTAATTCATCAAAATGCATAATGGATGCATGATCTAAAACCGTGCTCATCGAGTCCTAGGTATTTGTATTCCTAAGCTTTGATACCAAACTGTGACCCCCCAAACTCAGGGGTCCTGTTGATAACCCGTCAACTCGCGGAATTCCTGTTGATTTTGGGTGACCCAATACCACCTTCATTGTGTCCTGTTCTCGGGATCCATATTGCTGCAAAAAATTGAAGCGAGTCTCGCTTTGTTCGGGGAGCTCTACCCAACATACAACATGTATAACAATATAATCATAACCCATCCAGGGTCTCAATAGAAGTAGTAATGACCACACAAGGTTCATCTATCCATATCCCCAATATACATCCATTTACCGGGACCCATTCATTTACATTTAAATCTAAAATATGAAAATAAAACACTTAATTACAGTCCGTAAGAGTCCAATCACGGCCCTCATACCATAATTACATACCCGGCTATTTAAACAATAGTCCCAAAAGAATTTTATTACAATTCTTTTATACAAAACATTTTTTACAAATGTAATATCAAGGCCACACATCGGCCTCCTTCATAATTACGACCTCGTCTGAGCCTTCATCTCCTGTACCTCCTTGTACCTTAAGGGGTCCCCTGATAAATTGTGTGCCTAGTAAGAAATTCTCCTACAGGCTACTCGAGCCTAAATGCATGCAATAGGACATACACATCATACCACATTCCATACAGAAAATGCAGTCCTTCATGGAATATTTCATGTCATGAATGAGATGAGACTCCTCATGCCCATAACCCGAGTCCTGACCGACTCCCTCACACACGCAAATGCCAAGTGTAAGAACCTGTTATTAGTGTTTCACCCAATGACTCTTATCTTCAAACAAAATCTTTTTGTTTTTTAAACTCAAGACCCATTGGAAAATCCTCCAATGTTCATTTGATTTCATCAAATTCCGTGTGTTTATGCATTTGTGAGCCACAGATTTTTCGGGTTTACACCACAGGACACCGCGCACCTTTTCAACATTTTTACGGTCTTTCACCACAGGTGATTATGTCTAACCGCGAATGAATTTGGGTCTTCCATCCTAGAGGGGATATATCCCATCTTGCTTTGCTCAACACACGTACTTTTTCTTTTTCCATAATATGCAACCGTGAGTCTAAATTTTGGACGTTGTCCCATTTTCGAGCTAAACACCCATTCACTAAGAATGGTGAATAACCATTACCAGGCACACACACCCGACTCAACGCGATGTTACCATGCATATGAAATGCAAATATGTCATTTCATGCCATATCATGTTACATGCATAATTAGAGCTACATGCAACATTACTAAAATATGGATAATTATATTTTCTACATATAATTTTCATTTACTATATGTCTCATGTCAATATATCAAACAAGCATATATTAACATGATTTTCACACAAACAGTAGGATATTCATTTTTCCAGCAATACCACATAAATACAGCTCACAAAATCAAATACTTGATCGAGAAATTCAGTCGAGACCACACAACAACATGTTCATCTTTCGGCCAATAACACCTGACAAAACCGAAGGCAGCCGATCACAGGATCCAAAACCAAACTCAAACATAGTTAAAATTTGCCACCAGGCAGTCCCAAAAAATTCCAATATTCAATCTCAATATCTCAGAACTAAATCCCATGACCAGTTCCTGCCCTCCCAAAAATTTCTAATATTCAGTCCCAAAATCTTGGGACTGAATCCCATGGCCCTCCCAAAAATTTCTAATATTCAATCCCAAAATCATGGGATTGAATCCCACGGTCAGTCCCGGCCCTAAAGAAAACCTATGTTATTAAATGGACTTTAGGTTAGAAATAACTCGAGTAGGAAAATTCCCTACCTCTTGGAGTTCAACGAAACCTACTAATTTTGGTATCCACGAGTAGCTCTCGTTGCGTGGACCAACTTTAATTCTCGGACTGTCTAGCTTCAACTATCGGAACGCCGGGAAAATTTTCCTTTTCCTGTCTTCCCCTTTTTCCTTTCTCTCCTTTGTCCAATTTTCCTTCTTCTCTCCTTTTATTATTCTTTTTCTCTTTTCTTTCTCCCTCTTTGATTCTCATCCACCAAATGCATCAACAGTGGGGGAAACTTCCCCCCACTTTCCTCCTTTGCCACATGTCTTCTTCACATTTTTCTTATTTTCTTAATTTTTCTTTTCCATCTTTTCTCCTCAACTTGACACATGGCTCAATATGAGCCATTCATCTAAGTGTCATGTGTACTTGCTACATCACATGGCTATCATGCCATTTGTCCACCTCCTAAGGTGTCATGTGTCATCCATGGTAAATTGCCATGTAATCGCCCGATAAATAGATGCGCCAGCGTGAAATTCGACTATCTCGAATTTGTGAAGTCGACTAGGTAATTAGATTTTGTGAGACAAATTCAACGGTGACTGTTTCATCATCTAAGATCTAAAATTGAATTTTTCCCGGGTTTTACTTGAACAGTCCCTTTCATACCCTAGTTCTTGATGATTTCCATAAGGTCTTTCCATAATTAAAACATGTTATAGTTTAGATGTATCAGAATGCATATCTTTAGTCTTTTGAGTTTGTTCTCAATTCTTGAATTTCCTCTCCTTTTTAGCAACTTGAAATTCAAAATCAATGATAGCGTTTTTCATGACTTCATTTTCTTTAAGAAGTTCATCAATATGATCCTCTAAAGCCTTGTTCAAATTGCATACTTTAAATCAAGGATTAAAAAATTAGATATATAGACTGATATATCAGTCATATATCAGATTTCAAAAGCTATCGAAATGAAAGAGGCGATCGATTGTCGGTTGTGAAAAAAAAGGAGGAAGTATTGAGAATATTGTCGAAATATCGAGAATATTGTCGAAATACCGGCAATATATCAGAAAATCTCAATATATTGTTGAAATCTGGAGCTTCACAGACACGCACGGCGATCGGAGATGAAAACCATCGAAAAAAATCAAGTATTTATTGCCAATATACAATAAATCGCTTACTAGCACTATATTTTTTTTATTTTTTTTATTTTACGTGGTGTTTATTGTTTTGGTTTAATTTAATAAGATTATTTTTTGTTTATCTTAATAAAATTATTTTAACCTTAATAGTTGATATCAATAAATTGTTTTTTAGTTAGAATAAAAAATTAAATATATCTTTTATTTACCAAAAAAAATCATTTTAAGTAGAACTAAAAATAGAAAATGTGATGTAAAAATGTAAAAAAAAAAAAAAAAAAAGTAGAAACCGAAAATTTGATTTAAAGACTATTGAAATGTAATCTCTATATAAATTATTACAAATATTGTCATTAAGAAGTGTATTTTTATTTATTTATGTCATCTTTACACATTTTTAAAGTATTTGCATAAATTTCAAAGTATTTTTGTTAATTTTTGTTTTACCTATTTTCGATATATCTGTAAAATCTAAGTACCGATACATTCACGTTTACCGATATTTTGATACTTGTTCTAAGTCATTTCTCAAATATGCCTTTGTAAGATTTTTTGATAGATTTCACCGTTAACTATCAATTGTCACTAGCACTTCCAGAATTTAAATCATACTCAACATTTTTGCTACTTTAATTCTATCTCAACTACACCAATTGATACAAAAACATTAATGCTTGTTCGAATTTTAAAAATTACAAAAGTAATTTTTTTATACTAAAGTTATCATATTTTTATATGGAAACTATTATTATGTTTCATTTATAAAAATACATAATAAAAATATATATTTATAACAATTCGTACTAAGAATTTCCAACCAATGGCTCCTATTTAATGAGAATATTAAAAAGCATATTCCTATTACATTTGCTTTGGTTTTGTGACGCTCGAAACCCGAGGGTCCCGTTGACAATCCGTCAACCCATAGAATTCCTGTGGATTTCAGGTGATCCGATACCACATTGTTGTGTCCAATTTATCGGGATCCATTTTCTAAAATCGAGGCGAAGTCTCCTTTGTTAGGGGATCTCTACCACAACACATTGCAGTATAACCATAACCCATCCGAGGGTCTCAACATGAGTAATGTGACACACAAGGTCCATCTGTCCCTATCCTAATAATCCTTTACCAAGAATAGGAGACCCATTCATTCACATTTAAATCTAAAATATGAAAATAAAACACTTAATTCTGATGCAATAAGAGTTCGATCCACGACCACTTTTGGCATCATTACATGCAGACTATTTAGACAATAGTCCATGAATTTAATCCACAATTCTTTTATACAAAATACTTTTAAAAGGTTATTATCAGGCCACACATATTCTTCATAATCATGACCTCGTCGGAGCGTCGTCTGCTTGTACCTCCATGTGTACTGAAAGGGGTCCCCTGATGAGTGAGCAATGCACAGTAGAGAAAATTCTTCTACAATTACTCCCCTTTAAATGCACACATCATACCACATTCCATACAGAAAATGCAATCCTACATGGAATATTTCATGTCATGAATGAGATGAGACTCTTCATACCCATAACCCGAGTCCTGATCGACTTCCTCACACCTGCGACGCCAAGTGTGGAAACCCGTCATTGGTGTTTCACCCAACGACCTTTTTTTCCAAAGCAAAAGCTTTTTTTTTTATAAGTCAAAATCCATTAGACAAACTCCAATATTCACTTGTTTTTACCAAGTCCCATGTGTTTTTGTGGGTAGCGAATTTCCAAGGTCTCACCACAGGCTTCGCACGCCTTCCGACACTTTCTCGAACTTTCATCGTTGGATACATATATCTAACCAAGAATAAAATTTGGGTCTTTCACCCTATGGGGGAATCTACCCCATCTTGCTTCACTCAACACACATATATTTATTTATTTTAATGTTATGCAATCATGAGTCTCAATTTTGGACATAGTCCCATTTCCGAGCTCACCACATATTCACCAAGAATGGTGAATAACCAATACCATGCACACACACCCGACTTGACTCGATGTCCTGTGCATATGAAATGTGAATATGCCATTTCATGTCATATCATGTTACATGCATAATGAGAGCTACATGCAACATTACCAAAACATGGATAATTATATTTTCTACATATAATTCACATCCATCAAAGAGCATATATCAACATGATCTTTTCGCACACAGTATGTTATTCAATCAAGCCTTGACACACCGCGGCGATCTCTAACCCATAAAAACAGGGCACCTCTCAGTCCCTTCACGACAATGAACCATTTTTGGTTCCATTCGTCATCGAATCACTGTGATACCAAAACACACAACAAAACCCGAAGACATCAGTCCCTGGATCAAAACCAAATCTTAACAAAGTTCGGGATTGTTCGGAACCAGTCCCAAAAATTTCGACACTTAATCCTAAAATTTTGGGATCGAACTTCACAGCCACACATGGCCTCAAAGAAAGCTCCATGCCATTAAATGACATTTAGGCTAGAAATAACCCGAGTAGGAAAATTCCCTACCTCTTGGAGTTTGAAGAAACTCCCAGATTTTGGTACCCACGCGTAGCTCTCATTGCGTGGATCTACTTTACCTCTTGCTCCGATGAAAATCAACTGCCCGACTTCCGTAGATCTTAGAGAGAAGCGGAAGCCCCCTTTTTTTTCTTCTCTCTCTCCTGTTCATTTGTCCCCCTTTTCTTTCCTTCCTCCCTTTTTCTTTCCTTTCCCCCTTCTTATCCATCGAACTTCCCCTTTGTTTGTTCCCATCCTCCTTTCTTTTTAATTTTCCTTTCTCTCATTTCTTTCTTTTTATCTTTTCTTTTCTTCTTCTCTTTTTGTTCTTATCCACCAGATTCTTTTCCTTTTGTTTGCTCCTTCTCCCATTTCTTTTTAATTTTCATTTTTCTTTATTATTCCATTTGACTTTTTTTTCCTTTATTTCTCCATTTGACACATGGCTCTAAATGAGCAATTCATTTAAGTGTCATGTGTCACTTGCTACTCCACATGACTATCATGCCATGTGTTCATCTCCTAAGGTGTCATGTGACATCCACATGGTCATGTCATGTCTTTGACACTCGATCTTATCGAAAAATATGAAATTAGTCTCGAAATCCGACAATGTTGACGGGGTAAATATAGATTTCGTGAGGCAATTCAATGGTGAAGTCGTTTCGTCATCCAAGATCTAAGAAGATTTCGGTTTTTCAATCGAAATTACCGTTTACCATTTTCGAAAAAGTGAATTTTTCGGGTTTAGTCATAAATTTATTTTTTAATCCCTTCTATTTTGATATGGTGTAAATATTTAAAAAGAACATTGTCTGAGATGTCATTTGATTACCTTAGGTTAACTTCAATCTCAGCCCTTAAAATATCATATTTTACCAACTCATTTTATTATCATATTTTATCAATATTCCTTTCTGTAGTGATTTTCAATGCATTGAATTTCTTCTTCTTTTTGTTTGTATGCTTTTTCAATCAAGAATTTTCATGTAAATCTATACTCTTATTTTGTTTAACGACTCGTTTGAAAACATAAACATGAATAAAAATTAGAAAATCCACAAGAATGGAAAAATATATATTAAACAAGATGCCATCTGTTACATGATAAATATATATATATATATATATATATATATATATATATATATATATATATATATATATATATATATATATATATATATATATAAGAAATAAAAAGTGGGGGTAGAAAGAAGGAAAATTATCATTTCCTTTCCTATGAAATAAAAGAAAAATTAGGAAGAGAAAAAGAAAAAATTTAAATGCAAAAGAAGACTGTTTGATTGTTGAGTGGAAAAAAATAGATAATTAATAAAAAGTGAGTGGGTAGAGAGAAGGAAAATTAAAGTGTCAAAAGAACAATAAAAAAAATAAGTTTCTGAAGTGCATTTAATAACAGAGGAAGGCACTGGCCCCACCACAAATAAATGAGAGGAAAAAAGAGGGATAGCTTTACCACCATCGTCCAGAGTTCCTGAGGGAGACTAAGAGATCCTTTGTTGTTACAATCCAACCATGGCTTCCACTAGCAGTTCCGAGAGACCCTCTTCTTCTTCTTCTAATTCTAAATGGAGGTACGATGTGTTCTTGAGTTTCAGGGGCAAAGATACCCGCCACACCTTTACTAATTTTGCTTTGGATAGTGGCAACATCAACACTTTCAGAGACGAGGAAAAACTTGCAAGAGGAGAAGAGATTTCACCCGAGCTCCTAAAAGCTATTGAAGGTTCGTTATTATTGTGTTCTCAAATTTTCTGTTGATAAAGAAAATAAAATAAAATAATTATGATTCCATATACAAATCAAAAAATGTTGTGAATGAAGGGTTTCTTACTTTCTTTTCAAGTAGTGAATGAATGATGAATGAATGACAGAGCATGAACCTTTAGTACTTATATTTAAGATGAGTAAAGGAGCCTTGTACATGAACCCTATCCAGAGGCCTCTCTCGCCCTTTGTAGGAGCCTATCTCTTTTCTCTTTTTGTCTCTTCTTCTTTCTCTCTGTCTACGTATGAGGAGAAAAATACGTTTTCCTTTGAAGCTTGTACTTTATAACATATTTCACAACAAAATACATTCTTATGTAGTAGACATTAATATGTTTGATTTCCTAGGAAGAAATAAGAAAGAAAAGTTTTTTGAAAAAAATAATGATTTTCTTACTTTTAATTTATTATTAATTTTTTGAGAGAGTACTTTCAAATTGTGAAATAAAAAAATAAAATATAATTAAAATATTTAAAAAAATCTATAATTGGAATAATATGAGATAATCTATTGTAGATGTTGTGAACTCATTTAAGCCCAGCACGTAGTACAATAAGCAAAAAAAATTCTATATATATATATATGTGTGTGTGTGTGTGTGTGTGTATTATGAAATACAAAATATAAGAAAATCAAATAAAATAATTATGCCATATATAAGCTTTGAATTGTTATATATATATATATATATATATAAAGAGAGAGAGAGAAAATTAAGGAAAAGGGAGAAAGAAATAAGATGAGAGAATTTATTTCTTTGGCCTGTCATTACGGTCAATGGAAGAAGCTTTTTATGTAGGCTTACAAAATAACCTTCCATTAATTATCTTAAAGATGAGTAATAAAGGTTAATAAATGGTCTTATGAATGTGGTCATTCACCAACATTTGGTTCATAAGGGTGGTCATTCGCCACATGTAGAAATGGTAATATAGGTTGAACCCGATGGATCAGCCCATTTTATCCCGACTTTTTGAAGGGTTGGACTGTAAAATTTAAGGCTCGAATAAAATATGGTCAAATAGGCCCGACCCGTTTTGAAACGTGACCCATGTGAGTTTGGTTTGAGTTGGTCCGGTTGGCCATAAATTTTATTTAATTTTTCTAAGTAACTAGCTTAATAATTAAGATTTTCAATGATTCATCTACAAAATTCAATATTTTGGCTCTTAACATGGAGTCAAATATTTGCTTTTGTGGCATAGGGGTTTTAAAAATTATTATTATAATATATGATTAATGTATTAAGCTTTTGTTGTTTTAGCTATTTTATTTTTCTATTTTAAATGTATTTTTTAATATAATAATATAATATTTAAAAAATCTTGTATATGGAAAATTATGGAATGCATTTGATTAAATAGAACTTTTATTGAATATATTTTTATTTATCTCATTAATCATATTTTTAATTTTTTATTTATCCTTTAAATTTTATTAATTTAATCATGTATGTTGTTTATAAAAATGAAGGTGTTATTTAATAACTAAATTATTAGTATATTTTAACTAAATATTGTTATTTTAAAAATAATTAACAAAAATTATACACTTATTTCTTTTCTAATATAATTATATCTTTTACTAATATGAATTTTGAAAACAAATAGGATATTTCATTATTATACTACTGGGATGCATTTTTGAAAAAAAAAATTTATTCTAAATATAAATGAAATTTATGTTGCTAATATTCTAAAAATTTAATTAATAAATGGTAATAATGATGGCTCAACGAGCATCAAGGATTTACATCTTTCTAATGTGAGGTCACATGTTATCATTGAATATAACGAGGATAAGGATGAGGATGAAGATTAGATGACATATGAGATTTCATTTGATACTTTGAAATTGTTTTTTTTAAAGATGTTATTAAGTTGTTAATTTACTATTTTGATACTATTTAGCTAGTTAGTTTGATACTTTGGTTATAACAATGTTATACCGTTATTTATTTATTTAAGTTTGTTTACTATTATTATATTGTTTAGCCTCAATCATTTTATATGTTAATTATTATTATATATTTATATATTATTTATTTTTATTTGAAGAATAATAGAATTTGCAAAATTAATTTTTTTACCATTTTGAGTTTTGGCCATAGCGAGCATGGGTTGAAATTTGGCCCCAGTCAAGCTAGCCCCGAATAGAAATTGGCGGATCTTGACTGTTTTGGCCCGTGGCCAAAAGGGGTTGGCCCCAAATTGGTTGGTTTGTTGTTACCTTGATCCTCTGTACCCTTGGGCATCAGCAACGCAATGTGAACTTGCAAAAAAGGCGATCTGACGACGATGTGCTAGCTGGATTAAGTAAGCAAAAGTATGGAGAAGAAGAAGCAGGGAGTTTGCGCAGTTGGAATTGCATATCTCCCCTCATGGGGGATCTTCATGATTTATATAAAGTGGTTCACTAATCTCTCTCCTATCTCTAGAAAGAATCTCCTAATTTTAGGGATAGAATATGTTTTTCCTTATCAATGATTGATTCTTCCTTATCAAGGACTAATTCTCCCTTATCAAGGACTAATTCTTCCTTATCAAAGATTATTCTTCCGAGAAGTAAGGGATTTGGAAACTAGGAAATTCGCGGATAAATATATTTTGTGTTTTTTCTGCCTTCATCTATTTATTCATAATGAACTTGCCCTATACGGAAGGATGGCTGGCTGGGGGACTTAAAACTCTAAACGTACCATCCTGAAGTTGGCCTTTGGGAAGACACAACTGGCTCTCACAAGTGGGCTTTCCGGATTCTCCCGTCTAGGTAGTGCGCACCCCCGCCCACCCCCCTCGCCCGATTTAATATGGTAGGTGGGCTTGGGCTGCTTCTCATCGTGGGCCCTGTGCCCATTGAGTAGTGGGTCTAAAGACCATGGTACTCACAGTGCCCCCCTTTTCCTCAATTGGATATTTGTGTTTTTTCAATTGGGGAAAATACTGTGCTTTAAACCTAGCGTGCGGAAAGTGACGCCCTAAAACCGGGGTGTCCATTGACAACCCATCAACCCGCGGAAAATCTCTGCGTCTAGTATCACGAGACACACACATGAGTAAAAATGTCCATATTGGCCCATACATCCAAACTCACTAAAAATCCAACCAACTATACTACATGGTTCAAGAGTTGATTACACTCTAAATACAAACATATATTAAAATTAAGAGTTCTAATACATGTTATACCAAAACTTCAAAGTCATAAGTCGGCTTTCTTCTCAAAACGGCCTCTAATGAGTGCCGCCTTCCCGTTCGCTTCCTGTACCTAAAATAATATTCCTTTGACAGGGTGAGCAATTGCCCAGTAGTGGAATTACCCTAAATGGGTTACTCCCCACCTAAGTGCACATGTAATGATTCAATGTAAACACACACTCAAGCAAATACGTGATCCTACTTGAATGTCTACATGCCCAATCCCATGTCTCGAGTCCTCACCGACTCCCTCACACTTGCCTAAGCCATGCCTTGAGAAAACAAGACTCAAAACAAAAGCTTTTGTTCTCGAAACACTCACAGGTTGGTAAAAATATTGGACTACCCTCCGAGTCAAATTGGTTGGAGAACTTTCCGAAACAATCATGGTCCTCATCCGAAGTGATCTGTTGGACCATCTCCCAACCCAATTCTCTGGAAAATCTTCCATCGAAATTCCTTTCACAATCATATTCCATTTTATTTTATTTTTCTTTCTTGTCATGCACTCACACCTAATTTCCTAGGGTGCCTCGGTGCACATGGAATGCATTATGCCATTTCCAAACCACTCATGCTAATATATTTACATGCATATATTAACATAAAGTAAATCACCACATCATGTTAACACATCAAATTCCATGCATTAACATATTAAATTCCACACAATTCAAGCCATCCAATTCAAGAATATTTTGCTTGAAACACACATGGATAATTTACGGTCAACCAAGCAAACGCGGAATTTATTTTGCCGGTCCACTAAATGTGATGGGGCATCTGTGGGCAGCCCACTCATCAAACATTGGTTCCACTTTGTGGAACCAAAATCCATGGCCATTTCCGGCCTCATACACACCAAAACATAATTTAATGCATAAATTATCACACAAGTCGCCCAAATAGTCCGTGGACTGTCCAAAACGGGCTCCAAAAATTTCCACACTTCGGTCCCAAGTTTTGGAACCGATCAAACGGCCACTCACGACCTCAAATCAACCCAACCATTAACAAAACACTTAAATAAAAAATAAACCAAGTAGGAGAAGACCCCTGCATAGAAGTTTGTGAAACTCACCAGGTACCGCAGCGTAGCCCTTCTTGTAGGGGAGCAACTTTGCTTCTTGCCTCGTCGGAAACAGACGGTCTTATCACCGGGAATTCTAGAGAGAAGGTAGAGCTTCTCTCTCTAAAAACCTTCCATTTTTGAAAACCCCTCTTTCTCACTCTCACCCTGCCGGATTCCAGCCAAAAGAGAGAAGAAAAGTCTCCTTTTTGTCCCCTCTTTGCCACTTGTCAAGCCATCATTGGCTCAAGTGGATTTCCTTATCTACTTATCCAACCACTTTGAGACACTACAAAAAAACCTTCATTTAGAGGCAGACCAGTCGGTCTCCTGGTCGTCTAAACGAGAATTCTGGACGGATTAGGAAGCTGAATTTTCGATCTTAAAAATCTTTGAGTATGTGATTTCGGCGAGTCTCTGTCGGGTCTCGATTAGAGATGGAAAGTTCGTCTCTGTCGGAGGCAGATTAGAGAGCAGTTTTCCCGCATCTCTAAATTAATAATTCCCAAGAGGCCCATTCCATCTCACGATTAGAGGCGGAGTGCCGGTCTCAAATTTAGAATCTCTGTTCGGAGACGAGTGGTCAAGATCTGCGATCGGAGGCGGAATTTTCCGATCTCAAATTCGATCTCACGAACAAAAGGATGGATTCTGTCTCTGATTAGAGACAGAATCCAAATCATCTACGATCAAAAATGATTTGATTCGATCACGATTAAGGCATATTTGATTCGAGTCTCTGTCGGAGGCGGAATTTAATCTCAAATTCCGTCTCTCTTCAAAGACGGAATGATTCCGTCTCTGATCAGAGACGGAATTTTCGGTCTCAAATTCCGTCTCTGATCAAAGACCGCAACATTCCGTCTCAAATTAGAGACCAAAAATTTCCGTCTCTGAAGTCGTCTCTATTTCTAATCAGAGACGGAAAATTTTGTTTCTATTCTTTCTATATATACTAATATTTTTTGTTGACATGTGTTGACTTTTCATACCGATCTTATTGTCATTCAAAGCCAATTATATGAAATCATTAAGATGTAGCTTAATAGTTAAATTAATAGATATCATTAAATAAGTTGAAATACGATACTTTTAATTAATTATAAAATCAATAGTATTCTTAAATAACAAAATGGTAATATTAGTGTCAAATATAACTATTGATCATTGTCACCACGAAAAAAAGCGACCAACTGTGATTTCATCTGCTCCTGCATTTGTTTACGCATCTCCTCCTGCATTTTTTTAATTTTGCTCTTGTATTTTTTGGTGCTGGACTTGCAAATCCTTAAACTAATCATGTAACAGCTTATTTTCTTCCTGCACAAGCTGCAATTTATCCTCTAACTCATGGCTATGACCGTCGCGGTGGTACCACTAAAGAGGCAATGCTACGATATGTTGATATTTAGGCCAATACCATATAGTCTCGATTTCTTCACTCCCCGACATTTTAACAAAAATTTCATTATCATCAGTGAGCGAGGTTCGGACTGACCCTCATACACGGTTGGGACATCTCCTCCGTGAGTCGAGATGAAATCATCCTACACTCAACAACACATCACATTAGAATTTATAAATTTAGTAATGAAAAATTAACTATTAATATAATAAAACATTAAATTTTAATTAAGATGCTAGCATTCAAAGCTTTGGCTTTCATTGTGAATGAGCCATCACTCTTTAGTATGATTGCGAATAAACAACTCGTAGTATGTAGGCTTCTTTCCCAAACTTTGCTCCTGTGAGTTCAAAACAAAAAAATGTATATAATGTGATCACACAATTAAAATATTATTGTAATAAATTTTTCTTATCGTAAAAACCTAACCATGCGTTTGGCATGTGAAGAATGTGATAGTCCTCAGGTATGAATGGCCGGGTTCACCGGCTTATCGGTCGACACGTTGCATCGCTCTTGCTATGTACTCAGGCTTATTGAATTCATCATTCCATACCTTCCAAATATCATCAGAAACATAGGCGTACGTTTTGGCATTCTTAATGGTCCCGAATGAAACTCTGTATCTAATAGCTATACCCGTTTCTCGAAAGAATCTTGACTATGCCACTTATTTTGGATCCACGAAAATATTTACATAAATTTGCGAAAAAATAAATAGTTAGTACAATCTCATTTATATTTTAAAAATTACAATATATTTGAAGAAATATTGCTTGAAAATCCTCGAAATACAAATCCTTAGTGTTACGAGGAATGTTCTTTCAGAGTATACCCATCCTTGTGAAGTCATTTCTTTCGAAAGTCTTAGTGATCATCCATTGAGCATTTTTAGAATAATAACCTATGATGAAAATTAAACAACAACCTGATAAATTAAAAACTTTCTTGTTGGTTTTGGTGTGAAAGGGGTTAATAATCTTAAAAACAAATAAGAAGTCATTTTCTTGAAGGCGTAATGTCGTGATTAAAGTTGAAGATTAATTAAGTCTGTGACTTAAAATTCTCTTTGAAAATGACTTGAACATATATTTTACGAAGCTGAGCTATATACATTGTGTGGATGAAAGTGTTTGTGTTTGAATCTTTTATGTTAGTTAAGTGATTATAGTAATTAATGGGATAACAGCTCTGGCAAGTCTAAGAAAATGATGAGGATAATAGGCTTAACTAGGCGATCTAAAACAAAAAAACCAAGAAAAATAAATTAAGTTGACTCTTTACGCTAATTCTACCACATTTGATTATAAAACTGAGTATTCTGATGTATTGGTACATGTCAATTAATTAAATATTGTAATTATGACTATTTTCATTAAAGCACTTGAATGGTAACTAAATTTCCTAGATTGATGGATAGTAATGCTTTTGACATTATCTGATGCACACTTTTATTTACGTGTTAGAGAGAAAATTAATTTTGATGAAAGCTTATACTCTTTTCTCAAATGGTAATCCATCTCTGAGGTCGAAAAACCAAAGGAGCACCATCAATGTTGGCCTCCACATTTATAGATTCGATAGCGGTGATCGTCTCGGTAATTTCAAATTGTTTGTGGTGCTTGTCTTTGGCGGAGGAGGGTTTGTGGTTTTCTTGAAGGAATTTGTGATTATATCATGGGAGCCATGTCTTGGGTCTGCGGTACATGGTTATCTCATCAATAGACTCTGTCCCAGATCTGCACTATTATTATTACCTCTACATTCATGGTTTCCTCTCTTCCTTTACCTTTACCTTCATGGATTCCTCCTCTTCTTTACCTCTACCCATCTCTAAATACTTGGAGGTGGTTTGAACGAAAGCCAACCACCACGAGGGTTAAATCAACAAGCATAAAGTGTTAATCTACAAAGCATAAGAAAAGTGCTGTTTATATCTTTACTTTCTGGCCCGAAATATGATCACAATAGCACTCCAAAACATAATGGCATACAAATTGTAAGTACTTACTTCTACTATAGTCCTTCCTTGATTACTTAAAATATGATCTAATGAAGGTTGGCAACCAACTTTTAAATATTTAACATCGATAATGTATAAAAATAGCGAGAACTCATACTTGTTTTTGTATGAAGGTATCATGCAATTCATACTTAGGGCTTGCCTTTGTCAACTCCACAAGTTCTTTTAGTTGGATCCTTTGTACTTATAAAATGATATTGATGAGATGGAGCTTTAATGTGTTTTTCTCTGGTATCATATGTGTTTCACTGGATTTAGTTGAATGGAGTAGAATATTTTAAAATAAGAGTCAGCATAAGCTTTAGTTTTGTTATGAGTATATACCCATCAGAAAGATAAAAGGTTGTGCACTTTCGCATGTACAGCAGGTTTATGCGATAAACATCCAACCAGCATGGTTGTATTTTGGTGAGCCTATATACCTCAATATTAGGCATAATAGAAGGAAGAGACGAAGTGAGTTATGTTTGGTGTACTGGGCCAATCAAAAGGCCAATCAAAAGACAAAGAAAAGGAAACATATACATTGTGTAAGATTTTTTATGCCCAGAATTTCTCAATATATTGCCAAACACAAAAGGAAAAGATTTTCTCTAACTTTTTTCTCCCCTTAGTCTCAACGATCATAGACCTAAAAAACCATCATAGACCTAGAAAAATAATCAACGAACGGAAGGATTGAATCAGTATTACAGAATATGGAAAATAAGCATAAACATGGAAAAAAGGGAAATGGCTTGAAACCAACATCTGTTTCCAACAAATTTTACTTCAGCAGAAATGCATAAGAAGAATAATCACTAAATCTCCGTCCATCCAAGAGTGCTAACACCTATCAATGGTTCACAGATCCAAGCCTTCAAAATTTGATGAAAAGCGAAATCTTTTGAATGCCCAGCTTCAAGACAGTGAAAGTGAAACTAAAATGAAAAAAAAAAAACTCTAACCATACCGTGTGAAGTGCCAGTTGTTCCGCAATCTCCATATACCATGAAATAGAAAACTTAAGGGACATTTGAGTAGTTTTATATTTTAAGCTTTCATGAAAACAAATATGCATATTATTGTTTGCTTACAGTATAGCGACTCAAATTTCGTATTTGGAGGAAATGGTAGATGTAAAATCTCTGCCGCTGAAGGACGATCAAATGGATTCGGAGAAATTAGCTGCTTCAACAGGGATGCTTTCTCCACTTAGCTCGCTTGAAGAGGGTTATGTGTTTGTCCATTGAGAATATTAGGCATAATAAGGAATGAGCATAATAAAATTCCCATAATATTTTCAATCCATAGAGTTATGTTTGGTCCATTAATTATAATTATTAGGAATGAGTAATCATAAAGTAGACATGATAGCATAATAAGGGAATAAAAACATACTCTCAATATTAGGCATTCCAAGGTGCAATAGTGATAAAGTGGCTTGTATTATTTGTCAATTAAAGCTCCTAGTACTATATATCATTTTCTAAGTATACTAATATCATAAGTATCAAATCTAGTACATTGGGTAGGTCATGATCTTATTACTGAGTAGAATTGTTTTTACATACGAATATAGGATATGAGACACTTGGAGAAATCTTTTATAAGGAAAGGCGTGCTTCTGTTGCAGCGGCTTATTACTAATGGTTTGCCTATATTTTTACACATTGCAAGAAGAAGAGCGTATGTTTGGACTGCAGGCTGACACTTTCCTTTTATGTTTCTTTTTAGTTGAAGTTTTTTGCTGGACGGAATGAGTAATCCATAATTCTCCTCTCTTGTTCTTGCTTTGTTTCCCTCCCTAATTTCTCTTCATACGGTATTTCTTCCACCAATTTCTGGAGTCAACACTAATTCAAGAGTCCTTTCAATAGTCAAGACTCAAGTATCATTAGACGATAATATTTTTAATTATAACTAAATATATGATCCCTTGAAATATATCACAATTACACATTAGTCCCTCAGGTTTTTTTTTCTTTTTAGTAGCGGTGGGCACACACGATCTCAAAGGCAGGGTTAGACTTCTTGTATTTTGCACGGTCCCCACCACAGACGCAGCGCAAAGACTAACATCAGAGATGGATCGCCCCCCTTGGCCAATTAAGTACATTGATTTTTATTCAACCGCACCATAAGATTTAATGAACATAAACTAGTTTTTTCAGGTGACTTATATGGTGGCTTATAACTATAAATATGGGCAGGCAAAAGGTTTATGGATCGGGATATAAAATGAAAAAACTTGTAGTCGGTCCCTTTTAAATATGGACAAAGGCGGGGGCTTGTTCTTTAGGCTTGAGATCTGGCTTTAGCTTATCAAGTTGGATTGGGCTTAAAACGGACAGTAGGCTTCAAGTTTTTTGGTCTAGCCCGAGCCATATTAATCAATGGTAATTCAATACATGTTTAATATCACATATGAATTTTTGTCCCGAGGCACGCATGTTAGGCTGTGCGGGGGACACGTGCGGCCTCAATCCTGCGGCACCAGAAGTGATTTATAAGCTATTCTAAATATCGTAAGTCTCAATGTGAAAAAATAATGGCATGATATAATATTGTCTTATGTTGGGTCGGTATTGTTTCTGATAAAGTGGATCTAGCTTAGGTTCGGCCTCTTGGATTGCTGCCCTCAAAAATTGAAAAAAAGTTATAATGAGCTAAAATGGATGCTGGGTGGCCCGAAACGGCTTCATATGTTTGGCAGAAGTGTGTTATAGACATGGTCCGTGAAATGGTGGCTTGAGTGCGCGGCGCATTGGCATGGCATAGTTTCATGGTGCTGCTCAACACTCAATCTTTGGAACTCTAAGGACACCGATAGAATAAGTCGCTGTCGATAAAAGTAGATATTGGAAATAAAGATTAATCGTGTTAATCACAAACACTCATTTTCCTAATAGGGGGCCCCAAAGAAAAATCAAACAATTCACAGAAACAAAAGAAAATGGCTATTCTTGGAACTATAAGCAAAAGAAAATTTGGGGTTGTGTTGATGGGTAGTGGTGATACTTACTTCAATTCGGCGATTTCTCTTGCCCATGGTATGAGTGATGATCTGTTCACAAATATCACCAAACCTCTTGAATGGACTCATTTGGTGGGCTGAGTTTGCTTCACTAGATGTTACGCAAACAATCTGATACAAAATTTATATTATGCTTAGGTTCTTATACTCATCCTTAGAAGGTAACGAATTTTCAATAAATTTTAAACAATGTTATTTGTAATCTAGAAGAAAAGTTTCCAGAACAAGTGAGATTCAAAGGCAAATATACTTATTTATGATTATAGACTTATAGCATCTAAAATAAGACCATTCATCATCACATGTAATGTGTATTCATAGTCGCACAATAAAGCATACATTATTCGCTTGTCCACACACTTTGACTTGGTCTTTGATGTGTACAAATCGGATAACTGAATTTTCAAAAATGGGCGACAACCAATGCGGCTACTAATGCATGGGAATATCTTAAAGGAAAGAGATGAGTGGAGAAAGCGAGTTAAATAAAAAGAGGAAATAGAATGGATGAAGAATTTGGATATAAACTCTATTTTCAAGTGCAAGTTAATCATTAAAAAAGTTTCTTGTGCCACTAAGCAAAGGATTATTTTACAATTTTTCCCTAAAAAGAAAAATACTGAGAAAGCGAGGAAACGACACAAAATTCCAAACTCATCCCTTCCATTACATCAAAAGCGAGGTTAAGAGTTAGAAAATGGACAACTAGTGATTATATTTTGGAGATAGATTTGCTAGGGTGTTTCAGAACAGGTGCGAAAAGCTACTTTTACAAATCGACAAAGGTCTTCATCATCATCTTCATGCCGATTCGATTCAAAACATGTTCAAGCTCATCTTCATGATCAATTTCATCATCTCCTATATCTCCACCATTTGGTTATTAAAGAAGGACCCCATTGTCCTCCACCACTCAGTTTGGGTAGCAAATTAATTTCATTGTCTTGAAAGGCCAATTCCGGCATTTAAGAAGTTTTCTTTGACAATTCAGGCATCTCTACAACTGCCCTCGCCTTAATCTTGCATTATCAATCCGTTTAGACTGTAATAGAAGAGGTTGCTAGTACACATAATATACCTGTACCTTTTGCGTGCAAGTATGAAATGGTTCATATCTAATGAAGCCAGCGCTGCTTTTTGGTTGACTTCTCTACGAGGCTATAATTTGGGTGCCTCTGGTACGTACATGAAGGGTCAAACCAATCACATTTAAATAGGCAGATTATTTTGAATGGTTGGCGGGGACACTCTAACTCGATATCTCTATCAATTAACCATGGCAATACGCGCAGCATTACCGCTGGTTTGCATTCTTTATAGCCGCGACACCCGCTGTTGGCGCCAGTGCTTCGACCCGATCGAGTGGCCTATAGTATGGTACCCGATGACAAGTACATTGGATATGACTATGTGGTTCTATTGTGCCGGCAAAACCTTTACTTGATATTTGTCCGTTGTTCTTTATGGTCGATGTGCGTTTATCAAAAAATATTAATGTCGATAATAACTGTTGATTTAAAATATTTGATTATGAAAAAGTCGCCAGAAGGCTTGAAATACTCTTACATAAGGGACTGAGGCCATTTCGGCACAAAATTATTATTGAGCATTTGATCAATGTCGGTATTGCTAATTCTTGGATCTTGTTCACGTAACGAGAATTATAATGCTTGGGTAAAGGCAGAAGGCAATTAAATACAAAATCAATAATTTTACTAATATTAAAAAATACTTACTCAATATAAGATTGTAATCTCATCTGCTGAATTGAAAGAATAGGTTTTGGCTTGGGGATTGCCTTCAATTGGCCTAGGCACAGGTTCATAAGATCGTCCAGGATCGATGTTCCAGCGGAGTGCGGCTATTGGGCAATGACCCGCCGTCATCGTGCGGGGCATTGGTTGTCTTTGTGGCGGTATGGTTCGAAATGTCACGAACAAGTTTGATGCTTCTTCAACTTCATCGCATTACATATTGAACCCTCCAAGCTGGAGCCTTATTGCGACATTTTTTTTTAGGATGTGAAGGAACCTATATACATAAACACACACACACACACACACACACACACACACGCACACACACACACACACACATATATATATATATATATATATATATATATATACTCTATATATGACAACAATTAAATTGTTTCATATATTTATTAACATCAAATATCGAGTGGGAGGGGGGGGTACAATATGAAGTTAGTACCTCTCAGCGGGTACATCGAGAAAGCTGTCTTGGATAGCGCTATCCCTTGCTTCATATGGCCCAGTGGGCGGTAAATGTTCAATTAGTCGAAAAGCGGGAAATATCCTCGACACATAGAATTAAGAATTTCAACTCGATCTCGTATCTTCCTCCTTGAGTTTCGTGCGAGGTTAAGTCTTTTTTAAAGAATAAAATTTCGACTTCGGTCGAGTGGTTCCCAACATTAATTTGGCATCAAATTCAGAAATCTTTATTGGGATTAAGCTGCATAAAGACATAGCCAGTCATGACTTTCATTCCAAAAAGTTTGTACTTCTTTAAGAAAAGTCCACACATCATCCCATATTTGATACATAGCCATCGGGAAATTTAGGGTTTTCCGCATTCTAAACAACTTGCTTACCGTTCACTTATCAAAGTGTAGTTTTGCCTTTGGATATTTACCATTAGCATTCTTCTCACAACTCTTTTAACGAGACAAAACGCTAAATCCTCCTAGCTTTGATGTTGTCTTTTTGTTTTCACCCTCTCAAATGTTCATGACAGGTATTAGACACATTCTCAAACACATTTTTCTCTATGTGCAGGACATCGTGATTGTGACGAATCAAATTGGTACTCCAGTAAGGCAAATCCCAAAATATACTACGTTTTTTCCAACCACAACCACTAGCTTTACAAATGTTGCTATTGATCTCATCTGCATCAGCTTCAGTTACCTTTCTAAGTATCAACATCTCGATATGCTCTAAAATTTACATTCCTAGGCAAGGTGGGGAGTGGCCAGGAAAATTTTTTATTTTAATAAGCGGTTCTTGTTTTACCGTCACGAAGGGGTGATTGTGGCGATTTTAGATGATTATCGAACCATGATGTCTTATGACATTTAAGTGAAAATGCATCCCGAGTACTCCATACAATGCGAGACAGAAGCTAGAATTTCTTAGTCATGCTCCATCGAACAACATTGAGTATCTTAGGAAAATCACTAATAGTCCACAACAAGATGCTCTCATTTGAGAATTACACGTTTTTGAGACACACATCATATGTTTGACACCCACCTCCGTAAGTGTTTCAACTCGGCTATCGTGCATTTGAAGGAACACATCTATCTTATGCTTAGGGTTATTCGGCCAGTGCAGTGCAGCGAGAACATATGAGGCTCTTTCATACACATCCCCGTGGCAAATTATATGAATTGTTACAATGATTGTGACACGAATATTCTTACGTTGACTAAACGGTTGGAATCCATCTGTGCATAATCCCAACCTGACATTTCTACTCTCCGCGGAAAATGAAGGATGCATCTGGTCAAAATGAAACCAAGCCTTCGAGTCAGATGGATGATGCATAACACCGTCTTCCTTGTCATGATCATCATGCCAACGCATATCCTTAGCAGTTGCTTTTGAAGCATACAATCTCTGTAGCCTAGGAATGAGAGGGAAGTAATACATCCTCTTATACGGAACATCACCCTTATGTTTTGTTGACTCTCTTCTCCTACTTTTGTACCTAGGATGCCCACATAACTTTACAGCATGACCTTATCTACACCCTAATATATCATGCACTCACGCTCTAACAGTAATTTCTCCCACTGACAAGACCCGATCCTTCAACCCGTCTTCTTAGTATGGTAAAATTCTCTAGCAATGTGTTTCTACGAGGTAGTGCCTCTTTCATATAAATTCAAATAGAATCATAACATCTCCGACAAATGATATTCTGACTTAATATTCAACAATCGAGCTACTGCAGATAACTGTGAGTGCTTCTCACACCCTGGCCATAATGCTTGATTGGCCGCTTGTAACATCTCATACAATTTTTTTGTTATCGGATTTGGTCTCTCCTCCATAGTGTCAAAGTCCAAGTCAAGACCACCTGCGTCCATAACCATGGTATGGTATGGACAGTGATTGATGGCATAGTTGTGTATGACCTTCACCAGTTCATAATTTCTGAGTTGTAGTTTCCCCGTAGAAATCTCCACTCATAATAATCTGCTACAAAACCCTTTTGCACTAGGTGTAACTTCACATTCTGATTTCTAAAGCTTCCGGTGCCACATACTACGGACACATATTCTCGGTCCATCGGAGTCCATTACGGGTGACTAATTACAAATTGAGCAGCATGCACTCCATCAACAAATTTTAGGTTTAAATAACCACCGCTCATCCTATTAACCATCCATTGTCTATCGAACTCATACTTAATTTACATTAGTAAGAAACACGAGGACAATCAAGACATTAAAAATAAAAGATAAAAGATAAAAATAAAAAGCAATATAATTAGGGCATGTTTGTTCCATAGTTTTGGCGTTTCTTGATACGAAAAACACTTTGAGAGCAGTTTTAAATAACATCAGAATAATGTTCTTTGAGTTTTCAAAAAATATTCTCAAGAATAGTTTTCAAAAACAGAAACTAAACATTTTTGTAAAAACTATTCTAAAGTCTTCGCTTCCCTATCTCTTCGTTGGTGAAGCAGTTTATGCACTTTACCCAGGCACCGCCTGCACTGATACATCCGAATGTCTTCGGATTCTAATGGGTTGCAGTGTGCTAAACTTTCTCTACCAATTGGATATTTCACTAGTAGAGATTTGTTTTATTTACACTTTTAAGCTTGGGATTAGGAGCCAACTATCTATGTCGGCTCACAGCCTTCGATTTCAATTTGTAACCAAGCTCTCTGACTCCCCTAAGACCGGGGCGAAAGGGGTTGTTTTGGTGAAAGGGCCATGGTATGAGACACCATGCTCTCTTGGGCTCCCGTTTGACCTGAGCCAGTCCCTCATGTTCCCAGCTTTGTCTTAGTTTGATGGGGCTTGTTCTTTTCTAGATTGCCTACACCCTGACATGCTCATTTTCTTTGGGCTTTGTAGGTAAGCGTAGGCAAGGTCGGCTAGTTTTCTAGGTGGAGAAGGCAAGTCTGGAGGGTATTAGAAGGTTGCTTGAGATTATTGAGGTGAAGCGCAATCACGGGCTCCTTTTGTCAATGAAGAACTTGCAGGAGTTAGGCGCTAGCCCCTTTCGTTAAATAGTCCCTGTCATCCCCCGCTCGCTACTAGAAGAGCTTGTTAGGGGTGAACATTTTGTCCTTTCCGACCTTCTGAAGTCAATCCCCGGGTAGCTCCTCACAAGCAGGGTCCACTGAAGAGCATTAGGCCGAGATCCTTGAAGGAGCCTTGGTCAGATTTTCCCGGTCGGATTAATCTTCTTTAGCCATACTGAACCTAAAGCTTGCCCTTTAGTCTGCCAAGAAGAAGGGAAAGATAAAGGCTACCCATGCGGCGAAAAAGAAGAAGGGAAAGATCATAAATGGACATATCAAGCCTAATGGCGCTAGGTTAGAGGGCTTTATGGAGTGGTTGGATCCAACCAGTAGTGACCCGACTGAGGAGAGGGAGAAAGATCACTCAGCCTGGTCGCCTGATTCACGCACGGATGCGCAAGCGAGCAACAAGCTCGGATCACCCCGCTTCCGGCATCCGACCTGAAGCGCACAAAGCGGTCTAGCCCAGATGAAGAGTCTCGGAAGAGCCCGACAGTAATTAATGTGGACTCCCTAGAACGAGCCCCCGATGCTCTGCCGACTTTGGAGGGTGCCTCCTAGGATGCTTTCAGAGAGGCTTGTGCATTGCTGGAGGATGGGGTCCCAGTCGAGGGGCCTCTTAATGTTGCTGGAGTTGTGGGGGAGGCTCCATCAGAGACAGCCATTGGGCCATCATTCTCGGCCAAGCTTGCAAACGCCTGGCCCCTCGAAGCTGGTCATGGACACCCCTTCCCTAGCCACAAGGGCAGAGAGGGACGCCCACACAGACTAAGACTTATAAAGCTGATTTCCTATCATTAGTGGGCCCATTTCAATTATAAATTCATAATGACATAAAACTTGTAAAACTACCACCGTAGTGGTGTTTAAATTATCCTAAACATATATACCTGAGTCCAACTACTGTGATTTATAAGTTCCACTATTAAAATATTGCATTTACATTCAAAAACAAAATAAAAACCTACATAAGGTGGACTTAATGTTTGTGGTTAGCCTTGGCGAATGCAAGATGTCTCACACCAATACCTACACCTGATGAAACACTCCGTATGTTTATAGCTTTAAAGGGAAAACAGATAACATATATGACCACTTGCAATGGTCCTCAATTGCAATATACATTTAACATAATTCACATATCAGAGTATTCATATCTCCCGTAGGAGTATATAATAGAATTATTTTAACAGAAGGTACCCGTAGGCACACTACAGAACATAACTGAATTATGCCTTAGCAGCAGAGCTAATTACTTCTGTTTTCTTATGTTTCCTTATTTAGATACTTATCATATAAACGTTTCACAAATCATTTTATTCAAATACTTTTCATATAAATGTTTCACACATCATTTTATTTACATACTTATAAATGTTTGCCTACATAGACCAATAACAATGAATGAGAGGGACACAACACAATAGGTACCTGAAGGTACGGCACAAGACGTAAATGTATGCCAGCACCGGACGTACATGCCCGCAACACGAAACATGAGGCCGAAGCACTATCGCACGTACCTCACACGAAATATGTCGTAGCACTAGAAAGGAGTGCCGAAGCACTAAACAGACTTGTCTTTTCATTCACTATCCGATCTTAAGCAGGCCTACAATTATATGTGTTTTAGAGAATTTTATTTTGTCCTTATTAACATTCATGTTATACTCTTAGCCAAATTTTATGCCTATCACCCCTTAAGATTTATAGACCGAAAATCGGGGTGTAATTGAAGAAAATTCGAGAACAAAAAAGGACAGTTTCCAACTACAATTTCGACCTTGGAAACGAGGTTTTTAGACTAAGTGATCTGCTTAAAAAATGTTAACCTATGTCTTAAGTTTCCAAAGGCTCATGAATCAGGTCATTCGGACTTTGTACCAGAGGTATGGGACTAAACATTCCAAACTGCTCCTGGATAGTTTCCAGGAACAAAATCTGGAATTGTGTCCTATATTTGAAAATTTTCTGGGAATGATAAGGACGTACCATACTTTCTTCATGAAAGTTCTCGTCCTAGGTGTCTGGTTTAAGTAGAATTTTGATTCACCTTATTTGGATTAGTATAACTCAAGATATGGTCCTAAATATCTTATTACCTTAGACAAGTTTCCTCAGAACACAATTGTTCTCACTTTGACGACTTCTGCAACAATGGGGGACTAAATTTGGCTATAATTCCTTCATAAAAGTTGCTCTTCCAGATGCCTAGTTTGTAAAAAAAAAAATTGAATCACACTAGTTGGATCAACAACACTCAAGTTATGATTAAAACAACCGGAATTATCTGCCACAAAGGGGATTGTTCCATAGCCTCGACTTCAACCTAATTCAGGGTCTTAGGACAAGAATTCGATCTAGGTTTCTTCTAGGAAACTATAGTCATTGGTCTTAAATTTCCTTACAAACTAGAATCATTCAGTTTGGAGGTTGGTGGGTCAAGTTATGGCCAAAACAAGAACATGGGGTCTGGGGAAAATTTAACAGTTGCTCCCCATAAAACCCTACTTACCTTTTTCACACAAATTGTTCCTCACTAGAGGTCACAACCAAAACAACAACACAACCGACAAAAAACAAAGGAGAGCAGATATTTTCCTAACACACACAAAATAAAAAAATGGAGGTCAAGAATTTCAACCTGATTTCGAACACTTCAACTAAAATTCTCCTTTACTTCACTTCTTCCTTTCCTTCTCTTTGCTTGATTCAAGTGGAACTCCAAAAGATGGAGAAATACAACCTAAAATGGATTCTTCTCTCCCAAAACCCATATGCCCTAGCTCCTAAAACCAAAGCTAACAAAATGAGATATTTTCCTTCTAGAGGCAAGTTTGTCTCACACGTCTTTTGACTCATATTTTTTGCCCTTGCATTTTAGTCCTTCATCTATACTCAATTTTCAAGTCAACTTATCAAAATTCTATCTTAACACACAATCTTCTCATCTTATGTCCTTTGAGTCTTTAATTTGACATTTTACCAATTTACCCTTTAGAATTCTTTAAAAATCCCGATTATATCATTTTTCACATTTAGCACTTAAATTTCCGAAAAATATGGATTTAACTTTTATTATACCCTACACATGTCATAAAACTACTAGGGTATAATTTGTGGTGTTACAACTCTCCCCCCCCCCCCCCTAAAAGAATTTTGTCCTCTAAATTAATACCCGAATCTGAAGAGCATGGCACTGCGTCCTCATCAGGATTTCAGTTCTGCTGCTTCCTCCATACCGTGGTGTTTCCAAAACACCTTTACCAAAGGAACTTATTTGTTCCGCAATTGTTTCACTTCACGTGCTCGAATGGCTTTTGGTTCTTCATCATAAGTGAAGTTTGATTACACTTGTACATCTTGTTCTAGCAAGATGTGCGATTCACTAAAACAGATTTTACTACTGGACACATGAACACATTATGTAATTCGGGCCAACCTGCAGGGAGAGCCAAACGATAAGCTAGTGGTCCAATTCTTTCTAAAATCTCATATGGTCCGATAAACCTTGGATTCGGTTTTCTTTTCTTTCCAAATTGGAGTATCTTCCCCCACTGGGATACTTTCAAGAAGACCTTATCTCCAACTTTGTACTCTGTCTTTTCTCTTCAAATCTGCATATGACTTTTGTCTATCACTAGCAGTTTTTAACCTTTGTTGAATGACCATAACTTTTTCTTCTATCTTTTTTACTATGTCAGGACCAATTACATTATGTTCATTCAAGTCTGTCCAATATTCATGGGTTCTACATTTCCTACCATACAAGGCTTCATAGGGGGCCATACCAATACTTGTCTGATAATTGTTGTTATAGGCAAATTCCATAAGGGGAATATAACTATCCCAACTTCCGGGAAAATCTAGCTCACAACCCCTAAGCATGTCCTCTAATACTTGAATCACTCTTTCAGATTGTCCATATGTTTGTCAATAAAATGTTGTCCTAAAATTTCAGTCGAGTACCCAAGGCTGACTGTAATTCTTTCCAAAACCTTGAAGTAAACCGTGGATTGCGGTCAGACACTATTAACAGTGGAATCCCATGCAATCGAACAATCTTATTCACATACAGTTCTGCTAATCGGTCCATGGAATAGTCCAGTCGGACTAGTAAGAAGTGAGCAAACTTTGTAAGTCTATCAACGATTACCCAAAATGAATCATGTTTCTTTTGGGTGAGGGGAAAACCAAACACAAAATCCATAGTAATGTTATCCCATTTCCATTATGGAATTGGAATGGGATTTAACAAACCGAATGGTACTTGATGTTCAACTTTTATTTGCTGACAAGTCAAACATTTAGACACATACTCCGCTATATCCCTTTTCATCCCTCGCCACCAATAGTACTGTTTCAAATCCCGCACATCTCATACTTCCGTGGACGATGGTGAATACGGACAGGCTTTCATACATCACTTCTTTTTCAATTCCCGATATCTGACACACATAATCAGCTTTCTGTATTGAAATCCCTATCTTCTATGTGACTAGTCAATCTTGCCTCTATTTCTCGATTAATCGCACTTTCGTCAGAATCTCGACATCATTTTTCTCGAGCATCAATCATCATCCGCCTCACCCCAGCATAGATCCGACCGAAAGCCAACAAGGCTCCATCGATACAAATCTCCATGCACAAGGCTTAAGTGGACAAACATAGATTGTTTACTTACAAGGTCGCAATTACTATCTTTCCTGGGTGGTAATCAACTATGCAATCATAATCTTTGAACAACTCTAGCCACTGACGCTACCTCAAGTTCAGTTCCTTCTGAGTTTACAGATACTTAAGACTTTTATGATCTGTAAATAGTCTACATTTTTCACCATAAGTAGTGTCTCCATATTTTCAAAGTGAACACTACCGCTACCAATTCCAAATCATGTGTGGGATAATTCTGCTCATGCGGTTTCAATTGTCTTGAGGCATATGCCACCACTTTTCCATCTTGCATCAATACACATCCCAAACCAATCCTTGAAGCATCACTATACATGGCATATTCTCTACCTGGAGTAGGTTGAGTCAACACTGGTGTTTCAATCAGTATTTTCTTTAATTGATCAAAACTCGACTAACATTTGTCATCCCATTCAAACTTCTTCCCTTTCCGAAGTAACTTAATAAGTGTAGAGGCTATGACGGAGAATCCTTTTACAAACCGTCTATAATACCCAGCTAAACCCAAGAAACTTCTAACCTCCATTACATTTTGAGGCGATTTCCAACTTACAATCACTTCAATCTTAGTAGGGTTAACTCTAATACCCTCTGTAGACATAATGTGGTCTAGGAAATGACACCTTTAAGCCAAAATCACACTGGTTAACTTTGCAAACAATTGTTTTTCTCTCAGAATCTGCAACACCATCTTCAAATGTTGTTTATGTTCTTGTACATCCTTAGAATACACCAGGATGTCATCAATGAATACCACTACAAACTGGTCCAAATAAGGGCGGAATGCCCTATTCATCAAGTCCATGAATGCGCCCAGTGCATTAGTCAACCCAAATGGCATTACTAAAAACTCATAATGACCATACCGGACTCTAAAGGGTGTTTTCAAAACATCAACATCTTTCACCCAAAGTTGATAATATCCCGATCGTAGGTCTATCTTTGAAAAGACACTTGCTCCTTTCAACCAATCAAAAAGATCTTATATTCTTGGCAACAGATATTTATTTTTCACGGTTACCTTATTTATTTGCAGATAATCAATGCACATCCGAAGAGTGCCATCTTTCTTTTTGACAAACAAAACCAACGCACCCCAAGGAGAAAAACTAGGTTGGACGAATCCCTTGTCCAATAGCTCCTGTAGTTGAGTCTTTAACTCTTTTAGTTCAATTAGAGCCATATGGTAAGGTGCCCTGTAATAGGAACCTGCTCCACAAAACTTCAATAATCAGTCTACTTCTCTTCGTGTGGTAAGCCCGTAATTCTCGCAGAAACACATCAAGGAATTCCTTTATCACTGGAATATCTTCTAGATTCACCTATCCCCTCTTAGACTCAAGCACCAAAGCCAAAAAGGCTTCACAACCTTTTTTAAGAAAACGCCGAAGCCAGATAGGAGATTACATGACATCGATCGACGGATACTATGTACGCTACTTCGACAAGTCGTAACATTTAAGCACTACCGGCCTTCTTATCACAATCAACTATACCGAAGATTCGATAATCAATCCATCCCTAAAATCAAATCAAACTCATGAAAAGGCAAAGCAATCAGGTTCGTAGAGAACTTTCTATCATGAATCATTATTGGGCAATTCTTATATACTTGGTTAACATTAACAATATGCCCCATGGGACTGGTCACATGCATGTCATATTCCAATTGCTCAACTGATGGCATTTTATCAAACAAATGCTCTGTGAAAATATAGGAATGAGTAGAACCAGGATCTATTAAAGTATGTATATCCACATCATAGAGAGAGAGAAAATACAAGCTATAACTTCCGGAGCATCCGGATCTTCACGAGCCTTCATAGCATAGGCTCATGTCAAGCAGAACAGGCATCTTTACCATCCTCCGATACGCACTTCCGCCCTCTTTGCTATCTCAAAACACCTCCACCTCCACCTCCACCTCGATCACGAGTCGTTGGAGGTGCATTTGATCCTCCCCGGCCACTACCTTGAGAATTCCTAAATTCTCTAGATTCTCTTGGACAATTTGCCAAGAGATGGTATGTGCTTCCACATTAGAAGCATCCTCCACCAACCATCCAGAATTCGAACGCCTACTTATGGCAATGAGGGCATTCCGGATTTCCCACCTTGTCCTATTGAAGTGCCTACTTAACCAGGTGCTAACAGAGGCCCCTGTTTCTTCCCTTATAGCGTAAAAGCTATACACCGATTCACCTTGAGACTTTCTAATTCTTTACCCGAGGAAGAGCCTCTCTGCAAACTTTCTGATTTCTTTCCCGACACTATTTCGCACTTTTCCACCTTCATAGCTACTTCGCACCCGCCGATAAAAATCCACCCACAGAGACACCGCACATGCTATACCTTTATGGATTCATTTAAACCATCCTCAAACTATCTACATCAAAATGCTTTATTAAGGACTACTTCCGGCGCATATTTACTAAGGTGGCTAAACTCTTTCTCATATTCAGCTACTGACAGATTTCTCTGCTTCAAATTCAAGAATTGCTTCCACTTGACCTCTTTATACATATCAGTAACATACTTCGCCCGGGAATTTTAGACAAAGAAATCCCAAGGCATCAGTCAGAAGTCGTCAACACGCCTAGGACAAGCTCCCACCAATCATAGGCCCTACTTTGTAAAAGTGAGACCGCACATGAAACCTTCGCTTCGTGAGAACATCTTACCATCTAACACCCTATAGCTTCTTCTAAATTCAAAATCACTCTCTTTCGTATTCTTCTAAAGTTGTTCCATGAAATTCTTTAGCTCCATGTCTTCTCACCATATCAATTGGAGCTCTGTGGGCTATCAATTGCTCTAAAACCTGAGCCATATCATGTGAAATCTTAAGCAAAGCTTCCGTTGGCTCGGTATCACGGTCACTTCTAACCGATTCAAAAGAATAAGAGGCCGATGAACCTTGTTCCTTAGGATTGACACTTTCAGCAGCTTCTTCAATGGTGTCTCGGGATCGGTCCATCCTATTTAGAAAACAAGGACATCCGCATTAGGCCAACACATTACTATACGCATGCACTTCTAACTTATGAGCTATCCAGAATCGCCTAAACCCAGGCTCTAATACCACGACTATGACGCCCCTTCCTAGCCGCGACAGAGAGGGATGTCACATGTGATCGAGACTTATAAAGCTAATTCTCACACAGGGCCCATTTCAATCATAAATTCATAATGACACAAACTTGTAAAACTACCACCGTAGTGGTGTTTAAATTGTCCTGAACATATATGCTTGAGTCCAACTACTTGTATTTATACAAGTTCCACTATTAAAAAATATTGCATTTACATTTCAAAAACAAAATAAAAAACCTATATAAGGTGGACTCCTAATGCTGTGTTGGCCTTAGCGAATGTGGGATGTCTCTGACGACCTCGTTAGTATCTACATGGATGAAACACCCATGCTACGCTTATAGCTTAGTAGGAAAGCAGATAACATATATGACCACTTGCAGTGATCCTCAATTATAGTATACATTTAACATAATTCGCATATCAAAGTATTCATATCTCTCGAGGGAGTACATAATGTAAATCTCTTAACAAAAAAATTGCGGCACACTACATCATAAATCAATTATGCCTTAACATTAGAGCTGATTACTTTCGTTTTCTTATGGTTCCTTGTTCAGATACTTATCATGTAAATGTTTCACACATCATTTTATTCATATAAATGTTTCACACATCATTTTATTCATATAAATGTTTCATATTCAAATAATTTTCATATAAATGTTTTCCTTCATAGACCGGTAACAATGAATGAGAGGGACGTAGCACAATAGGTACCCAAAGGTACGGTACAGTACTAAACAGAAGTGTTGAAGCACTGAACAAACATGCCTACAACATGAAACATGAGTGTTATAGCATTATGCAAGAGTGTCGTAGCACTATCAGATGTGCCTGTCACACGAAACAGAAGTGTCATAGTACTAGACAGGAGTGTCGAAGCACTACATAGACGTGCCTATTCTTTCACTATCCGATCTTAAGTAGGCCTACAATTATATGTGTTTTAGAGCATTCTATTTTGTCCTTATTAACATTCATGTTATACTCTTAGCCAAATTTTATGCCTATCACCCCTTAAGATTTATTGACCGAAGATCGGGATGTAATCAAAGCAAATTCGAGAACAAAGAAGGACAGTTTCCAACTACAATTTCGACCCAGGAAACGAGGTTTTTAGATGAAGTGATTTTCTTACAAAATGTTCACCTATGTCTTAAGTTTCCAAAGGCTCATGAATCAGGTCATTTGGACCTTTAAATTAGGAGGTATGGACTAAACATTCTGAACTACTCTTGGACAGTTACTAGGAACATAATTTGGAATTGTGTCCTATATTTGAAAATTTTTTGGGAGCGATAAGGACATAATTTGACCATACTTTCCTAGGTGTCTAGTTTAAGTAGAATTTTGATTCACCTCATTTGGATTAGTATACCTCAAGATATGGTCCTAACATCCATATTGTTCCGAGACAGGTTTCAAGGACAGAATTATTCCCTTACTTTGACGAATTTCTGGTAACAATGGGGACTAAATTTGGCTATACTTCCTTCATAAACATTGTTCTCCCAGATGTCTAGTTTGTACAGAAATTTGAATCACACTATTTGGGATCAACAAGACGCAAGTTATAATTCAAACAACCGGATTTACTCTAGTTTAGGGGATTGTTCTGATAGCCTGACTTCAAACTCAATTTCAGGGGTCTTAGGACAGGAATTAGATCTAGTCTCTTCTAGGAAAATGTAGCCATGGGTCTTAAATTTCCTTACAAATTGAAATCATTCAATTTGGAGGTCGGTGGGCTAAGGTATGGCCAAAACAAGAACACAGGGTCTGGGAAAATTTTGACAGAATCTCCCCATAAAACCTTACTTACCTTTTTCACACAAATTGTTCCTCATTAGAGGTCACAACCAAAACAACAACACAACCAACAAAAACAAAAACAAAGGGGAGAGTTAGGATATTTTTCCTAACACACGTGCAATAAAGAAAGAAGGTTGAAGAATTTCCTAACCTGATTTCTTGAACACTTCAACTAAATTTTCCTTTACTTCACCGTCTCTTCCTTCTCTTTGTCACATTCATGAACTCCAAAAGATGAGAAATACAACCCAAATGGATTCTTCTCTCCCAAAACCCATATGTCCCCAGCTCCCAAACCAAAGCTAACAAAAAATGAGATATTTTCCTTTAGAGACAAGTTTGTCTCACTCATCTTTGACTATATTTTTACTCGCGCTTTCGTCCTTCATTTATACTCAATTTGCAAGTCAACTTATCAAAATTCTATCTTAACATACAATCTTCTTATCTTATGTCCTTTGAGTCCTTAATTGACATTTTACCACCTACTCTCTTTAGACTTCTTTAAAAATCCCGGTTATGTCATTTTTCACATTTAACACTTAAATTTCCGAAAATTATGAATTTAACTTTTATTATACCCTACACATTCCATAAAAATACTAGGGTATAATTTGAGGTGTTGCGAGGCTACTCCGATCTGATGCCAGCTCGCATGCCTGGCCAGAAGAGTGGGACCGTCTTTCTGGGCCTGGGATGCGAAGAAGGCCAGCACAAGGCAAAGGCCGAAATACCTCCTGGGAGAGTCGAGTAGACGCTACCCTGCTAGAACTCCTGCGCGACTAAGGAAGAGGTGTCCTCCTCCACTCCTCGGGGTGGGCATGATGGCAGCCATGAGAAGACTACTGAACTCTCAGCACTTTTTCTTATACACTGGTATTTCAGGTCAACACATCAGGAAAATTAATCAGAAGTTTCGGATGGTATGCTCGACTCCTCCGACTAGCTTCCTTCATAGTTTCAGAAACCTCAAAGCCCTCGGCCCCTATAGCCATTGAGGTCACATAAAAGGTGGTCCTGAATAAGCAAAGAAAGGAACCTCGGGAAGAATGCTTATGTTAGGATCGTAACCAATCTGCCTTTATCTTTTCCCCTTTTTTTTCAGAATCGTCCCGTTTGGTCGCCATATATGTATTTGATGGAATTGTTCGTGCCATTAGCGTATATATGAAATACAAATTTTGCTTTACTATGTATTCCTTTTATTTCACAACTTTCTTTCACGAGTGTTTACTAGGATAGTTGCCTCATGGATGTTAATGTTAAGTTTTACAAGAGCTAGAAGCTAGTAAGGTTTGCTTATGGCACTATTTTTAGGACTGGGCTCTAGCCAATAGGCTAAGAGCCGCTGTTTAGGCGAGTGCCAGTTGGCTTGGAGCCACATCTGGTCTTTTGAAAGTGGCGGCAAGTGCAAAAATTGAGAGAAAATATTTTAAAGAAAACTTTATGGGTAAAACCTCTTAAGGTGCATAACATTCCACATTCTAGGCACTGGCATCCTGTTTAGTTTATTTAATGCGTATGATCCAGCTGCCCCCACTTTTACTATTATGTATAGCTCCTCCTAATTCAGTCAAACTCCAGCCGCTGAAGCCAGCCGTGTTTTCAAAGACCCTTCTTAAGACCAGGTTTCCGGCTCGGAATGCACGTAGCTTTACATTCCTGTTATATAGGTTTGTCATTCTTTGTTGGTACGAGGCTATACGTATAGCCATCTGCTTCCCGGAGCTCGTCTATCATGTCTAAGGCTTTGGTGATGGCTTCATTATTAACCTTTCCAGGGATTTTAGTTCGAAGTGTGGGCATCCCAATTTATGTAGGAATGCATACTCATCCCAATAGGGCGAGGTGAAATTCATGGACACTTAAATGGCTTATTATTGTTCTATAGGCTTAAAGAACTCCTGGTAGCTCATCTACCCACTTTCCCTTCGCCGAATGTAAATGCTTTTTCAAAGCCGTAAAGAGGGTTTTGTTAGATTCTTCTACCTGGACATTGCTTTGTGGGTATCACGAGGTTGAGTACAAGTTTCTGATTTTCAACTCATGGCAAAAATTTCTGTATACTTTGCTATCAAACTGCGGTTCATTGTCTGTTATGATCGACTCAGGTATTCCTAACCAGCAGACGATATTCTTCCACACAAATTGGATGACATCCTTGTCTTTGATGGAAGCGAAGGCTTTCGCTTCTATCCATTTGCTAAAATAGTCGGTGGAAACCAACAATGGTTTTTTCTGAGCTGGGGCGGCATGTAGTGACTCAACTATATCGATTCCCTATTAAGCAAAGGGCCAGAGGCTTGTAATGGTGGTTAGATATTGAGCTAACAACCTCGAGAGACTCCGGCTTCACGCTAGCAACGGTCCCACTTTCGACACAGTGGCTGCTTATGCCCCGCGACACACACAACCTCGTGTACGGGCCTCTCAGGAGCCAAAACTCTGCCGCCTGGATGGTTTCCACATATCCCTTCATGGAGTTCTACTAATATGTATTGTCCCTACTGAGTGGTGAGGCATTTAAGGATACGAATTCATTCCAAGAGAAAGTTTATATAGCCACCCGCTCACAAGGAAACCCGTCGCCCGGATCCTGATCTGCGGGCTTCACTGCTAATCTCGAAGTTCTCCAGCTCAAAGAAAGATACTACCTACCCGACTTACCGCTACAGGTAATGTGATGATGCTGACTGGTAGTAAATTAGGAGAAATATAGTTTCTTTTATTGGGATGGATGAGACCACTATTTTCAAGGCGCCTGCCTTTTCGTTCAAGTCCCTTGGGATATGCTCAAGCTTCCAAGTGGTAAAACTCCCCAGTCGTTGCTTGACCAGACATGCATACCTAATCATGTGCTAGTCTCACGTTTCGTATTCTCCATTTATCTATCCCACTACCAATTGAGAGTCGCTACATATGATGAGCTTTTCTAAGGATATAGATTATGCGAGGTCGATTCCGGCTAGGATTGCTTCGTATTCGGTCTCATTATTTGACCCAAGGAAGTCTAACCGTATAGCCTATTCTATCCTTTCCCTTAATCGGGGCTTAAGCGTGCCGATTCCAAATTCTGCTTCGCGAAGCATCATCCGTCACAATAATCCACCAACTAGCACACCCTAACCACGGGCCGCGCCCACCAAAACCGCCTACCACATGCCCCCCAACGCCCGGCCAGGCATATACCAAACATCTATTCACCTCTAGTTCCATCGCTTCATCAAGCTGGGCTTTCCTAATAGCCAACTGTATAAGAGCCAAAGGGAGATTGTGGAGAACGATGATAAGGTGTGCCTGGCAAGGGCGGTTTTCCCGCCACACAGAGGGCTAATGCTGCTTGTTCGAGACGGGTGTACCGGTTTCAGCTTCGATAGAGATTGGCCACGGCGAATATCGGGCCGTTTGGTTTCATTTTTGAACAACGCCAGACTTACCGAGGCTTCCAAACCGCCAAAGCATAGGTAAAGTGTATCAGCTCGGCCTGTGCTAGCTTAACGTGTTCTGGCTGTGCACATTTGATCGCCATGAGAGCCCGGTCACGTTCCTCATTCCAATCGGCCATTTTGGCTTCCCTTAGAGTGATAAAAAAAAATGGCTTTAATCGGTATGTGAAACGGGATATGAACCGCTTCTAGATCTACCAACCTGGGCCACACCATCGTGACTTTTCTTCGAGTGTGAGCCCGAAGGCCCATTACAGCTTTGAGTTGAACCGGATTGGCCTCTATCCCTCTCTGGGTCACCATAAAACCTAAAAACTTGCCCGAATTGACTCAAAACGCACATTTCAAAGGGTTGAGTTTCATGTCGTACCTTCACCATAGTTCAAAGGCTTCTTGTAGATGTTAAGTGTGGTCGAAGCGTTCCTTAGATTTTACAAGCAGATTGTCAATATAGGCCTCCGTGGTGTAGCCTAACAACGGTCGAAATATCTTAGTCACTAACCTTTGATAAGTTACTCTCATGTTCTTCTGCCAAGTGCGTTGATCACATCAGAGTAATATAGCCTGTGGTGTAATAAATCATATTTTCAGCATCGGGCAGGCATAGAATCTGATGATATCCAGAGCGCCTGTAAACGATAAGAATTCCGTGTTTCTACTGGGCTGCGATTCACAATTCGATTTATACGTGGCAAGGGGAAAGCTATCTCGGGCATGCTTCGCCGAGGTCCGTGTAATCCACACATACCACCACTTACCTCCTTCTTTGAACTACCACCACGTCACAGCTCAATCGTGGGTATTTTACTCTTTCGATGAATCTTGCTCTCATTAAGTCAGTCTCACTCCGTCTAAATGATATGATGGCAATCCCAAGTGGAAACGCTCACTTGGCTCCACACTGGGTCACGTGATCACATTTATTTCAGAGAGGCCACCGTCGTTAATCCCAACCATATCCGAGTGGCTCCAGCGAATTGCTTCATGTTATTCCCAACACGAGTCGCAATCGCTCTCCCCTTTCTTCATTGAATAGGAGAGAATTGAGGTAAGTGAACTTTTCCGGCCTGTCCAATGTTACTTTTTCTAGGAGATCCATAGCCAATAGATCCTTCTCCACCCGACATGAGTGGCAAACTCGTGATCGCTATATCGGGGCTCGACTCGAGACGGGACTTTCAGAGCTCTTCCTCCTCATTCCCATATAGATAGCCGATAACACCTGTCAAGCAAGGTCAACCGACTACTTAAAAGGTCAACCCATTCGACAGCACAACAAGGATCGCTTTCGTCAGAGGTCAAGGTACGAATTTTCATCGAGCACACAAACAAGCCCACCCCATTACGGTGTCAGGAGTGGCCTCAAGTCTTCGATGATTGAGAATAGAACTTGCTGGGTGACTGGCTCGACCTTTACAAGGAGCGAGACATCTCCTAGTGTCACGGTAGTAGCACCGTTCAAACCAAAGAGGATACGTCCAACTTAAATTTCAACAGAGCTAAAGAAAGCTTCCATTTGTCAAGGTCAGAAGTCGCAATAAGTCTGTCAGATCATTGTGTGATCTACCAATACCCCCGTGCACATCAAAATCGCACATTAGAGGGTGAGCACCAAGGGCCATAGTGGGGCAATAATCATGGACAAAAATCGATTTCGACCGATTTTCTGAGAAAATAGGATTTCCTGCAGATGCTAGAAAAGATATCGACGAAATCGAAATTCGAGAAAACTCGCCATTTTTCCGATAAAAACTATTTTTTCCGATAATTCCTAAAACCGATTTTACCGATAAACCGATTTTTCCCGAAAATTTTTTTTGATTTTTTTCCCGACTCAAAAAAAAAAAAAAAATATGCAAAATTGCTTCCGACGGGTTTCAACCCACTGTAATGCCCTGAAATGGCACCCTCCAACCACCGTTTACACACATAATTTATTATATATAATGCAAACTTTTTTATATTCTCTTATTATTTATTTGTTTATAATCCTTTATAATATTTTATTTTATTTTTATTTTACATTATAACTTATAAATATTTTTAAATCAAATATTTAATTTGAATAGGAAAAGAAATAAAATAATATCATTTAAAAATTTAAAATTATACTATATAATATTTTGAATCTCCTATCTACATAATATTTATAATAATAACAAAACAAATAAATAATATCTCTTTAACATAATATCCTAATAATATATTAAAATATAACATATTTAATTTAATAATTACTAATCCATTGATTTTAATCTACTCTTAATTAAGATAAGAATCATTTCATAATCTATATAATTAAAATATGAAAATTTTAATAACCTATATTTTTGTAAAATATCCACCGATATTTCCTTTACCGATATTCGATATTTCTGTAAAATCCAATTACCGATATATCCGTGTTTACCGATATTTTGATCTCGGGGCACAATAACTCTGGAAGTTGACAAGAGGAAAGGATATCGGGTCATCTATTAGCCTCGGTTTCTTCAAGCCACTCTCTGTGATAGCATTTACCTCGGGGTTTCTCACCGGTAGCGCCTCACAGCCTTATGTTGTGTTTCTGACTGATATTGGCCGCCGTATCTGAGCCGCCTAATATATATAGTTAATGGCATGTCCGATTCTCGTTGATCGTCGCCGCCACGACTTATTCCTACTTGTCCTAATTCCATCCCATGGTCAAGTTCTCTAGATATACCTCCTAAGGTGTCTCGCCTTGATTAGATTTTCCACCAAAACTTTAGGCTTCAACACCTGTTGGTCTCATGCCCATGATCCCTATGATAATCCACCGCAAGGATTTGATGTTATTTCCACATTAAAATTAAGTGGGTGACCCACTAACCTAGTATTTAGCCAATTAAAAGAATACCCAATATCTTTAAACTGTTATGAAGATATTTACCCTTGATGAAGCGGGTAAATTATAATAATATAATTTATTATAAGAATGGGGCTATTCGAATTACACGTTTATAATCTGCTTGAACATGTATTCTACTCTCTTTCTTCTATCAATGTTATATATTAAACTCTTCATGTATAAGTATGCACTCTTCCATCAATTACATAAAACAATTTCGTGTATCAAAGCTCGATATGAGAAGAAGAGATCATGATTTAAGATCTATAAACTGGAAGGGAAATCTCTCCATGGTCATGTTCTCAAACGATATGTAATCTATATATATTATTATTATTATTTTATTTGTATATTTATTTGAATCAATGATTCGAATATTTGTTTGTTATTTCATATTAAATCTCTACAAATGGTATTTGAGCTGGATTGACTCACATATTCGTAATCATTATTTTTATAAAGATTAAATTTTTGAGATTTATCCTCATTACAATTTTGTCTCACTTAAAATAGCTGTTTCATCTCAACGCTGCAGTAAGGAAGATTTTTTTTTCCTCAACGCTTAATCTGATCACTGCTCTACAGGGGCATTGAGCTCAAGGCATCCGTGGCCGCCAGCTCCATTACTGCCATTTCAGCGCCGCCGTATTGACCAGATTAAGCTCCACAAGGAGAAATATAGAATCACAAAGACTGCAATTTACTATCATTATCACTTATTTTAATATGAAATGAAATTTCTTTTTATTGTCCATGTATCCTGGTGATTTGAACCTTGTGAAACATTCGATGAATATGATTTCTTTTGATTTTATTATGATTGATTATTGAACTTCTCATATGATTATTAAAGATACTATTTCTTTGATTTTTAACTCATTAAAAAAAAAGAATTAATTTCATCTTCGTGAAATTTTATCCAAATGACAATTTATAACAAGGTTAAACTAATTTAGATATCGCCAAAGTAACCTTAAATTAGTGAGCCTTGTATTTCTATTGAATTGCATAAAAGGAATAAAGGGAGACTTATAAAATTCTAATAATTTTCTATCTTTTATAATTTAGGAGACTATATCAAACTAAATGGTTTCATTCTCTGCTAATTATTAATTAATGGTTTTATTTTGTGTTGCTTAGAAAGGTAAATGAATACCCATAAAGGTAACATACAAATGATACAAAATAGTAAAGTGTTTTAAGCTCCTCCATGTGAACACTGATATGTTAAAATTGAATCAAGGAGAATTTTAATGATATCAATAAATTATCATATTTATTTTATACTGGTGCCTTATCATGAGCATTAATTTATTTTATATAGTTCTACTTGCACTCTCAGATCCGTTGACTGCTTATGGGTCAACTTTCTAAATGGTATGAAAGGGTTCACCACGCATATCGATCTTGACCCTGCTCTTTAATAACGGATAAACCCTCTCAAGCTACTGATTGACGCATCTGAGCAAGTGGAATAATCAAAAGCCTGGGCAAGATCCAATATGATCAATATATGTCTATAGAAATGACTGTCGCCAATTAATATCAAGACCTCTCCCTCAAAACCAGTTTGTCTTGGAATTTGAAATCATGAGGAGCGCTTCAAACGCGCTAATAAGTCCCTTGCAGCACATTGATGGATGACCGACTCACAATGAGTCATGACGGGTCGTGAAGATATCTCTCGCAACATATTTTAAACATGACTCGAAAAAGGCCGCAGCTTACACTAGGCATGGGTATGGATGAGTCCTTCTCGTACGCTTGTCCTTAACTCACTCCATCACAGTTTTTGCTCCATTCAAAATCCAATTATAATACTAACAGGATTAAGTGAACTTAATCTAGCTCACCAAGAAATATATACAAAGGAAGTGAGATTAAGACAAGAAGGACATAATCTTACTCTTGCCGAACTCATGGAGTCACGAAGAAGAAAGGAAAATTCAAAAGGGAAAGAACTTTCCACCTAAGAGTGGACTGGGAAGGCAGCCAGAGTCATGATGGAATGTTCGTGAAGTCGCTACTTTCAGGGCAAGAAAGGGCACGGGAAGGTGATCGCACTGTCACAAGGCTCGTCTAAAAGAGAGGTATAAATCTTTCTTTGCATGTTATGAATCCAATCTTGCTGAAGTTCCTCCAACACTTAAGTATTGATTCTGGAGCCACAACCCATGTGACTAATTTAATGCAAGGGATTCCACAACCAGAGAAAACCAAAGGAAAGTGAAAAGTTCCTCTATACGGGAAACCTCAAGGTCAGAGGATAGCCGTTGGTACCTATCGCTTACTATTAGAGACGGTCGGATGGATCTTTTTTAAACACTTTTATGTACCTTCTATCTCTAGGAATTTAGTTTCCTTGTCCAAATTAGATTCTACTGGATATTCTGTTTTATTCAGTTCTGGACAATTAAGTTTGATGTTAAATTTGCATGCGCTTGGTTCTGTATTTTATGTGGATGGTTTATATAAAATTTCCTGAATCATAATTCAGACAAGCCTTTAATAACCCTCCATTCAAATGTTGGTTCAAAACGTATTTAATTAATGAAAATTCTTCAATCTTGCGGGAATAGAAGATCAGGCACATCTCTGTGTGGAAAGAATCGAGAAATTAGTTAAGAAGAAATTTTACAAAATCTCGACTTCACTGATTTTCATGTATGCGTGGGATTTGCATAAAGGAAAGCAAACTAAACATACAAAGAAAGGTGCCACAAGAAGTAATGAGCTCTGAGATAATTCATACAGATATTCAGGGACTCACTCTTTTTCGTTTCCATGTTTTACAAGAGATAAATATTTTATCACCTTTATAGATGATCTATCTCAAGTTATGGTTATGTTTATCTAATGCATGAAAAGCTTCGTTACTGACATCTTCGAGATGTTCATAACAGAGGTTTCCAGAGACAATTTTAGATAAAAAAAGATTAAAATTGTGAGATCAGATCGAGGCGGAATTATTATAAGGTATATACTTAATCGTGACAAACTCGGTCCTTTCGCCAAATTCCTTGAAAAGACGGCATTCTGCTCGCACACAATGCCCTGGTACGCCACACAGTAATGGTGTTGTTGAAAGGCGACCATTAATGGAAATGGTTAGGAGTATGATGAGTTACTCTTTCTGTACCTATTTCTATCAGGTGAAGCCTTAAAAACCGTTATTGTATATCTTCGAATGTATTCCTAGTATGCGCCTCCAAAAACTCCTTCTCGAGTTACTGACCCATAGAAACCTACCAGGATGCATGCTATTATACGGGCTGTCCAGCGGAGGCAAGAATCTATAACCCACATGAGAAAAATCTTGATTCAAGAACGATATCTGGATATTTCATTGGCTATCCGGATAACCGAAAGGGCACACATTTTATCGCTCTAACCACGCGGTGAGAATAGTTGAAACTCGCGCATTCATGCAGAATGGCTAATAATGGGGAGAATTTCAATCAAGAAAGGTAGATGTTGAAGAGATAAGAGGATATCTCCACCACTCTTTTACCTCAAGAAATTATTGTCCTCAACTTTGTTCAACAGTTTAGGAAATGAAAGCACATAATAGAGATGGTTCATTACCACCGTAAAATATCAGCAATGAAATGTCGTAGCCACCATTAGAACCCAAGACCTTTGCGGCATCTCAAAGATAAAGGAGACCCGCCATTACGATTATGTGGTGTATTTACTGTGAATCCGATTTTTGATATCGATACAAGGTAGGATCCCGCTTGTTTTCTGCCAAGCCATGGAAAGTGATGATTCTAAGAACGGATGGAAGCATGAATGAAGAGTTGAAATCTATGGCCCATAATCTATAGTCTGATCTCATCGACCGCTTAATAGTTGTAAACCCGTCGACTGTAAATGGGTCTTTAAGACAAAGTGCGACGCTAAAGGCAATATCGACCATTTGCGCTCACTTGTGGCCAAAGGTCACTCAAAGGAAGGTATTTCCATTATAAAGATACCTTCTCTCCAGCTTTCTAAGAAAGATTCGCTTAGAATCATCATGGCACTTCGTAGCTCATTTTAATTCTGTAAAGCCACATCAAATGGATGTGAAATCGCATTCTAAATGTAATTACAAGATATTCATACGGAACAACCCTTTAAGGGTTTGCAAAGAAAGAAAATGAACACCTAGTCAAATTAAAGAAATCCATTTACGGTCTTAAACAAGTTTCCAGACAATGGTATATTGCTTAATTATACCATTACATCTTTCGATTTGAAGAGAACATTGCTGGACGTTGTATACATCCGAAAGCATGGATGTTTATATCTGACAATCATGTGATGATATTTTATCATTTAGTATGTGATCTTATTTACAGAATTGTAATATTCCAAAAGTCTATATTTGACACATGATAATCCATTTATCATCATCTAGGGTCTATCCCACATCTCCCTCACTGACTATGTTTTAGAGAGATTTAATATGCAAATATGTTCATCTGTTTGCACTTATATTGAAAGGTGATAAATTAAGCAAAATACAACGCCTAAGGAATAACATGGAAAGGAGCAAATGAAGAAAATTCCTTATGTATCACTAGAGTTTGATGTACGCTCAAACATGTACAAGACCTATATCGTACTTTCATTTTAGAGGTATGCTAGGAAGATACCAAAGATCCAGATTCAACACCGAAAGCCGCAGTGAAGGTCTTCAGCGAGGTACTTACAAGGGACAAAGCATTTATATGCTCACATATAAAAGATCCAACAATTAGAGGTTGGTTTCACAATTCTGACTCGATTACGGTGGTTGTCTCATAGCTTAAAGTCAACTCAGATTTGTCTTTATGCCACAAATGGCACCTTGGAAGAGTGAAAACAATCAATTAATGCTTTCCATCCACGATGGAGGCCGAGTTTGTTGCTTGTTTTGAAGCTCAAGTCATGCTTTATGGTTGCGGAATTTTGTCTCGTGGTTCTCGTGTTGTCGACTCTATTGCTAAACCTTTCGAGAATATATTGTGATAACACTCGCAACTGCTTTCTTCTAAGAATGGCAAATTTTCTAGTGATCAACACAATGGATTTAAAGTATTTAGGTTGTTAAAGAAAAGAGTCCAAAAACAACAAGTGTCAATTGAAAATATTAGGACCACAATTATGGTTGTTGATCCATAACTAAAGGATTACTCAGCATATTTAGAACATGTTATGAGGATTTATTCTTTTCGAGGCAATCCATAATATGTATTGATAATGAATGGTGGTTATGTAATTGACAATTTATGACAGAAAATTGTTTCTCACAGCTATTCTTGTTTCAATTATGGGTGCACGTTTATTGTTTGATAAACAAGAATTAGTCTCCATACATAAATTATTGCGCTTATTCTGGGTGCATTATTGACTGTGGGTTAGTAAGGGTTATCGATGTGTGGTGCATGGAAGGAAACATGACATTAAGGGTCATGTGACCGCCTATGACTCGCATTTATGATCTAAACTCGATTCAAGATACAGATATGATTTTGGACTTATTGGCTAAGTTTATTGAAATCGTGACCACGATAGTTTTCATAATCGGTTTAGCGGGCCAAGGGGGAGAACAAGTTATTTTCCACATTAAAATTCATGCAAGGCCCACTAACCCAAGAGATTTAGCCAATTAAAAGAATACCCAATATCTTTAAATCAAGCAGAAGATATTTTACCCTTGATGAAGTGGGTGTAAATTATAATAAATATAATTTATTATAAGAATGCTTATTTATAATAAATATAATTTATTATAAGAATAATTATTCAAATTACACGCTTAGGAATCTGCTAACGTGTATTCCTCGCCCTCTTCTCCTATCAATAAGTTATATATGTGAAACTCTTCATGTGTTAAGGCACTCTTCCATCAATTACATAAACAATTATGTATCAAAGTTTGATATGATAAATAAGAGATCAAGGATTACATATATAAACTATGGAAATCTCTCAAGGTCATGTTCTTCAAACTGCATTAATCTATATATATTATTATTATTATTTTATTTTAGAGATGAGTTTGAATCAATGATCTGGAATATTTGTTTGTTAATTTCTGTATTAAATCTCTACATTTGATCCTTTGGGAGGGATCCGTCTGGATCGAAGCAAGCCATTTAAACTATGGCAAGTCGCGAATGATGGGCAATAGCCTCTCATAAGATACGTTCAAGGGGGTAATGTAACACCCCAAACATTTTTTTTAAATGATTTTTTTTCATGTAATTTAAGTTTTAGGTGTTTTAAGGTCCATCATGAATTTATAATAATTTTTAGGAATTTTTTCTCAATTAAATGGAATTTTAGAAAATATGAATTCCAATAAGGTCAAATTAGCAGCTTCTGACTGAATAGAATTTTAAAAATACCCAATGAATGAAATAAATTATGGGAATTTCTATGAAGCAAATAAGGTCCAATATATGTTATAAAATAAAATTAATGAAAATACATGAATAAAAAAATAATAAAAATACGAATGCTGAACCTGTAGGGAAGTCAACAGATTTTGTTGACCAAGGCCAAAGAGACATTTTTAATAATTCCTAGGGCCTTAAAAAATTCAAGAAAAACTGCAGGGACTTATGCAATATTGAATTAATTTTAAAATATTGTATTCAGAAAAATCGAGCAGAAAACAAAGAAAAAATTGAAGAACACTAGGTTCTCCATTCTACCGAATCAGCCAGGAAGGAAGAAAATTTGTTGCAGCCACCCTTTGAATCAACCTGTGATTTTATGGTAAGACTTCTGAAGGTATATTAAAGTGCCATGGTTTTTAATTTTGGTTTGGTATGGTCTGTATTGGAGGAAAGGGCCAATTGATAAATGGTTGTTGCTCGATGGTCAATTAGGCTTGCTCTGGAATGAATTAATTGTTCTAATGTATGCTCGGTTGCAATTGCATTTTGAATCTATAGAATGTGACCTAAGAGGTATGAATTAGGTCTGTTATGTTTAAAATTTGGGGAAAATGTATTTAGAATGAAATTGAGTAGTAATTAGTGAATTATATTGAATCGATTGAATGTGAATTTCCTCGTTTGAAGGCCGACTTGGACAGAATCATTATAGAGGACCTAATGGACGAATTTTAGGCCAATTTGACATCATTAAAAGATATGGATGTTAGTGAAATTTTTCCACTGGTTTCAGGTCTTTCGACTCGGCAGAGAAAGATATAGGTAAAATACTAACTGATGCGCACCTGCAAAAAAAAACGAGTTTAAATGATTAAACATTAGATATAAGAAATTAGTTGGGTGAATGAATATTAAATATAATTTTAGTATTTAGATGTTAAAAAGTTACGGAATGTTGAAGGTAAGGAAAGTAAAAGGGATTTTAAAAAAAAAATTATTTAAAAAAGCCTCAAGTCAGCGATTAAATTGTAAACCAGTAAACATTTAATCGAGTGTGCTGAATAACAAGGTATGGCTCATATGATTTTGACGTTATCTTTATATTTCTTTCTGCATGAATATTGGTATATAAACTAAGTTGGGGAAGGCTCACACTGCTCAGGTGAATAGCTCATTTGAGTCTGACTAATAGGGAGGTGGGAGTAAATTTATATCATCGTACTTGCACCTTCGAAATGTATAGCTAGTGTTTTCTACTGCTTGACTTGATCGCAGTAATTGACTATGCATTAAGACCCTTATTCTGAGCATTCATTGAATTGAATTCTCACATATGCCCCAAGTCACATGTCCCGATGAATATTCATGCCGAGCACGGTCGCCAACTCTTATTGTATTCAGTTATCTCTTGTCGTATGTCGAGTACCTGGCCACTATAACTTGTAATCATAATGTCATTCATTTGGTATGAATCAAAGAAAGTTTCCAACTGATAGAGTACTATCAGTTAAAATATATATCCTTCTAAAGTAAAATAATGCCTTCTTATAGAAATCTAAAGTAGAATCTACTCCTGCTTCTACTGATCTTTCTAATGAATGCCCAATCTTTCCAAAGATAGTATGTAAAAGAATGTACGGATTCCCTAATGGTAAACTATAATTCTCAGTTTCAAACTCCTAAATTCATTTGATATCATTTGTTCATATTGCCGCTTATTTGTCAGTGACATAACCTGTAATGATTGATTGAGCATAACCATCCTTGTGATTTTGCCTCAGGTACCTAGCCTCACAAGTATGGTGATATATTTTTACTCATTGCAGTTATCTCACCCCTGTTGATTTCCTCCTTTTCAGGGTAGACAGAGAAAGGAGAATCCTGCATTTCTCGAATTACTCTGGATTCTATTTGAAACATGTAATGGATTATTATTTTGTTATTTGGTGAATGATAATTTAAGTTTTAAGGCTCCATGGTGAATTAACTTGGTTTTTTGGGTTAATTATTTGGTTAAATCGAGAATTTTTGATTGGCTGAGTCGATAAATTTCCTATGCTGATGAAACCTATTGATATTTTTGATGACCGCTGAGGTCGCTTTTGTTAGTGGATGACCACGAGGTCTATTTGTTATGTTATTCGAGATAATATCATGATATGAGATTTTGAGTTAATTATTAGTAGATTTTAGATTGATATCAAGGAATAACAGATTTCACATTTGTTATAGAAACGACAGGTTCTTGCCGAATTTTCGGTAGAAATTATGGACTTAGTTTACGGTTTTGGTGGCCTTGGCCTACCCATTCCTAAATCCCTATAAAAGTGGATGACATAAATTATCATTCTCTCTCTTCTTTTACGACTATTCACTAGATCGCTCCTGCCTCTGCCTCCGACTTTCCTTGTATCTCGAACAACTTTTCCCCAAAGCAAATTTTATTTCCTACTGGCCATTGGTTCGTAATCATGACTCGGCCTAGGCCACGCACCTAATATTGTCCTCCGGGAAGATTGAGCACCCATCAGCCCGCCGCACAATTCTTCCATTATCGCTGTCAGTCTAAAGATATGGATCGGGAAAAAAAAGAGTAGATGGCCCAAAGCTTCTCCTAAAGTTTTAGAGGACTGCATCCATGCTATAAGACTTTATTTGCTGGACGACTTGCCCGAACCTCCTCAGAAGTCTCCTACGACTCTTCTTCCCGTTTAAGAATAGCTCATATGAGCTAATGTTTTGGCATGCCGAGCAAAGATATCAAGGAGTGAATGCGACCTACACCATTAAACGAATTTATCAATACGGAGCCATGGAAACTGCCACAGGTGCCCCTCGCAAAACTAGCTCTGAATACTTTGCATAACAAATTTGGCCATTGCCAAAGATTTAATATCGCTTGGTTATAATGGAGCATATGGTTGTAAGGGTCAACAGAGCCATCGAACGTGGTGAAAGCTAGAATGACAAACCCAATTCCGGTGGCCTGTGAGTTAAGGACGGTTACCCTAAGGAGAAGAGAGCATGTCACTCCTGGTTCCGAATTAAGGTCATTGGCGGTATGTAGAACATTGGCACTACACCAAAGGCAGGATGCACAGGTGGCATTGTGGCAACGTGCTTGAGGGCAACACCGACAGGTTCCTCGGGGCTTGATCTAGCCGGTTCTATCTTCTTCCTGCCTCTCTCCTTGCCTTACGAGATGCACCACTAACAGCATCACTGAAGGCAGGGTAAGGCGAAGGCCTCTTACACAATCTGGCCTTTGTGCTATCCCAAGTATTCTTTATCGACGAGAGACTCGAGGATGGGGAGTTGTTTAAGGATAGCTCATTGTTCACTAGGATAGCGACATCATCAGGAGCAATAGGCTCCTTCCCTTTATCGCAGGCGATCGGCTAGGCAGCACGGCCGTTATCTTGCACGTATTTTCCAAGTTCGTGGCTTTTTTCAATCTGGGCTCGCAACTGGTCATTCTCAAGCCGCAAGCATTCTGCCTGACCTTGCAACTCCTTCATTTGTCTCGCTTATTCCTCTTGTTTTCTCTCCATGTCCTGATGCCAATGGAGGAATTGATCTTCTGGTGATTGGTTCATCGGAACGCTCGTCATTGCGACTACCTCGGACGAATTAGATGGTGAATGGGGATCGATGCAGCACTAGTGACGAGGGCTACTGACAAATAAGCCAAGCCAAGCCTCTTGCAAATTTATAGACAAGACTTTCTGCTTGGTTTCCAAAACGACGCCAATTGTCAAGTACTTTGATTGCCTAGACCTCGGGCATCAATAACAAGAATGTGAACCTAAAAAAAGGGATAGAGAACCCACAAACGACGATGTGTCGGTCGCCTCTCTGATGATTAAGTCATCAAAAGGATAAAGAAGAAGAAGCAGGGAGTTCACGTAGTTTGAATTGCATACCTCCCCTCATGGGGGATCTTCATGATTTATAGAAAGTGGTCCACCAATCTCTCGCCTATCACTGGAAAGAATCTCCTAATTTTAGGGATAAAATATGTTTTTCTTTATCAAGGACTTACTCTTCCTTATCAAAGACTAATTCTCCCTTATCAAGGACTAATTCTTTCTTATCAAGGATTATTTTTCCGGGAAGTAAGGGATTTGGAAACTAGGAAATTCGCAGATAAATATCTTTTGCGTATTTCCCGCCTTCATCTATTTATTCATATGAACTTTCCATATGCAAAAAGATGGCCCGGCTGGGGGACTTAAAACTCTAGACATGTCGCTCTGAAGCTAGCCTCTAGGAAGACACCTTGGCTCTTACAGGTAGGCTTTTCGGATTCTCCCGTCTAGGTAGTGCCCCCTCGGTTTTAATATGGTAGGTGGGCTTAGGACACTTCTCATCGTTGGCTAGGTGGGCCTTGGGCCCATTGAGTAGTGGGTCTAAAGACCATGGTACTCACAGAATTGGCCCGTTTACCAACTCTAGCCACATGTAAAGAACTTTTCATTTACAACAACATTTATGTAACAATTATTAGCAACCTAAATATATAAATATACTAAAACACATAGAATTTACTTGTTATAAAATAAATATTGGAAGTCCAATAAGATTAGAGGATGACCATAATTCTTGCTATAATTTATAAAAGCATTGTTAACTTAGGGATTTTTCATGACAAATTGGTGGACTTGTACTAGCCAAACTAGCATTTGTCTAGATAATAAAATCTCTAATCATAAAGGGTAATGATAGATTAGAAAGTTCCAACTTCACCTGATTTTTTTGATAATCGAGATATTTATAGTTTTTTATTCCATGCTTACTCACATAATAAAATTAGTTTTGATTAAACATTTGACCAAAAGCATCTTTCATTTACATTCTATTTAACCTTAATTTTTTTGCATTAAATGAAACTAAAAATTATTCAATACTTTCCATTTACTTCATCTTTTTTTTTTCTAGTAACTTATACTAATTGACTACATGTTTTATTGTAATGGACAAATCTGAGTATAAGTTTATTGAACATATCATTGGTGAGATTGGAATATTAATTCCTAAGTTGCTACATGTTGGTGAGAACATAATTGGAATTGATGAAAAATTGAAACAAGTGAAGTTATTGATAGATGCCAAATGTATGAAGTGAGTACGGCCGGGATTTACGGGATCGTGGATCGGGTAAAACTACCATCGCAAAGGTTATATAAATGATATGTCGATCAATTTCATCATAGCTTTCGAAAAATGTGAGAAAGGGATCTAAAGATGATCATGGTTTGCTTCAATTACAAGAAAAACTTCTTCGTGAGATCCTAATGGATAAAATAATGAAGTTACATAATGCTGACGAAGGAATCAAAATGATAAAGAGTAAGCATTATTTAGGAAAGGTTCTTATTGTTCTTAATGATGTAGATTGTCCAAGAAAATTAAAATTCTTAGCTGATAGTCTTGAATGGTTTGGTGGAGGAAGCATAATCATCGTAACCATAAGAAATAAGCATTGCCTAGATGTAAGTAAGGCATATCCATCATATGAGGCCAAGGGATTAGAAAAAAACAAAGCATTGGATCTCTTTAGTTGGAATGCCTTTCAAAAAAAATCATCCAGTAGACAATTATGTGGACCTTTGTAATTGAGTACTACATCATGCAAAAGGTTGTCCATTAGCTCTTGTACTTTTCGGTTCTTTTCTTTTCCGAAGGGGTAAGGAAGAATGGGAAAGCACCTTGAATAGATTAAAAACAATCCCTCTTGATGACATCCAAAAGGTGCTCTGAATAAATTATGATGGAGTTTATGATAGATGTAAGAAGGTGTTCCTTGATATTGCATGTTTCTTCAAGGATTGGGGAGAAAAAACAGTCACCATAATACTAGAAGGTTGCATATTCCATCCTAAGATTGAACTAAAAGTCCTTGATGAGAGGTGTCTCATTTCTATTTTGGATGGCTTCGTAAGGATGCATGACTCGCTACAAGGAATGGGTTGGGAAATTGTTCGTGAAAAGTATCCTGAAAATCCTAGAGAATAGAGCAGATTATGGGAATATGAGGATATTAAAAGTGTATTGACAAAAAGTATGGTAAGAGAAAAATACATTAATATACTTGAGATACAAAGACAAAAACTTCAACAAGATCATATTTATTTTTAATATAATTATAGTTTGAAAATTTTATCTATATAATTTAGTGAACTCTATGCATTCCTATGTTTATTGTGAATGTTTGTTTTCAGGGATCAAAAACATTTAAGGGATGATTTTAAATTAATCGGAGTAAGACTCCATACAACTTCACGCCGGTTCAAAAAGATGAATCTAACTTAGATCTTGAAGTCGACTTATATGCTTCAACTTCCCATGACTTTGAATTGCCTTCCCAGAATAAGAGATATTCATTTTGGGAGATACATTTAAACATCAAATTGCAAATTGTCATTTGATCTAATAATCATTTAATTATTTAGTGAAAGAGAGACATTATTATTTAGTGGTATTTGGATCAATTGAAGTTTGAGCTCCAATACACACAAAGAAAATACACCTCCCGTAAAATAAACATTTTAGCAGTCATCAATCATTATATCACTCTGGTATTAATTTGAGTCGACAGGTTGGGTTGTTGATTTAGTGTTACTTATACACATTTGCATTGCTGGGATTTTTCGAATAAAGGAAGTGTGACTCAGAGTCTCACGACTTCAAACTAAAAGCCCAACTGCTATGATCGCCGGGAGCTAAAGAGTTTCAAAGATCAAGGAAAATATGGGAAGGTTAAGAGCTTAATTTTAGTGCAACTGCATGATAGAAGTATCCATCAATTAGGCATCTACACGGGTCAATAATTTTGAACTTAAGTTGTTGCAAAAACTTGGAGTCTTCTCCTAACAAGATTTGTCGTTTTGAAAGCCTTCTGAAACTCTTCAGTTGAAAGATTTTCCAATAACGAGATTTCCAAAGATTGGGGAAAATATGGGAAGTTTAAGAGTGCTTAATTTTTGTGGAACGGAAGCACCCTCATTAATTAGGCATCGCTTAGTGCTTGAAGTTAAGTCAAGCGCTCAAGCCTTTGAGTCTTCTCGATAAGATTTGTAGCTCTAAGCTCTCTTTAGAACTTTCGGGGTGGGAAAACTATCCAATAAAGAGTTTTCCAGAGATGGGGGAAAATATGGGAATGTTAAGAAGGCTTAATTTTAGCAAAAGAATATAATAGAGGTACCCTCATCCATTAGGCATCTGGCTCAATACTGACTTTAGTCGCGCCCAAAACTTTCGAAGCCTTTTCTGGACGATATTTGTAGTTTGAGCTCTCTTAAAACTCTTCAAGTGGTAGGTTGTCCAATAATGAGTTTTCCAAAGATCATGGAAAATATGGAAAGGTTAGGAGAGCTTGATTTGAGTAAAACAGATATAATACAAGTACCCTCATAAATTAGGCATCTACAAGGTCATCATTTACTAAGTTGTTTCCAAAACTTTCAAGTCTTCCTAATGGTATTTCGTAGTCAGCTCTCTTAAAACTTCCTTTCTGCTGGAAGGTTGCCCAATAAAGAGCTTTCCAGAGATTGGGAAAATATGGGAAGTTAAGAGAGCTTTGATTTGAGAAAACATATGTAATAGAAATAATTTCATCAATTTAAAGATCACGTGGCTTGGAACACTTGGACTTACGTGGTTGCCTAGACCTTCCGAGTCTTCCCGACAGTATTTATAGTTTGAGCACTTTAAAAACTCTTCAAGTGGAAAATTGTCCAAAACTCAAGACAATATAAATGTGGAGCTAGAGGTTCATTTAAGATCCTTGCATCATTTAAATTTGCCTTGTCAGATTCTAGGGTCAGGAGTAATTTGGCAACATAACCGTCACTCTTCATTGAAAACATTAAATCCATGGACCAATCAAAGGGAAGAAGAGATCCTCAATCAAATCTACCCCCTATCACTGTGCAATTATGCAGCGATACCGCTTCTGTGAGGAATCCAAAATGATAGTCGCAACCCATACTCATTGAAAACAAGTCATGTCCACAAAGAACAACTCGAATGGAAGAAGAATCCCTAGCTGGATATTTTCCACCAATCTTCATTGAAAATTTAGCTCTTCTAACTTCAATTTTAGGTGAGCAGAATAATCCCCCTGATAATTGGTATCTACCTTCACTCGCAAAGTTTATCTTACGTTAATGGCACCCAAATGAGTTGCAGGTCTCAATAATGTCTACCAGCTATCATCATTGAGACAATTAGATCTGCAAGGGGAACCATTTTAGTACCATGCCTGCTGGCATCAGTCGATTTTTAAATCTAAGAGCCCTTAACTCAAGTCACTGCAAGAACCTTCAACAAATTCCAAAGCTTCCATCAAGCTCCGCTAATTTGCATGCACATGGTTCGGATCGTATTTCATCAAGCTCCACAATTCTTCATCACTTTCATTATCTGATCGATTGCTTCAAATCAAAGGTAAATTAGGTATGATTCTCATGGCACATACCTTTTTCTTTTGTAACCACTGGTTTTACATGGTGTTTTTCCACATGACTCCATGATTGATGTTGGTGATTATTCATTAGATAAACCTGGAATCAGTATTGTTTTCCCTAGAAGTAATGGAATTCTAGAGGGGATAGCCAGTGGAATTCCCAATGGTGGTGAAATAATGATAGAATGCCCTCTGAATTGGTATGAAAATAATGACTTGTTAGGATTTGCTCTATACTGTGTTGGGGTTCCACCTGGATTTGGTTCATGTAGGAACAAATTTTATTTAGAAGCTCGAGTATCTAAGCAAAGACAATGGGGTTCTTTCTCATTTGACACTTCCTCTTGGGATTGTGATGAATCAGAAACAGCGTGGATAAATTTTTATCCCAAGGCAGTTATTAAGGAATATTATCGCTCTAATCAATGGACATACTTTCCAGCTTCATTTGTTGGTGAAGCAAGAGTGCAATGGTGCGATATCCATCTTATATATGCCAAAGATTATGAACAGATGCATGATCCATCATGCTGCCAAGGCAATTCTTCATGGAATCTCGAGATCATGGATCACCAACATAAGATGATTACAGTAAAGCTCACAATAAAAGGAGCCCCACATAACAAAGCCCTGTAGATGAGTCACACCATAAAAGATTCAAAGGAACCCAAGACTGATCTTAAGTTTTAGGCTCTACCACAGTTGCATCATCAAAGCTCTCTTTACTGGTAATTCATATTCCTTTCCCGATCTAATTCAACGATCGGAATTTTTTTTTTATATGTTTCTCCTTTTTATTTTAATTTGTGTTTATATCACCCATGGGAGGAAACTTCTATTGTACACTTCCCAAGTTTGTTTTTTCTCTCTCCAACCGTCTCTCCTTAGATTTTCTGCATTTTCTTAAACCTCGTATTTCCATATGAAATCCAATTACATTTGAGCATTTCAATCTCTGTAGCTACTGTTTGAATAATTTCTAAGGTTTATTTTTTTTGGAAGTTTGTAATGTTATTTATGACTTGATGTTTGGGGGTGTTTTGAGAGGTTTATTCTTTGTTTTTAGTTGTGGTGATTCATGGAACCAAAGCTTCAAAGCAGGAAATAGAATACGTGAGATGTCGAAGTTATTTGCTCATGCCTTGTTTAGCTGCTGAGAAAGAGTTTGAAGGAGGATGGAGAATTAAATAATTTTTCAATCTAATAAATGAGAAACTAGATTTAGGTTTTTTGGGAATTGGAGTTATTTGCTATTATATAGCTCGTTTCAAGAACTACGGGGAAGTATGGGAAAATAAAGAATTTTTTAATTCAATAAAGGAAAATGAAATGTGTATAATTTGGGGAATTGGAGTTATTTGCCTTCGATCTCTTATGACCCAGCCTGTATGGGAAAAAATAGAAAACAAAGGATTTTATTTTAAAAAAATTTATTTACTAGGAAATGGAATTTATTCATTTGGTCTTTGGGGAATTGACAATGCTTGTGGTTTTTGTGGTTGCTGAGAAAGCATGAGAAAATAATAAGCTTTTTGATCTTGAAGATAAGTTTTTGCTATGACTTTTTAATGTTCAATCTATTTTGAATCTCTTGACATTGCCTTGTTTTTCTAATTCCTTGTCATTTTCCATTTATTGTATGTTATTCCAGAGCTTCCATCAAGTCTGGGATTTTTAGATGCATATGGTTTGGATCGTATTTCATCGTTCTCATTTGTTCGGGCCATTATCGTATGATTCATGGTAATATACACCTTTTTCTTAGTACCTACTAGTTTTACATGGTGCTTTTCACAGGACGCTGGATTTCTCAGAGATGATTGTTCATAATAACCCCAGAATTATTATTGCCTTTCCTTGTATACGAACTTGCATTAAAAGAAGTAATGTAGGGGAAGTGATAATAGAACTCCCTCCGAATTGGTATAAAAATAATGGCTTGTTGGGATTTGCTTTCTTCTGTATTTATGTAAATCAAAGGATCTTACGTCCGTGGGTTGTTTAACAATCAAAGGAAATGATAAGGAAAAATACTTGGATTCTTTCTTCTTAGGCTCTTCAAATTTGGATCTTGGAAAATCAAACACAATGTGGATAATGTGTTATCCCAAGGTAGCTAATGCTGAACGCACGCTCCAATCAATGGACTACACATTAGTGGCTACCTTTATGTCAGAGGAATGGTGAAGGTGAGGTATCCATCTTATATATGCCAAAGATAATGAACAAATGCAACCATCAATGCTACAAGGCATTTCTTCTCAAGTTTTTGAGGTCATGGAACAAAGCCCTGCGACAAGCCAGACCATAGAAGATTCCAAGGAAACTAAGGTTGATCTCAAGTTTTAGGCTCTACCACACTTTCATCCTCAAGACTCTCCTTATTGGTAATTCATATTCCTCGCTCTTTCTTACTCAAAGATCATAATTTTTATATCTTGTTTCTCCTTTTTATTTTAATCTATGTTTCTATCACCCATTGAAACAACTCAAAAGAAGAAACACACATTTGACAAAATTTAATAAAATGAACCTTTATTGAAAAGTAAAATAAATTTTCGAATATACCCATGAAGAGTGCTAATCCTCTTTTTCTATCCAAAAGAAATCTAACAAGAAGCAAACCTTAGAAGGAATATAAACCCATGCTAAGATCCTAAAAGAATCCAATGAGAAGCATAATCATGAAAGGAACTAATTAGGAATCTTAATTTAAAACCAAAATACTAAATAAAACCTAAAATAATTAAATCAATGTTACACTCCATGGCTACAAACTCAATCATTGTACTGTCTCCACAAATTCCGCTTGGATTTTTCTGCATTTTCAAAAACTCCTATTACTATTTGGAAATCCAATTACACTGAGCATTTTAATCTTTGTAGCTACTGTTTGAATCACTTATAGGGTTTCTTTTTTGTGGAAGTTTGTAATGTTGCTGATTTATGACTTGATGTTTGGGGATGTTTTGAATAGTTTATTCACTTTCTTATGGTGGTTATTTATCAAATCCGTAGGAGTTATTCTGACAAGTTTCGTTATTGCCGAGTAAGGCAAGGAAGATGGAGACCAAATAATTTTCAATCTTATCAATGAGAAATTAGATTTATGTTTTTTGGGAATTGCAAATATTTGTTTTTATATGTCTCGCTTCTGGTGAAACTTCAGGGAAAGAATGGAAAATAAATAATTTTTTAATTAAATAAAGAAAAATTAAATGGTTATATTATGGGGAATTGTCAGTTGCTTGCACTCTATTTGTTACCCAGTAAGTGTGGGGAAAAAAAAAAAGAAAAGAAATTATTTTATTTTTAAAATTTTATCATCAGAAATGGAATGTATTTATTTGCCTTTGGGAAATTGTGTTATTTGCTGTGCTTGTGGTTGCTAAGAAAGCATGGGAAAAGAATAAGCTTTTCGAGCTTGAAGAGTTTTTTGTTGTGAATTTTTAATGCTCAATCTGTTTTTAATCTCGTGATGTTGCCTTGATTTTCTTATTCCTTGTCATTTTCCATTCGTTGTTTGTCAAATATGTCATATCTTATTTTAGTGGTTTAACACATCAACTAAGCTTATATTAAGGGCTTGACTTATGTCAGGGCCAAATTATGAGATAAATATATGAACAATGTGATGCTATATTAATGATCCTGCTTTGAAAGGAATCTTACAACTATTTAAATTAGCTACCATCTCACCTGCCAAGTGAATAACAATAGTTCATTTCCTTAAACTGTTCAAGTGAGAAATGAATTGAATGTGTATAAAAATGCTACAGCTGAGAGTCTTTAAGATCTGGATGGTATATTTTGTTTCTCCCATGATTAAACGCTTTTCTTTGTTTCTTTTTTTCTTATTAAAATTAAATTGTTGTGATGTTTGAGTTGGAAAATTTATTCTGTCATTTACCATAAAGGCTCCTATTTATTGAATTGTACTGACAGCTCTATTGTTCGCATTAAAATTCACTACAAGCCGAGGGAAACTCAGATCCAGGGGTTGCACCTGCAGAACAAGCCTGAAGAACAATGGTCAATTATTTAATCAATTGCACGTTTTTCATGATAATATAAATCCATGTGGATGCACCTAAAGAGCTTCCATAAAGACTGTTGTCTTTTGTTTATTCATTGGTAAGTAAGATGCTGAATTTTATGATAAAGTAAAAATGATACTACCTATATAAATGTCAAATTCAGAATCTAGTTACTATACTTACCTTTACGATTTTGAGGCCTAACTCAAATAGTAAAAAAATGATAAAGGAGTTACATAAGATACCAAGCTTGAATTCTTAAAAGAACATAGCACTACAAAATAATACGTAAAGTAAATAAAAGTTTTACTTAAAGTAAAAATTGTTGTGAAAGTAATGAAAAGGTAGAAGAGTTTAGATAAGGAATTCTTGTCCTGCATCTCCATCTTCAAAGGGTCTAAGTCTTCCCTTTTATAGGCTCACAATCTTGAATATGAAGAGACAAAAGGGTATAGGAAAGGTCACAAGCCTTAATGGTAAGAGGGGTTATACTTAGGCAGAATATGGACGGTCATCCATCATAATGAAAAATATGGGTGGTCATCCACCATTATTACAATACTCCCCCTTGCATGCCCACCATACTAAGATAATGTGACTCATTAAAACCTTGCTAAAAAAAACCTCGAGGGAAAAATGTAGCAAAGGAAAACGAAGACAAAAGATTTCAAAATTCAGCGATGTCGACACACTAAAGAAACTGCCTCATTAAACCTCATTTAATAAAACCCAATAAAAAACTCCGATGAAGGAAAAGAGTACAACATTTATACAGCCCGCATAGCAGTAGGACGAAAGATAATACTCCCGATGAGTACCAACTCGACTAATCACAACCGACGAGATCCCGATATCATATGTCAATTTCTTTTGAATGTCATGATGGCAAGGTTTTGGTAAATAAACCCGCAACATTATCACTCAACCCATTTGCTTCACTCACCCCGCCACTTTCGGGAGCCCAGAGTGAAGAAAAACTTTGGTGAGATATGTTTGCTCGTTGTTTGATGTATCTTTGATTTGTTCACAACGCAACATTGTCTTTATAAATTGTTATTGGAATGTTGAATCAGTTGTAAATCGTATATGCATTCCGAACGGTGTACCACCGATTTTAATACTTCACATTCATGACTCGTCTATTTTAATTATCTCCAGAGTGATTATAGGAAGTGGCAATCAAAATCTACTTAGTTGATCGTTAAGAAATTCATAAAGATTTCCGCCACATGTTAATACATACCCTGTTTCAGGAGCAGTCTATAGGATCGAAGGTATCCCAATTCCATATCTTTTGTGTTGATTCCTTCGAATAAAATAAACTCAAATACAGAGTCCTCGAAGGTAACGTAAGATATGTTTATGCCATTCGTTTGTCTTCGAGTTGAAAGAGTCGAATCTTGCCAAACAATTAACTCCAAATGCAATATCTCGTTCAGACACTCGTGCTAAGTATACCAGCACCTCAATTACACTAAGATATGATACTTCAGGACCAAGTAGTGTTTTATTTTCTTCTTTTGGACGAAAATGATCTTTCTTAACATCAAGGGATCTAACAATCATTGGAGAAGGATGTGCTTTGTCTATATTAAATTGCTTCAATACCTTTTTGACATATGTTGACTGATGTATGAGAATTCCATTAAACTTATGCTCGATTTGCAGACGGAGACAATATTTAGTTTTTTCTAAGTCTTTCATCTCAAACTCATCCTTCAAATAAATTTATATCATCAACATATACTGCAAGGATAGCAAATCCTAATTTTGATTTCTTTATAAAAACACAAGGGCATATAGGATTGTTAATATACTCATCCTTGATCAAATACTCACTCAAACGATTATACTACATTCTTCCATATTGTTTTAAGTCATATAACGTATCAGTTTCCAACTTAATCGAAAGATATATTTCCATACTGTGATGTGTTTATTGAAAGTAACCGGGAAATCCTTCATGACTTTCTCATATAAATATTTCATTTCTAGCATACCATACAATATAGCACCACATTCATGAGACGATGTTCAAATCCTTCGAGACCGATAGACTATTCAAATATCAACATAATAATATCCTTCACAGTAAATATGTTTCACATAATCACAATCAGTCTTTATGTCTTGTGCCCGCAGAGCGTGCTATGTCACAGCAATTTCATTTTTACCATTACGTTTCACTTACAACACCCATTTGTAACCTATAGGTTTCACATCATTGGAGTATTGGGACTCCTGACCAAATACTTTGCATTTCTTTGGAAGTCCAATTCTACTTGGATTACTTCTTTCCACTGACCAATCATGTTTACTCGACATTCATCAATCTTTGTGTGGATTCGTGATCATCGTCTTCTTTTAAAATTTTTATAGCTCTTTATAAACGAAATACCTCATTAATACCACTTTATACGGTCCACAATTCCCGATGGATGCATAATTTATGGAAATTTCTTCATTTGCAAATACTTGTGCATCTTCATGATTTTGCATCTCTTCAGGGACTATTGCCTCTTCAGGGGCATGTGTCACTTCAATGGCACTTTCCTCTTTGGGGGTTATGATTTTAGAAATTGTGGGAGTTGTAACACCCCAAATTATACCCTAACGGTTTTATAACATGTTTAGGGTATAATAAAAAATAAAATATATTTTCAAAATAAAATAAAGATAAAAATAAAATAAACGAAGAAACGAAGTGTCTGAAGTCAAGGAGTAAATTAATAATTTACCAGTCGGAACCAGGTCATAATTTAATAAGTTCATATGCCAAAGTAGGAATATGCACTTAAGTTAAATTAGAATAATGAGAAAGGCAGGAAAATTTGTGTAAAAAATATCATAATTAGAGTTGGAGGATAAAGTGAAATAAAGAGGATAAGATCGAAAATAAATATCTCGTTTAATTAACGGAAAGAAGAGAGTTGTAGAGAGACTCCGCCTTCTCTCTCTAAGTTTCGTGTCCAGTTTGGCGGTTTAAGTGAACGAGGAAGAGTTAAATCCCTCCGACAAAGGGCCGCATAGATCTAGGAGTTGGGGAGTTTGACAAACTCCAGAGGTATCAAGTCTAGTGTTTTGTATGGATCTAGTGTTTTAATACGGATTCTAGTATGGGGTGAGTATGGAATTTGTCTGATTTTGGTATAGAAAGTATGAATCATGGTTTGGAATCCTGTATTTTTTGTGTATGGTTTAGGTTTGAAGCTACTATTTGTTCTTGTAGGTTGAAATTTAGAAGAGCTCTAGAACTCCTATATATATGTGTTTAGGAAGGGTGAGTTGCAATTTTAGACAGAAAATTTCCCTACTTTTGATCCTCTTATAGTCGGACCTTAGAGTAGTTTGGGTAAGAAATAAAGAAAATTTGGCAGTGAGTCCTTTTGATAAATTGTAGCGACATCAATGAACTTAATTAATGATAAGCTTTGAATTCTCAGTCGGATCTCATGAGCCCAAGTGTAATTCCATTCACACCAGTCGGATTGTGTTCAGTAAGTGGTCATTTCATTGGGGTTTGACTACGTGTGACCTCCGACTTGAAGATCGCGCTTCTTAGTCCGAACTCCGTTCACGGAGTGTTCTTGGACTACAACAAACCCATTGATTCAAGAAATTCATTCCTTATGCTACAGAAGGATAGTAGGTGAGCTCATCCAGTCCAGCTCGACTCGGCGAATCTGACTCATTAGTCGGTCGGTTAAATTTGGGTTTGACTATGTGTGACCTCAGCCGGAAGGTCATAACTATACGTCACGAACTCATTTGGTCATTCTTGGACTCGCTTAAGCCCATTAGGTCAAGATCCATCTATATATAGCTTGATAAAATTGGAACTCATATTAGTTCCAGAAATCATGAAAAATAGTAGGCCCTGTAGGTAATCATAGTTATTCATATTATGAACTCCTATTATGAACTCATAAATAATTCATAAGCATACATGGTAATCATAGTTATTTATGCATATAATGAGATATGAAAAATGCAAATATTCGAATAAATGATTTTATATATCACATATGATTACCGAAAGACAATAATTATTCGGGAATATGCGATATATACTGAACATGAAATACACATGGATCATCTGCTTAGAACCTGATAGAGGGATAGATAGGCATGCCTATTAAGAAAAACAAGTCTGGACCATACGAGTACATTTTAGCCCGTTTGGGTCATTCTACAGTACCTTCGGGTATATAGACCAGCATTTATACACGATGAGTCACGATATTGAGCCCATATAGTTTCCTTTATCCACTTCTAGGTTTATCACGGTTATGAAATATAAAATAAAATGACAAGTATATGCAAATGAAATGTATAGAATATATGACATGATATGAAAAGTATAGCACTGCTATGCGATGATAGTATGCAATTACAAGAACAAGAAGTAAAGTACAAGATGACATGAAAAGTATATGAAATATGATAAGAAATGAAACTTGTTATGAAAAAGTTGGGGACGTCACAGTTTAGTGGTATCTGAGCATCCCGGATCCGGTTCGGATTCGCAAATTGGGTCGGATTGGAGAAGGGGTGCAACAGGAGTAGCCTCTTCAGGAGTGCTATTTTCTTCAAGACTGGGGTTTTGTTGCCCTTTTATTTTCCTCTTCCAGGGAATTAAATCTTTTGAACCCAAAGTCGACCACGCTTGAGGCGTGTCATAGATGATTCATTAGCGCCATAATGGCAGGAGTTTCAATTAGTATATTGATCCTTGCTAGTGTGTTTACCAGCAGGTATATAGGACTTGATTTACTTTAGGCGTATCTATATAAATGCATCGGGCAATTGGTGGCAATCTTCGAATAGTAATTCTCATTACTTCGCCGTCACATTGACGATCGCGCGGTCGAATGAGACATGGATGATGCATTCCAAATAATTTCACAGCATTCCTCTTTTGGTAGCTTATCTCCCCCTAACGACGGGAAATTGACCTCATCAAAATGGTAATCAACAAATCTAGCTAGGAAAATGTCTCCTGTCAAAGGTTCAAGATACTTTATGATGGTGAATCAAAACCAATGTATATTCATATGGTGGGGACCCATTTTTGTGCGTTGTAAGTGCAATTGGAACTGTCTGAGCATCCAAATACCTTAAAATAGGAAAGATTTGAATTTGTTGATTACAATTGAAATGGTGGGTGTTGGTGATTATGGCGGTGGTGAATCTGAACCAATCTTTCATGACGTATAGAATAACATCCACGAAGCATAGTGCCTCATCGTTGACCAAAATAATCACTGAACAAAACCAATCTTGGTTCTTTGGTGATGTCCATATAGATGTTGATAATTCGCCTCGTCATTGTGACCACTGAGTACTTAAGCACATCACGCGAAACATAAAATATTTACGGTGAAAAGTTTCCTAGTTCATCACCATATTTAATTCAATTGTTGTTATTTGTGGTATAATATAATCTGAAGAAAAAACCAGCAATTTTCCCTCTGAGCTTACGGCGAAACAATATAGTAATGCGCCAAATATTCTAACATTGTGTTTATATGTAATTGTAATGCCCAGTATACATAACATGGTATAACTTTAAACTTAATGATTTTCTTTTGGATCTGATTGAATATAAGGCATCGTTAATATGGAATATTGCGCCACATGGTAACATAATAGTGGCTCTCCAGGAACCATCAATCAAATCTTATGACTTGATGGCCACAACTATTCATTAGCTTCAGCTAATGTTATGTGGGAAAAATATTTTTTGATCTCGAAGGGTGTGGTAGTAGTACTAAGCTGAGACCTTATCTCTCCACCATTTATCTTGGAGCAAGCGATCCAACACAAAAGATCCATACCTTAAGAATAACTGGTTTAGAATGCGCCTTTTGATTATAGCACCATCTGACTAACGTGTTGGAAAAGTAATGAAAAGGTAGAAGAGTTTAGATAAGAAATTCTTGTCCTGCATCTCCTTCTTCAAATGGTCTAAGTCCTCCTTTTATAAGCTCACAATCTTAAATATGAAATGACAAAAAGGTATAAGAAGGATCACAAGTCTTAATGGTAAGGGACCTCTTGGCATGAATAGGTGATCGTCCGTCGTAATGAAGAATATGGATGGTCATCCACCATTATTACAATAAAAATCAAGTTTTTTTTTTGAAAAACTATTTAAAGTTATTAAATGCAAATAAAATTTTGGTAGCCAACCACCATATTAAATAACAAAAATTTTATATTTATTATATTTAAAAAGTAAAGAAGGTAAGCATGAACATTAAGAAAATAATAGATAAAAAAATAGTTCAACGGTTGCATACGAAATCCTTTTATTTATTTATTTTATTGATTGGTTTTTATAGATGATTATAGTTTCAATTTCTACTTAGCCAAAACTTGTTGATGAATTTCAAAATATATATTAAATATGAAAAAAAAAAATATCATACAACTGCTATATGGTTTTACAGTTACAACAGAATTGAGAGTGGCCTTCTAAAAAACTAAAGAAAAACAACTTTCTTTTTCTTTTTTTTGGTTTTGAACCAAATTTTGTAGCATAAAGGAAAAAAAAATCTAGCCTTTATGTGATTTTCAAGTAGAATACAGACTAGTATATTAAAATTATACCAAAAAGTTGCTGTCAATATATATATATATATATATATATATATATATATATATATATATATATATACACACACACACATATACCAATGAGTTAATGACACATTTATCTCAGTATAGTATACGTTGCTTATAACAGAATTCAATTTATCATTATAACACTCTAGAATTCTTCTTCCTCCAGTTTTTCACAATTTTTTCAGGATGAGTGGGAGGCTAATAATAGTTGGAAGGGTTAAAGCAATTACAACTTTCTGAAATAAAATTTTCTGAAAACACCAACGAAACAGATTTGATTCAGAGGAAAAAGGAATACCCTTCCAAAATTAAATGTCAAAATTTGTTATTATCAGACAAAGCATATTGCAGTACTTAAGGCCTCCATGGCAGAAAAGCAAGGTGATAATAAAAACTAGTATGAGCTATCCCTTCTCATATCTACCAACCAAAGTCTGCCTATCAACCATTTGTTTCACAGATACCTCTGTGAAGTTTTTCATTCTCAACGGTTGTTTCTTTGCCCTCTTCGCCTTCCTGTAAGTTAGTTAACAACAGAAAAGGAATTTCTTCTCAAACTCCTGAGGATTTAGAATTCTACCGAAGAAGCATCTACCTTACTGTGCAGTGAGCAAGCTTGGCCTGCACTTAGATTCTCTTTCCCTGATACCACATTGCCTAAGGGTATCGAAACTGATGCAGATGCAGGGTGTAACATGAGTTTCCTAGAACTACATCCATGGATAAATGTGCTTCAATCTGAACCTGGTTTGAGAATCATTGCTCATATAGAATGTAAAACAAATCTCACCTCATTACTTAACCATTTCATACATATGCATAAAGTTTCTCTCTCTCTCTCATTGTAGTACCACTACTATCATATCTCCACAGTTAAGGCATTTTTAGAATGTCATGTAATGCAAGCACTTCACAACTCTAAGTTAGATAAAGAAGATCACCTTAAATGCAAAGACCGATATCAAGATCACAGGGCTAAATTTCTTGAAGTGAGTTTGTCTCCCTGCAAGGTGACTTTCCACCGGTCTGCTTGGAACATAAACACGGCCCCCTTTTTGGGGACAACTGCAGCAGTACCAATATCGAATAACAATCAGATCACCAGCAAACCCAGAAATTGATTGCGAGATATTATTGCTGCTCATAAGTGAAAATGCAGTGCAGAATTATAAATATTAAAAGATAAATACTAGTAATAGTATGATTTAACACTTCTACTGGTGGATGGATTACCTTGAAATTTATCATCTTGTGTAATTATACCAAAAGTTTCTGCAGTTTCACGAATCATGATACCCCTCACACCATTGAAGGCAGCTATCTTACACTCAGCAACTTCCAGAAAACAGACAAAAAATATTGTCACCCACAAATGCTAAGAATACATAAGGTGCGTCATGAGAATTCTAGTAAAGAAAGTTAGGTTTTTTTTCATCTTATTATTTTTAATGATAATTGTAGACTGGCCGTTTACCACACAGATAAGCCTGTACATGGTCTGTGTACCATCTTAGGGTCAATTCCCACGTCCTAAAATGCATGTATGTCATGACTGTTCATTAAGGCATAATTCAAAAATATAAAAAAAAAAAGTCCTCTATGAAGTTAGTGTGTCCTATCTCCCATTTGTGCATGAATTGTAGTCGTTAATATTTCATGAAGGCACTGTTGCGACAAGTGTTAAGGGAAAGGGTGAGGGAATACAAAATTAAAGGATAAGAAAAAGAGAAGAAAATAAAAAATAAGTTTGATTATCCACTTTATTCCCATTTTATATAGAGAATGGAAAACATGACAACTTATAACTACATTTCACTATAATTTTCATTTTCTTTTTTGATTATCCTTTCTAAACCTTTTCCTTCCCCTGGTTACAGGGGCAGAGGCAGAGTTGGCACGGGGTTAAATGTTTCCACTGATTTTTTTTTGAAAAAAAATTCCCCTTTGCATTCCAAAGGATTAGAACTCAAGTGCTTTACTACCATTGGATCATACTGATTGTGTTCATTATCTTTCTAAAACCTACGTTAACTTGTGCTGCCCCCACTGACATTAAATCCGGGCTCTGCCACTGCCTGGTTGCTCAATTCCGAATGGAATGTAAATGTCCCTAGAATATTTTATTAGCTGGAATTGGTTTCAACAATTCACAGTTATTTTCTTCTTCCTCAAGAAGATTTTTACAGTTCCTTCAGGGTGTTATAACTGAAACACAGAGACAAACCCTTCGGATCTGTGTGACCTGATGACCACCATGCACGTACACTAAACTCAAATCAAGAAGGCACCTGTTAAAGTATGGTTTTAGATTTTTGAAGAATACAGTGTGGCGCAAAGTAAGGCAATGGATTTGCATAAAACTACAGAATGCAGCTGCAGAAAATAGTAGCATAAGAATAACCTAGAATAATAGCACCATGTAGGTCTGCACTGAGAAGAGGCTGAGCCAACTGATTCTTCCTGAAGCAAAACAATGCCAAAGTGATAAACAAAAAAGATATAAGAACCGTCTATTGCATTATCGGCACAGAAAAGAGTATCTTACCCAGCATTTTTAAGAAGTTGCATCACATAGCCTTTCCACATTTCATGCATTGGCTGGAAAATATCATACCTACAACCCAAACCAACAATTAACAGACCAAACTATTCAAAAGAAACAAAAACAAGTATTAAAATTGCAAGAGATTACTTAAAAAGAAAAACAACTGGTTCTAGATGCTATGTAAAGCAAAAATTACAAATCTAATTAACAAGATTCTTTGTTAGAAAATCATTATCATGATTTCATAGATTTTTCTTTCAACATTCAAGAAGCAGTTGATTTTCATTCCCATGGTGATTGTTATAGAATTGTAGAATTAGAAATTAGTTGGGAAAAGGAAACATGTATTCATGTAGAGTTAGGGAACTTCATATGTTTTCCTATTTGGTCGATCGTTTCGTATATAAATAAGGCTGCTTCAGGATCAATGAAAATTACAATTTTATCCCTTCACCACTCGACACATGGTATCGTAGCCTAGGGTTAGCTCGCCCCAAAAAAAGGGAAATTTTTTGAGTTTTCTCATAAGAACCCTAGAGGACTCTAAGGGGTGTTTTTGAAACACCACTTTAGGGTGGTCTGTGGTTGACACAGCCACCACCACTAGGTAGCGCTACACTAAGATCGGCTTTCTGCTGGAATCTAGCTGCTAGAAAGTCAATGTGTGAAGCTCACCCGCCAATCCTATACTTGCGACTGTCCCCCACGCGCTGGTGCGTGACCTATCCTCCGATCACCGAATCCTCCAATCGGGTCAGTTTGGCCGACGCAAAGAACCCAACGACGCATCACTCTTTGTCCAACCGTCGGGAACAATGACTTTTAAAATTTCTTTCAGGCTCCGATAACCTTGAGACTCTGCGCTTTTTGTGACCTTTTCTTGATTATTTCCTAAGATCCAACAACATCCAAAGGTGATTTGTGGTATTTTTCGGATTTTTAGAGGCTTGTTCGAGTTAGATTTGCTTCTATGACTAACAAGAAATCCTCAAGAGGAGTTGTATGTCATTATTGCCATAATCCAGGACATGTACGCCGGAATTGTAAGAAGCTGCATAATAAAAATCGAAGATTTCATTGTTTTTTATCAGAAATCATTTAAGTCTGCATCTAATTCTATTCCTACACTCGTTGAGCCAGGTAAAACCAACAAATGTTTTATTTCCTCTTCCTCCACATGGGTCATTAACTCTAGAGCCATTGACCACATAACATGTAATCTCAGCCACTTACCATTACCCTTGCAAAGGGGCCAACATCTCGCGGTCATCATCAAGGACGATTCACTGACTCATCTTAATCAATTTCTGACCTATGTTCCGAGTTTCACACCCTCTTTAATTTAATCTATGTGAGTAAACTCACTCATATACATCTTTGAAACAAAGGTGTAAAAGTGTGTTGCTTGTTCTAGAGTTGTTACCCCATTCGAATTAAATCAAGCCGATCAATATCCTTCTCATTTTGTCAAGAAGGTATATCCTCAATAAGTAGGAAATATGTCATTACGCCAGTTTTATCACGCGATTCAAATTCTATAGTCAATAAACGAGCTTTTGCTCCTTTTGAGTTGGTTCATTTTGATGTTTGGGGTCCTTGTCCAACTATGTCTCCCATTGGATTTAAATATTTCGTTCCCTATATGGATGATTTCTCTCGTGTCACTTAGCTTTATTTAATGAAAAGTCGCTCTGAGCTTTTTTCTCATTTTAGTGCCTTTTATGCTGAAATTCAAACACAATTTTATGTCACTATTCAAACATTGAGAAGTGATAATGCCAAATAATATTTGTCAAAACCTTTTCAATCCTTCAGTTATAATATGTGATTCTCCATCGTACCAGGTTTTGATGCACCCTCCTATCATCAGGTAGCCAAGACTGAGAAAAAGAATAGGCACATGATATCTTCTTGAAACTACCCAGACTCTTTTGTTCCAAATGAATGTCCTTAAACATTTTTAGGCTAAAACAGTCACCACGACTTGTTTTTTTTATTAACAGAATGCCCTAATCGGTTCTTAATTGCGCTACTCCTTATCACCAGTCGTTTCCAAATAATCCATTGTTTCCTATTGATCCCAAGGTATTTGGATGCACATGTTTTATTCAAGATATTCGTCATCAAGTCTCTAAACTTGATCCGAAGTCCTAAAAAAGGTATCTTTGTGGGATATTCTCGTGTTCAAAAATGGTATAGGTGTTATTGTCCCACTCTTCGATGTTACTTCTCAGGCCCACCGATGTTACATTCTTCAGATCACCTTGCTTTCTCCCTTTCTTGCCCTCAAGCATTAGTGGAGAGGGGGAGGATACACTTTATTAGTGTATATCGTTTCCTCACCGCTCCAACGGCCCTACTTCATTTCCATTCGTCAAACCTTCATTACTCTGCATACTGGCCAAAACCTCCAATCTCTAGTCCACCGATTACTTCATCATCGATTCAAATTCCAGCAGCTGACGACTTCTAATCGCTTCTTCATAAGGGCAAACGTTAGTGTGCTCACCCAATCTTTTCATTTGTTTCCTATATTCATTTGTCGTCTTCCTCTTGTTCCTTTAATACATCCTTGGATTCTTTCTTTCTCACACTGTCCGTGAGGCTTTCTCTCACCTTGGTTGGTGTAGTGCTATGGTGGAACAAATGCAGGCTTTAGATGACAATGGTACTGGACTCGTGTTTTACCTACCGGAAAGAAGGCTATTAAGCTATTGCGTTTAGTAAAGTTTAATCCCTATGGGTCGATTGATAGATTGAAGGCTCGTCTATCCTCAGCGGTTGCGCCACTCTATGATGCCGGATGCACATTTTCTCCTATAGTGAAGCTACTGACTGGTCTGTTTGTTCATCTCCCTTATTGCATCTTATGATTTGGACTTGCATCAACTTGATATCAGGAATGCCTTTCTACATAGAGATCTTCAAGAAGAAGTTTACATGGAGCAACCTCTGAAGTTTCTTACTCAGGAGTAAATAGGGAAGGTATGTTGTCCTTAGAGATCTCAGTATGGTTTGAAACAGAGTTCTTATGCTTGGTTTGGCAAATTCAGTTAGGCAATTAAGACATTTGGCATGCAGAAGTGTAAGTCAGACACTCTGTCTTTTATAAAAATTCCAATTCTAGTATTATTCTATTGATAGTGTATGTGGATGATATAGCAATCACTGGGAGTGACTCCAAAGACATATTATCTCTTAAATCCTTTCTTCACCTGGCCGCTTTCACAAAGGATTTAGGGAATGCTGAAGTACTTATCAAGGCCAAGTCATGAGAAGTGCGCGAATTTTGTTATCTCAACTAAATATGTACTTGATATGTTATCCGATCTAGAAATTTGTTACCAAACTACGAAGCCTCTACGGCTCTAATGTACAACTCACTAAGGAAGGAGAACTATTTGAAGACTCTGAGAGATACAGAAGACTGGTTGGGAAATTGAATTATCTTATGGTAACTCATCCGTATATTGCTTATTTAATAAGTGTTTTGAGCCAGTATGTGTCATCTCCTGCGCCAATCATCATACCATGGAAGCATATCCATGCTACTTCAAAGAAGCCCCGAATACGGAATATTGTATAAGAAGTACGTGGGCATACTGTAATTGAATGCTTTTCGCATCTAAGGAAGACATGGTGATCTACCTCGTGATATCACGCCTTGTTGAAGTCCGGGTCTCATGGAAGAGAAAAAAGCAAAGTGTTGTTTCGCAGTCTAGTGCAAAGTCAGAGAATCGAGCCATGGCACAATCTATATGCAATATCAAGTGGATACATCGATTATTGATGGAAGTAGGCATCGAATCTTCAATACCAGAAGCTTTAGTGTGATAACCAAGTTGTCATGCATATAGCATCTAACCCAGAGATTTTACGAATGTAATAAACAAATCGGTATGATGGTCATTTCGGCCCATGAGAAGTTCCAATGGGTCGACCCTACAGATATGTAAAGAGCGTGAGAATGCACAGAAATATTTTCACAAAATCTTTAAGTGGGGATTGGTTAAGTTATCTTTGTAATAAGTTGAGCATGATCAACTTGAGGGGGAGTGTTATAATATTGTAGAAGTATAAACTAATTGGGAAAATGAAACATATATTCATGTAGAGTTAGGAAACTTCATATGTTTTCCTATTTTGTCTAAGATTGTCTCGTATATAAATAGGTTGTTTGTGATCAATGAAAATTACATTTTTTCCTTAAGTTAATTCTAATTACAGACATTAAATGGCACAAATATGTGTAATATCCAAACACAACAAACCAAGACCTATGAGCTACATGAATATTTTTTTTTTTTTATCAGAGGTTCCATCAACAAATATCTGCAACCATAAGACACCAAATTAATTTATGTAGAAAACAACCATACTCCACCCAAAGGATCAAACTCCTCTGGATTACCATACACCAACGTCATGAAGTACAATAGCAATGGGGGAGTGGGGAAGCATTAAACTCACCTACAGAGCTCTTGAGGCAAATTCAATGATCCACATCTTTTATTTTGCTTTATAGATATGTGCTTTCTGGGTTTCTTTGAGTGGCTGATTAAATCCCTAATACGAGCACTTGAAGCACCCCGTGCTTGTACAACATTATCAAGAAGGATCCAATTGTCAAATTTCATGCTTTTGGATCCCATCATGTATTTATGAGCTAAATCACCATTTTTGAGAAGCTCATGCATAATTTTATCCACTGTGCTTCCTCTTTTATTGGAGATCTGCAAAATTATATGGTATGTTAAGAAAAGAAAATTTAATTATTACCTGGAAAATAAACCAGCTAGAATAAATAGTTCTGAAGGTAAAATCCAACTTAATTAAGCAACAGAATTACCTTTGCATTTGTAGTCAACAAATTCTCATGAACAGGTTGAGAGATCTGAGAATACGCTGGACCATTTGCTTCAACATCTGTAAATTAAATCAACAACTGTCTTCTTAACAAGCAAATAATAAATATTATGATGACAATTACAACAAAAACAAGAGTCCTAGTTCTACACCATTGGAGGTAGAGCACTTGAACGCCCGCTATCACCCTAGGGGCAGTTTCCTTCGGCTGAATTAATGAACACTGCCTCTTTTCTTCCTCAAACATATTCTATTGGATATTCAACTAAATAATAAAAATACACATGCTTTTTACACCGTACCCAAAATGACAAGAGTACCTCGTGAAGTTGCATGACCAGAGAAAGAAAAATTACCCACAAAATAAGCTAAATCAGAAGTAAATTAGGCAAACAGAGAATTGAAATCCAACAAATAACTAAGTCAAAATATATTTTTTCCTTTATATGCAAAAAAAAAAAAATACAAACTATTAAAATTAGAATGTTGTCTCCATAAAGCACAGGATATTATTTAATAAATATAAGGGAAAATATGCAAATCTTTGGTTCCATGAGGTAAAAACAAAACTTGCCAGAGGGAATTGTTAGTTCCATCAATAGTATAATAACAAAGGAGCAAATCTAGCAGCATTTTGGGCATGAGTGAAAATTTTGTAGAGGATAGCTTGCAATGCAAAAAAAGCTAAATGTAGAGGATAACTGAGAATAAGATTTTTGGACTCTGTTTGACAAGTGTATTCGAAAACAACTCTTTAATGTTTTGTATGGAAAGAAAAATCTATTTGGAAATTTGAAATATTTCTATTCCATTTTTTTTATGTTTTTAAATATGTTGTAAAGATAAATTTTATATGTAATGCTTTATTTTTAATTATTCTCCTCATTTATGCAATTACTTTTTCTAACAATCCTAAAATAAGTGAAAGTAAATGAAACAAAAAGCCTGTTTTTTGGTTGTCAAACATGTTTCCTTTTTTTTTTTAGAGAATAGAAAAGTATTTTCAAAGATAGTTAACAAGGTCTTAGAACAACATGGGCAAAAATGATGTGGTAAAGTATGAACCTTAAATAATTGTTACTTTTAACAAGGCCTTAGATGTTGCAAAAATAAAATCATAGGTAAAAGTATTGTTTAAATAACCATTAGCATCGCGCAAAATTGTACAAAACTAAAGAATGAAAATATGCTCTAGTAACCTCTGAGAGTAAACTGCAGTCGTAAAATCCAGTTAAATTAGAAAATCTCAGCTCTATTTCGTTGCACCGTTTCAAGTTGAAGGAATTGAGAATTAGCCTACATGCTGTAGTTTTGACATTAAGACTAAAGTTACATGGATTTCTTCCTATGGGCTTCAGTAAGAAAACTATGATTAAAATAAGACATGCATAATTCAATGTTAGAATAACAGTGATTTAAAACAAAATACATACATTCAGACAAAACTGGTATGCAAGAAAGTGTTCCAATTCAGCTTGAACTTCTAGTGGATTGTTGAAGCAATCAAAGCGTCACCAATAAAAACTGCAAATCCAATTGAAACTAAAGCATGATATAAACACTTTTCTCTTGTTAGGGGTTTTGAATGTCATCTCCATAAATATCCTAGGTTCATAATCGCAATGCACAACTATCTACAAGACCAGGTTACACAATCACAAGCTCAAGTCAAGACTATAACCAATATGCACGTTTTAAAGGCTAAAGACTCTCTTTTAGAGGTTTTGCTAAAATGAAGTGAAGTGTAAACCTTTAAGCAAGAGAGGCTAAGCCTCAACTTAAGCAAATAAATAAAAGAACATTTTTTTTTGATAAGCAGCTAGCCAACTGGAAGCCTCTCTTTTTAAGATGCTTCGTGAATAAAAGAATATTAAAAAATCATAAAGAATACTCAGAGTCAAAAGAAAATTGAATAAAAAATAAGGGATAAACTTTGAAACTAAATTATCTTTCATTAATAAAAGATTCTAATTAGTTCTCCTTTTTCTCTTTTAAAGTTTAGTTTATTTTTATTGTTACTGTATACTGTTATTATCACAAGTAGGATCCACCAAGGAATATGGCATATCCAATGTCAACCTTATCCTCCCTATTAGTTTTAGTATCCACCCATTCTTCTTCTTGATCCATCAATTACAATAATATTCTTCTTATAATACCAATAATAAGATAATAATTATATATGAAATCAGCTACTAAGAAAGCCAATAATTCTCTTATGCTTCCTTTTCACTCATTTTTTTCTTTCCATTTAACAGATTAATTAAAAGTCAACTAAGCCCATGTTTTGCTAAAAGTTTAACTAAGTCAGAACCCAACACAGAACTCATTAAATTTATATCAAGAGCCCATAAAAGCATAGATTGTAACAGATCCCATTAAAACTCATTGACTAATAAGACTTAAGCCTCTTATAATTTTCTTTCAATAAGTAAGACTAAGCATATAGAAAATCTTTTTTTTATAAAAAAAAGCCCATAAAGGTTGAAAACCCTTAGGAAATATAAGGCTTAGGACTCAAAAGCCTTGAAGCTAAGCTATAGCCTCATAGTTGTAAGCCTTGACAAGGCGAGGCATAAGCCTCAATTACCTTAACTGCAGCTATTCAACCTCAAGGCTAATTCAAGCAACCTTGCCTTAAAGCTCACCAATCAAGGTATAAGTTTCAATGGGCCTTTTAAAACAGTGCCTCTATAACAGCTAAACTAGAACCTTCAAAGTAATTCATCACAACATTTAATATCCAACCATGAGCAAGAAAGTTTTATCACAAGTTACATCCAAAAGAATATGAATGGTACATTTATGCTAAACTAAATGCTCTGTATGTAAAACATCAATTCTCATAGATGAGTATAAGGTTTGAGCAAATTAAAGCTAAATCAATTTTTCTTGATAGTGTTTCTCTAGAAATTAGCAAATAATGAGGTTATTTCAAGATCATAGACAGAGAAAAAAAAGTTAAAGAAACTATGAAGAGAGAAGGAAGGAATCCTTTCCTTTTAATTGAATGAATAAAATACAACATAGGTCCTACCTATTTATAGAGGTTAGGAAGGCACAAAAAAAGGAAAAATAAATATAGTACAAAAAGAAGGGAAATAATGTACAAGAAAGGTAGGGAATAAACCAGAGGATATTCTAAGAATATCCTATAATTCTCAACAGAAACTAAAAGACAAAGGCCCAATACACAATTAACAAGCATACAAAAGATTACCTTTCTTCGATGAGGCATGCAGTGTGGACTTGATCGATGAGTTAGTCGTATGAGTTGAAGAACCAGAATTTGTGCATTGATCAACTTTTTCTTCTTCTTCACGAAATCGCTTCTTGCTCTGATGTTGTTGCTGTTGCAGAAGTTCAGCTTTGGCAACAGCAAACCTTCGCTCTAATGCTTCCAAAGCACGTTTCTTTTGATCGTCAAGAATTGTTTCGATCACCATGATACTGGGAATGGCTCCGCGTTCTCTTCTCGGACAGGATGTTGCAAGCAAAGAATTCGATTTGGGCCAAGTTTGGGCTCCTCGATATTCGTATGGATTGGTTTCGGATAAGCGCATGAAAATTTCGTCGAAATTTACTGTTTTGGTAGGGGTCCAAATCCAAACAAAGGATCAAACTGAACAACACTCCTCTGGATTACAATACACCAGCGTCATGAAGTTCAATTGCAATTGTCAAATATCATACTTTTAAGAAGCTCATGCAGAATTTTATCCCTTGCGCTTTTTATTGAAGATCTGCAAAATTATAAGCTATTTTAAGAAAAGAAAATTTAATTATTACCTGGAAAATAAACCAAGTAGAATAAATAGTTCTGAAGGTAAAATCCAACTTAATAAAGCAAAAGAATTACCTTTGCATTTGTAGTCAACAAATTCTCATGAACATGTTGAGAGAGCTGAGAATACGCTGGACCATTTGATTCAACATCTGTAAATTAAATCAACAAATGTTTTCTTAACAAGCAAATAATAAATATTATGATGACAATTACAACAAAAACAAGAGTCCTAGTTCTACACCACTTGAGGTAAGGCACTTGAACTGTGTCTGCCATTCACCTCTAGGGGCAAGCCTTCGGCTGAATTAAAGAACACTGCCTCTTTTCTTCCTCAAACATATTCTATTGTATATTCAACCAAATAATAAAAATACATATCCTTTTTACACCATCCACAAAATGACAAGAGTACCTCGTGAAGTTGCATGACCTGAGAAACCAAAATTACCCACAAAATAAGCTAAATTAGCAGTAAATTAAGCAAACAGAGAATTGAAAACCAACAAATAACTGAGTCAGAATATATTTTTTCCTTTATATGCAAAACAAAATTAAAAAAAAAAAAAACAAATTGTTAAAATTAGAATGTTGTCTCAATAAAGCATAGGATATTATTTAATAAATATACGGGAAAATATGCAAATCTTTGGTTCCATGAGGTAAAAACAAAACTTGGCAAAGGAAATTGTTGGTTCCATCAATAGTATAATAACAAAGGAGCAAATCTAGCAGCATTTGGGGGCATGAGAGTGAAAAACTTGTAGAGGATAGCTTGCAATGCAAAGAGGAGATAGATTACAATGCACAAAAAGCTAAATGTAGAGGATAGCAGAAATAGATTGTTGCAGAAGTTCAGCTTTGGCGACAACAAACCTTCGCTCCAATGTTTCCAAAGCGCATATCTTTTGATCGTCAAGAATTGTTTCGGTCGCCATGATACTGGGAATGGCTCTGCCTTCCCTTGTCGGACAGGATGTCGCAAGCGAATTTACAAAATGAAAACCCTAATTTGACTGTCAATCGAAAATAGAAGTTGTTCGACAACAGCCCTCCAGCCCTTTTCAGAGACTCAATAACCGGGAAGGCTTTCTAGCTTCTATCGGCAGCGAAGGGGAAGAGGTGGAGTAAGTTAACGAAGAATTTGATTTTGGCCAAGTTTGGGCTCCTCGATATTCGTGTATGGGTTGGTTCAGGTAAGAAAGAAAATTTCGCCGAAATTTACTGATCTGCCACCATGAGAAAAATATTTATATATGGTTTTATTTATCTTATTTTAAATTATTTATTTTTTATTAGAGCTAATTAATTATCCAATGGATTATTTTTAATGATAATTTTATCCCGAACTTTTTTTATTATATGTTTTGTAATAATATAATGTTGTGGTTAATGGATTGGAGTTAGGTCACGGTGTCCCATGAGGAGAATATGGAAGTAGAAAGAAAAGGGCCTGAAGCGGACCATGGACGAGACCACATATGGTCGGAATGCAAGCCAAGTAACAGCCCAAACATTTGGAGCTGTTTGTGAGGGGTTAAAAGCACCATAGGACAAAGTTGCAAAGCATCTCTGGAATTTTTGTTATTTTCCTTTTGCTTGTACGGGAGAGTGGGCATCTTGAAACAACCAACTATCTTTTCGCTTTCCATTAGAATTGTTCCTTTTCCAAAAAATTCATTTCAAGTTTAATCCAAATGATTTTTCCTTGAATCTTGAGAGATGTTGGCCATTTGTTTGTTGTAGTAGTTCTTTTCTCCTTATGTTCAACAATCTTTAACGTTCCATTGGTTCTTTCATTGCACTACAGCCATGACTGACAGTACTCGCTTGAAGACTATAGATGAGCAGCTTATGAAACTTGGTGATACGACATTCACTCTCACCAACTGACAAGTCCTTGTTGATAGTTGCAGTTCTTTGAATTTCATCCAGAGTCGCCTAGCCTCACATTTACATCTGCCTATGGATTTTGTTCCTCACTTCTCTGTTATTGTGGGTAAAGACCAAAAGTTGTATTCGGATCATTGTGTTCACCAAGCCTCTATTGTCATTCAAGGATTTGAGGTAACCACTATCTATTTGTCCTTCTTATTGAAGGCGCTGATGTTGTTTTGGGTGTTGCTTGGCTTTCTACCCTTTGGCAAAATCGTTCACGATTATCTGACTCTCATTATGTGATTGACTGCAAATGGTCATATGGTGGAACTTCATGGTGAAAGGACGCTATTGAAAGGTCCTATTCAGTTTCATTTCTTCAGGCGTATGTTCGACACTAATGTTGTTCTTCGTTGTTTTATTCTCACTATAGAAGGAGCGTCTTTCTCCCAACCAACGGGCTTGCCAAAAGACAAGCCCTTTTACTACGTTATGCTGAAGTATTTCAGGTCCCACAAAGATTGCCACCACCTCGACCACATGACAATTTTATCACATTGCAAACAGGGGCTTCAACTGTTTTGATTCGTCCTTATTGGTACCCGTATTTCCAGAAAACATAAATCAATGAATTGCATACGATACGCTGACGAAGGATTATTTGTCTAAGTTCTAGTTCTTCTTCTTCTTCTCCAAGGCTCTTATGAAAAGAAAGATGATACTCGTGTTTCAGATCGATTATAGAGCTCTCAACGCTGTAACTGTGCTATATCGTTACCCAATTCCTACTGTTGATGAGCTCTATGGTGCCTCTCATTTCTCTAAACTGAACATTCGCTCCGGTTATCACCAAGTTTGGGTTCGGCCTGAAGACACACACAAAACAACATTTAGAACACAAGATGGTCACTATGAATACCTAGTGATGTCATTCGGTTTAACTAATGCTCCTTTGACTTTTCAACATACAATGAATGACGTGTTTCAACCCTTCTATGACAATTTGTTTTGATATTTTATGAAATCTTAATTCGCTCATTCCTTTCAGATACCCCCACAGATTGTGCTAGCTTTTTCTGCTGCATCACCCACGCTTTATCCATCAAAAAAAAATTTTATGACATTCCGGTTTATAGCTCCGGGATTCGGGAAATGACTATTTCGCAACACTAATGCTCTTACAAATTCTTTGAACCCACAACTTCTATGCTAAATTGTCTAAGTGCGTGTTTGGGCAACCTCAAATTGATTATTTGTCTTCTTGTTCACAAAACAAAACAGGATACAAGTAATCTCTTGGCAAGTGCATGAAGGCAATCTTTTGCAGAACCCTAACTCTTCTTGTCAGGGAATAATGAGCTCAACGAAGACGGAATAAGTCACTCTTGGAGAAATGACGGGGAAGGATGACAGCTAAAAAGCCTATGCCTCTGGGTCCGAAAGGTGCCAGGCAAGCATAGATCGTTTTTAAAGTCTAGGCTAGTTAATTGGGCTGGAATAGTCAAAATCACAAGCAATTTTACAGTTTCTCCCAAGTATCCTAATATTAGAATGGGATTGTTGGTTATCATGCAAAGTCCCCTAGATCAACTTGGGTGTGAACCAGCTTCAACAAGTCAGGTGATTGCACCATGTGAACCACAAACTCTTAAAAATTTTAATTGTTTCGCAATTTATTAATATCATTTTGATTCCCCTGAAGAACAAAATGCAACTTACAAACAATAGTTTTCAGAAGACATGTAAATAACGGTTATAAATCTAAATATATCTACCAGGTATGCAAAAAGCTATTATTTGAAACCGATCATACTTGAGCAGGAGAAAAAGAAACGAAGAAACCGAACCTCCTACCTTAAAGATAATATAAGCCAACTTCGATTGGTGACTAAAAGGTGAAAAGCGATATGAAATTCACATTTTGAATCATAGGTTATTCATTTTCTAGATCCAAACAGAACTAGAATTTACATTCATTCAAGCCTAAGAAAGTAACATCGGTTCGTAGATGTGAACCGAAAGGAAACGTGATGCATAATAAGATTTTCTAATTTTCTTTTGTTTAGACACAGATTTTCTTGGACAACAAACAAGATCAAAACGAGAATAACAACTCAAAACCAATTAAGAACCGAAAATATTATATTCAGAAACCATAGAAATGCTTGAAAACCCATAAGACAACAAGATTTTAACATGAAACAATTGATGAAAACGAAACTCGATATAAACATGTTCGCGACACCCTTCAAAATGTAAGTAGATATCGAATAGTATTCGTACCCCATGGCGACTGAGAAAGGTTGTTAAGCTGCAGCTAGGGTTTGAGAGCTTGAACACAACGGAGGAGGAGGAGCCGCCTGGTAAAACCTTAATCCCGAAGGTCGACCATGCAAACGCATATCAAGATTCAAAATATTTCCAGAAACACAAGGTGATTTAAAAGTTAATTTTTTTTTTTAAGTACGGTAAAATTCCGATAGAAATAAAACTTTTTTGTTATATGATATATCCAGTCCAATCTCTAATTGATTTGATAAATCCTAACACAAATTATCTACCCAACAAAAATCCTAACAATTAATACAATTTGTATACAAAGCTATACAAATATTTACATAAATTCTTTTGGATGTTGGTCTCAAATTGTGATACATAAAAATCCTATGTTTTTTTTTTTCAAAATCCATTTTTTTTAGATTCATGAAATCAGATAAATGAGAAATGAATCAGTAAAAAATTGAAATGAGAAAGGGACTTTTCTTTTGAGTTATATGCATGAATTGAGGGTAGAACTATTTAGTCGGTAATCGTGATTTACTTAAATATCTAAATATTTGGTGAATATCACGATATTTTTACAAAAATATTTCCGGCTCGATTAAAAATTTTCATATTTTAATTATATAGATACAGAAATGATTCATATCTTAATTAAGGTAAATTAAAATCAAATGAATTAGTAATTATTAAATTAAATATGTTATATTTAATATATTATTTGGATATTATTATGTTAAAGATATATTATTTATTTGTTTCGTTATTATTATAAATATTATGTAGATAATGAGGAGATTCAAAATATTGTATATTATAATTTTAAATTTTTAAATGATAATATTTTATTTCTTTTCCTTTTCAAATTAATATTTGATTTTAAAATATTATAAGTTATAATATAAAAATAAAAATAAAATAAAATATTATAATCGATGGGAGGAATTATGAACAAATAAATAATAAGATAATATAAAAAAGCCAGACTATATATAATAAAAGCCAGTAATTGTTGGCTTGGTGGCTGGAGGGTGCCACTTCCATAAAATTTGGTATAATCGACTATCGATAGAAATATCTTATCGATCTCCACCAATAACCGAACATATAGGGATAGGATTTTATTTGGGCCAATATAAATTTCTGATAGGATTTATGTATTCCAAACTGCCAATCTAATGATCATTTTTTGGAGCTTTGAACGTATTTAGATTTTTTTTTTTTAATTATTGAAATAGTTTAAAATAAAAATAATACTCAAATTATGTGAACAGTAATACCATCGTTACTAACTACAACATTAACTTAAAAATTTTTCAAAACATTACTGACTGTGGCATCACAAATGTTTTGAATTTTTTTTAAGTTAATACCACAATATATTGTTTACGCACTAGTGTGGACATTATTTTCATTTTTAAACTATTTTAGTAATTTTTTTTTTTTGTTAAACTAAATATGTCCAAAACTCTTTCCCCGGATGTAAGTGGATCCATAACATACTCATATTCTTCTCAAATAATCGAATTAAATTTGGAAAACATTTGAAATGTAATTGTTATTTTATTTTATTTTACATCTATTCATTTTATATATCAAATTCTAGTACATGTTCTTAAGGTTAATTGTTATTTGATCATCTAAGATTAAAGCTTGGCTTAAATTATGCTTAAATAGTCAATCTAAGTTTATCACTTAATTAAGTAAAAAAAAAAGAGTTTATCACATAATTAGTGTAAAAAAATGTTTATCACTTAATTATTTATTAAAATATAAAAATTGTATTATAAAATTAACTTAAAACATATTTTAAATTGCCCTTAAGGTTTGATTCAAATGGTAAAAAAGTGAATGAGTTTACGATAGATAATAATATTATAACTGATGATGCTTTTTCAATCGAAACTCAATGGAGTCGCATTGTCGGGCCACCCGCTGCCTCTCCGGGATGCCGCCCTCCGCGTAAATAAGAAACAAAAAGGACGGCCTGATCTCGCCTGCCTCTCCGATGCCTAAGCCGCTTTCCTGGGTGGGAAGAGAAGATTAACCGCTTAGGGAATGAAGTTTTGTGCGTGATTTTCACCGGTGGCTCGTATTTATAATGGATGATCATGATAACTTCTAGTTAGATGATGATGATACTCGAACGATATCTTTCTTATCGGAGGATGATACAATATTTCCATCGCGAGGGATTTTCTTTCCTTATCGCTAACCGATTAGCAAGGGATAATTGAGGAGCAATGATTAGGAAATATCCTACTTTCCTAATTGGTGGAGATTGGGTGTTTTCCTTTGTCACTAATTCTTCGTCGATTATATTACCGCCTTTTGAAGGGGTGAGTTAGGCCCTCGTTCCGAGCCTGTGGTTGGAGGATATCATCAAGGGCCGAGCGTTGGTACTGGGCCTGCTTTTTAATCTCCTCTTAAGTCTGTCATTTGGGCTTGTGTTCTAGGCCTGCACGCCTATTATTTTAAACCCGATCACCGCCTCAAAATTCCTTGACTAGCGAAAGCGAGGCAAGGGTCGTGCACTGGGCTCGATCAAGTGTGACTCCCACGTGGCTACTCAGGGAGGGTTTTATTAGGCCTTTGTCGCCGTCCCACGTCTTGTGATAATGATGGCTTTTCGACTTTCGCGCTTATTTCGGCTGTGGCTTCTAGCTTCCTTAAAAACGCTCCCCTCTGCAAGTTTGAGCTTCTCTTTTCTTTAAACGTTCACCATCACTCGTGTGGATGCTTTGTGGTTCCCGATATCTCGCTTGGGGTGGTGTCTCTTATCCTGTTTCTGGGATTGGTACGTTTATTTTTCTTCCTTGTCTTTTTTGGGTTCGGGTTTCTATGAGTTTTAGGCTTGCTTTGATTGGGGGTTTTATAAAGCATTTCGATTTCCTTTTCCTTGTTTCCTCATTTCCTACATATCTCCATGGGTCCTAGTCGTTCTTCTGTTTTGCGTATAGGGAGTGATTCTACTGAGGCGTCTAGTTCAGGGCGGACGGGTGGTGAGTCCGACAGTCTGGCCGTGGTAGTCCACTGGGTTGCCCCAGGGGAACCTGCTTTCCCTTTGGATAAGGGCAAGGGCAAAATTAGTGAAATTCGATATCCTAGCCAGCCCAATATTTGAGGTCGCTATGGCTAAAATGCCAGCCGTGAGGCCCTAGCCGAGTTGAACCTTCATATGGTGAGATCTTTGTGTTTCGATATAGGCCCCCCGCTCGGGGGTCCAAAGTTGGTGCCCCGACGTATGACTTCCTACGCCGTCCAAGTGCCCAAGATGTGTGCTTTTGAGGTGGAGTTTGAGAATGGCGCCCGCTTCGTGATCCCTTTATAAAAGGGTTCTCAGTAGCATTTTAACGCTTGCCCTTCTCAGCTTTCTCCCAACTTCTAGTATTCGCAGTGGTCGCTTAGTCGTTTTTAGGGACAGAGGCCTGGGTGTTCCCAGCATAGCCCTGCTCTTAGACTTCTTCAGCGTAAAGGAGGCCGCTTAAGGCTTTCTTTATATCTCCAAGCGCTCCAACGCCAAGTTGACCTTCTGTCTTCCCACAAGTACTGGAAGGAACGTTATTTTGCTCTGTGGCCGCCACTGGAGTACAACTTTGACCGGAGGACACACTTGAGTGTTCCGCCACCACTGATCTATCCCGAGAACCTACGTGAGTTCTCCTTCGCTTTAGTTCGATCTAGTTTTCAAAGGTCATAGGATATTTTTGACATTGCTTTGGTCACAAGGGTCTTCAAAGCTCGGCCCGCTCACCCTCGGCACAGGAGGTGAAGCTGAAGTCGGGTCACGTGACCTCGCGTGCCTACTCCGAGCTCATTAGGTTGATATTCGTGGGACTGGGTCTGCGAGGGCCCGCTCGACTTCCTCAGCTGACTCTTCTCCATTTCCGTCATGAAACCTCTTTTACCCCCTGTCTCTAAGCCCTCTTCATCTTTGGTTTTGGAGCCTTCTACCGTGAAGCCTACTGGAGAAAGTATCAGTCCGACCGAGGTGTGTCAAGAAGAAAAGGAGCATGAAACGGAAACCCCAAAGCCCCTTTGAGGGCTGCCTCCCCGTCGGGGCAAGGCTTTAAAGGCGGGGCCCCTTCCGTGGGGCTGGAGCCCCTTGGAGGTTCTTCCATTTCAGTTTGAGTCCCATCGTCATGGCAAAGATGCCCTCTCTCGCAATGCCTGACGGCGGAGGAGGGATCACTTGCGTCAGAGGGAGCGAGACTCTCCGCTTCTCATGCGGAGCTCGCCGCTAGGGTTGTTTCCTCTATCCTTCGCGATTCCGACCTCAGGAAGGTGGACGCCCTGTCCGTCGAGGAGGCTCCGGACTCTTCTGCTTCAGGGGACTGCTTCTGTACGTCCAAGCGTCCTCGCCGATCATTTTCTTTATTGTTTCAATTTTGTTAATTGACTATTTCTTGTTCTTTGATAGGTGGCTACTTACGCGAAAGGCTTGGCAAAGAGGGCCAGCCTTACCGAGGGCTCTGCCAAGGCGGTGAAATCTTATAAGGCTAAGGTTGCTTCCCTGACCTCCGAGAGGGCCGGCCTTCGAGCCCAGATAAGGGACCTGACTGAGGAGCTTGTGAAGCACAGGTCTGACCTGAAGCATGCTTCGACGGCGAGGGCGCGAGCTGAGGATAAAGAAAAGAAGGCCCGGGGGGACGTGAAGGTTGTTGAAGACGAGCCGCTACCGCTGTAGGAGTCAGCAGCTATCGCGGTGATTCGCAAGGGCCAAAGTGACGACGCGACCGGGTTCATGAATCTTAGAGGCTCGGAAATCCTCCCCGCGGGAACGCTAATTTGGCGGAGCTCTAAGCTCATGGACTCCGAGAGGCGTGGAGCTCGGCTAGCCGGAGGGGCGAAGTGATAGCCGAGCTCAAAGATGAGGCCTGCACCCAATGGGCTTCCGGGTGGCTTGCCTTTCAACGCAGGGCTTCCCGAGCTTTCTCGGACCTAGAGTTCAACATCCAACTTTCTGATGAGGAGGTAGAAGAATCTGCTTCCGAGGCTGAGGCTGACGCGGGCGCCGAGGTGCTTTCAGGGGCCCCTGATTGTGTTCCCCTACCGGATGATTTTCAAGTTCCTCATAGGCCAGCTTCTTCCACCTAGCCTCGAGGCTCCGCTTGACCCTACTCCTCGTAGTCGTGCCTCGAATTCTCTAGTGCCTAGGCTTTTTATTTTAACCTAGCTATATCCAGGCGCCAAGCTTTTGATTTTTGTATTGCTTCTAACGTTGACTTTTCGTTGATATACAAAGATTCATTTATTAGTTTTATCGCTCTTTTTATTGTTTCACCGATTTGAGTTGTTTGGCTTCTGTTCTGTCTGAGCTGCCTAACCCCGCAACTTAGTTATCCCGCCTGGATTGCTCTCCCCGCCCCTTTAGGCCCGCTCAAATGGCTCGCAAACTAGGCTACCAGGTTCCTAGCCACGAGGCCTTTTCAAGAGTTAATGCTTGAAAACCAGCCGTCGGGCTGGCGGTTACATGGCTTTGCGGTTACTTGGTCTCCCTTGAGCAAGCTACCAGACCGAGCCGCGAGCTCCAGAGCTACATCACTCCGTGGCTATTTGGCCTCCTTGAGCAGTTATACTCGTATCCGAGCCATTGGCTCTTGAAAGCATGTGGCTACTTCGCCTCATTGAGCAGCTATGCTCAGACTGAGCCACCGGGTCTTGCTACTCGCCTTCCTTGGATCGCTATGCTCGTAATCCGAGCCACCGGGCTCTCGAGCTACATGGCCCGTGGCTACTTGGCCTCCTTGGAGCGCTATGCTCCGCACATGAGCTATTGGGCTCCTCGAAGCATGGCTCGCGGGCTACTCGCCTCCTCGGAGCGCTATGCTCGCAATATGAGCTACTAGGCTCTGAAGCATGGCCCGTACTACTGCCTCCGAAAGCGCTATGCTCGTAATCCGAGCCACCGGCTCTCGAGCTACATGGCCCGTGGCTACTGGCCTCCTTGGAGCGCTATGCTCGTAATCCGAGCTACTAAGCCCCGAGCTGGCCATGGCCCGCGCCGACTACTTGGCCTCCCTTGGGCGCTATACCTCTACAATCTAAGCCGCTGGCTCCCGAGCTACATGACCTGCGTACTACTGGGCCTCCCTGAGCAGCTGATAGCCCCATAATCCGAGATACCGGGCCCCGAGCTACATGGCTCCTCGCATACTTGGCCTCCTTGGGCGCTTATGCTCGCACCGAGCCATCGGGCTCCCGAAGCATCGGGCTCGTGGGCTACTGGCCTCGAAAGCGCTTATGCTCTTACAATACAGAGCTTGGTTTGGCTCGAGCTACATGGCTCGTAGCTACTTTGCCTTCCTTGGAGTAGTTATGCTCTGGCAATCCGAGTCAAGTGGCCCCGAGCCACATGGCTCTATGGCTACTTGGCCTTTCGTCTTCCTTCCCTTAGAAAAACGCGCGTGGTTTTAATGCGGATCTATGGAATTAGGATGGACTGCAAGGGCTCTAAGGTCCCGGGCTCTCATAAATAACGGCCTCTCTGGGTCATACTTCGCTTCCACACTTCTTCCTCTTTTTTATGGAGCTGGAGTTTGCGCATGATGAAGCGTCAAGGTTTGATCATCACTGCATGGGGTCTGTTCGGTGAACGCGGGCCGACGTTTGGTGTCGATGGTCTACCACTTGTAGGAGTTGTGTTTTTCCCTAGTTCCTCCCTTGTGAGAGTTTTGTTGTTCCCTAGCTATGCCCATTGATGGAACTGCATAGGGAACGTATTCGAGGGGCGGTGTGCTTAAAAGAAAACTTTCCTGCAGTCTCAACTTTCTCCGTTTTTTGTTTCTTTCCTCTTTCTTCTTTTATTTCTCTTTCTCCTTCTCTTTCTCTCTCCCTCTCTCATTCTCTTTCTCTTTCCCTTTCCCTTTCTTGTGGTTTTTGCCTTGACTGGGTGTTGGTTGATGTGAAGAATGGGGCTATTAATCGTACTTTGAGATGCAAAGAAAGATTTTGTAATTCCTCTGAGGTGATTGTAACCTCCCTGTAATGAAATTTCGTATTTGTGTTATGTGACTTTTTCAGAGCTTTGTCAATCGAGCTCCTTGCTCTCTCTTTTCTCTTCTTTTTCCCTGTGGGTTTATTTTCTTTCTGAGGAGTAGAGAACTGTTTGTGCCGCTTGTCTCTGGAATACTAGGAATGGCTTCTGCGGAATGTAATTTTTGTATTTAATCGTAGCTCCTTTGAAATAAAGAACAATCTGTGAATCGCGCTTCAGACTTAGATTCCTTCTGAGCCAGCCTCCCATGACAATATTATAACTTATTGTTTGACCTAATTCATAATATTAAGCATTTAAAAATGGACATATAGAGTGTTATTCAAATCATGACGGGGTGGATCTTTTATTACTGTGCCACGCCCGAGGTCTTATTAGTAGAACCGCTTTTTTTAGGTGTCTGTGGTTCCATGAGCGCGGTGGCTTTTCCTTCTTCCGTTTGGAGTTCATAGTTGCCAGGTCGGATTATGCGGGATATGATATAGGGCCCTTCCCAATTGGGTCCCAACTTCCCATGTGCGGGGTCTTTCCTTGTCAAGTGCTTTTTAGAACCAAAGGTTCGCTTGACCCTTTGTCGAGTATCTCACTCCGTCTTCGCGGATAGTCTTCTCAGACGCTTCAGACTCCGCTCTACGCTTTTCTTCTGTGAGATCTGTGTTTAGGCGGTTGACCCTCTTTCAGGTTCGCTGTTTGCGAGTTCAATCTCGAGATTTTAACTCGACCTTGGATCGTATCTATCAAGCCTGCCAAAGGCCGTAGCGAATCTGGTTTCTCGAGTTGCCGACTTCAGGCGTAGTTCCAGATGCCCATAATACCTTGGGGAGGTACTCTACCCATTTTCCTTTTAGATCTTCCAATTTGGTTTTCAGCGCTACCTTTAGAGTCCTTATAGTGACCTTTGCTTGCCCATTGGACTGTGGATGAGTTGGGGACGAGTAGTAGTTCTTGATTCCAGCTCTGGGCCGCAAACCCGAACTTCTAGGATTGTCGAACTGCTTCCCCGCTATCGTACACGAGGGACCCCGGATCCCGAACCCGCATATTATAGAACACCGCACGGGCTGTGTACCTTCCGTTATGTGATTGTTAAGGGTTTGGCTCGAATCTATTTGGTAAAATAGTCCATGGCCACAATGATGAATTTGCATTGGCCCTTCCAATGGGTGTGGGTCCCGCATGTCTAGCCTCCATTGGCCGAAAAAAGGCTGGGGGTCATGATCGACGTCACGATGGGAGATGAGATCTTGGTATGCTCTTCTCAAAAGCTTGCATTTTCTAACCGGGCTTTGTCGTGGTCTTTGATATCAGGCCGCAGTACCCCTCGCCCCAAGGTTTTTCTTGCTAAGGTCCCGTCTGACGTGCTACTCACAAATGCCTCAGGTACCTCCCTGAGTATATAGTTAGCGTCTTCCTTCCCTACGCACTTAAGAATGGGCATAGAGAAGCCTTGTTTATAAAGGGTCCCCCCATGAACGGTGAATCTTACCGACCTCGCTCTGAGTTTGGATGCCTCCTTTGGGTCGCTTGGCAATGTACCCACCAAGTAAACCCGCACAATCCATCTAGCTCCTGCTTGTATACTGCCAGGAGACTTCTCCTGTCGATGCTTATACTGAGGGTTCTCGGGAGGTGTTCAACAGTATTAGTTTGCCCAGTTCTTGTGAGGTCGCTGGCTACGGCTGGGCGCATCACTCAGAATTCTCTCGCTCTTGGTACATGTTTGACCGAACTCTTATGAACTTTTAAGCAACTCTTGCACCTTGAGATATAAGATCATCTTCTCACCTCCGGTCTCGTAGGAGTCTTCTATCCGCTTTACCACTAATTGGGAGTCGCCGCCACCTCCAATTGACCGCTTTCCACGAAGTGGGCGAGGTTAAGTCCAGCCATGATGGTACCTCATATTCACCCTCATTATCGGGAGGCTTGGAAGCCGAACTGGAGGGCTAAAGATTCCAGACGTATCCGCCTAGAGAGGTCGATCGACCGCATGCCTTTGGGCATTGGCGGTCCCGCCGAAGGATAATCCAGATGGGGAGGTCGCGCTAGCCGGGTAGCCCGAGACTCGTCAGAATTTATGATGAAATCTCGCCAAGATCTCGCCCCTTTACCACCGGTCCCGGTTTGTACCGATGTCGAATTTACTCAGCTTTATAGCCCACTTTATTAGCCTTCCGCAGGTTTCCCGTCGGCGCAAAAGATTTGGTTTAATCGGATATTTAGCTGGGACTTCACTTATGAGCTTAGCAAGGTCGGAGTTTTCTCGATGTGGGCTACTAACGCTAGGATCAACTTCTCCATCTTCGGTATCTCTCCTTTGCTCTCGTGGCCTCTACGCAATAGTAAACTGGCTGTTACACCCTGTCCCGCTCTCTTACTAGGGCGGCACTAGTTGAGAAGTCTGAAACGGCCAGGTAGAGAATGAGGAGTTCTTCCCACGGCCATTAGAATCCGGGAGAGCCTGTGTAGGTTTTGAGCCGTGAATGCCTCCCGGCCGTGCATCCCACTCGGGAAGGCCTTTTTCAGAACCTGAAAGAAAGGTTGACATTTGTCACTGGCCTTAGACACGAAGCGGCTCAACGCAGCTATTCTCCCTGTTAGGCGTTGAATGTCTTTAATGTTTGAAGGAGGCAGCATGTCAAGTACGACCTTTATCTTATTTAGGTTTGCCTCTATTCATCGGCTGTTGACTATAAAACCCAAGAATTTCCCAGCGGAGACTCCGAAGGCGCATTTGGCTGGATTTAACTTCATATTGTAGCTTTTCAGGACCTGGAACGCCTCGGTTAAGTGGGCTATGTGGAGCTCGACCTTTACGAATTTTACCAACATGTCATCTATATATACCTCCACAGATGCTCCAATTGCTTTTGGAACATCTTGTTCACCAACCTTTGGTAGGTGGCCTCGCGTCTTCGTACCGGGGCGGCATCACTGACAACAGAGGTTCCTTGCCCAAAGGACGACCGAGGTCTTCTTGGTCGCTGGGGTCCATACTGATCTGATTGTAGTAAGAGAAGGTGTCCATGAAGCTGAGGAGTTCATAATCGGTCGTGGCGTCCACTATGGGGTCGATCCGAGGTAGAGGAAAGCTATCTTCGTGCGCACTCGTTGATGTCCTGCGGAAATCGATGCAAAGTCGCCAATTTGCCGCTTGCTTTTTGACGAGCAACATCAAGCAACCACTCAGGATATTCTACCTCTCTAATTGCATTTGCTTAGAGGAGCTTGCCGACCTCTTCATTAATCGCCTTTTGTCTTTCTGGGGCAAAACTCCTCTTTTGCTTGACCGACCTAAAGGACGGACTAACGTTCAGTTTGTGGGTGATCACTGCCAGGTCGATTCCACCCATGTCTTCATGTTTCCAAGCAAATACCTCCATGTTCTGCTTTAGAAAACGGATGAGAGGGCTCTTGATGTCTTCAACTAGCTCGATCCTAATGTGAGATTCAGGTGTTTTGGCCGGGTCACCAAGTCAAGACAGCTCTAACTCTTCTGAGGGCGATGGTCGGGTGCTCACCTCGTCTCGCATGTCGAGCTCGTCCATATTGATGTTGTCGACCGTTTTTTGCTTCATTGAGGCTGAGTAACACTCCCTGGCTATGCGCTGGTTTCTCCGACCATTCTACCCATTTGCGCTTGAACGGATAACCATGTGATAGGCGGAGGGGATGACCCTTATGGTATTGAGGAAGGGTCTACCTAATAACATGTTGTAGGTCGATGGGGCGTCTACTATGAGAAATCTTACTGTTGTTGTAGCTTGGCATGGGGTCTCCCAGTGAGTACTAGTCAGACACCTCAAGGGCAACACTTTTCTCCGTGATAATCCATCGAGTGCCGTTGATCTGCTCTAGCCTTCCAATGCCCATTTTGTCAAAGGCTGATGAGAAGATGATATCTACTTGAAGCCTGCTATCGACTTAGACCCCCGTGGATCGCTTATTGGCTACTACATCTTTATCAGCGCTTTGATCAAGCCATGGGGATGTTGGCAAACTATGCTCCGAGTCCGAAAAGGTTATGGTAGATCTGCGCCAGAGGAAGTTTGATACGGTTTGGATACCGCTTGTACCCTCTAATGTTTCCCCGCATCCGATGCTGCGCAGTGGGCCTTTTGGTCGAGCCGGACTCTCCGCTCTCCTACGAACCCCTCCCGAGATTACGGGATTTCTCCCAAGGGCGGCCAGTGCCGAAATGGGTCGGTCAAGAGTGGTGGTAATGACTTGTTCTTGCCCTTCTAAGGCCACGTAACGGCGAAGATGTCCGCTACCGGACCGCATTCAATCTCTTCTCAATTGGATGTAGTCATCTACCGATGCCCATGATCCCATCGAACTCCGCGCATTTGGTATCGCTTTCGCATGGTTCGACTCATTTGAGATGGCCATCTCGTAAATTTTCATGTTGCACCTCGCGGCAAGACTTATGACACCGAGGTCATGTAAAGTGGTGATCGCCGAGAGGTGAACATCACGCTATACCAGCCGAGGTGGGTCCTAAGCTGCCGACGCTCCTCGCTTTCCGGGACTCGCCTCCTCGTTTTCCCCGCTCCTTGGGGATCCGTCCCTCGTCACTACCTCTTGGGGCTTCGCTCTCGTTTCTTGTCGCCCCTGCTCTTTTCCTTTTGAGTAGAAAAGCTCTTTTACTTGGATAAGAGGGCTTCTTCACCCGTTGATATACTTCTCTGTTTTGGCGAGGACCTCGGCCATGCTCTCCTGAGGGTTCTTTGAGATAGAGAACATTAGGTCTTTCGACTACACCCCACTCGATGAAATCCCAGAATGGCGAATATTTCGTCAGAATATCCACTTTAACGACTCGCATTGAATCTCCGACATATGACCAAAGCCTCCCGCAAGCTCGCTTATGGTTAGAAGGTGATAACTTGGCTTCCTGTACGTCCTTGCTCCGATAAAGTGGGAGACGAATGCGATGGAAAGCTTTGTGAAAGATGAGATGGAAGATGGCAGGAGTCTATTAAACCAGGCCAACGCTGGGCCCTTTAGCGTGATAGTGAAGGCTCTACACCGTATGGGGTCCTGATATCCGTGCAACTCCATCTGGTTCTTATATGTGTTGAGGTGATCGATGGGGTCTGCTTCACTTATGACTCAATTTTTCCTGAAGAGGGAAGTGCAAGATCCCTACCGTGAATGGGGATTAAGTTTGTTGTACCAAAGGCCCATAGAGAGACTCGGAGCTCTACTTTACCACTTCCTTCATGTGGCCGAGCTCTTGTCGATGTCCCCCGAACCTCTCGCTCCTAGGACCTGGCCTCCCCGTTTTCGATATGGACTCGGTCCATCACTTTGTCGTCCACACCATGCCTCTTCTATTGGGCATTCTCTTCGGGGGTTTGTAAGAACTGGCGCTCCTCAGCTCGCTAGCTTCTCCTTCTCCATCTACTTCTCGAGGAGAGCCTGTGTCGCCGCCTTCGGGTAATGGGGTTTGGGCCTTCTGCCCCGTCGCCTCCCAAGGCTAGACACCGTGAGTTACCCAACTCTCTCAAAAGAGGACTTTGGTTGGTGAGGCGAGCCCTCCATCTCGGGCCGGTATCAAGGCGTAGTTTTAGTGTGCCTCGGGAAGCCTGGCCATCTATGTCTCCTTGCTGGTCTTGCATCCTTGGAGGATTGGCATGACTCCTGTTTGTGTTCCGAGTTGATACCATTAGTGTGACGCCCCAACTCGGCATAGGATGTCAAGTGAGGGTCACTCTTTTTTTTTTTTTTTTTTTCTTTAAAACTTATAACCTTTACACTTACATATTCATATAATGTTAAACAATTATACTTGTATTACATTCAGAGCAATGATTACAACATATATAAGCTCCATATATGGAAATGTCTAACATTTACAATATTTACATTGGTTACAAAAATGTAATCTAAAGGTCTTCCAAGGCACCTAGCTGACAGCGGCCTTGACCACGATGGATTGCCCGCTCTCTCGATTTTTCTCGTACCTACACTGATTGAACACCCGTGCTGCTTTACGCTTAGTGGGAATATGACTTCTATTAAGAGTCACTACACTTCTCTATAGCAAATGCATATAACACATATATACATACAGATCTTATCATTTCTCATATATACTTATCATAACCGCCATTTCATCATCATCCATATATTTTTCATGTCATCTTCAGACTTTTACTTCTTGTTCTTCAGAATCGATACTATCATCGCATAGCAAAGCAGTTATGCTTCTCATCATGTCATGTATTCTCTACACTTCCTTTGCATATACCGGCTATTTTCTTTACAAGCCTATGTCTCGCATAAACCTTAGAAGTGGATACAGAAACCATGAGGGCCTGTAGGGCGCTTTATATTCACCGGGGAGGAAACAAAGGGTCCATGAGGGCCCGGAGGCGCTATATTCATCGTATGAAACAAAGGGTCCATGAGGGCCCGAGGCGTTGTAATATATTATACCCGGAAGGTATCATCACTCGCACGATAAAGGACCTATTCCATGAGGGCCCGAAGGCGCTGTGGTGACCCTTCGTGGCCACCGTGATCCAACGGATCTATGTCATCACCCAAACGGGGCCCCACATCGTAACTTTGTATGTCGCAGACTTATTTTTCCTCTTTAATAGGCATGCCCATCTATCCCTACCGTGCTCTGCAGCACAATCACCGGTATTTTATGCTCGCATATATCTCATATTCCCCGAATAATTATTGTCATTCGGTAATCATATGTGATATATATATATACAATCATTTATTCATAACTTTGCATTTTTCATGTCTCATTGTATGCATAAATAACTATGCTTACCCTGTATGCTTATGAGTAATTTATGAATTCATAATATAAATAACTATAGTTACCTACAGAGCTTACTGTTTTTCATGTTTTCCGGGACTAATATGAGTTCCAATCTATCATAAGCATCTATTGATGAATTCTTTGACTCCAATGGGCTTTCCATGAGTCCAAGAACACTCCACCGGAGTTCGTGACGATAGCTATGACCTTCCGGGGGGGCTGGAGGTCACGCGCGAGCCACCTTGACGAGCCGACTAACCGACGAGCCGCACTGAAGTGACACCTCGGTCGGACATCTAATCTCTTCCTCAGGCATGTGGATGGATTCTGACTCAATGGGCTTCCATAGAGTCCAAGAACACCCAAATCGGAGTTCAAACGGGCGAGATATGACCTTCCGAAGTTGAGGTCATGCTATCGGCCTTGACGAGTCAATTCGACCGACGAGTCGCCTGAATCGACGAGCCTTGGCCCGACACCTCTGGCCCGACATCTAATATCTTCCTCGTGCATATGGATGGATTCTTGACTCAATGGGCTTTCCATAGAGTCCAAGAACACCTAAATCGGAGTTCAAATGACGAGTCAGACCAAGTGACGAAAGTAATCGCTTTGACGAGCATTGCTTCTGACGCAATCAACGCTGGATCTACCACCGCCGACACCCACCGGGCCGACCCACCACCGCCGACCACCACCGCTTGATTCCACCACCGCTGGATCTACCATTGTTGACGACCACCGTTGACGCACCACAGCTTGGACGACCACCGCTTGACGCATCATTGCTGGACGACCACCGTTGGACACCACCGCTGACCTACCACCGCTGGACGACCACCGTTGGACACCCACCTACCGGGATCCACCACCGCTGACTCCACCACCGTTGGACGACCAACGCTTGACAAACCATCGCTGACGACCACCGCTGATTAATTAATCGTTGGATCGACTACATTGGATCCACCACTGCTTGACGATCATTGCTGACTCCACCACCGTTGACGACCACCGTTGATCTACCAATTGGATCGCACCATCGTTGGACACCTACTTGACGACCATCGCGATCACCACTACTCCATTTGATCGCTTAGAGTAAAAAGACCATAACTCGTCTATAGGAGTCCGGAATTGAGAAATTCGTAAAAGCCTAACATCAAGTTCATTGATGTGGATACAATTTCACAGAAGGACTTACTGCCACCTCTTATTTGACTAAAAACCTGTTCTAAGGTACGGCTAGTTGACCCGAATCGATGAACCCACCCGAATTCGCATCTAAATGGATCGACTCGGTAAAGGGCCATAACTTGGTCTACAGAGGTCCAAATCGAGAAATTAGAAAGCCCAACATCAAGTTCACGATGTGGCTGTTCCCATTAGAAGGACTCACTTCTGAATTCCCGTATTTCGACCTAAAACCCATTCTAAGATCCGCTACTCGTGATATGATCGACTATAGGGAATTTTCTCGGGTTCAACTTGTAACTGTGATCCTCCCTCTTCTCAAACACATATTTAGGAGCCTTAAAGCTCTTCTTCTTAACTCAACCCTACAAGAAATGAGTTTAGGAGTTCCCAAACCCAAACCATACACAAGATAGAGGGTTCTTAACCATGTATCTAAACTTTATAGTCCAAAACTAGACTTCCATACTCCCATAGTCAAATTCCATACCAATACTCAAATCTAGTAATTCCATACCACCCACATTGTGTATCCGTACTTCAAATTTAGTAGTTCCATACCCAGAATCTTCTTCTTCTTTCTTCTTCTTTCTTCTCTTCTTTTGTTCGTATTTACTCTCTCTTTTTCTCCAAGACAAAAATAAGATATTTATTTTGGTCTTATCCCTTTATTTCTTCTTTCTTAATCAAAGGAGGAAACTTCCTCCCTTTCCTTTAAGCCACTTGTCTCTTCCACAATTTTCATCCTTATTTCATTCTAATATCTTTCTTTATTACTCTGTCCTTCAACTCTTCTACTATTTGCAATTCAATTTATACATTTTACAATAGCCTCAAATCTTCTTTATTATTTGTAATTTAACTTATGCATATTCCTACTTTTGTTTTTATCTTTATTTTATTCAATAAATATACTTACGTTTATTATACCCAAACATGTTATAAACCGTTAGGTATAATTTGGGGTGTTAAGTAATTAATCATCGAGATCACTTTATTTGTAAAGGAAACCGCTGCTCCTACTGCATTTGCCAAGCAACCGATGATGCTTTTTCAACTGAACTCGGGGCTGGAGCTTGGCAAAGATTGCTCGTCACCACATCTCTCGGGATGTCGGCTCCTTGGTAAATAAGAAACAAATGATCGGCGGGGTCTCGCCTGCTGTCTTCGATGCCTGGGGCCGGCCTTCCTGGGAAGAGAAGATCAACCGCTTAGGAATGAAGTTCGCGCGTACCTTTCGGTATGGGGTATTCGTATTTATAATGGATGATCATGATAACTTTCCTAGTTAGATGATGATGCTTACCGAACGATATCTTTCATTGTTAGAGGATTATACGTATATTTCTTCCATCATGCAGGGATTTTCTTCCTTATCGCTAACCGACAGCGGATAATTGAGGTGCAATGATTAGGAAACATCCTACTTTCCTAATCGGGTGGAGATCGAAAGGTTTCCTTAATACTCGAATTCTTCTGGCCGGGACATATTACCGCCTTAGCAGGAATCGGGCCCTCGCTCCTAGCCTATGGTTGAGAATACTTCATCAAGGGCCGAGCATCGTACCGGGCCTCGCTTTAATCAGCCTTAAGCCCGCTATTCGCTTGTGTTCTGGCCTCGCGCGCCATTATTTTAAACCCGATCAATAACGATGTAATGCAAAGTATATATATATATATATATATATATATTAGATTACTATATTTATCCTTATATATTATAATTAATGTTAAGAAGATTGAGCAATAGATCATAAAATAATAAAACAAAAGTGAAAATAATTTAAATTAATAAGAGTAAAAATATAAAATAAAAATTTTAACTTAATAAAAAATCAATTAATTTTACTTATTACATAGAGTTTCATTTTTTACCTTGAGTCATATCATTAAATTATTTCATCAAATATATTTATTTTAATATGTTTTTGATTAACTAATTTAATAATTTAATGTGACTTTATTTATTTATTTTTTTATGCAAAGGAGGGGGGACCTCAAGCACAAAGTGCTTACATGTTTCAAGAAGTTTTCCTAGGCCATCTAAGCCCAAACCTATCTTTCTGCAAAACATCCATCACATTCTCCGACGGGGTTCTCCATCTAGTCACTATCCCACTTCGGCCACACACACCATTATTTGCAAGACAATCTACTGCTTCTTTTGCCTCCCGAGGGATAAGTTGGAGATCTACTTTCTAGTTCCATTTCATCATCTTTTTACATTCCTTTACCATATTGGTATGAAGGGTTCTCACTGTTTCTCTGTTGTTGACTCATTCGTAAACTTGCTAAGAATCCATTTCAGCCACCAATTGTTTGATACCCATAATCCAAGCAGTCCGTAGACCAACTAACAAAGCCCATAACTCTGCCTCCTCTGCCATGTAAGCTCCTTGATGAAAGGAAAAGCCTCCTAGCCAATCACCTTTTCTATTTCTCAAGAGTCTTCCTCCTCCTGCGAGGTTATTCCCTTTGAAACTGCCAACCGTGTTTAGCTTGAACCATCCTCGAGGCAGAGGAGTTCAGTCTACCCACGAAGTACTGTCCATGCTAGTCCTTGCTTTAATAATGTTCTGGTTGGAAAAAGCTGAATTGGTTTCCCTGATGTAACTTCTAACTATTTCTAACTTACTGTTGGTATCTAATTCTTTCTTGTTAAAAACTAGATCATTTCTCCAACACCAAATCCACAAAACATATATTGAAATTTTTTCCTTCGAGTTCCCTTCTCCATCAATTTTGTTCCTCTCTCAAGGTTCCACTTAAGCCAATTTGGGAAACTTAATTTTTGTGTTTTGGTCAACAACCTCTTTTTTAAAGTGTCCCCACAGTTCCTTAGTTTTTGTGCAAAACCTAAATAGGTGGCTTAAATCTTCAGTCTCCATTGGGAAAAAGTGACAAAAGGGGTTATTGGTGAGTCCCCTTCGGTGCTTTTCAAGGTTTGTCAAAATTCTCCCATGTTGCACCAACCAATAGAAAGTTTTGATGCATTGGGGAACCTTAAGTTTCCAAATTATAGACCACCTACCCATATGGTTGTTCAGCATATCTTCTATTGCCACAACATAAGCCAACTTGATCGAGAAATGACCATTTGAAGTGGGTCCCTAACATATATCATCTTTCGCATCATCATCTTCTCGGATCATGATCTATTGTAATTTGCTCTGCACTTTCATGGGGAAGAGAATCCTCAACTCTTCCCAATTCCAACCTTTATCTTTGGTCCAATAATCCTTCACGCTGTAGTAAGAGACATCTAGTGGGATGTCATGTAGGGCTACTTGCAGTAGTGGGATCTCTTCCAACCATGTATCCCTCCAAAACAAGGTATCTCTGCCATTTTGAATTCTGACTCTTAAGCCTTTTTGAAGGATGTTAGTTGCCTCAATTATGCCCTGCCATGCATTGGAAGAATTTTGTCTTTTAACTAGTTTTGACATATTGAGTTCCCCTCCGACATACTTACCAGTGACAACTTTAACCCACAACTTATCTTTCTCAAATAAAAGTCTTCAGCCTAACTTGGCCATGAAAGCCAAATTTAGCTCATGGGCTCCTTTGATTCCCAAACCCCCTCTCTCCTTGCTGCATGTGACCATCTTCCAATTCAGCAGATGAATTTTCCTTGAATTTGCATAGCCTCTCCTTATGAATTTCCTTATTACCTTGTTGATTCGTGCCACATTAGGGTATGCCAGAATCAACAATATTTATAACCTAAATTCCTATTGTCAGAATAAAGCTACTCAGATAAGGCTTTAGGGTCGAACTTAGCGATGAGTTTTCTTCGCACAAATGATTTATAATTGATGTAAAATGGTGATTTCAATTTGGACTTGGGGTTTTTGTAAAAACAGTGTGGTTGGTGGTTTGAAAACTACAAGCAAATGAAATGAATGTAAAAAATAACCTCAAGTTCCTGCCACCGGGCTTGAGGTTCTGTGGCAACCGGGAAGTCCTGATCCTTTCCTCGCATCGGGGGAGGATGACCTATAGTCATTTCTAACTAGATCTTCATTTAGCTATGAAAACCGAACCTCAAAAGTTTTTCTTCGCATACAACATTTATTGATCATTCATGTCTCAAAGCAAAGAAAAAACCAATTATTCGACCTAACTCCGCAGTGGGCACAAATGGCAACTAAGTGAGCCCCGCCTGATCTAGCAAAGAAGTATCCACGAGCCTCTTGCAAAGCTTTCTGCTTTTCAAGTACCGCCAATCAAAAAGATCAAAGAATTTGCTTGAGGCAAGATACAGGACATAAATGACAATAATCGTAAGCGTTGAAAACAGTAGAAGAAATCACTTTTTACTTCAAAACTCCGTCTACTGGGCCTTCCTCTTCAAGGATGCGGGGATTTAGCCAAGCATCCCTTGAGTTGTCATCCTCAAGGAGTGTTTGGTAGGTGAGAAAATGAAGGAAAGGGGGAGAAAATGAGAAAAGAAGAAAAGCGGGAAAGCTGAAAGCTTTCGCGCCAATATTATTACATACAGTGATCGATCCCTCAGGCGCAGCTTTACTTGCTGTTTAAACACGCTTCAGAGTCAAGGAAATTACAAAAATGTCTGAGCTACCAAAAATACATAAGGGGTAGTTTAGGAAAAAGTCGCTGTGCGGTCAAATAGAGGTCACCAACAGGTTAGAGGTTGCACTTCGCAACCTCGCGAATCAGAGTTGCAAATTTCGCAACCTCGGCGAAATTCAGAGGCTGCAAAATTCGCAATCAAAAATTTCGCAGCTGATCCTATTTTCTTTAGTTTGTGGCTTCAATTTCCTTCCGACTTCTGACGTGAGCATCAAGTTCGGCTTGGATTCTTCGTACGTGGATTGACGCAATAATTTTGGCCTGATTATCTTGCAAAAACTACAAAAATAGCCACAATATGCGATCAGAGTAGCAACAATTTAATGTGCCAATCAAGCACTACGCCGATTAGTACACAAAAAGTGCTCAAAACTTGTACAATGATGGCTCACACAAAATAGCACTTCGAGCACTAATCACCCCCTAACCTACACATTGCTACTCCCTTAGCAATGAAAGAAACAGAGAGCAATTAAAACAAAATCAAAATTATGTTTACAAAAATGGTATTTCAAAAAGGTTGTGAATGAGTAATGCCTAGCCCTCAATATGAATCACCAAGATTCTGCACAATAACCATCTTGGGAGAATAAATGCCATACAGAACTAAGTTTCAAAAGAGTATCCAACTCAAGGGAATTGACCTAAAGCTTCCACCAAAATCTAAGTGTTTATATGATCGGCTAACAATAAACCCGCCAAACTACAATCTCCCCTCAACCGCTACCGCCAAGCACCTAACATCGACCAACCTAAATAAATCTGGCTCCGCTCTTATTCCACACTTCTTTTTGTGTTGGAGGTGCAATGCTGAGGAATCGACCTCACCAAAGTCCATGTAATGGTGGTCCACCGATGACTCCCAACCAATTAAGGCTTAGGGCATCAAGTCATAAGGATCTTTCGACCACTAACCTTCGTGCTCTTAATTCCTCGACTTAATGATTTCCAAAACTCCAAAGACCTACAACTCGCTAAACCTCCACCCATCCACCCATGTAGCTTACACTAAGTCGTAAGGCCCCAACCGGTTTATTAGTGGCACCATGCTTTAAAGACTTTCATTATATACCCCTCGACCGTGCTCTGCTCTGGCTATTAAGCATCGTGGCTTTTCTATTCTTTCTTTCTTTTCTTTCTTTGGAAGACTTCTTACTGGCCTTCTTCAGGGGTCCTCAACCTAATAGCTGTGTGGTCACGAAACTAGTGGTAGATTTCAAGTAAGGGCCAGCGCTTAGCTTATTGAAGAAAACTGATGTGCATTGTGTGTGGTTAGCTAAAAGTGGAAGAAGAAGGCCGAAAACCATGAGACTTCAACTGATCATCGACTTAATCATGCATGGAACTAATCTAACATTAATAGCATCGAGTGCGGTTTCACTTTTCAACTTCAGAGGAAAGGCAAAACCACAAAAAGAAAATGGTGCAAAATGGGCACAATTTTTAAGTTGAGAAAATAAGTTGTATGGTATGTATAAGAATATAATCACTATGTTTTCAACTTTACAAAAACAAAACACCACTTCTCAAAACTAAACAAACAAAGAAGCCACTAAACATACAAAATGGGCTTTCGCTTAAAAGGACAAGGGAAATAGTGTAGTGAGAAGTCGGTTTCCTTCGCTAACTCTCCCCTAACCAAACATACAATGTCCGCACGGGCCAGATTGGAAAGTTAGAGAATGAAGTGCTACCTCCTCAATGTTGGAAGGTCATCCCCTCATCCCAAGCAAGCCGAGGTGTTACGATCACGCTACTAGCAAGTCAAGAGAGGGGTCAGCAGGGCCGGCTCGCCGAGGGAGCCGAAGAGGCCCGGATGTGCACCGATGGGCAAATCGAGGTAGGCCCAGTGACTTAATCTAGCATGAGGATGGCCTGATTCTGAGCCATGGCAGCCTCAATGTGAGTCATCCTCTTAGCTAGAGCTGCATGGGCAGTCGCAAATGATGCAGACATGGCGAGTAGGAATGTATGGATCCGCATCCACATAGCCAAACTCCGAGTAGATATAGTGATATGCTGCAGAGGTGGCGCTGAGGTGCTTGGGACAACAACATCTGCAGGGGCTGTGGTATTGGGGGCCTGATGAGTCTAAAAACTCATTTGATTTTTAATCCATTTTTCTGAGTTTATTACAAGATAATTGTTGATTCATATACAGAAACCTGGGTAATTTGTTCAAATTTAATTTTGCAGAAACATACAATGAAAATAAAATCCCAAGAAAAACCGGAAGAATTTAGCCTCGAGAACATAAAGGAGGTCGAATTCAGAAAAAGAAAGTCGCGACAAGGAGCTCTTGTTCGCTTATTTCTGCAGGTCACAACATCACTAAGACTAGCTAATGAGGCTGGGCGATCAAGAAAACGCGGGTCGGTGACGAAGAAACTATTCAGCGGTTTAGATCGCAACGCTAATCTGAGGTCGTGACGTTGATCCGTTAATGAAGCCATAGATGAGGTCTCTGCAAGAAAATTTGAAGTTGCAACTAGTTCTTAAATGAAAGACTCAAATTTAGGTCGCGACATCATCTCGAGGTCGATACTGGAACCTAATCGGGAGTCATTAACAAAGAGACTTAGTTGCAACTACAAGAGATGGAGATCAGTTCTAAGTCGCAACTTAATATCGAGGTCGCGACAGAAAACCTAAAACCGAGCCAAGCCGGTCCGTTGTGAAATCGGTTGCAAACCATTTTGTTGTTCAAGGATTCCCAAGGGAGGTCACGACCAATCAGGTCGCGAATCAACACACACCGAGCACTAACATCCAGCCCAATTATGTTTAAAGAAACTGAGACAACCCGCAACTAAAGGAGCAAATACGAGGGCGACGGCCATATCGAGGTCAATGCACCGCTTAAAGGCAAGGGCTATCAGGTGCCAGCTGCACTCAATTATCGAGGTCTAACATATATTCCGCTATATCAAAGAAAAGACTAAAAAGGAGGTCGCGAACCTCAAAAAGAAAGTCACCCCGAGGCAAGGCGTGAGGAAACAGAATGTGGTTGCAACTTAAAACTCAAGTCGACATGCAATGCAAAGAAGGAAAGGAAGTCCCGACCGTAACTAAAGTGGTGACAATCTGCGCCGAGGTTGCAACCTAAAATCAAGTCGGACTCGTAATCGCAAATGTATGGAACGACAACGGTGCTTCGCGACGTGAGACTAAGGTCGCAAGATCAATTTCTGAGAATAATCGAGTTGAATGAGGTCGCAACCACAATTGAGGTCGCGACCACTAATCAACGAAGCTGCAAGAAATCTGGTTTAAATCGAAGAAACTCGTCAAGAACCGAACTGAACAAATAGTGGGAATCTGTGTCGCGACATCAACCCGAGGTCACTTAATTTAATGTTGATTTGGGCTTTTCTTTGAGAATTCCACCCGAGTTTTTGGGGATTAGCCCAATTCCTTTTGGCCGTTATAAATAGACAAGATAGAATAGTAAAAAGCTTCCGTCTTTACTACCCAAAAGGAATCAAGAGGACCTGTATAGTTTAGAGTATAATTTTATTTTTCTTTATTTTGCTTTTATTTTCTTCTTCTTAAATTCTTTCTGGATCTCGATTCTCGCGAATCGAAACGATTGAGCCGATTTTTATTTATGCTATTTTCTTCTAAATACCGCTTGAAAATTTATGAAATCTGCATAAACTGAATTCATTTTCTCGCTCATCATGATTATAGTGATAAGACGTGATCTGCGCTCCATTTCTTTAATTGTAATGCAAAAGAATTGGAACACATCGTTGGATTCAGATACATGGTTACGTATTTTCTCGCAAAAACTGAGAAAATTATTCGTCAGATTTACTTACTCGGTGTCATTTTTTAATCAATAAGTTCCCAATGGTAGTACCGAATACCGCCTGAGAGGGAGTGTAGATTCGCTTTTGATTTCCGTGGATGCCCTCCAAGGTGACATAGAGTTGAGATGCCTCGAGAGTTAAGAACATCTCACTTACGGGTGTATGCTAGACTACCATTGATGAACTCGCTGAGCCATGAAAGTCTATATTCATCATAATTGAAGTCGGGAGGGGAGTATATTTAACAAATATAAATAATCTGCAGAGTTCACCTATACTAAAGGGAAGCTCCCAACCCCGTGTTAGCTGTGCATCTAATCAAGGGCAAGGGAAGAACCAATAGATCTCGAGGATGTGCCACCAATCGAGCGGCAGAAATTTGCAAGAATCCCGTAGAAGGAAAGCAAAAGATCCGCGCTCATCAACAAATGGGTGTGAAGTAATGAGAAAGAAAATGCCTGTATCTGTAAGAGAATCAATACTGTAGCCGGGTTTGATCTTGTCTTTGAGAGAAGCAAAGGCTTCCAACCAGTGAATATGGAGAAATATAATTGCAACATTTAGGCAATCTTAGACAAATCCAGATCCATAAAAAACAATAGGAAAATGTACGAATGTAGAAATCGACTATTTATTTCATATAGTTTTGCTTTCACAGGAACTCGGATTCAAATTCAAGAATTTAGTTACCACTTATTGGGTCGCTTACTTTGTTTTAGTTTTAGCTCACGCTTAGTCAATAGTCTAGATCTTGTGTTTTCTAGATAAAACTTTCACTATGAGTTTTTAGTCCAAATAAAGTATTAGAATTTCAAGAGGGGTCGGGCAGCTGATCTCTTGCACTTTAATATCAATCTATGTGGGAATGACACCGGACTTACATTCAGAGTTTTACTACTAGAGGACCTATGCACTTGCAAAGTGTCATACTCAGCCCATTTTTAAAAAAAATCTTCAACATTAAGAAATAATTATATTTAATCAAGCAAATTTATCCAAAGGGATATACACAGTAAGAGAAATGTAAGGCTCTTGTAACTATGTGAATTTGAGGGGTTTTTAGTCTATATGGAAAAAGGCAAACAAGGCCGAGGGCTCCGAAGGTGCAGAGGATGTAGGAGCCGAGGGTAGTGGAGCAGTGGAAGCTGGAGCTGAACTGAGGATGCTGGAACCTGAGGCTCCTCCATATGCACCGTGGCCGCCTCTGCGTAGCGTCAATCATTGCTGTCCTGCTAGCTCCGAGGTGGCAGCGATAAGAGTAAGATATGCCATCTGGCCAATCAAGTGACGGGCCTCGCACCCGATGGCGCCTAGCCCGGGTCTGTGAGGAGCCGATGTGCTCTAAAATCCGCATAAAAGTCTCGAATAGAGGGGAGTGGACTCAACTCCCGTCAAGCCAGAATGAACCTTGTCCTCAAGTGGAACAAGGATGTCATAATGAGCTCACGGCCGAACTTAAACCTCGTAAATACTACAGAAAGAGCCTCCAATGGCCTTCCTCTGTACTACGGCCGGAGCGAAAAAGATTAGACCGCAAAGATATGGCTCTACGAGGAGCATACTCTATAAGTCGCTTCGAATAATATAGACCCGGCTATCGTGTCTCGGGATAGTAGACGAACCATCTCCTGGTTGAGGGATGGGGCCACCGCTATAATCGAGTCGCTGTGACCAGCATTGAACGTGAATGCTATATCTGGGGTCCGGCGCATTCCCGGTCGGCCATTAATAGCGTAACGGATAGTCAGTTTGACGGGCCGACTGGAGTGCGTCACCGTGTGGCGTAACCCGGCGACCACCCGAAAGTGTAAAACCGACGTAGTGCCAAATCGTCTGTGGAATACCGGCACTAGCCACATCGAATCACAAACTCCTGGATCTTCGCCAAGGCCTGAGATCATAATGAACCTCGCCGTGCCAATCCTCACACCAATCAATTGAACAGTAACACATATGGCTGTTCGATGATCGGTCGGGACAGTCCGTAGGGAGATCTCCAAATGTGGCCCCAGTAGGTGGTGATTGGGCCAGTTCGGAACTGATGACTCTCCACACGGAGGTCCGGGCCCTCTTGGACTGTGGGGCCCTCTGGGATGGCCTAGGATGAGGCGGAGAAGGAGGAATGGGGCCAACTTGGGTATGGTACCTCCGGGAACAGGGCAATACATGAACGGAGCTGAGGGCCATGTCGTTACCAAATGGGGAAGTGAAGATCATCTACTAGTCAAGCTACGCCCTCCGCGCGTCTTCACCATGGATGGGCTAGAGAAGGAGAGGAGATAGTGAGGATGGGAGGAAGAAAGGTTTTTAAAATGGATTGGAATGAAAAGGAGAGAAGTGGGGCGTGGGGAGAATAGTTTTTTGGGCACCTGAAGAGTTAAGCCCAATTAATATCCATAAATATAGGTGGTTAGTGGTTGTGGCTAAAAAAATCTAAAAAAATTAATGGAGCGCAGGAAATGAAAGGTTGCAGGAAAGTGAAAGGGCAGGAAGAAGATGAATTAAGTGTGGCGAGGCCAATGAATCCATTTAAATTTTGTAGGTTAAGCAAATTCGCAAACCCGGGAAATTTCACACCGCTACAAAACTCCCCGCCACGCAACACTCTGCAGTACAGAGAAACTTCAAAATTATGAGACAACACACCAGAAATTAGAAAATTCAGGAAGAAAACAAAACTAGAGACAAAGAAATTAAGAAAATCACAACTAAACTTAAATAAAGCACACAAAGTTCCAACAAAATTTATGACTTCGAGATACTGGGCAGGCCACTCCCACTCGTGCAGTCTTTGGAATTCAGCAAGGCTGAGAGAATCTCCTCATCACTCGAGTGTTAGGTCAGATAGGTTTCGGGCCTCTTTGCCCATTGACCTTGAACACTATTGTCTTGATTTGATCGTGTCCACTGACCATTGAATACTTCCTGGATGGTGAATGGCCCAATCCATCTCGACTTAAGTTTCGTCGGTTGCTGAGCCAGTCGCAAAGCAACACTGTCTCCTTGTTTGAAATTCTACGAGCTATTAGGGGCTGATCATGCAACTTTTTTAACTTATCTTTGCACTCAAGTCAAGTAGGCATCATTTCTCGAAATTTCTTCCACTCATTGATATCATGATTTTTGAGACCATCTCTCGCCCATATCCGTGTTTAGCTCTTCCACGCCCACCATGCCTTGTACTAAATTTCCACAAGCAGATGACATGCCTTGCCATAAACTAGGTGATAAGGGGACATGCCAAGGATGGTTTTGTATGTCAGTTTCTATATGCCCATAAGAGTCCAATGTACTGAGAGACCAACTTTCGTTGGGAAGTTCACCACTTCTCATCAAGATGGTCTTGATTTCCCATTGGCTAACTTAACCGACCGGTCTCGAGCATGGTATGGAAGGCTACTTTATGCTCGACACCATACTTAGTTAGGAGGTTCTCAAAAGGCTTGTTGTAGAAATGCGAGCCTCCATAACTTATTATGGCTTTGGGGACCCCAAATCTGGAGAAGATGTTCTCCTTCAGGAATTTCAACACCACCTTGTGGTCTCGTCAGCCCCGCAAGGCACGGCCAACCCATTCGGGACATGTCACCCCACCTCAAAATGTAGATGTACTCCAGCTGAGGAAGGAACGGGTCCCATGAAATCCGATGCCCCAAACATCACAGTCAACTACCAAAATCGAAAGTTCAAAGCATCAAATGACGACGAGATTTTCCCAACCTTCGCATCTGTCGATTCTCTCATGACATGGTATGGGCATCCTTGAAAGTGGGAAGGCCACAAATCCAGATTGTAGTACCTTCTCGCAGTTTTCTGAAGCAAATGGCCTCCACATGCATTCTCACGGCAAGGGTCGAGTATCCCCAACTGCTCTTCTTCGTGCACACACCTTCTCGGACATCTAATCAACACAAAGATTTGTACAAGAAGTATTCTTCCCAATAATGTGGAGTGAATTTTTGCAAAGAAAACTTCCCGGCCTTGTGCCTTAACTGGCCGCCACACTCTCCCGCTGGCACTGGCAATGTGGGCATACTGTGGTGTGTTCTCAACTGGGGAGTAGGACCTCAGAAAACCCATCTTTGATCGGGGTCAGAGTGCTGTGGTGCTATGGGTACTTTGTAGAGATGATCATAAACAATATTCTCAACACCCTTTTGTCCCTAATTTGCGCATTGAACTCAAGGTTATAAGAACCCATCTAATAGGCCTAGCCTTTAGCATTCTCGTTTGGCAGAGCAGTGTACTTTAAAGCCGAGCGATCTCGTGAATATGATTATGTCTCAGACCAACCAAATAAGCTCAAAACTTATCCAAGGCATGTAATTAATCGCCAATGTGCCTCCTTCTCTGTGGTAGTGTAATTTCTCTGGGCCTCGTTCAATGTCTTGCTTGCGTAATAGACCACATAGGGTTTTCCTTCTTCTCTCTACCAGAGAACTGCTCCAATGGCGAGGTCACTTGCGTTGCACATTACCTCGAAAGGTAACCCACAACAGAGCCCCCACTATCGGGTGCAATGGGTCGCGAGCCTCTCAGCTCTTTCTCAAAGCTCTGGGCAGCCTTCACCCCACACAAATTTTTTTTGCATCTTTCTCTAATAGCTTATAGAGAGTGTTTGGCAATTTTGAGAAGTCCATGATGAACCTCCTATAAAAGCCCTAAGACGCTCCTAAGAATCATTTCACGCCTTCACATTTACTGGGAGGGTAGTTCGAAATCATCTCGATTTTTACCTTATCAACTCTAATTCCCTTATTTGAAATAATATGTCCCAAGATTATCCCCCGGGTTGACCATAAATGGTGCTTTTCTCAGCTCAGCATCAAGTTATTCTCTATGCACCTATGCAACGGCGCTTTAAGTTGATCAAGCATCTTCAGCTCCTCCATAGACCAACATCATCCATGTACACCTTCATAATGCGCTCCACCAAATCGCTGAAGATACTGAGCATGCAGCGCTAGAATGTGGCAGGGACATTACATAGGCCAAAGGGCATCCTCCTATAAGCATATATGCCAAATGGGCAGGTGAAGGTGGTCTTCTCCCCGGTCTTCTCAAGAAGAATCTCAATTTGAAAATACCACAACTACATCCAAGAAGCAATAAGGGTGGCCTAAACTTTCGAGAAGTTGGTCTATGAAGGGTAGAGGGAAGTGATCCTTTCTTATCACCTCATTCAATCTTCTATAGTCAATACACACCCTCCAACCTGTAGTAAGGCGGTGGGCATTTCCTCTTCCTTTTCATTACACACAATAGTTACCCATGATTTCTTAGGCACAACCTCGGGCTGACTCACACAAAGTGTTTCGGCTTGACATGAAAATAATACCAGCTTGTAGTAATTTTAGGACTTCTGCTCTAATCACTTCCTACATATGAGGATTTAGTCTCCTCTGTGGCTGCCTTACTAGTTTTGCCTCCTCCTCCAAGTAAATGTGATGGGTGCAAACTGCTGGGCTAATACCCTTCAGATCAGTGATTTTCCGCCCAATAGCTTGCTTGTTCTCCCTAAGGATGTCTAGCAGGTTGTTTTCCTGTTGGTTGCTAGCAGGGAAGATATGACCACTGGGCACTGCTCCTGGTCTTCTAAGTAGACATATTTCAATTCCACAGGCAAGGGTTTAAGGTCCAGATTTTATGGTTCACCTATTCCTTCTCAACAAGAAAGGCAAATTCTTGTTTTTTTTCTCCAATGCCCGCACAATATTCATGTCTTCGCTTCGCGTTATTCAGGATAATCAACTAGCTTCCTCGCTAACACATCTCACATTTGTCACTGACGCTGCTCTTCCAGGATTGTAATTAATTATGCACTTCTTCTTGGACATCTTCCATGTGTTGCATGTGGCTTTTTACTTATGGAAGATGCCGAAGTTCTAAGGTCATGTTTCGAATGTGAGCCAGATAACCCCATTTCGCAGTTGATAATAACATTAGAAGTGGCCAAGAATGGTCTCCCGAGGATGATAGGCACATAGTTAGCTCCCGTCGTAGTCAAGTTCAGATCAGTACAACAAAATCTACCAGACAAGAGAATTTGTCCACTCAGATAGAACATTCTCCCACCGTCTCCCTTTGATATCTTTATGGATCTATCCGCAAGGGACAATGTGATGGAAGTGGGCATTAATTCTCCCAACCCGAAGCCGCTTCATCGAATAAGGAAGCAGTTTACACCGCACCTAGGTCCAACAAAGGCTTTTTCACACAAGTGTTTCCAATATTAACCGAGAGGTAGGATAACTCCTGATCTTTGTACGCCATTAGAGTTTTGCACCGGATGATAGCACCGACTTGTTCGGGCCATGACACATCTTCACAACATTCAAATTCTCTTCTTCACTGTGCACAAGTCCTTAAAAAATTTGGCATATGTGGGGACTTGTTTAATCATATCGCTGTGAGGATGTCAGACTTTCACTCGCTTCTTGGGGCACTTATAGTATTTAGTCTAGTTGATGGTCTTTTCTTAGTCTTCGTTATTAATGGCGGGTGTGCTATTTTTCGCCGCAGTTTTAGTCACCACCTCATCCGGTTCAACCCTTTAACTCCTCGCCTTCTCTCGTTGGTCTGGGTACCGGTTGTTTAAGCTCTTACCACTTCTCAATGATAATTGATTTAACTTCATTCATCCCTGGATTTGCTCACTGAAGAGCTCACTCATGCACTCCTCAGATTTGGTCAGGTATGACGGAAATTTCCTTTCCTAATTCCACGTCGTCAATAACCTTGATATTGAATCGCATATCATATTTTCGGGAGATCTCAAAACAGAAGTTATCCATCTTTTTGTTTAGTGTGCTTTCCACCGTGTCGATTCTCTGATTAGCCCCGGCATTCACTCGCTTCGCTCTCCAATAAAATCGCTTACCACTCTCGCCAAATTCATGATAGTCGCTCAACCGGGATGAGGATGGTGGTGGCCGGTTTGTGATGAGGAGCCACACCGCCGCACGTTATGGGCACATACGGTGGAGGCTTTACTTCCGTGAGAGGCTGCAGACTTCAAATCTCGGGGTCCTTGACCACCCACAACCCAGAAAACCCGTCTCACACGACCCATACACGAGTGCAAACCGGCCACTGGCCCATATATCAATACTCACCAAAACCCAACCAACTATATTAATAGTTCAAGAGTTGATTACATCACTTCTAATACAACATATATTAAAATTCTAGAATTCTAATACATGTTTATTAAAATAAATAAAGCCACATGTCGGCTTTCTTCTAAAACGCGGCCTCTATGGGAGCTGTCCTCCCGCACACCCCAGATCTGAAATAATGATCCTCTCATTGTAGCGAGCAATGCCCAGTAGTGATAATCTCCTACATGAGTTACTTCCCACCTAAGTGCACATGCAATGATTCAACATAAACGCATTCAAGCAAATACATGATCCTAGTTGAATGTCTACATGCCCAATCCCTTGTCTCGAGTCCTCACCGACTCCCTCATACATGCCTAAGCCAAATGCGAGAAAAACATCGTTTTCGAAACAAAAGGTTTTTGTTCTTGAAAACCTCATACCGAGTTTCGGTAACACATTGACTACTCCGAGCGAATTGTTTGATCATTTTCTCCGAACAACCACGGTCACTTCAAGATGAATCATGGGACCACTCTCTAAGACACCTGGAAATCTCTTCCTTGAAATTCCTTTCACAACCATTTTCCATTTTTCTTTTCTTTCATGCCATGCACTCACACCTAATTTTCTAGGTTGCCTCGGTGCATATGAAATGCATTATGCTATTTTCATGCAACACACGCTAATATATCTCAATTTCATATATTAACATAAATTTACTCACATGCATCATGTCATTCAATTCATATATTATTTATTCTTATCAATAACATCAAAATTAGCTCACATGGGCTAATCACAATTTATTTTCAATGGCTTACACACAATTATATTTTTATATAATTCATCATCATGTTAACACATTTAATTATATGCATTAACAATTTCTTTTTTTCACACAATTCAAGCTTGCTATCCATCTAAGCAATATTTTGCTCGAACACACATGGACCAATTCCTCTAGCCCAACTGGGGTTAAACCGGGACTGCTTTTAATTGGGCCTAAACGAGCATATCCCACTCACTACATTGGTTCCACTTTGTGGAACTCAAATCCATGGTCATTTCACCTAAAAATACTCCAAACCATAATTTATTGCATACCATCACACACAAACCACCCAACAATTCAAACAAATCCAAAACCAGTTCAAAATATTCAGTTCCAACACCTTGGCCTCAAGTTTGGGACTGACCAAACTACCACTCACTACTAAATCAACCAAATCATTCACAAAGCTCTTAAAAACCGAAAAATAACCAGCAGGAGAAGACCCCTACCCCTGAGTCAGCTTCGGAACTCCCCAAAACCGGTGGCCCATGTGTGCTGGCTACAGAGGAACAACTTTGCTTCTTGGCCCGACGCGAACCGACAGTCCGAAAGCCGGAAATCTAGAGAGAAGTTGCACTTTCTCTCTCTAAAAACCCTTCATTTTTTAAAAAATCTGCTCTCCCCTTCTCCACTGCCGGATCTAGCAAAAATGGAGAAGAAAGCTCTCGTCTCCTCCTCATCGCTACATGTCAAGTCTCTAATTGGTCGAGAGAGGATTCCTATCCACTAAATCCACCTACTTTGGATTTCTATCCAATCAGGAGATGCCACATGTCACCCATGGGCCCCACACTTGAGCTCAATTTGATTCATTCTGCACTTGATATGTGGCACACTGTGAGCCACTCTAAATGTGCCAAGTGTCCCGCACTACGCCCGTTGCCTCAAAAAACATGCAAATTCGACCGTCTCTAATTCTGACGAAATTCGACGCGGGTATTAGATTTCATGAGTATACCCTAACTGGTGAAGTCTGTTTCACATTCCGAGATCTAGAAAATTTCCGATTTTGACCGAAATTGGCCTATTTTGCCTTTAGAAAATTAGATTTTCTCGGGGTTTCACATTCTCCCCCCCTTAAAAAAATTTCGTCCCGAAATTCCACGCACATTCGCATCCAACCACGTGCATATGTAACCTTACACAATCCTTGTTGGGTGTGCAAACGCTGACCTTCTCAAGGTCACAATCACTAACAATCCAATGGGCAATCAACCTAATCCATGTCATGAATGACATCAAAACCCGATATGTCTACCCCCTGAAGGTCCACCATGAGCAGAATCTTTGAGATCTATGACTCACAACTCTAACCTATCAGGTCAACTCTCACCCTACATCATAGGGAAGAACATCCACACATGGTTTCTCTAAAGGCCTCAACCTCTAAGCCCAAATCTATTACGTAAGATGCAACAATGATGAACATGATGCATCGAAACAAATGTGCATAAACGCACCTTTTGCATGTCCGGTTGATTCAGATGTTTCACTTCCGCACAACTGTGTGGTGACACGCCCCGGGTCCTTGTCTCCGACCGTGAGCTCGTGTCCCACTCGACTCCACACTTCCGCCCCTCCGCCCATCCGAAAGCATAAAGGTGCCAGAGAAACTACAACCAAACGGCTCCTTCGAATCTATAGCTTAGGTAGGAATGAACTAGATCCCTTCTACATCTAACTGGATTTGTGTTACACAAAATCCCGATCCCCGCTTCTGAAAGAACCCATCCATATGTCCAGCCAGGAGCAAAGAATAACATATCATCTCGCCCTCGCTCGACCAAATGCTCCTATCTCGCCTGCCCCGATAACCTCGACCTCTGCTCTTGAAATTTGCGGCGTAAGCCTTTCGCTTTCTTCGAACCAGGAAGAAGACTCCACTCTCCTTCCTCTTTCCACTAACACCGCATCCCGAGTGCCTGCACTTCCATTCCTTCTTTATGGCTCGCGGGCAGCCTCAACCATATGTGAGTCCATGTTCCTGTAGGCGAAGCTCCATACTCCCGCCCGAATGCATAATCTCAGTCCGCTCAAACCTCCCGACCTCGCCGCCCATGGCTGCATTAATCAGCCGCAGCGAGCTAACCTCAACCTAGCCACATACTCAATCACCGTCATAGTCCCCTACTTCAGCTCTAGGAACTCTTGAGCCTTCGCATGTCTAGCAGTGTCTGGAAAATACTTGCTCATAAAAAGATCATGGAACTCTGCCCAAGTCATTGCCTCTAGATCTCTAGAGGTCTTCGCCTCAGCCTAACCACACTGCTCACTCCCACCGGAATGCGCCAAGATGATCCCCGGTTGTACTCCGAGGTAATCTCCATCGCTCCAATACTCCTTCTCAACCGCACGAACCAACGACCGCCACCATCGGATCTCCTCCCCTATGAATATCTGAGGATGACGTGCTCCTCGAACCTCTCGAGGTTACTCGACTTGCCACCGCACCAGCTCGTGCAACAGCTGCACTTAATCCCTACACCGCCAGGCCTCGCCGGTCAACACGCGGTGGTGCTTCGGGCTAGCACCTCTCGACGACCCCCACGCCCTCTCCTCGACTAGCCATCTACACATGTCAAATGTCAAGTTAAGTTTCAACGCAGCATCTCTAAGAATGTAAACACAACCCCGAGACACTATTCATACTCTAAAATTCTCGCTTAATGTCAGCCGATTCATAGGTAATGCAAGACAATAGTTCATATATTAAATCTACATTTCAACAAAAATTATTTTATTTTATTTTTTTATTTTTTTGAAAACCTCGTGAACAGTGTTCATGAACAGTGACTCAGAACGCTGCACCAGTCAAAATCGGGTCGCAGTGCACCCGCGTAACACCCATGGCCCAGCCGCGCACTGAGAGAGCACCGCGCTTGTGTCGCAGGCGCATACGCCATGTCATGGGCCGGTCGCGCTGCCGAGATCGCGTGATCGCGGCATGCTTCCATTCGTGTCGCAGTCGCGTCCTACCATGTTGTCGCTCGCGCGCACCGTGTTGCAGCTCGTCGCGCGCCACACGCCGCCGTCATAGGCCCTGGTCACGATACAAACTTTGTATAGCAATATTGCGCCCCGCCGCGCTGTCGCCGCTGGGCCGTCGCGTGGTCGCATGCGGTCGCAACGCTCCCGCGTCGTATCGCAGGCGTTACGCCGTGATCGCGTGCCTCGGGCGCATTGTGTACCGCAACACCGCCCGGGCCTCCCCGCCATGATACAATTGCTCAGGACGTGACACACCGCTAGCCGATCGCCTCTCGTCACGCACACAAAAACCGATCGCGACACACCGGGCTAAACCAAGACAGCACGCGCGCTCGTCGCCGCAATATCGCACCTCGCGGTCAATGCATACAAAAACCCCATGCCACGCCGCCAGGGCCGTCGCTGCGGCGTATTGGTCGTGTCGCACTCGGGGCCGCGCCGCTGTCGCTAAGCGCGTCAATCGCGCCCCTGGGCCGGCCAGGTTGCTCAAGCGCCGCGCTCCGCCATGCCTCCTGTGCCGCCTGTCACGATACAAAGCATTGTATCGCGAATTCAACACCTAAATATAGCTTATTCCAATTTCACTCTTTTTTTTCACTCATCATTTTTTTTTTTCCTTTAAACATTTCATCGTAAAACTACAAAAATTTTATATATATATATATATATATATATATATATATATATATATATAGAGTATATATATATATATATATATATATATATATATATATATATATATATCCAAATAAATTCATTAAAATTTATTTTATTTATTTTTTTCCCTGCTTATTACCACTATAAAACCTTCCAAATTTTTTTTCCTCAACACATTTTTTTTTCCTATTAGTGTTATTCACCAAGCACACAATTCACACACAATTCATGCTTATATACCCAATCACACATAAAAACACAATGCATGTTGTGTCTTCAATCCTATCCTGACTCCTAGGTAATCACGTAACTAAATCCTAACATCGGCACACCAAGTTGTGGTGCTCACACCCAATGACCACTGGCCACTCAGGTCCTCGCCCTGGGATATTCAGATGGCCTAAGCTCTACACCCACCGAGCTCCCTGCACTGCTACCTAAACCTCACACCAAGTCAGAAGTCGGTATTAAGACTAAACTTATGGATACCCAAACCCGAGCTCCCTAGGTAATCGTTTACCTAAGCTCTGATACTAAGCTATGACGCCCTAAATCTCGGGGGTCCCATTGACCACCCGTCAACCCACGGAAAACCTGCGTCTCATGTCATGAGACCCATATATGAGTAAAAATGGCCACTTAGGCCCATACATCAATACTCACCAAAAATCTAACCAACTATATTACAATAGTTCAAGAGTTGATTACTTAATACAATATATTAGTAATCTAGGAATTTAATACATGTTTTTATAATATAAATACCAAATAATACAAGTTTTTGATTTCAAAACGGGTCTCTAGTGATTTATCTTCCATAAAGACACCTGCACTTAATGATCCTTATTGCAGAGTAATGCCCGCATGATAATCTCTATATGGTTACTTCCCACCTAAGTGCACATGCAATGATTCAACATAAATGCAATCAAGAAAATACATGATCTTACTTGAATGTCTACATGCCCAACTCATGTCTGAACCCTCACCTCGACTCCTCACACATGCCTAAGCCAAATGCGAGAAAAACATCGTTTTCTAAACAAAAGGTTTTTGTTCTTGAAAACCTCATACCGAGTTTCGGTAAATACATTAGACTACCCTCCGAGGCGAATTTCTGATCATTCAACAAGCCATGGGTCGCCTCGAGATGAACCGGCCGGGACCAATTTTCTATACCGAAAATCTTTCTGTTCTTTCACAAACCATTTAGCTTTTCTTCATGCTTGCACTCACACCTGTTTCTAGGTCACTCTATGTATATGAAATGCACGTTATTTATGCAACATATGCTGGCCATCTCAATTTCTAGTGTATTAACATAAATTCACTCGCAGACATGCATCATGTCATTCAATTCATATATTATTATTTTACTAATAACATCAAAATTAACACATGGGTTAATCACAATTTATTTCCAATGGCTTACACACAATTATATTTATATAATTCATCATCATACACACATTTTAATTATATGCATTACCAATTTCTTCTTTTCACAATAATAATTCAAGCCATCCAATTCAAGCAATATTTGCTTCAAAACACACTACTTATTCACTTCAGGTCCAAACGCTAAACCAGATTACTTGGTCGTCCCTAAACTACAAGTGAGTCACGCAGCCCACTTTCACTAGGCACCTGCTCAATTTTTAGAACCGAAATCCATGGGTTATTTCGCTCAAAAACACCTGAACCATAATTTCTATTTGATAATTATCACACAACCACCCAAACAAATTCCTAAAACGCCCTTAACCAAACGACACACGCCTAAAAAACCGAAAATAACCGTAGAGAAGACCTCCCCACTTTGGAAAGTTGCCTAAACTCCCAAACCAAGGCCCACGCGTAGCTCCCGTCGTATAAAAACTTTTTCTTCGTTCGATTTTTCGCGAACCGATCTGGTCCTGGAAGCCTGAATCCAGAGAAGGGCACTTTCTTCTCTGAAACCTCCATTTTTAAAAAAATCTGCTCTCCCTTCACTTTCCAGATCCAAAGAAAATGAGAAGAGCTCTCCTTGTCTCCTTCACTGCCACATGTCAAGTTCTAATAATCAAGCCGAGGATTCTTGTCCACTTAAATCCACCACTTTGATTTCTATCCATTTAGAGATGCCACATGTCAAATTCCATCGTCCCGACACTTGAGCTCAAGTTAACTCATTCTCGCACTTGACACGGGGTCGTGAGCCACTTTAAATGTGCCATGTCCCACACTGTCGCTGTTCGAACGCGTACTTGACATTCTTTTAATTTGACTAATCAATGTAGAAGTAGATTTCATGAGGACAATTTCTAATGAAGTCCGGGCTTCGCTTTCCGAGATCTAGAAAATATGGATTGGATCGAAATTACTATTTTGCTATTTTTCGTAAAATTGATTTTCTCGTGTTTCACTGTGTTAGATGGTTCTCTCCAATAGTTATAGGTGTTGCCATATGGGGCATTGGTTGGTGGTTTATTGACCACAACATTGGCATGCTCACATCATCCCCATCAAGGACCCATGTGGCAAAGGTTCACTTTTGCTGTCGATCGCCAAGGTTTGATGGATACGTGGCGCTTCATTTCCCGTACTGCAGGATCTTTCTCCTTTCCAATTTTCCAACTCTTCAGTAAGGTACGCTTTTTCCTTCATTTCCATATCCTTTCGGTCACTGAGTACATGCCTCCCCGATTTAATGTAGGCTTCATCCGTCCCGCTTCCCCCTGCTGGGTCATCCCATGTTTTGGAAGTTTCAAACACATAATTGAAGAAATCTATGGCTTCATCCAGATTTCACAGAAGTCCCTCCACAATGGCTTCCACACTGTCACGGCTAGACATCCCATCATAAAGTCAGGCCGACCCAAAGATCCAGCATCAAACCATACAGGACAAAGGGTTGATGGTTTCCAAATGCCTCTCCCAAAGATCGTAAAACTTCTCATTGTCATAGTCGCAAAGGTATAAATCGCCTTTAGAGTGTTGGTTTTATGTGTGATGAAAATTTCTTCGTAAATTCACTTCAGATTTCGCCCTAATTTCGATAATCTCGCCTTAGAGAGTTAAGCCAAATCTTGGCCTGTCAAGGCATAGTACACCAGCAAAGAGAATTCAGATATCACACCCTTTCTTAAAAGTCACACGCAAACTTCCTCAAACTCCCTAATGTGTGTGTGTGGATTATTTCACACATGGAAGGTTTGAGCAAGCAACCGGAGCAAGGCATGACACTCACATCCTCGCAGGAGTGGGAGAAGATGAGGGTGATCACCCAGGTATGACCTCATCGAATTGCAGCATTGGGGTTTCCGCACTTCGTCAAGCCATCGCTCCTGTGAGGTTCCATCTCGCCACTCAGAAGCTCACTTCACAGCCTCTATCGGGCGAAGACCGATCTCTTTCCAATCTCGCCTTAGTGTTCCCCGCCCCAATCCGCGCATGTCAGGCGGGCAACACGCACGCAAATAAACAAAAGAAGGCTACCAAAAAGGACAAATAGTTGAAATAAAGAAACAGCAATTTTATGTCGGGACAAGAGATAAGAGAAAATTAGTTCAACCCAAGAAGGAATGAACCGTTGTGAGGATCAAAGTAAAGACAAAAAGGCATTAGAATTCACCCACACTTGTGATGATGATCACAAGTTCAACAACTTTTCACTTGCTTTAAGGCACCATCTCCGGCAAAGGCCATTTGGACTGTACACGCTGGTATGTCGGGATCAACAATATTTATAACTCAGACCTCATCGCCAGAAGAAATCTACTGCTAAAGATAGTGGTTTGTGGTCAACTCAAGAATGGGTTTTCGCAAGAAATGATTTACATGATGTAAATAAGGATTTGAATTTTGACCTAGGTTTTTTGTAAACAAGCAGGGTTGGTGGTTTGAAAACTCAGCAAACAAAATGAAATTACCAGTTAACCCTCAAGTTCCAGTCACCGGGCTCGAGGTTCTGTGGCAACCGGGAAGTCCTCGGTCCTTTCCTCGCTGGGAGAGACTAGTAGTCATTTCTAAATCGATCTTCATTTAGCTATGAAACTGAACCCTAAAAGTTTTTCTCTTTGAGATACATTATTTATTGATCATTCATGTCTCAAAGCAAGAAAACCAATTATTCGACCTAACCTCGCTAGGCAAATAAATGGCAACTGCTTAGCCCCAGACCGTACAAGAAGGTAATCACCGAGTCCCAAAGCTGCTGGCACGCCAATCAGGTACATCAAAGAATTTAAGCCCGAAAGATACAAGACATAAATGACAATAACTCCGCACCGCGTCGGGAAACAGAGAGGACATCGCTACCTAAAGTGGCCTCTCTCGCATCAGATTTAGCCAAGCATCCCTTGAGTTGTCATCCTCAAGGAGTGTTTGGCAAGTGAGAAAATGAAGGAAAGGGAGAGAAAATGAGAAAAGAAGAAAAGCGGGAAAGCTGAAAGCTTTCGCGCCAATATTATTGCATACAGTGATCGATCCCTTGTACAGAGCTTGATCGAGGCTTAAATACTGCTCAGAGTCAAGGAAATTACAAAAATGTCTGAGCTACCAAAAATACATAAGGGGTAGTTTAGGAAAAAGTCACAAAAAGTGGTCAAATGGAGTCAACCGAGAGAAAGCAAAGCTGCAATTTGCAACCCGCGAAAATTTTATTGTGTTACAAAAATTTAACCCTACAAAAATTTCAAGAGCTGATCCACTTTCTTTAGTTGCGGGCTCCACTCCCTCTTCTTCCGACTTCCGATCGTATATCGAGTTCGCCTTGGATTCTTCGTGCGTGATTGACTCGATGGAAATTTTTGGCCCCATTATCTTGCAAACTACAAAATAGCCACACATGCGGTATAGTAGTAACTGAGACCTTAATGTGCAAATTGGGTTAATTAAGCCGATTAGTACACAAAAAGTGCTTAAAACTTGAATAAACTTGGCTCAAAATAGCACTTTTTGAGCACTAATCACTTGTCTATTTGCTCGCAGACTCCCAGTGGAAAGAGGATTGATAGCATAGTATATTGATGAATTTTGGCTAGAATCGACACAAAGCGTAGTATAGCCTCCGTAGTGAAAGATATTTGACCTTAAACTCAAGTTTAGACTAAATTATGTCAAGTATATGTTGAAAAAGTTTAGTGGTTACACGCCCGTGATAGTTGGGGTGCCCAAATACCATCCCTTGTTACATGTGATAGGAATACTTGCGATATGGGCTTATCGTCAGTTTTATCAGACTTTATTACCCTTAGAGGAACATGTGCATGACTTTTGGGAGTTCACTTTTTGCTTGGACATGTCAGAAAGTTCTCAGACATCTGAGACAGACCTTTATTAGATCGACGAGGCTTCGTAAAAGAATTAGGTCATCTCAGAAAACAAATGAGAGAGATGAGGGCTAGTTCAGAAACCGACGTTTCCATCTCCTCCCCGTCTGCTAAGTGAATAAGATGTACCAAATTCTTTCCATGAGCAAATTAAACTAAGATTTGCATCACTCATGGACACTCCCTTGAGGTTTGATCTAACTAAGTTGTTTTCCATTACATACCACGCTCAACCTGTCGCTTCCTAATTAATGCATAATATCGTTTCTCCTAACTTTTCAAACTTCAACTTGTTTAGTGCATCCCTAATGAATTGCCAAGATAGGTGGTCATAGGATTTTCCACATCGATCTTGATTGTCATGAAGCCTTTCCCTAATTTTGTTTTTTTTTTTCTCATTGAGTGCAGGACTTCCTGGTAAATAAATATATTGTCAGTGATTTGTCGCCTTGGGACGAAACTGCATTAGTTTGGGGAAGTGACACTGCCATAATCTCTTTCAGCCTATTCGTTATTCTCTTCATAATTACTTTATACCTAACATTACATAAACTTATCGGTCTTAATTAAGAGAACATTTCCAGGTGGTGGACTTTTTGGATAAGTGTTGGTAAAGTGTCATTTGCTCCCTGTGGGAGTTCACCATATTTGAAAAAATCCCTTACAAAATTTCCAAGGGTATCTCCTACTATTTCTCATGAGTGTTGATAGAACCCTGCGTGGAATCCATCTACTCCAAGTGCCTTTAAGGGAGCCATTTCAAATAAGGCTCTTTTTATCTCTGCTTAGGATATCAGTTTCTCTAAAGGTCTTCTCTGGTCCTCCGATATGACTGGGGAGGCCAGGTGAGATGGGATTACTCTGCAAGCCACCCTCCTTCCGAAAGTGCCCAAGAAACCACGACCAAAGTTCTAAAAGCATCACAATATAAATATAATTTTAACATATTAGAATTAAAGGCTTTGTTTCGTGTAATCACTTTCCTAAGGAAATTATGCTCTCATTATGTCGCCGTCGGGTTTATGGCAAATTCTTAGGATTAACAAAACTGCATTACGTAAATTTGTAGATAGCAATTTAAAATTCTCCCAAAATGTAATAGGAGAAATGGTTTTACTAGTATCAAACTGAAGGATTCAGATGTATTTGTAATACCTTAGAGGATGCAAAGGGAAAGACACAACTCTCATCAAAGAGATGTGAATAGGAGATGCAAACTCATGGCCCAAAGAGATGCAAAGAGGAGACACAACTCTGGTGCCAAGAGACATTAATTAATACAAAATAATTAATCATTCCTCCAGTTCTTCCCGCAACATCCAAATTTTATATAAAATCCTGGTGTGGGTTTCTGCTTTCTAAACTCTTGCATCCCTTTCAATTTTTTTTCAATGTGGGATACCTTACAATACTAATTATCTTACATTACTAACTATTCTAACAACCCCCACTAGGAGCAGTAATGTAAGTAATCAACAAATCAACTGCTTATGCATATAAGGTATCTTCTGACTTAAACCTACTATTAGTATAAACATTTCTTTAAAACCTTGTCAAAATCAATGGTTATTTAAATTTATTAAACCTTGATTTATACAACAAGATCGAAATATCATACATAAACTTATTTCTAAATGTGTTCACCGTGAGCTTTAGCGCAACTATATTATGGCTCACCTCCTAGTTTCATGAACACTACAAAAGTTTTATTAAACTTGATAGAAGCGCACCACTCAGGTTCACAGGCGAAGAGCTGTTAGCTTCAAACTTGAACTTTCGTTCATAAAACCAAGATAAAATTCTTCATTAAGAATAATTAATATTCAACCTCCTTTTCCATAAGCTATGTATAACACCTTGTGTTATAACAATCACTAATAACTTGTTATTACCACTTCTTAAACCTTTAAAATTGCTACAAATGTTGTTGCAGGTTTCCATTATTAGTGATAAATTTAGGCTGTCTAAGACCCATTGCACTCAGAAAGTTTTTTAATCATATTCCTCGAGAGTCTCAGTTACGGATCACTGACTTCTGACATAGACAACCGCGTGATTATACACGAAAGTAGTTGTCTAATATATTCATGTATTAAAGCAATATGTCTTGATTTACCATTATAAATCTTGCTAAAAGCCACTGAACATAATTTGTAACTATCACGGTCTGCAAAGGCTGGCGGCATTGGTTGTGGCCTGACTTTATATCTAACAATAATTTCCGACCATTCGCCTCTTTACTTACTTTGTGTAACATAATAATTCATATTCCATTGTAGAATAAAATAATGCGTATCTATTTTTTGAAGCCCGTGATATAAGCTCTTACAAAGTGAAAATCCAACTTTGACGTTGATTTGTTTATCATTAGTACTAGTTATCAATTAGCATCGGTGCTTCAGCCTTCTAATGCAGAAGGGATTTGTTATAAAGCGAGGCAAATGATTTTGTCCTTTTGAATGGCGAGAACTCTTCCATTAGCCCTCGATGTTGATCTTTAGGATTACTTGTATATCTTGAAAGTTTGTATACAGAAAATGCAATATCATGTCTAATGCAATGCATAGCATACATTAAACTACCAATTGCACTTGCATAGTCTAATTGACTAACGGATCTACCCGAATTTTTTGCCAACTTGGTGGAAACATCAAATGGGGGCGTGGCTTCTTTAATTGCCCAGTGGTTAAACTTGGAATAATCTATCTGTGCAATGAGATTGGCCTGGCAAAGCCCCATTATCTTTGCTTAGCTTTAATCCCCAGATAGCATTATCAACTTCTCCTAAATCTTTTTCATTTAAATTGAAGTTAAGTATCTCTTAGTATCATTTTATTCCGCGGGGAATTTGTTCTTTATGATTAACATATCATCAGCATTCAGAGATAACTATTGCACCATAGTCTTTAGTAAACTTTGGAGTAAAGGCATCTATACAGCTCCAGTGTGAAAGTTAAAACGGCGAGATAATATGACCGCTGTCAAATTTTTATGCCATTGTTTAGGAGCTTGTTTTAATCCGCGAGGATTTCACCCGGTTGCGAAACCTTCTTTTCCATTACCGGGGACCGAAGTCGATGATGACTCCTATATATCAGCGTGCACATATATTAAATGCAACATTGACTCATCACCTCTACAGGCAATTTGAATCTTGGCGACGCTTTACTTCCTAGGGCACAGAAGATGAGCATGGGCCAGGCTCATGGGCCCGCTTGTTCACGTCTTATTATTTGAGTTTGGGCCGACCCGATTGTATTACGTTCATAAAGAAGCACTAAGAAGGGCGATGCATTCCAGGGATTTTGTATTAAATGTCGCGGTCGTGACCCAGTCGGTCCACTCTGGTAGAATCGGTAGTAAAAAGAATGAATTATCTTGGCGCAAAAAATATCGAAATGTAATTTCATTAATTACGCGAGTCGTTCAAATTACCGCCCTTGACGCTACGACAAAGTGATCACGCTGGCGGTTACATAACCCGATATAGGCGAAAAAGAAAGAAGAAGAAACCTATGAGAAAAGAAGAAGAAAGATCTAAAAAAAAAAGCAGAGAGAAAAAAAGGGCAGATTGATTTAGGAGGGGAGGTTCTTGGCTACAAAGGATTCCATTCTAGTTTTCGAACCACACAGAGACCTGACGAGGCGGAGGGGCATATAAGGAGATAGGTGAGGCTGAAATATTCTCCGAGTACGGGAGATGGCGATGCTTACTGGCTCGATCCTTGGGGCCTTCGACCTGATCCGTAGTTGAAAATCACGTGCCCTTCACCCAAGCTCATGCATGAAGCCTGAAATTAGAAAATCTGACAAGCCCGATGCACGGCGGTAGCTAACCATATCTCCTGTTGAAAACGTGTAGCGAGTGGCCGCGAGGAATCCACCACCTGCTTGACCTTTTATAGAGACCTCGGCGTCGAGGAATCTGAAATAAGCGCCGAATGTGACGCTAAAATAGAAAATTCCCGTGTGCACACATTGGAACATACCGTTAATGGTCACGCGTTCCCAGCGCGAAGCCCGATCACAAATGTTATTTTCGACCGGGAAAATGACCTCCCCGGCGGAAAAAGGGGGCATTGTGGTACCGGCCGATTACCGGCTGCGTTCGCAGGCCCCTGAGCACCTTTACTGCGGGCCCGGACCTAAGTGATATCACCTTCCGGTAGGTCATGGGATCTGACACTGAACTTATCTCATAAGTAGGGGCCATCTCTAAGAGGCTGACCCGACTAATGATTACACATTGATCTCTCGGTTTAAAGACGCCCCAGCTGCGTAACCATTTGGAGGTGGTGAGAAACGCTAGCAGAGCCTGATGGGTTTTGCCCGACTTGAGTCGTAAGGAAGAGCGAGGTCATAGAAACTAAAGCGGCTCTCTTTCCTTCAGTTTTGGAAGGACATCACCCACTGAGAAATTGGATCATCTTCCTCCTCATGCGGAATGAGAATCTATGAGAAGAAATCTGACATTCTTGCTGCACTAAGATTATTTCGTTCCCTCTCCACGATTCCACACGTCAGAGCTTAGGCATCGGCGCGGGCTTTACACCAGCCGTTTTCTTGTTTGTTTTGTAGGTACATGCTGGCAGGTTAATGCTTCAACGATCTAGTGACTCAGAAAATTCAGGAGACAACAGAAATGAAGGTGAATACCACTGAATGATGAATGATAATGAAAACCACAAACAGAGGGCTTGAGACTAGTGTTGGATTACTCTAAATATTTTATGGTGGGAGTCATCTAATAGGCCATCTTGTTCATAATCATTGCCTCTCTTGATAACAATCTTATCTTGTACTGATGATCCTTGGTTATATATGAAAAGCACTCCACATTTTTTCACCTTGATTGACCTATCATAAATATAACCGCCAGAAATGAAACCCCTCAGTCACCATGTTTAATTGGGGGATAAGATTCTTGCTAATAGCACCTTAGAGACGATACATCGCATAATTGTCGATAAACCATCTGTGTTATAACGCGCCCTGCACACGGGTTTTTATTGATCTCATGTTCTTTGATCCGAGAAATCGGAAAGTCGACGGATATTTGAAAATGCAAACCATCCCGTTCAATACTCCATCTCCCGTCTACATCCTCGAAATTAAAATTGTCAATTGGAGAAATAAGCGAACATAAAGCAAATCCGAGATTTGTTATTTTCATACCAATCTGGGGAAGTTCTTTTGTTACTTGAGACCTGGATCTGATGTCCTACAGGATTCCAATGCTTTGGGAATTACAATATTCACTCCGTGATAAGACAATCCTTGAGAAATAGACGGTGAGAACCAGCTGCATTTCTAACTCCACCGCAAGTACCATATTTTGCTCACATAAAGATGTTTAAGTAAATCAAAAATCACTTACTGAATTTCGATTTTAAGCATTTGAATAGAGAAGACAAGAGTAGACTTTGTTGACTTGATAAACTTTCAAGCCGAATGCATCCATGGGCATCTAGAACGTGTAAGCTTGGTGGAAGCTTTGGAATTTGTTGAAGCTCCACCGATTGTAGCTCGAGTCAGTTTTTTAGCTTAGAAAGTTGGTAAAAATGGTTCCCTTTGGATATAGTGCGTCTTGATGATAGGTAGTAAATGTCTTAGGGGATTCCTCTACTGACTAGATTGTAGTAGCTTAGATCCACTTCTTTCAATGAGTACACGTTGAAAATATCCTTTGAATTACCGTCTTGGCCCCAGAATTTGCATCTAAATGTGTGAGGAAACCATAGATGTGTAAGGCTCCTGTAAGTTCTCGGGTAGTTTGTTGATTTTGAACTAGCCAGGAGACAGTGAGTTTTGAGGAATCTCGATTCTGAATGCTATCTGGAATGTTAAAATGATTTTGCAATTCTCCCGGATCTAAATATCAGAAGCCTTTTGAGCGTTGAGTTGAAGATGGTAGTTCTTTAAACGAGTTCCATCCAAGCGAAGCTCTCTTAAAATTATTCATATCTTTGTCTTTGGAAAACTTTGGGTTTTGAACGAGGCGAACAAGAAAGAGTTGTAAAGTAGTTCCAGCATAAATGTCACTTACGGAAACTCTCGAGCGCACTGGCTTCACAAGAAGCATAAGATCTTCAATAGCTTCCCTTGAAGCTCCTCATTTCTTAGGCACTCTGAGAAGGTAATAGATAAATTCTCAATTGATCCAAGAAACTTCCTGTTTTGTTCATATATAAGTGTGACCCCACAATTTATGACTTTAAAGGATCCAGTGCCATAGCCAACAAAGAAAGTTGTAAACTGCCTCCATTTATTAGACCGATACTTCTCCTGAATAGCAATATGAGGATAGGTGGTCACCCACACTTGATCCCTTGATTCACCACCGGAATAGCATTTACAAACAGAATAAAAGGAAATATAATCCCGAAACCCAGATTGGTCACCATACAAACTCAAATGACATCCTAATCCATAAGACACTATAGGTGCATAATAAAAATATGTTCTCAGAAGTGGAACATAAAGCAGGCATAAAGCAAATCCCCAAGTCATTATCCTAAGTACCCGATTCATAGAAAGTTCGATTCTTATTTCATCCCGCCCACATTTTGATACCTTATCGATGTGGCATTCGAGAGCGCAAAAATTAATTCCTTGCCCGAAAAAGCGGATTGACCCAGGTGTATGTCATACCTGACCACTCTTACTCTCCACATCCTACATAGAAAAAATAATAATTATGGCTTATAAATCAATATTGCACGCATAAAAAGATTTGTTACCGTGAACATCGTCTGAATTTATGATTTGAAGCAATTAGGTGGAAACCACTTAGCCACCTTTGCACCATAGGTGATATGAAGCAATCATGGGCATCAAAACACACTCGATGACTCTAGACTTCCTCAAAGCTACTTGCATTGTTTCAGCCCGAATTTTTGGCTTAGAAAGATGGTTGATGGTAGCAGGCATACTGGATATTAGTTTCACTGAGATCTAATGCTTGCAATGATGATAGATGATAAATATCGTTGATTTCTCCCGCGTTAGATAGCGCTACTTAGATCTAATTTTTAAATACACCTAAGATGGTGAAAAACACATCCAGACTGTTTCACATCAAGAATTACTTAGGATTAGTTGCCCAAAGAAGGTCGTGGTACATTCATAGATTACTCTTGGAGTTATGAAGGAGCCATTTGTGATGTGAATATTATTAAGGAGGATAAACCTGACAAAGTAGGCAATTCACAATTAGGCCAACCTAAATAGAGCTCTTCCAAGCATTCTAGGCTTTTTAGGTTCTCCATAAACTTTAGGAGTTTTGAACATGCATTGACATTAAGAAATTTAAGGTATCTCAAATTACAAATACTCTTAGGGATAATCTCAAGGTTTTTGCAATGTGCTAAATTCAAATATTCAAGCCCTTCCAAATGTTCAATTGAAGATGGTAGCTCGAATGCCGCTCCATATAACCGTTTTTGAGATTGTTCACAAAATTCGACCTTGGAAAATGCTATGGAAAACAATCATGGCAAGAGAGAGTCTGAAGATGTTGTAGCTTATCAATGTTCATTGAAGACTCTAAAGGCTTATGCACCCTACCCAATTCAAGGAGGAAAAAAAAAGAACTAGTTAATAAGTAGCTGACTATGACTTTATAATTGTTTAATAAATCTTAAGCAAATGTATAACCTTCAAGGGTTAGTATCTCCAAGTTTGGCATCATTGCAAAGGTTGGGAACTCCACGAGATGTTTTGAATGATTAAGATTGATGACCTTTAACTTCTTAAAAAGCTGTAAAAAAAAAAATCGTCCTCATAAAGAAATTTCTATCAAATTTGAAAGTAATCTAAAGAAAAAGAAAAACATGATTAAACCATTAACAATACCTTATGTCCTTCCCAAAGTTGTTCTATGTTGCTACAATGCATGTTGAGTTCAATGAGATTCATTGGACACAAATTTGGAGGCAAGTGTTTTAAAGAATATTCATCCCAATGGAGATACCATAAATCAAAAAAAGCAATTTAAGGTCTTTGGGAAGTGCCCCTAGAGGAAAATGCACATCTTGATCAATTTCCATAATATGATCATATTTAGCATCTTGATGAACTTTGAGCAATCTAAGTTTATTCATCTTTGCAAAAGTTTCAGTTGTAAATTGAATTTCCTTTTGTGTAGACATGTTGATGAATAATCCTTCAATTGCCTTTGTCCCTTGAAAAATAAGAGCCAAGAATAAGTAAATAATAAACCTTATCAAACTTTACCAAAACTATGTAATAGTTTCATAGAAAAAAGGTCATATAGGTAATAATAATGTTCAAGCATATAGCTCTTACAACATTTATAGCTAGTACACTAGAAACTTCATCAAGATCCCATAATTTGCTCTGTTTCCAAGGCTTGTTTCGACACTTTTCACGAACAATCTCCCAACCCATTTGTTGTATCAAGTCATGCAAATGTATCTTTATGTCTATAACACTTATAAGACATCTTTCACACAAATTACTTATTTCACCTTTAGCACCATCCAATATTCTTGAAACAAAATCTCTATATTTTCCTTTAAAGAAACATGTGATGTCAAGGAATATTTCTCCTTCTACACGACTTAATCCATCAAAACTTATTCTACGCACATGATAAATTTCCATGTTAGGTATTTTTCCAATTTACATAATTCATTTTCCTATTTGTGTATTCCTCTCTTGCTAGATAAGGTAGAACCTAAAACTGCAAGTGCTAGTGGAAGGCATTGGGAATATTTTATTGCATTATCATAAAGATTTTTATAATTTTATTTTGAAACAATTTGTTTAAAAAATTGAACAACTTGATGGCGTCTTCATCATTTAGCTTTCGAAGCTCATATGATTGATTTGCTCCATCCAAAGCTACCAGATTTTTATGCCTAGTTTTTATAATGATCCGACTTCCTAAACCAAACCATTCAGAGTCTCCAGCTAAGTAGTGTAATTTCCTTTACTTGTCTACATCATCAAGAATAACAAGAACCCTTTTCAACCGAAGTTTATTACTTATCTCATGGGTTCATGAATATTACTTTTTCTTCTATACATTCTTGCTAAGGTATCATTAAGAAGTTGATTCTGTAATCTGAGTTGACCGACATTATCTTTAGAAAGCTACTACCTTCAAATTTACAAGACATTTAATTGTAAATGGCTTTAGCAATGGCAGTCTTGCTGATTCCATCAATTCCATAAATTCCAGTCATCTGAGCATCATTTTAACTTCGATATTTATCAATGTCTTGAGTTGTTCCAAATGATAATCCATTCCAACAATGTTCTTGCCAACATATAAATGTGTAGGTCCCAATTTTCGAAGGATTTCCTCAATGATTTGTCCAATAACCTTTGACTCATATATGTCAATTATAATGTATAATAAAACTCATTATAAGTAAGCTGAGAAATATATTGACAAAAAAGGCCAAGCCCTTGAGTATACAGGGAGTATACAAAGGAAAGAAAAACAAAAAAGAGATGAGTAGAGGGACATATACCAACCACCTAAAATAAAAGCGGCTAGCAAAGCTAGAGAATACACATAAGCAAGCTTACAATAGAGTACTTCCCCTCATAAATTATCCCTACCTAAGAAGTGAGGGAAGTTATGAAAGAATGTTTAAATCTAGTGGGAGAGAAACTATCATTATCAAAGTCTACCTCGTTTCTTTCCTTCCAGATCACCTAGAGAAGGTAAGGAAGAGCTGCCTTCCACATGTTTCTAGCTTTCTTTCTAACGGGGAAGGTTGTCCATGCCAACATCAACTCTTTAACCAAGGGATGACAAGCCTAGACCACTCATGGCATGGAAAGTATGGCTGCCAAAGCCCAGGTGAAGGCCAATGGAGTATAAATGGTTCTCGTCTCATCTTCTTTGCAAAGGGACATCTACTTGTAGTAGAATCCCTTTTTCGATTGATCCATGGTCAACACCTTACCCCACCAACCTCTCAAGTGAACACACTCACTTTAGGGGGAATGCAATTGTTTCAGATTAGCCCTACAGGGATAGCTTTAGAGGTGTCACCTTCCAAGTGCCTATAGTTAGGTTTAACTGTGTACTTGCCTTTCTTATCCACTAAGTAAAATTTTTTGTCCCTTTCCCTCTAAGAGATATTTTTGTTGTTAATTAGGTTGATAAGTCTTTGTATTTCTTCCATTTCCCAATCATTGAATGGCCTGATAAATCTCAGGTTCCATCCTCCTTCGGCTCTTGTAGTGTCCCAAACCTCTCCCACTTTAGCCCCTTTTGAGGCAGCCATAACATACAATGTTGGAATTGGTCACACAATGGGAATTCTCCACACCATTTATCCTCCCAAAATCTAATTTGACCCCCATCACCTAGCGTGAGCTTACAGTATTGTTTCAACTGCTAAGCTTCTTTTCTAATATCCTTCCAGAAACCCACCCCAAAACTTCCCTTAGGCTCCGCTGAGAACCAGCCCCTTTCTTCTAACCCATATTTCAGCTTAATTAGATCTTTCATGGAAGGGTTGTCCTCCACAGCTAGCCTCCATTCCATTTATGGACTTGTTCACCCCAAAATGAATGAATATATCTGCATCATGAATATATATATATATATATATATATATATATATATATATATATATATATATATATATAGAGAAGAGAGAGAGAGAGAGAGAGAGAGAGATACTCATTTTCAAATAATTGAAGTTTATGGCTACCAAACCTCAACAAGACAAAATCTGTTGCTACTAGAAATACTTTCAAATGTAATCTTATATTTAACATGGTAAAATTGAAGTGATTTTAGCAAGATCAAAATCTTTTATATGAAGAGGCAAATTCTTATTTTCTACCCAAAAAACAAGGAATAGAATTTCTAACATGGAAGAGAAGGAAAGTATAGTTACTAGTTTTCCACATGCCATCCAGATAGAGCGACTACTTTCCTTAAGGCAATCCTCCACTTTTGCACCATCTCCTTCTTCTTTTGATTAGCATTTTTTTCATGGAAGGTGAACGCATCATCGAAACATCCCAATTGATTTCATACATTTGATGGAGGCACATGATAGAAATTGGTACAACCATTGATTCTTTTCGGGACTCAATGATCTTTAGAAGTTCATTCAAACACCAAGTGGAGTAGGCATAATTCTTTGAGAAAATAACAATGAAAATCCTTGATTCTTCTGTAGCTCTTGAGAGATCAGCCGCAATATCTCCTCATTTCTTAAGTTCTTCATCATCTCTAAACGTATGAATTCCATGCGTAACCAAAGGGGTGTAGAGATGATCAGTGAAATTCTTACGAGTGTCAACCCCTCTAAAATTGTGACGCCCCAAATCCGGGGGTCCCGTTGACAACCAGTCAACCCGCGGAATTCCTGTGGATTTTGAGTGACCCGATACAACACTGTTGTATCCCATTTATCAGGATCCATATTTTCACAAAAAATCGGGAAGAGTCTCCTTTGTTTGGGAGCTCTGATATATAACATATAACAATATAATCATAACCCATCCAAGGTCCTCAACAAAGTAGTAATGACCACCACGAAGTCCATCATCCCATATCCCCAATATACAACTATATCACAATAATCCGTAAGAGTTTATTACAACACTCTTATACAGACCATATATTAAAACTAACTTGTTCTAACATAGTTTACTCAGTACCACCTTACTATGTCCCTTTACCAGGACCCATTCATTCATATTTAAATCGAAAATATGAAAATGAAACAGTTAATTACAGTCCATAAGAGTGCGATCACAACCCTCTTTTCGCAATTACATACTCGACTATTTATACAATAGTCCAAAAGAATTTAATTACAATTCTTTTTATATAAAATACTTTTTACAAAAGTATTATCAAGGCCACATGTCGGCCTTCTTCACAATCACGGCCTTGTCTGAGCGTCGTCTCCCTATAAACTCCCTGAACCTGAAAAGGGGGTCCCGCGACGGGGTGAGCAATGCCCAGCAGAGAAATATTCTTACAAGGGCTACTCCCCAACTAAGTGCACATGCAATGTCACACCACACATTCAAGTAAAAATATGCATGTTCCTACTCAAATGTCTACATGTCATGGATGAGAATGTGACTCACCCTATCCCATATCCCGAGTCCCGAATCCTCACCGACTCCCTCACACATGCATATGCCAAATGTGAAAACTTGTCATTGGTGTTTCACCCAATGACCCTTTATAAAAAACAAAGGGCTTTTTGTTTTTATAAATCAAATCCTTTGGACAACCTTTGATAACCGCTTTATTCAAAGCCCTTGGATAGTCTCCGATCGTGGACAGTCTCCGACAGTGGAAAGTCTCCGATCCTAGACAGTCTCTGACCCTCGACAATCTCCGAATCCTGGACAATCTCCGATCCTGGACAATCTCCGACCTTAGACAGTCTTCGATAAAAAAATTATTTTAAAGCATTATTCAAAAGCATTGGACAATTTTCGATAAACAACTTTATTCAAAAGCATTGGACAGTCTCTGATAAACCGCTTTATTCAAAGCTATGAAATGCACCCATGAGATTCCGTTGGACGTAGTCCAAAGTACCGAACTCACCACCCACTCACTAAGAATGGTGAATGATTATGACCATGCACATACACCCATTTAATGTGATGTGACCGTGCATATGAAATACAATTATGCCATTTCATGCTATGTCATGTTACATGCAACATTTATAAATTTCAGATAATTATATTTCCTACATATAATTTCCATTCATCATAATTTCCATGTTAATACATCACGCAAACACATATTAACATAATTTTGACTCACAATCGCATATTATTTATTTTTCTAACAATACACATAAAATGGCCCAAATCTCGGAACCATATAAAATAGGGCACCTCTTGGTCCCTTTACGGCTATGAACCATTTTTTTGGTTTCATTCATTAACAAATTACAGTGATACCAAAACACACAACAAAACCCAAAGACATCAACCACAGGATCAAGGCAAGCCTCAACACGATCCGAGATGCCCCCAAAGCAATTCCGAAAATGTATTTAGTTCATCAACTTAGTCTTGAAAATTCAGCGGGCTGACCGAAGCGATCCTAAAAATTCAATCTAGGCGTAAGAAAACAATCTGAAAATTCTAAATATTCCTCGATCGATTGCCAAGATTTTGCAAGGACTGAAATTCTGACCTCCTTGATCTCGAAAACCCCAGCCATTCGTATTTAGGCTAGAATTATTCCAAGTAGGAAAATTCCCTACCTCGTGGAGTTTAACGAAACTCTAAGATTTTGGTACCCACGCTTAGCTCTCAATGCGTGGTCCGACTTTGCCTTTTGCTCCAATGAAAACCTACGGTCCGATTGCGGTAAATCTTAGAGAAAAGCTAGAGCTTCTCTCTCTAGAATTTTTTTTTCCTCTCACGCACACATCTCCATCTCCCCCTCTCATTTTCTTCCTTTTGACTTTCTCTTTTTTTTTTCTTTTTATCTTTTTTTTTTATACATGGCTCATATTGCGCCATATGTCCATCTCTCATTCGGGTACGTTTCTGCCCCGAAACAATTTTTTTCTTTTCAATTTAATTTATTTTAATTGAACTTGACCCAAGCCATTTCCTGACTTCGAACTTCGTGCAAAATCTCATCCCTAAATCACTTGACCGCCCTGAAGGTCGTAAAAGAATTCGGACTAGGTCGAGTCGATGAAACTTTTTCGGGTCACTAGATTTAGCGAGGCTAGTCCAACGACGCAATTCGTTGCATCATTCAAGATCTAGAGAATTTTTCAGACTTCCCTGAGCCATTTTGGCAATTTTATTATTTTGCCATTTTCTGAAAAATTAGATTTATTTTTTTTCCGAGGTTTCACATTCTTCCTCCCTGAAAAGAATTTTGTCCCGAAATTTCCACGCACACTAGCACACAAACGTATATGCTACTAAATCAAATGATCTTGCCCATAGGCGAGTAGAACATGCAGTCGTGATCTGTCATTTCGGTTTGAGATATCACGGCGTAGACACGCCCCTGGGTCCTTGAAGTCCCGGCCTGAGAGCCCTGTCATCGACCTCGACCCATGCCCTGGCCTCTCTGGCCTGTTTACGATCCAACCGGTGCTTGTGCCGCACCCTGGGACAGATACTGGTTCCCCTAGCCCATGTTGGGGTAAGGAGGAACAAACTGCATCTGCGCATGTCCCACTGATGATTGGGACTGAGGTGTTCCATAACTCTGGGATCCCTGCCTCTGTAGGCAATCCCACCTAAAGTGTCCAAGCTGGTGGCAATGATAGCATGTCCTGCCCTATTTGGCTAGGGGTGCGTGTCCCATAACCTGGGATCTACACCTCTGCCAAGGCAATGCTAGTCTAAAGTGTCAGTGATTGTGATGTCAACATATCCACTGCCGTCTGGCTAGATGCCCCTTCATGGCCTTAGTCCTGATAACCGCGGCCCTGTACTAAATGGTTTCATGGAAAAGAAATCCTCTGTTTCTTCCTCGAGCTCAAAGAAGGCTGATCCTCCTTCCTCTTCTCACTAGAACCCGCATCTCGGATTCTACGGGTATCATCAATCTCTTTCTCTATAGCCATAGTTGTGCTGACCATAGAGTCCAGATCTTATAGGAGGAGTCCCACAATTTTACGTCGGATGGATAATTTCAAACCATCCTCAAACTTCCTCACCTTGGCCATTTCTGTGGCCACATAATCATCCTCGAAATGTGCCAATTCGGTGAAATTAGCTACGTACTCAAGCACAGTCATACTTCCTTGCTTCAACTCAAGGAACTCCCGATCTTTTGCATGCTTAGCTAATGCCGAGAAAAACTTATCCATGAAGAGGTCTCCGAACTCTCTCCATGTGATCGTCTCGGATCAGTGAGACTTTGACCAATCACATATATAGGATTACCCTCTAGCAATCTTGTACTTTGATCTAATAGCATCGAAGAGTAATCTCCATAGCCTCAGAAATCCTCAGCAGTTCGAGAAACCAATGATCGTTTACCACTTGGATCCCTTCCCAGTGAATGTCGGAGGATGATGTACTATAAACCTTTGGAGTTATAGCCCTCCACGACCCTAAACACTAGCATGTGCAATGGCAACGGCTGCGGCACCATAGCCTCTACAAGGCCGGTTTTGGTCAAAGCCGGGTGGTGGTCGACTCTTTTGCCTCGTGGGCAGCCTCTCTGCGTCAGCGCCCTCGCCATCTGCACAGGATTAAGATGGCGATTTGAGATTCTCCTTTTCATTTATCATTAGTGGTGCATAATGCCAAACACTAATAAATAACCATTCCCTACGTGTCGCATGTTCGTTTTCGAACCCTAAGGTTACATTTGCTAACCCTATTGTTCTTCAATTTCTATACGCATTCTATCATGCATATATTCATATAATCACAATACATCTCCCGTGGAACATATTAGAACACCAAAGTAATCAATGCACACAATGCTGCGTTCTACACCCATGCCCACTAATCCTAGGTATCCGGATACCTAACTCTTATTCCGATTATGACAAACCAAGCGGTGGATACCTCACAGAGCTCTGGGTAATCGTTAGCCTAGGCTCGTGCAGGATTGTATTTAGCCCCCAAAATCCGGGGTCAGATTGACAACCCAGTTAACGCATGCGAATTCCTATGGTTGGTGACGATACCACCTTTGTTATTGTCCCATTTATCGGGATCATGGCTACAAAAATGGGGCGAGTCTCCTTTATTCGGGAGCTCTGCCCAACGGACAACACTTTATAACGGTATAATCATAACCCATCCAGGGTCTCAACATAAGTAGTAATGACCACACAGGGTCCATCTGTCCATATCCCTAATATACAACTATATCTCAAAAATCCATGAGAGTTTATTACAACACTCTTATACAGAACATATATTAAAACTAGCTTGCTCTAATATAGTTTACTCGGCACCACCTCAATATGTCCCTTTACCGGGACCCATTCATTCATATTTAAATCAAAAATATGAAAATGAAATAGTTAATCCCACAGTCATAGGTAAGTCACAACCCTTTTACCATAGTACATACTGACTATTTATACAATAGTAAAAAATAATTTAATTACAATTCTTTTACATAAAATACTTTTACAAAAGTATTATCAAACCACATGTCGACCTTCTTCACAATCACGACCTAGTCGGTGTAGTCTCACGCCTGGAAACTCCACGTACTTGAAAGGGAGTCACGCGATGGGGTGTATTACCTGACAAGAAATATTCCTACAGGGCTACTCCCCCACCTAAGTGCACATGCAGTAGCACACCACACATTCAAATAAGAAATATGCACACATTCCTACTCAAATGTCACACATGTCATGGATGAGAATGTGACTCACCACATCCATATCAGGAGTCCTCACCAACTCCTCACACATGCCATATGCCAAATGTGAAAACTTTTCATTGGTGTTTCACCTAATGACCCTTTATCCAAAACAAAGGGCCTTTTGTTTTTATAAATCAAATCCTTTGGACAACCTTCGATAACCGCTTCATTCAAAGCCCTTGGAAAGTCTCCGACCGTGGACAATCTTCGACCCTGGACAGTCTCCGACCTTGGACAATCTCTGATTCCTGGACAATCTCTGATCCCTGACAATCTCCGACCTTGGACAATCTCCAATAACATCTTTATTTTAAAGCTATGGACAATCTCCTATTACCGCTTTATTCAAAAGCGTTATTCAAAAGCATTGGACAATATCTGATAAATAGCTATATTTAAAAGCGTTGGACAGTCTCCGATAAATCGCTTTATTTAAAGCTATGAAATGCACCCATGAGATTCCGTTAGACGTAGTCCAAAGTACCGAGCTCACCACCCACTCACCAAGAATGGTGAATGATTATGACCATGCACACACATCCATTTAATGCGATGTGACCATGCATATGAAATGCAATCATGTCATTTCATGCTATGTTATTCTACATGCAACATTTATAAATTTCAGATAATTATATTTCCTACATATAATTTTCATTCATCACAATTTCCATGTTAATACATCACGCAAGCACATATTAACACGATTTTGACACACAACCGCATATTATTTATTTTTCTAACAATACACATAAAATGACCCAAATCTCGAACCCATATAAAGCAGAGGCACCTCTTGGTCAGCTACGATATGAACCATTTTTTTGGTTTCATTCATCAACAAATTACGGTGATACCAAAACATCTGACAAAACTTGAAGACATCGATCCGGGATCAAAAACAAATGTCAACCACAGTCTAGGGCGCCGAAAGCGATTCCAAAAATCTTGTCAGAGTTGTCGAAGCAGTCTAGAAAGTCGGCCCAGGCTTGTCAGCAGTCCGAAAATTCCTAAAAGTTCCCTACACTGGAGTCCCAGATTTTGGGGTGAAATTTATATTCTCACGACCTCAGAAAACCCAAGCCATTAAATGACCTTTAGGCTAGAAATATTCTAAGTAGAAAAATTCCCTACATCGTGGAGTTTGACGAAACTCCAAGATTTTGGTACCCATGTGTTGTTCTCGATGCGTGGACCGACTTTGCCTTTTGCTCTGACAAAAACCTACGATCCGATTACCATAAATCTTAGAGAGAAGCTAGATCTTCTCTCTCTAGAAATTTTTTTTTCCTCTCACGCACACCTCTCTGACTCCCCCTCTCATTTTCTTCCTTTTTGACTTTCTTTTTTTTTTTTCTTTTTTTACTTTATTTTTTTATTTTTTTATTTTTGGATACATAGCTCATATTGCGTCATATGTCTATCTTTCATTCGGGTCCGTTTTTGCCCCGAAACAATTTATTTCTTTTCAGTTCAATTTATTTTAATTGAACTTGGCCCAAGCTATTTTTTGACTTTCGAGATTTTCGTAAAAATCTCGTCCCTAGAGTCATTGACTCCACCACCTAGAAAATTCATAAAAATTCAGACTGTGTCAAAATTCAATGAAACTTTTCCAGATCACTAGATTTCAGAAATGAGTCTAGCAGGCATGTCAGTTTTGTCATCTAGAGATCTAAGAGAATTTTCAAGCTTCCACAGGCCATTTTGGCAATTATATTATTTTGCCATTTTCTGAAAAATTAGATTTTTTTTTCCAAGGTTTCACAAAAACTCAAGAACACATCACAAAAAAATGATATAGATATATAAAAACAATGCACGTATACATTGGAAAAAAGACCAAAAATAAATAGAATGGAATTAGAAAAATTTGTAACCATTAATAAAGAAAATAACGATAAGACATCAAAATATTAATTCAAAAAAATTGTTTAATGAATGGTCTTGTGGAATAGAAATCCTCTCTTTCTTCCTCGAGCTCAAAGAAGGCTGATCCTCCTTCCTCTTCTCACTAGCACCCGCATCTCGGATGCTCCGGGCATCATCAATCTCTCTCTCTATAGCCATAGTTGTGCTGATCATAGAGTCCAGATCTTATAAGAGGAGTCCCACAATTTTACCCCGGATGGATAATTTCAAACCATCCTCAAAATTCCTCACCCAGCAGCCATTATGTGGCCGCAATCATCGAAATATTACTTGGTCGGTGAAATTAGCTACGTACTCAAGCACAGTCATACTTCCTTGCTTCAACTCAAGGAACTCCCGATCTTTTGCATGCCTAGCTGATGCCGGGAAAAACTTATCCATGAAGAGGTCTCGGAACTCTCTCCATGTCATCGTCTCTGGATCCCGTGAGACTTTGACCCAATCCCACCATATATAGGATTCACCCTGTAGCCGAAATGTGGCTAGCCTGATCCTCGTAGCATCGGAGGTAATCTCCATAGCCTCCAAAATCCTCTCAACCTGTCGGAACCAATGATCGGCTACCACTGGATCCCCTTCCCCGGTGAATGTCGGAGAATGATGTGCTATAAACCTTTAGAGTTACTTAGTCCTCTAACCCCAAGCGCACTAGTGCATTGCAATGCGATGATTTGCAACACCCGTAGCCTCTACAAAGGCACATTTGGTCAAAGCCGGGCGGTGAGTCGACTCTTGCCACATGGGCTGACCGCGTAGCATCTGCGCCCTCGACTTGCCATCTGCTGCAGTTAAGATAACAATTTGAGATTCTCCTTTTCATTTATCACATTGAGCCAAGTCATCAATACCAAAGCATTAATAAATAACCATTCTTACGTAATCATGCTTATTCGTTTTCCGAACCCCTATAGTTACATTTGCTAACCCTATTGTTCTTCAATTTCTATACACATTCTATCATGCATATAATCATATAATCACAATACATCTCCTGTGGAACATATTAGAACACTAAAGTAATCAATGCACACAAATCTTTTGGTGTTATACCATACACTAATCCTGCGTGTGGACACTAACTCTTGATACTCGATTATGACAAACCAACATCGAAAACAACGGTGGATACCCTCACCCGAGCTCCTAGTGTCGTTAACCTAAGCTTTGATACCAAGTTGTGGCGGCCCCAAATCAGGGTCCAGTTGACGGCACATCCCAGCCCAGGAGTCTATGGATTTCGGGTGACTCGATACCACACTATTGTGTCCCATTTATCGGGATCCATATTTTCACAAAAATCGGGCAAAGTCTCATTTGTTCGGGGAGCTCTACCCAACATACAACCTGTATAACAGTATAATCATAACCCATCCAAGGTCTCAACATAAGTAGTAATGACCACACAGGAGTCCATGCATCATATCCCCCGATATCTGACTATATCTCAAATCCATAATAGTTTTTGTTGACTTTATCTGAACATATATTAAAACTAGCTTGCTCTAATATAGTTTACTCGGCACCACCTCAATATGTCCCTTCACCGGGACCCATTCATTCATATTTAAGTGAAATGAAAATGAAAGCCATAATTAAAGTCCGTAAGAAGTCAGATCCATGACCCTCTTACCATAGTACATGTACCCAGAATATTTATAAAATAGTCAAAAATGAATTTATTACAGTTTCTTTTACATAAAATACTTTTTACAAATGTATTGTTAAAGGCCACATAATCGGCCTTCTTCACAATCACGACCTCGTCGAATAAAATCTCCTATAAACTCCTGTGCTTGAAAGGGGGTCCGTGATAGGAGTGAGCAATGTGACGGAGAAATATTTCTACAAGGGCTACTCGGCAAGTGCACATGCAATGTACACCATATTCAAGTAAAAATATGCCGTTCCTATTCAAATGTCACCATGTCATGGATGAGAATGTGACTCACCTTATCCCATATCCGAGTCCTCATGAATCCTCTCACATGCATATGCAAATGAAAACTTTCATTAGTGTTTCCTTTAGCTGGCCCTTTATCAAAACAAGGGCTTTTGTTCTTATAAATCAAATCCTTTGGACAGCAACCGATAACAGCCATTCAAAGCCCTTGAGCAGTCTCAAACGAGTGGGCGATCTCGAACCACTAGACAATATCAGAATCGGACAATCTCCGGAGCGCTGGACGTCTCACGATAACAACTTTATTTTAAAGCTATGGACAATCTCCGATTACCGCTTTATTCAAAAGTATTATTCAAAAGAATTGGACAATATCCGATAAATAGTTATATTTAAAAGCGTTGGACAGTCTCCGATAAACCGCTTTATTGAAAGCAATGAAATGCACCTGAGACTGATTGAGCGTAGTCGAATGCAAACTCACCACCCACTCACGAGAATGGTGAAGATTATGACCATCCACACACACCCATTTAATGCGATGTGACCATGCATATAAGCATAATCATATCATTTCATGCTATATTTATTCTACATACACAACATTTATAAATTTCGAGATAATTATATTTCCTACATATAATTTTGTTCATCCTGTTCCATGTTAATACATCACACAAGCACATATTAACACGATTTTGACACACAACTGCATATTATTTATTTTTCTAACAATACACATAAAATGGCCCAAATCTCGAACCCATATAAAACAGGGCACCTCTTGGTCCCTTCACGGTCATGAACCCTTTTTTTGGTTTCATTCATTAACAAGTACGATATCTGAAAACACCTGACAAAACTCAAAGACATCGATCCGGGTTTCTGGCAAAAGCGCCAGCCCATGGTCAGGGACTGCCCAGTGATTCGAAATCCCTATCGGATGTCAAGCGATCTCTAAGTGGCCGGCGACAAAGCGATCCGTCCTATAAATTCTACCTCGGTCCGGTGCGGGCGAAATTATGGCCTCTCACGGCCTCAAAGAAAACCCCAAGCCATTAAATGACCTTTAGGTTAAAAATATTCCAAGTAGGAAAATTCCTATCTCATGGAGTTGTGAGCTCAATTTTAGTACCCACGATGTAGCTCGGCCCGTGGCCCGGCTGTACACTCCGTGACAAAAACCTACGATTCGATTACCGTAAATCTTAGAAAGTAGCTACAGCTTCTATCTCTAGAAATTTTTTTTTTCCTCTCATGCACACCTTTCCGTCTCCCCCTCTCATTTTCTTCCTTTTGACTTTTTTTTTTCTTTTTATTCTTTTTTTTATTTTTTTATTTTTTTTATTTTTGGATACATAGCTCATTTTGCATCATATGTCTATCTCTTATTCGGGTACCTTTTTGCTCCCAAACAATTTATTTCTTTTCAGTTCAATTTATTTTAATTAGACTTAGCTAATTTTCAATTTTGACCAGAGAGATTTTCCTAAAAATCTAGTTCCTAAATCATTAGCTCCGCACCAGAAAGAGTGTAAAAATTGACCCATTTCAAAAATCCAATGGCTTTTCCGGATCTTGGAATTTCACGAGCGAAGTCTAAAGGCGCAAATCCGTTTCATCATCCGATATCTAGAGAATTTTTCAGGCTTCCCTGAGCCATTTTGACAATTTTATTATTTTGCCATTTTCTGAAAAATTAGATTTTTTTTTTCCTAGGTTTCACAAAAACTCAAGAACACATCACAAAAAAATGATATAGATATATAAAAACAATGCACGTATACATTGGAAAAAAGACCAAAAATAAATAGAATGAAATTAGAAAAATTTGTAACCATTAATAAAGAAAATAACGATAAGACATCAAAATAATAATTCAAAAAAATTGTTTAATGAACATCAAAACTTGTGATTTTTTAAATAATTTGTTATTTCCACATTAAAATTAAATGGGTGGCCCACTAACCTTGTATTTAGCCAATTAAAAGAATACCCAATATCTTTAAGCTATTATAAAGATATTTACCCTTGATAGAGTGGTAAATTATAATAAATAAATTTATTATAAACGATTTATTTATAATAAATATAATTTATTATATGAAGCAGTTATTTATAATAAATATAATTTATTATATAGACAGTTATTATAATAAATATAATTTATTATAAGAAGCAGTTATTTATAATAAATATAATTTATTATATGAAACCGAGTTAATCGAATTACACGTTTATAGTGAGTTTTTTGAATGTGTATTCTTGGCCTCTTCTCCTATCAATAAGTTATATACAGAAACCCTTCATATCTTTTGGTTAGAGCACTCTTCCATCAATTACAGAAAACAATTCTATGTATCAAAGTTTGATAAGGAGAAGAAGAGATCAAGGATTTAAGATCTATAAACTGAGGAAATCTCTTGTAGTTTGTGTGTTCTTTAAGAACAAGGATTTGAGAGTTGCATTCTAATTTGGAAGACAAAACCACAAGAATCAAAGAGATAGATTGACCAATGGAGAATTCGAGGTATACTTCGCTATTATTTATTTCATATACTTGATGATGGTATGAGCGGATCCGCATTCTTCAGAATCAAGATCGGGTATGAACGGATCTTGTTTCTAAGATATTCCAATTATCAAGTATGTAATCTATATTATTATTATTATTATTTTATTATGGAGATGAGTTTGAATTCGATGATACGAAATATTATGTAAATTTCATATTCAAAGTTATAAAATTTAATTATCAGAGAAATTTAGATTAGATTTAAATGTTAAATCATTGACTCAAAATTAAATTTTGGGGTATCTACGATTGATTCGTCTCACTAAAATGAATAAAAATAATAATAAAAATAAAAATAAAAATAAATAAAGACCACTCAGCGTAGGAAGGTACTTTATTTTTTCCTTGCATGTATTTGGATCAAATAAAAGAATTAATTTCATCTTGTGAAATTTTATTCAAATGACAATTTATAAATGTAAGGTTAACTAATTTAGATAGTTGCTAAGTAACCTAAATTAGAGTGAGCCTTGTATTTATAAATTGCATAAAAGAATAAAGGAGACTTATAAAATTCGCAATAATTCTCTTTATAATTTAGGAGAATGAGGCTAACCCCGAGAAGGAGAGTCAATTTGCGCTGGTGTATTAATTAATAGTTTTTATTTGTGTTGCTTAGAAAATTAAAATGGATACCCAAGGTAACATATAAATGACACAAAATAGTAAAGGTGTTTTAAGCTCCCTCCAAGTGAACCTTGGATATGTTAAAAAATTCACCCAAAGGAGAATCTTAATGATATCAATAGTTCATTTATATTTGTTTTTTATACTTGAGGTATTGTGAGCATTGTTATGTTTTCTCTGGTTCCCTTCATTACACTCTCTTTCTGGAATAATTTGTGATGGGTGAACTACGAATGAGTATGAAGGTTCAATTCTCTTGATATTGGATCTTGACTGGCAATACTTGAATCGGCGCCTCACGAAGCTACGGATGGCGATTTTCGAACCGTGGACAATCAAGCTTCAGGCAAGATCCATGATCGATCGATGTTATGAGAATGGCTAATGCCCAGTAATATCAGACCTCTCTCCTCTCAAATGAGTTTGCCTCGGAATTTACGAAATCTGTTGAGGCGCTTCAAATGCGGCGATAAGTCCCTTGCAGGCACATTGATGGCTGAATTGACCACCATGAAATATGATGATTAGGAAAGGTATTCAACAACATATTTTAAACATAGTGAAAAATTTGCAAAGCTTAAGGCACTATAAACTGTAGGTATGGATGAGTCCTTCTTAATTACTGATTTGTCCTTAACTCACTTCCATCACAGTTTGCTCCATTCAAAATCCACTATAATACTAACAGGGATCAGTGGAACTTGAATGAGCTCACCGGTAAATGTATACAAGAGGAAGTGAGATTAAGACAAGAAGGACATAATCTTGCTCTTGTTGTAACTCATGGAGTCATGAAGAGAAAAATTCAAGGGGAAAGAACTTTTCCACCTAAGAAAAGTGGACACAGGAAGTGGCCGAGTCATGATCGAATTACGGTGAGTTGCTTTACTTTTGTGGCAAGAAAGGGCATGTGAAGGGCTGTATCAAGCGCAAGGCTTGGTTCGAAAGAGAGGATTCCTTCGCCGGGAAGCCAGGAAAGTGAAAAACTCATCTATATAGGAAACCGTCTCAAGGTTGGAGTAGTAGGCGTAGTACCTATCGCTTACTAATAGAGGAATGGCTCATCGGATGGATCTTTTAAACACTTTTATGTACCTTCTATTTCTAGAATTTAGTTTCCTTGTCCAAATTAATTTTCTTGGATGATACATTTTATTCGGTTACAGACAATTAAGTTTGATGTTAAATTCTATTACGGTTAGTTTACGGTATTTTATGTGATAGTTTTATATAAAATTTCCTTGAATCGTAATTTGCACAAACTTTAATATACACATTCAAATGTTAGTTCAAAACGTGGCTTAATTAATGAAAATTCTTCAATCTTGTAGCACGAGAAGACTAGGAGCACATCTCTAGGGAAAGAATAGAAGTTAGTAAAAGGAAGAATTTTACAAAATCTTGGCTTCATGATTTTCATGTATCGTAGATTGCATAAAGGGAAAGCAAACTAAACATACAAAGAAAGGTGCCACGAAGTAATGAGCTCATGAGATGAATTCATACAGATATTTGTGGACCACTCTACGTTCCATGTTTATAGGAAATGTTTTATCACCTTTATAGATGATCTATCTCGTTATAGTAATGTTTATCTAATGCATGAAAAGTCTCGAGGCCGATGACATCTTGAGATGTTCATAGCAGTCGAGACAATTAGATAAAAGATTAAAATTGTGAGATGAGATCGAGGCGAGTGAATATTATAGGCGGATATGATGAATCGGGACCAAAATCAGGTCCTTTGCCCAAATTCAGCCAAAAGCATGGCATTCGTGCTCATTCACACAATGCTACAGGTATACCAATGGAATGGTGTTCTTTGAAAGAGCGTAATCGCACATTAATGAAATGGTTGAGGTATGATGAGTTACTCTTACGTACCTATTTCATTGTGGGGTGAAGCCTTAAAAACAGCAATGTATATATCTTGAGCAGAGTTCCTAGTAGAAGCCAGTTCAAAAACTCCTTTGAGAGTTATGAATTTGGTAGGAAACCCTAGCTTGAGACATATGCATATATGGGGTTGTCCAGCGGAGGCAAGAATCTATAACCCACATGAGAAAAAGCTTGATTCAAGAACAATATCTGGATATTTCATTGGCTATCCGGATAAATCGAAAGGGTATAGATTTTATTGTCCTAACCACAGTGTGAGAATAGTTGAAGCAGGTGTGCAGTTCTTATAGAATGGTGGGGAGTAGTGGGAGAGTAATGAACCAAGAAGGTAGATGTTGAAAGAAATAGAGTGGATATCCCACCACTCTTTACCTCAAGAAATTATTATTCCTCAGCTTTTTGTTCAACAAGTTGGGAAAATAGGCTCAACATAATAGAGTTGGTTCATTACCACCAGAAAATATTGCCATTGAAAATGCTGTAGAGCCACCACAACCGGCACCTTTGAGGAGATCTCAAAGAGAAAGGAGACCTGCCATTACAGATGATTATGTGGTGTATTTACAGGAATCTGATTTTGATATTGGGATAAGGAAGGATCCGGTTTCGTTTTCACAAGCCATGGAAAGTGATGATTCTAGTAAATGGATGCGGCTATGAATGAAGAGTTGAAGAATCTATGGCCCATGCGGTGTGCGGGATCGTCGAATTGCCTAATAGTTGTAAACGTCGGTGTAAATGGGTCTTTAGAATAAGCCAGCGGCCTTCAAAGGCAATATCGAGCGACCCAGGGCGGACTTGTGGCCAAAGGTTTCACTCAAAAGGAAAGTATTGATTACAAAGATACATTCTCCCCAGTTTCCGAAAATTCGCTTAGAATCATCATGGCACTTATGGCTCATTTTGATTCAGAGTTACATCGAATGGATCTTATTGCATTCTTAAATGGGAATTTGGATGAAGATATCTACATGGAACAACCGAAGGGTTCACAAAAGAAAATGAACACTAGTTTGCAAATTAAAGAAATCCATTTTACGGTCTTAAACAAGCTTCCAGACAATGGTATGTTAAGTTTAATAATACCATTATCTTTGATTTAAAGAAATTATTGTTGATCGGTGTATATCTGAAAGTTAGTGGAACAAGTTTATATTTACGATCTTTGTATGGATGATATTTTTAGCACTAGCCGGTGATCTTGGTTTATGGAGTGAAACCAGGAATATCTCTCTAAAACTTTTCGCCGCCGTTGATATGGGTGAGGCAAACTATGTTATTGGCATGTCCCGAGAGATCTTTGGGATCGATCTCGAGAGTGCTAGGTTTATCTCGGAAAGGATATATTGATCGGGTTTTGAAGATTTAATATCTGATCATGTTCATCGAATTATTGCACCTATATTGAAGGTGACAAATTAAGTAAAATGCGTGCCCAGAATAACATGGAAGGGAGCAAATGAAGAAATTCATATGCATCGGTAATGGGAGTTTGATGTACGCTCAAACATGCTCTGAAGACGGATATCGGCACAAGCATGGGTTTGTTAGGAAGTACCAAAGTGATCGGAGTTCGAACCTTTGGAAAGGTACGAGAGTGATGAGGTACTTACAAGGGACAAAGTTATATGCTCACATATAAAAGTCGAACAATTAGGAGTTGTTGGTTGCTGGATTCGATTCGCGGGCGTTTGTCTCGATGGCTTAAAGTCAACCGGGATTTGTCTTTATGCTGGCAAATGAGGCGTCTCGTGGAAGAGTGAAAAACAATCAATTCTTTGCTTCATCCACGATGGAAGCCGAGTTTGTTAACTTGTTTTGTAGCTTCAAGTCATGCTTTAGTTGCGGAATTTTGTCTCGAGGGCTTGAGTGTTGTCATTTCCCCATTGCTAAACCCTTGAGAATATGTGTGACTGCCATAGTATTTTCTTCTCTAAGAATGGAAAAATTTTCTAGTGGATCGAAACACATGGATTTAAAGTATTTAGTTGTTAAAAGAAAGAGTCGAAACAACAAGTGTCAATTGAAAATATTAGCATTACACTTATGGTTCTGATCCATTAACCTAAAGGATTACCTCTAAAGGCATATTTGAAAATGTTATGAGGATGGGCCTTTGGGTAATCCACGCGAATGATGGTTATGTAATTGACAATTTGCGCATTAAATTGTTTACATTTATTCTTGTTTCAATTATGGTACGTTTTGTGTTTAATAAGTAAGAATTGTCATTCAAGACAAATTACAGGCTATTTGGCATTATAATTTACAGGTTAGTAAGGGTTATTGATGTGTGGTGCATGGAAGGAAACATGACATTATGGTCATGTGACCGCCATGACTCGCATTTATGATCTAAACTGATTCAGTATTATGGTATATGATTTTGGACGTATTGGTAGGATTGTTGAAATCGTGATCACGTATAGTTTTCATAATCGTTTAGTGGGCCAAATTGGAGAATGTTATTTCACATTAAAAATTAAATGGTGGCCACTATTTGTATTTGGCCAATTAAAGAATACCCGATATCTTTAAGTATTATAAGAATGTTTACCCATAAATAAATGGGTAAATTATAATAAATAAATTTATTATAAAACGGTTCATTATAATAAATATAATAATTTATTATATAAGCAGTTATTATAATAAATATAATTTATTATAAACGATTATTATAATAAATATAGTTATTATATGACGATTATTAAATTTGCAGTTTATAACGGTTTTGAGCGTGTATTCTTGGCCCTCTTCTCCTATAAATAGGATTATATATAGAAACCCTTCATATACGAAGTTTGAGCACTCTTCCATCAATTCTGAGAAAACAATTCTATGTATCAAAAGTTTGATAGGAGAAGAAGAGATCAAGGATTTAGATACATGTGAATCTCTTATGGTTGTCATTCTTCAACAGATTTGAAATTGCATTCTAATTTGAGAAAACGAGCAAGATCAAGATTCTGTTATTGTTGAGGCCAGGTATCTTCAGCTATTATTTGTTTAATATCTTGATGATGTATGAACTGATCTATTCTTAAGAATCAAGATGGTATGAGCAGATCATTTCAAGATATTCATTATCAAGTATGTAATCTATATTATTATTATTATTATTTTATTATCAGAGATGATTTTGAATTCGATGATCTGAAATATTATGTGTTAATTTCCGTATTAAGGTTAACATAATTTTCTAATTTGAAAACATATTTTACAAAGCTAAAATTGTTTCTAAAGTAAACTAATTTTTAAAAACTAATTTCAAATATTTATAGTTCTATATTAAATCATGTTTCAAGCAATTAAAATTATCTAAAAAAGCGCTCATAAACTTTTGCATATTTGTATAAAATGTTCGTACATAAAATAGTTTATATTTATTGTTTCCATTGAAAACTTTTGTTCCTTAAATAATTCATAACTATTTTCGGTAATTGACAAATATTTTTATATTATTTTGAAAATATTCTATAGGATTTTTACCATATTAAATTACTAAATTTGATGCTTAATAAATTTTATAATTCTAACAGTTGTAAATATGCTGAGTAAAAAAACATAATAAAATATATAGTTTAAAATTTTAAAGTAAATGAATATAAATACACCAAAGGAATTCAAGATAATTTTTTAAATAAGAATATTATTCTTAGTTATGCCTATATCAATTACATTTACAAAATAACTTCAATAGAGTATATATGCTTTATATATATATATATATATATATCTCTTATACTCTTATATATATGTATATATATATATATTTTTTTTGTTCCTAAGAATTTTTTATCCAAAAAATATTTCATGAATTTATTTATTTTAATTTTTTAATTTTTTCAATTTCTGTATTAGCATTTACCTTTTTTAGGAAAGAATGCCTAAAGTAAAAACAAATAAATAAATAAATCATAAGCTTGTTGCGCGGTAAGTAAGTTGAAAGAACTGAAAGATGGTCATTGAATGCAATGGCCTACTGCCTACCTACATGTGAGAAAATAAAAGAAAAGAATTGAATGCAATGGCCTACCTACCGGATATATTTTCTTATAGAAAGAAAATATATAGAAAAAGAAAGGAAAAAGTAATAAGAAAAAGCAAATGTCTAATACCATTATTGCACAATCAACTCCTTTAAAACAGAAGACTTCCAAAAACTAAAAGAAAAATGACATTAAACTATTAATGATAAAATCAAAAGAGGATTAAACAAAAAGAAAGTCATAATAAAAAAATTAATGACAGCCGCCATTGATGACTTTATTGGGTATCATAGGAAGATGGATGGAAGTTCCTCTCAAAAACATCCTAGAAAATTCCATGAAAATTTAGAAGCATTCCAGCAGTATCTCTTGGACTTCTGTTATCTTATATGATGCATTCGTATGAAGTTGTGGAGTGTAGTCGCTGGCAGAGTTCGTTGATTTTGGTTTGGGCGGTACTTGTTAATGTTGGTCACCCAAATTTCTTAAGCCAAAGAGATGAAGGAAGAATGCAATCCAAAACAGGGGACTTGTTGCGGACGTTCTTGCTTGTCGTGACTAGCATCAACCCCCTCTTCATCCTTCTTACTGACTAGCTGCAGCAAGCAAACGAGCTCTTCAATTGTTGCCCTCTTTTCGACTTGTCGTGACAAGCACATGTTTACTGTGTTCTCATGCCAACTTAATGGGTTAGGGTTTTTACACACACACACACACACACACACACACACACACACACACACACACACACATAATGCAATCCAAAACAGGGGACTTGTTGCGGACGTTCTTGCTTGTCGTGACTAGCATCAACCCCCTCTTCATCCTTCTTCTTGACTAGGCTGCGTGAACAGTGACTCTTCAATTTATTTGCCCTCTTTTAGACTTATCGTGACAAGCACATGTTTACTGTGTTCTCATGCCAACTTAATGGGTTAGGGTTTTTACACACACATACACACACACACACACACACACACATATATGTGTGTGTGTGTGTGTGTGTGTGTGTTATATTTTCGGGGTTTTATAGTGGTTATGAGATTTAGAAAGGCTGAGAACATTATAACTCTCTCTTCTTCTTCCCTTTTCTTTTTCTTGTACCATCTTTAATATGGTGGATTTATAGCTCCCTAGCCCACGTAAATGTTGGTGTTCAATCTCTTTTGTCCTTTTTTGATCCACCATTATATTTCTAACATATAGAATTTATCCTCGATGCAAGCTCTTGTTGAATGTCAAAGGCATGTGGGAGTTAAGAATCTATTGTTTCAATTATCTTGGTAGGGATGTTGTCATTTTAAAGAACTTTAAGCTTCCATGTTTCCTGCTCGCCTACATACCAAGATTGAAGTTATTTAAACATTTACTTCCTGACTTTTTTACTAAGCAGCATTATACTAAAGTTTGTAGAAAAATGCATTAAAGTTTAATGATCTGAATTTTTGTCTCCTGACTTAATCGGTTTTGCGAGTATTAAGATTTTTTTGAGATATGGTGGTAGTTTGGGGGTTGGGTAAATTAGTATGCCTATAAATTATTTTTAGTAGATTCGATTAGTTTTAATTTGTAAAGTTATATAGTAAAAAATAAGGATTATTGATGCTTTATCAGCCGGAGGCTGAAGGGCTGGGCGTGTCAGGTATTGGGCCGGACTCGGATGTGGCGGGTGGGATCACGAGGCTCTTGGATCGTCTGAGGTGAGGTAGGATCGCTGCTGAGTGATCGCAAGCTGGACGTAACCTTCTTTCTGAACAAGGAAGGGATTCGGCGAGGGCTTCGCCGTGGCCGCCTCAGTGCCCTAAGTCGGTTCTTTGCAGAGAAAAGAGAGACTACTTGAAGTGAATGTGTTGCATATGTTTCTAGCGATATGAGTATGCGTATCATTTAATGACGTACATTTCACCGTCAGGTGATACTTGTATTTATAGTAGATGTTCTCCTAGTTGGATGGTAATTAGGATTCACTCCCGTTGGATGGGATATTTCTTATTATGTGATCGTGCTCGGATTTGGTATAGGATATAGAACGGAGTTTGTTGGGATAATCTTCCTTCCTTATTGGGGATACGGCTTGATGATGAGTTACTATTATTTGCCCACACCTTTTTCCTTATTGGTGAGATTTGGTTGGATTTGCAGGATAATATATTATTGGAGATTATTCTATTTCCCTTCTCTCTGGGAGACTTACCATAATTGGCCTTTGGGCCAAGCGGATTGGACCTCCATTCTGGGCTGGCACCAAAAGGCTTGAATGCTGGCGTAAAAAGGCCTGAATGCCTCATTGGGCATGCCTCTCCTTTGGAATTCAACTAGTGGGCCTTCGTGTTTCGCTGGGCTGGCCTCTTTCTTGGGCTTGGTGTGTGGGCTTGCGAGCCTTATTTTTCAAACCCTATTAAGGATAATTTTCAAGTAAAAATTCATTTCAGTTGAAAATAAATGGTGTTTTTTTGTTATAACTTGTAAATTCATTATAATTTTATTTTAACTAGAAAAATATAAATTTATTTGTTAGATTAATTTTCATTTAGAAATTCACATCTTATTAAACAATAATAATTTTCAGGAGTAAGTAGTTGTTGATCTCTTAACACTTTTTATCGGTGGGATGAATTGATCTTTGTTAATTAAAGTAGTTTTAATTTCGATATATATATATATATATATATATATATATATATATATATATATATATATATATATATATATCCAAACCAATATTAATCTAGCTAAAAACAAAATGATTCCACTTTTATTTTTTTGCTTTGATTTATAATTATAATATTTTAGTTCTTTTTTATATACTTTTGCTTCTGATCGTTTAGTTTCATTTATCATTGCTCCTTTCCTCCTTCTAATTTTTTAAAATGTTGGTCGTTGGTCCTCGGTTGTTGAATTAAAAAAGAAAAGTAAAAAAAGGAAAAGAAAAAGAAGAAGAAGAGGTTTGAAATGAGCCCCGGGACGTGATATTTTATACAGTAATCATGGGAAAAATAGACTTGAGTGTTTCACGGATGCAGATTGAGCAGGATCTAAGGAAGACAGAGGATCCACTTCGGGTTATTGTGTGTTTGTTAGAGGGAATCTAGTTTCATATAAGAGTAAGAAACAGAGTGTTGTCTCTTGATCTAGTGCAGAATCTAAGTATAGAGCAATAACACAATCTACATGCGAGATTATGTGGCTCCATCAACTTTTGGCAGAAGTCGGTATTAAAACCTCAATCACGGCAAAGCTCTAGTGTGATAACCAGGCTGCCCTTCATATTGCCTCTAATCCTGTTTTCCATGAACGAACTAAACACATAGAGATAGATTGTCATTTCGTTTGTAAGAAAATACAACCAGTTTGATTTCTACAGGATACGTGAAGATTGGGAGTACAATTAGGTGTTATGAGAGCCTAAGCGGTGGATGGGTTGGTGCTTCATGTGAACAGTTTGGATGATTAACATCCATGCTCGACTTAGGAAATGTTGCTAGTATGTATCATCGTTAACATATTAGTTTGTATTTTATTAGGATACTTTACTTATAGAATTGTAACCATTTAGGAATAGTAGATCATCTTACCTAATGTATAGCCTAACCTTCTTGTATATATATGTATGCTGACTAAATGGAAAAGACAAGGAATTCATTCATCAAACTCTTATTCTCTTAGTTTCCATAAGAACCAATTCCAATATCACAATCCGAAGAGTCGGTAGAGGAAAAGGTAGAAGACAATCAAATCTTTGACCAGCTTTAGTTTGATTAGGTGTATGCAAGGAGAAGGGACCCCATGGCAACAACAAGGTAAGAATAGTCTACTGAATCGAGTCCTGGAAATGAGATAGCAATTCTTTAACATAACTCAACTCCTATTCTTGATAATGATCTACCTATAGATTTAAGAAAAGGAACCCGTGAATGCACAAAAAGGCCACTATATCCATTGTCTCACTTTATGTCTTTCCAAAGATTTTCCTTGAATCATAAAAGCTTCCTTTCAACTTTAAGCACTATTCCTATTCCTAACTCATTGTCTGAAGCATTATCAAAGAGAGAATGGGGGAGCTTTGCTATGGAAATTTGAAATATGGATGCATTACAAAAGAATGAAACTTAGGAATTGGTTGATCCTCTACCTATTGGCTAAGAAACCAGTGAGTGGAAAGTGGGTGTTTGCATTAAAATTTAAGCGATGACTCCTAGCACGATGAGCAAGGCTAGTTGCAAAGGTATACTCAAACATATGGGTAGTTATCAAGAAACATTTGCACAGTGCAAAGATGAATACAATAAGAATTTTACTATCTGGTGATAATTTTGATCGGGAATTGCAACAATATGATGTAAAAAATGATTTCCTTCATGGTGAGTTAGAAAGAAGAGATTTACATAAGTATTCCACCGGGATTCAGTGGGAGTGATGGAAACAAGGTTTGTCGATTAAAGAAGGCACTATATGGGTTAAAGTAGTCCCCACGTGCTTGGTTTGGAAGGTTTGCCAAGGTTATGATAGCTAATGGTGACAAACAAAGCCGAGGAGATCATACACTTTTCATAAAACAATTCATTTCGAAGTCACAACATTAATTGTGTATGTGGATGACATTATTGTGAGGGAATGATAAGAAAGAAAAAACACCTTAGGCGTTGCCTAGATAAGTAGTTTGAAATAAAAGATTTAGGAAAATTTAAGTATTTCCTTGGAATCGAGGTAGCTCGGTCCAAGCAAGGCATTTTCATTTCTCAATAGAAATATGTTATTGATCTTCTCAGGGAAATAGGTATGATGGCTAGTAAACTAGTTGCGACTCCTTAGCGACCCTCAGGAGTCCTCCATTACTTAAGCACATCGGGAAAGAATCTTTATTCGAATATCGGATATTGGCAGTATACACTTCGATGCAGATTTTGTAGGGTCTCCATCGGATAACCGGTCAACTACAGGCTATTATACCTTTCTTGGGGGAAATCTAGTATCTTAGAGGAGTAAGAAGCAAAATGTGGGAGCATGGTCAAGTGTAGAGGCAGAGTTTAAAGCTATGAAAGAAACGAGGAGTATGTGGTGTTATGGTGAAGATCATTACGGACAATGGGTAGCTGACTCTATTGTGATAATAAATCAGCAATCAACATTGCTCATAATTCGGTGCAGCATGACCTAACAAAACACATAAAGATAGACAGACACTTCATCAAAGAAAAGCTGGATAGTGGGTTAATTTGTACTCCATATGTTTCTACAGGACATACGATTAACGAGATCAGATAACAAAAGGATTGTGTAATGTATGTTTCAAAAAATATTAGCAGCGGAATGGAAGATCTATGTTCACCAGCTTGAGAGGGAGTGTGAAATTATGTAAATATGGAAAGAATCAGGTCAATAATCGATTCTAGGAATTAGCTATAGAGTGAATAATCAGCTATGGGAAGTGAATAATCAAATCCCAAAATTTAGGGAATTGGTTTTGGGAACTTCTTTTTCAGTGTACAAAGTATGTGTATATAAAGTGTGTTATATAGGCTGTACATATTTATTTAGAAATTAATAAAATTTCTAGCTCAGTTATGCTTTCTTCAAAAATCACTTTCCAATGTAATCTTATATTTACCATGGTAAAATTTAAGTGATTTTATCAAGATCAAAATCTTTTATATGAAGAGGCAAAAACTTATTTTCTACCCAAAAAACAAGGAATAGAATTTCTAACATGAAAGAGAAGGAAAGTATAGTTACTAGTCCACATGCCATCCAAATAGATCAACTGCTTTCCTCAAGGCAATCCTCTACTTTTGCACCATCTCCTTCTTCTTTTGATCAACATCTTTTTCAAGGAAGGCGAACGCATCATCGAAACATCCCAATTGATTTCGCACATCTGATGGAGGCACATGATAGAATATTGGTACAACCATTGATTCTTTTCGGGACTTAATGATCTTTAGAAGTTCATTCAAACACCAAGTGGTGTAGGCATAATTCTTTGAGAAAATAACAATGAAAATCCTTGATTCTTCTATAGCTCTTGAGAGATTAGCCGCAATATCTCCTCCTTTCTCAAGTTCTTCATCATCTCTAAACGTATGATTTCCATGCGTAACCAAAGTGGTATAGAGATGATCAGTGAAATTCTTATGAGTGTCAACCCCTCTAAAACTCAAGAACACATCATAACTAAGAGGATTAGAAGAAGTATAAGAGGCTTCATGGGTGCTAGTCAAAGCCATTTTGGTGTGATTTTACCAATGCTACCAAAGAGTTCACGGGAAAAAAGGAAGCGTCTTCGGATGATCAAGGCTACTGGTTCCTAGTTCCTACCCTCTTCATCATGGACAAGCCGAGGGAAGTGGCATCTGAAAAGCTTCATCTGCAAACATTTGAAAATATAAATAAGGTTTCTTCGATAAATTTTCTTTTTGTGTCTGAAGTGTGAAATCGGCGGCAGAGTGACAAATCCATGAGAAACTCACACACATATCAGCACCTTTTGGAGATAAGCAGCTCCGCTTCTGTTGAAGATGATGTGGGGGCTCGGGGTGGTTGTCGATGAGCGGGGTTGAGGAGGAATAACGGTCGCGATGAAGCGGGCCAGTTAGTAGAAAATATTTAGGGAAGGAGGGAAGGACAGGTTGGATGGTGTGGAAGCTAGACGGAAGGTTCAAAACAGGGCAGCAGCGTTATCTTTGACTCTCACCATGAAGCTGAGCCGCTTGCGACTGGTAGTCTTGTGGGTCCCAACGTTCATCTTTGTCCTTACTTTTTCCTTTTTCAGGTTTCTTTTTTCCCTCAAAGGCAGAGTCAAATCTAAATTACACTCGGAGATCTCATGGGTGAGCCATATAGTCAGTAACCATCGTCTCAAAGATGAAGAATGAGCATGATAAGGTGAGACCCAAATAAAACAAAAGCATTCCAAGCAATAATAACTCTCTCCGCATTTCGTGGCTTGATATTGATCTCTTCTCCTCTTCGGGTTTATCCTCTCCATCCAAATTGACCTGTAAAACTCAAAGTTATATTACAACAAGGAGCTGACAAATTGGGTCTCTGGTGCTTAAAGAATCCATTTTCTGCGTAAAAACAACAAGATAGATGACGATTGAGTTGGGCGAATGCTCATATTTTCCATTTGTTTTCTTCCTCTACTGCTATTATGTTTTTACATTTTTTTTCTCTGTAGAAACAACTAAGAGAGGATTGGAGGAAAGAACTCCTTGTGTTTTTTTTCATTGAATTAACAAGTGTATATATACACGAGGGATAGTTTATATTTCCTAATATGTTACAACTCTACATGTTAGGATTCCTAACTAGTTACAACTCTATATGTTAAGTTTCCTAACTAGTTACATTTCTATATGTTAACACTCCCCCTCAAGTTGGAGCATAGATGTCAATCATGCCCAACTTGTTACATATCTTCTTGATCCCATAGAGCCTTTGTGAAAGTATCACCCAACTGTTCTCCCATCTTCACATATCCTGTAGAAATCAAACCGAGTTGCTTTTCTCACGAATGAAGTGGCAATCAATCTCAATATGCTTAGTTCGTTCATGGAATATAGGATTCGAGGCAATATGAAGGGCAACCTGGTTATCACACCAAAGTTTTGCTAGGACCACCGTCTTAATGCCGACTTCCATCAAGAGTTGATGAAGCCACTTGATTTCACACCTGTGTCATTGCTCTATATTCGACTGCGAGCGGAAACAACCCCTTGGCCTTCTTATTCTTCCATGAGACTAGATTTCCACCAACAAAAACCACGAGTAACTAGTGTGGATCTCTATCTTCCTTTAACCACCTTGTCCGGCGGTATTTTGGCAAACACTTCAGCCTATTAGCTACTACTGATTCTTATATAGAATAACTCGTCCCAGAGCTCCTTTCAAGTAACATAGAATATGTTCTATAGCTGCCCAATTGTCAATAGTCAGGGAAGATATGTATTGACTTACAACACTGACTGAGTGTGCAATATCAAGACAAGTTACTGTAAGGTAGTTCGACTTCCCGTAGTGTTCTATCATCTCTGCGGATCTCCAAACAGCTTTGCCTTCTCTAGTAAAGATTATGCAGCTCGAAGACATAGGAGGAACTGCATGGCTTACATACCAGTTGCCCGGTCTCGAGATAATAATCAAGCACATGTTTCCTTTGAAATAGAAGATTCCATGATTGCCGCGCAAGCCGCTTACCCGGAAATATCTAAGCATGCTTAGTCCTTTGTAAGGAACTGGCGTGAAGAAAAGACTTAGGGATGAGATTCCCTATAAAGTCACTCCAGGTGACCGCAATATCATCCATAAACCACCAACAAATGATACGAACTAGAGTTTTGGTAGAAGGCCGGAATGGTCGGTTACTCTTCTGCAGGCGAATTTCTCGGCGCGGGCGTTCTGAACGACCGCGGGAACTGCGCTTGACCACAAACCTTTAATCTCGTGAGCAACAAGCCCTGGGGTTGTCTATATATACCCTCCTCACTGAAGATCACTATGAAGAAGCGTTCTTAATATCAAGGCGTGAAGATCCACGGAAATTATAGGTAGTAGTTAGAAAAATAAAAAGCCGAACATATGTCATCTTAGAAACGGGGGAAAAGGTATCAGAATACTCCACACAATAGGTCTGAGCGTACCCTTTAGCCACAAGTCGTGCTTTCAATCGAGCAACTGAACCATTCGGATTAAGTTTGACTGCAAATGTGAGACCCCGGAAAATCCATATTTCCTAAGGAAGGATAAAATCGTAATTTCGGTTGAAAATCCGAAATTTTTCTAGATCTCGGATGACAACGGTTTTCACGTTGGTGATCATGAAAATCTAGCTTCCATCAGGCTGTAATCTGGAGTTGATTTCACGTTTTAAAGTACGAAGATTACATGACGCGCTTGCGTTTTTGGGTGGCGAGAGGCGCCGTCGATCTGCGAGATCGGTCGGCTTTTTGGCTCAAAGTGTGAGTCTCAGGTGACACATGGCATGATGCCATTAAGAGGAAATCTTAAGTGGTTGGATAAGAGGATAAGGTGTAATCCTCTCGACCAATAGGGCCCCCGACATGTGGCGTTGAGAGGGACAGTCTCTTGTCCCCGATCTTGACGAATGGATTAGGAGAGGAAGAGGAAAAAGAGAGAGCAAACGGAAGAGAGAGGGAAAGTGTGGGATTTGAAAGCTCTACCTTCTCTAAAATTCCGTGATCGGACCCCGAGTCGGTTTGTGAGGCAAGCAAAGTTGCTCCCCACGGCACGGACTCGGCGTGGGTGCCGGTTGGGGGTTCGTGAACTCGGGAAGGTAGGGGTTTCTCCTGCAGCACACATTTGTTTGGGCCTTGTAATGGGTGAAGTTTGTTGAGGCTGGATGGCCGTGGGTTTCGGGTTCAAGATTTGGTGGTGAACCAAATCTGGAATGGTTTGGGCAGTCCACGGTCATTTGCTTGATTTATGTGGTGTTGTGTTGTGCCATGAGAAATAACATGTTTGTGTATTTGTGATATTGTAGGCGGTTCCAAGATGGGCTCTTGGATTGTGCTGTAGCCGTAGCCAGGTTAAATCTTATGTTATTGTCATAAATTGAATAACGTGGATTATGGAATTAATATTGTTAATATATGCATGAGTGATATATTAGCATGTATTTGAATGTTTGGTGTGCCATTGCGTGCACTTAGGTGGGGAGTAAACAGTGGGAAATTCCACTCTTTTGGGCATTGCTCACCAGTCGATGGGATTTTAGATCTAGAAAGACGCACTTGGGGATGGGACGCGTCAGGGCACGAGAGCGAAGAATAGCCATGGCCTTATCTTTCTTTGTAGAAATTATGGGCAAGAGACCCGAGTTTTGTATAAATTGTAATTAAACACAATTGTAAATAAGGCCCATTTTGTATAAAATATATAATTGTTGTATGAATTAATCTTGGGCATTAGTGAGCCGTTTTACACATGTACGTGACTCATGAAGCGAGACATGTAGAATTCCGCGGGTTGACGGGTAGTCAACGGACACCCCGGGTTTGGGGCGTCACAGCAAAGACCCAGCGACATCCAATGGCTTTCTTCCTAGTAGGTAACTGTACCAAGTTCCAACTACCATTCCCATTAAGAGCATCTATCTCCTTTATCATAACACTACCAACCAGGGTGAGACAAGGCTTCTAGAAAAGTGTTAGGCAATAAAATAGAGTCCAAAGAATCAATAAAGGGAACATAAAAATTGCTGAAGACAATTGGATTTATAGAGTTGAAAATGAGGTGGATAGGAACACCTTGTCTACCTTCTGACAATAAGGGTCATCGTAAAATGGTTGATGTCCGCGTGCGATTGAGGATCATGAAGCTGGTGGAGTTCTGGCGTCGAGTGTAGACCTGAGTGATAGGAGGCTTTACTAGAGTAAGAACAAGAGGGGCCACGGGGGAGGTAATAGTATACATTAGTAGGTCGTCTGCCTCCCCTTAACTAGTGTGGGTCAAGGGTGAAGAAAAAGGGACATTCTAAAAACACTTGACATTCGCAGAAACCAAGTACTTACGAAGACTAAGGCAGTAACACCGATACCCCTTCTAAACCCGGGAATAACTAAGAATGATACATTTTAAAGATTTATGGATTAGATTTGATACCTAGGGCGACATCTCGAACAAAATGAGTGCATCCAAATCAGTAATAGAATAGTTTATTAGGGAAAATGATGTGATACGGAGTGTCCCAATTCAAGACTAATGAAGGCATCCAGTTAATCAAAAAGCAAGTTGTGGAAACAACATTGACCCAGAAATGCTTTGGCACATGCATCTAAAATAATAGAGCTCTAGTAGTTTCAAAGAGGTGTCTATTCTTACTCTGATAACTCAATTTCTGGGAGTGTCAACATAAAGTTTGATGAAAGGATGCCATTTTGAAATGAAGGATTGAAATTGTTCAGCTATATTCTTTGCATTATCACTTCTCAGATTTTGAACAAAAACATGAAATTGAGTATGAATCTCAACATAAAAGGCACGGAAATGAGAAAACAACTTAGAACGGTTTTTCATTAAATATAACCAAGTGGTTTATGAATAATCATCAACAAAAGTGACAAAGTATCGAAACCCGATTCTGGACTGGCAGGCCGCGGACTACACATGGAATGGGCTAACTCAAAAAGGGCACTAACTCGTTTATTTACTCTAAGACTGTAAATTCAAAGGCGTGATGTTTTGAAAATTGACAAGACTCTGATCTAAGGATAGACTGAAAAGCCGAGGACACAATTTCTTTAATAATGGAAGCGAAAGATGACCTAACCGAAAATGTGTCTCAAATGGTGTAGTAACTCCCGAACAAGCAATAGGTCTTGGGACTGTAAGATCAAGGATGTATAAACCCCCAGACTCATAGCATCTACCAATAATCTGCTTCGTCATAAGATCCTAAAAGAGATAAAAATGAAAAGAATAGACCTAACTGCTTCAAAGTGCTCGAGTTAACGCTAACAGGACATCTAAATTAAAGAAGTTTGGTAAACTCAAGACTGATGTCAAAGGAATAGATGGAGTGGGCACAATTGTGCCTGACCCTAGAACACATGAATGTGATCCACCTGCTAGAGTGACAATGGAAGGTGAAGGTTGTGGCCCGAAAAGTCGGAAAAGGCTGAAGTTACTTGTCAATGCTGATCTGTCTAAGTCAGTGGCCATTCGGAAGGTAAGAAGAAAATATAAGGCATTTGTCGGGTTACTTGGCTGAGCAATAGCGATGTCGGGTAGATAGAGATCTCAATGAGTCTTGATACAATTGAGACCTAGCTAATTCCATGGTGGCCCGAAGCCGACCGTTGGATGTCTTATTAGTAGAAACTATGAAGCGGTAAAATTTGATTGGTCATCTATTTCTTATAATCTCGTATCCACATATTTGAAGCATGGTGATAATAACAAGAACATCAGAGCAGGGCTCCTCTAGGTTTCACAGCCTAGGCCATTGTTTCTATTTTGTTGTATCTTACTCAATGGTTTATACAAGCCAGAGCCTTTGCTTGTCTAGGTAGATAAGGCTGGTGAAGAAACGAGAAAGGATGATGCCTCTAGTGAAGAAGTCCTCTGGGTCTCTTGGAGATGATATCTCAAGGCAGGGGACCTGTCTGAGTCCTTGGCTAAATCATACTCGAAGGAAGGCAGAAATCCCATAACTGCCATATGTTCTCATTGACTTTCTTTGAACTTTGACATGCGGACTAAAGAGGCATAAGCATATTAAGCTCTTCGTGTAATATCTTTTGTAGGCCATAAAGTCTGTGGTGGTGATCCTGTTTCTACGATCGATAGAATGCTTTGTCAAATCTGAAACATTTCCCATTTCTAGAAGCACAAACTCCAAATAATCCATTAGCTCTTTGTGAGTTACGATGATTAACAAGGCCTAATACCTTCTTTATCGATGGAATTCTGATTTACGGATGAATAGACAAGCATCTCATCTATCCATCTTTGAATCATCCAGCCCGTTGGATCATGGTAGAGTGACCACTATAATGCGCTCTTGATGTATATTCGAATTGTTTTGCTCCATTCCAAATAGTTGGGACCAGTTAGTTTGTATTTCGTGATTTTGGACATCATTGGGACCACTTTGGGCTTCGGTTTTGGTTTCTTCTCCTTTGAATTACTCATTATGATACCACAGGAAGAAGATCAAGAGCAGAGAGCACTCCCAAAACTTAGATTTTGGAAAAATCAAGAAGAAACCCTAGAAAAAGGGGGTTGTCGGACACAAAAAACACTAAAACTACCGAGATCAGGGAGCAGACAAGGCAAAATTGTACCCGGGCGCCTTCGCGGGCCTGGAGGCAGGGGTCGGGCTTGATACCTCACACGCCCACACCGCGGCGTGTGGAAGCGCTTGAAGCACTGCGACTGGTGGCTTCACGTGCTTGGAATCAGGCCATGGATTTCTTATTTGGCTTGTCGGTGTGGCGGGCCTCTATGCGGCAATGGCTCAGCTCCTCTGGGCGGTGTTCCCGGCCTGGGTGTGGAAAAATTCTCAAAAAAGTTATCAACTCCAAACCCTAGACTCGTGCAATGTAGAAACAACTAGAGAATTGGAGTAAAGAATTCTTTATACGGGATGGATAGTATATATTTTCCTGATGCAATTTACAATTCTACATGTTAGGATTACTAACTAGTTACAACTCTATATGTTAAGTTTCCTATCTAGGTATAACTCTATATGTTAACACTATCAAATTTGAAAAACCGCACCCACTTACACCTCATCTAAACATTTACTTATGTAGCCCAATTGAATCCTTGCCATAATAAAACCGTTAAATGAACATGACGGGTTAAATGGACCTCCCTTCTCTCCAGCCCACACCCTTACCCTTTCGCACCAGTCGCCCTCAATTTTGTTTGATTTTTATGACACTTAATTTTTTAATTTTAATATATTAAAATAAATTAATCTCTAATATAAAAATATATTTATCTATAATAATTAACAGTCTAATAAAAATAAAATAAATAAATATTAAAATTTATTATAAAAATTTTATAAATTTAATTTTAATTTTTTTAAATAACTCTTATCAATTAATTTTGTATCAACTTAATACATTAAAATATATAATTTATTTTATTTTATATTTATAATGTGTTTCTATTTATAAAAATCTTGGATCTAGTTTTATATTTTTAAAATTTTTATAAAATATTAAAATGCTACAAATAGTAGCTTTTTCTAAGCAGCTCTTATTAAAATAACAAATTTCCCCTTTTTATCATTCTCTCCATATTTACATGATTTTAGGATTTGTATCAATTTTTTAATTTATAAATTATATCAAATAATATGATTTTTTTAATGAAATAATATGATTTTTTTATGGTTATAAATTTATTTTAGATTAGATTCATAAAAAAAAATGAATGAATAAAATTTATAACCATAAATAATTTTTTTTTTGTTTTTTATGAAATAATATTATAAATTTATTCATAAATTATAAATAATACGAAATATTATAAATTTTTATATGGTTATAAATTTGTAAAATTTATTTATGGTTATATGAAATAATATGAAAAATTTATCACCATACAAAAATAATATATGAAATAAATAATATTTGTTATGGTTATAAATTTATTTTTGATTAAATTCATAAAAAAAATATGAAATTATAAAATTTATAACCATAAATTTTTTTTTTGTTTTTTATGAAATAATATTATTTATGGTTAAATTTTTATAATTTCATATTATTTTTTTATTAATGAAATAATTTATAAATTTATTCATAAATTATAAATAATATGAAATACTATAAATTTTTATACGGATATAAATTTATAAAATTTATTTATGGTTATATGAAATATTTTTTTATGGTTATAAATAATAATATTTTTTTATTCATGGTTATAACCATAAATAATTTTTATTTATTTATGAAATTATAAATAACCAAAAAATATGAAATTTATTTCTAAATTTATAAATAATATTACAAAAAATAACCATAAAAAAATTTCATAAATTATTGGTCATAAATTTATTTACTTATGAAACAATATTATTTATGGTTAAATAAATTTAATTTATATTTTTTCGTCTCTATTTTCTATATATAGATGCATTATTATTATTATTTTTTCCATCATGTATGTTTTTATTTCTCTATTGTGTCTATATATGTAATTAACATTCAATTCGCTATTTCTAATTGATTACTTTACCAAACAATAATTTATAATTAGCTACTAGTTTTCAACTACTCGCACCAGCTAATTGTCAGTTGAACCAAATGGGCCCTTAATCTTGATGCATCTATAATCAAGATTAATGAAAAGAACCAATAAAAGCAACGAATGAGAGTAGGAAAGTCATGACTTACATAATTATAGTTAACCAAAACCATGATTTTTGTATTTTGTAAACCGAAACCGATTTGTATAAAATAAAAACCAAAATCGAATTGATCGGTCCGATTAACCTATTCTTTGGTTTAGTCTTGATCGGTTTCTCGATCGATTTGGTTTTTTTGCTCACCCTTGGATATTATTGTCTTAGCTATAGGGTTGTACCATCTTGGCGTCATTTTCACCATTATGCTCCTTAACCTCTTCATCATTTTTATTGTCATTTTCTCCATCATGCTTCTTAACCTCTTCATCATTTTTATTGTTATTCACTGATATTTTTTAATTTTATTATTTTGGTAAATGATGCCCAAATATTCTAAAAAATCAATAAGAATGACATTAAATGTTCGTTGATAACTGGTAGCCGGTGTTGGTAGCTAATAATTGATATTTGTTGCTCATTATAAATTACTGCTTTGTAAAGTAGTTAATTTAAGACATGATATAGATATATAAAAACAATGCACGTATTTATAGAAAAAAAGACAAAATAAATAGAATGAAATTAGAAAAATTTATAACCATTAATAAAGAAAATAACGATAAAAAATCAAAATATTAATTCAAAAAAAATTGTTTAATGAACATCAAAACTTGTGATTTTTTAAATAATTTTCTAATTTGAAAACATATTTTGTGATGCCCTAAAACCCAGAGATCCCGTTGACAATCCGTCAACCCGTGGAATTCCTGTGGATTTCGGGTAACCCGATACCATGTTGTTGTATCACGTTGCTCGGGATCATATTTTTCGCAAAATGGTGGTCCTCGCTGTTAGGGAGCTCTGCAATATACAGCATAACGGTATAACCATAACTCATCTAGAGGTCTCCAACGAGTAGTAATGACCACACAAGGTCCATCTGTCCATATCACCGTGCAACTATATCACAATAGTCCATAAGAGTTTATTACAACACTCTTATACAAACATATATCAAAACTAGCTTGTTCTAATATAGTTTACAACAATATTTATCAAAGCCACATCCTGGCTTCCTTCAAAATCATGGCCTCGAGTGAGCGCCGTCTCCCTGCACACTCCTTGTACCTAAAAGGGGGGTCTTACGACAGGGTGAGCAATGCCCAGTAGAAATATTTCCTACAAGGGCTACTCCCCACCTAAGTGTACATGCAATGGCACACCACACATTCAAGTAAAAACATGCACATTCCTACGTCTACATGTCATGGATGAGAATGTTACTCACCTTATCCCATGTCCCGAGTCCTCACCGACTCCCTCACACATGCATATGTCAAGTGTGAAAAACCGAACTGTCATTATAATCCATCAATGGCCATTTTTAAAAACAAAAGCTTTTTGTTTTATAAATCAAAATCCATTGGACAGTTCCCAATATCAACTTGCATTTCCCAAGTTCCGTGTGTTTATGCATTTGTGGGCCATAGATTTTCGGGTTTGCACCGTAAGACACCGCGTGCCTTTCAGACATTTTTAACGGGCTTTCATCTCCGGTGATCATGTCTAACCTCAATACCGGGTCTTTCACCCTCGAGGAGCACTGCCCAACATACAACCTATATAATAGTATAATCATAACCCATCAAAGGTCTCAACCTAAGTAGTAATGACCACACAGGGTCCATCTGTCCATATCCACAATATACAACTATATCACAATAATCCATAAGAGTTTATTACAACACTCTTATATAGAATGAAACTAGCTTGTTCTAATATAGTTTACTCGGCACCACCTTAATACGTCCCTTTGCCGGGGACCCATTCATTCATATTTAAATCTAAAATATGATAAACGTTATTACAGTGCAAAGTGTTAAATCAGCCTCTACCTCTTATCTCGATATATACAATAGTCCAAAGAATTTAATTACAATTCTTTTACATAAAATACTTTTTACAAAAGTATTGTCAAGGCCACATGTCGGCCTTCTTCACAATCACGGCCTCGTCGGAGCGTCGTCTCCCTATAAACTCCATGTACCTGAAAAGGGGTCCCGCGATGGGGTGAGCAATGCCCAACAGAGAAATATTCCTACAAGGGCTACTCCCACCTAAGTGCATACAGTAGCACACCACACATTCAAGTAAAAACATGCGTTCTACTCGAATGTCACATGTCATGTATGAGAATGTAGTAACCTATCCCATATCCCGAGTCCTCACTGACTCCCTCACACATGCATATGCCAAATGTGAAAACTTGTCATTGGTGTTTCACCTAATGACCCTTTATCCAAAACAAAAGGCTTTTTGTTTTTATAAATCAAATCCTTTGGACAACCTCCGATAACCACTTCATTCAAAGCCCTTGGACAGTCTTTGATACGTGGGCGATCCAGAAGCGATGGATAGTCTCGGAATACGGATGATCTCGAGCCTTGGACAATCTCCGATCTCGGACAATCTCCGACCTTGGACAATCTCTGATAACAACTTTATTTTAAAGCTATGGACAGTCTATGATAACCGCTTTATTTCAAAAGCAGACGATCTCACGATAACATAAGCGAGTGCAACTTATTTTGGGCGTCGTCCGTACGAGTCCACCATCAGCACCAAACACAATGTTGATCTTTACCATGCACTCCACGCCCGTATCATGAGACATACTAGTGCATAATGCAATGCAATCATGCCATTGCCTATTCGTACCATGCTACATATACAATGAGTACTATATGTGCAAGCCTGCTCATACATAATTATCCATGCATCATTTTGACATTTATATCGACAAGCATACAAATTCCAAATAAATCATACAATACATGCCAACATATCAATACACACATACATTGGCATCACAGTCTGCAGTCTTGACATCCATCAACCTCTAGGCCAAATTGTGACAAGACATGTCTACAACCTAACTAATAAATAAATAATGGCCTTATCAGTACAAGTACATCTGAAAACGAACCATTAGAACACACAATTTGACTTCCACACAATTTCAACCAAGAATATCACTCAATTCAAGCAATGATATACTATAATTATGGCAAAAATATGGACACAATCATTAAACAGCCTAAGCTGTAGTAGTCCCGGAAAATGGACCATAACTTGAGTTATAAAGGATCGATTTGGGTGCTTCAAAAGCCTAACATAAAGTTCTCAGATGGAGTTACAAGTTCCTTGAAGGATGCTAGTCAAATTCTCACTTTCCCAGCCGAAAATCAGTCCCAGAGCACGGATAGTAGGTTCAGCCAAAACAAGCGATTTAGGCTTGATCTGGGAAACGGACAATAACTTGAGTTCTAGAAGTCCGATTTGGGTGATTCAAAATCCTAACATCAAGTTCTCAAATAGGGCTACAATTTCCTTGAAAGTTACTAGTCCAAATTCTCCCTTTTTCTAACCGAAAATCATCACTGAAAACTGGACATCATATAGGGTCAAAACAGGGCACTATTCCCATAACCCAGTAATTTGTCTAACAGCCACTTAGGGCAAAAATGGCCAAACAGCCCCTTAGGGCATTAAAAATCAACCAAACAGCCCCTAGAATGGAAAATAAACCAAAGTAGGAAGAATCCCTACCTCTTGGAGCGTAAGAAGAAAATCTAGGAAGTCCCGTGGACACTTCCCTAAACCCGAAACCTTTGATTTCCCGAACTCCTCGCTTGAATCTTCAGCGAAATCCCGTGATTTTGGTACCCACACGTAGCTCTCATCGAGTAGATGAACTTTCGTTCTTGGCCTGATGAATTCCGATGGACTAAACTCTGTGGATCGAAGAGAGAAGGAAGAGCTCTCTTTTCTTTTATTTTCCTTTCTAACTTAACTTAATTGTTAAGTTTGATATATGGCCCTCATGGTGCCACGTGTCCACTCCGGTCTCGGGTTCGTTTATGTCCCAAAACTATTTATTTCTTTTCAGTTCAATTCATTTTAATTGAACTTGACCCAAGCCATTTCCCGACTTCCGAGATTTTCGTAAAGATCTCGTTCCTGCAATCATTGACTCCACCACCCAAAAAATTCGTAAAAATTCAGACTGTGTTAGAATCCAATGAAACTTTTCTGGGTCACTAGATTTCACGAGGTGAGTCCAACGACGCAATCCGTTTCATCATCCGAGATCTAGAGAATTTTCCGGGGCTTCACACGAACCATTTTGCGATTTTATTATTTCATTTTACGAAAAATTAGATTTTTTTTCGAGGTTTCACATCAATACTGCGCGCTTACATTGACATCACCAAGTCACTACTACTCAGTGGCAACATCATCAACTCTAGAAGCCGAGATTGTGAGTAAGACATCAGTTGCCTCGATGTTATATGCCAGCCAGCGCCATTATCGACGAAGCGTGCGTGACCATTAGTGGTGAACCGCTGTTTCAAACAGTGATAACTCGTTAAAACGTGGTATCTTTCAAATATTATAGTTGGCGTGGCCGAAAATCGTTCGATGTTAAATATTCGATTCAGTTCGATGGATATAGCGGATGTGAAGGTCGTTTGGTGATTAAACTAACATCGGATTCTCATATAGTTGGTGTGGAAGGATCTGTAGTCCAAATTCTCCCTTTTTCTAATCGAAAATAAAATATAAAACTGGACACCATATAAGGTCCAAAACGGGGCACTATTCCATAACCCATTAATTTATGGCGGTCCTTAGGGCAAGGGCCAAAGCAGCTGCCAGGGCATTAAAACTCGATAACAACAACCTCTAGAATGGAAATATTAGTAGGAATAATCACTATCTCTTGGAAAAGTGAGTAACGCCCAGGAAATCCTACTTGAACTCTTGTGAGCACAGGCTTTCGACTTCCGCGACTCCCATGCAAAACCTCGGCGAGCTTGGGTTTCGGTGTCCCACAGCGTTGCCCTCGATTTATTATGAAACTTTAGTGCTTGGCCCGGCAGAGGCGATCACGATTTAACGAGATCTTAGAGAGAGATCTCTCTCCTCTCATTTCGCTCCGTGTTTTTTTCACTATTTTTCCTCCCTTTCTTTCTTTTTGTTTTTCTTTTAACCTATTTTTAAGTTAAATGTGTGGCCCTCAAGGCGCCACGTGTCACGCGATCCTTGCTCGGATATGTTCCTACCCCGAAACAATTTATTTTCATCTCGATTTAAGTTCAATTTATTTTAAAAGAACTTAAGCAGATTATTTCTGCTCGAGATTCTAGGTAAAATCTCATCCCGGGGTCATAATAGCGAATCCACAAGAAATCTTTCTAGGTAAGCCCAGATTTCGAGACGAATCAATTAATTCCGTTTCGTCGTCGAAGATCTAGAAGAAATTTTCAGGCTTCACAAATCATTATGACATTTATTATTTTGTCGTTTTAGGAAAAATTAAAATTTTCGAGTTAATACATATTTACAAAGCAAAAATTGTTTCTAAGTAAACTAATTTTAAAAACTAATTTCAAATATTTATAGTTCTATATTAAAATGTGTTTCAAGCAATAATTCAAAGCATCTAAAACACTAATAAACTTTGCATATTTTTTATAAGTGTTAATTTTACATAAAATAGTTTTTGTCTTAAATTTCCAATGAGAAACTTTTGTTCCTTAAATAATTCATAATTATTTTCGGTAAAATTTTTTCTCAAAAATATTTTTATATTATTTTTAAAATATTATACCTTAGGATTTTTACCATATTTAATTACTAATTTGATATTTAATAAATTTTATAATTCTAACAGTTGTAAATATGCTAGGTAAAAAAACGTGCAAAATATATAGTTTAAATTTAAAGTAAATTAAATATAAATACATCAAAGAGAATTTAAGATAATATTTTTTTAAATACGAAATATTGTGCTGCAGTTATACCTATATCAATTACATTACAAAATAACTTCAATAGAGTATATTCTTATTTTTTTTGTTCCTAACTTTTTATCAAAATATTTCCAGGAATTTAATTTATTTTTAATTTTTTTCAATTTCTATGTTAACATTCACCCTTTTTTTTTTTCGTAACTTTGATTTTTGGTTATCATATTTTTTTTATTTTAAAAAGTGTAAACGATAATAGGCAAATAGGAAAGAATGCCTGAAGTGGAAATAAATAAATCATAAGCTTGTTGTAAAACTAGGGTAAATTTGAGATTTTCCAAAAAAAAAAGGGGCAAACACGGTGAACTTGCCTTCTGTCTGAGGTTGAAAACACAGAAGTTTTTAAATCTCGGATGATGGCCCGACTGTTGTCGTTGGGTTCCTCATCAAATTTAATTGCCAGGTGAATTTTATTGAATTCAGAGATAGTCGGAATTTCACGTTTTTCGAAGCAATGGGTGTCAGGTGACACATGGCTAGCCATGTGTTTGACATGATAATAATGTCATAATCATGGCAAAGGCCTATGCATGTAGAGTTTATGCAAGCCATGTGTGACACATGGCATGCCATGTGTCAACATGCATGGCACATGGAGAAGGCTATATATGGGGTGTGGGAGTTGTTCGTAGAAGCAGAGAGCAGCAAGAAGGAAAAGGAAGGAAAAAAAAAGAGGGAAAGAAAGGAAAGAACAAGAGGAAAAGAAAAGAGAGAGAAGGAGAAAAGGAAAGCGGTGTTCCGACGGTCAGAACTCATCAGACCAAGAAGTAAAGTCCGTATATTCGACGAGGGCTGCACTCCAAGAGGTAGGGATTCTTCCTACCTTGGTTTCTTTCTATCCTTTGAGCTATTGTTTTGGTTTGCTTTTGGGACCACGTTGTTGTGAAACCCCGAGAAAATCCAATTTTTCTGAAAAAGCGGCAAATGGTAATTTCGGTCAAAATTCAGAATTTTTCTAGATCTCGGATGATGAAACGGACTTCACCGTTGGAATCGTCTCGTAAAATCTAGCTACCACGTCGAATTTCGTTGAATTCCGAGACAGTCGAAATTTCACGTTTTCGAACCTTGAGGGTAGTCTTGGGACATGGCACCTGTGAGTGGCTTAAGAGGAGTGCCACGTGTCAATCGATGAACAAGTCAGTATTGAGCTTAAGTGGGAGACTCATGTAGAGGCAGCGTGGTATAAATGTCATTGGATGAAAATCTAAGTTAGATGGATAAGGGATAGGTGGAATCCATGAGCAAATAGATGATGGACATGTGGCGATAGAAGGAGACTTTTCTCTTGTCTATCTTGACCAAATTGGTTGGAGAAGAGAAGGAGAGAGGAAGAGAGAGAGAGGGAGCAAACAGTAGGAGAGAGAAAGAGGGGAGTTTAGGAGAGAAGCTCTACCTTCTCTCCTGAGTCCCATTGATGACAGATCGATTCAGTGAGAGACAGGAAGCAAAGTTCTCCTCACGGCAAGGGCTGCGCGTGGGTGCGGTTTTGGGGAGTTAGATGCTCAGGAGAAATTGGGTTTTCCTCCTCTTAATTTACCCATGTTTAAGTGTTTTGTTAATGCTTGGGTTGGTTGGTAGTGAGTGGCGTTTGGTCGATCCCGAAACTTAGGACGAAATGTGGAAATTTTGGGCCGTTTTGGGCCGGTCGCGGGTTGTTTAGGCTGTGTGATAATTTATGCATTAAATTATGTTTGGAGTGTATGAGGCCAGTAGCCATGGTTTTCAGTTTCACAAAGTGGAACGTGCAAAGTGATGAGTGGGCTGCCCACTGACAAATTCTTAACGTTTGCTTTGGGACCGTTAAAAATAAATCTTATTGTATTGATCGGACTAAACGCCCATGTGTTATTTGCATGAAATATTGCTAAGATGAATGGCTTGAATTGTGTGGAATTTAATATGTTAATGCATGGAATTTGATGTGTTAACATGTGGCATAATGCATTCCATGTGCACCGGGGCACCCTAGGAAATTAGGTGTGAGTGCATGACATGAAAGAAATGAAAAGAACATGATTGTGAAAGGAATTTCATGGAAAGATTTTCAAGAATTTGGTCAGAGATGGTCTAATGTATCACTGACGAGGAATCTATTGACCTGCTTAAAAGTTCTCCAACCAATTCGACTCGGAGGGTAGTCCAATATTTTTACCGAAACTCGGTAGTGTGCTTTCGAGAACAAAAAGCTTTTGTTTTAAAAACGTTATTTTCTCATACATGGCTTAGGCAAGTGTGAGGGAGTCGGTGAGGACTCGAGAAATGGGATTGGGCATGTAGACATTCATGAGATCACTTATTTGCTGGGAAAATACATTGAATTCACAGACACGCACTTAGGTGTGAGTAACCACGTTAGGTAATCTATCTGATCAAATAGCTCACCCTGTCGAGGGAATATTATTTCAAGTACAGGGAGCGATCGGGAAGGCGGCACTCATTAGAGGTCGTTTTGAGAAGAAAGCCGACTTGTGGCTTTGATTTGACATTGTTGTATAACATGTATTAGAATTCTATAATTTTAATATATGTTTGTATTAAGAGTAATGCATCAACTCTTGAGCTAATGTGACATAGTTGGTTGATGTATTTTGGCGAGTACTTATGTATGGGCCCAAGTGGCCCTTTATCTTCATGTGTGTTTCTAAGATGCAGACTTATAGGATTCTTCCTGGTGTTGACAGTGGTCAACGGACACCCCGGCTCGTGGCTGTCATACTGTGCCATGTTTATGGTATGTTTTGTGTATTAATTGGAATATGGTCATTTTATGGTTTCAATTGAGACGAGGCTGTAGGGGCCTGGCCTAAAGGGTTGTTTGGAATGAAATTCGGGGTTGAAAAACTCATGGTACGAGAGTTGCCAAATTTTCCTCATAACCTCGGGGCACACTATTGCGTGGATTTCTGACTTTCATAGTGGCCCCCCTTGCTTGTATCTCCAACTTCTGGACGACCATATCTTTCGCTCCCCGAACTCCCGATTCACACATTCTTAGATTCCTTTGAAAACTCTTGAGTTTAGAATCGATCACATGCCAGAATGAAATTCGGTGCTCACAACATTGCTGAAATTTTGATCATAATAACCAAGTGTACTAATTGCATGGCATGACATGCTTGTTTGATGAAATGTTGATATGTGTAATAATATATATTGATATGTGATGAATTATGTAGACATGGGCCACAGCATGACATGTTGTAGGCTATTTGTGGACATGTTATGTCGTAATTTAGCCTAGAGGATAAAGCACTTCATTACTGGACTAAGTAATGATTTGTATGTGATGTTGATATATGCTTGTGTAACATTGACATGAATGAGTTAACGTAGGGGAATTATATGCATGTTTGATATAATTGCCCAGGATGCATTGATGATATGCATGTTTGGTAAAATTGTCCATATAGCATTCATCATATATGTGACATGGTACAAATACGCAATGACATAATTGCATTGCATATGCATGCATGGGGACATCGCATTAAATGGGTGTGAGTGCATGGTTGGTAAATCAACACTGTGTTTGGTGTTTGATTGGGTGGGCTTGGTTAAATGGATCAACGCCCAAATGTAGTCGCTACAAGTTGATTTAGAATGGCAGGCGAAATATATGCACAAAGGACGCAGTTAGATAGATCCCTCCTCTAAAGAAAGACCCACCAATTATGGTCAGACATAGTCCCCAGCGGTAAAAGGTTGTAAAAGTGTTTGGGTTTGCGGAGCCTGCCGTGAGACACCAAAAATCAGCTACCCACAAAAAGGCGCATGGATTTTGAATATAAATGATTTATCAGGATGGATCATCCAAAAGTTTGGTTTATAAACAAATGAAATTTGTTTTGAAAATGATCATTGATGTCATCCTGCACATCTGGTTTTTCACACATGGGCTTAGGTGTTGTGGTGAGGGAGCCGATGAGGACTCTGGTGCATGGTACATGATGAGTCCTTCATCTCATTTCATGGCATGACATGTAGGATTCCATATAGAATCGCATGTTCTGCTGAATGTGATTGTGAACAGAGTGGGCATCGTACGGTACTTAGGTGGGGAGTAGCCCTCAGAGGGCGTATTTCATCAAGCATGGCCTACCCTTTATGGGAAAATATTTCAGCAAGATGTGAGATCGTGGACGGCGCTCATTCAAGGCCGTAATTATGAAGAAGGCTGACATGTGGTCTTGATATTCATTTTGTAATATGTATTAGAACAAAATAGGGTTAATATATGATTTTGTATAAGAGTGTTGTAATAAACTCTTAAGGACTATTGTGACATAGTCTTGGGTAATATTTTGAGTATGGTTATGAACTTGGGGCTACTTTTTACTCATAAATGAGTCTCGATGAATGAGACAATTATATGTGGTATCGAGATATCGCGATACCCATAGGCCCCGCAGTTATGTGGCTGGTCAACTGACCCCTGGGTTTTGGGGTGTCACAGCTTGTTGCGCGATAAGTAAGTTGAAAGAGCCGAAAGTTGGTCATTGAATGCAATGGCCTACCTATATGTGAGTAGCCGGTATCGGGCTTAGTCAACCTATTTCTGCCAGCCCATTCGGCTACGTCAAAACGGCTGGGCTAATCTGGCCCATTTATATTCGAGCTAGTTTTTTACTAGCCAAACCCAGCCCATGAGGGTTGCAGGCCAAAACAGGCTAAAATGGGTCAAAGCCTTAAAAAATGCTAAAAACAAATTAATTTTACAAATTTATAATTCTTCAAATAAATATAAATAATATACAAATATATAATAATAAATAATATATAAAATGATTGAGTCTAAACAATATAATAATAGTAAACAAACTTAAATAAATAAATAATGCTAGAACACTGTTACAACCAAAGTACCAAACTAACTAGCTAAATAGTGCTAAAACAATAAAATAACAATTTAATAACATATCTGAGAAAAACAGTTCCAAAGTATCAAATGAAATCTCATATGTCTCTAATCTTCATTCTCATCCTCATTATATCCAATAATAACATGTGATTCCATATTAGAAAGATGTATATCCTCGATGGTGGTTGAGTTATCATCATCTATTAATTTAGAATGTTAACAACATAAATTTCATTTATGTTTGAAATAAAATAATTTTTTTTCCAAAAATGCATCTCAACCGTATAATAATGAAATATCATATTTGTTTGAAAATCTATCTTCCTAAAAGATATAATCATATTAGGAAAAAAATTAGTATATAATTTTTGTTAATTATTGTAAAATTAACATTATTTTGTTATTAATAATTGGTTTAAGTAATAATAAAAATTATTTAAAATATACTGATAATTTAGTTATTAAATTTAATTTAATTTATAAACTAGTACAACTTCATTTTTATAAAAAACAACATATATTATTGAATAAAATTTAAAGGATAAATAAAAAAAATGAAATTGTAAATATTTAAAATATGATTAATGAGATAAATAAAATATATTTAATATTAAAACTCTAATTTATTTAATTTTCATACGTAAGATTTTTAAATATTAAATTATCATATCAATTATATTAAAAAGATACATTTAGAAATTGAAAATAAAATAGTTAAAACAACAAAGTTTAATATATTAATCATATATTATAATAATAATAATTATTTTTAAAACCCCTATGCTATAAAAGTGATAGCTAAAATAACAAATTTTATAAATGAATTCTTGAAAGTCTCACTCACAATGGGCTAGTTTAAACAAATTAAATAAAATTTAGGGGAAAATCGGGCAACTCAGACTAAACCCATACCTACTCTAGCCAAAACGGATTGGGCCAAATTGGCCCCATTTTATCTAGCCTTAAATTTTACAACCCAATCCCTTAAAATTGGCTAAAGGTTTACGATCGCCGTGTACCATATTATCAGCTCTACGTGTGTGGAAAATAAAAGAAAATAATTGAATGCAATGGCCTACCAGCCTGTTAGAAAATATATTTTCTATATAAAATAAAATATATAAAAAAATAAAAGAAAAAAAAAGTAATAAGAAAAAGCAAATGTGTAAGACCATTATTGCACAATCAACTCCTCTAAAACAGGAGACTTCCAAAAAACTAATAGAAAAATGACATTAAACTATTCAAGATAAAATCAAACAAAGATTAAAAAAAAGAAAGTCATATTAAAAAAATGACAGCCGCCATTGATGACTTTGTTGGGTATCATGGGAAAATGGATGGAAGTTCCTCTTGAAAACATCCAAGAAAATTCCATGAAAATTTAGAAGTATCCAACGACTACCTCTTGGACTTTATTATCTAATATGGTATGTTCCATTTGAGATTACAAGGAGCAGATTTCTGCTCGATTATGCCTCGCATTTTGCAGGGGCTTAAAGATTCTGTTAACGCCGGGTCACCCAAATCTCTACGGTACCCAAAGAGACGGGTCGGTTAACATATCCAAAATAGTGACTTGTTAAGATCGCTCTGCTTGCTGTGACTAGCATCAGCCCCTCTCCATCCTTCTTACTGACTTGCCATGACAAGCAAGCGAGCTCTTCGGCTGTTGCCCTCTTTCCGGCTTGTCGTGACAAGCACACGTTTACCGCGTTCTCATATATATATATATATATATATATATATATATATATATATATATATATATATATATATATATATATATATATATATATATATATATATATATCTCCCCAGCCCACATAAATGTTGGTGTTCTATCTCTTTTGTCCTTTTTTGATCCACCATTATTTTTCTAACATATCATTATCCCCTCTGTAAACCGCTACTATTGAATGTCAAAGGCACGGGAGTTAAGAATCACAGTGATTTCCTATTCTCTTGATTGGGGGATGTTGTCATTTTTTCCGAGAACTTTCAAGCTTCCATGTTTCCTATCTGCCTACATACCAAGATTAAAGTTGCTTCGAAAGCCATTTTACTTCCCACACTTTTTACTAAGAAACAACGTATATACTAAAGTTTGTAGAAAAATGTATTTAAGTTGAATGATCCGAATTTCATCTCACCTGACTTAATCAGTTTTGCAGTATCAAGATTTTTTTTTAGGAATTATGGTGGTAGTTTGGGGGTTGGGTAAGTAGGTATGCCTGTGAATTATTTTTTGGTAGTTCAGTTAGTTTTAATTTGTAAAGTTATACGAATAAACAAATAAGGATAATTTTCAAGTAAAAATTCATTTCAGTTGAAAATAAATGATGTTTTTTGTTAGAACTTGTAAATTCATTATAATTTTATTTTAACTAGAAAAAGAAATATAAATTTATTTGTTAGATTAATTTTCATATGGAAATTCATCTTATTCAAAACAAATAATAATTTTTCTGGGTTAAAACAAAATTTATTTGATCACTTAACTCACCTTTTTTTATTGGTGGAATGAATTGATCTTTTTAATTAAAAGTTTTAATTTCGATATATATATAGTATATAGTATATATATATATATATATATATATATATATATATATATATATATATATATATATATATATATATATATATATATATATGTTTCCACCTTAAATTTTATTTTCTACTAAACCAATATTAATTCCAGCCTAAATAACAAAATGATTCCACTTTTTTTTTTTTAACTTTGATTTATATTTATAATATTTCAGTTCTTTTTTATGTACTTTTGCTTCTGATCGTTTAGTTTCGTTTATCATTGCTCTTTTCCTCCTAATTTTTTAAAATGTTGGTCGTTGGTCGTCGGTTGTTGAATTAAAAAAGAAAAAGAAAAAAAAGGTTTTGCAGAAGACTTTGAGAAGTCTTTCTACCCATCTATATATATCAAGCTTTCAATGCCAAATTTCTTCAAAGACCCCCATCGTCTCAGCCTTCAAAGACACCCCTATGTTCTTTTTTCTTCCAAATTCTGTTCTTGTAATTTTGTTACAATCCAACCATGGCTTCCAGTACTAGCAGTTCCGGGAGATCCTCTTCTTCTTATAATTCTAATTCTAAATGGAGGTACGATGTGTTCTTGAGTTTCCGAGGCGAAGATACCCGCAACACCTTTACCGATCATCTCTATTGGGCTTTATATCGAGGCAACATCAAAACCTTTAGAGACGATGAAGAACTTCCAAGGGGAGAAGAGATTTCACCCCAGCTCCTAAAAGCTATTGAAGGATCCAGGATCGCCATGATCGTCTTCTCAAAAATCTTTGCTGATTCCAAGTGGTGTTTGGATGAACTGGTCAAGATCATTGAGCAGAAAGAAAAAGGGGCAAAAGTTTTTCCTATTTTCTATGGTGTAGAGCCGTCAAGTCGTGAACCAGATCGAGAGTTATGGAGAAGCATTCAAGAATCATCAGACAAATGCGTAAAAGGAGAAGAAGAAGAAGGTTGAGGAGTGGAAGGCCGCTTTATGAAAGCCGTAAATTTGAGTGGATTTCCTCTGCTGCACGTATCACCCAACTCTTCCATTTCCAATTTTCTCGTCGCTTATTTTCATCCTTGTTAATAAATAAAGGATTAATGATTTATATACAAATCAAAATTACATTTTTATCTAGTAGACATTAATATGTCACATTTCCTAAAAAGATTTTCTAAATTTTAATTTATTATTTTTTAATAACCTTTAATTATTATTTAAAAAGATAAATTTAAAATCTACAAAATACATTTGAAAATTTTTTCTATAATTGGAATAATATGAGATATTCAGTAGACTTGTAGTAGATGTTGTGAACTCATTTAAGGCCAACAAGTAGTACATTAAAATATATATTGAAATGATCAACTTCCTGCTGAATTTATTTCTCTCAACTGCCAAAGTATTCAATGTATATGTTTCTTCTGCGCGTGTCAATTTATACTACTTAAGGTGCTACGTCTCCCTACACTGGTTCATAGTCCCCAATGGTGATAGACATCGAGCTGTGGTAGCAGCTGGGGACCAAGTCATCAGAGAGTTCATGAGTACCTCAATGCATCCCCACGCCTGCTGACAGTGCCATGTGACAACTTCAATTGGCTAGAACAATGCCCTATGTGAGGGATGGCGTGACCTACTCCTCTTCCATGCGCATGTCCAATGTGTGTTTATCAGATATTGGATTCGCACAAGCATGCTCGAGTCAGCTCTGGTTGTCTCGGGTTGCTCATGTGCGACCTAAGTGTGGATTAGACTTATCCCATTCCACTGCTCCCACTTACGCTTCATTGTGACAACAATGTGCCGGATTAGCGCTACGTTGTCGCGGGCACTTGTGCTATATATTTGGTCATGATTGCGCAATAATCCCATGCGTTCAGTCTGTACAGGTGGCAGCATTTGGTTAGGTTTGGGGATCATGCGTCGTCAGGTATGAATGGAGCGTTTAATGCTGTTTTGAATATCCCACCAACAATGATAGTATTTTTAGGGCTTAAATACTCCCCAAACTTGCCTTTTGAGACTTCTTTGAACACTATTTCGAAGCATATCGCCTTTATCCTCCTTCTTCTACCCCGATCTCAAGTTAGTCGTTGTTGCTCAGGATTTCATTTTGTTGGAATTCCCTCGCTTAATCTCGTTGCTTATGACCGCAATATCACAGAAAGGTATATTCTAGTCATTCAAGTTTCTTCCCTTTCTCCTGCCACTCATTGCCTTCTAAGTCCTGGCTCCCTGGGAGGGCCCAGTTGTAATGAGTGGTCGGGGTTGATCCAGATCTATTGGTGTTTTTTGTCTTTTTTCTCTCTTTCTCCTATTTCTTTTCTAATCAAAATGTCTCATGGTTAGACGCAGTGACCCCGGGGTGACTGCTTGTCTCAGACAATGTCAAAGGTGCCTCAGAGAGGTCTAATCGTTGGGTGATATAAGGTCATCAACCCCGACCGGCCCTACGATAGGGCTAGGCAGGATTATTCCTCTTTTGGCTACAAGGACGTTCATTCCCATTCACCAACTCCGCCCGACACCGCAGTGCCAAGTCGCAAGGCAATGTCAAGGTTATCTGGTGCCCGGGAAAAGATGGAAGGACCCGATCCTCCAGGAGCTTGGGTTGAATTTGATCCCGAATCGTCGGGTGTCGATACTACGGCCTGCTTAATATCTATCCTAACCTACAAGTTTTTTTGGCGCTTTTTTTATCTTTATCCTGATATCGAGACTATCCCGCCTCAATTTGATCTTCTCTCGTGCGTATCCGAGCCGCCCAACCTCAGAAAGGGACTACAAGCTTCTACTGTTGCTGGTAAACATCCAGGAGGTCATCGATAACTCGAAGGAGTTTATTCCACAATAGGTCCCGAGGTTAAACTTCACTGGATCAAAGAACGCTCGAGCAAGGGAACAGATGCAGAGTACCTTCTTGATGGAATTAAAGAAGCAACAATTGAAGATATGCTCGAGGAAGAATTGGGGAACAAGTTTCCTCTTCCAGCCAACCCGTCACTACAGACTGGAGCTAAGTGGCCAAGGGAAGTGAAGCTTGAAACCGTAACTCAACTATGGAGGAGGGTACGAGAGTCGACTACGGGAGGCCGTACTTCCCGTCTGGGCGCGGGCGAGGAGGGGGGCTCGAGGTCCCATCGCTCCTCTGTAGCCGGATCACTGCCCCCGCGGGCGGAAATAAGGATTGTGGAAGGGCGGGGGGATCGGTCACAACGGAGTGAGGCCGTTGGTTCTAAGGGAAAAGAGAAAGTTGGAGCATGCCTCGACCTCCCCGAAACCGATGCCTCCCCCATCCTCGAGGCCTCCCTCGCCTCTTCTCTATCTGATGAGCCCTCGAGGTTCCAGCGAGCCGTCCCGGCCTCGTTTGGAGAAGTATACGGCAAGGAGGTGGTGAAGGAGGCGTGAGAGTTGTTGAAGGATGCTACCCCCTTCAAAATGGCTACTATCGTAAGCGTTGGCCCTTTGCTTTTGCTTTTTTTTCATGATAGCCTTTCAGGTCAGCACTCGTGTAGATGAGTGTTTTCGTGCCCACAAGGGCAGTACGCGATAGCTTGTGCAGCACCAAACTAGACGCCTCTTCATCGGCGCTTAGGTGCTCGAGCATTATACAACAAGGGGTAGGCGGAATCTCAAGTGCCCGAGCTTGAGAAAGAGCTGGAGAAAGCTTAACTAGAATAGGCGAAGCTCTTAAAAGAACGAGGTACCTAGGCTGGCGATGTGAAGAAAATAAGGAAGCTGGAGGTCGACGTGGCCGAATTGGAGAAGAGTATTTCCCAACTTCACAGCATCCATTAAGCATAATTGGAGAGAAAAGATGCCTTCTGTGAGGCGAAGAAGGAAAAGGTCGCCTCGGAGTTGTAGGCAACTTACAATGACATGTCAGCTTCGAGCAGTATGATCCTGCTTCGAGGCCGGATAATCGGGAGGGTTACGTGGAGGTTGAACGTATTATGGAAGAACGCCTAGGGGGAGCACACGACTTTTCCATGGCAGGGATAAGGACAATTTTATCAAAATAGATTTTGGATTTAATGAATCACGTGCAAAGCTGCCACATCAGCTAAAAAAACACGTGAGGGGTGCCACGTCAACATCGCTAATACACCTTTTGCTTATCTGTTGATTCTGTTAACGACATGGGTATAAGTGTGTCACGATAGAAACGTTAAGGACATGATTAGATCCAAAAAAACATTAAGGGCTAGATTGAAATACTTACCAAACGCCAAGGGCAGAAATCTTTCCTGGTATGTAATGGAAGAAGTTTTTTATAGCTTAACTATAAAGCTGTTATGAGAACGAAGTATACAATCGCTATACGGTGATTTATCTTTTGAGATCTGAGTAGATTAAAATTTTGTCTGAGAAAACACAGATCTCAAGAAATAAAATCACCATATAACGGTGTGAAGCTCGTTCTCATATGAGAACAAACTTTTTATAGTTGAACCCTTTTATATATACATACAAAATAACATTCCATTACCTATTTTAAAGATGAGTAATAAATGTTAATAAATGGTCTTATGAATGTGTTCATTCACCATCATTCACAAGGTTCATACATGTGGTCATTCACCTAGTGTAAAGAACTTTTCACTTACAAATGTATCTATGTAACAATTATTAACAACCTAAATATAAATATACCTAAAACATAGAATTTATCATTTTACAAAATAAATGTTGGAAGAACAATAATCATAGAGGTTGATCATAATTCATGCTATAATTTATAAAAGTGTTGTGGATCTTCAATGACAAATTGGTAAATTTTTACTAACCAAACTAGTATTTGTCTGGATAATAAAATCTTTAATCATAAAGGGTAATGATAGTTTAGAAATGAATTTTTGAGCAATTGAGATAGTTATAGTTTATTACATGCTTACTTGACATAATATAATTAATTTTGTTTAAATATGTGACCCAACACATTTTTCATATACATTTGATTTTACCTTAATTCTGTTGTACTGAATGAAACTAAGCATTATTCTATATGTTCCATTTACTTCATCTCTTTTTTTTCTCGCAACTTATTCTAATTGACTGCATGTTTTATTGTATTTTGTAATGGACAGATATGAGTCCAAGTTTATTGAAGAAATCAAGCAGAGACTAGGAAGATCAATTCTAAGTTAGTACATGTTGGTGATAAAATAGTCGGAGTTGATGACAATGTGAAACAAGTGAAGCATGTTAGACGCCAAATCAAAATGAAGTGGAGTATGGTTGGGATTTATGGGATTGGTGAATTGGTAAAACTACTCATTGCAAAGGTTATCAATGATCTCATTTGATCAATTCAAGCATCATAGCTTTCTTTGAAAATGTGAGAGAGAGATCTAAAGATGATCGTGGTTTGCTTCACATAAGAAAAAATCTTTCAGGGTATCCTAATGGATAAAACTATGAAGTTAAGCAATGTTGATGAAGGAGTTCAAATGATAAAGAGTAGGCGTTATTTAGGAAAGGTTCTTATTGTTCTTGATGATGTCTTGTCTAAAAAAATTAAGATTCTTAGCTGATAGTCCTGATTGGTTTGGTGGAGGAAGCATAATCATCTTAACCACAAGAAATAAGCGTTGCCTAAATGTAAATAAGGCATATTCATTACATGAGGCCGAAGGGATTAGCAAACAACAAAGCATTGGAACTTTGAAGTTGGAATGCCTTTAAAGAACACTCATCCAACAGACAATTATGTGGGACTCTTTGTAATCGTGTACTACATCATGCAAAAGGCCTTCCATTAGCTCAGAAGTTTCGGGGTTTTTCTTTTCCAAAGGGATGAGGAATATTGGGAAAGCACCTTGGATAGATTAAAAACAATCCCTCTCGACGACATCCAAAAGGTGCTCCAAGTAAGTTATAATGGATTAGATGATAGATGTAAGGTGTTCCTTGAAATTGTATGTTTCTTCAAGGATTGGGGAGAAAAAACATTTACCAAAATACTAGAAGGTTGCAGATTTCATCCCAAGACTGAACTAAAAGAGCTTGATGAAAAATGTCTCATTTCTATCTCGGATGGTCATAAGGGATGCATGACTCAAGAAACGGGCTGGGCAATTGTTCGTGAAAAGCATCCTCGAAAATCCCGAAAAATGGAGCGTATTATGGGAATATGAGGATATTGAAAGTGTATTGACAACAAATATGGTAAGAGAAAAATACATGAATATACTTGAGATCTAAAGAAAAAAAATTCAACAAGATTTATTTTCATTATAATTATAGTTTGAGTGCTTTATCTATATAATTTTAGTGAATGTTCACCTCTTTCTGTGATGGACCAAAATACCTATACAAATTTATAGCGTTATTACCCAAGGACTATTATCTAATCCCCAGCAAAAATGCCATGAAACTTGTTTGTTGTGTTCCTTATTCATTGTGACCGATTAAAAGCTGCGCTTCTTCCGAGTAACCATTCCTTTCTGGTTTCCTGATCCGTGATGCCGCAAGTGCACAGTCGAACAAGCAGTAAATCGGATTTAAGTCCGTGACATCGCTCCCACAGAGATCTCAAGAATTCTCAATCAACTACCCCGACTACTCGAACCCCTATACTATTTGGACTATGATAGGCAATTGAAAGACTTAGCAAACCTTAAAAATAATAAAAACTAAGAAAAGTGGATTAAATGAATTAAAACTAAAAATCTAAAAGAACAAATTCAGATCGATCGCTTATCTTTAAAGGAGCATTGAAAATATCAAGTATTAGAAACATTAATTCCGCAGATCACTCAGAACTTTGCTTCATGAACCACAGATTTAAAACTCCGTCCAAGGAATAGGTAGTGCAACTGATCTCTCCTACTTAAGATTGCTCATCATCTAATCTTTCCCCGATTCTTTCAAGACAGAGGATTAGATAACTACTTTGTCTGGTTGCCTTGTTCTGGATATTTTTTCTTTTTCACGCTTCATACCCCCGAACATGGATCAAACCTTAGCTCCTAAGACATAGTATAGTACGGGCTTCAGACTTCATCGGTTTCTTCCTCAAAATTGGGAACATTCATCCTTCTCCTTGATTAGAGATCCTTGCAACACGGGGATTGAACTTACTATTCGAATCGAGGTGAACTCTCGCTTTTAAGTTGATAAGTCATTCAACTCAATCTTTGATTTCAAGTGAGAAGATCTGGGCTTATCGACTTCACATTCATTAGAGCTCATTAGACTTCCATTATCGTGCCCGCATACCTGAGAAATTGTTCACTACTTCCGTGAATGCCTTCTCGTGTCACTCGAGGGCCTCCCGAAATCGTAGCATGAAACAATCCTATTGCGTATAGGACATCGATATTGGGATCAGATACGTATTATTCGTAACTAGCAAGTAGATTTATAAACGGTTCAAGAGTTTATGATAAATTTCTACAGAAAGATAAATTCTAACAATGAGTCTATTCAATGGAAGCCGGGGTTTCTAAATTACTTATACCCTACAGCTGCTTGATCAAGAGAATCCATCAGATCGGATAATCGGAAATCCGACTCCAAAATTTGTCCGGAATTCACGATCCAGCAAAGAATTTTGAAAGAAATAGAATTTCGATTCACTTCTAATTTAACAACTAACGTCCAAATTCAAAATTTGAAAGAAATAACTAATCTAATCTAAAATAACAACAAAACAAAGAAAAAGAAAATTAAAATACATGAGCCTTAGGCTACCTAGATCTCTCGTTCTGAGCCGCCAAGAGCTGCTTTCCTTCGCAGCGTACCGCCATTTATGTGGTTCCGGTCACCCCACTTGGCGCGCTCCTCGTGGATTTCGACAACCGGCCCATTTGGTTGTTAATGTCGCAACTTGATTCTTTGTCGCGACATCGCTGTTCAAGCATTTGTCGCAGGGCGACGGTCGCGACTTGCCTTTAGCATCCTCGCTCTTCCTATGTCGCGACTCCTCGATTCTTTGTCGCGACTTCGCTACTCAAGACACGTGAGCGTAGTTTTTTTGGTCGCCGGCGATCGCTGTCTAATCACTCATCAATTCTTCCCAAAGAAGGTTCATCTTTTGGTCGCGACCTCTAAATGACGTCGCGACCTTAATTCCGTGTTGTCTCCCGATAATTCCACTTTAGGAACAATTCCCCGACCAATGTTGATGTCGCAACCTCTTCCAAATGTCGCGACTCGGCGTTCGCACCAAAATCTCAGGTCGCGGATTTATGTCTCATCGCCGCCTTCAATTCTTCGACCGAAATGGTGTCGCGACATCATGTCTTGTTCTTCATTAATTTATGGTCATCGACTTGAGTTTCGCGGCGACCGCCGTTTCACTAATCGCCTTTATGTCGACCGAGTTTCAGGGCTGCGACCTTGGATGTGATCTTTCATTACCGCTGGCGCCGCGACATCAGGTCCTTTCTTCCTCGCACCTCTCCCGTTACACATCATTCAACCTACCGTGGTCATTCCCGCCACCCACTTTCTTCTCGCTTCCTTCTTACCGCAATATCCTTCAATTTCCCGCTATAGCGCTTTGGTGAGTTATTCCACATTTCTCGCATATAAATCGCCCTTTTAGATAGAAATCAATCAAAAAATGGACTGAAAATGGATGACTTTAAGCTCATCAAACTCCCCAACGAAATTTTGCTTGTCCCCGAGCAAAGAAAAGAAAATTTTGTTTGTCCTCAAACAAAGATATTTTTCTCTGCTTTTTTGTTTTGCAAATTGCAACCAATTTAATTAAAAGATTGTAATTGCATTCTTTTCTGTATATCTAGCTTCAAGTCCAGATGAAGGTTAGTCTCACTAATCCGTACAAAACTAAATTGTTAACTTGTTTTATAAACAAAGATAGCTTCGCCTGATCCCATCAAAAAGTAGGCTGGTCTTCTTCCTCTTTTTCTTTAGTGAGTCGCTTAACCTCTCGAGTTCCTTCACAAGCTTTCATCCTTTCAAGATTTTCCAACGCATATGCTTGTTGTTCATATTGATTCCACTAATGTAGGTAATTCCAACCTTCAAGATCAATCGTGCCCTTTTTTAGGTTTGTAATTATCAAGCTTCGTCTGTGGGATGGATGGAACTTTAGGTTAAGATTACCTGCACTATTTCTCCCTTTCTACTTAACTGTCCTTCTCTTTTCCTTGCAATTTCTTTAATCACCTCCCAAACTTCATCTTTGGGGTATCTTCTTGATTTCTTTTGTTTAAAATTGTCATTCCCATTTCTCATTTGTAATATTAATCGTTGGAACTTTTTTCTTCACACCATTCAGAATAGTGCAATGTTCTATCTTTTTAGCTTCAACACTCTTAGCGAACTCGGGGTTAATAGGCTCCCATACCAGCCAATAGGGCACAGTGCTGAAACACCCTAAGAACTTAATTGTTCAAGAGAGTAGGCCAAGACAAAACTTCTTCCCTTGGGTTTCTTTCGTTGTATCTTCCTCGCTTTAGATCTTTCTCTTTCACCCCTTCACAGATTTTCTCAGTTTATCCCAAAAAAATACATACTCCCCAAACTTTATCTCTTCCTCCTTGGTGGAATTTTGCAATCAGGAGGTTCTTTATCGGAGGATTAATTATCTAGGATGGTTTGGGATTTCCAATGGCTTTGCTTTTGAAGATAAGGATTGTTTTGGCTCAAATTCAAAGAATCCAAGGTGTATGCGGTACATAAATAAGGGTGGCTGTAATGGCTCAAATCACAAGGATGGCCTTCCACATCATTTCTTGTTACTTATCACCTGAGATTTCGCCTTGATCAACAATAATCTAACAAGTTCGAATCTTGGGCTTGATTAATCGTGACTAACTCCTAAGGATGTCCTCGACTCACTTCGTGCTTGACGTAGGAGTTACATGATTTAAGGTTCACCAGTTCTTCGGGCTTATCGTTAATACTATAAACTCAAAAATATATTTTGCTCCTTCACTGTATGACTTTCCTTTATCTTGACCTATCGCCTAAATTCAAGTCAATTATGCAATTTGTGTTTCAATTCAATTATATGTCATTCCTCGCCTTATTCGTCAATTATTCAGGTTTCACTTATCTTCTAGTCAAACTACTTCACCTAGTTCACTATGATTATGTCAAGATTTTCATTCTTTAACTAAATCCTAATGTTATTCTCCTAACAATTCAAGCAAAGCAATAATTCAATCTATCGCAAGCAATGATCAAACATTTCCTTTTTAACAAATTTCCTATTTTATTCATGATATGATGCAAAAGTTGAGAATAATAATTTGGAAGAAAGGAAGAAGGATAAATCAATGGGAAGATTTATTTTTTCCTTTTTGGGGGAGGAGCAAAGATGTTGGGAGGATCCAGATCAAGGGTAGCCAAATTAGGAGAGAATTTGGGAAACTTCATTTCAGTTCTCTTCTTCTTGTCATTCTCCCTCTCTATCTGTTCTTCAAGGATCAATTCGTTGGTGAGATCAACTCTTTGCTCAGATCATCTGTGTTTTCCCCAATGTGTTCATCGTGGTTCTCCATTTCAAGAGGATTTCTAAAACTGGAAAGATTATTGTTGATCAAATCCAAATTTTCTGCCGACTTTCTCTTCCGAGGCATCTTGTCATCAAGCTCTTATCTCTTTCCTTCATCCTCTCTCTCTAAGTCCTTGAACATTGACATGTGTATGGAATCCCTTAACTGCCTTACGCTTGGGCTTCATGATATGAGTCCTTTCTTTATGATTGTTAGGAGTTGAGAATCACGATCATACTCGATTGTTGTAAAATGACTCCATGGCTCAAATGCAACTTCTTCGAGAGATCAGGATCTCTTTCTCCATTTCCTTCTTGAATTTTTCCCTCTTGATGCTCCAGATTCCATCATCTCCGCGCTCTTCCCTTCGTTTCATTTCTTCTTCCCATTGCCGATCTTTTCTTTCAGCCTCCGTCTATACTTCTTCTCTGGAATTGTTGTTAGAGGCTCCATTCCTTCCCTTTCTTCCATTCTCTTCTCGAATGGAACTCGAGCATCCTTACTATTTGATTATTCCCCGAGCTACCTTAGAGCTTACCAAGTTCTCTAAATTCTCGGCTCCCTGATAGGGAGAGCTCACACTGGGTTGAGGAAATTTATAGGGCTTCCATCATTTTGTTCTTCTGGTCCTCTGCAAACATAAGGTGTTCTTCTGATGTGCTTCGATCTTCTTCTTCTTGATCCGCAACTGCACGGTGTCCTCTTTCTCTCGCTCTCAGATTCCCATTTTCTCGAACTGGGCCTATTATAACTTTTTCTTTTGATTCCCAGCCCTTTGCTTACTCCTGTCGTGGTTAGGTGGTGAAACCTTGGGGCATTCTTCTTCTTCTTCCAAAGTTCCTTCACACCAAAATTCCTCAAACATAGCCTCGTGATAGTTGGGCTGCGAGGATCAAACCCCTTTATTCCTTCATGGTATCTCATTATCGAAGCTAATGACGTTTCCCATTAATCTTGCACTCTCTCAGCATAGCATAAAGAATGATTGCTTCTTGTTCCCGCATCGCGTACATGCTTGGTCGGAACCATACAGAGTCCAGAAGTAAACCATACTTTTGCCTCTTCTCGTTAAATCTCCCCGTTTATGGTCTTTGTTTCTTTTCCTCGACCACTTCCTTTACCGTCTCCGCTAACTTTCTTGCAATCTTCTCACGGTTGGGGTTGTCTATCATCTTCTTGAATTTGATCCATGCTTCGCCTTCCATTCCGTACATTTCCCATTGATGGTTTCGCTCCATACGACACCCAAAATCCCTCTCGACATAAACAGTTATCCTTCCTCCTCACCGTGTCGGAGTGCACTTCTAATCCATCAAGCAAGCATCCGACTTTTGATGCTTGCGTAAGTTTCAACCTCTTTTGTTTCATTAGTTCCTTGAAAGGGAGATGAGTTTGCCGGGGCCTCTTTCTCCGACAAACCCTTACCTAAGATAGTACTTCTTCCGCATGGAGAAAGCTTTGATACGACTCGCTTCTCCTCTTCTTCGTTTTTCTTTCCCTTTTCTCTCTGGCTGCTTGGAAACCGGCTGAACTTCCGATGGTTCCGCTTAAGTAGGTTCTCCCTTGTTGGTTCTTGACGAACTTCCCCTTAGGGCTGAGTATATTCTTCCATGATCTCGCTTAGATTTGGGACGAGGGTTGACGGTCCAAACATTTGAGAAATAGGAATGTTTTTAGAAGAATTTTTGATCTGTGGCTCGCAAGAATTGAAAAGCCAGAGAGTAGGCGAAGATGAAGAGTTGTATTTGTTTCAAGGAATGAAATAGTGGTGGAGGGAGTTTCTCAACATTTGCAATTCAATCATTATCAGGACTTTATTACTCATTTAATAAGCTTGCCGCGACTTAAATTTCAGCCGCAATCAGGCCGCCATTAAATAAAGGGCAGATTTAAAAGTTGCCCTGCTGGCAAACTTTTCTCTTATGTCGCGACTTATTATTGTTTGTCACGACATAAGTAAGTTGTGGGAGGACAATATATCAATGTGCTGCGACATCGCATTTCTACTCCCTTTTGGTCAACAAGTACTTCATGACATAAAGAAAGTTGTCGCTAATCTTCACTATTCTTTCGAAAGAATTGTTCTGGCTGCACCCAAAATGTTCCGCCTTGACCTCATCGTCTCTGGCCGCGACATAACTTTTCCGTCGCGACTGTGTTTTGTTCTCCCCGCATTTACTTTCTTGCTGCAACTAAAAACTGGGTCGCTACTTAGTCTCAGATTGCCTAAATTTGATGCATCATATGTACAGACTTATTAATTTTGCAAATTCTTAATATCCAATAAAGTACTCCCAAACAACAATTCAAACATGCATCTTCTATTTATTTTCCATGTAATTTGTTTAGGAGAAAAATACCTTTTTCAAGTCGCGCCTCTATCCCGTGAAGTGTCGCTCGCCCTAAGAGTCGGGTTCTTCACCCGAGCCTTGCGACTCGCTGTGAAATAATCAGAATAATTTCAAAGTGGTTTAACTGATCAAATACTAACTTAGCAAGTCCTAACAAATCATTACAAGAATAAAAAAATCAAAACGAGCACTTAAAAAAATCAAAATCTATATAAAGAAGCAAAATCTATTTGGGTCATTTCCCATGAGCCGCCTCCGTTTTTGAGTCCTTAGCTGTGACTAGCCGCTTTAAGCCTTCTCCTCTCAATTCACCACCGGTTCTTCATTTTCTTCTCCCTCACGAGATATTGCTTCAGTCTTCAACACATCCTGACTTTTCAAGATTGTCTCATCTCGTTGCCAACGTTGGCGCCAGGTGCGCAAGTGCGCGCCCCGGTGTTATCGCTTCCAAAGGTAGTACTTTGATCATCAGATATGGTCCGCCCATTTTGATTTCAACTTCCTCGGAATAATCTTAACTGGAGCAAGAGAACCCCATCCCCGCTCCGAACTCTTTTCTCAGAACTTTGATCATGCCATTTCTTTGTCTTGTCCTTGTATATCCTAGCATTATCATAAGCTTCGCTTCTCAATTCTTCCAGCTCATCTCACCGGGCGCCCTCTTTCATAGCTTTGAAATCGGTTCGCTACGCTCCACATAAACTTATATTCCAATTAAGAGGGAGGTGCATATGGTTTACCAAAGACCACTCTAGGTGGGGACATCCCAATGGGAGTTTTGGACGCCGTCCTATAAGCCCAAAGTGCATCATCAAGTTTGAAGACTAATCTTTCCTCGTCAACTTACAATTTCTTTTCTGTGGATCTCTTTAATCTCCCTATTGGAAATTTCGTCATCATTACCTAGGTGATAAGCTGTGCTCATTATATGTTTGATCCCATACTGGCCATGAGCTTTGCAAATATTTTGTTTGCAAAGTGGCTTCCCGCCATTGATGTTAGTCCCGGAGTTCCGACCGCCAAAATGTTCCTTCAAGAAACCTACCATCAGAAAGAAGGCCATTCCTGACAAGTACGTTTCCACCCACTTGGACACATAATCCACTGCCAGCAGTATGTACAAGTTTCCAATGATGGTGGGAAGGGTCCTATCAAAATCTATTCCCATACATCAAAATTTGCACCACCAATATGCCTCAGGGTTTCGCTCGGGCCGGATATTTTCCAATTCCGCATCTATCACAATTTGCCCATTCAAGACGCTTCCTAAAGATGGCCAATAAAAATCCAGATTGGAGTATCTTATGAGCCGTCTTTTCTATGAAAAAATGTCCCCCATATGGTGATACATGGCATTCATTCAAAATTCAGATTGCTCACTCTGAACACATCTTCTTATAATCATGTCAAGATTCTTTAAATAGTAATATCATCCCAGATGTAGTACCCACGCCCTAGCTTTCTTTCTCGCTGGTAGTCAATTCAAGGCACTACTCCACAAGCCAAGTAATTCACGATATTAGCATACCATGGGAGTTGGAATGACAATTTAAACAATGGTTCATCCGGGAAGCTCTCTCAAGAATCCTTCATTTCCTCTTTACTTTGTTTGTTTTTTCTACTCTAAACAAGTGATCGCCATCACATTGTCACAACCTTTCTTATCTTTAATCTCCGCATCAAACTCTCAGAGTAACAAAGACTCCACCTTATAAGTCTTGGTTTGGCTTCTTTCTTGTCATCGATATTTGATCGCTGCATGATCGTGAACTATAAATACGATCCCCAAAATGTATGGCCTCGACTTCACAAGCAAAACTATGGCTAGCATCTCCTTTCGCAGTTGAATAGTTTTCTGGCCTTACTGGTTCGCACATAGTATATGACCCTGAATATCTTATCTGTTCTTTGCCCCAATACAGCTCCCATTGCGAAATCACTAGCATCACACATTATTTCGAACCCTTTATCCCATTCTGGTGCAGCCATGATCGGTGCTTGAACTAATCTGGTTTTGATTTCTTCAAAGGCTGCCTTAGGAGTCATCAAAATTAAACCTTGTGTCTTTTCCAAAGAATCCGCATAATGGTTTCGTTTATTTTTGAGAAGCCTGAATGAACTTTTCTATAGAATCCACATGTCCCAAGAAACTTATCCCTTTATCACAAGGAGGCACAAGAGCCTCGATAATGGAAACCTTTGATCAAGGTCCAATTTCTAAATTCAGAAGCAGTAAATTTTACGCCCAAGGACAATACTGCTACCATGAAATGGCACTTTTCCCAGTTTAATGCTAGTTGTTTGTCCTTCCATCTTTGAAGTAATCAAGCCTGCAGTTGTTTAGACAATGCTCAAAACTGGATCCATATACTGTGAAGTCATCCATAAAAATCTCCATGACCTCCTTCAAGTTTCACCATTGTTCTATCTGCCATTTGGAGAGTAACAGTAGTGGGAGTAAACTCCCCCAAACTTAATTTCCTTGCAACAGATAATGGCATTAAGTTAATACTTGCACCAGAGTCACAAAGAGCCTTTTGAATTTCAAATCCTCCAATGGTGCAAGGAATGGTGAAACTTCCTGGGTCTTTCATCTTCTCTGGTAAATTCTTCTTTATCATTGCACTGCAAGTAGCAGTCAGATTCACTACTCCTTCCTCTGCAAATCTTCTCTTCTTGCTTAAAATTTCTTTCAAGAATTTGGCATAAAGTGGCATTTGAGTTACCACTTCTGTGAATGGCATGCTTATCTCCAACTTCTGGAAAGTTTTCAAAACTTTGCGAATCGCTTCCTCTATCTCGACTATACTCGAATGGAACCGCATAGAGTTCGGGGCTTTTTCTTGCTTCTTTCTTCTCTTGTCACGTCTTCTTCCTTTCTTCCTGACTCGCATTTTCCAAAGATCCCTTCTCCCTTGTTGCTTTCATCTTTCTCCTCGACTCTTTTCCTTCTCTAATTCTTTCCACTTCTATGTTGCATACCCATGCACCTTTCTCGGATTTTTCTTCATGTCACTAGGAAAAGTATCTTAATTTGATTCAGGTTAGGGCCGCTTGGCCCTATTTATGCTTCCCCTGTGTTCTTGAGAGAGGCATTGGTGGTTGTCCGAAAATTTAAGAATTGGCTAAGCTTCCACTCGAAAAACTCTGCTCTAAGTTTGAATGTTCTTTTATTTTCCCCCATGAACTCCGCGTGATTGTCTTCAAAGGTCTCGAGTCCTTTTTTGACTCGATATTCATTTCGCCCTCTCCCGTTGTCGTTTGCTGACCTTGTGGAGCATACCGCTGAAAGTTTCGTTTCATGTCTCGGGACGTGTCATGGCTCCTCCACCATAAGAGAAATTTCACGGTTCTTAACGCCGGTATAACGGGTCAGAGGTCGGGGTTAGGGGCTTGAAATGATATGCTCGTGTTTGTTCAAATAGTTAGCCTTTCACGCAGTATGAATAATAAAGAAGAAATAAAGAAGAAGTGTATAAAGAAGTGTGTGTGTGTGTGTGTGGTGTGTGTGTGTGTGTGTGTGTGTGTGTGTGTGGTGTGTGTGTGTGAATGTGTGTGTGGGTGTGGGTGGGTGGGGTGTGGTAGGAACCTCTTCAAATACGCCCCTCAAAGATTATTTACTCTTCCTTCTCTTCCACCGATCCTATCTCATTCAGAAAGTGCATTCTTTATCCAACCGATGCATCAATGCATCCAACTCTGGCCTCCATGGCGTACATCTTGTTCGCCTCAATCATTCCATTTCTAATGCATTGCCAAGCCCCGAGGATTAAAGAGGTCTCATGTTGCACCTAGCAAGATCCCCATCAGCCGCCTTGCTTCTTTCCTGCTTCTTCTTCTTCGACGTCTACCAAGAAGCCGTACCTATTATACCTTTCGAGGTATAATCTACGGAGTGCAGAGCGTGTCCATTCAGGTCTTCAGTTCATAATCCGCATGGACATCTCCTTCGCAATTCTTGTATTCCCCAAGCAAGGTAATGCATCTTCATCTTCCCTTTGTTTGAAAGTAGTAATTTCTTCGTTCCGTATGAGGGATGGAGGAAAGAATCCGCCTCGTAAGCCTCCATCACCTTCCCATGTATTAACGTATCCATAAGGGTAGTAAGGAGTCGCAAACCAGATGCGCCTATATCCCAGAGAATGGAAACAATCGGGCAGCTCTTATCAACTTCCCCGGTTTCACACCATTCAATTTAATCGTATTGGCCATTCTCGTAAACCGCCCCAAGTGTTCGCTGATCTTCGTATGGGTGATTCGCGTGAATCGCTCTGGCTAACCATGGTGATCGTGGCCGGGTTTGAGCTCGTAAATTGCTAGCATCTATCACCGGGTCGTCTCACTCGCCGAGTATTCATCTGATAACCGTCTCCCGGGTTCTCCATAGTGTCTTGCTCTTTGAGGTATTTGCGACCCTCGTTGATCGCCCATTAATCTTTCGTCTCGCCATCTCGCTATTTCGCACTCTTAACCTTTCTTAAATTTCCAAGTGTTCTTTCGATCTCGTTGGTTCAGTGGGCAACAATTCAGCTCCCCGTCCCGTGCATGAATTAACTCAAAATTATAATATACCGAGATCAAATGGAGTCAAGTGATACTAAATTGTATTTAACATGAAAAGCTCTACAAAATAAAGAGCTTGCCAACCATCATTGAATCATATTTTGCAAATTTTCTATTTTCATTTTATAAATTATGTCCAAACTAGTATTTCGCTTTTGGTCCCACATTGATTCACCAAATTCTTCGACCCCAACGGCCCAAAAACTGTCTACCTTCTCGCGGATGAACCAAAATACCTATACAAATTTATAGCGCTTATTACCTGCTGACTATTATCTAATCCCCGCCAATGCTATGAAACTTGTTTGTCAGTGGTTCCTTATCTATTGTAATCGATTAAAAGCGGTTTTTAAGAGTAAATTCATTTCTTCTGCTTGGATCCAGATGCCGTAAGTGTACAGTCAAACAAGTAGTAATTGATTTGTCCATATCGCCCTTAATAGAGATCTCAAGAATTTCAATCAACCACCTCGACTAATTCGAATTCTATACAATATTCTGACTTGATAGGCAATTGAAATATTCTTAGAAACTTTTAAAATAATAAAACTAAGAAAAGTGATTTAATAACAAAATGAATTAAAACTGAAAATTTAAAAAAACAAATTCAGACTGACACTTATCTTTTAAAGGGAGCATTGAAAATACTACTATTGTGAAACATCACTCCCGCAGATCACTCTTCCGTAACTTTGCTTCACGAATCCAGCTGGATTAAAACCTCGTCCAAGGAATAGGTAGTGCAGCTTGGATCTCTCCACGGCACTGCTCAACATCTATCCTTCTCGATTCTTTCGAAGACAGAGATTAGATAACTACTTTAACGGGTTGCCTTGTTCCTCGATATTTTCTTTCAATACTTCATACCCCGACACTTTTCACTCTGCAACGAAATTCTAAGACATAGTATAGCATGGGCTTAATTTTATCAGGTTTCTTCCTCAAAATAGGAACAATTCATCATTTCCTTGATTGTATCCTTGCTAACACGGGATTGAACTTATCAGCTCGAATCGAGGTGAACTCTCCGCTTTTTTGCTGATAAGTCATTCAACCTGTCTCGATTTCAGCGAGAAGACGACTTATCGACTTTTTACATTCACAGAGCTCATTAGATTCCACACGTTCGCATACCTTGAGAAATTGTTCACTACTCTCGTGAATGCCTCTCTCAGGTCACCGTAGGGCCTCCCCGAAATCGAGCATGAAACAACTTCTATCAGCAGTGCATAGACACCGATATTGGGATCATATACAAAATATTCGTAACTAAAGAAGTAGATTTATAAAACCAAGTTCAAGAGTTCTTTCGATAGTTTCTACAGAAAGATAAATTTAACAATGTGGAGTTCATTCAATGGAAGGGTTTCTAAATTACTTTATTACACCCTTACAATGGCTTTTCTGATCAAGAGAATCCACTGTAGATCTGACACTGAAACCGAATTCCAAAATTTGTTTGAATCTGTACTTTATCCAAGCAAAGAATTGAAAGAAGAATTCTCGCATTCAAATTCTTCTCTACTTTAATAATGCACGTCCATATCCAAAATTGAAAGAAATAACACCCAATCTAAAATAACAACAAAACAAAGAAAAAGAAAATTAAATACATATTTTAAAGCAATAGATCTCTTCGCTCTAAGTCACGCAGCTGCTTCCTTCGCAGCGTACCGCTTATTTATGTGGTTCAAGTCGGCCCTAACTTTGATGCGCCTCCTTGTGGATTTCGATTAATCAGCTCATTTTGTTGTTATTAATGTCGTGACTCTGCTTTATCGCGACATCATTGTTCAAGCATCTGCCGCGCTTTTATTCGGGTCGTGATCATTTAGCATCCCTGCCTCTTCCTATGTCGCGACCGATTCTTCGTCACCTCGCTGACAAAGACACGAAAGGCAGCTTTTATCTGGCTCGAGACCGCTTGTCTAATCACCTATCCATTCTTCCCAAAGAAGGTTCATCTGGTCGCACTCCCAAACCATCGCCGCTACTTTTGCCTCTCGCAAGTCGCCTCCGATACCCAATTCCAGGAACAATCTCGATTCGTTAATGTCGCGATTCCTCTTTCTAAATGTCGCCACTGGTTCACTCTTGAAAATCTTGTGTCGGATCAAGGTCATCGCTTGGCCTTCAATTCTATCACTAATTCTCGGAAATGGTGTCACACATCAAGGTCTGTTCTTCATTAATTTATGGTTGCCCGACTCGAGTTTCTGTCAAGCACTGCCTGCTCGCCTTCAATCGCTCTTATGTCGCGATCGAGCTCTTGTGGCTGCGACCTTATGTGATCTTCATTATCACATGTCGCACACTCAGGTCCTTTCTTCCTCGTGCACCTCTCCCGTTGCGACATCATTCCACTTGCAACAGGTCATCTCGCTAGCCACTTTCTCTGCTCCTTCACTGCAATATCCTTTCTCTTGAATTTCCCGTCAGAGTAGCGCTTGGTGAGTTATTCCACATTTCTCGCATAAACTCATTCCTTTTTTAGATAGAACCAATCAAAAAAATGGATCGAAATGGATGACTTTTGTTCTCACGTTGAACCTCCACATCTTATGTCGACGGCCCATGTCTGCTTTCTAGGAACAAAAACATTGCTGGGTGTTCCTAAATATGAGTAACATCGCAGTAACTCCATTAAACTCCATGTTGAAGCTTAAAATATAATGAGTTAGATTATATTTAAAGTCGAACCCTATATGGTTCGACTCTCCCAAGACTTTGAATTGCCTTCACGTGAATTAACATATCTTGAATGGAGTGGATACAATTTAGAATCTATGCCATCAAATTTTCATGCATATAATCTTATTGAACTCCACCTCCGGTTCAACCATGTAAGACATCTTTGGGAAGGAAACATGGTGTTGCTAATATTTAGTTGTGTTTTTGCTATAAACTAGCTTTCAAATATTATGGGCTTCAATTATTAAAGAAAATTTTCTTCTGTTACAGGATGCTAGAATGTTAAAAATACTTGATCTTAGTCATTCCGAGCAACTAGTTGATATTTCAAGCATCTCAAGTGCACCAAAGTTGAAGTTTCTACTTCTAGAAGGTTGTACAAGGTTACTTAAGTGTTCATCATGCATCAACATTGTTATTAGAGTTCGAACTAACTATTTTGCTTAATTTAATAGGGTGTAAGAGACTCAAGAGTCTTCCAAGGAATCTTCATAAGTTTAAAAGCCTTCAAACTCTCTCTTGTACTAACTGTTTGGGGATAAAGAGTTTCCCAAAGATCAAGGAAAATATGGGAAGGTTAAGAGTGCTTGATTTTAGTGGAACAGGTATAGAAGAAGTACCCTCATCAATTAGGCATCTACATGGGCTTGAAGACTTGAACTTAAGTTATTGTCAAAACCTTATGATTCTTCTCGAAATTTTTTGTTTGAGCTCTCTTAAAAATCTTCTAGTGAAAAATAGTCCGAAACTCGGGATAGAATTAAATGTGTTGCTAGAGCTTTGTTCAAGCTCCTTACAAGAACGATATTTAAATCTGACTTGTCGCATTCTAAATTCAGGAGTAATATGTAGAAATAGTTGCTTCTACTCGTTAAGAACATTAAATCCGCGGTGTGATCAAAGGAAAGAAGATATGTACCCCCTATCATTATTGGTGCAAGTATGTATAACAGACTTTGCTTCGGAGAATCAAAATAGTAAGCGGCCCATACTCATTAGAAATATCATGTCAGTAATTACGGAATGGAAGGAAGAATCGGGTGATATTTTCCACAATCTTCATTGAAAAATTTATCTCTCTGTAACTTCAATTTTAAAGGCTTAGAAATCCCCCCTTGATAATTGGGTTACTTTCACCTTCATTACGAGATTTATCTTACATTATAATAATCTAATGGAAGGAGAGGTCCTCGATCATATGCGCTACCTATCATCATTGAAGAATTAGATGAGCCATTTTAGTAGCATACGTTGTATCGATCGACTTTCAATCTAAAAATCCTTAGAATCACTGAGAACCTTCAACAAATTCCAGAGCTTCCATTAACTCTACGAATTTTAGATGCACGCGGTTCAAATCGTATTTCATTAAGCTCCTCAATCCTCTAGTTTCATTCTCGGATCGATTGGTTCAAATCAGCGTTAAAACATGTATGATTCCATGGCACATATTTACCTTTTTCTTTTGTACCCATTGGTTTTACATGGTGTTTTGTTGCAGAATGCTTGGATTAATTATGTTCATAATACTCATGGTGTTTTCCGAAACCTAGAATTAGTATTGTTATTCCCAAAAGTTGTGGCATTTTAGAGGGGATAAGTGATTAGAGTAGATTGTTTAGACTCCCTCAAAATTAGTGTAGAAAATAATGAAATTGTTGAGATTTGCTATAATTGTGTTTATGTTGAATCTAGCTTGGGAATTAAAGGTTCACAGTCAGGAAATGTATTGGGTCTTGGGTTCACTTTCTCATTAGATTGGAGACTCTTTACTTTTGGATTCTGATTTATGGGGCTTAGATTATCTCAATGTTATCCAGATATGGAGTGGAAAGTATGTCGCTCCAGTCAATGGACACATAGTGGCTGAACAAATAGTGAAGGAAAGAGTGAAGAAGTCATTGTCCATCTTATATATGTGCAAATATTATAGACAATGCATCCATCAATCCACAAGCGACGGGTTCTTTCTCATGTTTAGAATCATGGATCGTAATGAAGATGATTCTGATCAAGCATACAGTACAAAGAAGCCCTCATAGCAGGCCCACATAGATGGAGTCCACCATAACAAAGATTTGGAAGACAGGTAATCTCAAGTTGTAGGCTCCTACCACATGAGCCATCCATCAAGGCTCTCTTGCACAGTGTTCATATTCTTACTGTTTCTAATTTGCAGCTCTAATTTTTTATTGTGTTTCTCCTTTTATATTAATTTATAATTTATGTACCCATAAACACAAAACCCAAATTCTACGCACCAGGTTTGTTTTCTCTCTGACCCTCTATCCCTTGGGTTTCTATATATTTTTCTTGAGCACCATATGTCATAACCTGAAATCCAAGTCGTTGACATTTCAATCTCATAGCTATATTAGAATAATTTCAGACTGGCTGGAAGTTTGTAATCACATCTATGACGATGTTTGAGATGTTTGAAGTTTTATTCATTTTTTTATATGTTAAGTGATTCAGCCCAGACAGAGCTTCTTATGAGGATGTTGATTATTTATCATACCTTATTGTTTTATGGAAGAAGGTTGTAGGAGGTGAAAATTAAATAAATTTTCAATCTAATAAAAAATGAAACTAGATTTAGTGTGGAATTGGGTTATTTATATTATAGTTTGAGTTTCAGGACTTGGACAGGGAAAAGTTGGAAAATGAAGATTTTTTAATTCATCGAGGAAAGTAGAATGGTTATAATTTAGAGATTGCATTTTATTTGCAGTTTCCAAGTATCTAGTTGATATTGAAACCGCCTCTGTATCTATAGTTTTTAATCTGTTGACCTGGATCAGGAGGCTGTCAAATCTTCTTAAGGAGGATGTCAATTATCTTTGTAAATAATCTATTGGTTATATCCATAATGTATGTCACCTGGTTCATATGAAGTAGTCTTTTACCAGTATTTGATCAGTGTTGGGTTGATCAGACCACTCTGGAGGACTCTCAGGCTCCTTTAAGGCAAATCATGTTTGTCCTTATGGTTAGATATTACATATTATCTTTGTACATGGTTTTGCTTCCTAAGTTGTTATTTCTGTTGTGATAATCAGAGATATGGTTGTTAACTCAATGTCTCTATTGATTGAACTGAGGCATGGTTAGTATGTTAGTCATGAATGTGGATTTTATTCTTCTACAAGGGGTGTCACTATAGCACTTGAGTATTGCTTGAAGGCTGCCTCATATATGTGCTAATTTTGGATTTAAAATTTATTTAGCATCACAAAACCAAAACTTGTGATTTGGATTAGGACCATAATAATCATGAAGTGTATGAGTGAATTTTGGGTAAGGCAATGGATATGTTGTTGGGTAAGAGATGCTCCTCATCTGAGTTCTTTAGACCAGATATAGGTTTGGGGAATAATTTTGGACTTCTTACATTGGTATGGTTGTTGATAGTTTATGAATATATACATATGATGGTGGCAGGTACTAAATCTTCTTGCACATTCCTCTTAGGATCAGTCATAAGCTTGCAGTAATTATGTAGGTTCATGAGTATCATTTACTGTCTTTTGTTATCATGGGGCTTCCTAATGCATGTCTTCTTGGACGTCTTCATTTAAGCTGAGGTTTCCTGTGCCTCATATAAAGGGCTGAATTAGTTTGCATTACAATTTTGAAGTATGTATTCTCAGCAGTTGCAAAGTCAACTGGTTAAAAAGGTCTTAGTAAAGTGTTTGGAAAACTGTTTTGGGCGGACATGGTAGTTTGAAGGAAATGGTGAATCAGGATTTTTATTAATAATTGTAGGTAACTGATCTTAGTATTATTAGAAACAAGATTATTAATATGTTGAGAATAGTTAAACTTCAAATTACACATGGCATTCATGTGATGACAAATATTATTGGTGACGGGCAATCTGTGAATATGTGAAGTGACCCAAATCTCAACGGCGGAAGGAAGATCAGGGCATTAACTCAATACTGGGCAGCAAGTTGTTGGATCAGAATGGAACTTTCTGGACATCTGGTTGGAATTAAATATAGCGGAAGTGTGTAGATTAAACTGGGAAGTTAAGTGACGTGAAATAGTGAGTCAGAGTATCAGTTATTATAGGACAGTGAAGTTTTTCTTAACCTACCAATATAACCCCGTTAGGTATATAATGTATTAGAGGTCTTTGGATTTGGGCATCCTGTCTTACCTCTTGCACTTGATAATAAACTCAAATTACTGGAAAATTTCTGAACCTTTCCAGTGGCATTAGTCTCTAGCAGAATGAACAAAAGTCCCTCTTGACGCTAAGGCAATGATACAGTAAGTTGCCTCAACTTGCCGATACGTGAATTACGCTTCCGGTCGCCAGCATCGCTGGACGACGTCACGCTATCTTCGATGAATCGTGAATGTGAGAGTCGCTAACAAGCGATTGGCCTCTTTCTTAGCAGCTAATACGACCTTGTGAAGAACGCGGCGCGCGCGCCGGTGCCTCTCGCCGCCAGCAACTGATGGTGCCCTGTAGCCCTGTGCGATACCGTCCACCAGGTAACTTCTCCGCCCCTCGCCAGAATATCTCTGCGCTTCGTAATCCACGATTGATCCGAACGCGCCGCGAAATATGGATATACGTTGCGTGCGTTAGATGACATGTCATCTTCCCCGTTTACCCCGCCATCTTGAACCAAGACGCCGCGTTGCACTTCGCCCTACCAAAATCTCATATCTACAATGGTCTTCAGGATCTGTTTGACCACCTTATGCATTTCCACCAGGTAATGACGTTGTAGATAGGTAACGATGCTTTGTTGTGTAAAGTCTTCCCGTCAAGCTTGTCAGGCCCAGCCTTGTCATGGTTCCACCGCCTGGCTCAAATCTTTGATGCCTCTTCACATTTGTCTTCAGAAGTTCGTAACTTAGTACATGTGCTTGGTAAAGGAGAGGCCAGAGCGTTCTTGAGTCCCAATTCACGTGCGGATGGGAGATCCCGGAATCACTAGGAGTTTAATGGAAACGTTTTGGGTCGAAGTAATCCTCCTGACTAGACACCATAAGCCCGAAAGCAGTCCTCTGACGGTGAAGCAAAGTCATTACGTCCACAAGACCCAGATTTTTGTGTTGTGCTCATCCCCACGCCTTCGTGATGGGGATGTTTCTAAAGGGAAACGGTATGCCACGCCAGGGCGACGCATGGTTAGCCGTGACCAAGCGCCGCGGTTGCCGACTGTCATATTCCAGTCACTATAGCAAGAGTAAAGGAAAAAGGGGTCGAGACGACCAGGACAGGAGGAGTAAACACTGCTCTACATATTTGAGGCACACCGATCATCATAATGAGGCTAAGGGATAGAGAGACTGAGCCGTCGAAATCCTCTTCAGGATAACAGCACGGAGCATACAAGGTTCACATTACCACCTTCTTAACTACCTTGCTCAGCACGAGAGTACTGAACAAGATAACCTTACGCAATTGGGGAGATTGTTAGTGACTGTGACATGGATAACTTCGTTAGGGAGATAATACTACTAGTTTTGGTTGAACCAGTCATCGCCTTTGTCCTACTCACAGTGATTAACGAGTCCTCGTCCTTCAATGCCATTTTGGGACGCACCTGGATTCATGCAATGAAGGCATTGCCGTCCTCATATCACCAAATGCTAAGTTTCCAAACTCCACTGGGCCAAGTTGACATAAGAGGAGACCAAAAAGCCCAGCAAAACCGATTGAGGTCCAAACAGCGAGAAAGATGACACACCAGCCAAATAGCGATAGCCTTGACCGAGGCTCGCTCCCCGATTCGAGCATGATGGTTCCAAACTAGCGGAGCCTCTACAACTGCATCTCCTTTTCGATAGCCTAGGAAACTCTCCCTCCTAACCTCTAATAAAAGTATTTTCTCCATTTTTATGTATTAGTTTTAGTAGATCTCCCTTATGATGAGACGTTTATATCCTTGTTCTAATGCATGAATAAAAGTTACATTATTTCTCCTTGAGATGTTCTCCATGAGGTGATTATGTTATGGCCTTTGGTGGATAGCTCTCGATGGACCTAGGCCTCGAGAAACATAAGTCCCTACAGGTGTTATTTCTCCCTAAGATGTTCTCCATGAGATGATTATGTTATGGCCTTTGGTAGCTACCTCTCGAATGCCATAGGCCTCGGGCATCATAAGTCCCTCTAGGCGTTATTTCTCCATGAGATGTTCTCCGTGAGATGACCTTGTGCCTCGGGCAGAATAAGTACCTACATGCCCTTCTCCATTTTATGGAATGATTTTTCTCCATTTTATGGGATGATTGTCCTCTATTTTATGAGATGGTTTATCTCCTTTTTATGAGATGCTTGTTCTCTATTTTATTGGATGATTGTTCTCCATGTTATGCAGTGATGCTCTCCTTATTTATGAGATGATTATTCCCCCTTTTTTGAGACGCTTCTCTCCATTTTCTGAGAGGTTCCTTTCTCCCCCCTATGGGAAGATCAATTCATCGTCTTTATGTGAAGTCTGTTTCTCCATTGAAATGGCTAGTTATCTTGGATATCACCATTTTTCGATTCACAAGTGTCCTACACTTTTGGCGTCTCGCTTGGCCCCGCCACATAGTAAAGCCCTTTTGCATCGAGCGGGGAGGCCCATTTGGGCCCCTATGCCTGGCACGACCAAGCCCTAGAATCGTTCTAGACCTCAGGCAACGGAAGAACTTGAAGGCAACATACAAGAATGGATGAGATAGAAGAATTTCTTATCAAAAGATATCATCATTCCAAAACAAAAGTGCCAGGGACAAAGCCCCTAGGTTGGTCACGGTACATTTTCGAGAGGAGGGGGAACATAAGGCTTGGGCACGGTGGGCTGAAGTTCTTGAAAAATGACGAAAACAGGCTCCTCACCCGCCGCCTCAACCGCTTTAGAGGTCCCTTCACCTATGGATACGAGAAAGACTTGAACTTCCTCCGTAGAAGCGCTTAATCCTTCAACTATTGTGCTTGGCTCGGCTGATTCAGTATTCTGGATCGACTCAAAATTACTCCCCGAGGTCTCCTCCTTCCCACCTAGAGCAACACACTCACCTTCGATGTAGCCATCCTAGTAGCCTAAGCATCTTGCTCGTCATACGACCCGGAGTGGCTTAAGTGGGAAGCTGCAATTCGGTAAGCATGTGGACTTTCTCGGCTTCACAAAATGAGTCTTTAAGCTCTAGCTTTGCTGAGTGAGGCTACGCAATCGCTCGACCTCGAGCTTATGAGCAGCATGGAGCCCCTCACTGAAGCCTAGTAGACGCGTTTACTGCTTGACGATTAACGGATCTGCAACTCGGCCCCTACAGTTGGGGCACCTTCTTCGCCTGGGCAGCTATCACGTTGCGCTCTTTGGCCAGCTCTGCCAACTTCTATCGCACCTTCATGTACATATCCCGGGCCCCCTTCCTTATGTGATACAGGCGGCTGAGCTAGTGTTGCCGAGCATTGCAATACTTCACCATGTAGGCGCCGAAAATGCTCATCTGAAACAGTAGTTTTCAACAACAAAAAACAAGGGGGACATGAATGAGAATAGAAAGTAAAGGAAAATGATTACCAAGGTTGCCATTTGGAAGGGGGTGGAGTCCCTCAAAAGGTCTTGGACCTTTTAGTCTGCTCCCCCCTTGCAGGAGACACCTAGAATGACCTCCTCCTCGGGTCCTTGGCGGCCGCCGAGACATGGTCAAATCCGCCATGAGAGCCTCCAAGGAAGAAGGGGACGTAGCTTCCTCCACCGGAGGGGGGAGTTCGAGGGGCGCTCTTTTTGCTTTCCCCCTTTCCTTCTTTGGTTGTGGGCTGCTCGGGGGACATGTCTCATGACCTTCCACTATCTTTATACCTCCCCGGGGAAGGGGGGAAGGTCGCCGCTCCTCGGCACCACCATAGGGTTACAAGGTAGGACACCGTTCATCCGGAGATGTGGTGATAACAGCTCGAGGGGCCTCCCGAGTAGCCTCCCTCTGCCGAGGGATAAAGGATCTTCCCCGGCAGGGCGGCCTTTGTAGGCGGAGTGCTGGCTGCGTGGCGCTCGGCCACGCCAGCCTCCGAGTTCCTCGGCCTCTTGGTAGAACTGCGGAGATCCGCAACGGAGGAAGAGAGGGAGGGAGAAGTCTTCTGTGACCATCTCTCGAGCGCTCTAGGGTTTGGGCCTTGAGAAGCTGCCCGGGTTTAAGTCAGTGAAGGTGGCTGTTACATGCTCCTTAGCTCGGGATTTCCCTGACCCCTCAAAATTCAAGTTTGGGACCTTCGGGGACTGTGACCTCCTCGGGTTGGTCAAACACCTCCAGGAGGTTGGTTGGCGTCAGAAGGAATCCAAAGTCCCGAGCTCTGCTCGAGATGCTCAGCACATTGACCAACGAGTCAAACTAGGATGGACTCAAATCATTGACGAGCTTTCCTCGACCTAAGCTACCTGCACATGAACAAACAAGGTTAAGGAGGGATCGTTCAAACCAGACAAAGCAAACAGGGATTCCTGTGCTCGACCTGCAGCGGGGTTGGTGTTCACTGGCAACTCTCAGAGTATAGGATCCACAGCGCGTCCCAGTTTAGCGTACGTTACCTTCACACGACATACCTTATGTTAATGAGTTTGTCATAATATCTGGCGGTTTGGCATTAGCAACATGGTAATACTTCTGGGTTGTCTTGAAGGTGTGGCGTGAAACTCCTCGAAGAGCCAAAATCAGAAACCCATGCATCCTATTTAGCATGCTCACACCTAGTAGAACTCGAACGATGTTCACACGAACATGAACGGGGTGGAGTCGGGTGAAGTGTAGGAACTAGTGAACTAGGGGGGGGGGACCTCAGCCCCTCATTGATGTGGATCTCCGGCTAGTAGATGAAGTTCATCACACCTTGGTCTCCATCCGTGTACGCCATAAACTAAGGCCCCGAGGTTGAAAAGGACACCTAGACATGGAGGGAAGGAGAATCTCTTCCATAAGGCATCTGCCCTAGACTCCCCAACAAGTCTTAGCCAGATGAGGACTCCGTTATCATCCGTGAGAGAGAGAACCTCCCTAGACAACCCAGATGAGGAAGAAGAATCTTCGTCCCCACTAGCTTCCAACGTTGTCTCCTCTACAATCCATCCTATGAGTGCCTTCGTCACCGAAATGACACCTAGAGAATCAACTAGGGTAACTCAACAAGCCATAAGGATGGAGGCAAAAAAAAAAAAAACACAACACAACACAACACCACAAAGCAACAACCAGCGAACCAAATGATTGTGGAGGTCACCAGACAGTGAATCTCGAAGCAACAAAACCACAACAGACCCCACATCTTCTAACTTACAGTTCAGTTCTACCTTGAAAAAGGTTGTAGGACACAGGTTGTCGGACGCGTGGAAAGAACTAGTGAGAAAAAGAGACCCAGAATGAGGCAAATGCAAAGCAAGGGTTGAACATCTTAACCACTTCTTCGATGGCACATGTAAGAAGTTCCCCAAAGAAGACGGGGACGATATTTAAACTCAAGGTTGACAGTGGTATGGGCAGGACATTCGAAAGTGGCATTTAATGCACTAGTCATGTTGAAGAGCATGCGAGTCACAAACAAATCGGAAGCGCCTGTGGTGATAAAACCTGATGACTTTACGGCGCCTGGCCCGACCACAATGGTTTGGTGCAAATGATTGGTGACTCCGCGAATGTAAAAAAGGTATCTTAGCCTTTCCAGCGCCAGCAAGGCGGCACTAGGGGCTAGTGGAATGGGATAAGCTACGAGCGCGTGGCATTCATGTGGGTATTGAGCAGATCCGTGGCCGGTCGTAATGGTGACGCATTCGATAAGCGGAAGATCGGGCATAACCCCAAACTCAACCACCTTAGGCATCAAAGTAGATGGGATCAGAGACTCGAGCAAACAAGCCGCCTTGGGCATGGGAGATAAACCAAACGAAGCATTTGTTGTAGTCCACCTCAACAAGCGTTATGACACAGTTAATGTATAAATTAATGGGTAACGTAAGGACATTGAGGGCCACTCATAACTGTCAATCTCATAACCGTTCACCATGTAACCCCCCACGATGGGTATATAATGTATGGGGATGTACCTGGTTGGGCATCCGGTTTTTTCTTTTGGAGAAGTAATAAACAAATTCTTTTTTAAAGACATGAAACCTTTCCAATTTGTACCCTTGAAACTGGTCTGGGACTACAAAATTTCAATTGTTCTTACATGCAATTTTGTAACCCTTGTTCTTACATAACTCGCCTTTTATTATCTAAAATATATCTAAATCAAAAATTGGTTACGTTTGAATCCTAGTAGAAATTTCATGTTATTTGAGGATTTTCATATACCTAGTCTCCCTGTTAACCCATTTGTAACTTTTCTCTGTTATGATTTTCATGCTTTTGCATTTGTTGCACAACTATGGTGTTTTAGAGGTAAAGTTGTCTCTTCAACAGGCTCAGAATAATTCCAATTTGTAATTTCACTGAATATTACAGAGTCCAATACTCTACATCTATGTTTCATAGGCATGCCACCTCTTGGTAGGTAATCTTATGTTTCATGGATTTGTTGGATTTACCTTGTATGGTTGGTATTCCTGTAATCAAGACTGTAATATTGCTAATAATTTAGAAAAAAAAGTCAAATGTCCATGAGAAATTAAAAATCTGAAAGTGCCTTGATTCTTGCCTTGGGTGGTTCTTTGTTCTCATACTATTTGTGTGACAGCATATTGAAAATTATCAGTCTTTTTTCTTCTTTAAAATCATTTAGTTCTACTTTCCATTCAGTTCACACCTTCAATTGCTCCTCATCTTGGGAAGATGAGCTTCAACAACCTCTGTACCAGACCCTTATTCCTTACGAGGTAATGTCCTGTCAATTTGTGCCATGAAGTCTTCTTTCAAGAATTAAGCTTTGTGCCTTAATGATTGCATTTTCTTTCACAGACCTTCTCTGCCGGCAACCGCCATCCCTGAGCCTTCTGCTCCCATCACTGGATGCTTATATATAATATTGAACAAGTTCGAGATCTTTTATTCTTTCATCATCCTTTCACCGAACCATCTTCTACGTGCAGATATATTGTTAGAAGTATTCATGGAGTTTTAATTATTCCATGATGATCAGAAACTTCTAGAATCTCTCAAGGTTATGTCACCATTAAAGCCTTACAAATTTTTTGTGCTCCCATGTACCATACATTTTACCACTGAATGAGCCACAAGTGTTGGTACTTAATATTATTCTTTTTGACATCATAGGATGTATTGAATCAGACAATGGAGGAGACTAGCCTTTGACTATCGAATCGAGATAGAAACAGGCCACTTACATATTAAAGAAATGCTACCTGCCGAAACAGAGAGGGCAAATGATAAGTTGGTGGTAATGCTGGTCAGTAAAGAGAATCAGACAACGAAAATTATACCTGCTAATAGGGCTGTCTCAGCACCTGTTTTTTTGGGGAGGGGATTGAAGCGACTTGAGATATAGGGCATAAACATCCCTGTTGGAGGAAAAAGCCAAAGTTAAAAAGACACTGGAAAGGAAGAAAAGGAACTGTCTGATTTTATTTCACTTAATCAATATCGTGGGATACAATTTTGTGTATCTATGTTATGTTTTTATTTATTTATTTATGAATTGGCTTTCTTAGAAAAAGGTCAACGATTTTTATAATTTACTATAATCAATATTAAAATGCTTTGGCAATTTTGTTATTCTTGCCTAATGATTACTCCACTCACATATGATAAACGGATATTGTGCTCCTTATTAGTTTATCTCATATCCTTGGTTTTTCAAGATTTAAAGGCAGGGGCCCTTCATATGAAAGAGGATCTTGCAGAAGATAATATTTTTTTATATTTTCTAAGTTTTTTACTCTGGTTTTCTTTTTGAAGCATTGGTAGAGGGCTTCCTATAATAATAAAAGCAACATTTGAAGGTTAAATACAACTTACGAGAAATTTAATGTATTTTCCCTCCATTGTGATATTGAAATAGTAATTTAAATTATTCAATTAGGAACTTCCAAAACAGCGCAACAGAATTCAGGTGGGTATTTGAGTAGCAAAGCTTTAGAAATAAAAAAATTTATCCAATGAACATAAAAAAAAATGTAGTGGGACAAAAGTTAGTAAAAAAGATTTCAATTGATTTTATATACATTAACATCCTTATATCTTGTGAATGCCAAATAATATAATGTGGGAATCAGAGTTGCTTTTCCTAGAAGTAGTGGAATTGTAGAGGGGATAAGTTATCAGAGCATTAGCAATTGAGATGAATCTGTTCAGTCTGAGCTCCCATGGTTTTGTTTTTTGGCTTCTCCTTTAAAAAGTCTCATATTAATTGAATGTTGTTCATACTTATCAACTCATAATCTTTCTTATTCCTAACTGATATGGGACTTTAAGCGGACATCCAACAATCTAAACAAAAGGAAACATTGACTTTTACACATGTGATTTGAGGATTGATAGGGTTTGAAAAATGGGCTCGTAGGCCCACTCGCCAAGCCCAAAGAAGAGGCGCGCCCAGTGAAACACCCAGGCCCCTGGCGCCAGCCCAAAATGAAGGCCCAGTCCGCTCGCCCCAAAGGCCGATCATGGATAATTCGGAAGGCCCACATCTGCCAAATCGAGACTGAAATCTACTTGATAAAGTAGGATAATCCCCTATAACATCTTATCCTGTAAATCCAACTAAATTTCATCAGCAAGGAAAATAGGATAATTCACAGCAAACAACTTATCCTGCAGATCAAACCAGATCTCACCAATAAGGAAGAAGGATAATTCTCAATAAACTACTCCTTCAATATCCCTTATTAAATCCGATATCGATAAAGGCAGAAAATATCCCATCCAATGGGAAATAATCCTTACTACCCTCCAATTGGGAATAACATATACTATAAATACCAGGCCACCCCATCGGTAAAAGGTACGCAAAAACATTCACCCTCTAAGCAGTCTATCTTTTCTCTCATCAAGAAACTGACTTAGGCATCGGAGCGGCTACGGGCGAAGCCCTCGCTGACCCCCTCTGTCACTTGTTTTTGTAGGGAGCGGCATCGAAGCTAGCGGCCGGCCCAGCGGTGATTCAGTCGGCCCGAGCCCGGCACGCTCGGCCCGATTCGGTTAAAAAAAAGCATCATCGGTTAGTGCTGATGCGTAGAACGATAGTTCCTTTCTGAATAAAGGCTGATCTCGATTCTGATGGTATCAACGGGTCCTCGCGAGGAACGCGCCCGATCCGCGAGATCGCGGGACCTTGACGGCGCGAGCGGCAAACCTCCGGCGCATTAGAAAAGCGTCTGAGCCAACGGATGAGGTGGAGGCACTCCCGCCTCACCTATGCGTATGTCGGAGAGTTAGAGCAACTCACCGGGCGAGATGCAAGCGCCCACGGGGCGCGACCGGCTTCGGGAAGGTCATAACATCACCCCTCGCGAAGGCGGCATATTCTGGCACTACAGGGCGAAGCAGGCGAGTCGGTAGGAGCCAAGGGGCATGGACCGCCAGCCTGGAGGAGAGACGCGAAGCGACACTCGGGGCGTATCGGGAAGCGAGACTGCACGTCCTTAGTAAGGGGCGGAGGAGCGATCATGGGAAGCGAGGTTGAAGCCTCAGCGGGAACTCAGCCCGTAAAGGAAGTGGTAAGGGGGCGATCTCCTGATACTATGGACACCTTGGTGCAACCGGGGCGAGTCACCGTTCACGGCCCGGGGTGCTCCACTTCCCTCTTCAGGCCAAAGTTGAGAATACCCTGAAGTGGGCGTTCGATGGTGCCGGAGATCCGTGATCATCGACACTTACGAGAATCAAATGGGCGCAGGTATCGGGACCACAATGCGATCACGAGCTTTCGCTATTACATTAAAGGCGGCCTTGGCTTGGTTTAACGAGGCTTCCGCCTCATCAATCTCTAAATTAGAGAGCTATCCATGTGGTAGTCTCCGCTTCATTGGAGCAGGAACATACGAGAAAGCAGTTATCATCGACCATCAAGTAGAGCTCATGGCTTTGAGTCTATGTTTAGAGTTCTTGAGTCTACGAAGGTAGATATAGCCGAAAAGTTAAAATCTGCCCTTCTTCTTTGGGTGGTGTAGTCTAAGATTTGTGTTTTCCATCTCAAACTACACTCAGCTTGGCTTGTAATTTGAATTGCTCCTTCATGAGGAAAAGTACATTAATGGTGAAGAATCCCTCATATCTCTAAGAAAGGCTCCTCTTATAAGAAAAGCGGAATTTGATAAAAACGGGGGCGGAGCTGAGAAGACAAAATAATAGGGAAGGTCTCGAAGAAAGATGGAGAGCGTCACACGAAGAGGCGTGGAAGCCTCAGTGCTGGGTCCACCTCGGCGAGCAATGACAACATTATTCACCTCGGTTTCGCCCCTCTGGCTGACCAGTGTTGCAGGTCTTGCGCGAAGTGCAAAAAGAATAGTTCTTGAGGTGGCCATCCGGGATAAAGTCAGACCCCGCCGCAAGAGATAACACCAGGTATTGTGAGTTCCATAGGGATTAAGGGCATCGCACGGATGATTGCATACAGCTCAGGAAAGAAATAGAATACTTAAAACAGTCCATCGGGTCCTAGTCGACAACGGGAGTTCAACCGACATCATCTTCGCCTCAGTCTTCGACAAGATGGACATCGGAAGGGCTAGTTTGGAACCAGTGTCGGCCACCGGCACGATTCTCACGGAGAAAGTGTTACCCTTGGGCTCAATACAACTAGTGCTCACTTTGGGAGACCCCCCGTGCCAGGCAACGACCACAACGAGATTCCTCGTTGTAGACGCCCCATCGGCCTATAATATGTTGCTAGGGAGACCCTCTCATATCACGATAAAGGCCATTCCCTCCGCGTACCACATGATGATCAAGTTTGCCACCTGAGCGGGTAAAGGTGGTTCGAGGAGACATTATGGCGAGAGTGTTTTCGGCATCCATGAAGCAAAAAAGATTCGACAACATATGCACAGACCCGAGCTGACATGCGCTGACGACGCGAACGGGCGAGCCCTCGGAGAAATTTGGAACTGTGCTGGATTGGATGGCGACCACAGACACTGAAAGCTTATCGGCTCGAGCTTTGAAAGACCTCAGAAGCCCTCTTACCCATTTCTTGAGATAGAACAAAGACGTCTTCGCATGGAAGCAGGCAGATATGGGAGGAATTGACCCCACAATAATCACTCATAGGCTAAACGTCAGCCCATCCTTCAAGCCAGTCAAGCAAAAGAGAAGGAGCTTCGTCGCAGGAAAGGTAGCGATCGCGAGAGGGTGACAAACTCCTCAGCGGGGGCAATTAGAGGTGGAATATCTTGAATGGGCGGCCAGCGTTGTACTTCGTCAAAAGCCCGAGCGGCAAGTGGCGACTCTACATCGACTTCGGCGTCCAACTGTGAGCATCTTGAAGGATGGTTTCCCTTTGCCGCGAATAGACCTCATCGTAGATGCAACAGCCGGCCATGAACTCCTGATTTATGGATGCTTTCTCAGAACACAACCCGGATCGTGAGGGATCGGATGACCGAAAGACCTCGTTCGTCATGAGGCGGGACTTATTGCTATCGTGTGATGCCCTTTGGGCTCGAATCACGAGAGCTACTTATCGGAGGTGGTAAGCGGGATGTTCGGAAGCGAATAGGAGCGTCCATGGAGGTGTATAGATGACATGTTGGTGAAGTCCACTATTACCAAGAAACTCACCAGCTCATATGTGAGGCGTTCCCGGATCACGAGAGAGTACAACGGAAGTTTGAATCCAGCCAAGTGTGCGCGGATTATCATTGGGAAAGTGTGGTGCGGTCAACAACCCAGGAATCGAGGGCAAATCCGAGACAAATAAAGTTTGTGCTCGACATGCCGCCGCCATCAAGCATAAAGGAGGTTCGGCATGCGATAGGAAGGATTGCCGCTTTAAAGCCGGTCGTATCCCGGGGCTAGCGATAAATGTCGGCCTTTCTTCGAGTTTAAAGAAAGCTTTCAATGGGATACAGTGGCTTATTCTACGACGTAGGAGTATATTTGAGCCATTCCCAGTTACGGTGAGGCCCCTGCAAGGGAGCTCCTCACTCTATACTTAGTGGTTTAGACTTCTCGACCAATATTTGTCCTCGTCGGGGGACAGGCGAAATCTGACATCCAGTTTACTATTGCGGTCGAGCTGAGGAGGCCGAGGAGAGTGGATGGAGAAATTAATCTTGGCATTGTGGTATTGCGGCCAGCTCTGCCTACTTCGGGCTCATACCATTGAAGTTCCAACAAAATATCTGATGAAGCAAGTGCTACATAAGCAGGAACCTCGGGAAGGGTGATGAGTTGGCCATGCATTGGCCAGTGACATCGGATATAAGTCGAAAAGCTACGCGATAAAAGGCGGAGTCTTAAGCGGACTTCATCATGGAATTCATCTCAGCAGAGACTGCCGAGAACGCTCAAACGCCGACTAACCTCCCCATCTGGAGGCGCTGCGTAGGCGGGGCCCTGGAAATGCACAAGGAAGCGGAGGCCCGGACTAATCGACCTCCACTAGAATGAATAGATGTGAAGTGCAGCTCAGATTGGATTCCAAGCCTCCCGACACAAGCGAGGCCCGGTATGAGGCCGTCATAGTTGGCCTCGGCCTCACCATTCAATGGAAGTTGACCGACTTGAGTGCAGCGACTCCCCGATTGGTAGTAAGACAAATAGAAGACACCCTACAGGGCAAAGTGAAAAAATGATCCTATACCTCAGATGCGGGATTTATTGAAAAAGTTAGTGGCGGTCTAGGTCGGACACATACCGGAGCGGAGAACTCGAGGCCGATGTGGCAAAGTGGCAACTGACCTCACAAGAAGACCTCAGCGGACTAAGCGACTTTGAGATGCAGCGCGGAGCAACCATAGATCTACATGGCGAGGAAGTCGCTGATCGGGTCGGCAGGGTTGGATGGATCCCCCATTTGGGACCACTTAATAGACGGACGTCTGCTAGGCGACGAAGGGCGGTAAGACTAGGACCGGTCGTCGGATTCACTAATCATGGGAAGCCTTCTGGCGAGGTTTTTCACACCACGTCCTTAAATGCATCGCGGGAAAGGCAGTATTACGTACTAAAGGAAGTCCGTGAAGGTGTATGCGAAATCACATCGGACTCGGGCATTGCGGGGGAAGGTTTTAAGGCGGGGATATTGGCCCACAATGCTCGGAGGCGAGCCGACCTGAGTCGGGAAATCTGGTTGCCGGGCACGCTAAATCTCTCACCTCTAGTGAGCCCACGGTCGATCGTAAGCCCTGGCCTTTCCAACGGTGGCGTTTTGATATGTGGGATCTCTTGCCCATTGGGAAGGACTGATACAAATTCATCATCGTTACGGTGGACTATCTTCCTGTAGGTTGGTAGAACAACATTCTGATCACGGAACAAAGATCGCCAATTTTGTGCGGCGTAACATAATATGCGGGTTTGGTATCCGGAAAATACGGTGTTAGGTGATGGAAACAATTTGATAACGCTAAGTTCGGGATTTTTGTCTTGAGCTCGGGATCGAGTATTACTCGTCCACAGAGCACATCAACGATCTAATGGTCGAGGCGAAGTCACCATCGGAACCCTTGATGACGACTGAGACCAGGTGGAAGGTCTTAAACCAGATGGGTGAACCTCCCCGAGGTGTTATGGGCCTGGGACTACAGCGCAAGTTAACCTTTGGAAACCCCATTCGCCTGCCTTTGCTGACGGTAGCCCATCAGTCGGATTAAAGTCCCCGGTCGAATTGTAAGCTGGAACCACGATAGCGAGGTCTCACTTTAAATTTAGACCTCTAGATGAAAACGTGGCGAGGTCTAAAAAGCGCCTGAAGATTACCAAGGAAGGCAGTAGAGATATTACAACGAAAAGTCAAACCAGGGAGATTCTGAGACGGGGTGACCTAGTCTTAAAAGCTCACCTTGTGAGGAAGAACCCGACACATGGGCTTAGGACCCTATTTGGGGAGGGCCCTACATCATATCTCGCGTCGTCAAGCTAGGGCAGTGCAAATCTGGGCAGGAGAGGAAAAGTTCTGCATCATGCTTGGAATCTTGCTGGCATTTGCCAGCGTTTTTATCAATAGACCTCGGTTTGTAGTCTTAAATAAAGCATTATCAGTTTTCGGATGATGAACTGAGTGTTTATTGGTTATTTTGTTAGACGTCTCAAACAGCTCAGCCATAGAATGAGCAGGAAAATTGCATACATCAGAATGTGCAAGTTCATGATTCAAAAAGGAAAAATCTCTCTTTATTCCAATCAAGTTACATTCAATTACAATCAGTAGCGTTGATAGGCTGAAAACGTGATGTGTAAATTATGCGCTATGTCTTGTAGTCACAGCGTCGCCCAGTATAGTGTACCCGATGGTATGGATATCGATCCACGGGGATAAGTGTGTTGAATGCGGTGCTTTTGAATATTATGGGATATAACCGATGGATGCGAGAGTACTAATGTAAATTTTAACTAAAATTAACCCGATCTTAATGAATTTACGTATAATGGAGCTAGGGCATGTCGCCCTGCCACTTAGATGGATTATGTCCTAAATGATATTATTAGGTTTATTTATAACTTATTAATGGCTGGTGATCTTGCTTACGAAACACCACTCTCTCGGGGTGTATCCGCCTATCTCGCTAGTAGTGTTAAGTGTATCTACACTGACTCGACCTAGAATCTTGATGGTAGCAGCCCAATTGCCGCCTCGGGATGGAATATCTCTGTTCTGAATCAGCCAGAAGGGATGCTCTATTCAGATCCCTGGGCATCCTCATCTCTCGAATCTCGGATCTCCAGTATAGTCACGCTAATGTTGGCCAAACATCATCGTGTAAGTGATTCACATATATAAAGCAGATGATAACGAATTATAAACAACTGAATAATATAAAAATAATAATTGTTAATCCATGCGAACGTGACAAGGTTCAACACCACCCTAGGTATAAATCTAGAACATACTGAATCTGAGAACAAAAATATTAATTTTATAACACATCAGTATTTCTATTCGAAAAGAAGAAAGAGAAATGCAATCGAATTTTTATTCTTGAAGATCAGCATCATTCTTGCTTTGGTTTCCCGCATACTGATTTGTAGATCCACCGTACCTCAGTCTGGTCCCCTTTTTTGCTTTAATGATGGAGAGCGGAACTTCGCCCGGCGTCATGACGTTGACACATAGCGGCGTTGCCGGCTTGTTGGCTTTTATATTAGTTATTTAGCGATAAAGCGTTGAAGGCGTCCACGCGTGGGGGCGTCGCGACGTTCGACCATCTTTATGCACTTTCATCCCTCTGCTCGGTCTTCCAAGCTGCCTTTTCACACCAATTGCTGCATTCCACCAGTGCACTAATCAGATATCGAGCTATCAAAATACGTATTTAAATGCAAAATAAAGCTAAAAATGTAAGACAGACGTGGGTATAACCTGAGTGTTTTAGGCACTCATCAAGCGTCATTCCTTACATCTCAAAAACAAGCGATGGCCGGTTCCCTCGAAAAAAAAAAAAAAAAACCTCGAGAAGAAAGGAGGGGAAAAGAAGAGGAGGAAAGGGAAGCGTGAAAGAAATGGAAAAGAGGAGAAGAAAGAAAAAAGGGATGGAAAGAGTTTAATAAAGAAAGGAAAGGAAAAGGGAGAATGAGATGGGGAAGAAAATGAAAGAAAAAGAAAGAGAGAGAATGAAAGAGAAGGAGAAGGAGAAGAAAGGAGAGGAAAAGAAAGAAGAATAGAAAAATAGAGCGGCACAAAGTATACCGCCCTCTCCGGACGCATTCCTAACCTGAAGCTGGGAATAACCTGACTCCGTAAAGGGAGACCCAGGAAAGAAGCCCACGACTCTCTGAGCGAGGCTGACGGGCCCGGGCAGAGTCTAAGCGGCGGATCCCTGCGAACGACCAAGCCGGCGCTTCATTTCGTGCGAGATTCCAATTGCACACACCGAAAGAGACGAGAAGATTGATATGGGCTCCATAACAACGGAGCCGTCATTTATAAGAAGGTTAAAGCACTCGGAAACTCGCGCAACCATTTCCGATTCTCCATGAACCAACATTAAAGATACTCGCATCTTTCCAAGAATTGGAAGTCGAATGGCTGCACGTAACGGCTCGGTTTGCAGAGCTCTTCAGCTCATGAAGGCCTCATGGCCCTGGCCTCCAGCGACTCGATTTGCGGGCTCTTCGGCTTCGGGAAGGCCTGGCAGATGATGCTGGTTTGTGAGCTCATTGCTCTGCTCGTGCCGTACGGCCAGAGAGTCAATTGACTCCGGGCTATTCGGCCCATGAGCCTCAGCAGCCGAGGCCCGGCTCGGTTGAAGAGCTCAACTACTGCGCTCGGCCATGCGACTGGGAGTCGATTCGGCTGTTATTAGCCCGTAAAGCCTCGGCGTCGAGCCGGTAACTCGGTTGTGATAGCCTCCACGCGAGGCCCATGCGGCCGAGTCGGTTTGCTCGGGCTATTCACCCAATAGGCCTCAGCGCCCGGGAGCCTAGTAGCTCAGTTTGACGAGCTCAACTACTCTACTCAGGCCATGCAGCCTAAGAGTCGATTCGACTCGAGCTGTCGCCCGCGAGGCCTCAGCCCGGGGCCCGGCTCGGTTTGAAGAGATCAACTACTGCGCTCGGGCCGTGCGGCCTAGAGTCGGTTCAACTCGGGCTATTCGACCCTAGAAGGCCTGGCGCCAGGAGCCCAGTGCTTCCGGTTGGCCGAGCTCTGACTACTCTACTGGGCCATGCGGCCAGTCGATTCGGCTCGAGCTATTGACCCAGTGGGCCTCAGGCTTTCAGGGCCCGGCATCTCGGTTGAGCTCTTTCTCACACTCGAATGCCATCCCGGAAGTCGGTTCGGCGAGGCTATTATTGATAGGCTCAGCGCCTAGGAGCCCGGCAACTCGGTTGGCGAGCTCAACTACTCCGCTGGGCATGCGGCCCGGTCGATTCGACTCAGCTATTGATACATGGGCCTCGGCGTCGAGACCCCGATGGCTCGGTTGGCGAGCTTAACTTCTCCACCAGGGCCATGCGACCCAAGAGTGGTTCGACTCGATATCATTAATGAGCCGCAGCGCCCTAGAAGCCAGCTGGTTGAAGAGCTCATTCTGCCCTTTCGGGCCCGTACGACCTAAAGTCGGTTCAGTGAGAGCAATTAAATGATAGGCCTCGGCGCCTAGGAGCCAACTATTTCGAGTTTGAAGAGCTCAGCGCTGCCTTTCGAGGCCATGTAGTCGAAGAGTCAGTTCAGCTCAGGCAATTCAGTCTAATAGGCCTCAGCGCCCGGGAGCTGCGGCTCGGTTGAAGAGCTGACTACTCGGCTGGGCCGTACGGCTGGGAGTCGAGTTCAGCTCAAGCATCGACCGGGCCCGACTCGGTTTGAAGGCTGTTGCTCAACTCGGGCTTCCTCTGACCCGGGGCTGCTCAGCTCAAGCGCTCAATTCGGGCTATGCGACCCGAAGTTGATTTGGTTCATGCGAACGGCGCCGAAGTGCAGTAGAGGCGAAAGTGGTGAAATAAAAAGTAGATATTCATTAAGGAAAAGGCTACATATGTCTGGGTCCCGAGCCAAACGACGACAAGCAAGCGAAGATATCTGGAAATGAACCTGAAGAAAGGAATGAGGGTGAAGAAGGGGAGTGGGCCTCGGCGGGGGTGTCTGGTTCTCCAGAATAGTCTGCGGAGAGGGACTCCTCTGCCTCCTCGTCGCTAGGGATGTCGAAGTTGAAGTCCAGGCCTGGATGGGTGTGCGACCTTCTCGAAGACGGCCACCCGAGAAGCCCATTGAGTCACGGGCCTCGTCCCTCAGTCTCTCTATAACCGTCCCTGCGACGGCCCAGGAGTTACTTGGTGGTGGAAGGTCACGTAGCGACACTCCTCGGTCGAGCGTTCCGCCGAGCTTATCTTCTCGAAAGCCTCGTGACGTGCTCCGGTCCCCAATCTTGTTGTCTTGCTCCAGCAGCTGTCTCTGTGCTTCCTGACTCTTCTTGAGACCCCGCGGCTCGCTCTGGGACGTAAACTCGTCACGACCATCTGAAGCTCGAGGCCAGACCAGCGCAGCCCGTCTGGCCTCCGGCAAGTCATTTTGTACGGCTCGCGGCTCATCGGGCCTCTGGGGCTAGACTTGGTCGCTCTCAAACCTCTACCCCTCGGCCGGCGCGCGCCGGCGTGGTATGCTGCGTCCAGACTCAGCTTCCTTTGCCTCCTCGGTCATACTGCACCGGTCCATGACTTAGGTCGCGCTCGAAGTAAGGGCCACCCTCGCCTTGTAAGCTCAGCGGCACAGCATAACATCGTTTAAGATTGGCCTTTTTGTAAACTCTTCAAATGAGTAGCCACTGCCCACATCAGCCTTAGTCGACGCAGCTTAGGTTGAAATCGACCACGACAAGATAGGAACTTGGGCGACCCCTGGAGGGGATAGGCAAAGCTTCCTGTGGTGGCGCACCGACCTCTTAAGGTCAGAATCTTTAAGGATGGACGAGACCGCGCCCGCTGCAAGCTCGGCATTGAGAAGCAAGGAGTCGCCATCTCCGTCAGTTTCGGAGCCCTTCCTCTTCAACTCTTCCGCCCTCGAGGAAGGTGGCTTAACACTCTGCGCGGGGGGATTCCAAACAGTGATGGGCATAACCTCCGATGGTACGCTCAGCGACCCTTCCCGAGAGCCTTTTGCGCTGCGTGAGCTAGACGGGGTTGCGAACTCAAAGCTTTAGGGACATCGGTAGGAGCGACAACTTTGCCCAGTATTGAGCGTGGGTAGAAGGAGAGGAAGGCGTGATTTTGGAACGCGCTGAAGCCGGACGGTCTTTCTCAGCGGAGTCAAAGTTTTAGTTTCACGCTCGGGACTTAGGACGCGTCTCCACGCCAGGCGGCTCTCCCTTGGTGGGCTTAGCGTGAAGGCTCGATCGGGAGAAGATTTTCATAGTGGAAGGAGTGAAGGCCTCGAAGCGAGAGCGGATGGACCTCGAGCTCGAGGGCGGGGAATATCAGGCACGATCATTTCAGTAGGGGCGCGGGAACACTCGGTAACTCTTGCGCTATGGCGTTATCTTAGTGAGATCGGTAGAGCACACAGAGGCACGAACAAAGCAAATTAGAGATACCGAATGACCTCCACAGACTATACCAAAAACAAGTGATAACGTGGGATTCTCGGGGGTGGTCCCAGCTTGACCGGGCATGGTGTCATCCTTGTCAGAGGTTCATACTCCCAATTACGACCGGTAGCCAGAAGAAGTATCTCCTTCTTGAAAACTGTGGGAAGATGGAAGATCAGAGATTACGAGGCGCGTCGCCTAGAAAATAGAGGAGAATACGGTGGTTTCCTTCGTGCTAAAAGGTCGAACGAGGCTATCTTTGAGGAACAGGCTTTAGTCCCTAAAGAAAACCAATAGCCCAACCAAAGACCCGACCAATTGGGCGAGTTGAAGGACAAACATTGAAATCTTTGCGAAAACCCCTTTTATAGAGAGGTGCGGAGAGCGAACCGTTATCGAAGGCCACATCAAAGAAGCATACCATCTTAGGTACTGGAACCACGTAAGAGGTCAAAATGTCGGGGGACCAGACCCGGACACCAAAAGGAGGTCTATAACGCCTAGTAAAAGTGGCCCCATACAAGGGTTCGACTTTGCTAGGTCCCACCGCCAGATCATTCTACATGGCGGACCTCAGGTACTCCGATCCCCCGGGGTACTTAATCTGGTCTATTCTCCCCTTACCCTTGTTCAAGGGAAAAGGGGGCTCCCATAGGGCATCTCAGTCCCAGCTCCGACCCGAGACGGTCGGGCGCGGCAATCAGCCCGAGTCGACTTGTTAGAAGAGTCACCTCGATCATGAGAGAAGAAGGCGGCCGGACTATGGTGATAGCAAGTAGGAGAACAAAACTTAGCCAACCTAACCCTAGCGCCTCGTTGTATTGCTCGAAAAGACACCAAAGAGAGAAAGAGCGTGGCGGTCGAGGGGAATAAAGAAGCTATCGCGAAAGGCGCCCGAAAAGGGCTACGCACGAAGGATTCGAACACTAAGGAAAAGGAGTCAGAACTTCGCTAAAAGCCCAGCGGGATCGAGAATTTACATAAATGAATGGTCGGAGGGTATCTGCGGAAGAAGCGAAGGAACACAGAAAGAAGTGGGAGAAATAAAGCGCGAAAACGAAAAGTCATCATTATCCGCAAGACATATGCGGCGACAAAGCCTGACTAACCCATCCCGGCGGGCGCGTGGAAATTGCATCCGATACGAGAAGCGTTCGATACGCCCGTGCATACCGTGAGGGTGAGGCGTGATAGGGTTTGAAAAATGGGCTGTGAGGCCCACTCATGAGCCAAAGGCGCGCCCTAGTGAAACACCCGAGATTTGGCGCCGGCCCAGCGAGGCGGTCCAGCTCGCCTCAGTAGATCATGGATAATTTGGAAGGCCCACATCCTGCAAATCAGACTAAATCTATGATAAGGAAGTAGGATAATCACATAACATCTTATCATGTAAATCCCAACTAAATCATCGTGAGGAAAATAGGATAATTCCACGACAAGCGACATCTTGCGAGATAAACGGATCTCACCGTGGAAAGGATTGTTCTTAATAAACTACTCCTTCAATATCCCTTATTAAATCCGATATATCGATAAGGCGGAAAATGTCATCAATGGGAAAGAATCATACTACCTCGATTAGAATAACATATACTATAAATACCGGGCCACCCGTCGGTGAGGTGCAAAAACATTAGCCTACAGCGGAGTCTATCTTTTCTCTCATGGCCGGCTTAGGCATCGGGCGGCTACGGTAGAAGCCCTCGCTGACCCTCTATCACTTGTTTTTGTGAGGTCTGACATCGAGCCCGGCCCAGCCGATGACCAGCGATTCAGAGTCCCGGCAGAAGCGGCACAGCCTTCCCGTGGGTTAGGTTAAAAAAGCATCATCAATTTATGACTTGATATTTGGAGATGTTTTGTATGGCTTGTTCACCTTGTTATGGTGGTGATCTATGGAACTAGAGTTTCTCAGCAGGAAATGAAATGCGTGTGTTAATTTCCGGTCATTGGAGTTATTTGCTAGTGGCCTGTTTGGTTGATGAGAAAGAGTTGGAAGAAGGATGGAGAATTAAATCATTGTCAATCTAATCAATGAGGAACTAGATTTGGGTATTTTGGTGATTGGGGTTATTTGCTTTTACTGATCAGTTTGGTTTCTAGGAAACTGTAGAGACAGCATGGAAAACAAAGAATTTTTTAACTAAATAAAGGAAAATGAAATGGTATATTTTGGGAATTGAAGTTATTTGCCTATCCTCTTTTTGTTGCCCAGCAAGTGTGGGAAAAAATAGAAAACAAATTATTTTAATTTTTAAAATTTATTTACCAGAAAAGGGCATGTTTGTCTTTTTTGTGGATTGGAGTTATTTTCTTGTGGTTTTTGTGGTTGCAGAGAAAGCCCGGGAAAATAATAAGCTTTCTGATCTTGAAGAAGAGTTTTTGTTATGACTTTATAATGCTCAATCTGTGTTGAATCTTTTGATTCTCTCTTACTTTTCTTATTGCTTGTCATTTTTCATTTTCTATCATTTTTCATTGCTGTTTGTCAAATATTTTGTAACTTATTTAATTGCTTGAGACATCAAATAAGCTTGTTACTGCAATGATAAATGTTAATAATAAGATTAAAATTTTGAAAAGTGAATTATCATGTTCTAATTAAGGGTTTGAATTAATGATCATAGATTTGTAATGAAATCCTACATTTGTTTAAATACAGCTATCATCTCACCTCGATAACAAGTGAACAAAAATAGTTCATCTCTCCCTAAACCACTCATGACACAAGAATTCAATGTGTCTAAAAATGCTAGGGATAACCGTTTAAAAGGGACAAATCCCAATAAAAATTACAAAGCTTACCTTTTTCATTGAAATCTAAACATAAGTACAGAAAGACACTTTCCGATAAAAATGCCCTTGAGCATTTAGTTATAATATGGGAATTTATCGTTACACTTTAGGGACATTTTTGTCCAAAATGGAACATTTTTAAGATTACTTTTGCAAGAAATTGGTTTTGCAAATAACTATTGAGTTTGTCCCTTTTAATAATTTCATAATCTATGGGGAAAAAAAAAAAAAAAGCTTCAAGATTCGTGTGAATCCCAATGTTATGGAATGTGAACATGATAGAGCTTAACAAAAAGAAAAGATAGGAAAATCTCACCACCATAGTCCAAATTGTGGAAAAGCAGCCACAGAATCCATGGACCACCTCCTCCACTCTTTTTGAAAATGTAATTTGGTACAGGAATAACACTTTTGCAAGAGATTCTCCACCCCACTTCCTCACTTCTTTTGTTTAGTGTATATATATATATATATATATATATATATATATATATATATATATGCTATATATATATATATATATATGTATATATATATAGTCTCTATATTTATTTCGAATTTTGTACTTGAATTTTAATGAGATATAGTTTTAAAAGAAATGTGATTAAGTATATGAAGAACACTTTTCCAAAAGATTTTGGGAAGTTTTCATTCCCTATAAATTTTATAAATATTTAATGTTTGTTTTTACCTATCAATATATCAAGTTTTTCATGGCAAATTTTTTAAGTTTACTTAATATCTCAATCTAATGATATTTCATTTACTATTCCTGAAATTTATTTTTATTTTTATTATCTATAGAGATTGAAACGAAGAAGATGAAAATTTACCTATCATTATAGAGAGAGAAAAAAGTTATAAAAAGACAGTAAGAAGACAAAATGTAAAGAATCAGAAAAAGCATGTCGCTCAATTAAAAAACGAGGTAGGACTTGGAGTACTGACGACAGAAAACTAAAGCAAGAGGGAATTGCAAACTGCGTTGTTTCTTATTGATCTTTGTACAAGGATAAGAATTGCACTTATATGCTATTATTTACAGAACTTGACTGAGAGAGAATTATAGTAAGAAAATATTTTAGAGCCTTCAGTTTTGGGTCAAAATATTTTAGAGTGATTCTCAAAATATTCATACTTTATCAAGTACTATTGTGAACCCCCCACACTTATTCTATGCCAATGGGTCACAGCCATCGTCTCAGCTTCTTTGGACCCTTTTTTTTTTTGTTTCTTTTGGAATTCTGTTCTTGTAATTTTCTTACAATTTAATCATGGTTTCGACTACCAATTCTAAGAGACCCTCTCCTTCTTCATCTTCTAATTCTATATGGAGGTACGGTGTATTCGTAAGTTTCTGAGGTGAAGATACCCGTAAAAGCTTTATTGATCATCTCTACTGGGCTCTGGATCGTAGCAACATTGCATGGAAAATAAAGAATTTTTTAACTAAATAAAGGAAAATGAAATGGTATATTTTGGGACTTGGAGTTATTTGTCTATGCTCTTTTTGTTGCCCAGCAAGTGTGGGAAAAAATAGAAAACAAATTATTTTAATTTTTTAAATTTATTTACCAGAAAATGGAATGTTTGCCTTTTTTGTGGATTGGAGTTATTTTCTTGTGGTTTTTGTGGTTGCTGAGAAAGCCCAGGAAAATAATAAGCTTTCTGATCTTGAAGAAGAGTTTTTTTTGTGACTTTTTAATGCTCAATTTGTTTTGAATCTTGTGATTTTCTCTTACTTTTCTTATTGCTTGTCATTTTTCATTTTCTATCATTTTTCATTGCTTTTTGTCAAATATTTTGTAACTTATTTAATGGCTTGACACATCAAATAAGCTTGTTAATGCAATGATAAATGTTAATAATAAGATTAAAATTTTGAAAAGGCTTGAATTAATGATCATAGCTTTATAAGGAATCCTACATTTATTTAAATACAGCTGTCATCTCACCTTGATAACAAGTGAACAAAAACTGTTCATCTCTCCCTAAACTACTCATGACACAAGAATTCAATGTGTCTAAAAATGCTAGGGATAACCCTTTAAAAGGGACAAATCCCAATAAAAATTACAAAACTAACATTTTACATTGAAATCCAAACACATTATAAAAATACACACTTTCGGATAAAAATACTTTTGAGCATTTAGTTTTAATGTGTGGGGATAAGACAAAATGACCTTAAGCATTTAGTTATCATGTTAGAGATTTATCTTTATACTTTTAGGGACATTTTTATCCGAAATGTAACATTTTCAAGATTACTTTTGTAAGAGGTTAGTTTTATAAATAATTTTTGAGTTTGTCCCTTTTAAACCAATTTCTCAAAATGCTATAGAGAAAAAAAAAAAAAAGCTTCATGAGTCGTGTGAATCCCAATGTTATGGAATGTGAACAGGATAGAGCTTAACAAATAGAAAAGAAAGGAAAATCTCACCACCATAGTCCAAATTGTGGAAAAGCAGCCACTGAGCACCCATGGACCACCTCCTCCACTCTTTTTGAAAATGTAATTTGGTACAGGAATAACACTTTTGCAAGAGATTCTCCACTCCACTGCCTCACTTCTTTTGTTTAGTGTATATATATATATATAATTTTCTATATTTATTTCGAATTTTGTACTTGTATTTTAATGGGATATAGTTTTAAAAGAAATGTGATTAAGTATATGAAGAACACTTATCCAAAAGACTTTGGGAAGTTTTTATTCCCTAGAAATTTTATTAATATTTAGTGCTTGTTTTTACCTATCAATATATCAAGTTTTTCATGGCAAATTTTTTAAGTTTACTTAATATCTCAATCTAATGATATGTCATTTACTATTCCTGAAATTTATTTTTATTCTTATTATCTATAAAGATAGAAAAGAAGATGAAAATTTACCTATCATTATTGAGAGAGAGAAAAGTTCTAAAAGGGCAATAAGAACACAAAATGTAAAGAATCAGAAATAGCATGTAGAGCTCAATTAAAAAACGAGGTAGGACTTGGAGTACTGATGACAGAAAACTAAAGGAAGAGGAATTGCAAACTGTGTTGTTTCTTATCGATCTTTGTACAAGGATACGAATTACACTTATATGCTACTATTTACAGAGCTTGATTGGGAGAGAATTATAGTAAGAAAATATTTTAGAGCCTTCAGATTTGGGTGAAAATATTTTAGAGTGATTCTCAAAGTATTCATACTTTATCAAGTACTATTGTGAACCCTGTTGGGATTTAATACGGAAATTAACACACAATATTCCAGATCATTGAATTCAAACTCATCTCTGATAATAAAATAATAATAATAATAATAAAAAATATATATTACATACTTGATAATTGAATATCTTAGAAACATGATTTGTTCATACCAGATCTTGATCTCTTAAAAACAGGATCTGTTCATACCATATCATCAAGTATACGAAACAAATAATAGCATAAGCATACATGAATTCTCCATTGGTAAATCTATCTTTGGATTCTTGTTGTTTTGTCTTCCAAATTAGAATGCAACTCTCAAATCCTCATTTGAAGAACATGCAGCCATGAGAGATTTCCCTTCAGTTTATAGATCTTAAATCCTTGATCTCTTCTTCTCCTTATCAAACTTTGATACGGAATTGTTTTAGTGATGGAAAGTGCCTTAGCATACATGAAGGGACTTCTATATAACATTGATAGGAGAAGAGGGCGAGAATACACATTCAAAAAACCGTTCTAAACGTGTAATTCGAATAAATTGTTCATATAATAAATTATATTTATTATAAAAGCCCCATTCTTATAATAAATATATTTATTATAATTTACCCACTCCATCGAGGGTAAATATCTTCATAGCAGTTTAAAAAGATATTGGGTATTCTTTTAATTGGCTAAATACTAGGTTAGTGGGCAACCCGCTAATTTTAATGTGGAAATAACATTCTCCCTTGGCCCACTAAGCCGATTACTAAACTTATAATATATAAAATATATCTTTGGAAAATAAATTTGACACGTGATCACGATTTCAATAAACTTAGCCAATACGTCGAAAATCATATACCATAATACTGAATTAGTTTAGATTATAAATGCGAGTCATGGCGGTCACATGACCATGTGTCATGTTTCTTCGTACTCACACATCGATAATAACCCTTACTAACCAGTCCGTAATGCGAATAGCCCTGTAATTTGTCTTGTCGGGGCAATTCTTGTTTATCAAACAATAAGCGTGCACCATAATTGAAAACAGAATAGCGAAACAATTTGAATCATAGAATTGGCCAGTGCACTAACCACCATTCATTTATTGTATGGATTGCTCAAAGAGGCCCATCCTCATAACATGTTTCAATATGCCTTTGGAGTAATCTTTACAATTAATGGATCAGCAACCATAAGTGTGGTCTAATATTTTTAATTGACACTTGTTTACGGTCTCTTTCTTTAGTAACTAAATAACAAATCCATGTCTTTCGATCCACTAGAAAATTTGCCATTCTTAGAGGAAGAAAACAGTTGCGGTGTTATCCTGATATATTCTCAAGGTTTAGCAATAGAGTCGACAACTGAAGCCACGGGAGCGAAAATTAGCAACCATAAAAGCATGACTCGGCTTGAGACAAGCAACAAGCTTCGGCCTCCATCGTGGATAGGCGGTAATTGATTGTTTTCACTCTTCCACGAGATTGCCCCATTTGATAGCATAAAGACAAATCCTGGGGTGACTTTAAGCTATCGAACAACCACCATAATCGAGTCAAGTAATCGACAACCTCTAATTGTTCAGATCTTTTATATGTGAGCATATAATCCTCCCCACAGCTGATGCATAAGGAATTTTCTTCATTTTCTCCCTTTCCATGTTATTCCTTGGGCACTGCATTTTACTTAATTTATCACCTTTCAATATAGGTGCAATACGGATGAACATGGTATCAAATCTCTAAACAGATCAATATATCGCTGCGAAATAAACCCTAGCACTCTGCGAGATCGATCCTAAAGATCTCGTCTTAAATAACATAGTTTGCCTCTTCATATCAACCATATGAAAGTTTTAGAGAGATATTCCTTGAACACCTAATAAGCCAAGATCCATTTACTATAAACAAAATATCATCCACATCTGATGTCGAAATAAACTTGCTCCTTCTTTTCCAGATATATGCAACGTCCCGACAATGTTCTCTTTAAATCGAAAGATGTAATGAGTATTATTAAACTTAATATACCATTGTCACGGAGCTTATTTCGAGGCAGTAAATGGATTTCTTTAATTCTGAACTAGGTGTTCATTTCCTTTCTTTGCGAACCCTTGGTTATTCCATGTAGATATCTTCTGTCGAATTCCCATTTAAGAATGCGGTTTCACATCCGTTTGATGTAACTCACAAATAAAAATGAGCTCTAGTGCCATGATGATTCAAGCGAATCTTTCTTGGCGGAGAGAAGGTATCTTTGTTTTCAATACCTTCCTTTTGAGTGAAACCTTCCCAGCCCTAGTCGACCTTAAATCGTTCGATATTGCCTTTAGCGTGTCGCTTTGTCTTAAAGACCCATTCTGGCCAGGCGAGTTTACAAGCTATTAAGCGGTCGATGAGATCCCGGTTTTCACCGTTATGGGCCGTAGATTTCAACTCTTCATTCATAACTTCCATCCATTTACAGAATCATCACTTTCCATGGCAATGAAAGCGAAAGCTGGATCCTTCACCTTGATATCAAAATCAGTTCCTGTAAATACACCACATAATCATCTGTAATGGCAGGTCTCCTTTCTCTTTGAGATCTCCTCAAAGGTGTCGGTTGTGGTGGCTCTATAGCATTTTCAATGGCAATATTTTCTAGTGGTAATGAACCATCTCTATTATGTTGCTCATTTTCCTCAACTTGTTGAATAGGTTGAGAGACAATAATTTCTTGAGGTAAAAAAAGTGGTGGGATATCCACTCTTATCTTTTCATCATCTACCTCTCTTGGTTCATTACTCCCTTGAATTTCGCCCGTTCTCTAAGAATGCGGCATTCACAGTTCAAACTATTCTCCTGCTGTGGTTGGAATGATAAATCTGTGCCCTTCGATTTATCGGGATAGCCAGCTAAAAATATCGGATATCGTTCTTGAATCAAGCTTTCTCATGTGGGTTATAGATTCTTGCCTCGCTAGACAACTTAGATATATGTATATGTCTCAGTAGGTTTCCCTCTGGGTCCATAACTCGAAGGAGTTTTGGGCTGCCTTACTAGGAACTCTGTTCAAGATATACATTTGCGGTTTAAGGCTTCACCCCTGATGAAATAGATGCAGTAACTCATCATACTCCCAACCATTTCCATTAATGTGCGATTACGCATTTTCGACACCATTACTCTTTGTAGGCGTACCGGGCGTGTTATTAATCTGCGAGCACGAATGCCATGCTCAAGGGATTTGTAAAAGGACCGGGTTTTTTCTGATTTATCATATCTGCCATAATATTCACGCCTCGTCGATCTCACAATTTTAATCTTTTTATCTAATTGTCTCTCGACCTGCGGTATGAACATACAGAAGATGTCGATGGCTAAGAACTTTCATGCATTAGATAAACATAACCCCGTAACGAGATAGATCATATAAAGGTGATAAAATATTTCTCTCTTTGTAAAACATGAAGCGAAGTGGTCCTGAATATGCGTATGAATTATCTCAAGGAGCTCATTACTTCTTGTGGCACTTTCTTTGTATGTTTGGTTTGCTTTCCCTTTATGCAATCCACGCATACATGAAAATCAGTGAAGTCAAGATTTTGTAAAATTCCTTCCTTCACTAATTTCTCAATTCTTTCCCTAGAGATGTGATTAGTCTTTTGTGCCACAAGATTGAAGAATTTTCATTAATTAAGCCACGTTTTGAACCAACATTTGAATGCAGGGTTATTAAAGCTTGTGCAAATTCATGATTCAAGGAAATTTTATATAAACCATCACATAAAATACCATAACCAACTGTAACAGAATTTAACATCAAACTTAATTGTCAGTAGATAAACGGAATATCCATTAGCATCTAATTTGAACAATGAAACTAATTCCTAGATATAGAGGTACATAAAAGTGTTTAAAAAGATCCATTCGATGACCGAGTCTCACAATAGTAGCGATAGGTACCAACATCTATCCTCTAACAGCAGGAGCGGTTTATAGAGGAACTTTTCACTTTCACTTTGGTTTCTGGTTGTAAGGAATCCACGCATTAAATTAGTCACATGAGTTGTGGCTCCAGAATCAATCCACCAGGTATTTGAAGTAACTTTAGCAATATTGGATTCATAACATACAAAAGAAAGATTTATACCTCTCTTTTCGAACCAAGTCTTGCACTTGATACAATCCTTCTTCACATGCCCTTTCTTGCCCTGGTAGCAACTACGTTGAATTTTCCATCATGACTCGGCTACCTTCCCGGGTCCACTTTTCTTAGGTGGAAAGTTCTTTCCTTTTGAATTTTCCTTTCTTACGTGACTCCATGAGTTACGTGAAGCGAATTATGTCCTTCTTGTCTTAATCTCACTTCCTCTTGTATACATATCTTGTGGTGAGCTTCATTCGAGTTCCAATCCACATTTAGTATTATAGTGGATTTTGAATGGGCCAATGTGATGGAAGTGAGTTAAGGACAAAAGCGTACGAAGGACTAAATCCGTACCACGTGCTAGTGCACGAGCTTTGCGGCCTTTTCGGTCATGTTTAAAATATGTTCTTGAATACCTTTAGGCCATCATATTTCATGGTGGTCAATTCAGCCATCAATGTGCTCTTGAGGGTTTTCTCCAGTAGCGTTGAAGCGCTCCTCAGCGATTTTAGAAATTAGGGGCAAACTCGGTTTGAGGAGAAGGTCTTGATATTATTGGCAATAGTCATTCTCGTAAACATCGGTGAGTGCATTGGATCTGCAGACTTTTGATTGTTACTTTACTCAGAGATCTTGTCGTGTAACCAAGAGGTTTATCCGTTATTAAAGCGGTCGAGATCAATGCGCGGTGAGATTAGGCGAGCTAAATGCAGATTCGAAAAGTTCGACCCATCAATAAGGCCTCAAGTATAAAATAAATAGCAATGAACTATTGATATCATTAAAATTCTCCTTTAAGTAAATTTTAACATATCTAGTGTTCACTTGCAGGGAGCTTAAAACACTTTACTATTTTGTGTCATTTATATGTTACCTTTGGGTATCCATTTTACCTTTCTAAGCAACACAAAATAAAACTATTAATTAATAATTAGCATAAATTGACTCTCCTTTGGGATTGATATCATTCTCACAATTATAAAGAGAATTTATAAGTCTCCCTTTATTCCTTTATGCAATTCAATAAATACAAGGCTCACTATTTAGGTTACTTTGGCAGCTATCTAAATTAGTTAACCTTACATTATAAATTGTCATTTGGATATAAAATTTCACAGATGAAATTAATTCTTTTTTAATTGAGTTAATCAAAGAAATAAAGTATCTTTAATAATCATCTTATTCAATAATCAATCATAATAAAATCAAAAGTGGCATTCATCGAGATAATTTCACAAGAGTTCAAATCCACAGGATACATGGACATCTTAAAAGAAATTTCGAGTTTCATATTCAAATAAGTAGATAATGTGATGGTGCTTGACCTTGAGCAAACCCCTCTTGACATTGATCCAGTCAGCGTTGCAAGGAAAAATAAAAAAAAATTCTTCCTTCTACTCAAAATTTAATCTTTATAAAACAATGATTCTGAATATTTAAATTCAATCTGGCTCTGATACCATTTGTTGGGATTTAATACGAAAATTAACACACAATATTCCAGATCATTGAATTCAAACTCATCTCTGATAATAAAGTAATAATAATAATAATAATAAATATAGATTGCATACTTGATAATTGAATATCTTAGAAACAGGATTTGTTCATACGAGATCTTGATCTCTTAAAAACAGGATCTGTTCATACCATATCATCAAGTATACGAAACAAATAATAGCGGAAGCATACTTGAATTCTCCATTGGTAAATCTATCTTTGGATTCTTGTTGTTTTGTCTTCCAAATTAGAATGCAACTCTCAAATCCTCATTTGAAGAACACGTAGCCATGAGAGATTTCCCTTCATTTTATAGATCTTAAATCCTTGATCTCTTCTTCTCCTTATCAAAATTTGATACACAGAATTATTTTCTGTAATTGATGGAAGAGTGCCTTAACCGCACATGAAGGGGTTTCTATATATAACTTATTGATAGGAGAAGAGGGCTAAGAATACACGTTCAAAAATAGTTCTAAACGTGTAATTCGAATAATTCGATTTAACCCCATAATAAATATAATTTATTATAAATAGCATTCTTATAATAAATTATATTTATTATAAAAAGCATTCTTATAATAAATTATATTTATTCTCAATTACCCACTCCATCAAAATTTAAAATATCTTCCTCTTGATTTAAAAGATATTGGGTATTCTTTTAATTAGTAAATACTAGGTTAATTGGGCCACCCTTAATTTAATAATGGAAATAACAAGCCCCCACTCTTATTACATGCCGGTGGGTCCACGACCATCATCGGCTTTTGGACCTTTTTTTTTGTTTCTTTTTGAATTCCGTTCTTGTAATTTTCTTACAATCCAATCATGGTTTCAACTACCAATTCTAAGAGACCCTCTCCTTCTTCATCTTCTAATTCTAAATGAAGGTATGGAGGTACGATGTATTCGTAAGTTTTAAAGGTGAAGATACCCGTAAAAGCTTTACTGATCATCTCTACTGGGCTCTAGATCGTAGCAACATTAAAACCTTTAGAGATTGTTAGATTATTATATTGTTAGATTTATTTTGTATTTTCCTAGGATTGTAATTTGTATTTTCTAGGGTTGTATAGCCTAGCCTATATAAGGTCTCCTCTTGTATTTGTAATTTAAAGTTTATAATATACAAAGATTCAAGTCTTTCTTCATGGTATCAAAGCAGGTTCTCTGATTTTTTCTCACGCTCTCGATTAGGCATTCTGACCCTTTGTATACCTTCTTTTTCGTGAACACCCTTTGTTTTGATCTCTTATTTCCTCCCTTATGAGCCTACGCGAAGTTACAGGCCACTTGGAGGTAGAACTTGTCGAGACGATCCTGCTAGTGTGGCAGGTCTGAAGCGTCGGTATCCTGCCGCCGAAGTCCGCGCGTTATCCCACACGACGATTGCACCAGAGCGCATCAGATCCACACGCGCGCATGTAATTCACGCTCTTGCATCACGTAGGGCTTACGTCAGTACCACGTCACCCCCAATCCGACCCTCGCCCGCTGACTGTGCCACGTTAGCCATTGACTTTGCCACGTCATCCTGTTGACTTTGCCCGCGTCGGTAGTTGATTGATGACAAAGAATTTGACCCGGTGCGTGTTTATTTTCCGTGTATTCCATTTTGTTTATCTGTTTTTTGATTAGATTTCGATATGCGAATGCGAAACTTCTCGTCTGGGTCGTGTTATTTTAATGGAGATTTTGCCTAGTGGTCTCAAGCCATGCGTAGTTATCTCAAAGGCCACAAGTTGTGGCTTTATATTTCTAGAGACCGTCCTATTCTAGAACAAGTGGATAAAGAAACTGATTCTACATATGCCATTGAGATTGAGGATTGGGAAAGTGTTAATCATCAGATCATCACTTGGTTTCGTAATACATCTATTCCATCCATTATTGATGAGTTTGGCAACATTGATATTGCTAAAGAAGTTTGGGACTTACTTGTTCGGTATCTTTGGGCCAGAGTGGTGCTCACTGACACTAGCTCTGCGCGAACTTCATCGGATTCATCGGGAACCGAGGTGAGCGGATCTTGTATATCCTGATCGGTAAAGGCTCCTATTTGGGATCGATTAATTGCATCAAAACCGAGTTCTCTCCAATTACAGCGACACCAAATTGGTTTATGTTTCACTGAACAAGGGCCCATTGTTTCGGGTGTTTAATAGGGCTTCGTGATGAGTTTGGAATAAGCTAGAAGTCATATTCTCCATCGAGGATCCTTTTTTTACGATAGTCTCGCAGCTATTCATAAGAGTTAGTTGATAATGAGACTAATCTTGGTGAACCCATTTCTATCCGGACCGCTGGTTCTACTTTACTCAGACCCTTTGTTACCGCGGTTGTTAGTCTGTTTTCCCTCTGTCAGTTCACTACCTATGTTTCCAAGGCAAAGGGAACAATGTCGAATCACGTAACAATAAGAAGTCTCTTGCTATCTGCGGTTCACAGCAGAACAAGGTCATTACGGTGAGCACAATTACACTCGTCAACATATTCTTTAGAACAACTAGCTGCTTTGACCCAGGTCACGAATTATCGGCTGGTTTCCCATTCCAAGTGCAGTCACGCCTCGTCTCTCTGCATAGTATATCTGAAGATATGGTTAATCAGGATTCATCTTCCGTGCTTCCCGATCACGACCCGACAACGCTCTTTCACATGATATCGGGTACTTCACTTGCGTAGCTGCGAGTTAACTACTTTGCCGTCATATGACTTCTTCTCCCAATGTTGTACCTTCACACATACTTCTCTCTGACCACGCATACCTTTGGAAATGGTTCCCCTATGCATATACATCATCTTAGTAATGTCTCTACACCCGACCTTGTTTGTTTCGATGTTTGCAATTCCCAAACTCACGCATAATCTTCTTTACGTTTGGGTAACTCAGAACTTGGTTTTCTCTTTGTAATTGTGCGAGGATTCTCGGGGCCAAGGACGGTCGTTGGAACCACCCGTAAGGTCGGAAGGTTGTTTAAGCTCATCTTTCTTCATTTACCGTCCTCTCGTCTCTCTGCTTCTGCCATCTCAGGACATAGCACTTATTCTCTTGCTTTATGGCATTCTCGCCTTGGTCATGCATCTATCTCTAGGGTTAAACAACTAGTTTCTAGGGGTTTGTTAAGTTCGGTTTCAAATAAGAGTTTTGATTGTATGCCTTGGCAATTTGGCAAACAAACTGCTTTACCATTTAATAACAGTGTTTATCATGCTCTTTCTTCTTTTGATCTTATTCATTTTGATGTATGGGTGATGAGTATACTTTATACTCATTTTATCCCTATGTTTTACTTATATTTTTAGTAGTTTTATTAAATGAATAAGTGATCTAATGCTATAAATGTTCAATTTTGGGATTAGGTCATCCGTAGGCAATATGGAGCAAAGCAAGAGATAAAGCCTAAAAATCAACAAACAACACATGCAGCAGCAGCTATTGTGTTTTGATGTTTTTAGCTGCACAATGATCCCCAATTGCTACAATATTAATATTTATAAATAGGAGACTTCTCGGGCTTTCCAAAGAGACCTTATTCACTCCATTTGGACTTCAAATGACAAAGTTATGACTCTTGGTAGTTGAAGGAAGAAGAGAAGAGAGCTGAAAAGTGACCAGTTGGAGAATTTTGTACATTCAGTCCTTATAATAATTTCCAAAGTATTTTTCCTTGACAAATCTATATTCTACACTTCAAGATCTTTCCAACGGTACCAAGATCATCCAAATCGGAGTTCGGATGACAAAGTTGTGGCCTTACGAAGTTGGAGTAAAAACAGGGGACTGCAGCAATGTCGACGTTGCAGAGAGCTGCAGAAACGCATCAACCCCGAACGTCGCGACGTCGTGAAAAACTTGGATGGTGGATTGGGTTACTAATGATAAGTGAGTATCGTTCCCACAGAGAATTGGGTTACTAAGTACCGACTCTAATCTAGCCTATGATCTATTTGGATGGTGGAAAATCTATAGAAAAACTTAAAAACACTAATTTAGGCATGCAAGAATGACTGTATAAAGACTAAAAAGCCTTAGGGCATAGATTTCACCTAAACAATGATGTATGAACCTCCTAACCCAATTAATCGATGATCAATTTTATCATGAAGATGGCGATTTCACTAATGTATATTCGAGTCTCTCTCGAGCATCCGCACACTACCCTTAGAAAAGGTTATACTACATCTCTGCCTCAAACCATCATAACTAAGGATGCATTGAACCCTATAAATCTTAATACCACACCTAATCTCATTTATATCTCTATCTCATGGTAATTAGATAGTAAATCATCCATGGTCTAATTTTAACTCTCACTTCTCAGATTTTGAATCAAACCACAATTCATGCAAATATTGGCCAAATACCCATAAGCATTAAGATCCAAATCAATATAAATTATGAGAGATTCATACAAACATGTCTTTGGCTACATCTAAACCCTAAGCAAACTAACTAAAACATAAGGGGAAAAGTAAATACAACCATCAAAAGAAAGAAAACCGGAAAAGGAAAGAGATAAAACAATTTTAGCATTGAAGCTCCCTTCTTCTCCTCCATTATCTTCTTCCTCCTCAAGTGTTCTTCCTCTTCCAAGAACGAACCCTAGAAATCTATCAAAGAACAAGCCCTAGGGTGTTTCCACCCAAAGGGAGCTTGTTCTCCCTCCAAAAACGCCCAAAATATGTTCCAAATCGTCTTCCTCAAGTGTTCTTCCTCTTCCAAGAACGAACCCTAGAAATTTGTCCAAGAACAAGCCCTAGGGTGTTTCCACCCAAAGGGAGCTTGTTCTCATTCAAAACGCCAATCCGTTTAAATCATCCTCGCATTGTCTACAGGGTTTGAGCTTTAAAACCCACAGTATGGGCTCAAATGGGATCAATCGACGAATCAACCACGAGCGTCGCGATGTCAACGTCATGGCGTCGAGATGCGTTTACTGCGGCTCTGCAGCGTCGCGATGTTGGTTCTCAGCGTTCGCGGCGTTCTTTATGGATCCTGTTTTTGCTCAACCGTAGGTCCTTAACTTTGTCATCCAGAACTCAGATTTGAATGTACCAAAACTCTATTTGGTCCTTTTCAGCCTCTCTTCTCTTCTTCCTTCCAATACCGAGAGTCCTTAACTTTGTCATTTGAAGTCCAAATGGAGTGAATAAGGTCTCTTTGGAAAGCCCGAGAAGTCTCCTATTTATCCATATTAATATTGTAGCAATTGGGGATCATTGTGCAGCTAGAAACATCAAAACACAGTAACTATTTCTGCATGTGTTGTTTGCTGATTTTTAGGCTTTATCTCTTTGTTTTTGCTCCATATTTGCTCATGGATGACCTAATCATAAGAATAATTGTTGAGCATTAGATCACTTATTCATATAATAAAACTACTAAAAATATAAGTAAAACATAGGGATAATATGAGTATAAAGTATACTCATCAATGGGGCCCCTCTCCCATTTCTACTCCGGGTGGGTCACGTTACTTTGTTATTTTTGTGGATTATTTTTCCTTATATACTTGGATTTATCTCTTAAAAAATCATTCTGAACTTTATCAAATATATTGTGACTTTACCAAAATGATTGAAACACAGTTTTCTAAACCTATAAAAGTTTTTAGATTTGATAATGCCAATTTCTCCAAAACCGTAAGATTTACCTCTATTCTACATCAATTTAGTGCTTGTTCCTTATTCCTCTTGTGCGGGCACTTCGAAAAAATGGCGGTGGCCTTGAAGTCGTCATATTCTTTATGTTGTTCGTCTTTACTACTATTTCGCTTCTACTCCTCGGTTTTTGGGGAAGAATTTACACTCTTCTTGCCGTTTACACCATCCAATTGGTGTCCTTCTCCTGACCGAGTCAAACTCCTTGCTGACCAGGTTGTTTGGTTCTTCTCCTCCTATGACTTACTTAGAGTCTTTGGATTTTGTTCTTTCATGATCATGAAAGAAACAAACTTCAGTCTCGTTCTCGTTTGTGTTGTTTTCTTGGGTATGGAATTGGTCAAAAAGGTTATAGGTGTTATGATCCATTAGCAAACGTCTTCGTGTTTCTCGGCATGTGGTCTTTTGGGAACACAAAATGTTTTACCAACTACCTCATGTTCCTGTTTCACTTATTCCCTCCATCGATCCTCTCCCTAACCTTTGTCCTGAGAAGTCTCCCACCTCTCTGTCTAAGTCTCCCCCTTCTATTACTGATGGTCCTTCTCATGCATCTGATGAGCTTCCTTGCCAGATCATCGATGTGTCAGTACGATCCTATTTGTGGATCTGCTCCCATTGTGGATCTTCTTGGGTCTTAACTCGTACGCCACGCCATTCCCAGCCAGATGCTCCTCTTCCTTCTCACCTTCGTGACTTTCATTGCTTTTCTTCTCTCAAAATTTTCATGAGGCTTTCTCTAACCCTTTATGGCTGCAAGCTATGAAAGAAGAGTTGGATGCACTGCATAAGACTAGAACATGGGATCTGGTTGATCTCCCCTCTGGAAAATCTGCTATCGGTTGTAAATGGGTTTATAAGATCAAGACTCGATCGGATGGCACTGTTGATCGCTACAAGGCTCGCCTTGTTGCCAGGGGTTTTACTCAGGAGTATGGGATTGATTATGAGGAGACTTTGCTCATGTGGCTCGACTTTCTTCACTCCGGGACTCTTATTGTCATTTCTACGGTTCCACAAATGGCCCTCTTCCGGATGGATGTCAAAAATGCTTTTCTTAATGGTGAACTCTCAGAGGAAGTCTATATGAAGCTTCCTCCTGGTTACTCTCACCCTCCGGGGTTCCCTCACAGAGTATTTCCACTACAGCGGGCACTTTATGGTCTTAAACAAGCTCCTCAAGCATGGTTTGCAAAGCTCAGTTCTACTATCTCTCATCATGGTTTTCGAGGGCGAGTTCTTTTGTCTGACTCTTTTAAAGACGGTCTGGTCATGGTATTACTATTCTCCTCTTGTGGAGTGATATGATTCATTACGGTGATGATATGTAGGGTATTCGGGATCAGCTTGCCTTTCTTGGTCGTCGATTTGGAAATGAAGATCTCGGCCCTCTTAATTACTTTCTTGGTACAGTAGTTTCTTCTTGCGGATGGTTATTATCTTACTCGGGCCAAATTATACTTAGATTTGATTTCAGTCGATTATCATTGATAGCAGATAATTAAAGGCACACCTATTAATTATAGCGTCGCCTCGATTCTCATGATGGCGAATCAGCATCTAATCTTTACTCTCTACGAACTGACACATTTGGAAGTGCAATCTATCTCAGCATTTTCGCCCGATATTTCCTATGCGGTTCATATGTCGGTCGGTTTATGGGCCCCTAGATCTCACTCATTATCTTTCTTGTTCTCGGGATTCTTCGATATCTGAAAGGCACCATATTTGATGGTCTTCATTTTTCTTCCCATTCTTCATTAACTCTTCAGGCATATTCATATGCACATTGGGCAGATGATCCCACTGATCGTCGATCTACTATAGGATATTGTTTTCTTATGGGTGATTCTCTTATCTCTTGGAGAAGCAAGAAATAAATAGTCGTTGCTGCGTTCAGCTTGAAGCGAGAATATAGAGCATTGGCTCTCTGGTGAACTTATTTAGTTACGTTGGTTACTCTGAGGATCTTTGTGTTGACTATTCCGCTATGACTAAACTTCAGCATGATAATCGAGAAGTGCTATTCAAATTACTCATAATGATGTCTTCCGTGAGCGTATTAAACATATTGAGATTTATTGTCACTTCATTTGTCATCATCTGCTTCAGGGTACACTCACACTTCAGTCTGTTTCCTCTTGGATGGGTTAGGCGATATCTTCACGAACCACTTCCTCAAGGAACTTTTCGAACTCCCCAGCTTCCAAACTTCGAATGGTTTCTCTTAATACCATGAGTTTGAGGATGTTAGATTATTATATTATTAGATTTATTTTTTATTTTCCTAGGATTGTAATTTGTATTTTCCTAGGCTTGTATAGCCTAGCCTATATAAGGCCTCCTCTTGTACTTGTAATTTACAGTTTATAATATACAAATACTCAAGTCTTGCTTCAAAGATGACGAAGAACTTCCAAGGGGAGAAGAGATTGCCCCCGAGCTACTAAAGGCTATTGAAGGATCAAGGATTGCCATTATCGTCTTCTCCAAAACTATGCTGATTCCAATTAGTGTTTGGATGAACTCGTTATAAATCATGGAGTGCGAGAAAGAAAAGGGACAAAAAGTTTTTCCCATTTTCTATCATGTAGAGCGGACTGAAGTCAGTAAGCAGACTGGGATTTACGGAGAAGCATTTAACAATCATGAGAGAAATGCAGCCGAGGAAAAGAAGAAGAAGAAGAAGAAGATAGGGGAGTGGAGAATTGCCTTGAGGAAAGCAGGTGCCTTGAGCGGATTTCCTCTCCAGGACAGGTAATCTCTACTTCACTTTTTCCATTTCTAATTTTTTTTTCTGTTTTATTTTCGTTATGGTTAAATAAATAAATAAATACTTATGTTAGCATATATCATTCAAATCCATTTTCAACGAAATAATTTTCTCATATTTAATATATGCGTAATAAAAAATAAAATGAAATAAATGAGGGTTCATTTATAAAAAGCTATTTCATGTGAAAACAGAGAACTTTGCGGATTAGATGAATGATTTTATTTCTTGAGATTTGTGTAAATTACAATTATCATCCAATGGTGTAAATCTCGTTCTTATATGAGAATATATTTTTTTATATCTGAACCCAAATAATTATACCAAATGTTTTTTTAAAGACTTGAGCCTATGACTTTACACTTAATCGAGGCAGGCTTAAGTTTTAAATAGTTAAAAATCATTAATCAATATATTTCAGCCATAATTGCTATCAATGAAAAGGTGGTAGTCAGTCAAACAAATTATTAAGTTTGCCCAACCACTGTTGAAAAATAATCCAGCAGATAGTTAAAAATCATTAAGATTCATAAATATTCTTTCTTTCTAATCAATATATGTCATTCATAATTTCTATCAATTAAAAAGGAGGTGGTAGTAAGTCAAATAAATTATTAAATTTGCCCAACCCACTATTGAAAAATAATGAAAGAATTTGTGTTTGAAAATTCAAATATAGAAAATACTTTTCTTGATTTACTAAGGCAATATAAGCTTATGCCCAATGTAACAATTATTTAAATATTATCTGTATTTTCAATTTCATAAAAATCCTCTTAAAGGAAGAGAAACTTTTCTCCGTGTTACTCTCTTTTAGCCCCTAAATAGCCCATTAGACCTAAAAGGATCAAAATTATATTTGTTTCCAAATTAGAATAATGTAGAATCTCAAAATATATTCAGTAGAAAAATCACAAACACTTAAACCGCTGCATTGGGTGGCTCAAACATTTGAACAACCTATTTAAATGTTCAGAACGTTTGAATGCTCCATTTTGACCTTTCAATTGTTGTTTAAATGATTAGTTAGACTGGTCCACCTTTTTTACCAGAAAAAATTAAAATTATCATTGAAACACTTGTAAAAATTGATCCAAGAATCTTAACCCTTTGTAAGCTACATCTGTCACTAGTTAAACCTTATTAGATGTATATGTGATTTGTCTGTTTGAGTTGCTACTTACCCTCAAATCTTTAATGAGGAATAAGTTACTATGCAATTAGGGTAGGGTGCATTTGGGAGAGTTTATTTACAGTTTATTTGAGCTTATCATCTCGAATAAGTACTTTTAATAAAAATTATAAGTGTTTAGAAGAACTTAAAAAAATAACTTATGATCCCCCCTATAAACTCATTTTAGCTTATTTCAATAAGCTTAATGGAGAAGTTTATCAAAAAAAAAGCTTAAAACAGTTTATAGGAAAGCCTAAAAATTGATCATCTAATGACAAAATTATCATTCTAACAAATTATGTAACAAAAAAAAAGGAAAAAATTTTGAAAAAATAAAAAAAACAAATTCGAAAAAATTATATAAAAAATAGAGTAAAATTTTGAAAAATTATATAAAAATAGGAAATAAATTTATGAAAAAATAGAAAACAAATTCCAAAAAATTATGTAAAGTAGGAAAAGAATTTCTGAAAAAGTAAAAAACAAATTCCGAAAAATTATGTAAAATTAGGTAAAATTTTTGAAAAAAAATGTAAAAAAATAGGAAAATTTTCCTGACATATATTTAAAAATAGAAAAAAATTCTATTGATGATGGGAAGAATAACATTGATGATGATTTTCTTGATTTAGAATTTGATGCAAATCTATGAGTGTTTATTTTGTTTTGGAACTTAGAATTTTTGTGATAATGAGAAGCATTAATGATGATTGTTATTTTGTTTTGAAATGTTAATTTGTGATGATGGGAAGAACTAGTGATGTTTGATTTTTATGTTTGATATTATTTACTTTATTGTATTTTATTATTAGATAAAAATTATAGATAATATTTAGTGAGATATATAATTTTTATTTGTATTGGAAATGAGGTCTTGTCAGCAAAAAGCATGTGCCTCAAGTGAGTCTTGTCTTGAGGCTCGAGAGGCTTTATTAGCTAGTGCGTAGCTAGCCTCAGTACCGAAAGAGGCTTTGTGCCTCGTTAATGACTAAATAAGCTATGAGTTCAATTGCAGCGCATTCGAGCACTTATAGAAAGCATCACCAGATATTTTAATAAAGAAAAAAAAATTGGAATATTTTAGTTTTTCTAATCAATTTGATGCATATGAAACAAAAAGTGAACAGAGAATGGTTCATTATCACATTTTTTATCTTTTAGAGATTACATTTTAAATGATAAATGTTTACAGTATATAGTGAATTTTTATTTATTTATTTATTTATCATAGTCTCATGAGATATATAATATTAATTTTTACTTCTTTAATTTTTATTTTATTTTTTTAAATTATGACAAGTTCCTATTTATTCAAACACTTAAATTTTATAAATTCTTATGATGGTTATTTCAGTAATTTCAACTGCTATAAGTGTTTGTGTAGTAATGCAACCAAACACCTAAAAATAATGCATAAGCACTTTTTAAAATATGCATCCAAACACAAATAACATATTGAATAAAACATTTATGATATAAGCTCTCATCTAATAAGCTTTTATAAAATAAGTGTTTAATTAAGCTATTTACCCAAACAGTGCCTTAAAATGATTCTAAGCCAATTTAAATAGAAGAAAAATTCCCAATAATAGAACATGGAAATATTTTCCTAACATTTACAAAAAATAAAATAAAAATAGTTGAAAGTCTTATCACCATAGAGGATGGTCATAGGTCATGGTACAACTAATAAAAGCGTTGCAAGCTAGGTTTTAGAAGTTGGGTGGAAAATTGGTAGATTTGTACCAGCCAAAGTTGTATTTGTCTTTATAATAGAATCTCTTATGATAAATAGAAATCATACTTTAGGAAGACCAAATTCAATTTAGACTTTTTGGAGCAACTGAGATTTTTACATTTTTTTTTATTGCCTATATGTACGTTTGAAATAGCACGATGAAATTTTATTTAAATATGTGACTCAGTACATTTTCAATTTATATGACCCAATTTAGTTGTACCAAACGAAAAGTAAATATCAATCTATAATTTCATTTTACTTTATCTTTTTGCTTTGAAATTCTGATTCTAACTTACTCCACATTTTACTATACTTATAATGGATAGATCTTGAGTCAAAGTTTATTGAAGAAATCATTTTGTGAAATCAGAAGACTAATTCAAAAGTTGATACATGTTGGTGAGAACGTAGTTGGAATCTGATGAAAATGCTGAAAAAGCCAGGTTCCTTCTATAGACATCCAATCAAATAAAGTGAGCATGGTAGGATTTATGGGATTGGTGGAATCGGGCAAAACTACTATCGCCAATGTTGTTTACAATGACATGTTAGATCGACCAACGTCATAGCTTTCTTGAAAATGTGAGAGAGAAATCTAAAGATGATTGTGGCTTGCTTAAATTACAAGAAAAACTTCTTTGTGATATCCTAATGGAGAAAAATCTAAAGTTAAGAAATGATGGTGAAGGAATTGAAATGATAAAGAGTAAGTGTTGCTTGGAAAAGGTTCTTGTTGTTCTTGATGATCTAGATTGTCCAAAACAACTAACATTCTTAGCTCCTATATTTGAATGGTTTCATCAAGGAAGCATAATCATTGTGACCACAAGAAATAAACGTTGCCTAGATGTACAAAAGTCATATATGTCTTATGAGGCTAAGGGATTAGCGCACAACCAAGCTATGGAGCTCTTTTGTTGGAACACCTTTCAGCAAAACCATCCAAAAGACAATTATGTGGATTTCTCTAATCGTATACTGGATTATGCCAAAGGCCATCCATTGGCTCTCATAGTTTTGGGTTCTTTTCTTTTTCAAAGGAATGTGGATGAATGGGAAAGCACATTGCATAACCATAAAGAAACCTCTGAGGATATTCGTGCTCAAGATAAGTTATGATGGACTAGATGATGAATGTAAGAAGTTGTTCCTTGATGTTGCCTATTTTTTCAAAGATCAAGATGAAACATTTGCTTCAAGAATTCTAGAAGGTTACAAATTCCATCCCAAGATTGGACTAAGAATTCCTCGACGAGAGGTGTCTCATTTCTATATCAAAGGGTGACACACTCTTACCCGCCAGCGAAGAGTGGGGACGCAAAGACGGGATCGGGGGACTTTAACCTCGTTTTTTCTATCATTGCGGGCCCATTTATATATATTTTCATAAAGAAATAAAACTATAACATATACATATAAAAATTGTTCAATGTAGTAGTGTTCATAATATTATGTACATATATTCGAGTCTCATTTACTTGTTCTTCTACAATTTCACTATTACAAAACTCTATATTTACATATACAAAAACAAATCCAAAACCTACTTAGGGTGGGCTTCTATTGTTGTGTTGGTCCCGGCGAATGTGGAATGTCGTGAATGTCCTATTCAGTACCTATACGGATGAAACACTCGTGCTAAGTTTTTAGCTTAGTGGGAAACATATAACATATACAATAGCTTATAAACAAATACTTCTTTTATATATCATATGCATCTTTCAGATTACCTATATATTCAAGGCCTTTTCATATGTCATATTTCATATTATCTTATATCATCTTGTATCAATTTTTTTATGCTTGTATATTCCGTAGACGTGGATACGGGAGATAATCAGATATACCAAGTATCATCATCATAATGAACAAAGGACCTATGCATGTAATCGTATAACCTAAATCCGGTCGATATACCGAAGGTATCATCATCAGATAAGGAGACAAAGACTTATGCTTATATTATGTGACCCAAACGTGGCCGCTTTAATGACCCAAATGGGACCAACTTATAACTTGTAATCCCTTATAGGCAATGCCTACTTGTCCATCCACTTTGGAATATATGCAGGAAACCAGGCTTATTAGGTTTTTATCTGAGTTATAGATATCATAATTAGTCATTTTACATGTTCAGATATCGTTCATGTACCATAGTTCATATATTAACCCTTCTTTTATTTATTTACTTCAAATACTTTTACAATCGAAATATCTTTACAAAATGTGGGCTTCACTTTAATGAATTTTTTAGATCCAATGGGGTCCAAATTTGAATACACTTATATCAAGGAGATTTGTTCTCCTAGAAGTCTAGTTTACCTAGAAATTTGAATCACTCAACTTGGATGAGTGAAACTCAAATTATGGCCCAAATACCCAAGACTGTATCAAGACACCAACCCAGATTGCAACCGCCCGAAAACAGTGGTTTTACTACGAATTTTCTGCTCCAATGTGGGGTCCAAATTTGAATACACTTATTTCAAGGAGAATTGTTTTCCTAGAAGTCTAGTTTACCCAGAAATTGAATAACTCAATTTGGATTATTTATGACCAAGTTATAGCCAAAATACCCAAGACTGGGTACTCAAGACACTAAATCAGACGTAAACCGCCTCGAAATGTGGTTTTGACGACTGAACTAATGGGATCCAAATTAATACACTTGCTTTTGGGGAATATTTGTTTTCTAAGTCTAGTTTAGCTAAAAATTTGAATCACTCAATTTGGATGAGTGGATGATTAAGCTATGGCCAAGACAAAACGTGGGTTTTGGAAATTTTTGATAGCATCTCCTAAACCTCAACATTTCCTTTATACAACATACCTCGGCTTATGACTAGCAATCAACCTCAAACAACTTCAAACAACCAAAATGAACTAAAACAATTAAAATTCAGATTTATATGCTGGTGGTTTGATGAACCAAACTAAATGCTCAAAGAAGTTAGGATGAGTTCCTAACCTTAATCTTTCTTCAAACTTGTTTTTTCTCCTCTCCTTCCTTCGTTCTCTTTGCTTGAACAAATAAAACCGAACGATGACTTCTCCCTTCAACAACCGTGTCTCTCTCTCTTTTCTCCACATGAGCAAATGCTCATTCAATAGACCATTTTGGTCTTATCCCTAATTTTGGTCTAAGGCCTTGTTTGGCCTTGCATTTTAAGTTAGTTTTCCCATTTTTGCTCAAAAGCCCTTCATCTCTATTCATTTGCACTTCAAATTATCTTATTATTCTATTTCGCATATAAACTTCTTGTCTTATGCCCTTTCGGGTCCTTATTTTGCTACTTACCCTTTTTATCCTTGACTTGAATTTAATTTCCGTTGTTAATATTTTCACACTTAACAAAGATAAATTTAAAAATTTCAAATTTAATATACATGGCACTAAACTTGTTATAAAACGATTAGGGCATATTTCGGGGTATTACAGGTGGTGCTACAAGGATGCATGACTTGTTACAAGAAATGGGTTGGGCAATTGTTCATCAAAATTATCCAGAACATCCACAAAAATGGAGCAGATTGTGGAAATATGAGGATATTAAAAGTATATTTACAAAAGATATGGTAAGTAAAAAATACATGAATATACTTGAGATATAAAGACAACATATTTAACAAAATTTATTTTTATTATTATAGTTTGAATACATTATCTGTATAATTTTAGTGAATCTGGATGCATCTTATACTAATTATTGTCAATGCTTGTTTTCGTGAACAAAGAACATTGAAGGATATTCCTAAATCGACTATAGAAACCCTATACAACTTACCGGTCAAAAGGATGAATCGACTTAGATTGCCCGCAAAATCGGATCCACCTGGTCCAACTTCCTCGCGACTTCAATTGCCCCCCGCCATGATTTAACATATTTGCTGAAACGACTGGCTCTCGATTCTATGCCAATCTTTCATGCGGATTAACTGCAGAACTCAACTCCACCCAAGAACATAAAATGTCTCTGGAAAGGAAACATGGTATTACTAACATTTCATTATATTTTTTCTCTAAACTGATTCTAAGTCTTTTGAAGTTTACTTATGGGAAAACAATTTGTTTTTGTTTCAGTGGGCTGGAAAGTTAAAAGTCATTAATCTTAGTTATTCCGAGAATCTTGTTGATATTGTCAAACATACCTTTTTTCTCTCTTATTCATTCCATGTCAGAGTACAATATATGTAGATAAAAATATTTTAGGAAGTTACTCTAGTCGTGTATTTACTTCGCTACAATCATGTTGCAAAAATCTCTTGATCAAGGATTTCCCTAAATATATGATTTCTCTAATTGGCTAATTGCGCATCCTTCACGCCTAACACGCCCCTCAAGTTGGTGTGTAGACATCTTATAACACCTAATCCTCATTCCAAAGAGCTGCCAGTTTCTAATCGAAATTGCCTTGGTAAGTATATCGCCCAATCGATCTTCGCATTTAACAAAAGGAATTAAATAATCTTCTTCGAGGTTCTCGCTTGATGAAATGCCTGGCCCACCTACGTTTGGTGCTAAGCCATGTTGAATCAGCTCGAGGATATGCCAATGACAAACTTATATCGCGTAATAAATTCATTGTGTGAACGAGGGGAACCGACCTCCGCAGCAGACTTCTAAGCAAAAGAAGCTCACATAATCCTTTCACCATGCCTCGAAACTCAGCTTCAGCGCTAGACAATGCCACTACCTTTTGCTTTTTACTCCTCCATGTAACTAAGTTTCCTCCCACGAATGTAAAGTAGCCTAAGGTAGACTTTCTATCCAAGATGTTTCCGACCCAGTCCGCATCTGTGTACCCTTCAATATCCAGATGGGCTTTCTTGGAGAACAGTAGTCCTTTCCCTGGTGATGACTTTAGATAGCGGAGAATCTCGACCACGGCACTATGTGGTCTTCACTCGAATTATGCATAAATTGGCTTACCACACTTACGGCGTAAGCAATGTCTGGACGAGTGTGAGATAAGTAAATGAGCTTCCCCACTAGCCTCGATGAATTTCACCTATCGGGCCGCACTGGGTCCGAATATTCACCGCTCATGGTTCTACACAATCGCGCATCCACGTGTTTACACCTATTAATCCCACTTCCAATAAGCTCCAGTACATATTCCTGAGAGAGTGAGTATGCTTGCTTTTGACCTCGCCACCTCTATTCCTAGAAAATACGGAGCTCTCCTAAATGCTTCATTTCAAATTCAGCAGACAATTGTTCTTGTAACCTCGAGATCTCCTCAGCATCATCCCCCGTAATTATCATATCATCCACATAGACTATTAATGCTATCACCTTGCTTTGTCGATGTTTCAAGAAAAGAGTATGATCCGAGTTACTTTGGCAATAGCAATACTTCATCATAGCTAAACTAAATGTTTCAATATTTTTAGTCCATACAACACCCTCTCCAATTTACAAACAATTTTGGTCTCAATTGATCCTGTATACCCTAGAGGAACCTCTATGTATACCTCCTCGTCAAGGTTCCCATGAAGGAAAGCATTCTATACATCAAGTTGATGTAGTGGCCAGTCCAAATTTGCTGCAAGAGATAGTAAGACCAATGATTCGCCAGCCACGCGAGAAGGTTTCTGAGTAGTCTATGCCATGCGTTTGGGTAAACCCCTTCGCTACAAGCCTCGCCTTGTATCGGTCAATTGATCCATCAGCCTTGTATTTTATAGAGAACACCCATCTGCATCCCACTATTTTTTTTCCTTCTGGTAATGGGACCAACCTCCAGGTATTGTTTTCTATGCTTTTAGTTCTTCTTGTATCGCTTGCGCCCCACTTTGATCGGGATATGTCAACAATATCAATATGGCCGAGAATAGTGTTTGATAAAGTCTTGAGCGGCTTGGATGCATCTTGAGTAGATACATAATTTGTAATCAAGTACTTGATTTTCTTCTTCTTATCTAAAGTGTGGTATTTGTCTTAAGTGGGTTTCACGATTATGTCTAAAAGGCAACACATGTCCGTGAGAAGAATCCAAGATATTAGCACGTAAAGGTGCAAAGAGGGAGCATTCTACCTCGTGGACATTCTCAGAGGGGAGGGCCTCTGTGTACCGAGGAGTTAGTGGACCGGGAGGATACCAGATTTTCCTGCTCTTCATTTGCGCTCATTTCTCAATCTCGATATGTTCACTCTCTCGGTGGCAGCCTCATGTTGCTCAACCTCTCTATTTCCAGTTCCATTGGCCATCAACCAATTTGACACTTCTACATGAGTCTCCCCCTGAAGAGGAGAATTAGGTACAGGTGAAGGGTAAAAATTCTCGGACTCAAGAAATGTAACATCCATGGTGATATAGGTTCGGTGGGTATTGGGGTCATAAGACTAAGCCTTTTTCAGAAACTGCAGCCCAAAACAAGCACCGAATGGTAATAGGTCTAGTTTGGTACGTTGATTCTTGTGGAGATGGATGCGCCAACACAATCGAAAATTCTGAGGAAGCATCACAAGTGGAATAAGGGATATATGGGTAGAGAGGATTTGTAAGGGGGTTTGTGCGCGCAAAATTTTAGTCAAGTATACTATTGATTAGGTACACCCATAAATAGCCACAAAGATCCCCCATCGGCAACCTCGCACATGTACGAGGAGAAGAGCACTAGACGCTTCTTAATACGATTTTTCCTCTCGCGACACCATTTTGTTGTGGTGTTTGAGAGCATGAGGTCTCATGGAGGGAGGCCATGTTGTTGGAAATAGGCCCTGGAATATTCGTTGGTGAATTCTCCACCATTATCGTAACTAAGAATTTTATCTTGGAAGCAGAATTGATTTGAACCATGGGCATGAAATGCTTGGAAAATGGTGAAAACTTCGTCTTTGGTTTTTAGATGATAGAGCCATGTCATTCAAGTACAATCATCGACAAAAATTACAAACCAACGGTGACCAGAGGGGGTAGTTATCGGGGACGGTCCCCACACATCGGAGTGTATCAATGCAAATGGAGATACGATTCAGCCTAACCGGATAAGAGACTCGCTAGGCTTTAGCCCGACTACATGTATCACATTTAAAGTCCACATTCTGCAGACGGGAAAATAAAGATGGGAATAGATGTCGGAGATAGCCAAATGATGGGTGCCCCAAGTGCCTATGCCATAGCCAAATCTGCCGTTCATGGCTACTGGTCTGATGGTGCGTGTGGTGTGCTTTGCCTGGGCTGAAATCATCTAAGTAGTACAGTCCCCCCCTCTTAGTACCACGCCCACCACCTTTGCCGAGAATATTCAAGAAGACAAAAAGTAAAGTAGATCAGTACAACACAATTAAGCTCTTTAGTGACTTGACTCACAGACATCAACTTGTTGGAGAGAGATGGAACAAGAAGTGTGTGAGCTAAAGACAAAGAGGGAGACAATGGCACGGTTCCAGCCCCCAGGATCAGGTTTCGTCCCATTGGCACTATAATGCTCCTCTGTGGAGGAGTCGTAGTCGGAGAAGTCATTCAATAAATGTCATATGGTCCGCTGTTCGAGCCTTCCATAATCCGCACCATCATTCCGGAAAGTGGTGAGCCGCAAAAACTGACCAAAATTACCTTGATCCGGGTTGATACAGAAGGTTCGCCACCGAAATAAGGGATAGTCGAGATTCAGCCGTACACCGCTACCACACTTAACGCCTTCGCTGCGTACATCTCGCTTCTTTCGCTCGTAATTGTGCCACCGGGCCCGGTAGCCATGTACTTTGAAACAAGTCTCCCGGGTATGTTTTGTACTCCCACAATGAGTGCACTTATTCCCATCAAATGGACCGATCGGAGGAAGACCCGCAGACTTTAGCAAAGCTTCTGCGACCGCCGTATCTCACGCCTTCGTGGCACACAAGATCTCACTAGTTACTACTTCTGCTCCCGATATCATCATAGATTGTCGAAGATCTTCCCTTCGAACGTGAGCATATGCCTGCTCAATTGAAGGGAAATGTTTCAGATGAACAACATCGCTCCGAACAAGATCCAATCGATCATCTAGTCCGTCGAGAAAAATATATACTGGCCTCTGTAACATGGAGTCAGAGCTTTTATGTCAATCGCATTTCATTGATCTCGATCGACAAAAATCGATCTCCCGCCACAAACCCTATAGATCGTTATAATATTTTTCGATAGATCCGCCTGCTTGTTTCATTCAAGATACACGACGCCTGAGCTCGTATACCTGCGAGGTATCAGTTCCATCAAAGTATGTCATGGGCAAATGTAATCCCATACCCGCTTTATCCGCTGGTAGCGAATAATAAAGTTCACAACCAAGGAATGGTCCATGGAGTTGATTAGCCAGCCTTTCACCATAGCATTCTCAGTGCGCCATCTGCGAAAGGAGGGGTCGGTTTCTAGTGGTTGGGGGTAGTATCATCCACGATGTATCCTAGCTGGTTTTCCCGAGATAAACATCTTAACAACTCCGACCATAATCCATAGTTGGAGCCATCCAACTTGATGCTGATTGGAACCATCGGGGAATCATTGATGGGAGAAGGAGAGGTCTGGACCCTTGACAAGACCTCCGTCATTTTTGATGTTAAATTATCAAGAATGATTTCTGTGGAGTCAGCCATGGAGACCAAGCAAAAACTTGACCTCTGCCTGATCAGTAAACAGGGAGCCCAAGATCTTACTCTGATACCATGTCAAACATACCTTTTTTCTCTCTTAATCATTCCATAAAATAGAGTACAATATATAGAGATAAAAAAATATATTTTAGGAAGTTACTCTAGGTCTAAACAATATTTACTTCATTACAATCATGTCAGACTTTGATCAAGGGATTTCCTAAATATATGATTTCCCTAATTGGCTAATTGCAGAACTTACGCCAACAGATATTTCAAGCATCTCAAGTGTGCAAAATTTGGAGATTCTAATCTTAAAAGGTGGTTCAAAGTTACTTCAATATTCACCTATCCATTAATATTATTATTAGAGTTATTTATTAAATGTTTTCTTGAATTTATAGGGTGCACAAGTCTCAAGAGTCTTCCAAAGAACCTTCATCAGTTGGAGCGGCTTCGAACTCTCTCATGTCCTTGCTGTTAAAATTACCATCATCAATGCATCTACATGGGCTCGAAGATTTGGATTTAAGTTATTGCAAAAATCTAGTTAATAGTCATCCAACAATAATGTGTGTCAGAGTTCCTTCAAACTCTTCCTATCTGGGTGTTCAGACCTAAAGGGCTTTCCGGGTATCAATATTGGAAGTCTAAAAGCTCTTGAATTGTTGGATTTGTCGGGTTGTAGAAACCTTAACAGACTTCCGGTTAGCATTTCCAATTTGAGCTCTATTAAAATTCCCAATAAAAACGGTCCACAAATAAAAAGGCAATATTGCAGGTGAATGTAGGGGTTGATTTATGCTCCTTAAAATCACGAGACCTTACTTGTCACATTCTCAAGTCAGGAGAGATATGGAGTAATGGCTGCTTCTCCTCATTAAAAACATTAAATCCTCAGTGTGATGTAAAAGAAGAAGAGATCTTCAATCATATTTGCCCCTTGTCATCACTGGTAGAATTATCTGTAAGAAACTCTAATCCCATGGAACAACACAACCCCAATGGTAGTTTCCACCTATCAGCATTGCAAAACTCTAATAACATGAAAGAAGACATTCTCAATGGTAGTTTCCACCTATAATCGCTGCAAGTATTGTCTCTAAGGAGCCTCCATCTAATGAAAGGAGGAATCCTCGGTGACATTTTTCGGGTATCTTCATTGGTAGAATTATCTCTTAGAAATTGCAAGCTAGTAGAAGAAAGAATCCCCAGTGATATTTGGAGCCCATCTTCACTGCTAAGTTTATCTCTAAACAACTGTGATCTAATGGAAGGAAAGATTCTTAATCATATTGGCTACCTATCATAATTGGAAAAGTTATCTCTGAAAGGGAGCCATTTTAGTAGCATACCTGCTGGCATCAGTAGACTTTCCAATCTAAGAGCCCTAAACTTGAGTCACTGCAAGGACATTTTACAAATTTCAGAGCTTCCATCAAGTCTGCGACATTTAGATGCTCACTGTTCGGATGGTATTTTATCTAGCCCTTCATTTCAGCCGGTTGATTCTCTGATGAATTGCTTCAAATCAGGTATGATTCTCATGACACATTCCTTGTATCTTTTTTTTTTTTGTATGCATTGAATTGACATGGTGCTTTTGTGCAGGCATGCCAGATATCTGTTGGTGGCTCATTCTTCAAAGGAAATGGAATTAGTATTGTAATTCCTAGAAACAGTGGAATTTTGTGAGTGGATAAGGTGTAGGAATGTGGGAAATGATGAAGTAACTCTACTTGATTTCTTGTTATGAAACAAAGTCTTCGACAGACATGAAAATAATGACTTGTTGGGATTTGCTTTGTGGTGTGTGTATCCATCTGCCCATGAATCTCGGACTGAATCAGCACAGACTTTTGAGATTGAACCCGACAATGGACTTGCCTTCAAGTTCTCTTGCAATTTGATCATCCGAGGAAATTATCAATCAGAATACTTGGATCTTTTGTCATTTGATTCTTACTGTGTTAATGAAGGTGTATCAGATATAGCATGGGTCATATGTTATCCCAAGGTAGCTATTGAGAAAGGTATCACACCAATCAATGGACACACTTCATGGCTTCATTTCATGGTTCCCTGAGAATGCAACAGTGCGGGATCTATCTTATATACGCGGATGATTATAAAAAGAAGCATCCAACAACGGCACATGGCAGTACTTCTCATGGGAATTTTGGTGAGCATGTATGAAAGAAATCCGATAGAAGATAGCCCAAGAGGAGTCACTCCATACATGATTCAGAGGAACACAAGACTATCACAAAGCATCACCAATGCTCTCTTCACTGGTAACTCATCTTCATTTCCCTTTCTAAATCAAAGGTCAGATGTTTTTGTGGCATTTCTACTTTTCACTTTTTTTTTATTATAGAAGAGGTGAATAAGATCTTCAATGATTGATTTCATTTTCAATATTTGCAGTTTTTGATGGATGAAGTAGATTCACTCAAATGCAAGGTTAAGAAAAATAAGGCAACATCAAAAGCTACTAACTCATTCATGATTTTCATCAATTTAAGCCCGCAAATGATATTCACCAAGAAGCATATACACATTTGCAGACATTAAGGAAAATTTTGTCCAGAGGAGGTATGGTCTATAATCTATATGTGGAAATATTTACAATTGATGGCCTGGAATATATATATATATATATATATATATATATATATATATATATATATGATGAAAAAGCTGATTTTAATGACTTGTGGGAAGTCTTCCATGAGTTCCATGTAAAGATATGTGACTAATATACAAGAATACAATCAAAACTTGATAAAATTGGCATACAATCACTGTGTTGGTTTTCTTTGGTCGTGTTTGATAATTTGATATCGATTGATTTCTCTCTCAGAGAATAAAAAAATATCATGATTGATTGCTTCTTAAGATCAGCGCCATTCACCCTCAAATCTTCATTAAGCCGACCACATAGATATCATCTGCACATGCAATGAGAGGGCCTAAGTCGAGTTTTTTTTAGCAGGAAATGATATATAAAAATCAACATCAGATGGGTTGTTCTCTTTAAATAATAAATATTAAAATCCACTTATATGGGCACTCATTCTTTCTAGTTAGACAGCATTTTATGTAAAGAAGAAATCATGGACTTCTTGTCTCTTTTACTTCTGTTTAAATTCTTTCATAAATGCAAACTTTGACTTCTTACTTCAACTATCAGGGTCTGTTTCACTACTTGATCTCCTCTGATCTTTTTTCATATAATAACTTATTATACATCTATTAAATTAATAAAGACATTGCTAAAAATTTCAGATTGTTCTGAATATTTCATTATTTGATCTTTTACATTATAATTTGGGTCTTATGTACAGATAAACAGACAGTACAGAGAACAGGTCAATACTTCAATTTGCTCTCTGTGCTGCAATGGCTGCTGTAATAGAGTGATGGAAAGAGTATGGTCCCTGATGTCTACAAGGTTCTAGACAAGATTAGAGTTCTTTTAGACACCCTGTAGTGGTTTCTTTGCATCAAATTTGGTTATAAATCTAATTCCGATATGCATCTATAAATATCATCAAAAAATAATGACCTGTGAAAAAAGTAATATTTTCTGTTGGCATTGGTGGCAGCTTCTTAGCTACACTCTCCTTTTTGTGCACAATGCTCTACAAACAGGATTAGATTCATAATTTAGTCACCAGCCTTATACTGTAGTTTGATTCTGTCTTTTCAAAAGGAAATTTCCATTGAAATGTTAAAGATTGTTCAAATATTTACAGTTCAATCTTGACAACCTGCAAATCCAGAGGCAAAAGGACATCAGCTGCCTTTGTAAGTACTCTGTTACTTATATCACTCAATGCTATTACCCTTGTTTTCCTTATCACAACCTTTCGGATGTTAATCCTGTTGATGTTGCTACGATTATTAGAGATAAATTGTGACCTTTTGGACATATTATTAAATTTTACTATTCCTTTGCAAACACTCTTTTTTTGTTTTTTTTCATCACATCCTAGTAGGTATGGAGCTTTCAATGACTTTCACAACAGTCGAAACTATGTTGAATGTATATGTTTAGTGCTATAACGTCAAATATGGTTGATGTTTAGGAATTCTAAAAATACTTGGCATCGATCAGACTAGTTAAAACTTGGAATTTGGATTAGGAACAATAAGTAATCATTTTTATATGAGAATGGACTTTAGAGAAAGGCAGGTGATGCGCGTTGAGGGATAAAAGTGGGATGTGTGGAATCCTAGAGCTCTTTGGAGTCATTACAAGATCTTCCAAATATCTCTGGACTTATTTACGATTATCTGGATTGTTGAATAATTTTTGGAAAGAACTTTGAGAGGCAATAAAGTCTTGACCGTATTCTTCATCTCTCTGGTCATAACGAACAAACATATGATTTTTCCCATGTTTTTGCAGCTCTTCATCAACAGTTGCAAAGCATATGGTGGCTGGTAGTAAATCTTACAATATATTCTTCTCTTGCAGATAGATTTTGTTGACAGTACTGTGTGAGTAACTAACTATATGTGAATGTCCGAGCTAACTTGCGTGCACCTCCACTAATCTTATGGGGCTATGGAGTTAACAATTGATAACCTCCAATAGCCCTATGACTCGAACCCCAACCTATTAGGAGCAAGTTTTTAGCCTGCTGGCCAACTGAACTACCCCTCAGATTAAGTTTGCCCAGCCCTCATATGGAACAGGTGGTGTGGCATGGCCAGTTGTTGACATTACAATCTTAGAAGTGTCTTCTCAACATGCAAAATTATTTAGATCTGCATGGAGAGCAAAAGAAAGGGAGTCTCAATGGACAACGTGCTAGCATATGGCTGGTTTTTAACTTTTACAACAAAAGTTCTACAAATGAAAAATAAACAAACTAATGCAAACAATCATTCTATATGAACTATAAAATTTTCATTGAATTTTAAATTATATATGAAGGAGAAAAAACTGTTTGTTTTGACAAAACTAAAGGTACGAAAATAAATCAGCATCTATGCAAAGATACAAGAGATTGGTTATGCGGTTCGGCCAAGCTTACATCCGTAAGGCTGAGCCCAGATGCAAAGGATTCCACTATATCTTAATTAGGTTACAAGTTGGTCTTACATGAGACAAGGCTACTCCTTTCTCCAATGCCTTCTTCGCCTAATTCTCTCACAATGAAACATAAAATGAGATAGGATAGGATCAAAATGTGTTATATAAAATGTGTGTGCCTATATGTGCAAGTGCAAGCGTCAAATCAAGTAGTAAAGTGATGTGTGATGAATATCGTTCCCACGTGGATTAGGTTACTAAGTACTTAAATTAGAATAGTCCTAACTTTATTTGGATTAACACAAAGAAGAAGTTAAAATGAAAACAAAGTAAAAAATAAATCCTAAACTAAAATGTCTAACATGCAAAAGGGAAAATGTAATTATAAGAAAGCCTAGGGTTTTGATTTCATCTAACAAATTCCTATGGTGAGGCTCTACTTGTTCCCAATAATGCCTAAATCATATATTAATGTTGAATTTCACCTAAGCACATGCTATTCTTTCTCAAGCAATAACAATCTACCTTTGGAAAAGGTTATAATGTATTTCTACCTCAAACCATCATAACCAAGGATGCATTAAGCATTAGAAACCTAATAAGCCACATGTAACTCACAAATATCTCTATTCTATGGTGAAACATACACTTGGTTCATACCCAGCCCCACTATTTGCTTTCTCAACCTCAAATTAGGGTCACAATCATGTTAATGGTGATCAATCATCAACAAGCATTAGGAATTGAATAGAACATTCAATATGTAATAAAATCCAAACATCAAAGATTATAAATCAAAAGTTAAACACCATAGTCTATATTGTTTGTGGACTACATTAAAACCCTAAGAAGTCTATGATTAACTCATATGAGGGAGAATTACAACCATAGAAAATGAAGAAAAACAAGAAAAGAGGAGAAGAGGATAGATGAAACTCATTTCTTCTCTCCAAATCTCCTTCTTCTTCTTCTTCAAAGCCAAAAACCGATCTCCCCAAGAGAGATTTGCCTTAGGGTGTTTCCACCCAAAGGATCTTCTTCTTTTTGCCTCCGTGAGCAGCTCCCAACTCTCTCCCGTCGAACTCCCCTGCAAACCCCTCTCAAAATGCCCTAAAATCGTTCTTTTATCTAGCCAAAAACAGAGAGAGAGGAGATGGGCTTCGATAAAACATGGCCTGATGATCCACACCATAGCGTGGTATCTAACATATAACGCGGGAAAAAATGGCTACCATAACCATCCAGCCGGACTCACGTAGCGTGAGGGACTCCATGTGTCGAAGGTGAGCGGATGTCACTATTAATCGTTTAGTCCCCATTGTTACCAGAAATTCATCAAAGTGAAGAATAATCTTAACTCCTAAAACCTTTCTGAATGGGCCCGGATAGCCAGACCATATCTCCCAATTGAAAAGTCCAAACGACCCAATTTATGAGCTATAGGAAACTTAAGACATAAGGAAATATTTGATTAGAATATCACTTTGTCTGAAAACAATTTCGTTTACAAGGTTAAAATTATAGTTGAAAATTGACTTAAGACTTGTCTCGTATCGTTCAAGCATAATTGGTTTATGATGTAGGCATTTGCCTAACCTTCTTAAATGATGCCTAATGTGAATTATGCATTAATGTTACATGAATTAGTGCAAGTCCATTAAAACGATCGTGATAAATATGTGAAAGAACCTGATGCGGATAAATGTTATATGTCAGTGAATATTTCATGATCACATATGTGACCTAAATCTTAATCGTATGTATAATTGTCGATGATCATAATAATTGATTTTAAGAATGGAATTTATGTTAAGAATACTGGTATGACTAATCTGGAAACATAAATAACTAAATGTCTGCTTATGTCCGGGTAGTGGATAGATAGGCATGCTTATATGGATCTCTGATGTTGCAACCATCAAGGCTCAGAGGTCCCATCGGTCATTACTTAGTCCCTAGGTCATTCTCTTACTCATTCATTTTCCTACACAATGATGTACCTACGGGTACTTATTGTTTTGTTTCCCGTTATCCATTTCCATTAGAAGATGCAAGTATAAGGCTTCGGTTATAAAAACAAAAACAAAAAAAAAAAAATTATATATATATATAATAATAATAATAATAATAATAAACAACAAGAGCATGAAAATGATTAATGTACTAAATTATTATGGCTTTTTACTGTTATGCTTATTTGTTATGCTATGACAAATGAACGATGAATTGTCAAATATATGCCCATATATATGATCGAGGTTTATGATAATTGATGAGTGCCCAAAAACACTCATTACAAACTCGGGATTTAGAGAGATTCGGGATCGATTTCATATGTATATGACTGTGCTTTGATTACTTTTCTAATGTTTAGTTTTATTTGGTTTTTGTAGGAGAAACACTTGAAAATGCCAAAATGGACGCCAGAGGCCCGGGAGGAAGAGTGGTGCAGAAATCAGCCCAACGTCGTGACATTGCGGGAAAGTCTCAACAAACCTTATATCTTGGAGAGGCTATAAAAGGGACGGGAGAATCACATTGAAGGGGTTCGAAATTAATTGGCAGACTTAGGATTTGAGGAATTGGAGCTTGGAATAAGAGAAAGAAGACTAGAAGACCGACCTTTGGGAGAGAAGATTTGAAGAACCCGGGAGATCATCATTCCCTAGATACTTAAAGTTTTCTCTATTCCTATTACCATGTCTTGTTGTTTATTTAGGCTGAACATAACATGCAATGAGGTCTTCTAATTTCGTGGCTTAGGTGTTGGTAGAGTTTTGACATGAATATCTTAAAGTTTTAGCTTTTATAATTCCATTATCTTTTATATACTTGTCTTACCATTAACTCATGCTTGGATGAATTCATATTATTTTTTTATCAATTTTAATATGTGAATGGTTATTTGTAAGATCTGAGAAGTGAATGAAGAATTAGACATAGTTGGGTTGACCTAATAAACTTGGTAATATAGGATTATCAATGATTAGGAGGCTTAGGAGCTCTTTGCACTTTATGCACCTTTAATGTTTGGGCTGAGCTAAGGAGCAAGAACTAGCTGACAGAGGGGAGGTTAAAATGACTCGAGAAAGGCTTTTGATTACATTAGAGAAGCAGTCACCTTTGGAAAACACTATATTAGATAATGAATGGAATTAAAAGATTACATAGTAGGATTGTCCAACATCACCAACACCCTAACCTTTTTGCATCTTTAATCACTTTTACATCTGAAACGAACAATCGCTTTAATAATAGTTTAAATTGCTTTAGGTTCCGCCTAGCCATCACGACAAGGTTTGAATATTAAAGGAGATTGGTCATTTGGTACTTAGCATACTACACCAAGGTTCCCAGAGGATCGATATTCGCATTCTAGGTACACTTTACTACTTAACAAGCGCATATCACAGTACAGCACTTAGCACTTCTAATTGCATGTCCGCAAAAACACAATCACGCAAATGCCTATCAAATTTTTAGCGCCGTTACCGGGGAATTGCCTATTTATTCGTAGTGTTTATTCTAATATCGATACTAAGTATTTCTTTCGTACTTCAGACATTTGTTTAGCTTAAATTTTTGATGCTTTATTTTTTCTTTTGCTTTGTGACAAACTTTAAGGTACGTTAGGTTGTATGTGACGGGACCCCGCCAAAATCTGACCTTTGGATCCCTGGAACTCAGAGAAACTCTTGAAAAGAATTCTGAGGGATAAGAGAGAATCAGCTATAATTGAACAACTACCTATGGGACCGATGGAAGGAAATAAAGACGACGATATTGGTTCGACTAGAGGGGGTAGTATACATCCTGATGTGGCAAATATGGATACTTTGTTGCCACCTATCAGGGATTATGGTCGCCCATATGCGGTTACTCCACCTGTGATTAGGAGACCAATAATACAAGCGAACAGATTTGAGCTCAAGTCCATCGCCCTCCAGTTACTACAAGGAATCCAGTTCCACGGGCTCACACATGAGGACCCAAATGCTCATATCCTTAACTTTTGAAGTATGATACGCGGAAGTATAATCTGTGGTGAGCGATGATGTTATTCTCGTCGAATGTTCCCATTCTCATCAAGGATGCTAAGCATTGGCTGATTCTCTCTGAATCCGCCTTGGGATTTAATAACGCTACGGATGACCTATCAAACAAATTTCCGTCTAGATTCTTTCCACCAAAGAAAAGCTGCAAAGTTGAGAATTGACACAGAGCTTTTATCGTTATGAAGGAGAGTCGCTCTATGAGGCGTGAGATTCAAACATTTGTTGAGAAAGTGCCTCACCATAGTTTCCTCACTAAATGGATGTAAGTCCATCATTTCGCAACGGGTTGAGTCAGTCTCCACTGACTCTTATTAACGCTTCGCCGGAGGAGTGATTATATGGGGAAGAACAAAGTGGAGGCTTTATCAAATTCTGAGAACATAGCTCATCGATTGTCAATGGCTAGCCGGGAGAGAGCAAAGACCAAAGAAACAAGCTAGGGTGTTCGATTTAGACATGTTCACAAACTTGTCTGCTCAAGTGTCTACACTCTCCAAGCAATTACAAGCTTCTCAACAATTAGGTTCTCAAGTATCCGCGCATAAAGTTGAAGAAAGCCCACCCGCATGCGAGCAATGTCATAGACCTCATCCCACTTCTCAGTGCCTAATGATGAATTCCATGGGAGATATGACTATTGAACAAGCTCAATATATGGCGGCCCTCAAAACCGTAACTTCAATCCATGGTCGTAATTACAACCGGGCGGAAGAACCAATCGTGAATCTCTCATGGAAAAATCAGAATGCATGTAATCCTATGGAGAAAGCCAAACCTCTCCAACCACCTCAAGAGAAGAAGTCGAGTCTAGATCTGAAAATGGAACAATTAGATAATATGCATATGAGTATGATGAAGTCACATGATAAGTTCTAAAATGAGACTAGGACATCATTGAACAATCAAGCAGCTTAGCTCCGAAATTTGGAGGTCCAAATGGGCCAAATGGCTTCGTTATTGAGTGAGAGGCAACATGGAAATCTGCCTAGTACTTCTGAGGTCAACCCAAGGAGAGAAGGAAAGGAGTATTGCAAAGCTGTAACCCTGGGGAGTGGTAAGACTCTAGGACAGTCAGTGGAGGCCTAAGAAGAGGAGAAAACCTCATGGAGATAAGAAAGCAAAGGTCGTAGATCACCGAAGATGCTGGAAAGGTTAGTAAAGAACCAAGATTGGGATACACTAGAGAAAGTTTGTCCAAAACCTAAGTATGACGAAGCCTATTATCCCGTATCTCGCAAATCTACTGAAAGAACATATTTGATAAGCAGGCTATGTGTCTATGATATCTTCTAAAAAGATTCATAAACATCCCATTGTCAAGCACTGATCAAATGCCAGGATACGTGAAATTTATGAAGGACATCTTGTCTAAGAAAAGGAAGTTGGGAGACTATGAGATTATCGCTCTGTTAGAAGAGTGTAGTGCCATATTGCAAAAGAAGCTACCTCATAAGTTAAAAGATCCAGGTAGCTTCACAATCCCATGTGCTATTGGGAATGCAGTATTTGAAAGAGCCATGTGTGATTTAGGTGCGAGCATTAATCTTATGTCGTAGTCGATCTTTAAGAAACTGAAATTAGGAGAAGCATGTCCGACGACAGTCACTTTGCAGTTAGCAGATCGGTCACTAACTCATCCACGTGGTATCATAGAGGATGTGTTAGTCAAAGTGGACAAATTTATCTTCCCCACAAATTTCATTATTCTAGACATGCAAGAAAGATAAAGAGGTGTCCCCATCATCCTTGGACGACTTTACTTCTCCATTGCCACTCAGAAGGGCAATGATTGATGTGCAAAAGGGAGAACTGAGGTTGAGAGTTCAAGAAGAGGAAGTAATATCAAATTTATTTACGCCATAAAGCATCCACATTGATACCTGACAATTGCTTTCGAGTGATACAGAGGCTATGTTGTTCAATAATCGTTCCTTCTGTAACCATTAGAGACTAGCTTCGAATCCATGACGCATCCTTCCTTAGAAGATGATGGTTCAAAGAGCATGTAAAATGGATGGACCTTTCAACCTAATAAAAGAAAGTATAAGAAATCGGGAGCGACTGCCGATAGACTCCCTTTATCGAGAAGCCCCCTATTGTGGAAGAGAAGCAACTCCCAATCATTTGAGATATGCCTATCTCGGGGAAGAATCTACACCCCCAGTGATCATCTCATCCTCCCTCTCTAACATGGAGGAGAAAAAATTGTTAAAGATCCTTAAGGAGCACAAAGAAGCAATTGGATGGTCCCTAGATGACATAAAGGGGATAAGGCCATCTATGTGTATGCATAGAATATTATTGGTGGAAGGCGACAATGACGGTGGATGCTGAAACACTTAAATCCTTCCGTGAAAGTGATTGGAAGGTGCCGTGGTTAGATCTTGGGTGATATACCTTGTCTTTGAGTTCATGGGTAAGCCCTGTCCAGGTGGTGCCCAATAAAGGAGGGACTATTGTGGTAGTAAATAAGAAAAATGAATTGCTCTCCCAGGCGAGCAGTTACGGGTTAAGTTGTATTGACTCTGGATTGAACAAATGACGAAAAACATTTCTATATATTGGTGGTACTTCTTCTTTCTGACGGATGCTGGGGATACGAATTAGATGCGCCCTTAGCTCCATAAAATCAAGAAAAGGCCACATTTGCCATACTGGCACATTTGCTTTCAGGGAATCTGTTTGGGTTGTGTCTTGCCGGGAACCTTTAGAGATGTGATGGCAATATTTTCGGACATGGTGAAAAATCCATTGAAGTCTTCATGGATGATTTTAGGTGATTGGATCACAATTGATGGTGCCTCATGTCATTGGTATTGAAGAGGTGCATCGAAACCAATTTAGTGTTAGAATTGGGAAAAGTGCCTTATGGTGAGAGGCATAGTCTTGGGGTATATATCAGAAAGAGGTGAGGTTAATGAGAGGCAGAATTGAGATCATAAGGCGCCACTCCTCCCACGTATTAGAAATTATGCATTTCTGAATAGGTTTTTACAAGCAGTTCATCAGAGATTTCTCTAAAGTTTCCAAACCATTGTCTAATCTTCTTATGCAAGGTGTATAGTTTAGATTTAATGAGCCATGCTACATCTTTTGAGTTGATGAAAGATCAACTTCTTATGTCAGTTACTCTAAGTCAGGATATTCCATTAGTTATGTGCGTCTGTGACTCTGTCAGGATATTTTAGACCGAAAGGTTTATGCCATCTATTATGCCAGTTGAACGTTGAAAGATGCACAACTCAATTATGCGACAACAGAGAAAGAATTGTTAGTTGTTGTGTTTTCTTTTGACAGGTTCAGACCTTATCTTATAGGGAACAAGGTTATTGTGTTCGGACCATTCATGATCAAATACTTGATAGTAAGAAAGGCCTTGAAACCTTGAAGCTATTCGCTAGGTGCTCCTTTGCAGAATTTGATGGTCGAGATAAGAAGGGTTCGAAAACATAGTGTGATCATCTGTCGGTGGAAACTCGGAAACCATCTGAAACATCATTTGCAGATCGATGACACGTTCCCAGATGAATAGATATTATCTTTGTCACATAATGAAACATCACCATGGTTTGCTGATATAGCTAATTATCTATCTCTGGGGTATTGCCTGGCCTCCTTATCAACAAAGAGGTGCTGCGAGTGAAGCCTTATTTATGGGAAGATCCTATCCTCTTCGCTTGTTACACGATCAAATTATTCCGCAGTGTGTGTCAGTGAAGTGGGTGAGATCTTGGCGCATTGCCACTCCTTAGAGTGTGGGGGTCATTCAATGGATGAGAACAGCATTGATGTGCGCAATCAAGCTTTTGTGTATACATGTTCAAAGATGCCCACTTGTTTGCAAAATCGTGATTGATGTCAAAGGACCGAACATTGGGCAATAGTAATGCCATTGGCGAATATTCTGGGAATTCACTTTTTTGAAGTTTAGACATTGACTTTATGGAGTGCATTTCCATCATCCTATGGGCAAAAGTACATACTTTTGGCAGTGGATTATGTGTCCAAGTGGGTGGACGCCATTCCAACCATTACTTGTGATGCCAAAGTAGTACTACACTTCATCAGGAGTAACATCTCTTGAGTTCGGAGACTCTGTGATGTCGCGATAGAAGGCTCTTATTTACATGTGGCACATTTATCACTCTAGCCAAATATGGGGTGAAGCATCGGGTGACACTTGCATATCACCCTCAAAGCAATGGGCAAGCTGAGGTGTCAAACAGAGAGATTAAGAAAATCTTGGAAAAGACAGTTAATGTGACAAGATAAGACTGGGCGAACAAAATTGATGATAGCTTATGGGCTTATGTACGGCGCTTAAAGACCTAGGTAGACATGTCCACGTCTGGGTAATACATGGTAGGGCCACTTTACGTATAAGCAGAGCCGCAAGCATCTTGGGCGACTAGAATCTTGAACGAATTGAAATGTAGGAAGAGGATGCTTCAGTTGAATAAGTTGGATGAGCTTAGGCAGAACACATATGATAGTTCGAGAATCTATAAGGAGAAGACCAAGGCGTGGCATGACAAGCACCTACTGCATAATGAAATTTGAGCCGAGGACAACCGTATTGCTATTGATTCACGGCTAAAATTATTTCAGAAAACTCCGAAGTCCAAGATGAATTACGAACCGTTTGTATTCCCTTTCAAGTCTTCCCTTACGGCGATTATTCGGCTAATGCACCTGAGAAGGTCGATTCAGGTGAATGGGTAGCGGTGAAGATTTATCTAGTTGGTAAATTTAGAAGCATACGCCATCTTACAAGTTTGGAAGTAGTCATAAGAAATCGCGTGGGAGCCTGAATTTTGTTGGTCGGCGGTTATGCGTGATTGGCGCCAATTGGCGGACACGGCTTAGTCGAGCTAACTCTTGATGAAGCAGCGCTGCTAGGTATCCCAGCCTTTAGATTTTGTGGTCGGTTTTACGAGTTTAAGTTCTTGGGTTTACTTTGCTAGTTTTAATTTTATTGCATTTGTGTTCGGTTTGAGTTCAGGGTTGCAATAGCGAAGAGATAGCATGATGACCTTGTGCAAGCTTTGGGAAGGAGTAGACCTAATGCAAGGAGTTTTCAACTGGTACGTAAAATTTCCTATGTGTTAGTCTAGGGAACGTCACGACATTGCACGCAATTTCCGGACGTTGAATTTTAACCTCTCGTGCACGTCTCGATGTTGAAAACATCATTCTCTGCAACGTCGCGACGTTGGATCCCAACGTCGCGACGTTGGTGCAGCCACCTCGGGAACATCGCGGCGTTGGTCTGCGTCGCTGGTGTTGATAATCCAGCTTCTCTGTAACGTCTCGATGTTGAATTTTAAACTCTTGGGAACGTCACGACGTTGCCCTGTTTTCTTGAAGCGTTCATATTTCTTTCTGCCATTTCAGACATAGTGCTCTCATCACCTTGCAAGTTTTCCGGCCATATTCTGATCCCAGCACTCCCGACGCTCAGCTTAGGCGTCCTTAGCACCCTCGTAGTACTAGGCCCATCCGACTCGTCACTAGCGTTCAATATCCGTGGAACCCTCCCTACGATCGAGTTTTATGTTCAGTTTGGTTCCCCTACACTCCCATTTTAATTAATTTATGTCTCGATCGTCTTCTAGGGTTGGTTGGGGGTTCTAGACCTATTCTTCATGCGTCAAGCTCTCTATACCACTTTGTGCCCACTACGTGTTTGTTAGTTAGCCTAAGTGGGTTTTGGGTGCTTCCAGTGTTATTTTTTGTTCGGGTACAATCCCATTAGAAGTGTGGTCGTGTACTAGAGTCCTTTTGCCTTTCCGTTCATCCCATCGTGATCCCAAACCCATGCCTAATGTCGAGCAAAAAGAGAAAAATGAGCTCGAAGGGTAGCCGGGCCAGTGAAGAGCCTTCTCAGGCCTACGATCACAATAAATTCATCAATGAGAACACGACCGAGAAGTTTGGCCTCATCTTTGCTGTCGCTCCTTCATGAAGAAGGATTTCAACATCCCAACAATTTTTTAGAAAGACAATTGCGGAAGGGTTAGGGTGCGTGTGCGACCATGATGTTCTCCCACAATGGTTGTCTTGGGGTCTACGCTAACCCTAATGGCCCATGTGCTGAAATTAGAGTGCGTAGGGTGTTGGTAGACTTAGTCACGAAGTCTATCAGCAATACAACCTAGCGTCGGTTAACTCCAAGGCCTTTGATCGGCTTCACGAGCACCCTAATTATCCGGAGGTCCTTCGGTTGCTCACAAATGGGTGGGGTGAGTGGAAATTGAACAACAAGGGCCACGCCGTGCACTTCAAGGCCAAACATTTTGCCTATATACCTAAGGTGTGGCACCATTTTATCACTTCTCGTCTCATCAGACGGCGACGTTTGCGGTAATGTGGCTTGAGCTTTGCTATTTTGCCGTCATTAAGACATCCGTTTGATGTCGGTCGGGTTATAGAGGATGCCGTCCTCTATGCTTAGAGATGCTAAGATGAACCTCGGGCACCCTTTCTCATCTGTAACATTGTGAAGTGCGAGGGTGGATTGGATACTTGGCTGGATCCATCCCATCAAGGCCATCATAGTAAAAAAAGATAAGTCGGCGTCACGCCGATCCGTCGCGGTTTATGACTTGGGTCATGAACAACCGAATAAGGTGGCGACATACTATCTGTATTGGTATGAGTAAAGACCGGTCGTCGAGCCCCGTCCACCCCTCCTCGCCTCTATTGGCCGGTATCACCGATCCTCCGCTACCCTTGAGGACCAAGTTCAAGACCTCACTACCTGGCTTGATGCGTTCTGGGATGAGACCCCAAATCAGTCACCGTAGGCCATGATATGGATGCTCTACTTGGTGGCGTGCGCCGCGGTGCTCCGTAACCAACATTGGTCCTGTCCGTGAGTAGCTCGTCACATTTGCTTGCATTTCATTGCCACCACCACCTCCACCGTAGTGATCCCTGGGATCGACAGGGGAGTTCCTTTCTCTCTTTCTTTCTTGACTTGCCAATAAGGACATTTGGCTCATTTTGTTTGGGGGGGTTGGGAGGGTGGGTTGTGGAGTTAGCATCATTTACTTCGTGTTTATTATGTTTATGTTTATGTTATAATTAGTTTCTTTACATATGTTTATGCTTGTGTCATATTCGTTTAGATATGTTTAGGTTATGTTATGTTCGTACGTTCACATTTTTCGTCTAGGTTTATTGGTAGGATGTCTTAGTGTAATTTTTGTTCTAGGTTTGTGTTAAATAGTATGTGTGTGTGTGATGCCATGTTCGCCAATCAAGGATCTTTTTACCTATGAGCCTTGAAAACACAGTACAAGTAACGAAAGGATCCTTATTGTTAGATGCTGGGGGTACATGCTTGGATGGGTAGAATGACATGGTGAATCACCTCAGCGGTGATCGAGCCGGTTCAGGAAGTAGTCTCACGCTGTGGTGTGATCTCCGAGGATAATACTGGGTTGGGATATCACCGACTCACTAACGTTCATGCGAGCCTTGGCGTTTCCCAAACACCAGTGGGACACCTGAGGATTGCCAGCGAGACCCATGAAAAGATCAAAGAGAAAGTGTGAATAGAATAAGTATGACCTTCTAATCGGAATCCACGGGGCCTGCAGATCTACGAGGGGGTGCTTGCAAAGCCTGTACTTGAGCCAAGCGTGGTAGGGAACCATTGGCTTCATTTGCAGTTACATGGGGACGAAGAAGGATGGCTTCTCGACCCCAGAGACATGGTTTAGTTGAGTGTTAAATTGTAGATTCGAGGAGCTGAATCATCTGGTGCCCTTAACCAGGCGGTGGGGAGTGCAAAGAATCCATATACGAGAACACTCAACTAAAATATTTGGCACTAGGAATTCGTTTCATAAGATAAATAGGTTGATATGAATAAAAATTATGGATCTTATCACAGTAGTTAGACTCTTGAGATAAGTTGAGATTCCAAGTTTGGGGTCTCGGAACCGAGTTATATGCTAGAAATCATACATCAACTGCACATAGACTTCTTTGGGAAAATAATGAAAGCCTAAAAGATAAATCCTTGTCGTAAGCGGGATCTGACTGAATTTTGAGAGATTCAGACAACCTTTAAGGGATCGTCTACAACATTCTGAGTGTAAGAATTTGTATGAGTTCGGTTCATTTTGATCCTTTACCTTGGTGCATCGCCCTCGTACTGTTCAGATTAGTGTGTTATTATTTGTGTGTCTGGTTCAGAGTCAGTTTCTTGCTTAGGGATAGGCAAGAAGCTAAGTTTGGGGTTGTTGATGAGTGCCCTGAAACAAAATCGACATTACAAACCTTCAGGTTGAGATTCGGGATGGATTTCATATGTATATGACCGTGTTTTGATTTATTTTCTAATATTTAGTTTCTTTGGTTTTGTGGGAGAAAGCACCAGAAAATCTTGAAAATGGGTAGTGTAAGGAGGCTTGGAGAAGAGTGGTGGCAAGAAATCAGCCCAGCGTCGACAGCTAAAGGAAAGTCTCATAAGCCTTATCTCTTGGAGAGGCTATAAAAGGGATGGGAGAATCACCTTGAAGGGGTTCAAAATTAATTGGTAGACTTAGAGTTTGAGGAATTGGAGCTTGGAACAAGAGAAAGAAGACTAGAAGACCGACCTTTGGGAGAGAAGACTTGAAGAACCCGGGAGATCATCATTCCCTCGATACTTAAAGTTTTCTCTATTCGTATTACCATGTCTTGCTGTTTATTTGTATTGGAACAAAACATAATGAGGTTCTAATTTAGTGGTTTAGGGTGTTGGTAGAGTTTTGGACATGAATACTATCTTAAGTTTTAACCTTTTATAATTTCCATTATCTTTTATATACTTGTCTTACCATTAACTCATACTTGGATGAATTCATATTAATTTTTATCAATCTTAATATGTGAGTGGTTCTTTTATAAGGTCTGAGAAGTGAATGAAGAATTAAGCCTGGAGTTAGGTTAACCTTATAAACTTGGTAATATAGGATTATCAATGATTAGGAGGCTTAGGAGTTCTTTGCTATATGCATCTTTAATGCTTGGGGTTGAGCCAAGAGATGAGGCTAGTGATAGAGGAGAATTCGAATGACCTTGAGAGACTTTGATTACATTGAGAGAACTTATGGGAAAACCTCTTATATTAGATAATGGAATGGAATTGCGACGGCTACACTGCGTGGATTGTCTACTTACCTGACACCTTAACCTTTTGCATCTTTAAATCTCTTTTACATCTACAAAGCGAAACGATCACTTTAGTAATAGTTTAAATTTGTTTTTAGTTCACTTCTAGCCATCATGATTTACTAGTTTAGATAAGAGTAGTAACAATTTTGGTACTTAGCATACTAGATTAAGGTGTTCCACGTGGATCGATATCCGTCTTGCGTGCCTTTACTACTTGACAAGCGTATACTTACGCAGAATAGGAACTTAGCACTTATAATTGCATGTCCGCAAAAACACAATCACGCAAACGCCTATCAATAATCACTATTAGTGGTCGTCCATGTTATATGGTCCCCCTTAAGCTATAAGCTTAGCATGGGTGTTTTGTCCATGTAGGTTTTGGAGCTAAAGAGACCGCTAAATACATTTCACATCCGTTGGGGCAAAACACGATGGGACTTATCGGGAGTAGATCTTGAATTTTGGAGAAATATTGTACATATCATATTTTTGTATGGCATGTAAATAATAATTTACATAAACCCTATAATGGGGGCTTTTTGCAATATTTTGTAAGGAATACAAACTTAAACTTTTGATTCGATAAGTGTTAGATATCCAAAAAATTATAATATGGATAAAAAAATTATTGTCAAGATTATATAAGTTAATCAGGTTTGAAATTCTCAACATTGTGACAACCCTCACCTGACAGAGTGGGCCCTCCACATCGGTGGAAGGTGCATTAATATTCTGTTGGGCGTACAATTAGGTAAGTATCAGAGCACGAGTTTGGCGAGTCTGGATAGCTTCGTAAGTTAGAAATGCATAGTGTATAGAAATGAGTTGTCCTAATGCGGATGTCCTTGTTTTCTAAATAGGATGGATAGACCTTGAGACACTTGGATTGAAGAAGATTTGCTAAAAGTGTCAATCCTAAGGGACAGGTCCATCAGCCTCTAATCATCGAATCAGTTAGAAGTGGTAGTGATACCAAAATGACAAAGCTTTGCTTAAGATTTCACATGTGCTGGCTGGGTTTCGAGCGATTGGCGACCCCAGCTCGATTGATGCTGGGTGAGAGAAGACATAGAGCTAAGGGCCCTACAGCTGGAACAAGTTTAGAAGAATCTGAAAGGGCTACGAGTTTGGTGAAATACAGAGGGTGTTAGATGAAGTGAGATGTCCTCACAGGCGAAGGTTTCACATGTAGGTCTCACTTTGCAAGAGTGTGACCTATGATTAGTGGAAGGCTTGTCTAAGGCGTCCAAGCTTCTAGGCAAGTGCCTTGGGATTTCTTTGTCCAAAATTTCATGAAAATTAATATAATTAATAAATATGTATAAAGGGGTCGAGTGGAACTGATTTTGATTAAAAGCCCTATAATCATCGATCATTGAATCTGAGAGAGGTTTAAGCCACCTCAATTAAATATCTTGTTGAAAGTAGTCCTTTTTGAAGCATTCCGATGTAGATAGTTTGAGGATGGTTTAAATGAATCCATAAAGAGGTATCTAACACCTGTTACTTCTCTACAACGGGTGAATTTCTATCAACTGGTGCAAGTAGCTATGAAGGTGGAAAAGTATAAAATGAGTAATCGGGAAAGAAATCAGAAGAGAAAGTTTGCAAGGGGAGGCTCTTCCTTAAGTAAAATAATTAGAGTCTCATTTGAATCGAGTGTATAGCTCTGTGCTAAGGAAGGCGAGAGGCCTATATGGCACTAGCTATAAGTTTCGGTAGAGAGGCACTAAGCAGGACAGGTGGGAAAATCATAAGGCCTTCATTGCCATAAATGACATTCGGGTATTTGGGATGGTTGTGGAGGATGCTTCGGATGGAGCTTATGAGACCATCTCTTGGAAAAATTGTCGAGAGAGAATGCGGAGAAAATTAGGGATCCTCCAGCGGTGGTGGGGAGGATCAAATGCACCTCGATGACTGTGAATCAAGGTGGATCTTCAAATTGTTTGAAGGACAATAAAGAGGGACGAGGAAGCTGTGTCGGAGATAGTAGATTAACATTTGCACGACCAAGCTTGAGCCTATGCTATGAACACACGTGAATCAGGATGCTCTGAGTTATAGCTAATTATTTTTTTCTCTCTATGATATGAGATACATCTTAACAGCCAGATCTGGTTCTACTCATTCTATGTTTGCACCAAGCATTTGTTTAGAAGTAAAATGCCTTCAGTTAGGCGTGGAGTATGATATACATGTGACCGATCCTAGGGCATAGTGTTAATGTTAACAGTATATAAAACTTTCCCGAAATATTGATTCATGATAGAGGATTCTTTCTTGAGGACCTAATTGCTTTGCCTTTTAAAGCTAAATGATAACAAAGTATTCAGGGATGGTCCAGTTTGTTGAAACATCATTCTGATTGATTGATAAAGAAATCATGGGTACTTAAATGTCAGAGCGGTCGATGATAATGATCTGAGGTAACATGAGAGTTGGCCACTTGTCTAATGTAATCATAACTTCATGCAGCGTCGATTTCTTATAAAAGGATGTGAGGCCTTTTTGGCATTAGTGCTTGACTCTAAATGAGGACAAGTAAAACTGGAAAATATTCGAGTGGTAAAAGAATTTCCGGATGTGTTTCCCAAAGAGCTATCGGGTCTTTCACAGAAAAGGAAATGGAATTATGCATTGAAATTTTACGGACGGCTCCTATCTCCAAGAAGGCACCTCTGAGAGGAGGATTCTGCTCAACGGAATTAAAAGGAGGTTAAAATTCAACTCTGGAGCTCTACAGACCAGGGGATTTATTCGATTGATGTTTCTCCTTGTGAGGTCACTAATCTGTTTTGTTTAAAAGAGAAGATGGCACCCTAGGATGTGCGTTGATTATAGACAAATAAATAATGTGACAATGAAAACAAATACTTTGACTGCGAAAGAATTAGAATCTTTTACTCAATTGGAAGAGGAGTTGGTATCTTTTCTAAAGTAGACCTTCGATCTGGATATTATGACTTAGGTAAGATGAGATAATAGAAACAACATTTAGAACTGATCTAGTCATGTAATTTTCAGTAGTACATTTGGTTGACATCTACAAAACTGACATTTATGGATTTGATAAAGTCAAGTGTTCTGTAGAACCGGAAAATTTGAAAGATATAAAAGTATAAAATTAAATAATAAATTCTTGAAATATTTGGAGGAAAAGCTGAAATTCTGAAGCAGGATGGCCCGAAAGCTGGCTGTGTGTGGGGAGTAGTCTAACAGTAACTACGAAAGAGTTTAGCTAAATTCTGAGTAGTGAGAATTCTTTATGAATCAAAAGTTAAGGTATCTAGTAGCTTGGGAGGCGAGATTTTCTTAAAAATGGAGGTTATGAGACTGAAACTTGAGTTAAGTTTAATTAAAATAATTAAACTAAAAATAAATAGAAATTGTTTCGAGACGCCATAGAGCTTGGACAGTCGTGGGCGTGGCCTCAATGGAAGCCCCAATCAACTAAAGGAAAATAGGAGAAAAGTGGATTTTTCTCCTTTCCTTTCCTGATGACCCGATGAGTGTGTCTGTGGGAAAATGAACTTCTCCTTCTCTACGATCTGGAGATCGGGTGGTGGGAATCAGTGAGCAGACCAAAATTCATCTACTCGACGAAGACTACGCGTGGTGCGAAACCTGTGATTTCACGGAAGATTTCAGGTTTGGAGAAAATCTAAGTGAGGCTACACCTTCTCTCTAAGATTTCTGAGAAGCGTCAATGCTTCAGATTCTGTCAGGCTGAAGACTTAAAATTAGATGCTAAATTAAGAAGAAGTGATAAAGTGGACTGAAATCAGGAGTACTAATAAAGATTCAAAGCAGGATTCGCGGGGAAGGCCGTGGGTCTCGAGTCTTCGAGGACTAGAAAAGGTTTGTCTTGCTCAGAAAGAGAAGGTGAGAACCTTCACTGCAGGTTTATATCTTTTCATCTAAATCTTTGTTTTGGTCTTGGATTTGAGCCACAGAAATTGTTGATTTCTGTGTTTCTGGGACACGAAACTGAATTTTTTTCTGGTTTGGAGCTATGATGTCAGTTTTTTGGTACTTTTGAGGTGATTTTAGGCTGGGGTCGGGACGGAGATTTGTACCATGTTTATGGATCGTGTGGACTGATTAGGACCACGGGTTTGTTGGCAGGTGAAAGGGTTGTTTAAGGGATGAGTTTGGGTAGGAAAATGGCATGTCTGAGCTATAAAGAGCCAGGAGAAGAACAATTTAAGTGGGTTTCATGGCTGTTGCTGTTTCAGCATTTATCTAAGCCTCAACTGAGATGATTATTAACTTTCTCGTCCGACTCCGTTTAGGTTAATTCTTAGACTATATGAAATCCCTTTGAGTCTAGAATCCATCAATACATAGTTTGATAAAGAATTTGAGCTCTCTTGGTCTAAATGACGAAAAAGCAGTAGGCCCTGGCGGTTGGTCGTTAGTCAGCGGGCTATAAGGGATACCAACCGGACCAGGCATAACTTTCTCGTGTCAGAACTCAGTTTGGGGTGTTCTTGGACTATGTAAAAATCTCTTGGAATAAACCGACCGTATGCTTTTCAATAGCGAATTTGGTGCTCATCATGTTGAAAAATTGATTATTACAGCAAAATTGTGCTAGTGTATTGTTGGTTGTGGATGTGAGGAGTTGTGTCTGAAGTAAGCCGTTACATGCGGAGTTGTAAACTATCTTAGTTGTGATATGCCATGTGGAATTATCCTAGGAAATAAGTTGACCATTTACTTTGCCTGAGTAGTGGCTGATCAGGAAATGTTAACATGTGTTTGTGTGATTGATTGAGAAATGGCATTTTCATGGGTTAAGGATTGTCATGTGGATCAAATATCTCATGGTAACTCCAACTTATATTGGGTTTGATCATGTTTTTGATGTGGACATGGCTATTATAGCATGTTGTGGAGCTGATTTTACATTGGGCATTTATCTCATGATCTGCCTAAAGTTTAGAGTATGACATTACTTGTCTAAGTAGTGATCGAAATGATGTTGATCACATGCTTGTTTGATGTGTGTATGAATGATCGTCGCTAGTATATTTGCATGTATGTTGTGTTTTAATGAATATTGCTCGTTTCTATTGCATTAGACATGGTATGTCCATGGTACCATGATTGAGTGTACGATTATAAAGTCTGTCCATGTGAGGTCTTTGCTACATTGGGCATGACTTGGGGGTGCATGCTCAACTGATTTAAAATTCTGTTGGATCTTTGGGGACATCACATGGTGTAGGGTGTGAGTTAAAGAAATTAGTTAATCATTAAACTCCATCCTTGGTGAATGGTTGTGGACTCGTACTTTGGGCGAAGTCAATGGAATCCATGGTTTTCATGGTGTTGCCGGGTTAAAAATGGAAGTAAACTCTATTTCACGATTCACACATGCATTAGGAACTCCCCAGAATAATGAGTGATTTTCAAGGTGGTTTGTTTGTTGGTAAAGAAAGAAAAATTTGTGCCAAGAAGGAATTGTTTGGAGGAGTTTGACCAACAATATTATTTGTGCAGTATGTCCTCTGATATAGGAAAGGTTGTCTTTCAATGTGATACGTCGGTATTGCCCCAGGTGATATCACATGGAGGTTGTCATATAATGTCGATGGTGAGTATGCTAGTGATATCCATAGGAGGGTTGTCGTATCAAAATGTGTAAATCAATGCAGTGTCTCTATCAAAGGTTGTCCACCATGAAAATGATTATGGAATTAAACAAATCACTATTTATATGGGAGGGTTGTCACGGGTGAAATATGATACCTTTGTTGAAAATGGTTTCATTCGCTGGAAAAATGTTTAAAGTGAGTGAGACTTGATACATGGGGCATGATGAGTGAAAAAGTCACCAGTTTCATGTCAATGGATTATGTGTGCTTCAGGATTACATGTGTAAGTTAGAGTGTGCTTAGTTATTGTGTATTCAGTATTGCACGTTTAGTGAAGAATCATGTGGGACTTATCTCTTGGGGTGTTAGCTGCCAGTCAATTTGGACCCACTGGTGCAGGGGACATGTGCTTGAGGCGGACGAGCTCTGAAAGTGAACATTATGAAGCGGACGGTTGTGGCGCTGATCCATGTGCATATTATGTTAAAGGAACATAACTGGTTTCAATATAATGTTTTGTGTCAGGAGTGATATATGCTCTTGGTAACTTTGGTGATATGGGTGTATTTATATGGATATTGTTTCGGCTATTTTATTAAACATGTGGACCGATTGTGTCGTTGTATAATATTAGGACAGTTACTTGTGAAATTGCCTGAGGGTTGTATTTTAGGTTGAGCTCCCACTACAAAGAGACTGTCTTTGTTTTCAGTTAAAATCTTTGGGTCCTGGAAGAGTGGGGACTAAATGAGGTGTGAATGTCGGATTACACGACATCGAGAATCTTAGCAGGTTGACGGGTTGTTAACGGACCCGGGATTTGAGCGTCACGGAGTTCCAACCTTGTTTGGACAGTTGGTAGTGTTCATAGATGAGTATCTGGTTATATTCAAAGTGGGAACACGAACATCATTTGTGAATAGTTTTCTGGACTTTAGAGAGAAACAATTTGTGCTAAAGTTAATGAAGTCTTAGATTTTGAAACAGGAAGTTTCCGTTCTAGGCCATGTGTTTTTACAATAAAAGGCATTAGAGTTAGTCAATTAAAGTTGGAAGCTATTGTAAATTTAGGCTTGTAGAAATGTAATAGGGTATAGAAGTTTCTTAGGTTTTGCATATGTTATCATGATAATGTAGGGGATTTTGCGCCATAGCTTCCCTTTAGTCACTAAATTACTCAGAAAATGGGTGAAATTTGGATGATGTTGATAGATGCCAAGTTAGTTTTGATATATGTGAAAGAAAAGGCTCATTGAAGCACCCATGTTTGTTCAACCCTATAGGGTAAAGTACTATGTATAATGATGTTCTAGAATGGACTAGGATGTGTGAATTGATGCAAGATGGAAAAAAGTAGTAGCATATGCCTTAAGACGATTGAAACCACATAAACAAAATTATCCCACACATGATCAGACTAATGGCATGGTAGTGTTACTTTGAAAATATGTGCACTATTTTATATGGTGAAAGATGTAGAATATATACAAATCTTAAAAGTCTCGAGGGCTTGTTTAACTCGAGAAGGAGAAACGATTTATGAAGCCAGCCTTGATGCTGTTAGAATTGTTCAGGCATGAGATTGCATGAGCTACAGTTACCCGGGAAGAAGCTAATGGTGGCGGATGCCTTGTGAAGACGTGATGTCGACTTGTCAGCTGGCCACGGTAGATAGAATAACACCGGATGGGTATTTATTAGCCCTAATTAAAAGCTACGACTGTCTTGAAGCAGATAATAATTGATGCTAAAAAAAATGATGTCGAGTTACAACAAAGTACGGTGATATTCAAGATGGAGGCAAGAAACTGAATGATATCCCTAATGGGGAAGAAGAGTAGGTGTAACACCATAGGGTGATTATGTGTTTGGCGGACAAGAGTGAAGAAAAAATAGGTTGCTACATGAAATAATCTTCCAGTATTTACCTTCATCTGGGGTAACAAAATGTACCAGGATTTGAAACAGTATTATGGGTGGCGAGGAATGAAGAAGGATGTGATAGATTATGTGTCCAAATGGCATATATATTGGTGAAGCTGAACATCAATGATTGTTAAGATGCATTTTGAGACCTATATTGAATGTCTGGGACTTGAGTCTTTTGATCGTCATCATGTCAATTTATCAATTTGAAGTGTTCATGTCATCTTAAGTGCACCATGCCAATTTGATGTTTTTTGGTTGTTTGTGAATACTTATACATTTGAACTTCAACCTCAATCTGAGAATGATACAGATCATAGCTGAGGTTGAATTTTAAGTCTCAACTAATGTATCATTAAAAATCAATGGAAAAACAAAGGCAAAGTGAAAGTAGGATGTGGTTGAAGACATATGTGAGGAGGATGGAACTATAACAAAGCAGGCAAATTCTCCAATCGTTGGCAACGTTGTGACCCTTCGCAGTGATTCATAAGTATTGTTGACAACGATTCATAATCTCCTTACACATTCTGAAGTCGCTAATAAGCCTTAGTAGCGTGCCATTCTTAAATTCACTTCTCCTTGAAGTGAAAAGCTGGCTTAGTGATTGGCTAACTCAAATAGAATTGCAAACCACCACATCTAAGTCGCAACCTTGCAATTACTTGACCCCTTGCCCAATTCGCCTAATTAGCGAATTCTCTGTGCGAATTTAGGACCTTGTCATCTTTGTGGTGATGGCCTTTAAGCTTGGTGAATTACTATACTATCACTATAACTTAGCTTAGTTGACATGGGGTTTTAGTCTCTATATCTGTGAGTCTAAATAAACCCTCATATTTATAATAAAAGAAGAGAGAGAAGAGGAGAGAGGAGAGGAAGAAGACAAGTTTTTGGTGATTTGTAAGTTTTTCATTTCTTTTTTGTAAATAAAATTTGTTTTATTTTAAGTTTTGCTTTTATTCTCTTCTTTCTCTCTCTTTCTTTACCTTTCTATGTTATAAACATAAGAGATGATAAATTCAAGGAGTGTTTGGCTAACCTCCTTCCTTGAAGAAGGAAGCTAAGCTTATGTGAGTAGGGTTAATATTTGTCTCATGTACTAAAAAGTTATGGGTAGGTATAGTATAACCTATCATTTAAAACTTGTCAGTTGCATAACATAGGGATGTTATTGTCTTGGCCAATACTCTCCATGCTTTAGATCGGTCTTAGTAGCCAGGAGTACGTGACTCTTTTCAAGATGGTCATACTTTACTTTATAATTAATATTCCTATGAGTTCTTCAAATTAGGGTTCAATAACTTGTTGCTTTTATTGTTTTGGCCAATACTCTCCATGCTTTAGGGTTCGGTGTGGGGTGAAGTACCTTTGTGATTCTTTAGATGGTCTTTACTGGCCTAGGTCAATACTCTCCATGCTTTAGGGTTCGGTGGTGAGAGATGCCTTGTGATTTCACTAGATCTTCACCGAGCCCCTAAAAAATGATAAAGAATGTTGTTTGTAAACAAAAAGGAGCCATAACTATACATTGACTCACATAGGAGGATAAAACGGAGACATGTGTTTGCTAAGCTTGCCAAGTTAGTGACCTAAATCTTGAAAGTAAAATTTCTTAATTGTTAATTTCCGAGTTTTTGCTTTCGAGTTTTGTTCTATTTTCAAACCATTTCCCACTGTTTTGAATGATTCCAAGAGTCAAATATAAAGCCTTACCTTCATTTTCCACTATTCTGTATTTTTATGAAGAAAACCCATCCCACGTGTTCGGCCTGAGCAAACCTCTTTGCCGATAAGCTTGACTCTAATGGAGTTGTAAAAACTTTCCGTATATAAATATTGTTGATTTTAAGCTTTCGACCTCTTTATTGGCGCAGTCAAATGGCGCCGTTGCCGGGGGATGGTGCCGACTACTAACCTGGTGTTGAAGAGTATGATCACATACCCCAAGTGAAAGTAACAACACACCTCTTTTTGTATATCAGTTCACGGGAGGCGCGAGTTTAGCACTTGACGATGCTTACTGTTAGGCTTACAGTTTTTATTCGATCATTTTATTTTACATTGGAGTGGTTTTAATTTTTTCTTTTTTAGCACTCTTTGTTGGTTCTAATTGTTGTCTCTACAATTGTGTATAGCTGTTCACATCTTTCTGAGTGGGATAGAACACACTTGGGTAAATTTGTGAATAAGGATTAGTACACAACGACTGCTTCGTGAGGTTGGGTGCACAAGCGATACCATGGATCCCATACACGGGAACCATGAGAGCCAACGGGAACCCTATGAATCCAAATGCATATAGAACCATGAGGGATCCACATCCACCCTCCAGAGTTGGGTACCACATGCTGTATCATTCCTCCTGGCAGTGATGTAAGCGGTGAGGCCATATTACAGTACCCACCTACTTCCCATACCATGGTATGGAAAATGAAAATCCATACACACACATCTTAGGGATTTTGAGGGAGGTTTGCACTGCATTTAAAGGAGAGAGTGCTCTGATGGATGGTTGCTGGCTAAAGGCATTTCCATTGACCCTCGGGAATGACCGGGCTCTGAAGCTCAGCTCATTGAGGCTAGAACCACTCTAAAGAATGAGCAGAATTTATGAAGCAGAGTTCTGAGAAGAAGTTTTTAGTGCTCTCATAAGATAGCAATTTGAAAGACAAGATTTATACCTTTGCGACTCATGAAGGTGAGAAGTTTTACCAGTGTTGGGAGAGGTTTATGGAAACCAGTAATGCATGTCCACACCATGGGTTTGACACCTGGATGCTAGTAAACCATTTCTATGATGTGGGATGTCCCACATGAAACAACTTGTAGGAAACAAGTAATGTGAGACTAACTTTTAAGTAAACACCACGGCCATGAGGCTATAAGCTTTTTGACTTATATAGCATTTGCTGACCTCAAAGGCATGGGATGAACCTCGTCGAGGAGGATGAAGGGCCGATGTACTTTCGAGTTACCCGGGGGACCATTCATCCTGATTTACGAGGACCTGCAGTGAGAGAAAAAGAGTGTCATTTTTGTTTCGGAGATTGGATGAATGGAAATGAAAAAATCAACATAATATTTTACTCGGTAAATGAGATTGTCACCATCTGACCTTAACTGGCTACAACTGCCAGGTCACATGGTAAGCTATGGAGAAGAAGCTGAAGTCTCCCAGTATTTGTGATCTAAGGTAAGCCACTAATGAATGTTCCATTTGGCAATTCCTATATTCAAAATCACGAGAAACCCTACTCTATCTCTAGGAAAATATAAACTATCTCCCTATATGCCTCCAGTAGATCCCGGCGGCGGTTAGTCCCCACTTCCCAGCGGCATGACCTGCGCCGCCGCCACTGTCGAGCGAGCGATTACGAATCTAGTAAGATGGTAAGCCTGATGGCGAGAAGAACGCAAAATCTTTGAATGTCGAGCTAATCAAAATATTGACGTACAAAGTTCACTTAATGTGAAATTATCCCATATCTGATCTGAAATTTCAAAATTTGTCAATCGGCCATTATGAATGAAAAAGGAAAAGGGCCTTTTCGAGGGCGGTAATATCGAATCGATTAGATAAAATGAGCTGATGGAGGACACAACTACTAGAAATGCGATGAAGTAAAAGCAGTTGTGACCTTGAGGAAGATGGTAGGGAGTTGAAGGCGGCGGTACGAGTTAGTTAAGTCGGCTCGGTGAAATTTGAACCACTTGAAAAACGGTTAATCGAGGAAAGTAAAAGGCAGGAAATACCCCCCTCGGAATTTAAGCCGAAGCTCTACGAAGAAAAGAATCATGTTAACTGACGAAATGTTGGAAGTTTTGCGGCAAGTTAAGGTAAATATCCTCTCAACATAGTGATCCATAACTTAGGTCCCTACCTATGCCAGAGTTTTTGAAGGACTTGTACTGATAAAGGAGTCGAATGTGAATAAAAGGCCTTTTAAGCTGAAAGCGGATGTGCTATTATTGAGAGCAGACTCCGGTGAAGTAAGGACCCGGATGCTTGCAATCTGAGTGAATGTGGAGGCACAGTATGAAAGCCACAGTAGACACAGGAGCTGAGTGAACTTTGTTGCCGTATTCTGTGTGTCGCAAAGCGATTGGGGTTAAGAGAGTGAGCACTTTCATCACTTTCGCCGCGATGGTCTAAAATACCAAAAGGAACCGTGAGAGATGTTCTTATACAAGTGGATTAAAATTTTATTATCCGGTAGATTTTGTGGGTGCTTGTCTGAACCGATCCTTGATAGGACCTAATCATGTGCCCGATCTTTAGGAAGATACATTTACGGCTCTATTCAAATGCAATTATAAATTGCCAAAATGATCATGCCAGCCCTCACATTGATATGACTTTGGGCTCAATATTTTCATTTGGGTAAAGGCATATGCATTTAGAAGAGGATGACCGAAAGAAGTGTATTTTAGATGCCGTTCTCGAAGAAACGGGCTAACGGCTTGACAAATTAAAGATATATTAATACGAGTTATCAGGAATACCATGAAAAACCAGCATGAACCCACGAGGAAGTGACTTTCCATACGGGGATATTGGAAGAGGATAGAAATCTTACCTCTATACTGACCGTAATGAACCTAAGGGCCTGAAAAAGATAGAACTCGAGCCACCACGGTGGAGTTGAAGTATGCATTTTGGGAACCCGATGAGTAGTGTATCCGGTCGTAATTTCTTCGTGACCTTTGCCTGAGAACATAATCTCCACGGACAGCTACGAAAAGAATAAACAAGCATTACTGGGATGGAAAATCTACGTCTGAAGGCATTAATCCATCCATTTGTACTTATCACATTTACTTGGAGGAGAATCTAAAGTTGTTCGTGACCCCAAGGAGGTTGAATCCCATCTTCGGGGAAGTAGTTCGTATTGAGGTCCTAAGAATTGCTCCAAAGGCTGGAATTATTTATCCCATTTCGATAGCACTTGGTTAATGACTTCAGGTGGTGCTGAAATCGGGGGTGGCTAAGCGTGAAAAACGAGAAGGGTGAAGAATTGTCTACCAGGTCTTTCTTAATTGAGTATATCTATATGGAGTCTTAGGAAGCAATGAGGGTGACGAAAGACCCTTCCCATTGCCTTCTATTGTCAGATCTGAAGGAGTTTACAAGGCACTTATATTATTGTTTTTGGATGGGTACCGAGAGGATACTTCCTAATTGAAATTACTTGAAGGATCGGGGAAAAAACCACCTTCACTTGTCCATTTGGTACCTATGCTTATAGGAGGATGCCTTTTGGGCTTTGCGATGCCTGACCACTTTGTGAGATGTATGCTCGGTATGTTGGGTGACATGGTAGGCGTATAATGGAGAAGTGTACATGGATGATATCCACCGATGGGAAGATTTGAAGAATGTTTAACCATTTGATATCACGCGAGAGGTGCATAGAGAAAAGAAATTGGTGCTTTAGTGGGAGAAGTGCCATTTCATGGTAAACCAAGGGAGGAATTGTCTTTGGGGCACATATCTAGTAAGGGAATTGAGTGAATAAAGCTCAAAATCGACATTGTTCAAATTAGCATACTCAGGCAAATGTGTGAAACTCAATTAGACAATTCCTTGGTCATGCGGGGCTTTTCTGGCGGTTTATTAAAGACTTTGCAAGATTGCTAAGCCCACAGTATAAGCTTCTCTTTGAAGAAAGTCTCGCAAATTCATTGGAGGAAGATTGCGAGAGTTTTTAGAACTGAAATTTCCTTGACCTACCCAATAGTTCTGTTTAATTGGAAGTTGCAGTTTGAAGTAATGTGTGATGCAAGTGATCTTGCTGTCGGAGCTGTACTTGGTCAAAGAGAAAATGGGAAACCTCATGTGGTATACTATGCCTGAAATAGAAAGCTTTGAATGAAGCACGGAGAAGTATACCACTCTGCGGGGAAAGAACTAACGCGTGGTATGTATGCTTTAGACAAATTTCGGGCATACTTGTGGGAACTGTAACACTAGTCATTTTTCTGAATCGATACGCTCTTAAATATGCAATAACCAAACAAGCGAAGGCCAGACTCATCAGATGGGTTCTACTACTTGAGTTTAACTTGCAATTAAAGTGAAGAAAGGGGTGAAAATGGGGTGTGGACCATGCGTCAGAGATTAACACTAGCCATGTTATAAAACAGGTATGCAGTAGTTAATTTACAGGAATGGGTGACGATTCAAACTCCATATGATATGCTCACATTACCAATTTTCTCACCACCAGGAGAAATCTGATGTGAATCTGGAAAGGACGAGGATAAAAATCTTGCTGCTTCAAATCCATTCACATTCTCTGGAAGAACCCTTCCTATTCAAGTGCTTGTGCGAGATCAAATCATCGGGGAAATGTGTACACGAGGAGGAAGCGGCAAGGAATTTTAACCATTTGCCATGAGAGTGCTTGTGGTGGACATTTTACTTCCCGAGACGGCGATGAAGGTGTTACGATCGGGGTTTCTGTGCCGTTTATTCAGAGCATACCAAATGTGCGTGTATGTGACGGTGCCAGCGACTAGGAAAATTGTCTGCCGTCATATGATGCCATTAGAAACCCAATTATAGTAATCGAACTATTCGATGTGTGGGAATATAGATTTCATGGGACCTTTTCATACGTCCTTATGGACATACGTACATTTGGTAGGAGTGGACTATGTCTCCCGAATGGGTTGAGAACGGTGCTTACCAGACCAATGACCCGTAGATTAGTACTCAAATTCTTGAGCAATATATTTCGGTTGGGGTTCAAAGCCATAATTAAGCGATGAGTTCACATTTACGTAATAAATCATTTGAAAAATATCATGGCTAAATGGTGTGGCTCTAAGTAGCTACCTTACCATCCCCAGACTAAAGTGGCCGAGTGAACTTGCCAACGAGGAAATTAAGATTCATCGATGAAAGTAGTCAATACCTGCGGAAAGATGGTCCATCAAACTTCTTGATTATCGGTATACTGGGCTATAGAACAGCTTTCAAGACAATCACAGGTATCAATCCGTATAGGTTGGTCTATGGAAGGCATGTGCCTTCAATTAGAAAAAATGGTATAAAGCATGGTGGGCAATCGAAACTCAACATGGACTCGATTGGTAGGAGGAAAGATTTCTTGATCTTAGTAGATGGAAGAAATAGGGAATAATGCCTACTTGAGCTTTGGTGCAAAAGAAAGGTCGAAAGAAATGGCATGACCAAATGATAATGGGAAGAGTTTCGCAAGGAGATCAAGTTCTCATGACTCCAAACTCCATCCGCTTCGTGCAAGCTCAAGTCCGTATTTTATGTGTCCATTCATCGTTCAAAGAAGCATACCCAAATGGTTCATTGACTTACGTGATCCAAGTAATGAATAGTGATATTCAAAGTCAATGTAAGCAGAGAGTAAAACCATATGTGGTACAACAGTCATCAAGAAAAATTCTCCGATGGACCCCCTGGAGTTCTATTTTAAAATTTCGTGGTGGCTAACGCTGATCTGGTGAAGTCACTGCTTATTTTGTTAATTGTTTAAACTGTCATTTGCTTAATATCGGTTAGAGCATAATGGTTAATTGTTTTTTTTTTTTTTTGTGAACAGTTAACAGTGGTATTAGCAGATAAGGGATGACCAACTTTTTGCCATCACATTATCTTGTACAAGTAACTATACCCATCTTCATCTGGTATGATTTTTTATGTTTTGTGTCCACTATGTGTACTTATGTGTTTTTCTTTCAAACTACATAATTAAATTGTTTCAAATTGAACAATAGAATTGCTTCAAATTGAACAATTGAATTGCTTTAAGCTGGATGATTGAATCATCATTTTGTCACTTCTATGCTAGAACAAATTCCATGCTTGAAACAATTTGTGTTCGCCTCACCGTTCCAAAGATGCTCAACTTGGAAATTTCCCTTTATGCTATGTCACACACTGCACTCTAGATTGCTTCAATAGGTTGTAAATTTGTATGCCTCCTTCCACTTTGCAAAGCCGGCCTTAGGCATGTTGACAACCTAGGATAGATTTGAGTACCAACAATTGAAGACCAATGTTGTCTTCCAAAAAGGAAAAGAAAAAGAAAAAGAAAAGAAGAAAAAGAAAAATAAAATCGTGGAGTTTGCTTTTGAAACCCGAGCACGGTCCGTCGCGGGGTGTATGGCGAAAGCCTTTGAAACCTCGATGCCCTAAGCCTTAATCGTCAGGGGAGTCACGATTTCAGGTTCAAGCATGGGTGGATAGGTAGAATTTAGCGAATTGTAGGTGCTTGATTTTCAAGTCGGGCTTGAAGTCCGGGGTGAAGCCTTTAGAGTTAGTGGTCTTTGATCCTTTTGGCTTGATGCCCTAAACCTTAATTGGTTGGGAGTCGTCGGTGGACCCCCGTTACATGGACTTTGGTGAACTCGAATTTTTTTTAGCATTGCATCCTACAATATGATTGAGAAAACAAGAGAAGTGTAACCAGCCCTATCTTAATTGTTCAACAGTTTAAGGCCATGTCAATGCTAGGTTGGGGGGGAAACAAATTTTGCATTTTATTGACTCATTCTAGATACAAAATGAACCATTAGACTTAGTGGAAATCCAAGTTGGAAAAATCATGGAAACAAAGGTTGCTTCTAAAATCGTTTCTTTATGGATTTTATTCTTGTATATAGGTTTTCAAATGTTGATTTCAATTGTTCACTTTAAAGTAATGTTAGTTTGTATATAAGTACAATAACCTTTTTGAAATACAACCTTTGAAATCACCACATGCATCTTAATTTTTTATTTCAGATTGCTAAGGGACTAGCAACGTTTCGGTTGGGGGGTGTGATTAGTGCTCAAAAAGTGCAATTTTGAACCCTATATTAGATAGGTTTTGAGTGCTTTTTGATCATTAATCATGTCATTTATCCCAATTGAAGTGTTCATGTCATCTTAGTAGCACTTATGCCAATTTGAGGGTGTTTTTGGTTGTTTTGTAGACTTTTATAATATTTGAATCCCAACCTCAATGCAAATGATCGATCAGTGAGGTTGGAATTTTAGTTCAGCCATCAACAAGCCTAAAAATCAATGGAAAACAAAGGCAAAGTGAAGAAAATGAGATGCAATAAGACATGACGAGGAATGCGTAATGCAAAGAAATTGTGCAAATTCGCTAACTGCTGGCAAACTGGGCCAGATCTCCTTGCGACTCGCAGAACCGTTGGCAAACAAGAAGCAATCTCAAGACATTGCGAAATTCGCTAGCAAACTGCAGACTGCGCATTGCGAAATTCGCTTCACCTAAAATTTCGGTTAGTTTAGCTAAATTCTCGCTAGCTAGCGAAATTCGCAACCCCTGGGTTAAATTGAGAATCCCTTGCCAATTTCGCAACCCTTGCCAAATTCGCTAATTAGCGAAATTCTCCCCTGTAGCGAAATTTGCAGGCCTTGTCATCCTTTGTAATTAATGCAACCGCCTTCCAAACTTGGTGAATTACTCTCCTATCCTATAACTTAGCTTAGTTATTAGGGTTTTTGGTATTTTCATACCTTGAGGAGTCCTATAAATAACCCTCATATTTTGTAATAAAAAGAAGAGGAGAAGGAGAGGAGGAGAGGAAGAAAGACAAGTTTTTGGTGATTTGTAAGTTTTCATTTACTGCTTTTGTAAATAAAGTTTGTTTTATTTTAAGTTTTGCTTTTATTCTCTCTCTTCTTTCTCTCTTCTTTCTTTCACTTTCCTACGCTGCCACACCTCAAGATGACAATTCAAGAGATACTACAAGCCTCCTTCCTTTGAAAGAGGAAGGAAGCTAGCTCTTCGCAGTGTGGTTAAGCATGTTGTCCCTATGTACTAAAAGTTATGGGTAGTGTATTTATGGCCTCATCTTCAAAACTCATTGCATAACATAGGATGTTACTTTGGCCTTGGCCAATACTTCCATGCTTTGCATCCAAGGCTTGCGCTTACGTATACCGGTGGCTCTTTAGACGGGTCCTTACTTGCCTATGAGGTAATATCTACATGTTAGGTTCTTCACGAAGAAATAACATTTGCTTTTATTGTTTTGGCCTAATACTCTCCATGTTGTGTCCAAGTGTTCTGGGTGAGAGATGCAATCGTGATTCTTACATGGTCTTTACTAGCCTAGGTCAATACTTCCATGCTTTAGGGTCTGTTCCTGGTGAGAGATGCACCAGGATTCTTAGGATCTTTACCAGCCTAAAAATATAAAAGAATGTTAGTTGTAAACAAAAGGAGCCATAACTACATCCCGTGTTGACTCACATAGGAGGATAAACTCGAGACATGTGTTTGCCCTAGCTTGCCAAGTTAGTGGCCTAAATCTTCAAAGTAAATTTCTTCATTGTTAATTTCCAGTTTTTAACTTTCAGTTTTTACAATTTCCTGTTTTTCAAACCATTCCCCTGTTTTTGAATGAATTCCAAAGAGTCCAAATAGAAAGCCTTACCTTCATGCCCTAATGCAACCATTTTTATGAAGAAACCCATCCCCGTGTTCGACCTAGACCACTATATCACAAAGAAATTTCGACTACGCACAGAGGAGCTTAGGTATATAAACATTGTTGATTTTAGCTCACCACTGCGGGTACGAATCAATCAAGTACCTTAGTCTAGTCTCAGAATCCTATTCCAATTCCACAATGGAAGTTGGACAATGCTGCTATGATTTTGTGGATGAAGCTCCTACACAAAAGAAGCATGACTCAAGAGGGTAATAGTAGACCGGCTCACAAAGTCAGCCATTTCAGACTTAATCAGCTTGACTATCCCATGGATCGGTTAGTGGAACTAGGCAGGGAATGAGATTGTCCGACATGATTCCACTGGTCATGAAACACCGTGATCCACGGCTTACTTCTGGGTGCTGGAAATAATTATAGTCGCCTCAGTACTAACCTAATTTTTAGGTAACCTTCACCACAACAGATGGACAACTAAAGAGTGATTCAAGTATTAGAAGACATGCTTCGGGGTTGTGTACTAGATTTTCCTGTAAGTCGATATATATTCCTTATGGAATTTTCCTATAATAATGTAGCCACTTTCAAGTATTGTACGTCCCTATGAAGCTTTGTATGGCAAGAAATGTAGAACCCTATATGTTGGACATAACTGAACGAGCATAAAGTAATTGGTCCTAACATTGTAAAAGAGACAGAAGGAAATTTTTGTGTCATTCAACAAAGGTTAAAAGCTGCTAGTGATAGACAAAAGTCCTATACGGATTTGAAAAGAAAATACATAGAGTACGAAGTCGGAGATAAAGTTTTCTTGAAAGTATCCCCATGGAGGAAGATACTCAGATTTGGAAAGAAAGAGAAACTGAGTCCAAGATCCAGCCCTTATGATTTAAAAGAATTGGACTGGGGCTTGCTTATCGCTGGCCTCCTCCGGTTGGCCAACCATAATGTATTTCATGTCTCAATGTTGTGAAGATACCGTTCGGATGAATCACACATATTACCAATACAAGATGTACAAGTGCAATCAGACTTCACTTTTGATGAAGAACCAAAAGCTATTCTAGATCGTGAAGTGAAACAATTAAGGAACAAACAAGTTCCTCTAGTAAAGGTGTTTTGGCAACACCACGGAATGGAGGAAGCAACTTGGGAACCGAAATCCGCAATGAGGGCACAATACCCGTAACTCTTCAATTCAGGTATTAATTTCGAGGATGAAATTATTTTAAGGGGGGGAGAGTTGTAACACCCCAAATTATACCTTAGTAGTTTTATGACATGTGTAAAGTATAATATAAGTTAAATTTGCATTTTTCGGAAATTTAGTGCTAAGTGTTAAAAATGGTAAAATGGTAATTTGACAAATTTAGGACTTAAAGGAAATAATATAAAAAGAGTATATGCTATTGTAGAATTTTAATAAGTTAGAGTTACAAATAGAATGAAAGTGGAGGACTAAAAGGTAACGGGCTAAAATAGGGCTAAATTCCCTTAAAGCCAAATAATGCCTTCTAAGAAAGGGAAAAAGTTCCCATTTGTTGGATTTGGGAGTTCTAGGGCTATGGTTTGGAGAAGAAGAAATTTTGAGGTTGCATGTTTTCCATCTTTGGGTTTTACTTGTTCAAGTAAGAAGAAAAGAAGAAAATGAAGCTAGGTGGAGTTTTTAAGAAGATCTCAAGGAGAAGAAATAAGAGGAAGAGGGTAGAGCTTGACGTTTTCGGCAAGTAGATCTAAGGTCTGAGATCCTAACCTTGTTTGTGTGTATATTTTGATTTGGTTGTGTTGTTGTTTTAGTTGTGACCTCTAATGAGGAACAATTGGTGTGAAAGGTAACTAGGTTTTATAGGAGATTTCACAAATTTTCCTCTATACCCGTGTTCTTGTTTTGGCCATAACTTGGCTCACCAACCTCTAAACTAAATGATTCTAGTTTTTAAGGAAATTTAAGACCCATGGCTACCTTTGTCTAGAAGAGACCTAGATCGAATTCCTACCCTACGACCCCTGAAATTGAGTTTGAAGTCAAGCTATCGAAACAGTCCCCTGAACTAGAGTAATTCCGGTTGTTTAAATCATAACTTGAGTTTTGTTGATTCAAATAGTGTGTTTCAAATTTCTGCACAAACAAGACATCTGGGAGAACAACTTTCATGAAGGAATTATAGCCAAATTTAGTCCCTGTTGTTACCATAAATTTGTCAAAGTAAGGGAACAATTATATCCCTGAAATCTATATCGGAACAGTCCCCTGAACGAGAGTAATTCCGATGATTTGAATCATAACTTGAGTTTTGTTGATTCAAATAGTGTGATTCAAACTTTTGTACAAACTAGACATCTGGAATAACAACTTTCATGAAGGAAGTATAGCCAAATTTAGTCCTCTATCATACGTAAATTATTCAAAGTAAGGGAACAATTTTGTCCCTGAAACCTATCTTGGAACAATTCGGATGTTAGGATCATATCTCCCAATTGAAAAGTCCAAACGACCTAATTTATGATCTATAGGAAACTTAAGACATAGGGGAATATTTGATTAGAAGATCACTTTGTCTAAAAACAATCTCATTTACAGGATTAAAATTGTAGTTGAAAATGGACTTGGGACTTGTCTCGTACTATTTAGGAAGAATTAGTTTATAATGTAGGCATTTGCCTAATCTTCTTAGATGATGCCTGATGTGAATTAATGCATTAATGTTACATGAATTAGTGTAAGTCTATTAAAACGGTCATGATAAATATGTGAAAGAACATGATGCGTATAAATGTTATATGTCAATGAATATTTCATGATCACATAAGTGACCTGAATTCCACTGTATGTATGATTGCTGCATGATCATAATAATTGATTTTAAAAATGGAATTTATGTTAAGAATACCGGTATGCTAATCTGGAAAGATAAATAACTGAATGCCTTCTTATGTCTGGGTAGTGGATAGATAGGCATGCTGATGAGTGCCTAAAACACTCATGCCAAACCCGCGTTTGTCTTACATTTTTAGTTGTATTTTATATTTAAATTAAGTATTATTTATGGCCTGACATCTGATTTTTGTAGTGTGTGTGAACCGCGTGTGGAAATGTAGGTTTTTGATGCATTTTTGGATCGTAGGGTGGAAGTTCATAGTTATTGAACGCGACGTCGCCAGCGACGCCCCCAACGCCGCACGCAGCGTCAACAAATGTATCAACAAGCAGCAACGCTGCTGATGTTCAACGCCACGACGCCTCAACGCCGCGATACTTCAACGCTGCCACGCCTCAACGTCGCGACGCCGCGATTTCGCCCATCATTAAAAGCAAAAAGGGGACCGTAATCTCGGAGGCATCGAAGATTCAGATTTAACCAGTGGCATGGAAATCGAGCGTTAAAGGACCTGATCTTAAAGAGACTCAATTTCTTGTATTTTCTTCTTCGGATAGAAGTACTAATGTTTTATAGATTTAATATTTGCGTACTACGCCGTATGTTCTGTGATCCATACCTAGGGTGTTGTTGAACCCCTCGTCACAATCGCATGGATTGGTGATTAATATTTTATATTATTCAAATGTTTATAACTTGTTAGTATCCGCTGAGACCAAGTAGTTATTACATGGTAATGTCTCGCCAAAGATTGGCGTGATTATACCGGATATCCGAGATTCAGAGATAGAGGATGCCTGTGGATTTGAATAGAGTGTTCTCTGGCCGATTCTAAGAAATAGAGATATTCCGATCCCGGAGGTGGCGACATTAAGGTTAGAAATATCATACTGAGTATCGAGTTAGGGTAGAGATACACCTCAACCTGGATTAGCGAGATAGGCGGATATTCCTAGAGAGGGTATTTCGTAGAAGTACCATCACCTAGCCATCAATAAGTTATAAATAAACTGAATAGTAACTTTTAGAAATAATCCATCAAAGTAAGTGTGGGGAGAGATAGCCCAGGTTCCATTATAAAGAATTCATTAAGATCGATTAGTTCGCCTTAAATTCGCATTATATTCTGTCACTAAAGTTTACATCCGCATAATATTCAAAGCCAATCTCAGATTCAACACACTTATCCCCGTGATTCGATATCCGCACTCATATAGGTACACTATATTACTTTGGGCGACTGCGTACTTGCCATTACAAAGGCATATATACACACATCACGCCGCCTATCAAGTTTTCGCGTGAGTTGCCAGATAAGTTTTAAAAGGATATAGATAATAAAGCAATTAGATATTACTCTGGAATTTTTTTGTTTTTTTATTATTTTATTTTATTTTATTTTTATTTTTTTTGTTCTTACAAGTACTGGTAATTTGGTCTTTTTGATTCGTGTGTGTGATTTGCAAGGTTACAAAGAGCGCATGCGACGACGGATCAAAGTTAACTCTACATCCGTTTGATCCCGAAATGTAAAGAACGCTACAATGTACGCGAGAATAGAGAACGTAATGCACTAGAAATCTAGCAAATCATGGAGAACAATGAAGAGCAGGATTCAAGATTGAGCAAAACGAGCCACGTGAGGGGTCGAAAATGGAATAACGGAAGGAATCACAATTCGTGCCATTTATCCAACCAGATGATCCATTCATGTTGCTAGAGGAGCTTGGCCTCACCACCTACAAGCTTGTTCGATACCATCCGAAGACCACCTATTCAAAAACAACTTCGAAATAAGTCAAGAACCTTGCGTGACAAGTGCGTTTCGTGAATATCTTTATTTCATGGATTGCCCAATGAGAATCCAAATATGCATTTGACCAACTTCCTTGAAGTCTACGACATGATCAAGTACAATGGGGTTACTGAAGAGGCACTCAGGTTGAGATTGTTCCCACTTTCACTAGGTGATAGAGCCACATCAAGTTAACAAGTCACCGCATCTGATTCCATTACTACGGAACGACTTAGTGCAGTTCCGACCAAGTTTTCTTTTTTCCCACCTCGAAATGGTACAACTTGTGCAAGAGATCAATACTTTTGGACAACTAGAGTGGAGAGAACCCGGTAGAGGCATGGGATAGATTTCAAATTGAACTATTGAGGAAGTGCCCACATCACACACTGACCAGATGGATGCAGGTCCATACTTCTATAATGGTCCTGCGAAATACACCGTAATGTGGATTACGCCACTCTACCGAGGGGCACTAATGAAGAAAACCACGACCAAGCATATGAAATCTTGGAAGATGCCGCTACCACAAACTGGCCTAGAGAGAAGATTACACCGCAAAGCCGTGAAGCAGACCTGACACAGGTTCTCAACAACTGCTACTCATGTTTCGCACGCTGACCAACAAGGACCAGACAAAGAAGGTGCCGTGGAATGCCATACGACCAACCCATGGAGTCAGGTGAATTCCAGGGAGGACAAAAGACAACAGCATAGAATGCCAACCGGGAAACCGCGCTTGAGCGTTTCCAGATGTGTCGAGGTTCAACTGAGTCAACTACAGCAACAAGGACAAGATGGGGAAACAACTATCGCAACCAAAATCAAGGCCAAGGGTGGCGAACAAACTTAATCGAATACCGTGAATAATCAAGGGTATGGATGGAGGAACAATCAGAACAACATGCCACCAACCCGAGTGAGCGAACCACCTCCTGAGAAAAAGGTAGACTTGGAGCAAGCCCTTGCGCAGATGCTCACCTCACACACTGCCTTTATGAATGAGACAAAGGCGAATATGCAGCATCAGTGCCACCACCGAACAATCAAGCAAAGACAATGAGAAACTTAGAGGCACAGATGGGTCAAAATGGCCAATCTATTGATAGAAGGCAGCCGGTTCCTACCAAGCAACTCGAAGTAAACCGGTGAAGAGATGGGAATGAACATGTTAAAGAAATCACGCTAAGAAGTGGTAAGTTAATCGAGACACAAGAGCAATCCCCGCTTATAGAAGAGTAGGATCGAGAAAGTCATCCCACCGCATTAATGATGATGCGTATAGGAACAAATTTCAAGAGAAACAATTTGTAGGAAACACAACTGAAGCAAAGGACAACACACAACCTATAGCCCCAATCTTGATCCACAACGCCTTCCAAAGAAGCATAAATTGATGCAAACAAGTTCATGGAAGTATTCAAGAAACTACACATCAATATCCTGCTTGTCGATGCTCAAATTATGCCCAATTATAAATTTTATGAAGGGACATCCTGCTCTCGTAAGAGAAGATTGGCAGATTTCAAACAAGAACCTAATCGAGGAGCCGTAAAGGCCATACTTCGTAGGAAGCCTAAAGCTAAAAGACCTGTGCGCTAATTATCCCATGCACCATTGGAAATGCGACTTTTGAGAGAGTATTGTGTGATTTAAGCATTAACTTCATGCCCTTGTCCATTTAAACGCTAGATTAGGTAGCTCAGCCCAACTACAAATACACTTCAAATGGCACATAGTCCCAAAGCATCCGAGACGTATGGATGGGGTTATCTAGTAAAGGTTGATAAGTTTATCTTCCTAGAAGATTTCCCATTGTATTAGATATGGAAGAGGATAAAGAAATACCCATAACTCGGTAGACTGCTTGCAACTCGGAAGAGCAAAATACGATGTTCGTGAGGGGAGAACTAAATTAGAGTGCAGAGGATGAAGTCAAGTTCAACGTGTTTGAAGTCAGAGACATCCACAGAAAGTGATACATGTTTCATGGAAGTAGATAGTAGAGGCTATAGTGTCTAGCCAAAGTGGTCCTCACCCATCCTTCGAGGCTAGCCTAGTACGTAATGATTATAGATAATATGAGCAAGAGTAAGAGGAATATGTAAAATGGATGGATTCTTTCGGACCCAATATAAGGAAATACTTCGAATCTCTAGGTGAGTGCTAAACGCCAAGGCCATCTGGCTTGAACAAACCAGCCCAAGATGGAACAAAACCTTTACCTAGCTATTTGAAGTATGCCTATCTTCAGATAAAGATCCAATCTTACCAGTTGATCATCTCAAAGATCCTCACCCAATTGGGGAGGAAGAGAAGTTATTGAGGTCCTAGAGATCAAAATGCGCTTTTGATGGTCTCTAGCCATTTAAAAGGGATTCGCCTTCCATGTGCATGCATCATATTTTGGTCGAAGATGGTCATAAACCCTCGGAAGCAATGCAGGAGGTTGAATCCAACTATGAAAGAGGTAACTGGAAGGAGGTAAGAAGTACCGATAATCGGGTGATTTATCCTATTTCGCATGCATGGGTAAGTCCAGTCAAGTAAAGACCTAAGAAGGGAAGGAACAACCCACGCGTAAGAACCGAAAATACTATTATCGCTTCTTCTCAAGAGTTAACCGGGTGGAGAATCAGAATGATTTATCTAAATCGAATAAGGCCACTCGAAAAGATCATTTCCCATTGTCGTTTCTAAATCAGATGTTGACTGACAGTCACATGAATATTGGTTGCTTTTTGATGGATATTCCGCTGGCAATCAAATTGTTATAGCCAAGATCGTGAGACGACATTCACATGTCCCTATGGACATTCGTGATTCAAAGGATGCCCTTGGGCCGTAATGCGCCGCACTTTCCAACGATGCATGATGGCCATGCCCCGACATGGTTGAAAAGACAATCGAGATCTTCATGGATGATTTTTCTGCTCGGTGGACCATTTGACAACTGTTCGGAAAATTTGAGATCTGATAAGATGTGCGAGGAGACCAACCTTGTACTCAATCGGGAGAAGTGTCATTTCGCGGTACAAGAGGGTATTGTACTTACATCGGATTTCAAAGAAGAGGAATGAGGTAGACAGAGCAAAAAGATCAAGCAATTGGAAAAATTACCTCCACCCCCATCTGCAGAAAAGGGATAAGAAGTTTTTAGGCCACTGATTCTGCGATTCATCAAAGACTTCTCTGACAAAACCTTTGTCTAATTTCCCGTCCAAGGGACCCCATTTGAGCTTAATGCCCAAAGGTTTGCGCGCATTTTCGCGTTAAAAGATACCAGACGCCCTATTGTAGTAGCGCTCCAGATTAACCCTTTCCATTTGCTTTATGTGACACAAGTGATTTTGCGATTGGAGTGCAGTTAGGCGTAAACGAGAAAATTTTCCGTAATCTACTATGAAAGCAGAACTCAATAATGCTCAACAATTACGAACTGGCGTAAAAAATAACTATTGGCTATTGTCTTTGCTTTCGACAAATTCAGCCTTATTTGGATTGGTAACAAGGTCGTAGTTCACACCGACCATTCCGCTACAAATACTTTGATGACTAAAAAAGACGTCAAACCCCAACTAATCCAGTGGGTTCTTCTGTTGCAAGAATTCGACGTAGAGATCAAAGATAAGAAAGGCACAGAGAGAACCTAGCGTGCATCATCTTCACGGCTGGAAGGGGCAAGTGATGAGTTCAAGTGAATGGACGATTTTCCCGATGAGCAACTCTAGCCATTGAAGACAAGAGGGTTCCATGGTTTGGTGTGATTACGTGAATTATTTGGTAGCCAAGGTAGTCCCTCCTAATTTAACTATCACGTAAAAGAGGTTTTTCGCACTTGAAACACTACTATTGAGGGAGCCACCCCTTCTATAGACATTGCGCTGACCAAGTGATCCGATGTGTTCAAGATGAAATGAATGCATTTTGAACCACGCCACACTTTACCATGTGGTGGAGCAAGACGTGTCGCCAACAATAGCCAAGGTGTCAATCAGCTTCTACCGGGGCCTACCTTATTCAAGGATGCTCATCATTTCGTATCCACATGTGACAAATATCGACGGGGGCATTTCTAGAAAGGACGAACCGCCCATGCATCCCATTCTCGGAAGAACTGCTGATTTATAGGATGGATTTATAAATACTTCATCTTATAACAACTCAGACATCTGGCCGCGTGATTATGTCTCGAAGTGAGTTGAAGTAATTCCGACCCGCACTAACGATGCCAAGGTAGTGGCTTAATTTCTTTGCAGACACATATTCTCACGATTCTAAGACTCGAAAGAATCGATCACGTGATAATGGTACTCATTTCCGTAATAAGGTGGATTGACAAAGTCTTGCAAAGTATAAACATCACATCCTTTACATATCACCCATACCAAATGGGCAAGCGAGGTATCAAATCGAAATTAAGTCCATTCCTCGAGAAACGCTTACCGCCTGTGAAGGACTGTCTAAAAAGATTGAAGATGCACTGGGCATACCGAATAAAGATTTAAACACCCTCGGGTATGTCGCTCCTTAGGAATTGTTTATGGAAAGCATGCCACCCGCAAGAAGTGGAATTGAGCATTGAGCTTATTGGGCAACCCTACAGCTTGAACATGGACAAAGACACTAGCCTGAGAAGCGACTACACAAACGCTGAACTAGACGAATTCAGGAACAAAGCTTATGAAAATGCCCGCATACAAGGAAAGGACAAAGTTCGCACGATAAACATATTACCAGAAGGAATTCGAGACTAGGCAATGTGTCCTCTTGTTCAATTCCCGTCTCAAACTTTTCCCGTGGAATTGAAGTTCAGATGGTCGTGACCTTCGCTGACCAAGGTCTTTCCACATGGAGCAGGTTACGCGATCCTAAGAAAGTGAATCATTCACGCTAACACACAACTAGCTGAAGCTGTATTAAAGAAGTTCCATGCGGATAAGCGTAATTATTCAACTGACCGCATCTTGACAAAGTACGCGAAGCTGGCCATAAGAGCTCTGCCTCGAAAGCAATATCGAGATTCGTGGTCGTCGAGCTAACGACATTAAACATAGCGCTTCTTGGGAGGCAACCCAAGTTTTTCTTGAAATTTTTCTTTCTATGGTTCAATTTTTATTATTTGTTTTAAGTTTATGTTGGTTTGTCGTTTCTGTCCGTAATCGGAATCCCTTTTTGGATGTCTATTTTCAGGACCCGCGATCGAGAGTATTGGGGTGGAGCCGCTCATGCAATTCACTTCAGAAGTTCGAGGGAGTCACATATTGCACTAGGGGAGTTTTCTTTTACCTTAGTCCATTGATGAATATCTTGCAATTTGGGTCTTCACGTCATGACGCCGCTTTCAACGCCTCGGGACGCTTTCAACGCCGCTGACGCTTTCCTCTTGGAACGCCGCGACGTTGATCCGAACGCTATGCACGCTATTTCAGATTCTCGAACGCCGCGCGACGTTGACCTCAACGCCGCGACGCTGGTTTTGTACTTCCGGAACGCCGACGCTGGATCCAATGTCGCGACGCTGGTTTTAATCACTTCAGAACGCCGCGACGCTGGGTTTGAAACGTCGGTGACATTGGCTGCTTTCCTTCGAGAAGCCGCGACGCTGCATCACGCGCTGGCTGTCGACCCCGTTTAAGGCCAAACCACCCCATTTTGCTCGCACTGCTCCTCCTGCTTGACCCTACTGCACCCTCTCTGTCGCCTCCCGCACCAACCCTTGCCGGAGTTCACTCCCACACCCGTCGGAGGCCATTGTTTTGCCCTCCGACAACCTCTCCGACACAATCACCACCATCTACTTCCACACCTACCATTCCACTGTCCCTGTCTTGCGCCGTCCACACTACACATTGGTGTCCTTGCCTCGGTTAGGTTTTATTCGCCTGCAGGTCTAGTCCTCCGGTTCGAATCTCGCTTGGAGCCAGAGGTCCGTAGTGTGCCCTGTGGTTTGTGTCTACTGCTGTTTGTTTTGGCTAGTTTTCATAAGGCACTTTAAGTGCTCGATGATATTGCCTAGTCCATCCTGGCCTCAAGTGGTGCCATTAGGCTACCTTTTCCACTTAGGACCTTCGACAGTCTCTATTGTCCTTGTTACACTAATGTCTGGTAAGAGGCAAAAGTTACCTACTAAACGGGGTCGGGCCAGTGAGGATCCGACCCCGAATTTCGATGTCGCGAGGTTTGTCAATGAGGATGCCGCCAATCAGTTCGGCACCATTTGCATGAACCGGTATTTTATTAAAGAAAAGGGTTTCCATCACCCCGGTTTAATTTCTTCCGCAGACGGCGCCAAGGGATGGCGAAGGCTTGCCAACCACCCCATCCAACCGCTGGCGAGTGCGGTGCGAGAATCTACACCAACCTCGCTTCCCACGTCGTCAAGAAGGTCCAGCTGTGTGTTGTGACTTCGCGCGAGTCTATCAACCACTTTTATAATCTTGATCATGTCCCCCGGAAGCCTTCGACGGCGACGAGCGGTCTGACACGAGGTCATTCGGGTCTTGACAAACGGGCGGGGTGAATGGCTCAACAAATGATGGGCACGCCGTCCACTTCAAGGCCAAGCATTTGGACTATATCCCCAAAGTCTGGCATCACTTCATCACGTCGCGTCTCATTCCGACAACGAACGTGTGTGAAGTGACTACCGCTGCCCGCCAATTATGCCATCATTCGTGATATTTCGCTCGATGTTGTAAAAGATAGAGGATGCCATCATCCATAACCGGGACGCTAAGATGAACTTGGGGCACCCTTTCCTCATTTTCGGCCTATGCAAATGAGCCGGGGTGCCCTTAGATAACAACGAGGAGTGGCTATACCCAATTAAGGCTACACTTAAGCGACAAACCAAAATTCACGAACAGGGGACTTAAGGATTCGGGGCCATGAGCCCTGACGAGATCTAGCCCACGACTATCGTGCCCGCTTGGGACTCCTCGACATCCCCAGATGACATCAAGGCCTCTACTCACCCACCACCACCACCCCACCTCAAATCGAATTCTGAGGCTTAATTCCCATCCAAATTTCCTCACCGACTTTGGGAGGGAACTTGCTCGCCTTACCAGCGCTGATGCATTCCGATGAGACCTGTGGAGCACCGAAGTCCCTTACACAGATACGGAGGCCCTTCACGTCACATGCGCACGGTTCCGCCAACCAGCCACTATTCTCCAGCACAGCAGCTAAATTCCTCTCCCAGCCCAAATTACCAAATGCAAGACACCGCTAGCCCACCGCGCCACCACCGCAGCTGACCCGTCCGATCACTGTGGGAGCTCCCTTCACCCTATCCTCGTTTTATTGAAGTGAAGACACTGGTCCTTTTGTTCAAAGGGTGGTGATTGGGTTTATATTATATTAGTATTTCTTTTTTTATGGTTTTTTTTTTATTTTTTTTTATTTTCGTGTTTGTGTTGTAGTTTAGTTTCATTTACGCTTGTTCATTTTAGGTTGTCGAGTCTTGTGTGTAGTTCCTGTTTTTGTTTTTAGTAGGTCATATCGACGTTTAGTGGTGTAGTGTTTAGGTAGTTTGTGTGTGTGTTGCCATGTTTGAAAGTCGAGGATCACTTTTGGGCCGAATCCACTATTATCATAGAAAACAGTGTATACCTCCAGACAGGATTCATAGGGTGTTTGCTGCTCGGGAATTAGGTTAAACAAGTGGGGAGGCATAGTAAATCATCCCTGGGATATTCAAGAAACTGTTTCTCAATGAGCTTATCACACTCACACACAGATGACCTCTAGGGTATGCCTAGGTGTCGAGCCTAGCTACTAAGGTTCAACAAACCTTGGGAAGCTCTAAACACCAAAGAGATGGGACACCGTAAATAAAAGAGGATTGCCTTTGAGCCCCAAAAAAAAAAAAAAAAAAAAAAATTTAGGCATAGAATAAGTGGACCTTCCAATCGAATCCCGCACAAACCCGAGGGCCTTCAAAGCCCAATGCCCGAGCCAACTAGCCGGAGTCATCGACGACCATTGCACAGGGGACATAAGACGGAGGTTTCCCACAGCTTAGGGTCCTAAGTTTAGTTGAGGTTCGTGGTGACGTCTCGAGGGGAACTCGAACGTCCAAGGCCCTTAACCAACTGGTGGGAGTCACCAACCAATCCCGCTACATGAACACTTAGCATAAACTTACGGGCACTAGTTTTCTTCTCTCTTATGAGTAGGTATGTTCGTAAATGCAAACGGTGTGCTCCTATCCTTTCGTAGTTAGATTCTAATTAGGGCAAGTCGAACTCAAGTTTGGGGGTACGAACTCATACACTAGAGGTCATTTATTCAACGCACATAGGGTCCTTAGGAAAGGTTATTGAATACATCGGAGGTTGAGGCACTCGTCAACTTCACCGAGTTCAATCTAGTTCTTTTGAAAGTCGAACACCCTTGCGAATCCTGTGAACTTTGAACAAAATGGCCAAAGTAGTTTCTGGTCAATTTGATCCTCTATCTATCGCATAAAAGACCGTCCTAGTGTTAGCCATATAGTATGTAGGCGTGGTGTCCATGTTAGAGTCGGGCTCTACTGGGGACAAGCAAGAATCTAAGTTTGGGGGTGTGATGAGTGCCTAAAACACTCATGCCAAACCAGTGTTTGTCTTATGTTTTTAGTTGTATTTTATATTTAAATTAAGTATTATTTATGGCCCGAAGATCTCGATTTTTTGTAGCAGGTGTGAACCGCAGTGGAACGTTTTTGGATGCATTTTTTTATCAGAGGGTGGAAGTGCATAAAGCTGGCTAGAACGTCGCAATGTTCCAACGTCGCGATGCCCCTGGCACGCCGTGATCGCCCCCATCGTTGCGTGGACGCCCCAACGCTGACGGGTCAACAAATGGTAAGTCAACAGCGCAACGCCGCGATGTCTCAACGCCGCGACGCTGATTTCGCTTTCCATCATTAAAAGCAAAAAGGGACCAGACTGAGGCATCGAAGATCGTAATAATGAGGCACTGGAATCGTAGCAAGGAAATGCACTTCATCTTGAGTTATTATCTCACTTTTGTATTTTTCTTCTTTTTGGATAGAAGTACTAATGTTTTATAGATTTAATATTTGCGTACTCACAGTCAGTATGTTCTAGATCCATACCTAGGGTGTTGTTGAACCTTGTCACAATTGCATGGATTAAAGATTAATATTTTATATTATTCAGTTGTTTATAACTTGTTAGTATCTGCTTTATATCTGTGAGTTATTTACATGGTGATGTCTGGCCAGCATTGGCGTGATTATACTGGATATCCGAGATTTAAGAGATGAGGATGCCCAGGGATTTGAATAGAGCAGCCTTCGATCTATTCGGTAAATAGAGATATTCCGATCCCGAGGGTGGCGATTAAGGTTAGAACATTTAAGAATTTCGGAGTATCGAGTTGGGGTAGAGATACACTCAACCCTACTAGCGAGATAGGCGGATACACCTCGAGAGAGGGTATTTCGTAAGCACGATCACCTAGCCATCAATAAGTTATAAATAAACTGAATAGTAACTTCTTTAGGAAATAATCCATCAAAAGTGGCAGGGGGAGACATAGCCCTAGTCTCCATTATACAGTAATTCATTAAGATCGATTAGTTCAGTTTAAATTCAGACATTAGTATTCTGTCACTCAAAGTTTACATCCAGATAATATTCAAAAGCCAATCTCTGTATTCAACACACTTATCCCCGTGGATCGATATCCGTACCATAGGTACACTATATTACTTGGGGCAACGCGTGCACTTGCGCACATAGGCGTACATATATACACATCACACTTTCGGCCTATCACATGCCTATAGAGATCTCTGATGTTGCAGCTTACCATTTTGTAGGCCCCATTTGGGTCATTACTTGGGCCTCGTTTGAGTCATACTTTCTCCGGTTATCACCGCCCCGCATGTTGATGTACCTTCATGAGTACTTATTGCTCGCTTCCCGCTATCCATTTCCATTGAAGACGCAGTATAAGGTTTCTGCTATAAAAAACAAAAAATATATATATAAATAATAATGAACAACAAGAGCATGAAAATGATTAATATACTGAAATATTATGGCTTTGTACTGTTATACTTATTTGTTATGCTATGACAAATGAATGATGGATTGTCAAATATATGTCCATATATATGATCGAGGTTTATGACAATCACTATTAGTGGTCATCCATGTTATATGGTCCCCACTAAGTTATAAGCTTAGCACAAGTGTTTTGTCCATGTAGGTTTTAGAGCTAAAGTGACTGCTAAAGACATCTCACATCCGTTGGGGCTAACACACCAGTAGGACTTATCAGGGTAGATCTTGAATTTGAAGAAATATTGTACATATCATATTTTGTATGGCATGTAAATAATAATTTTACATAAACCCTATAGTGGGGCTTTGCAATATTTTGTAAGAATATGATCTTAAACTTTTACATTTCTGATAAGTCTGAGATTTCTAGAAAATTATAATATTGATAAAAAAATTATTGTCAAGATTATATAAGTTAATTAGGTTTGAAGTTCTTGGTATTGTAACAACCCTCACTTGACAGAGTAAGCCCTCCACATCGGTGGAAGGTGCATTGTGTTCCGATTGGGGGCGTCACATTCTTTGTCCTATGTAACAGGCAGTGAAGTTAATGACTCACAACTAATTGGCTTAGGGCATTAGGCTTTGAAAGGCCTCTCAAACTGTGCCTAGGATTCCGACTGGAACAAATCACTTATTTCTTTCTTTTTTTCTTTCTTTTTTGGGTTTTTTTTTTTTTTGGGAATTGTGGGGCTCATTAGCTTGAGGTGTCCCAACACTATGGAAGTTAAAACCTCTCAAGGTAAGTTTAGTTTGAGAAGGAGAGGTCGAAACTTCGGTGTATAAATGAGATCTAGTATGTGTGTGCACGAGTTCCATTAAGAAGTGGTTCCTTGAAAAACACGAAGGCTCTACAACCAAGCCAACCATAACCACTAGATACACTCAATCTTAGATTACATAAATGTGATGGCATCCCAAGTTTTGGCTAAATAAAACAAACTTTTGAAGCATTATGTCAAAGCATTCTCCAAACAGTTGTTAAGCACCAAACCAACTCATATGAGACACAAAACACAAACCCAAACATGTATAACACAAGATACTAAAGAAATCCAAAGCTGATTCTACTACAATTTGTCCCTCCAAACATGAACAAACCATTTCCCTCAATGAAATAGAGCATGAAAGAGGAAAGAGGGACTCAAGCAATCATCTCATTTCTCTGCCTTATAATCAACTTAAGACTTCCAAAACATGAAAAGAACAATCAAAAACAAAACAAAACAAGATCAAACAAGAAAAATTAACTAAAAAAAAAAACAAGAAAATGGAAAATGAAGCATTACTAAGCTTGGGTTGCCTCCCAAGAAGCTGCTCCATTTTTTTAGAGTCTAGCTTTATTCATCGAACTACGGAAAGAATGATGATTCCCTCCTCCATCCGTTCCTAAGAACCGGTAGTTGTGCTCAATTAGCAACTTGAGCACATAGTCTTCCATTATCATTAATTTTTTTAGATTTTTTTCTTTCTTTTTCACAATGGTTGCTATCAATTCTTTGTTCAACTTAAAGATGCACTCATCCACCTCGGACATGAGGGTCATTTTATCATTTTTCAACCCTTCATGCATCTCACCCTAGAGTAATCTCCCAGTTTCTTACAACTTCTTTCATCTCGGTTCCGAGAAGTTTCGATTCATCTTCTCTCGCAATTAACTCTTTCAATTAATGTGCATCATCCTCCACTCTTGAAGCTTCTCGTTTCCACCACTTTTAAGGTGATATCCTCTTTGTGCTCCACATCTTCTTTTTCGACTTCTCATCAAGATTGGTGAGGAAGCTCATGTTCCTTTTTCATGTATCGGGCCATTATTAACGCTTCTATACTCAACTCTTTCCTCAGGATGTTGTTCCCATCTTTAATTCTAAGATTGAGTATGATATGTGGCCTTTGGAGTTATTGTCTCTTCCAAGCTCTTGAGTGGTATGGATTGAAATTGGACATTGGCCTTTGTTTCTTCCATGCATAATTCAATAGTTCGCTACAATTTAGCCATTGAGATGGCTAGTTCATCCACTTCATTTTCAAATATTAGCTCCTCTTGTGGAGGTTGGTTCACCTCCTCCATGAAGTTGGCTTGAGAGGTTTCAAATTCATCTTGAGCTCTTCTCCATTCAGCCATGGTTTTTTCTAGACTTGGTTTGGCCATTTGAGCTCAAGAATTTTCCATTTCAACTCTTGCTTTAGCCAATTCAATCATGGTTTCTTCTAAGCTTGATCCTTGGAATTGGGGAGAATGGAGAGTATGATGGCTTGCTTCCCATGCGAGGCTCAAAGGATGGTCCCATCCAAAATTATAATTGTTCGAGTATGGGGTACCTCCATACTGAACATGATTCATAGACATATGTGGGTTCCACACTTGACTTCTCCCTCTTTGATGATGCTTATTAGTTATTGCCTCATTCTTAGCTGCCGAGTAAGGAGGGCCATTTCAGTTGATAGTTCCATGAAAGTGTTCATTGTGTGTTATAGTGTGTTATTGTGAAAACAAACCAAAGTAAAATATAAAAGGAAAATAAAACAAGACTAACTATATCCAAAGTAAAGAAGGACCACTTGGTATCAATATTAGTAAAAACACCAATCCCTGGCAACGACGCCAAAAACTTGATAGGCTCAAAATGTGATATATAAAATGTATGTGCCTATATGCACAAGTGCACGCATCGTATCAAGTACTAAAGTGATGAGTGATGAGTATCGTTCCCAAGCGGATTAGGTTACTAAGTACATAAATTAAAATAGTCCTAACTTTATTTGAATTAACACAAAGAAGTTAAAATGAAAACAAACTAAACTAAATAAATCCTAAACTAAAATGTCTAACATGCAAAAGGGAAAATGTAATTACAAGAAAGCTTAGGGTTTTGATTTCATCTAACAAATTCCTATTGTGAGGCTCTACTTGTCTCAACATGCCTAAATCATATTAATGACGAATTTCTATTCTAAGCACATGTTATTCTTTTCTCAAGCAATAACACTTAATTCCTTAGAAAGGTTCTAATGTATCTCTACCTCAAACCATCATAACCAGGGATGCATTAAACATTAGAAACCCAATAAGCCAAATGTAACCCACAAATATCTCTATTCTATGGTGAAACATGACATTCCATTCATGGTCTAACCTAATTATTGTTTCTGAACCTCAAATTGTAGCCACAAATCATGCACGGCGATCAATCCTCAACAAGCATTAGGAATTGAATAGAACATTTAATATGTAATAAAATCCAAACATCAAAGATTACAAATCAAAGTTAAACACCATAGTTCATTGTTTAGACTACATCAAAACCCTAGAAAATGAGATTAGCTCATGGAGGGGAGAAATACAACCATAGAAAATGAAGAAAAGCAAGAAAATAGGAGAAGAGGATAGATGAAACCCATTTCTTCTCTCCATATCTCCTTCTTATTCAAAGCCAAAAACCAATCTCCCCAAGAGAGATTTTCCTTTGGGTGTTTCTACCCAAAGGATCTTCTACTTTTTGCCTCCACGAGCAACTCCCGACTCTCTCCCATCATACTCCCCTACAAACCCCTCTCAAAATGCCCTAAAATCATTCTTTTTATCTGGCCAAAAACAGAGAGAGAAGAGATGAGCTTCAGTAAAAACATGGGCCCCGACATCTACATTGTAGCATGGCATTCATTAGGAAGGCAGGTAAAACACGAGGAGCTACCGAACCATCCAAGCCACTTCACGCTAAAGTGTGGAGACTGCTTTAGCATGAGTAACTCGCTGTGCTAGAGCAACTCATGCTAAAGCGCGAGCAACTCACGTTTAATTAAGAAATTCTTCCTTTATTTTGTGATGTCGATTCGCTTCATTCTGACCGAATCATATGACTTTCGTGGTTCACGAAGCTCTCGTGAGTCTAGAATATTTCCATGCCAATGAGGGAGCAATAGAAGTACATAATGTAGGTTAAAGGATCACATGTTTTCTGCAACTGCATGATGACTTTGCCGATTTTTCTTCGATTTCGCTCATTTTCGCTCAATGGTTGGCCTAATCACAAAATTAAGAAAATAGAACATTAAGACACTTATTTATCCCATAAAATTACTAAACATAAGCAAAACATGGGGATAAAATGAGTATTTAAGATACTCATCAAGATCCCTTCATTCCCCAAACAACATCTAGACTTTCAATTGCCCAAATTCTCCCCATATAACTCATGTATACTTAAAAATGATAAAATAACACTCAATCCCCATGGAAACTCCTCAACCCTTGAATCTTGAACTTCAGCTCTAGTTTGGTCTGGAGATACTCTTTGAAACGTCTTCTAGTCTCATTTTTATTCCCGTGCTTTAATATCTCTTCGAATATTTTCCTTTGATTTGCAAGATAATCTCCACCGTGCTTATAGAAGTAAGGTTACCTTGATTGCTGAAATTCTTCTTGAAATCCAGATTTTATATAATTAAATATCTCATCAAATATTTTGATTTATCTCAAAATATCTCCTGATCCGAGTACATAAAAGGAGACTCAAAGTTTTGCCGCAGATTATGCCAACACATTATCCCTAATACATATCTAAAATTTTATGTTTTAGAAGTTAAAATATTAAGATTAAAACTTTTATTTCTTCTTTAAAAATATAATTTTTGATCGTTTACTCAAATCTTCAACATACTTTGGTAGATGGCACTTCTAGAGACCATAGCACTTGTTCCTAACAAACGCTTAAATAATTATTTCTTTATAAAATTATGGTCATCTACTTTTTGGTATGTATATAAGATCATTAAAGGATTGTTTTGTAAGCATAATTATAAAATGTCTTCAAATTCTTTAGGACGTTTTATGAACTTTTAATCATCAAATTATAAGGTAAGTACACCAAAACAAGGATGAAAAGCAAAGAATAAATGTAAAAGAAAACCACTGGCCAGTTGATAGGTGTGAATGTTTGTGTTTAAAATGGCAGATGCCATGCAAGGCAAGTCGCAAACACAAGAATATAACGAAGTAAAGAGTATCGCCCTACGTAGAATCGAAGCTAACTATCAACTCTAATCTAACTTAAGCTCTATTTGGACGGTGGAAAATCTGTAAAAAACTCAAGATAACACTAACTAGCATGCAAAGACCTGCTATAACTACTCAATAAAGATTAAAAACGCCTTAGGGCATAGATTTCACCTAAACAAGCCTATATGAACCCCTTAACTCAATCAATTAATATTCATTTCATTAAGTTGATGGCGATTTCACTAATGCAATTGTAATCTCTCTTGATAACTCACATAACTCACTCCTAGGATTTAGGTATTTTGCATCTCTACTCAACCCTAAAACCCTAGGAATGCATTACACTTAAGAAACCCCAAATACCACTCTTAATCTCACTTATATCTCTATCTCATGATAATTAAATGGTATTTCATCTATGGTCTAATTTTTATTCTCACTTCTCAGATATTGAATCAAACCACAAATCAAGCAAATATTGGCCAAATACCCACAAGCATTAAGAACGAAATCAAATACTCAACATAGATATGAAATAAGGCATTACTCAATAGAAATTAAGAAAGTAACATACAAACAAGTCTTGGCTACATCTAAACCCTAAGGAAACTAACTAAAACATAAGTAGAAAAGGGAAGAGATAAAACAAATTTAGCATTGAAGCTCACTTCTCCTCAATTGTCTTCTTCTTCCTCAAGTTCTCTTCCTCTTCCAAAAGCGAAGCCCTAGGGGGTTTCCACCCAATAGGGGCTCTCCTCAAAGGTGTCCCCTTTTATAGGCCTCCTCAAATTAGGTAAAAAAATGGGCTATTTCAGTAGTATGAGTAACTCATTTTAGCAAAATCGTTGCTTCATCGTGACAAAGGGTCCTTCATCGTGACAAAGAGACCTTCATCACGACAAACCCGAGGCTTCAGCAATTGTATGTGCTCCTTTGTCACAGCAAAGCCTTGGCAGCTACTCCTTGTTTTGCACTCCCAACTTCCCGATGCCATAACTTTCTTATTCGAACTCCAAATTGAGCAATCTTGGTCTCGTTGGAAAGCTTCGAGATTGTAGAATTCATCTACACTCAAAAAGGGGCCATAGAATTCATACTACCATCTTAAAATCCATCAAAACTGCTGCATGTTGTTGCGGAGTTGATGATTTTTGGGCATTTTTGCTTTATTTTCGTTTTGCTCCACCCAATGGTTGACCTAATCATAAAGATGAATATTTGTATGACTGCGACAATTTATTTAACATAAAAAATACTAAAAAACTAAGTAAAACATGGAGATGAAATAAGTATTCAAGATACTCATCACCAACTTGACTAATTTTAAGCAAAAGCCAAGGCATTAACTCATAAAATGAGAAAACTAAATTTGAAGTAGGTAAAGTTACCCGACAAATGAGAGAAATAGTTCATAACGAAACACTACTATGCCAACCCTGTTAAACATAAAAGATATTATGGTGCTTTTTGTTTATTTTTTAATTCTATCTTTGTTTCCTAGAGATCAAAATATTTATTTTTATTTTTTTTGAAAAAAGATAATTAGTATATTGTTTATTACTTGAAAAAGAATTCTTTTAAAATAATAAAAAGGAATAGAGAGAAAGAAAGTTTACAATTCTTAACATATATTACTGACTTTATGGTTAATGTAGCACCACGCAGAGAGATTTTTTAATAGGATTTAATATTAGGAGTTCAAAGCTAGCTGAATAATGAGGGAAAAGTCAATTGTTACTTAATAATATATTTCATGGAATCCTTCAAATCTTCAAAAGAGAAAAGATGTTTTAAAACATATAGGGAATTCAAACCATTCACTCCAAAAATTTCAAATCGTCAATGGCTGCCTAGGGTACGAAAGAGACATTAATTAGTTTAATGCATCAATTTTAATAAATTATTTCTTAATTACATCGTTATCACTTTGCTTTTCTTGAAATGTCTTACTCACAACTCACAAGTCGCAACCTCCACCACTAAATGTGACTACTTATTTATCATTTTGCTCACTTGACCAAGTCAACCACCATAACTACCACAAATAATTGAGAGAGAAGAAGGGGATACCCTTTTTACAATCCCACCATGGCTTCCACAGCACTTCCCAGATGCCCTCTTCTTCTAAAGAGTACTCTATTTAAGTTTATTTTTTTGAGATATGAATTGTTTGGACATTAGATGTTAGAATTATGTCTAATATTTGATTCATGTACTTATAGTTTTTTTTTTTTTTATGATTTCAATTATTGTTACGCATGACGATTAAATAGACATGCTTTAAATTATCATTAAATTCTCCCTCTGTCCTTCGTTAAAATTAAAGTTTGCCAAGCAAGCTTATTAAGAAAAAGTTCAAGGCCTTTAACTCAGACAATTAGAGTGCACATATAAAAGGAGAAACCTAACTGCCATTAACGCTACAAATACAAACAAAACCCATTAAAGTGAAAATTCCAATGTCACTATGGATAATGCTGCATGAGATAAGAGGCTACAGTCTGGTTCTAGAACTGCTCAATATTAGAAACCAAGGCTGCTTCTATCCCCCAGCCCGTCCCTTATATCATTTGGTTAATTTGATTTGTTTCAGATGCTGGGTTTCATATAAGTAAATGCTCGCATTAAAGTAAAGCGCCAATTTTCTATCAATTGGTATCAGAGCCTCCTTACAAATAATTAATTCACCAAATTAGGGTTTATGAAATTTGGGAATTTTAAAATTAGGATTTAATTGTTGTGTGTTAATGTTTAAAAACATAATATAATATTCAATTATGTTTTATTTGAGTTGATAATAATCTTTAGATTATTTATCATGAATCCAAATCACATATATTGAATCTTGTGGTCCTTGATGGTCATAGATTGGGTGATTTTTTATTTGAATAAGGTTTTCAATCATAAAAATCGGTTTTCCGTGACTTCTGGAATGAGTCGTATTAAAACGGCCATAACTTTTACTCGAATGAGTTAACAGAACCCATAATATGTTTTTTAGAAAGGGTTTTGAGTCTACTATATTGGGGTTAACCCAGTTTCGCTTTTCGAATCAGTTTTACAGTGAAATAACTGTTCGTTTTTCAGTGTTCTGAAGCCAAATTTTCTGCTCATTCATAAGAGTAAAATTAATTAAACTAAATAGTTAAATTAAATTATTGTCACATGAATTAAATGTTTATATTATAGAAAGTGTGTTTAGTCACCAAAAGTGGCCCACTTGTATGTTAGTTAAATATTTAATCATGTGTATCTAAATATTTATTTTAAATTGCGCTATAAATGACATTTTAAGGTTAGGTAAATATTTGTGATCATTTAAATACAAAGTTATAAAGTCACCCAAAGGTGGATCATTACTTGTATTTGATGGCAATTAAAGTGATTGTACATCACATCCTAATTAATATATTGAGTGCATCCAAGATGCCTCATGTGATGATTGGATTTGATTAACGAGTGTGAAAGTTGAATTTATATAGCGTGTTATATGTTGATGGTATTTGCATTTGAATTTGACCCAAAGGTAGATTTGGCAATGCATGTTATTATTATTTAATTTATGCGAGATTGTTACATGGTTTAACTCAAGGTATTAAGTGCAGGGAATATTAATTGTTTGCGGCTTTGGCATCTTTAAAGAATTTAAGCGCCATTGGATCAAGTTCAATGGGCTTAATTATGATGAGTGGATCAGTATATTCGTATCATCTTTGGCATAACTTGTATCGATCTGACTCTAGTTATGGAAAATAAACTCTTGAACCTGCGATTCTAGTCTTGAGGCGAAGAAGTTTAATGGGAGACATGGGAAAGGTCGAATCGGTTGCTATTAAGTTTCTTGAAGAAATTAAAAGCATAGCCAGATAATGTGAAACCTTCCATGCGAAACAACTAATGTGAGGAATTTCTAGTGAGATTAAAAAACTTCACAATCTGAATGTTGATAAGTCGCCAGTGGCGACTCTCATAAACGATCTATACGACTAAGAAATATGACATTAGTCAATCAATGCATGATCACCTCGCTCACATGGTTAATGTGGCAAAATAAGCTTAAGGCTATGAACATGGAATTGAATGAAACTTTCTGGTCTATTCATTCTCCGATCCCTTCGGGAGGCGAGTTTAAGAGGTTAAAATTGAGGCTATAATACACTTAAAGAAAAGTGGAACCTTCGGAAACTAGGTCATGCTATTACGGGAAGAGCGAGGCAAGGGTGCAGCGGGGTGAACCTGCTCAGGCAGCCAATTTGTTCATAGCGATGCTAATGTTACTTGGCCCGGCGTGAGACCCAGTAATAGGAAAAGAAGAAAGGAAAGCAACCATGAAGTTAAGGGTGATGCGCAAAAGTAAAGAAATGTCATTTACGTGAAGGTTGGACACTTGAGATGAGTGCACGAAGCGCAAGGCATGGTTCGAAAGAAGGTATACATTATGTTTTACGTATGCTTTAGTCGAATTTAATTGAAGTACCTTAATGCTTGGTGGTTGAATCTTTGGTGCAATACTCATGTTTCACATATTTCACAGGGATTTCTTACGATCCAGCCCATAAAGGAAAGTGAAAAGTTTCTTTTCATGGGAAACAGGATGAAAGCTCAGGTTGAAGGCATTGGAACTTACAGATTGATTTTAGATCGGGCTATCGTGCGGATCTAGAGGAAATATCTTTATGTACCCGAATGTGCGAGAAATCTTATTTTACGTTTCTAGGTTGGATATTTTGAGGATTTGATTTTAGGATTGAAATAAAAATGCTTTCATTGTATCGACGGAAGTGCCTTTTGAGTCTTCAGTACTTTGTTGGATGCTTTATATTATTTAATCTAAACTCACGAATTTGCTTATTCTTTGTTTAATGTTGAATGTGATGTTGGTAGTAGCGTAGTGCACTAGACAGATCTCGACTTATTTTGTGGCATAAAGACTAGGTCATATATCGGAAAGAATCATGGACTTGTTAATAGAAGTGAAATTTTTGTCTCATTTAGTTTTCTTGATTGGAATGATATATGTGTGGATTGCATTAAAGGAAATCGCCAAGACACATATCAAAAGAAATGTCGACCCTTGAAGCATAGGATTGATTGATTTAATTCATACGGATATTTGTGAATTCCTTTTGATGTTTCGTCTGGGGCGGAGAAAGTATTTCATTACTTTTATTGATGATCATTCAAGGTATTGTTACCTTTATTTACTGCATGAAAAGTCTCAAACAGTGGATGTTTTACAGACATTCATTACTGAGGTTGAAAGGCAGTTAAATAGAAAAGTTAAGGTAATTAGATCGGATAAGTGGTAGATATTATGGAAAAACAAGCGAAGTTGGACAAGTACCCAGTCGTTTGCAAAGTTCCTTGAATCTAAGGGCATTTGTGCCGTGCCACAATGCCTGGAACACCCTGACAGAATGGTGTGGCGAAAAGCGAATCGTACTCACGATGGATATGGTCGGGAGTATGATGAATAATAGTTACATGCAGTTTCATTGTGGATGCTTGTGCATTAGGCGCCATATTTGCCAACGGGATTCCTAGTAGATAGGTTCCTAAGACACACTATGAACTATGGGCGGGAAGGAAGCGAGTTTGAGGCATCTTCACGTTTGGGGCTACTGGCCCGTGAGGATTTACAATCCACATGAAAATTGGACCCAAGAACCATTAGTGGTTCTTTATAGGGTATCTGAAAGTCTAAAGGATTCTGATTTTCGCATCCCCAACACAATATGAGAATACTTAGTGCAGTATTGCTTTCGTTTCATTGAGAATGGCAACATCGGTGGGAGTAGTGAAATTAAGTAATATAGAGGTGAAACATTAGTGGAAGCGTCTGCGTCTAATGTTCATTACTCCAAGTTATTGTTCTCATTCTTATACGGACACATGGTAATTATGAGGAGCAAAATGACATCTTGAGGTTCATACTCCACATCATGATGTTGTAGTCGATGAAGAGGATGATAATGTTGAGATTGATGAACAAGTCTCTGACCTCGGCCGAGTAGTATTAAAGCGATCTCTTTGAGTAAGAAGATCTGCTTGTCACATTGATTACATTGTGTATGCACTTGAGCATGAAAGTGATTTGAGCATGGATAATAATCCAGTCTCATTTAAAGAAGATTTGTGGAAATGGTGCAAAAATTGGTATAATGCCATGAAAGAAGAGTTGAAATCTGTGGTCTGCAATGTTTGGAGTAATGGCAAGGTGCGAGAAGGTTACAAGAAGTTGGTTGTAAATGGGTCTTTAAGACTAGCGAGACTGTAAGACGGTAATCGAAGGTATAAAGCGGACTTGTTGAAAGGTTACACTCGAGGAAAGATGCATTGACTATAAAGAGACTTTCTCTCTGTATAAAGAAAAGACTCTTTGAGAGTAGTATAAGCATTAAGTAGCTCATTATGATCTTGAGCTTCACCCGAATGGATGTAAGAAATAGCCTTTTGAATGGAGATTTAGAGGAGGAAGTTTATATGGATCCCGTATGAGCTTTAGGACCTGGGAAAGGAAAGTCTAGTATGTAAATTGAAGAGAGTCAATTTATGGATTAAAACGAGCCTCGAGACGATGGTATTTAAAGTTCGATAATACCGTATTGTCTTATGGATTTGTAAGCTCTTGTTGACATGCATATCTACATGAAGGTCCACTTTCAGGGAGCCGGTTTGTAATTCTTATATTGTATGTTGACGATATTCTTCTTGCTAGCTAATGATAAGGGCATGTTGCGTGATGTTAAAGAGTTTCTCTCTAAGAATTTTGAGATGAAGGATATGGGTGAGGCATCTTATGTGATAGGGATAGAAATGTGCGTGACGGATCACGGGAGTATTAAGTTGTCTCGAGAAGCATCGATAAAGTCTTGGGAGATACATAATGGATAAAAGCCGCGGCTAGTCCGGTTCCGATTGAAAAGAGGGGGCCGGTTTCGGTAGATCTCGATGTCCTCGAAATGATTTAGAGCGTAAAGAAGTAAATATTCCGCATGCCTCGGTGGTTGGAAGTTTAATGTACGCGAATATGTACACGACCGGACATCGAGTTTTGTTGTCGGAATGTTGGAGCGTTATCGAAGCAAATCTGGGAGTACACACCCTTTGAAGGCTGCGAAGAGAATCTACGGTACTTCGATACTAAGAACATATGCTCATATATAGAAGAATCGGAATAACCTAGAAGTCATAGGTTATTCGATTCGGACTATCTTGGATGTGTGGATACGGAAAATCCATATTTGGCTATTTGTTCCTTTTAGGCGATGGAGCAATTTCATGGAAGAGAGTGCGAAGCGATCTGTCATTGCTACTTCCAGCATGGAGCGGGAATTTGTAGCGTGCTTTGAAGCTCACGATTCAATCATTGTGACTCTGAATTTATCTCGGGTTTGGGCATTGTCGCCAGTATTGCCAAACCGTTGAGAATTTATTGTGATATCTATGGTTGTTTTCTTATACAGAATGATAGATACAAGGTGCAGCATATGGATTTAAAATATCTATCTGTCAAAGAAGAAGTCTGAAAACGAAATTAATCTATTGTGCATATTGTACCAGATCATATGATCGCGAGGATCCTTTAACTAAAGGGATTGTTGCCCAAAAATTTTTGTGGTCGTGTTGAGAGAATGGGCATTACGGCTAAGTCCTTGTAGAGCGGTTTTAATTAGACATATATATGTACTTATGTTCTTCAGCACATTATTGATACGGATGACACTTTAAGAATTTTGTGATTGTTATTGGGTTTGCAGTTTACGTTAATCACGTTATTGGCATGCACATTGTTATTTTGTGTGATTACGGTATGGGTCTTGAAATAAGACATTAAGGAATAAGACATGTTTTGCCTTATTATTAAAGAATAATTGAGTTGAATTGACATAATGCACATAGGAAGGAATCAGGCGCTTTGCTGGGCCCAGTGGCCCATATGGTCGGTTGATTTGATTCATGTATGGTATGTGACATTTGTTTCATATTAAAGTTCGCGATTAGAATTATATTTTGAAACTTCAAGTCGCCATGAATCAGTGGGAGAATGTTAAATTATGTCTAATATTTGATTCATGTACTTATAGTTTTTATTTTTTTATGATTTCCAATTATTGTTACGCATGGTGATGATTAGTCTTTGTATTATGTTTGAAATTATCGGGTGAAATTCCCTCCCTCTTGTCTGTTAAATTAAGTTTAAGGGTTAAAAGTTATTAAGGAAAAGTTCAGGGCCTTTTAGGAACTTATGTCTGATTAGAGTGCACATATAAAGGAGAAAACCTAATCAGTTTTTCATTAGCGATGCTGATCATAAAGCAAAACCCATTAAAGAAAATCTCTATAATATCCATCCAAGGAGTAGATTAAAGGCTACAAGATTAAGAAGGTGAAAAACAATACAAATTAATTTATTGAGGTCAGTTCACTATTATGGATCAGAGTAAGTTTCCACTAATTTTCTTTTAGGTTTAAATTTTCATATTCATATTTTGGTTGAATTGATTTGTTTGTATGTGGTTACGGAGTTATAGATAACCACTTCATTAAAGTAAAGCGCCAATTTTCTATCATTAGATGCCCTTCTATTTATGTTTTTTTTTTAAATATGAATTATTTTTATATTAAGCAGGCAGTAGAATGTTGAAAGAAAGGTCTTCTATAGTGCACAGTGTAGTAAGTTAGGTCACTTTCGATTTCAATGCCCGAAACAGAGCAACTACCACAAATAATTAAGAGAGAAGAAGGGGATGCCCTTTTTACAATCCAACCATGACTACCACAACTAATTGAGAGAGAAGGGGATGCCTTTTTTACAATCCAACCATGGATTCCACGACAGTTCGGATGCCCTCTTCCTGAAGAAGTAGTTTTATTTATGTTTGAGATGAATTATTTTGACATTAAACTTCAAAAGTAGAATGTTGAAAGAAAAGGTCTTCTCAAGTGTAACTAATGATAGGATTTGGCCTACTTTCATTCAATACCATGTTGGAAATATTTTTAAGTATAGAACTACTGTAATTGATTTTGTTTTGAGAAAAAGCAGTCGAATGTAGAGCAGAGTAAAGCCCTAATCAATTTATGATTAATACGGTTGGGCCTAGTTCCTCACAAAAGCAAATATATACAATAAGTGTGATATGAAAAGGTGGGGGGGGGGGGGGGGGGGGGGGGGGAGGCGGCCGAGATTAAAGCGGGCTCTTGATGGGTGAATTTGGTGTGTGTTGTGTCTTTGGGTCACATAAAGTCTATGTAAGGTGTCTTTCTATGAATTAATTTGGCCTTCTCTTTTGTGGTGAATACACAAGATACAATTTTAGAAATAGTAAAACCCTAGTGGGAAAGAGGATCAGGGAGAGGAAGGTGCAGTCATTTATTAACTTTTCATTGCGGGATCTTGGATCTGACGAGTAACTTTTAACATGGCACGTCGATAGGGTATGTATTTTGATTTCAGGTGTTTGATGTGTTCCTAAATGGAGCTATGTCGATCTCGGGTTGTCATTGTAAATCTAACAAGTGGTGTAAGACCCGAGAAATTCCAATTTCTGGAATAAGGGTAAAATCGTAATTTTGATTACAAAATTGTAATTACGGTTAAAAATCCGTAATTAATTCTCTAAATCTCGGATGACAAGCAGTTAATACTGAATTTGGAATTGTCTCGCGAAATCTAGTCAGCACGAAAAATTTAAGTAATTTGGAGCCCCGGTCGGGAGTGTACGTTTTTCGAGGGCATCGCGTTTCGGGTGTAAATCGATTCGATCTCGTGAAGGCACATATAGCATGTCTTCGTATGCGTAGAGTGGTATAGTGAAATGATGAAAATGGACGCAGAGGATAGTGCAGAATATCAAATCTGAGAAAGGAGGGACAAAATGGTCATTTTAGAAATTTATTTAAGTGACTAAAAGACAAAAAACGAATAATCTTGCGTCTCTGCATTTAAGTGAAGCAAAAACGTGAAGGATTATTTTTTGATCTGATAGAGCGAGAAACTTCGTTTTAGAGAGAGTCTGCGGCTTATAACTGAAAATCTGGCGTGATCGGGCCAGTTGGATTCCAGCCCGGGCCCGAAGGGAAGCGTTCACGGAGCGGGCTGCAGCGTGGACCACTGGGTTTGCGAGGTTTTGACAGCTCCGAGAGGTAGGATTTCTCCTCTTTGCGTTTATTCGTTTAAGGGTTTTTATGTCTTTGGTGGTTTGAGCGGGGTAGGGAGTCGTTTGATCGGTCCCAAGAAACATGGGATTTGGTGTGGAATTTTCTTAGGATTTTCTCTTGTGGCGTGTTGCCCAGGAAAAATTAGGGGCTGTTTGGGTCTTTAATTCGAATTTTCACTTTAAATCATGTATTTGTATGGAGAAAATCTCAGGGAATGGGGTGTTGATCGGTCCCCGAAACATGGGACCAAGATTATGAGTATTTTTTGGACATTTGGGATGTCAAAAGTAGATACTAGCAGTGTGGGCTGTTCTATGGGATTTTATGCTTTAAATTCTATTTTGGTGTTTATAAGGCAAGTAAATGGGTAAGAAGTCGGTTCGAAAGTGAAGCAGGAGTTAGACTAGTGGGCGCTGCCAGTGGGACTCAGCTGCTTTGAATTCGGAGATTTGTTAAAAATCGATCCGGGTTGTGTAAATTAGATAAAAATCGTCCCATGTGTTTTGGTATGAACTTGTATGAAATGAATGGCTTGAGTTGGTGTGTGTAGAAATCAATAGGTTAATGTAATGAGGATTAACGAGGGTCTATTAATTATATGAATAATATAATTGTGTGTACTGGACTATTGGAATAAAAATTGTGATTTGCTCAATTATATGGAATATAATTATGAAGCATGGAAGCCATTAGAGATGAAATTATGAATTGCTTAATTGAGCTAAATTGGGTGATGCTTGATGTGTTGGAATTACATGCGTGTAATTGTAGTTGATTGAAAATATGCATATTGACATATTGTATAAATGGTTTTGAAAATGGTATAATCGTTTTAAATTATGCGGCTGGGTAACTAGAAGTTAGGTGTGAGTGCGTGACATAGTTTGTAAGCGGGCATGTTTGCCGAAGGAATTTCACGGGATGATATTCGGGAGAATTGGGTTAGGAGATGGGCCCAGTGAATCATTCGGATGAGGCTGTGGCCCATTTGAAACTTCATGACGGTCGCCTGGATAAATCATGTATGCGAATATTTGGTGTAGTATATTTTCAAGAACAAAAGTTTAGTTTTAAGAAAATGATTATTTTAAATCATCGACAGAGCGAGTGTGAGGTGAGTCGATGAGGACTCGTGACATGGGGTAATCATGTAGACATTCAAGTAGGATCATGTATTTACTTGAGTGTGTGTTTTACTTTGGGCATTGCTTTGCACTTGGGTGGTGTTAGCCCGCAGAGTGATTCTCCTCTTGAGCTTTTGCTCACCACAGTCGATGGGATCCCCCCTTATTTCGGATATGAGGGCACTTTCGAGAGAAAGCGATCCATTTTGAAGAAGCCGGTTTGTGGCTTGATGGTTTTAGACGTAACATGTATTCGTGTAGATTTTAATATATGTTTGTATAAAACAAAGAGTATTTATCAACTATTGAATGTGGGAATAATTGAAGAATAGTTATGATAATTGATTTTTATAGTATTGGTTTATAGGCGAGGCATTTTACTCATGTTGGGATTATATTGCATTTATTGGTACTTGAGACGGGTATATGCAGTGCAGTATTTGGGTAGAGCTCCTGTACAAGGAGACTCTGCCTGGGTCCACTACCCAGTGGTGTCGGGTAACACAGACATCCACTTGTGTCCATGAGTTGTGGTGATGCGGACCCCGGAGTTTTGGGGGCGTCCTGTGAGTGGTATCAGGCAGCGTAGTTTGATTCCGAACCACAAGAATTAAAATTTATGCGAATCGGTAAATTGGAAGTTAAAAGATCCTAGAGGTTTATTCAGTCTTGCTATTTCCTTAGTTTTGCTTGAATCAGAGATTTTCAATTGTGTTTGAATTGCTTCAATTTTCTTTGAATTGCTTGATTTTCTTTGATTGCTTTGATTTGGTGATTATTTAATCGCATGCTTGTTTTTTAATCCCGAATTTAATCTTATCTTGTTTTTTAATCACAGAATTTAATGTTTATAGCCCATTTTTTTAATCACGAGAATTTAATGCTATAAGCTGTTTTTAATCACGAATATATAGTATTAAATGATGAATATCTTGTTTTGAGCAAAATAGTTATAGAATATTTATGGAGCAATTGTCTAGGTGAAATGCTCATGGATTAAATAAATAACATTACTTGACGGTTATTTGTTGAAATTCTTGAGTTTCGTAAGGATTAGAGATGTTTTGCTTCTTTGAATAATTCTTGGCCCGCCTTACGCGAGGAGGTTGTTGTTTACAAGAATTCTTGGAAGTGTGAGTTCTTGTGAGGTTACTTAATTTTGATTTTACGAAGGTATATACCTTGAAGGATGACCTTTATAGAATCATTTCTTGTATGGTGTAGGAAGCTTATCTTGTATGCTATGAGTTACGCCTAAGGAGAGCAAATGATATGTTACGAGCTTACGAATTGATGCATAATTTTGCTATTAATTTTGCCCATGTATATTAAACAGGTATTTTATTATTCTGATGATAAGTCAAATTGGCATGAGCAGATTGTGTGATTGAAACTCTGAATGTGCGATAACTATGTGAGATGGAAGAGTGATGTTAAATAGTTGGGGATGCGATCTTGATTTAGCCTGTGAAGGGATGGGTACCGAGCCCACTAGTAATGCTTACTAAAGAAAGGCATTACCATAAATGGGTGAGAGCTAATTGGCTAAGTATCATGGTGATGAAGAAATCAATTTCTCCAAGTTTCAAAGTCAGTGTTTCAGAGGAGGCTGATCACAAAGAAGCTTTTTTGAGGCCATGGGACAACGATTTCAAAGAGTACGAAAGAAATTTGAGGTAGGAGGCTGATGCAAAGTCGTCTAACATGAGGTATGATGGGTTTAAAGTTAGGCCATACATATTGAAAATGCGAGACATCATGATCACCTCTCCCGGCCTCAAGAGATTACCATAGATGGAGTCATTCATGTCCTGACCTTGAACTCCTTACCCACGAATTTGGCGAATTTGAAATCATTTATAATGCCCAAAGTGAGACTTGGAATGTAAGACATTGATTTCTATGTGTGTTGAGGAGGAAGAATTAAGAGCATGGTGAGTCACGTGAATCTAATGCGTGATTTTCCCATAAGCAAAGGTGTTTAAGCCAAGCTTCTGCCTCCCAACCTGAAATGACAATTTGGCAAGGTTCCCGATAACGAACAAAAGCGATAAGTCCCGTAATGCGGGGAGTCCCAAACACGACATTAAGAAACTGGCACACATTGGTTTGCAAGAAGAAGGTCATAAGAAGAAGTTGTTATCGAGTATAAAGCTTGGTTAGAAAGGAAGAATAAGAAAGGTATCTTATAACCTTTGTTTGTATTGATGCTTCTTTGGTGGTTATGCTAGCCAAACTCTTGGTAGTTAGAGTGGTAGTCCCTATTCATATAGCTAATTCCTTGCGGGGTTCATAGCGAAACACCGGCCCAGTGAAGGAGAGATTAGCCTTGCATGTGGGAATGGAGTTAAAGTTGATGTCTTGTTTATTGGCACGAAGTAGTTTTGCATTTTAGGTGCAGTTTTAAGTTATCTTAGAGAACAACGCTTTTGTACCATCCATGGGGCGGATTTTGGTGTCGCTGGCTTGATGAGTGCGGATATCATTTCGTTTTGGAATAAAAAGTTGAAGTGTCTTTGAATTCTCGCTCCTATTGTTGGTGAAATGTTTGTTGCGTGATGGTTTATATCGATTAGATTTAATTCGGATGCCATTGCGTTCCATGTCGATAATGCGGGAACCAAAAGAGCTTTAATGAAAGAAAATTCCTATTCTACATGGCATAAAGGTTAGGTCGTATCTCTCGAGAAAAGAATAGGAAAGTGTCGAAAAGTCAAATTTTACTTTGGTGGTTTATGATAATATTAAATCATGTGGTACTGCATTAAAAAAGGTAAATTGACTAAAGCGAAAAGCAACAGTGCCTCGTATTAGTGAACTTTTAGAAGCTGAGATTCACCCGCAGACATTAGTGGACCTTATTCTCACTTCTCTTTGTAGCAAAGTTTCTTTGTGACCTTTGTGATGACTTTTCTAGATATGGATATGTGTATTTGATTTCTCATAAGTACGAAGCTTTAGAAAGGTTTAAAATCTTTAAGGCGAGGTTGAGAAGCAGTGGGAAAGGTCGTTAAAATTGTCGAGTCAGATAAGTGGTGAATATTATGGGGAGACATGGCGATTTGGGACGATGTTTGGGACCTTTTGCTGAATTTTTACAGTCTTGTGGCATAAAGGCTCAGTATACAATGCCTGGAACACCTAAGCAAAGTGGGGTTGCTGAGCGTCGAAATCGAACCTTGATGGATATGGTAAGAAGTATGATAAGCATAACCAAATTGCCTCAATCTTTTTGGGGTGAATCCCTTCAAACAGCCATGTATATCCTTAACAAAGTGCCCGATGGTCATGCCCCGAAAACTCCTTGTTGAACTTTGGACCAATAAGAAAACCCGAGTTTGAACCACCTAAAGGTATGGGGTGTCTGCCCAGTGAGGGTTTATAATGTCTTGAAAGAAAACTTGATCCTACGAACTACATCGGGATTTTCATCGGCTACCCACTCGCTCTAAGGGCTTTAGATTTTATTGTCTTGGGCATCATGGATCATTGAGTCCTTGAATCTGGAATTTCTCGAGGATCACGTGATGGTTCTAGGCTCCGTGCGAGTGAATCCTTTGTCTACACAGTCTTACTGTTGATCAGATTATTTTGCCCGTAATGCGAGAAAGGATTATAACATTCTTGTCTTGAGGTGAAGGACTTGAATCAGAATGCTGTTGCTCCCATTCTACGATCGTTAACGAGAATACACTATGGCTCATTGAATTGGCTGTTCAACCTATGCCTCTTAGGAAGTCTCGGAGAAGGAGATGCATTGCACGATAAACTATGTGGTTTACTCACGAGTGAGGTTGATTATGATATTGGGGAAGTCATAGATCCTGTTACTTTTCTTGATGTTGTCCATAGTCCACAGTATGATAAATGGAATATTGCCATGAAAGAAGAGATGTTGTCGATGGCTAATAATGATGTTTGGGAGTTGGTAGAGATGCCTGAAAATTTTAAACCCATAGGTTGCAAATGGGTTTTAAAACCCGAAAGATCTTTAGGGAAAATTGAAGGTTTAAAGCTAGATTAGTTGCGAGAAAGGGTATACAAAGGAAGGAGTTGATTACAGAGACCTTTTCTCCTGTATCTTCTAAGACTCCTTTAGAATAATCATGGCATTAATGACGCATTTAATCTTGGTGCATCGGATGGATGTCAAGACAACGTTCTTGAATGGAGATCTTTATGAGGAAGTGTATATCACGGCGAGTAGGAGGGTTTGTAGTTGATGGAAAAAGAATATGGTTATGAGCTTGAAGTCTATCTATGGTTAAAGCAGGCCAATGGTATTTTAAAGTTTCATGATGTTGTCACTTTAGGTTTTGAAGAGAATGTTGTGGATTCACATCTATTTAAAGATCGAGTGGGAAAATTTATATTTCTCATCTTATATGTTGATGACGTTCTACTTGCGAGTAATGATTTAGGTTTGCTTATGGATGTTAAAAGATTGTTGTCACAAAATTTTGATATGAAGGATCTCGGTAAGGCAAATTTTGTTTTGGGTATAGAGATCCATAGAGATAGAGATCATAAGTTTTTGGGGCTTTCTGTGTTGATCGTGTCCTGGAACGATTTGGGATGAAAGGTTGTAAGCCGGGTTTGGCTCCTATATTCAAAGGAGATAGACTTAATAAAGATCAATGCCCTAAAAATGATGTTGAGAAGGCATCTATGAAGGATATTCCTTATAGTAGTCTTGTGGGGAGCTTGATGTATTATACAGTGTGCACTAGGCTAGGATGTGCCTATACGTCGCGTCCTTGGGCGTTATCTCACTAATCACGAAATGAGCATTGGGTTCTTTGTAAAGGTTACCGCGGTATCTACGAGAAACTAAGACCATATGCTTGTATAGAAGTGGATGACCTTGAGTAATTGGTTATCTGAGATCTTGATTTAGCGGTTGTACGAGACGTGTGAAAGTCTACTACATGCTTTATTTTACTTTGCGGGTGGGCGTTTCTTGGAAAAGTTCATGATCGTTTGTGGCTTCTTCTACAATGGAAGCTAAAAGTGACTGCTTCATTTATGGCGGGTGCTCATCTTTAAGTGGTTGAGAAATTTTATTTATGGACTCAGAGATTGTTAAAGTGCATGCGTAGACCACTTCAAAAACTCTTCTGATAACTGATCTTCATTTCTTTTAGTAAGAGTACCAAAATCTTTGGAGCAAAGTACATCGAAGGTTAGTATCTTCAAGCAGAGGTTGGGTAGATAATGGGGATATAGGGTAGTTAACATTACTCTTGATACAATGCTTGTGATCCACTAACAGAGCAGGGCACGGTTGATTTTAATAAGCATGTTTTGCGAGATGGGTCTTCTGCATCTTTTGATATCTTGAATTAGTGGGATATGTGATGTACTTGCTGTTCATGATGCTTGCATAATACATTCAGTTTAGTTCCCACTTGTAGTTGTTTTGTTTATTACCTCACATATTACTTGTACATGTTTGTAGGAATGTATAAGCTTTTATGAGCTCATCTGATTATAAAAGTCTTTATGACATAAAGTTCTGAGCTTCTACGAAGCATAAAGGGTATGTAGTCCCATGCGAGGGTTTACATGAGAGCCATAGAGAGGGGCCCCGAATGCGTTGTCAACATGTTTATTTATTTTGGATCATAAAGTGTCGTATGATACACTTTATCACCTTAGGAATCCATGTCAATGCAATTTTAGTACTTGTGGTTGTGGAAGGGTATTGTATCAGTCGAGATCTCTCACCTCCGGAGTTCGGTAAGTATTTTGCATTGAATGGGATCACATTTGAGATGTTTATTTTGTAGCGTTTATCTGGTATTTGTTCGTCGAGTCTTTTAAGCTGTTCTTAAAATTCATAAAACTCAATTAGCATTGCTTGAGTGGGAGAATGTTGGAAATATTTATTTTTAAGTATGGGCTTACCTTTAATTGATTTTTATTTGAAACTGAATCAGAATGTAGAGCAGAGTAAAAGCCCCGAATCGATTTATGTGATTAATCTGGTTGAACTAAGTTAAATACCGACAAATATATATATAATAAATTAATGATATGAAAAGGTGTAAGTACAGGAATTAAAGCGGGCTCTTGATGGGTGGGCCCAAATTATTATTATTTATGTGCAAAGTCCCTCTCGAGTCTATAGGTGTGCTCTGCCGTGTGAATACCTGAATCAGTTTGAGAAATAGTAAAACCCTAGTGGGAAAGAGGATCAGGGAGAGGAAGGTGTAGTCGCTATTGCTTTTAACTGCAGGATCTTGGATACGACGGTAACTTTTAACATGGCACATCAATCGGGTATGTATTTTGATTTCCGTGTTTTGATGTGTTCTAAATCGACTACGTATCGATCTCGGGTTGTCATTGTAAATCTAACATATCAAAGGGAAACAAGCAACTACCACAAATAATCAAAAGAAAAAGGGATGCCCTTTTTACAATCCAATCATGGCTTCCATCGGTTTTTCGTTTAAAGTCAAAATAATTCATTTTTTTAAGAAAAAATTATATATATAGACTTCTTTTTAAAATATTCATAAAACTAGTTTTTTAATTTTTTAAAATCACATTTATCAATTGCGATTTTAAATATTAACCTTAAAACCGTATTCATCAATTGCGACTTTAAGGTAAATTTAAAATCGCATTTACCAACTATGATTTTAAGGTTAATTTTCAAAACCGTGAATGGGGTTTTAAGGTTAATTTTTAAAACCGCATTTAATAAATATGGTTTTAAAAAAAATACTAGTTTTGTGAATATTTTAAAAATAAGTCTATATATGTCATTTTTTTTAATAAATTGCTTTGATATCAAACTCTACAGATGCCCTCTTCTTCCGAAAATTAGTCTATTTACGTTTTTTTTTTTAAGATATGGATTATTTTGATATTAAACTCGTATTCATTGCCAAAAGGAAACAAGCAACTACCACAAATAATTGAGAGAAAAAGGGATAACCTTTTTACAATCCAACCATGCCTTCCACCAGTAGCTCCTAGAGGCTGTTTTATGTTATATTAGGCAAAAGTCTATTACATTAAATTACATTAGATAAAAGTATATTACATTAACATAGTGTATTTTTTTTCTTAATAAGGGGTTACTGTTTTATTGCATGTTTTTATTATTTTATTGGATATGTCACATATTTTAATGGTTTTGATGACTTTGTTTTTATTTTTATTATTTTTGGTGCTTCGTAGCACCTTAACATAATTTCCCCAAAAGAAAATAAGAAGTAAAGGAAAAAAGCATTAAGGCCTAGCTAAAGGGGATGTCTGTACCGGAGGTCCTAGCCTCTAGGCTTTATAAAAACATATTATTATAAATTTGTAATATAAAGTGAATAAATATAAAAAAACATAAATAAAAGTAAGAAGAAAAAATAAATAAAATGCAAAAACGAAGAGTGTTGATTGTCGAATGGAAAAATAAATAATTAGAAAAAGTGAGTGGGAGAGAAGGAAAAGTTGAATGTTAAAAGAAAAGGTCTTCTCCAGTGCAATTAAATGATTAATGATAGAGGTAGGCCCACGGACGTCATTCACTGCCAAATAATTCATAGAGAAAAAGAGAAGTCACTCCGCATGGAAAAAGCCTTTTTTGTTACAATCCAACCATGGCTTCCACTAGCAGTTCCGGGAGATCCTCTTCTCCTTCTTCTTCTAATTCAAAATGGAGGTACGATGTGTTCTTGAGTTTCAGAGGCGAAGATACCCACAACAGTTTTACTGATCATCTTTACTGGGCTTTAGATCGTGGCAACATTAAAACCTTTAGAGACGATGAAGAACTTCCGAGGGGAGAAGAGATTTCACCCCAGCTACTAAAAGCTATTGAAGCATCAAGAATTGCCATTATCGTCTTCTCAAAAACATATGCCCATTCCAGGTGGTGCTTGGATGAACTGGTCAAGATCATGGAGTGCGAGAAAAAGGGAGGCAAAAGTTTCCTATTTTCTATCATGTAGAGCCGTCTGAAGTAAGAACCAGGCTGCAGGATTTACGGAGAAGCATTTCAGAATCACGAGAGAAATGAAGATGGGGAGAAGAAGAAGAAGATAGAGGAGTGGAAGGTTGCCTTAAGGAAAGCTGGTAAATTGAGTGGATTTTTTCTGCAGGATGGGTAAACTCTACTTCGCTTTCCATTTCAATTTTCTATATCAGTTATTTCATAAATAAAAAAATAATTATGACTGCATATACCAATCAAAATTAATTTTAAGTGCTAGACATTATTATTTTTTTTTTTAATTTCTTGAAAGTAATAACAAGAGGGAAAAAGGAACGTTTTTTATTTAATGGATTTTCTCACTTCTAATTAATTTATTACTAAGAAATATAAAAAATAATATATAATTGAAACAAATCCCATTTAAGCCCAACACGTGGTATTAGTAAATAAATAAATGCACAAGTAAAAAATCAAATTAAGTAATTATGCCAACAACCAGGTTTTGAATTGTTAAGATATTATTCCTTTCTAATCAATCAGCCGTAACTTCCATCAACAAAACAAAAAAAATGGTAGTCTGTCAAATGAATTCTTAAAATTGTTTTATGTGCTTTGTGAATTTGAATATGACCTAGGATGATTATTTTAAAAAATAGGGATTTCATCAAAATATAAAATTTATGTAACAATTAATAACAACCTGAATATAAATATAACTAAACGGAGAATTTGCTTGTTTACAACATAAAAATGGAAAGTCTAATAAGCACAAAGGATTATAATTGGTGCTCTAATTTATAAAAGCATTGTTAAGTTAATGATCTTGGTTGACAAATTGGTAGATTTGTACTAGCAAACGAGTATTTGTCTTGATAATAAAATCTCTAATCATAAAAGGTGATGATAGTTTAGAAATATCAATTTCATTAGGACTTTTATAGCAAGTGAGATATATACAATTCTGTTTACTTATTTTATTTAAACATGTGACTCAACCATTTTTCATTTACATTCTATTTGACCTTAATTTTGTTGATCGAATGAAACTAAACATCATATTTTATAATTTCTATTTACATCATCTTTGTTTTTCTAGCAATTAATTCTACCCAACTACATGCATGTTTTATTGTACTTTATAAGGACATATATGAGTCAAAGTTTATTGAAGAAATGATTGGTGAGATTAGAAGATGCATTCCTAAGTTGGTACATGTTGGTGAGAACATAATTGGAATAGATGAAAATTTGAAGCAAGTGAAGTTATTGATAGACGATAAATCAAATGATCGTGAGTATGGTTGGGATTTATGGGATTGGTGGGATTGGTAAAACTACCATCGCAAAGCCCTCATTCTCGGGGGCATTGGAAGTAGAAGGCACATTCTTGTCATTACCCTTGGCACTAGTGTGCCTTGCGACATACCTTCTTCTCATTGGAAGAGCCCATATTATAAGGATCTTTTCTCTTACAGCACTCTTTGCCAGGTAGTCACCACGAAATACTCCTGGACGCCTTCTTCCTTATCCTCCTCCTCCTTAGCCGAGGATTGCGGAGTCCTAATCTCTTGATAGTCCATTACTCACTGAAAGCATTATAAATTTAGACCTAATCTTTGTCGAACTACGACAAAGTCTATAAATGACCAAGCAGCGTATTTTGAGTCAAAATCCATACCAATGGTCTTAATCTTGTTGTAATAAGCTAATATTTTATCAATGTGTCTCTTGTCTTGCCTTGTCTCATCGTAGAAGTGGAGTGAAGAATATTCAGGCTTCATTCTTGAAGCTTGTGTATTTAACTACCGCGGCGTCAAAAGCTCTTTGCATTCTCAGTCTAAGGAATGCTTACATAAATAGAGTCCCCCATATGGTTCTCCATTATCATCAAACAATAATTGTTAGAATACTCTCAATCCTCATTGGATTTTTTCTCACTTTCAGAACTCTCAATAGTGGATTTTGGAGGAGCTTCCAGCTTTGAGATTAAGTTCGGTTTCATAATCGTTAAATTCATCATAGAGGAGAGATTTAACCCATTGCTTATCAATTAGTCCCATTAAGTTTCGTGATGGCGGAGAAGCTAAGAAAGCTCAAGGTAGAATAAATGAGAGGCTTGATATCAAAAATCGTAGCAAAACAAAAGCGTCTGAATTCTTCATTCTTTCCAACTTACAAATAGTATAAAAGTGGTCACCCGAATCTTAGAGTCACATAAAATACAAAAGGAACAAATAAAGTAAGAGCAATCCACTAGCCGTCTGTCCATCTTGTTCAATTTCCTGATGTAATTGGTAAAATTAAGTGGTTCATGACACTTAATAAATCTCTTCACCAAACTAAGCATCTTACCAAATAATAAAGTCATGATGCGAAGTAAACTTCACTATAAATTATGGATCTTAATAAAGCGATGCGCAAGATGGAAGAAATACAGTGCAACATCGATTTAAAATATCGGAGTAATAGCCCAGACTCATAGAAACAAATTCATGGCATTTAATATTTTTTAATTTTTACCCAAGTTCATAAGCATTTAATCTTATTCACAATTTGATGCTATAAATAATCACCGTCGCATTAACATAAAATTGCTAAGCGATATATATATATATATATATATAAAGATAAAACTAGTGAAAAAATATTACAAATTAGGTAGAATTTTTTGATTTGTTTTCATAACCAAATTTAATACTTAATGGGGTAATTTTTTTTTGAAAAGTTCACAAATTGAGCATACACAAGCTCGGCCATATGAATAAAAATTTGAAAAAAAAATTCTTCAAATTTGAGCAATCAAAAAAAACATCTATGTTATACGAGTAAGATGCAACTCTCAGCACTATAAAAAAAATTAAAATTACTTTAAGATGTTAACCTAAAAAAATTACTTTCTAGACTAGTATAGTTTATGGGAATTGATCAATCTCAGGACCTGGCAAATTTAAGTAACAACTGAAAATCTCACAAAATCCCATACATTATAATTCAATCAAAATAATCAAACCAATCAATCTGATCCAAACAATAGTAAACACGAGTTCCTTAACTGTAATTCGTTATCAATTACAACCAGGAGATATCTGTTGATCAAAACCAATTACACTTGGCAAAAATAATCTCCGGAGAGTTCAACTAAGCTCTCAGCGAATCAAAATACATATAAGAGGAATCCTATAAGATTTTAGGTCGGACAGAACTGCTTCTCAGAGCGTGATTATGTCAAAAAAATAAAAATAAACGCATTTTATTTTGTTTTTCCACTACTTTCTTGGGAACCAAACGGAACAAATAAATACATACCCGATCAATACAGATCCACTCAACTGTCCTTGCTTGGCATGAGAAAATAAAAAACAAAAAAAACAAGATTTCATGATTGAATCCCGGATAACGATTTCACTTTCCATAACATGGTTTCGAGACAGACAACACATTCAAACAAAACCCAGAAAGTGTAGTAAAACAAATTTGAAAGCTTCAATATCAATTAAAATGGCTCTGATACCAATTGCTAAATTATTTTGTAAAAACCAAGAGTATTTATTAATCTCAAACACAATTGATCAATAATCAAAGGACCCAATAAATACATTACAAAATAATAACTTTATTGAAACAATGAAGCATATCAATTCGTATTGGTAGAAAACATACTTGACATGGATCCGGAATTGTTGGTTGTCATTAGTCTCCCAAATCTGCAAGGAAAGAAATAAAAGAAAGGGTAGGGTTGAAGATGATATTTCCTTTTTAAAATTACTGTTCTCTAAAACCCTTATGAAATTTTAAATTTCTGTTTACTTATATATATATATATATATATAAGCGAGAAGCTTGATTGGGTTTTAGTCGAAATGAGCTTCTTTAAAACAATGGAAAAGATAGAACTATGAGCCTAAAGCTAGTTAATATTAAATCGTCTCATAAATGGCCCATAATTAACATGTACAATTATACAATTAAAATTGTAATACGTTTATGCTTAGTTCATAATTAATAAATTAATCTAACATAGAAATCATACTTTAGGAAGACCTAATTCATTTAGACTTTTTGGAGCAATTGAGATTTTTACATTTTTTTTTATTGTATGTATGTACATTTAAAATCTTTAATGAAATTTTATTTAAATATGTGACTCAGTACATTTTCAATTTATATGACCCAATTCAGTTGTACCAAACGAAAGTAAATATCAATCTATAATTTCCTTTTACTTAATCTTTGTTTTCTTTGAAATTTGATTCTAGCTAACTCCATATTTTATTATACTTATAATGGACAGATCTGAGTCAAAGTTTATTGAAGAAATCATTTGTGAAATCAAAAGACTAATTCCAAAGTTGGTACATGTTGGTGAGAACTTAGTTGGAAAGGATGAAATGTTGAAAAAAGCGAGGTTCTTCATAGACATCCAATCAAATAAAGTGAGCATCATAGGGATTTATGGGATTGGTGGAATTGGCAAAACTACCATCGCCAAAGTTGTTTACAATGACATGTTAGATCAATTCAAACGTCATAGCTTTCTTGAAAATGTGAGAGAGAAATCTAAAGATGATTGTGGCTTGCTTAAATTACAAGAAAAACTTCTTTGCGATATCTTAATGGAGAAAAATCTAAAGTTAAGAAATGATGGTGAAGGAATTGAAATGATAAAGAGTAAGTGTTGCTTGGAAAAGGTTCTTATTGTTCTTGATGATGTAGACTGTCCAAAACAATTAACATTCTTAGCTCCTAATTTTGAATGGTTTCATCAAGGAAGCATAATCATTGTGACCACAAGAAATAAACGTTGCCTAGATGTACAAAAGTCATATATGTCCTTTGAGGCTAAGGGATTAGCGCACAACCAAGCTATGGAGCTCTTTTGTTGGAACGCCTTCCCGACAAAAGGAAACCATCAAAGAAAGACAATTTATGTCAGTTCTCTACTCGTATATTGGATTATGCCAAAGGCCATCCATTGGCTCTCGTAGTTTTGGGTTCTTTTCTTTTTCAAAGGAATGTGGATGAATGGGAAAGCACATTGCATAAACTAAAAAGAAACCCTCTTGAGGATATTCAAAAGGTGCTCAAGATAAGTTATGATGGACTAGATGATGAATGTAAGAAGTTGTTCCTTGATATTGCCTGTTTTTTCAAAGATCAAGATGAAACATTTGTTTCAAGAATTCTAGAAGGTTGCAAATTCCACCCCAAGATTGGACTAAGAATTCTTGATGAGAGGTGTCTCATTTCTATATCAGGTGGTGCTATAAGGATGCATGACTTGTTACAAGAAATGGGTTGGGCAATTGTTCGTCAAAATTATCCAATTTATCCCACGAAAATGGGCTGATTATTGGAAATATGAGGATATTAAAAGTATATTTACAAAAGATATGGTAAGTAAAAAATACATGAATATACTTGAGATGTAAAGACATAACATATTCAACAAAATTTATTTTTATTATTACAGTTTAATTACATTAATCTGTATAATTTTAGTGAATCAGATGCATCCTTATACTAATTATTGTCAATGCTTGTTTCAGAACAAAAGAACATTGAAGGGATATTCCTAAATCAGACTATAGGAAACCCTATACAACTTACTGCTGAAGCTTTCAAAAGGATGAATCGACTTAGATTGCTCAAAATCGGATCCAATATGGTCCAACTGCCCCAAGACTTTGAATTGCCCTGCCATGATTTAACATATTTTTGTTGGAACGACTACCCTTTAGAATCTATGCCATCAAATTTTCATGCGGACAATCTGGTCGAACTCAACCTCCAATTCAGCAACATAAAATGTCTCTGGAAAGGAAACATGGTACTACTATATTCATTATATTTTTTTTTTTTTTTTTTTTTTTTTTTTACTCTAAACTGAGTGTAAGTCTTTGATTTACTTTTGGGGAGAAACAATTTGTTTTTGTTTCGTGTGCTGGAAAGTTAAAAGTCATTAATCTTAGTTATTCCAAAGAATCTTATTTGATCTTTTCAAAATCTCAAAATTATTACCATGGAGATTCTAATCTTAAAAGGTGGTTCAAGGTTACTTCAATATTTACCTATCCATTAATATTTATTATTAGAGTTATTTATTAAATGTTCTCTTGAATTTATAGGGTGCACAAGTCTCAAGAGTCTTCCAAAGAACCTTCATCAGTTGAAGCGCCTTCAAACTCTCTCATGTCCTTGCTGTTCAAGAATGAAAAGTTTTCCACAAATCCAGTATGGGTAGGCTACGAGGAAAGCAATTAAGTCTAACTGGTATATTAAAATTACCATCATCAATTAGGCATCTACGGGCTTGAAGATTTAGTTTAAGTTATTGCAAAAATCTTGTGAGTCTTCGGACAGTATTTATGGTTTGAGTTCTCTTCAAACTCTCTTATCTGGGTATTTCAGACCCTCAAGGGCTTTCCGGGTATCAATATCAAGTCTAAAGCTCTTGAATTGTTGGATTTGTCAGGTTGTGAAATAACAGACATCAGGTTAGCATTTCCAATTTGAGCTCTATTAAAATTCCTGGGGTCAAAAATGGTCCACAACAAAAGGCAATATTGCAGGTGAATGTAGGGGTTGATTTATGCTCCTTAAAATCATTAGACCTCACTTGTCACATTCTGAAGTCAGGAGCGATATGGAGTAATGGCTGCTTCTCCTCATTAAAAACATTAAATCCACAGTGTGATGTAAAAGAAGAAGAGATCTTCAATCATATTTGCCCCTTGTCATCACTGGTAGAATTTTCCGTAAGAAACTCTAATCCCATGGAACAACACAACCCCAATGATAGTTTCCACCTATCAGCATTGCAAAACTCTAATAACATGAAACAAGACATCCTCAATGGTAGTTTCCACCTATCATCGCTGCAAGTATTGTCTCTAAGGAGCCTCCATCTAATGAAAGGAGGAATCCTCGGTGACATTTTTCGGGTATCTTCATTGGTAGAACTATCTCTTAGAAATTGCAAGCTAGTAGAAGAAAGAATCCCCAGTGATATTTGGAGCCCATCTTCACTGCTAAAGTTATCTCTAGTAATAATAGTCTAATGGAAGGAAAGATTCTTAATCATATTGGCTACTTATCATCATTGGAAAAGTTATCTCTGAAAGGGAGCCATTTTAGTAGCATACCTGCTGGCATCAGTAGACTTTCCAATCTAAGAGCCCTTAACTTGAGTCACTGCAAGGACATTTTACAAATTTCAGAGCTTCCATCAACTCTGCGACATTTAGATGCTCACTGTTCGGATGGTATTTTATCTAGCCCTTCATTTCAGCCTGTTGATTCTCTGATGAATTGCTTCAAATCAAACCTAATGCTGGTATGATTCTCATGACACACTCCTTTATCTTTTTTTTTTTTTTGTATGCATTGAATTGACATGGTGCTTTTGTGCAGGCATGCCAGATATCTGTTGGTGGCTCATTCTTCAAAGGAAATGGAATTAGTATTGTAATTCCTAGAAACAGTGGAATTCTAGAGTGGATAAGGTGTAGGAATGTGGGAAATGATGAAGTAACTCTAACTTTGATTTCTTGTTATGAAATAAAGCTCCCTTCGAATTGGTATGAAAATAATGACTTGTTGGGATTTGCTTTGTGGTGTGTGTATCCATCTGCCCATGAATCTCGGACTGAATCAGCTCAGACTTTTGAGATTGAACCTGACAATGGACTTGCCTTCAAGTTCTTTTGCAATTTGATCATCCGAAATTAATAATCAGAATACTTGGATCTTTGTCATTTAATTCTTACTGTGTTAATGAAGGTGTATCAGATATAGCATGGGTCATATGTTATCCCAAGGTAGCTATTGAGAAAATGTATCACACCAATCACTGGACACACTTCATGGCTTCATTTCATGGTTCCCTGAGAATGGAACAGTGCGGGATTCGTCTTATATACGTGGAGGATTATAAAGAGAAGCATCCAACAACGGCACATGGCAGTACTTCTCATGGGAATTTTGGTGAGCATAAATGAAAGAAATCCCATAGAAGATAGCTCGATAGAGGAGTCACCCCATACATGATTCAGGGGAACACAAGACTATCACAAAGCATCACCAATGCTCTCTTCACTGGTAACTCATCTTCATTCCCTTTTCTACAAATCAAAGATTAAGATTTTTTATAGTTTCTACTTTTCACTTTTTTTATTATATAAGAGGTGAATGAGATCTTCAATGATTGATTTCATTTTCAATATTTGCAGTTTTTGATGGATGAAGTAGATTCACTCAAATGCAAGGTTAAGAAAGATAAGGCAATATCAAAAGCTACAAACTCATTCATGATTTTCATCAATTTAAACCTGCAAATGACATTCACCAAGAAGCATATACACATTTGCAGAAATTAAGGAAAATTTTGTCCTGAGGTATGGTCTATAATCTATATGTGGAAATATTTACAATTGATGGCCTGGAATATATATATAATATGCTGATTTTTTAATGACTTGTGGGAAGTCTTCCATGAGTTCCATGTAAAGATATGTGACTATGCTGAAATACAGTAAAACATTAAAATTGGCATACAATCACTGTGTTGGTTTTCTTTGGTCGTGTTTGATAATTCTAATAGCAGGATTAGATTTCTCTCAGAGAATAAAAAAATATCAAGATTGATTGCTTCTTAAGATCAGCGCCATTCACCCTCAAAATTACTTCATTAAGCCGACCACATAGATATCATCTGCACATGCAATGAGAGGGTCTAAGTCGAGTTTTTTTTAGCAGGAAATCATATATAAAAATCAACGTCAGATGGGTTGTTCTCTTCAAATAATAAATATTAAAATCCACTTATTTGGGCACTCATTCTTTCTTGTTAGACAGCATTTTATGTAAAGAAGAAATCATGGACTTCTTGTCTCTGTTACTTCTGTTTAAATTCTGTCATAAATGCTAACTTTGACTTCTTACTTCGACTATCAGGGTCTGTTTCACTACTTGATCTCCTCCCCTGATCTTTTTTCATATAATAACTTGTTATACGTCTATTAAATTAATCCAGACATTGTTAAGAATTTCAGATTGTTCTGAATATTTCATTATTTGATCTTTTACATTATAATTTGGGTCGTATGTACAGATAAACAGACAGTACAGAGAACAGGTCAATACTCCAATTTGCTCTCCGTGCTGCAATGGCTGCTGTTAACAATGTGATGGAAAGAGTATGGTCCCTGATGTCTACAAGGTTCTAAACAAGATCAGAATCATCAAATTTGTTTATAAATCTGATTCAGATATGTATCTATAAATATCAACAAGTAGTGATAAAAAAATAATGACCTGTGAAAAAAGTAACAACTAAAATTTGGGTAGGTTGTAGCCACTAGAAAAGCCAAATGGATGTAATTTCTGTTGGCATTGGTGGCAGCTTCTTAGCTACACCCGCTTTTTTGTGCACAATGCTCTACAAAAAGGATTAGATTCATAATTTAGTCACCAGCCTCATAAAGTAGTTTGATTCTGTCTTTTCAAAAGGAAATTTCCATTTGAAATGTCAAAGATTGTTCGATATTAAACTCTACTAATATTTACAGTTCAATCTTGGCAACCTGCAAATCCAGAGGCAAAAGGACATCAGCTGCCTTTGTAAGTACTCTGTTACTTAATTATATCACTCAATGCTATTACCCTTGTTTTCCTTATCACAGCCTTTCGGATGTTAATCCTGTTGATGTTGCTACGATTATTAGAGATAAATTGTAACCTTTTCGACATATTATTAAATTTTACTATTCCTTTGCAAACACTCTTTTTTGTTTTTTTTCCTCACATCCTAGTAGGTATGGAGCTTTCAATGACTTTCACAACAGTCGAAACTATGTTGAATGTATATGTTTAGTGCTATAACGTCAAATATGGTTGATGTTTAGGAATTCTAAAAATACTTGGCATCTATCAGACAAGTTAAAACTTGGAATTTGGATTGGGAACAATAAGTAATCATTCTTATATGAGAATGGACTTTAGAGAAAGGCAGGTGATGCACGTTGAGGGATAAAAGTGGGATGTGTGGAATCCTAGAGCTCTTTGGAGTCATTACAAGATCTTGCAAATATCTCTGGACTTATTTACGATTATCTGGATTGTTGAATAATTTTTGGAAAGAACTTTGAGTTATCTCTCTGGTCATAACGAACGAACATATGATTTTTCCCAGGTCTTCATCAACAGTAGCAAAGCATATGGTGGCTGGTAGTAAATCTTACAATATATTCTTCTCTTGCAGATAGATTTTGTTGACAGTACTTTATGTGAATGTCCGAGCTAACTTACGTGCACCTCCACTAATCTCATGGGGCTATGGAGTTAACGATTGGATAAATCCTCCAATAGCCTTTCAACCCTAACCTATTAGAGATCCAAGGCTAGGCCAGGCCAAATGAACTATCCCTCAGGGTTAAGTTTGCCCAGCCCTCATATGCAACAGGTATGGCATGGCATGTTGCTGACATTACAGTCTTAGAAGGGTCTTCTCAACATGGAAAATTATTAAGATTGGCATGGAGAGCAAAAGAAAGGGAGTCTCAATCGACAGTGTGCTAGCATATGGCTGAAAGTGAATTTTTATAAAATAAAAGTTCTACAAGTGAAAAATAAACAAACTAATGCAAACAATCATTCTATTTGAACTATAAAATTTTCATTGAATTTTAAATTATATACCTAAAATTTTAAGTTTTAGATGTTAAAATATTAAGAGTATAACTTTTATTTCTTCTTTAAAAATACAATTTTTGATAATTTACTCAAATCTACAACATACTTTGGTAGATAGCACCTGTTCCTAACAAACACTTTAATTAAATAATTATTTCTTTCTAAAATTATGATTATCTACTTTTTAGTAAGTATATAAGATCATTAAAGAATTGTTTTGTAAGCTATCTGTATCATAATTATAAAATGTCTTCAAATTCTTTAGGACGTTGTATGAACTTTTAATCATCAAATTATCAGGCAAGTACCAAAACAGGATGAAGGCAAGATCTAAAATGTAAAAAATATATTAAACATTTAATTATAACCGAAAGCCAAGGCATTAACTCATAAAACGAGAAGAATAAATTCGAAGTAGGTATCTAAAGTTACCCCACAAATGAGAGAAATAGTTCATAACGAAACACTACATGCCAACCCTGTTAAACATAAAAGATATTATGGTGATTTTTGTTGTGCAAACGCACCAAATAATGCAACAATTAAAATACCTAAAGGCAAAAGAAAGTGATGATGCTTTTTCGATCGGAACTGAGCTGGAGCGTGCTGGAATTGCTAGGCCGGTCCGCTGTCTCTGGACGTTGAGCTCCTCTGCAAAAACAAGAAACAAAAAGGATCGGCGGGGGCTCGCCCGTTGCCTCTCCGATGCCTAAGTAGATTCTTTCCGGTGGAAGAAGATCATTTTGCTTAGAGATGAAGTTTTTTTTGCATATGTCTACGTACCTTTCACCGATGGGGTGGCCTGGTATTTATAATGGGTGATCGTAATTTTTCTAGTTGGATGATGATCTTTGAATAGTATCTTTCCTTTGTTTATCGCAAGGAAAGAGAAGATGTGATATATCTCCTTTGTTGGGAGATTTTCTTTCCTTATCATAAGGGATAATTGATGGGCAATAATTGGGAAATATCCTACTTTCCTAATTGATGGAGATTGGGTGTTTTCCTCTAATATGGATTCATTGGGCTACCAATCTTTTAAAGGGGTGAGTTGGGCCCTCGTTTTGGACCAGCATTTAGGAGATACCATTAAGGGCCTATTGCTAGTCTTTTGAGTGTTTTTACTCAGAAGCGTTTGGAGAGCGTATCTTGGGCACACGTCTTATTTAAACCCCGCCAGTTGCCCCCCCGATAGCGACTAAGGGGGGCGTAGGCGGGGTTGTATCGCCTCTTGTATCAAGGCGATACCCACGTGGCCTCATGAAAGGGTTTGATTAGGCTTTACCGCCGTCGTCTTATGATATAGTGGCTACCGATTTTCGCGTTTATCTACATTTTGTAGCTCTTAGCTTTCTTAAAAATGTCCTCCTAACGTTTGCACTTTGTTCCTGTTCTAAGCTTTTTGCCTCTTTGCAAGTTTGTGCTCTTTTTCTTCGAATCTTGTCAGGCTAGTGTTCAGGCGCTGGTGGTCCTTGATATCTCGCAGGGTTTAGTGTCACTGCTCGTTTCTAGCCTTGAATTACGTCTTTTCCTCTCCTCTGTCCTTTTGGTATCAAGTTCTAGGCCTCAGGCGTGCTCAACAAGCCCTGATTTCCCTTTGATTTCTTTCTTCCTTGCTTAACCTCTCGCGCACTTCCATGGTCTCGTCGCTCCTCCGTTTTGCGTATGGGGAGTAATCCCGTCGAGATGGTTTAGTTCTGGCCGAACCGACAGGGGGAATGACAGCCATTATGGTGGCCCACCGGCCGCCCGGGAGCCCCTTTTCCTTGGATAAGGCGCAAGGGCAAAATTAACTAAATCTCGCATCCTAGCGGCCTCTCGAATATTTGAGGGCTGTCATATAGAACGCTAAGGCCACGGGTCCCACCAGTCAAACCCTCAGACAATGAGATCTTGAGGCCGCATGGGCCCCCGCTTTGGGGTCCGTGTTTGTGCCCCGACGTACGACCACCCACGTTATTGAAGGCCTGGCATGGTGTGATTTTTTCGAGGTGGCTGCCTCGAGACCCGCCTCCGCTTCCCCTTGCATCCTTTTATAAAAAGGGTTCCCCAAGAACACACACGTTTTGCTCTCCACTTTCCCCAACCTCTCAGGGCACCTGTGAAATGTTAGCCTGCTTAGTGGATGTGGTGTCGGGCAAAACTGGCAACATCTTGTTTTAGATTCTTCATGTAAAGAGGTCGCCATGCCTTCTTACATCTCCGCTTCTTCCAACACTCTGTTGATTATTTCACCTTCCATTCCTATGTCTGATGAACGTATTTTTGTTAGTGGTTGTCATTGGGAGTACAATCCTTTTATCGAGAGGTACACTTGGCTTTCTCTCATTGGCCTGATCACTTCCCGAGAACTCATGAGCCTCTCGCCAGTTTGTTTGGTTTTCGAGGTCAGGATATTTCCGATACTATTGGTCGTATGGCTCTTCGCGCCCGTCGATCTCGCCTGAGATGAGGAGGTGGAGCCGGAAGGTGAAGCACGACTTCGTGCCTACCCGAGCTCATCAAAGTCGGATATTCTTGACTGCCCTCGTGCGAGGCCTGCCCGACTTCATTTTCTGAGATCCTCTCCCCTCTCCGTCATGAAGCTTCCCGTCCCCAAATCTTCCTCACCTTCTGTTTTGGAGCCCCTTACAACGAAGCCTACACGAGGAAAGCTTCGGTCCTGCCTGGAGGTGCTAGCGAAGAAGAAGAGGAGCATGAAACGGAAACCTCCGAGCTTGCCAGAGGGCTACCCCCCTGCTCGGGGTAAGACCCTAAAGGTGGGGGCCTCTTCCTCATCTTCGTCCGCCGTCGGGGCTGGAGACTCTTCGGGGAGGGTGGATGAGCCCCCCTTGGAGGTTGTCCCTATCTTGGTCTGGAGTCCCACATCGCGGGGTGCCTCTCCCCCTCCTACCATGCCGGACGAGGTGACGGGGAATTGTGATCGCTCTGAGGCTACAGGGATGAGGACTCTCTACTTTCTCATGTGGAGCTCGCTGTCGGGGCTGTTTCCTCCATCCTATGAGACTCCGACCTCATGAGGGTGGGTGCCTTGCCTGTCGAGGAGGCTTTAGCTCTTCTGCTTCAGGGAACCGCCTCTGTAAGTCCAAGTGCTTTCGTCAATCTTTTTCTTTATTGTTTCAGTTCGGTTAGTTGACTTTTTGCTTTGCTTTTTTTTTTTTTTTTTTTTTTTTTGGGTAGGTGGCTACTTACGCGAAAGGCTTGGCAAGGAGGGCCAGCCTTACCGAGGGCTCCGCCAAGGCGGCGATGTCTTATAAGGCTAAGGTTGCTTCCCTAACCTCCGAGAGGACTGGCCTTTAAGCTCAAATAAGGGAACTGACTGAGGAACTTGTGAAGTACAGGTCTGACCTGAAGCACGCTTCTGTGGAGAGGGCGCGGGCCGAGGATAAAGAAAAGGAAGCCCTATGACGCGGAAGGTCACCAAGACGAGCCGCACTGACCGCAGGAGTTACGGTGTCGCTGAGCGGGCCAAAGCAAGATAATGCACTTTCTGGAGTTGGCCTCGCCGCTAAGAGGCTCGAGGCGGGTAACTCAGGAATGCCCGACGAGGAGTTTCTGGGCAAGCTTCGGATGGACCTTACAAGGCAGGAGGCTTTGGCTAGCCAGAGGGGCGAAGTGATAGCGAAGCTTAAAGACGAGGCCTATACCCAATGGGCCCCGTACTGACTTTTAACGTTGGGCTTCCTGCTTTCCCGTGACCTAGAGTTCAACATCCAAATTTTCTCGATGAGGAGGTTGAAGGATCTCGCTTCGAGGTCGGTGCTGATGCGCATCGCCGGTGCGTTTTAGCCCCCGATCGCGGTTCCCTCGCCTACCGATTCCCTGGTTCCTTCAAGGGCTAGTTCTTATGTTTACTATCAGCTCCGCTTTTACTCCCCCACGCAGCCGAGGCCCAACTTCAGGCATTTAGGCTCTCTCTCTCTCTCTCCTTTTTTTTTTTTTTATGTATCCTGGCGCAGAGCCTGGGTTTTTGTATTGCTTCTGATTTTGACTATTTGTTGATATACCAAGATTCATTGACTAATTCCTTCGCTCCTTTTCCTATTTCATCGATTTGAGCTGCTTTGGTTCTCAAGCCACAAGGTCTTCCTAGAGTAGTTATGTTCCGCAATCTGAGCTATTACCCCGAAGGCTAAGATTCCGCGAACCTACTACGGGGCTCGCGCCAAGAAGATCCCTCCTGAGCTGGGTTAAGCCCGCAGGCTGAGCCACTAGCCCCGGCGCTAAGACCCTCCCAGACCACCGAGCCCCGCAGCCGAGCCATCGGGCCCGGTGCTAAGACCCTTCTATGTTGTTGAGCTCTACAAACTAAGCTACCGGGCCCGGGCGACTCGTCTCGGCGCTATGCTCCGCAAACCGAGCCACTAGGCCCCGAGCCATGGCCTCGTGGCTACTTGGCCTTTTGAGTTGTTGCTTCAGAAACCGAGCTACTTGGCTCCCCGAGCCACATGGCCCGTGGCTACTTAGCCTTCCTTGAGCTACACTCTACAAACCACGATCGGGCTTCCGAGCCACATGCCCGTGGCTACTTAGCCTTCTTGAGGTGTTATGCTCTACAAACTGAGCTACTAGGCTCCTAAGCTACATGACTTCATGGCTACTAGGCCTTCCTTGAGTTGTTATGCTCTACAAACTGAGCTACTAGGCTCCTGAGCTACATGGCTCCGTGGCTACTTGGCCTTTTTGAGCTATTATGCTCTGCAAACTGAGCTACTAGGCTTTTGAGCTACATGGCTCCGTGGCTACTTGGCCTCTCTTGAGTCGTTATGCCTTACAACCGAGCCACCGGGCTCCTAAGCCACATGACTCCTCTGGCTACTTGGCCTTCCTGAGCCGGCTAAGGCCCGCAACCGAGCCACCGGGCTCCCCGAGCCACATGGCCCGTGGCTACTGGGCCTTTGAGTCGTTATGCCTCGCAACCGAGCCACCGGGCTCCTTCGGCCACATGGCCCCCTCGGCTACTCGCCTCCTTGAGTTGTTATGCTCTAAAAACTGAGCTACTAGGCTCCTCGAGCCGTGGCTACTGCATTTTTGAGCCGTTAAGCCTTTACTTCGAACCGAAAGCACGCGCTCCTGCCATGGCTCCATGGCTACTTGGCCTTCCTGAGCCGCTATGCTCGCAACCGAAGCATCGGGCTCCCCGAGCTACCCGCACCATGGCTACTGGCCTTTCGGTGCGCCTATGCTCGCAACCAGCCACCGGGCTCCTCGAGCTACATGGCTCCATGGCTACTCGCCTTTTGAAGCCGTTGTTTGCGAATCGGAAGCACGGGCTACCGAGCTACCCGGGCTTCGTGGCTACTTGGCCTTTTGAGCTTTTAAGCTCGCGAACCGAGCCACCGGGGGGCTTCGAGCGCTACATGGTTCCTACATTCGCCTGAGTCGTTAAGTTTCACGAACCGAGCCTCGGGCTCCTGCTACCCGTTCCGCGGCTACCGCCTTTGAGCTGGGTTAAGCTCGCAAACCGGAAGCCACCGGGCTCCTGCCACCGGCCCGCGGCTACTCGCCGGGAGTCGTTAAGCTCGCAAACCGAGCCATCGGGCTCCCGAGCTACATGGCTCTATGGCTACTCGCCTTCCCTCGAAATAAGAGTGCTCTACAACCGAGCGCTACTAGGCTCCCGAGTTACATGGCCCGTGGCTACTTGGCCTTTTGAGCTGTTAATCTCTCGCTCCCGAGCCACGGCCCCCGAGCTACCTAGCCTCGCTGCGCTCGCCTGAGTTGTTGCTTCGCGAATCGAGCTACTGGGCCTCGAGCTACATGGCCCGTGGTTACTTGGCATTTTTAAGTCGCTAAGCTCTACAAATCGAAAGCATTAGACTCCCGAGCTACATGGCTCTTGGCTACTTGGCTGGCCTTGAAATCAAGTCATGAACCGAGCTACTACAGCTCCCCGAGTCACATGGCTCCGGCTACGGCTACTTGGCCTTTTAAGTCGTTGCTTCGCGAACTGAGCTACTAGGCTCTTAAGCTACATGGCTCCATGGCTACTTGGCCTTTTTGAGCTGTTATGCTCTACAAATTGAACCATCGACTCGAGCCATACGGCTCCCACATGGCTACTCGCCTTCCTCGAAATGCGTTCTCGAGAACCTAACTACTCGGGCTCTGAGTTACATGGCTCCGCGGCTACTGAGACCCTTTCGTCTTCCTTCCCTTGGAAAGGCGCGTGTGGCTTTAATGCGGATTTATGGAGAGTTGGAACGGATTGCGCGACTTCCCAAGCGCCCTGTCTCCCTTATAAATTGCGACCCCTCTATGATGGTGCTTATGCTTCTAACTTTCGTCCTTTTTTTGGCATAGTCGGAGTCCGCGCATGATGAAGCTTCAGGGTTTGGTCATCACCATGTGGGGTCCTGGTCAGTGATCATGAGCCGACGCTGGTTTTTACTTGGTCCGCCATTGTAGAGTTGTGTTTTCCCGCTTCTTCCTTTAAGGGAGTCAGGTGGTTGTCTCTAGTTATGTCAAATGATGGAATTGTGCTAGGGAACGTATCCGGAGGGGGCGGTGTGCTTAAAAAAACTTTTAGTACTGCTTTCTCCGTTTTTTTTTCTTTTTTTTTCTTTCTTCTCTTCTTTCCCTTTCTCCTTTTCCTTCTCATTTTCCTTATCTTCCTCTCTCTCCCTCTCTTTCGCACTCTCTCTTTTTCTCTTTCTCTTTTTCCTTTCTCGTGATGTTTTAGGTTTTTGCCTTGACAGGGTGTAGACCTATGTGAAGAATGATTTCCGCTTAACTGTAATTTTTGAGATGCAAAGGGTGATTTTGTAATTCTCTGAGGTGGCTGTAACTTCTATGTAATGAAATTTTGTATGTAGTTCCTTTGAAATAAAGAACAATCTTTGTGAATTACGCGCTTCTTCCACCCAGGCCCCTTCGAGCCGTGCTCTTGACTTCATCATTGTAACTTATTGTTTGATCCACCATAACATTAAACAACTTAAAAAATGGAAATATAGTGTTATTCAAATCGGACGGCGGATCTTATTTCGCACTACGCTCGGGTCCATCGGGTAGAACCGCTTTGAGATGTTCACTGCTCCATGAATGGAGTGTGGTTTTTCCTTCTTCTCGTTTAGAGCCTTGGTACTGCCAGGTCGGATTATGCGAGATACGATGTAGGGCCTTCCCACCAGTCCTAGCTCCCATGTGCGGGGGTCCTTCCTCACGGCGTGCTTTTTCGCAACTAGGTCACCCGCCACCCCGGGCTTGACCCTTGGTCATAATACTGGCTGTCTTCCTGTGATAGTCTTCCACATGCTTCAAGACTTGCTCACATTTTTCTTCTAGGAGATCCGTGTTTAGGCGAAGGACTCCTCGTCAGTTCGATGTTTCTAGTTCAATCCTTCGAGATTTTAGTCCACCATCGTCTACCGCTTCTGCCAAAAGGCCGTAGAGAACTGGTTTCCCAGTCACAACTTGGCGCTGGGTGAAGTTCCTGCACACCCATAATAATTTCTGGGTACTACCCATTTTCCTTGTGTCCTCCAGCTTTGGTTTTCAATGTTGCCTTTGTGAGTTCTTATAGGACCTCTCTCGCTGTCCATCAATCATGGATGAGTAGGGTAGTTCTTGATTCCGAGCTCAGCGCATGAATCTCTAAACTAGGATTGTCGTTTCAGTCCAATCATTGTATCTCAGACCCCAAACTATATACACAGAATCGCCAAATCAGGTTATATTTCTGTCAAGATTTAAACAGGTCTCACTTCAAAACTGTTTGGTGCACAGTCCATCGCCACAACGATAGGCCTCCACAAGCTCCCATTGGCAGAGGTCCAATTTCCCTCATGTCAGTCTCCATTATCAAAGGCCAAATCCAGATCCACGCCACTTGAGGAGAGACCTCACATGCCCACAAGTTTCTGATTAACCATCCCTATCTCGATCCTCAACATCAACGCAGATATCCCGCCTGAGTTTTTCCCGCCAACCAGTCACGTGGTCATCACATGCCCATGGCTCACTTAGTGGCGAACAACGCTCCTTCACCTTCGGCGATGAAGAGAAGTCTCTGGTTGAGAAAGGTGGTTCCCCGGCTGGTCTCGCAGATCCGCCACCGTCGCAAGTTTGACTTTCCTCGGGTCGCCGCACTCAACATCTATCACATCCCCGATGTATCCATCCAGCCTGCTCGCGATCGCATAATAGAATTTCCGCTGTCATCGCTTACTCCAGGTTTTGAAAATAATGATAGTATCACCCTTTCCACTGTGAACTTCGTTACTTCGCCATGCATTCACGTGGTCTTCTTGATCTATGTTGTGCTTCGATCCAACTTCATGCATATCCCCGGCTACTGCACTTTCTTATACAACACATCTTCGTCTCACAGTCCCAGAGACCTCTGGTCGTTTGTCACTGAAGTCAGAAGTCGTCGCCAATTCCAATTGACCGCTCCATAAAGTGGGCGTAGGTTGAGTCCGCTTATGATCGCCCCATGACTCGCCTCGCTATTGGAGGCAAGGGCTTAGGAAGCCGACCGGGTGTACTCCATACCTATTATGTTCTGGAGAGGCTCATCACCCACACCGCCTCATGCTAGCGCCCCAGCCGACGGATAATTTCCGCATGGGGAGGTCGGTGCCGCTTGTGTCAGGACTCGTGTGGCCGGGAGGAATTATATGATGAAATCTACTCAAGATCTACTCCCTTTACCGTTGTCCCTGGCTTCATCTGATGTCAAATTCACTCAACTCTATAGCCCACTTCATCAGCCTTCCCGAGGTTTCTGGTTTATGCAGTATTTGCTTCATCGAATATTCGGGTTACAATTTCGACGGTATGAGCTGGAAGTATGGCCTGAGTTTCGGATGTGGTTACCAATGCCGGATCAGCTTTTCCATCTTTCGGGTACCTCTCTTCGCTCCCCGTAGCTCACCGCAATAGTAGATCGTTGTTGCACCCTGTCTGCATTCTTCTTACCAGGCTACCAGTTACAAAGTCTTGAAACGCTGTAGTAGATAGTGAGGAGCCTCCTGAAGCGCTTCTACCAGATAGAGAGCTCTGTAGGTTTTAAGCACCGTGAACGCTCTCGCAATGCGTCCCACTGCTGGCCTTTTTCGTAACCTGAAAGAAAGGCCGACATTTGTCACCGCCCTAGATACGGCTGCCTGTAGCTATTCTCCCCGTTAGGCGTTGAATGCTCACGTTTGACGGTGCGCATATCGGGCAACACGACCTTATCTTATCCGGGTTTGCCTTTATTCCTCGACATTGCTGAATATAAAACCTAAGAACTTCCGCTGAGACTAAAGCGACGGCTAATGGCTTCATATTGCGCTTCTCAAGACTGAACGCCCCGCTAAATGGGCTATGTGGAGCTCGACTTACGATTTTACCATCATGTCGTTTGTGATATACCTCCCATAAATGTCCTTAATTTTGTTTCTGAACATCCCTGCTCACCAAATTTTCGTAGGTGGTCTCTACATTCTTTATCAAGGGCATTACCGATAATAAAGAGGTTCCCCCGACCAATGACAAATGAGGTCTTCACTTGGTTGCTGGGGTCCATACTGATCTGGTTGTAGCCCGAGAAGACGTCTATGAAGCTGAGGAGTTCGTGATTGGCCGTAGCACCTACTATGAGATCAATCCGAGGTGTGAAGCTATCTCGCGTGCCCCCGTTGATGTCTATGAAATCGATGCAAAGCCGCCACTTACCGTTTGCTTTTTTGACAAGAACAACGTTAGCCAACCATTTCGGGTACTCCTCTTCTCTTATTGCCTTTGCTTGGAGGAGCTTACCGACCTCTTCATTAATCTTCACCATCTTTTCCTGTGGCAAAACTCCTTTGTTTGACCATTTAAAGGAGGGATTGACGTTTAACCTATGGGTGATCACTGCCGGGTCAACCCCGCCCATGTCTTCCTATCTCTAGGCGAATACCTCCACGTTCTGCTCTAGAAAACGGATGAGAGCTTCGATGTCTTCTCGCAACTCGACCCTATGTAGACGCAGGTGTTCGCTACCAACTAGCCACAGCTCTAATTTTCCGAGGGCACAGTCGGGTGAAGCCAGCCTCATCTCGCATGTCAAGCTCGGGTCCATGTAGATGTTGTCAACCGTGTTTTGCTTCATTGATCGAGTAACATTCCCCGGCTATGCGCCGGTTTCCTCGACCATTCCCACCTGGCTGAAAAGAAATTGATAACCATGTGATTAGCGGAGGGAGCGGCCCTTATGGCATTGAGAGAGGGCCTACCCAGTAACATGTTGTAGGCCGATGGGACGTCTACTATGAGGAATCTCACCGTTGTTGTAGCCTGGCATGGGGGGTCTCCCAGAGTGAGCACTAATCGTCTCGATCCCAAGGGCGCATTTTCCTTTGAGAACCCGCTGGCCAGTGTGTTGACCGGCTCTAGTTTCTCCTTCCAATGCCCATTTTTGCCTAAAGCTGATGGCGATGATATCGGCCGAGCCTGCTGTCGACTTGTGACCCCGTGGGATTCTGCTTTTATTAGCTACTATGGTTTTTATCAAGGCGGTCGTCATGGGGCGTTGGCACTTTCCATGTCAAGTCCTAGAAGGTTACGGTAGTATCCAAACGAGGAAGCTGGATACCGTTTGTACGGCGTTTCCGATCCGATAAGCGCGCAGCCGGCCTTCCCCGGGCCGAAGGCCGACTCTCCACCTCCGCAAACCTCCCAAGATTACATGGATTTCTCCTAAAAGGCGGCGATGCTGAACTGGGTCAAGCAATGAGGTGGTGGTCGGACTCACTCCCCGCCTTCTCGAGGCCACGTGATCGGCCGGGAGATGTCCACATCGGATCAAGTATTCAATCTCCTTCTTACCGGATGCGCCATCATCCGGCATCCATGGGATCCTTAGAACTCATTACAATATTTGCGTCGTGATTCTAGCGGTGTCTCGACTTCATCCGATGGCCATCTCAGAACCTTTCATGTCAGACTTCGCGTAGACCTCGCGAATAATCAGGCCGCCGTGAGGGGTGGGTAATCACGAGGTGAATACCGTCGCCGCAGCTCAGCCGAGGTATCCCCGCGATCCCCGACGCTCCTCGCCTTGCCTGGGACCGCCTCGTTCTTCTCTCAAGCCTCGGGATCCGTCCCTCGTCATTTATCTCGGGCTTGCTTCTTTTTTTTGTCGCCTCGCTTTTTCCTTTTGAGTAGAAGAGCTTCTTTGCTTGGACAGGAGGGCTTCTTCACCGTTGATATACTTCTCTGTTTTGGCGAGGACCTCAGCCATACTGGCTTGAGGGTTCTTTGAGATAGAGAACATTAGATCTTTCAACTGCACCCCCAGCCCTGCAATGAAAGCAGTAACGGCGAACTTCTCATCGAGAATATCCACCTTTAGCGACTCCATGTTAAACCTTGAACATATGACCTCAGGCTTTCTTGAGAGCTCTGTTTTATGGTCAGAAGGTGATACCTCTGGGCTTCCCCACGCCCCGTTCATAAAGTGGGAGACGAATGCGATGGAGAGTTCCGTGAACGACGGTACTAAGACGGCGGGAGTCTCGTTAAAACTGCAGCTACCGTCGGGCCCTTTAGTGATAGCGAAGGCCTCGCATCGTACGAGGTCCTGATATCCATGTAGTTCCATATGATTTTGGTGCCGCATTGAGGTGGTAGTACGGGTCTTTGTCCCATCAACATCTCGATATGCGACATTCGAACTTTTCCGTGGGCGGAAGTGCAGCACCCCGCGATGATCGATATTCGCTTGCTGCACCATGCGCCCAGGGAGATTAGAGCTCCCGCCTCACCAGCTACTTTCATGTGAAGGATTTCTTATTGATGTCCCCCGAACCTTTGCTCCTAATGACCTCTCCCCTGCTGCAATCCTCTCCAGGTTATAAGGATCATGCGCCCCCTCGGGTGTGGCTAGTTTCTCCTTCCTCTATCCGCTTTCGACAGAGGGCCCAGATGTTGCCTCTCGAGCAACAGGTTTTGGTCTTTCGGGCCCGTCAAGGCCTCCTCGGGCGTCGGGATTTGCCTAGTAAGTTGCTCCAACTCCTTCAAGATGTTATCGCAGCGAGCGCTCCACCATCCCACGCGGCTCGACCTTGCACACGCTCTCACCGCAGCCTCCGGAGGTCGACCGTCCACGCCGCCGTCTAGTCTTGCATCCTTGAGGGTTAGCGCTGGTTCCCGCCAGGTTCCAAGTTGACACCATCACTCGCTGAGAGGTCATCTTCATTTGTAAAGGAACAGTCTTTCCCACAAACGGGCGCCTAAACTCCGACGATGCTTTTTCGACCGTGAACCCGTCGGAGCGCGCCGGAATTGTCACCGGGTCCGTCGCCGCCTTATCTCGGCCCCCGCCAAAACAAGAACAAAAAGGATCGGGCGGCCCGCCCGCTGTCTTCGATTGCTCCAAGTCATTCTTTCCAGCGGAAAAGAAGATCAACCCGGCTAGTGGAATGAAGTTTCGCGGCATATGTCCTAAGGCATCTTCACCACGGGTGGCTCCGGTATTTATAATGGGTGATCATGATAACTTTCCTAGTTGGATGATGATATCACAATACTATTGAAGAAGATATGCGATATATCTCCCACTCGGTGAGATTTTCTTTCTCATCATGTCGATTCATAAGTGATACCTGATGCAGAAATAATCAAAGAGATATTCCATTTTCCATCGCGGAGATCGGGTGTTTTCCTCCCACATGGATTAATTGGGCTACCACCTTTAAAGGGTGAGTTGGGCCCTCGTCGTCAAAGATTTAGAGAGATACCATTAAGGGCCTACGCTAGAGACCCTAGTAAAATTCCAATTTTCAAAATGGCAAAATCGTACTCGTAAAAATCCAAAATTTTTCTGATCTCGACACTTTAAACGGATTTCACCCTAAAATTGTCTCACTAAATCTAGCTACATGTCAATTCGTCAATTCCGAGACAAGAATTTACACGCTTGCGCACCGAGTATCTGAAGCGTCAGAACGATATTCTTGATGTGACAAAAGTCACATATAACATGTACTCATATGCCATAAGTTATATGAGTAGAGAGATGATGGAAATGGACGGCCGAGAGAGTGCCACGTGTCAAAACTCAAGATAAGGGACATGGATGAATACAGAAAGTTTAATGAAAGTAAGGACAAATCGGGGGAATAGTATTCATCTCCCTCAAAAGACCAAATTTGGGCAGTGGCTGGACGGGAAGTGCAGAAAGTGAGCTTAGGTTTTAGATTTTGATTTTTAGAGAGAGAGAGTGCCACTTCTCTCTAAGATCCCGGGCGATCCGACCGTCGGATTTCTTCGGGCCGAGAAGGAAAGCTGTTCTACGCGGCGAGGGCAACGCGTGGGCTCCGGTTTTAAGGAGTTTTGACAAACTCCGTGAGGTAGGGGTTTCATCCTACTTGTTTTATTCTCGGTTTAAGTGCATTGTTGATGTTTATGTTGGATTGAGGTCGTGAGTGGCCGTTTGATTGGTCCTCAAATTCGAACCAAGTGTTGGAATTTTAGACCCAAAGTGGGATGCCTGTAGAGTTTTCAGGACGCTTTTGGTGTTTGGGTGATAATTTATTAAATAAATCATGTATCGATGTAGGAGGCCGGATATGGCCGTGGAAATCGGGCCAAAAAGTGGAACAAATGATGGATGAGTATCACACAGATGTACCCACATGTTTCAAGCGGGATCGCAAAATACCTGTGTTTGTGTGAATGGACCAAAATCAGCCCATATGTCGCGGTGCTTGAATTGTTGAAATGAATGGCTTGATATGTGTGGAAATAGATAGGTTAAGACATGATTTTAATGTGTTAACACAATGACACAAATTATATGAACAAAATCATTGTGGTCATTGAGATGATATCGTAAATTGCCTGGCTTGTTAATTCGTATCAAGTTGATCAAAGAAATTAATAGGTTAATGCTTGATGTGTTAACATGAGGTCACAATTATATGGAATATAATTATGCGTGTAGGCCATTGGAGATGAGATTGTGATTTGCTCAAGTGAGTTAAATTGGGTGATGGTTGATGTGTTGAATTACATGTGTGTAATTGTAATTGTAATTGATTGAGAATATGCATATTGACATATTTTATAAATGGTTTTGAAAATGGCATAATGCATTTTCATATGCACTGGGTAACCTAGAACTTAGGTGTGAGTGCATGACATGGTTTTTTTGTAAAAACAACGGATACGGGTTAGCAAAGGAATTTTATTGTGATGATATTCCGAGAATCGGGTCGAGATGGGCCAATGTATCATACGATGAGGACCATGACTGCTTCGTAAAGCTCACCAACCACTCCGCCTGAGGTAGTCCTATTTTTACCGAATATTTTCTGGGTAGTATATTTCTTTCAAGAACAACAATATTTGTTTTGAAAATGATTATTTTCACATGGCTTAGGCAAGTGAGTGAGCTCTGGCAAGAACTCGCGGACATGGGGTGATCATGTAGACATTCAAGTAGGATCACGATGGCTTGAGTGCAGGTTTATTTCGAGTTACTGTATATGCACTAAGGTGAGAGTACCGAGCTCTACAACTCACCTGGCCGAGGGAATATACTTTTCGTACAGAGCGGCCGAGAGACAAAATTACTTAGATAGTCGATTTGAAGGGTAGCTTCTGTCAGGGTTTTAATTGTTTGATAGGTGATGTAATGAATTGTAGATTTTAATATATGTTTGTATAAAAGTGTAATCAACTATTGAATTAGTGGGAGATAATTGGAGAATAGTTGTGATATTTGTTTTGAGTATTGGTTTATGAGCCCAAGAGGCATTTTTACTCAGGTATGGGTCTCGTGATACAAGACAAATAGATTTTCAAGAGGGTTGACTGCAACAACTGGACACCTGAGATCAAGGCTACATTGCTAGCACCGGGGTCCGTTTTACTCCCGACGCTTGGGCTTGCGGTATCTTGGGCTCAAGGCTTATTATTTCAACCCCACGAAAGAGAGCACACAAATTTAAACAATGTTCTATGAATACCTACGCCTCAAAAGCAATAAATAACTTTCACTAATCAAAAGAGATTACAAACTTAGGGCCACAAATCAAATTTCCTAAGAAATTGAACCAAAAAGTAAATACCCAAGTAATTGGGTAATACTACAAATACCCAAAAGTGGATGGGGAAGAGGTGCATATTACAAAGAGGGAAAAACCCTTTTATAGGCTAGGAGGTACAAGCAAACCTACTCAACAATCGATGTGGGATTTGCATAAGTCAAAATATAACAAATCTCCACCTTGACGAATATGCCAATCTCATCTCGAAACTTCTCTTTGGCAAAAGCTGCAATGCCTCCAAATGTACTCAACGACACAATTAAACTTTCGCAATGTTGATCAAGTCCAAACAATGATTGAACTTGATCATTGTCACCACCTTAGTTAACAAATCTGTGAGATTCTTGAAAGTCTCAATCTTCTGAAGTAAGATTCGTCATTCACTAATAATCTCCCTCACAAAGTGATAGCGAACATCAATATCTTAAATTAGATTTCCAACTTCTTTGGTGCTCATGAAGAAAGGTAAACCTTATAAGCTTGATTGTTGATGCCGTTTATCGAGTCGACATTACGGTTGAATCAACAAGTCGATAGCATACTGATCACATGTATCATCTCGCTCGGGCTAAGCTTGACATATGTGGTTTTCCAATGACACCATAGTACCCATTTCACTTTGCACCCTTGATGTCCTTTACAGAACATGCCTATGCACTCACTACTCCAGGCTCTGAGGCCCCAAACATTCATGCCATAAACTAGTAATCTCTGTATCTTCATCACTACCAGAAACCGTGGCCACTACTCCAATCACTAGACTACCTTTATAGTAATACAAATTATTTCTTCGTGTGCCTTTCATAATCAAAAGAGCATCTGAAATTACATTTAGAATTCCATCTCGAATAATTACAACAAGGCCTTTAGACTCTATAGCCCCTAAAGAGATGAGATTCTTTTTTAGCTTCAGTACATACCGATGGAAAACATCTGTCAAAACTTTAATTGATCCATCATGATTCCTCAATCGGATTGAACTCATCCCAGTGATATAACTAACATCACCACTACCCATATAAACAACTCCACCATCAACTTCTTCAAACTAGAAGAACCACTCCTTATGTGGACACATATGATAAGAGTATATAGCCGAATCAAATCCATTCATCAAAAACCGGCAATAGTTTGATGACCCGACTAAAGCGAGAACTCAGGAATCACTGAGTCCACCCAGAATGCTCAATGATATACGCATCAGACATAGACTTGCCCTTATCCTCATGACAAAAGGCACACTCATCCTTTCTCAGTCTACTCTTTGATCTCACCTTTCCCTTTTTTTCCCATTTCTTATTTTGACTACATCCTCTCACTATTAATGATTCCACTTATTCATCCCGATGTTCTTTTTAATCTTTCTTCCGAAATTCATAATTCAACAACACAGAACAAATTTCTTCAAAAGACAGTTTCTCCTTCCCATGGATAAGGGTAATACAAAGATGATCTAACTCATCAGGAAGAGAACTAATCAATAACATAACTTTACATTCATCTTTGAAGGTCTCATCTAAGTTTAATAAATCAGCAATTAAGTTATTAAACTCATCAATATGGGAACTAATGCTCATACCTGATTTTAATTGGAGACGGAGTAATCTTTTCAATAGGAACAACCAATTCTCATTGCTTTTCTTCATATATTTATTTTCTAGCGCCTTCCACAAACTATAAACAAACGTCTCTTGTAGAAACGTATACCTCTGCTCTTTAGCCAGACAAGAACGGATCAACCCATAAGTTTTTATGTTAAGCCTTTCCCACTCACTCTCAATAGTATCATCTAGTCTTGTTTCTTTCAAAACCATATCCAAATCTAGCATATATAGTGCATCCTTCGTATCACTTTGCCATAAGCTGAAATTATTCCTGTAACACCCCAAATTATACCCTAATAGTTCATTACATTTTTCAGGTATAATATAAGTAAAAGTTACATTTTTCGGGAACTGAAGTACTAAGGGTAAATTGATAATTTATAAAATGAGGACTTAAAGGTCATAAAACAAGAAGAGTATGTGTTAAAGTAAGAATGGTGATAAGCTCATTTGCAAATAGATGAGAGTTAGAGGACTAAATAGCAAAAACAAAAAATTAAGCCAAAATAGGATAAGACCAAACATGGTCTTATGAGAAATTATTTTCTCATTTTTGGTTAGGGAAGGATAGGGTTCACTTTGGAGAGGAGGAGAAATAGAGAAGAGAAGAAGAGAAAGGAAGAAGAGAGGAAGAAGAAAATCCAGGTATGGAATTTTGTAAGGAATATTTGTTAGAAATTGTTTGGAGTTGTTTGGAACTCTTGTTTGGAGATTTAAATCTCTCTTTTGTTTGGAATTCTTGTATGGAATTGATATTGTTTAGTCTAGAATTGTTTTAGAACCTGAGATTAGTAGAATGGAGTCCCTTGTTTGGAAATTGTTTGGAATATTTCCTTTGGTAGGGATACTAGTTGGAACCCTTGTTTATGTAAGGGATTCTTCCTACCTTGGGAGTATTTTCCATTTGGGAGCCATCTTTGGCTTTGTAGAATCTGAGGTTGTTGGTGTAATTGAGCATAAAAATACGTTTTTCTAGGTTACGGGATAAACCCGGTCCGTAGAAGATCATCAGGTTGGATGCAGTAGCATCAGGCAGGCAATGAAGAAGCGATCGACCGGTTGGTCGACCGATTGATCAATGAGTCTTAGATTGGATGCATTAGTACGCCCATTCTTGTACCAAAAAGGAAATGGTCGGTGGTCGTCGGCCGGTCGACCGATAAGGTTGTAGGTTAGTCAGGATGGTGCCACAGATGGATATAGTAGCTACGGCTACCACAAAATGGAAACCGATCGACCGGTCGGGACTAAATAGTCGGCCGGTTAGAATGACGGTGTGGTTGGGACGGCTTGATTGGCCGTTGGTCGACCAGTTTAGTAAACAATGTCTTTCGAGAACTATTTCGGCTTGGTTCGAAGGCCGAGTTGTGTAACTAATTCGTGCCACAATAGGTGTTATGAATCAACAAAATTTATAACCTAAATTACTCCTACTACCGTAGCGTAACTCACTGCTGATATAGCGGCTCTAGAAGGTCGGGCTCTGAGGATGGGTTTCTTCGTACCAAATGATTCTGATGAGCTTTCGAAATGGTGAATTAAATTTGGATTTTCAGGTTTGGTATAAAAAGTGTGTGGAGTTGATGTTGTGGAAATTGAAAATAAAATGAAATAAACTAAAATAAAGTATAAAAAGAAATCCTTGAAGTGTTGGGCTACTAGGTTGGGTTGATAGGGTTACAAAGAGGTCCTCGGGTTCATTTCCTCGCGTTAAGGAGGGATGACCTATAATCCCGATTCACGAGCAGGATCTTCATTTAACTTTAAAAACTAAACCTAATAATTTCCTTTTGATGAAAGCATTTATTCAGCATTTATGGTTCCTCTGATGTGAAAATCTATCACCTTGACCCATCCTACAATGATTCGTAAGGGCAACTAATGAATCTCGGTGGATCTAATAATAAGCATGCTGAACCTAAGATTACCAAGTATTGATCAATGAGGATCATCTACAATGAAAATATAACCCTTAACCTACCTACGTGACTCGTAAATACCCAACTAATGGATATCGGTGTATCCCTAAAGTAAGAATACCTTTGAACCTAAAAGCTTGTCAGAGTATTGCCCAGTACATCGAAAAGGCTTTAAACCTAGGTTGCAAATTTGAGGAACCAAAAATGTCAAAACACAATTTGCGTGAAAACGGGGAACAAAATGCAAGCCACTTAAGCACCCCGAAACTGCAGCCCTCTTCTTCAAGGATCACAGGACCTTAGCGAAACATCCCTTTGAGTTGTCATCCTGAGAGGTGTTTGGTTTCTAAAAGTGAGAGAAAATGAAAAATAGAGAAAACTAGGAAGAAAGCAGGCCTGTCATTGCAAAAAATGACTCCGTGTGGGTGTATTACAATAGCTTATAGCCCTTACAAACCCGAGTGAAATACCATACAATCCAAACATAAGTGATTACAACAAGGGTAGAAAGGAAAAACAAAAGCGGGGCCGTTTGAAGAGAATTTGGAATTTTCGGCTGCGGGGAGAAATTATTTACATAACGAATTTTTGCTCTTGGCTCTTGTTCATCAGTAGCTCTTCGATTCCATTGCTCCACAACTGCTACTATTCACGCTGCCTTATTCCATTTCTTCTTGCTTTGATATTCCTCATTCTGGAAGCTTCTTGAATTGATGGCTCATATAGAAATTGATGGAAATCAACCCGACTTTATTATGATTGGATTTACACGGCGATTTGACTTCAATTCACGCAAAAACTACAAAAATAGCCGGGAATATGATCGAAATCTGATAGGGACCGAACATGTCAATTGGGTTAATTATAACAGATTAGTACACAAAAAAGCACTCAAAACCTATTAAAAATAGGGTTCAAATACACTTTTTGAGCCTTGTCGATGCTTTACTTAAGGTCGATTTCATGGCCTAATTGCGGTTGATTGAGGCTTGCTTCAGAAGCCTATTATGTGTTTAAATGTAATGTTATTCCTTGGTTAAGGGATGACATGTTAAATGACAATATGTACGCCCATACATATTGGACGGACTTAAATGTCCAAATAATGCATAAGTAAACATATATAAATGTCTAAATGATACATGGGTAAATATGCATGCGGAAATCGTAAATATCTCATGCTGACTACGGATAGCAATAGTTATTCGGGGATATGAGATATGTACTGAAAATGACATAAAAATGGATTGTCTGCTTAGAACCTAGTAGAGGGATAGATGAGCATGCCTATTAGGGAGAAAATTTTGCAGCATACTGATTAGTTGGCCCCGTTTGGGTCATTACAGCACCTTCAGGCCCTTATAGAGGTCATTGTCTCGTACAATGATAAAAGCGCCTTCGGGCCCTTATAGTTTCCCGTATCCACTTCTAAGGTATATGCAGGCATGAAACATAAAAAATGTAAAAGAAATATCTGAATAATGACTTAGATCTGACAAATGACATGATATAGAAGCATAACAACACTGTGATGACAAGTACACTATAACAAGAACAAGAAGTAAAATGTATATGAACGATGATAAGAGAGGAAACATGATATGATAAGTAAGTATAAGATATGTATAAGCACATGTAAATGATATGTATGAAACATGTATAAGCATGTGTATAAGTATATGATGTGTTAGATGTATATGCATGTGTCTAAAGTGTGATGATCCTTGTTAGAGGTGATTCACGAGTATTATTCCCACTAAGTATAAGCATACAGTGTTTCATGCGTGACAGGTGAAGATGGAAATAGAAGCCCCGGAACAATGCATCGACAATCGAGCCCAGCAATACTAGGTGCCCATTGAAGACCCTTTTTGGTCTATTTTGTATACATTTTTATTTTTTTAAGCAATGTAAAGTTTGTATATGTTAAACACTCTCATTTACAGAGTTTGAATATATTTTGTAATCCGCTGCTACAGAATATATTTCAAGTAAAATGTTTAACAGTATATGAATGAATAAGTTTATAGTTTAAAATAAACAGGAAAAGAAAAAGAAAATATGACACCTTTGCCTAACATCAGGTGGCGGGTGGGGGTGTCACAAGTTAGGTGGTATAAGAGCGCTTCAAGTATTAGTCGTATCTGATCATCACAAGTTAGTGGTATCAGAGTGCTACCAGTTAAGTAGTATCAGACCGTCACAAGTTAGTAGTATCAGAGAGCAACAAGTTAAGTAGTATCAGACTGTCACAATTCCAGCCATCGAATTTTTCAACATCTACTTTTGCATTTGTGATCGTTGTTTTTTACTCAGATTCTATCATCTTTCCACACAACTGTGTTTGCCAATACTTGGACAGTTCCTAGGAAAGATTGAATTAATCACCATAGTCCTACTTAGACCAGTCTCCTTAGACAGAACAAAAGTTCCCAAGAAAGACTGGATTGGTCCAAATGATCCTAAAATACCAATCTCCTTAAACATAACTTCCACAAATATTCTAGACAATGGAGCTTCTCAGACATAACTTCCACAAATATTCCAGACAATGGAGCTTCTCTTGAACGGAATTTCAACTGTTAGCAGTTCTAGAACAGATTTCTAATGTAAAAGATCGGGTTACACTGCAACCACAGAGCATACTTATAACTTCACTTGAACATATTTCAATTATCAATAGTTAAAGAGCAAATTTTTGATGTGGAAGATCGGGCTACGCCTTAACCACAGAGCATAATTATAAAAAAAACCCAAAGCTCTAATACTACTTGTTGTGCAAACGCATTAAATAATGCAATAAGTAGAATACCTATAATGAGAAAAAGAAAGAACACCGCAAGGGCTATGAGTTCGGTTTAAATACCCTCGTCCTTGAAACACAGTGAATAACTTTCACTAATCAAAGGTGCAAGCACCAAGGCGCGAAAATCAATTTCCTAAGAAATTGAGTCAAAAAGTAAATACACAATTAATTGGGCAATACTACAAATACCCTAAAGTGGATGGGAAAAGAGGTGCATATTACAAAGAGGGAAAAACCCTTTTATAGGCTATGAGGTACAAGCAAACCGACTCAACAGCGCATATGGGATTTGTATAAGTCAAAATATAACAATTTTTGTTGATTTTTGAATTCTATCTTTGTTTCCTAGAGATCAAAATATTTATTTTTGATCCTTTTAATTTTTTTTTAAAAACATAGTATATTGTTTATAACTTGAAAGAGAATTCTTTTAAAATGATAAAAAGAAATAGAGAGAAAAAGTTTACAACTCTTAACATATATTACTAACTTTATGGTTAATGTAGCACCACGAATAGAGTTTTTTAAGGAAGATTCAATATTAGAGTTCAAAGCTAGATGTAGTGGCGAAGGGACTACTTGAATTTCCCTCTTCTGCTTGAGGAACCCTCAGAGCACTCCTACAGTTGTGAGAAAACATTTATTTTAAACCTTTTTAAAGTGAATCCGTGGAAGCGAACCCGTTATCTGATTATGCTTTCCATTAAAACCTTATTAAACATGGTGGGAATTTTTACTTTTCTTTTCTTTTAAACATTAAACCCTTTTTATACGATTAAACATTTTTCATAAAATCGAGCAGAGTTTCCTCTGTTTTTCGGACATTTCCCAATTTACAACACACCATGATAAACATTTTACACTCCCAATAATGTTCATTTACTCCACATCCAACTACGGGACATCAAGTCCACCACAAGAAATTTCAAATCAAAATTTAAAATCATTTTCTAAACACCATAGAAATATAAACAACATTTTTATAATTGTTGGGCTCGAGTCAGGGATTACACCCAATCGCTTACGTACCTCTACCACACAGAGGATCAGAGTTCTCGTAGTTTATTTCTTTAAAACATATATACATTACAAAATAAGGGTGCACAGGTAGTTATTTACAAAAAGGTTTATACATTTTCAAAAAGTGGTATTCGCGTGAGGTGGAAGTGTTATTGGGTCGAGGATACTTTCAGAACTACTAGTCGGAGTCTACGCCCACAAAAACATTTGGAAGAAGAGGGTGAGATGGAAGGAGCTCGATAGGAAGTACGAGTTCATAGGAAAATAATGTTTCCCGATATGATTTAAAATACAATGTGTAAAAGCAGGTTGTATAAATATTTAATTTTAATAATGTTGCTTTACTCTTTCCTTTTTGAATCTGTCATATCCAATGGAACCCGCCTACCGTTAACCACCGTTGGCCCATGAAAGAACCTTCGATGAAACAGTCTTACAATCACCGATGGTCCAAAAGGAACCTCCGATAAATCGTGCATTTCTTTTAGATACCATTGCACTATGGAATAAATCACATTGTGCATTGGTAACCTTTTCGTACTTTTCACGTGCATGGCAATATGCATCACTCTTCCCTTTCCTCTATAAAAAAAATCCTATCCATTTCCCATGTACCATACACGCTTAAAGCAATTTAATCGACTTTCCTTTAAACTTTATCTTTGTAACATAGGGTAACCATGGATTCAATCATAAACATTTTCATATAAATATATATATATATATATATATATATATATATATATATATATATATATATATATATATATATATCTGAGAGAGAGAGAGAGATTATATATTTATAAACATTTCATTTAATATGGAAACCATAAATCATGTTTTATAAAACTATGGAAACCATAAATCATGCTTTATAAAACTATGGAAACCATAATCATTTCATATTTTCTCAACATAATTAAAGTCAAGAAAACTACATTTCCTTTTTCATTTAAATATTTATAACAAAGATGTGAAAACATATATATTTGTATACATTAATATATATATATATATATATATATATATATATATATATATATATATATATATATATATATATATATATATATATATATTTCCATAAACATTTATTTTCCACCTTAGTTATTTAACCATTTTCCTCCTTTAAAAACCTCCACATTTGTCCTTAATCACTTTCCTCTTACAAGTCACATTATCCATAAAATTCTTCAACATTCATACCTTAACAATATTCAATTAAGTCATTAACTATAATATACTTTCTATTAAATTAGAAAGCAACACTTAAGCATTTTTTTATTCAACTTAATCTCAACTTCACCAATTCACTTCCAATTAAATCAAGGCTCATGTGTATGAATTACAAGCCTTAAATCAAGCCATTAGCATGCTAAAAGTGAAAAACCTATAATGCCCTTCACCTTAGCAAAAATTACATTTATACCTTAGTCAATTCTTTTTCTTACAACTTTAATTCTAATACATTCCATTAGGCATTTAATCACTTCAATTGATTAATCGATTCAAACTCAACTTGCTGTACTTTTCCTTAGGTGGTCACAATCCTCGTATCACATTCATCATTATTTCTTCAATTTCTTACATTTTCTTTCAACAAACTACATTTGACAATTCATCCAATGCCATTGATTCACTTAAACTAAATCAAACCAATGCATTTCCAATTAAACCCTCTCTTGGCCGAAATTTACAACCCTTATAATCTCATTCTTTCTTTTCAATTTCTTAGCAAAATCAACCTAGAATCATGTCAATTTAATAGATAAAGCCTTAACATAACTTAGTTGAAGGTTTAGATAAATAAATCCATAAAACTCTAATTGCTCACCTTAATAGTTTTGGTGTCTTGGTATTAACTTGAATCCCAATTAAATCTCTTGTTCAAATCTACATAAAGACATGCCAAGAAACTCATTTACACCATCATATAACCATTTCCTCCATTAACCTTCAAATTCACATAGACTAGTAAGTGATCTCACCTTAAAAACTTGCTTTTACACTTAGGATTTGATCTATGACACTTCATGGACATGATGAACACTTGAAATGGACTTGAAATGGCATGAGAATCACTTGAATTTATTGGAAAGAGGCTGGAGGGTTCCCTTGCTTGGATGGAATTTCTTCATTTTCTCTTCACTTTTGCCTTTCAATTCTATCTCACCGTATGCACACCCAAAAAGACAAGTCCTATGCACTTTAATGATACTTTTTCATGCCTAATTTGCCCTCAAATTGTCCTTAATTTAACCACATGCCATTGGTTAGCATCCTTGCATTCTCATTGGTCCATTTGTAACCATATAGTCCAAAAGCAACTAAAACCACTTTATGCTCCATAAAATCCCACTAACTTAAACCATAGTTAAGCTTAACTAACTCTCATGTTTAGCTAATACAAATATCACTTTAACTTTAGTTAATTTTAACTCATCAACTAACCAAAGTTAAGTTAACTACGTTATGACAAATATCAAAGTTAATGGATGCAAGATCTCATAGGTCCATTCTTAATCACATGAATCACCAAGCTTACATGGCACCATTCTATTGGTTCTTTCTATGCTTACTTAGATTAGGTTTACTCATTAAATGACTTAAATGTCCTCCTTGAAATAACACCCCTATACCGATAAAAACTCAAAAAATATTTCATGATCGTCAAATCATAAAGTGATATGGAATACTCTAGTCTTTCTTCCTGAACATGCTAGAAAAATCTGAGGGTATAAGGAATATTTTTAAAACTACTTCGTAAAAATGACATTTTTATCATAAATCGTCGAACGCTTCAAAAACCCCTTAAACGAATTCCGTTTGAATCCGTTTCAGTTTCTTTTGACTCAATACATTATTCTGAACATTATCGATTTTTGGGGCTCGTTTTTCAAAAATTACTATTCATTTGACCGTTTCTTGTCAAATATACAACTTATCGAAAACGAAATTTACTATTCATGGAAACAATAAATTCAGGGTCTTACAATTCACCCCTCCTTATAAAAATTTCGTCCTCGAAATTTAAATATCATACCTGACTAAAATAGGTGTGGATCTTTAGTGCGCATCGATCTTCACATTCCCATGTTGCTTCTTCTGTAGTGATTCATCCCGCAGGCACCTTCACTTAAAAGGAATCACTTTGTTCAGAACTGATCTTTTCGATCAACAATACGAACGGTCTTTCTTCATAAGTCCAAGTCTTCTTTCAATTCCAGCCGGTTGATCCCTAACACATGTAGAAGGATCTTCCATATACTTTTCCAAGCATAGAAAGCGAGAAAGGCGATATGTGTGTGGTGATTTAAGCGACCTCGTGAATCGCTACCTCCCCATTTCATAAGGTCCCATATAGCGGGGACTTAACTTCCCTTTCTTTCCGAATCGCAACACCCCTTTCCAGGGTGATATCCTCAGAAATACCTAATCCCCCACCTGAAATTATAGATCTCTCCTTCGGTTATCAACATAACTTTTATGTCTATCTTGTGCTATCTTTCATCTATCCCTAATCACCTTAACATTATCTATCATGACCTGGACAATTTCTAGACATAACAATTTTCTCTCACCTACCTCATCCCAACATAATGGATTTCTACACTTCCTTCCATATAAGGCCTCGTAAGGTGCCAATTCAATGCTTGATTGATAACTATTGTTGTAAGACCCGATAAAATTTCAATTTTCTGAAAAATGGCAAAATCGTAATTTCGATGCAAAAAATCGAATTTTCAGATCTCCGGATGAAACAGACTTCACTTGGATTACTTGGAATCGTCTCAATCTGGTAACAAGTTGAATTTCGTCGAATTAAAGGCAGTAGGAATTTGCACGTTTTTCGGCGTCAGTATCGGTCTTGAAATGCTTGATCTGTGGTGTGACAAAAAGTCACCTATAACATGTACTCATGTGACATATGTTGCATGAGTAGAGAGAGGATGGAAATGGATGGCCTAGATAGTGCCAAGTGTCAAAAATCTAGAATAAGGGACATTATGGGAATTATCAAAATTGTAAATGATAATAGGACAAAACTGAAATAGTGACCTTCTCCAAAATTAAAAGAACAAAATGATGCAGTGGGCAAAAACGGAGGGGATGCAGTGGCTATGGATTTTGTGATTTTTTAGAGAGAGAGTACCTTCTCTCCAGGATTAAATGAATCGGACCAGTTGGTTTCGACGAAGCAAGAAGGAGAAGTATCTACATGCGGCGAGGACTTCTGCGTGGGCACTGTTGGTGGAGTTTCGACAACTCAAAAGGTAGGGATCTTTCCCTATTTATTGTTAATCCTTGTTTAAGAACCATGTAAATGGTTAAGACGTTCGAGGCTAGTTTGCAGTAAGCGCTCGGTCTTAAAAGCTTTGAACCGGTGAGAAAATTCTATTTTGAGTGGTCACGAGCGGTAGCTTGGGGTTTTCTTGTTCACATGAATGGTGACACGAAATTATTTTTGGTGTGAAATGTGTATGGTTAATTGATTGAAATGAATTGCTCGTGTTTGTTAATTAACCCATGTGAAGGTTAATTTTTGGTGTAATTGATTGTGAATTTGCATAACATGTTTTATGTGATTTAATTATGTTAATATATATGCATGTGATATATTAGCATGAAATGTGTTGGAATTGGCATCATGCATTCCATATGCTGCTTGGGGTAACCTAGAAATTAGGTGTGAGTGCATAGTTAAGATCGACAACATGTTAGGTGTTTGATGGTGTGTCGTGTACGGTTGTGGATCAACACCGGCGTGGGGTGTTGATTAGTGGGCTTGATTAATAGGGCTGACATCGGAATGAGTCGCACGGGTTAAGAAAATGGAAGTATTCAATTGGCTATATGCCTTTAGAACTCCCTAAGAAACAATAGGAGTGAAGTGCATGAGGGGGTTTCTTGAGAGAGAATTGTTCGGAGTTGACCAACAATATTAGTTATCGGAGTGTGTCCACTACAGCTTGGAGGGTTGTCCATATAATATCAATCGTCGAGTCTGCGGTGATATACATCGGAGGGTTGTCCACAAAATAGATTATCGAATTACATCCCTTGTTTATATCGGAGGGTTGTCCACGGTTTAAGTAAATACCTTTGTTTTGGAAAGCAGTTTCAATCATGGAAAAATGCATGCTTGAGGGAGTTAGTGAGAACTCGAGGTAAATGGTTGTAAATGAAAAATGAAAAGATTAAGAAGAAATCTTGGGTTGTCATCGGAAAAACGTGCTTCATGCCCAGCGACTTGCATGTGTGGGGAGTTGGTGAGGACTCGGGATATGGGATAGGGTGGGGTCACATTCTCATCCATGACATGGAGCATTCAAGTAGAATCATGTATTTGCTTGAATGTGTTTGATTGCCATTGCATGTGCACTTAGGTGGGGTATCCCATGTGGAAGTCTCTCTCTTTGGGCTTTTGCTCACTACTGTCGAGGATCACCATTTCGGATTACGAGGGCGTTTCGAAGACGGCTCACATCTTAAAGGCGATTTTCGCGAAAGTCGGGTTGTGGCTTGATGGTTTTTAGGATAATATGTATTAGAATTGAATTTTAATATGTATTTGTATTAAGAGTAATGTATAACTCTTAAACCATGTGAGATAGTTGGTTGGATATTTTTAATGAGAAATGTTATAACTCATGAACTATTGGAATATAGTTGGGATATTTATTTTGTGATGATGATGCAGGGCCCAAGTGACCATTATTTTTTACTCATTTTAATTGGATATAGACCTGATGGTCATAAGTTGATTGTTGGGACCATGTGTGTATATTGAAATTTGTTTTGGACGGGTTTTGTATTTAGGTAGAAACTCCGTACCGAGGGCTGCGCCGATTTTTGCGTGAGGGGTGTCGGGTTACCCGACATTGCAGTATTCAGCGAGGTTGACGGGTTGTCAACGGACCCCGAGTTTTGGGGCATCTGGTGTTGTAGGCCGGCTCCATTAATGGTAGATACATCGACTTCCTTTAAACTCTAACACGCAAGCTCGCTATCTTCCAATGTCTGTATGGTTCTTTCATATTGGCCATCCGTCTAAGGATGGAAAGCCGTACTCAAATGTAATCTAGTACCCAGAGCTCTCTATAAGCTAGGCCAGAATCGGGAAGTAAACCGTGGATCTATGTCTGATACTATCGATACTGGCGTACCTTGAAGTCGTACAATCTCTTTTACATACAACTGCGATGACTTTTCAGGCGGAGTCCTTATTTTTCATAGGTAGGAAATGGCGATTTCATCAATCTATCAACAATCACCTATATCGCTCATAACCACTCTAGCAGCCTTGAGAAGTCCCTACCCACAAAAATCCATCGATTCTCTCCCATTTCTGCGGGGGATCGGAAGGGTGTAAAACCTGTAGTCTTTGATGCCTTTCAGCCTTAACTTGTTGACAAATGACATTTGGGAGACAAACGACTGCTACATCTTTCTTCATGCCCCTCCATGATAGTGTTCCCTCGGTATAGGTACATTTTAGTGCTTCTGGGATGCATCGCATATCGCATCTTCCATAATTTCTTTCTTTAATCCTCCCACATCAAATTTTTAACTGTGACCCATCAATGTACCATGCCGTGCGAAAATCTCTTGATTTACTTGAGACTCGGCTTCCTTTTTCAACTTAATCATGGTTGGATCTTGAGTCTGTAGGTCCCTTATCCTTTCTATCAGTACCAGACGAACATGAAATGTAGCTAGTAAAGCTCCAGTATCTGTCAACTCTAGTCTCACACCTAAAGACCTCAATTCCCTGTCCCAGGGAGGTACACAACCTTTAGTGAGATATGGGCTAGTAGATTCCTGCCCCAGAAAGCATCGGTACCGCGTGGCTTTTCGGATGGTGCTCGATAGCAAACTCATAATCATAATGAGCTCAACCCATCTCCTCTGTCTCATATTTAACTCCGCTACAGTGAATAAATCTTGTAGGATCTTGTGATCACGTAAAATTTTGCATAAGGACAAGTAATGCCTCATATCCCAGTAGAGCCCAAAGACTATAGTGTCAACTCCTAGGTCATGTGTCGGATAGTCTGCCTCTTGCTTATTCAATTGTCTCGAAGCCGAGAAGCATATGCTATCACATTTTCATGTTGCATTAACACACACCTAAGCCACTTTTGGGAGCATCACGATACAACGTATATCCATCACCTTACTGACGAAGTGTAGGCTGAAGTGAGGTCAATTTCCGTTTTAGTTCATCGAAGCTTTGCTAACATGCCTCTGACCATACAAACTTTTCCTCTTTCCTTGTCAATTTAGTCAAAGGAGCCTCTAACTTCGAAAACCCCTCAACAAACTTCCAATAGTACCTGTAAACCCGAAAACTCAGTATCTATTCATTCGTAGGTAGTTGCTAGTTCAGTGCCTCAATCTTTTGAGGATCAGCGTACCTCCAGATGAAATCACATGTCTAGAAGGCAGCAGCATCTAACCCATGGCGACATTTCTTTTGAATTTGGCATACAACTTATGTTCCCTCGAGAATACGCCAAAACAACTCTCGGATGCTCCTGTGATCTTCCCTTACTTGCTGAATAGATCAAATGCATCCTTAGTGAATACTATAACAAATCAGTCTAAATAATGTTGAAATATCCTATTCATAAGATCCATAAAAGCACTTGGGGCATTAGTTAGTCCAAATGGCATGACTAAGAACTCGTAATGCTCATACCGTGTTCTGAAAGTTGTCTTGGGAACATCCTCTGACTGGATCTTTAATTGATGGTAACCTGACCTCAGATCAATTTTAAAAAATACCCTCGCTCCCTGTAATTGATCAAAAAGATCGTCAATACGTGGAAGTGGGTATTGATTGCGTATTGTCACTTTATTCAACTCTCTGTAATCAATACACAATCTCAAACTTCCATCCTTTTTCTTCACAAACGAGGCGGCCGCTCCCACGAGGCGAAGTACTCGGCTGTGAAACCTTTACTCCTGGCTTCCTCCATCTGTACTTTCAATTCTTTTAATTCTGAAGGAGCCATCCTGTAAGGTGCCTTAGAGATTGGTTATGTCCCAGCGGCCAATTCAATATGAAAATCAATCTCTCTATCTAGAGGTATACTTGGAAGATCCTTTGGAAATACATCCGGAAATTCTTTGACTACCGGAATATCTTCCAGTCGACTACTACTATCCCTCACCTCAATGGCATAAGCTAGGTATCCTTGATATGACTTCCGAAGCATCTTATTAGCCCTCATAGTTGTCATAGGACTGGTAGGTAGTATCTTCCGTAACCCACAGAAAACAACCTCTATCTCCCTTGGTCTACAGAACCTAACCCCTTTCCTATAACAATCCATTGTAGCATGATGTCTAGATAACCAATCCATGCCTAATATAACATCAAAGTCATGGATATCTAATAATATCAAGTCTGCCAGAAACTCTTGGCCTCCAATAATCACCCTGCTATCTAGATAAACACTCTCTGCTATTCGTGAATCCCCTATAGGAAGAGATACCACTATGTTGCAGTCTATAGGTTGGGACTCCACATTAACATTTGAAACAAAACTTGTAGAAATAAAAGAATGTGTAGCTCCAAGGTCTATGAGAATATGAGCATCATGGCCAAAGACTGAAATTGTACCTATTACAATATCAGGAGCAATATCAACATCCTGGCCCGGGTGCTTAGTAAATGCCACAGCTTTGGGTCGTAGGTCGGCAGGTCCTGCAGGTGGTTGACCTCTGCTGCGGTACACTAGGTCTATTGGAAGGAGTAGAACCTCTACTGGGTGCCCCTCTACGATCCACGACCTTTACTAATTGAAAATGGCCTCTGTGCGAATTGCCCTTGTAGTTGACCCACTATCGAGCTAGCGATAGTTCCTTTGCAAAATATCCTGATTGTCCACATCTGTAACAAACATTGGTACCCCATCTGCATTCCCCTCTGTGAAACCTCTCACACTTACTACATTGTTGTCTCGGGGTCGAAGAAGTTCCAGTCGGTGGTTTTACTGAACTTTGACTGGACTGCTGTCCCTAACCTATCTTACCACCTACCCATGGTGGTTTTTCTCCCTTCTTTGACTTTTTACTAGATCCACCCTGAGTCAAAGTAGATATATCTCTCTTTGGCCCTTGCAAACCCTATGAGACCTGAGGAGCTAATCCCAAACTCCTCTCTATCACGATGGCGACCTCGACCACATCCATATTGAGTCTGAAACTAGCACATACAATACTCTTGATCTCTTTTCTCAAACCCTCCCATACCTCTTGCACTACTCGAGGTCCTTTGAATAGGAACATATAGCACTAGTTAGAGCTTCTTTTCGTGTTGTCCATGACACAGTCCCTTTCGAGCTTGAAAAATTCTTCAATTTTCTGATCTTTATAGACAGTAGGGTAGAATTTCTCTAAAAACTTCTCTTTAAATTGTGTCTAGGACACCCCCTCTGGTAATCGTCTTAGTATTGCCTTCCACCAATCAAGTGCTCTGTCTCTCAACAGGAAAGCAGAATATGTCATCATCTGCTAATCTAAGCATCCCAAAACACTGAACACCCTCTCATTACCCTCTAGCCACGACCATGCCTTTTCAGGATCCCCTATTCCATCATAATTTCTTGCCCCTAATTTCCTTACCCTCTCAATGGACACTATCGGCTCACGGGGCTGATGAAATGATGTGTCTAAAATCTGAGCCATCTTATCAAGCGATATATTAACTCCCGCTGGCTTTGGAGGACGTGATGGTCCTGCCTGTGAAGGCTTTGAATAGGAGGTGGAATAGGAACATTAACAAACTCATCCATATGTTCACTGGCTGGGCGACAACTCTGCGAGAACCACCATCTTGGTTGGGCTGACCTCGGCTTGACACATTTTTACGTAACATTTAAACATATCATATGTTATAAAGTTCATATGACATTTAAATTGTCAAAATAACTAATGCACCTTTAAATAAAACATTAAATCATTTTAGGACGTGGAGACTTTTCAAACCATCATAACATTTTCAAAACCTTGGGCTCTGATACCACGTTGAAGGGACCCAACCCGGATTTCCTCTTCTTAACCCGAGGGACCCTCCCGGCACTCCTACAGATTTGAGAAAACATTTATTTTAAACCCTTTTAAAAAGTTAATCCGTGGAGCGAAACCATTATACAATTATGCTTTTCATTAAAACCTTATTAAATATGGTGGGAAATTTTTTTTTCTTTTCTTTTAAACATTAAACCCTTTTTATACGATTAAACATTTTTTAAAAAATCGGGCAAAGTTTCCTCTATTTTTCGGACATTTCCCAATTTTACAACACTTATAATAAAACATTTTACACTCCCAATAATGTTCATTTACTCCACATCCAACTACGGGACATCAAGTCCACCACAAGAATTTCAAATCAAAATTTAAAATCATTTTCTAAACACCATAGAAATTAATATAAACAGTATTTTTTACTTATTGGGTTAGTCGAGATTACGCATTGCCTCTACGTACCTCTACCACACAGAGGATCAGAGCTCTCGTAGTTCATTTTTTAAAACATATATACATTACAAAATAAAGGTGCACAAGTAGTTATTTACAAAAAGATTTATACATTTTCAAAAAGTGGTATGAGGCGAAAGTGTCACTAAGTGGGAAGAATCTTCCGGCTAACTCGTTAGTTTCGTCTAAAACATTTTATAAACATTTGGAAAGAGGGTGTGCTAAAGGAGCTCAGTGAGAGTACAATTCATAGAAAAATAATGTTTTCAGATATAGTTCAAATACAATGTGTAAAGCAGTTGTATAAATATTTAATTTCAATAAACATTTACTTTACTTTTTTTTCCTTTTTGAAACCGTTATATCTAATGGAACCCGCCTACTGTTAACCACCGTTGGCTCATGAAAGAACCTTCGATGAGCTTAGTGCTACGATCGCGATGGTCTAAGGAACCTCCAGATAGAATTGTGAATTTAACTAAATGCATTGCATATGAAATAGCATCGCGTCGTGCGTTAGTAACACTTTTAGATCTTGTGCGTAGCGATATAAATCCTCTTCCACTTCCCTCTATAAAAAAAATTCTATCCCTTTCCCATGTACCATGCAGCTTAAAAGCATTTTGAATTGACTTTGCTAAAACTTTATCTTTGTAACATAAGGTAATATAGATTCAAATAAATATTTTTTCATATAAACATATATATATATATATATATATATATATATATTATTTATTTAGCTATTATTTATTTATAAATATTTCATTTAATAACTAAACCTGGAAATATGCTATAAAACTATGGAAACCATAATTATTTCATATTTTCTCAACATAATTAAAGTCAAGAAAACTACATTTCCTTTTTCATTTAAACATTTATAACATAGATATGAAAACATATATATTTGTAAACATTAATATATATATATATATATATATTTCCATAAACATTTACATTTTCTCTCACCTTAGTTATTTAAGCCATTTTTCCTCCTTTAAAAACCTTCCACATTTGTCCTTAATCACTTTCCTCCTACAAGTCACATTATCCATAAAATCCATCAACATTCATACCTTAACAATATTCAATTAAGTCATTAACTATAATATACTTTCTATTAAATTAGAAAGCAACACTTAAGCATTTTCTTATTCAACTTAATCTCAACTTCACCAATTCACTTCCAATTAAATCAAGGTTCATGACAACATCAAATTACAAGCCTTAAATCAAGTCATTAGCATGCTTAAAGTGAAAAACCTATAATGCCCTTCACCTTAGCAAAAATTACATTTATACCTTAATCAATTCTTTTTCTTACAACTTTAATTCTAATACATTCCATTAGGCATTTAATCACTTCCAATTGATTAAAATCAATTCAAACTCAACTTTTTTCATACTTTTCCTAAGGTGGTCTAATCCTACATGTCACACATTCATCATTATTTCTTCAATTTCTTACATTTTCTTTCAACAAACTACATTTGACAATTCATCCAATGTCATTGATTCACTTAAACTAAATCAAACCAATACATTTCTAATTAAACCATCTCTTGGCTGAAATTTACAACCCTTATAATCTCACTCTTTCTTTTCAATTTCTTAGCAAAATCAACCTAGAAACACGTCAATTTAATAGCTAAAGCCTTAACATAACTCAAATTAGGTTGTAAATAATCCATAAGCCTATTGCTTACCTTAATAGTTTTGGTGTCTTGGTGTTAACTTGAATTCCAATGATATCTCTTGTTCAAATCTATATAAAGACATGCCAAGAAACTCATTTACACCATCATATAACAATTTCCTCCATTAACCTTCAAATTCACATAGACTAGTAAATGATCTCACTTTAAAAACTTGCTTTTTTCACTTAGGGTTTGATCTAGGGCATTTCATGGACATGATGAACACTTGAAATGGACTTGAAATGGCATGAGAATCACTTGAATTTATTGGAAAGAGGCTGGAGAAGTTGTCTCCCTTGCTTGGATGGAATTTGCTTCATTTTCTCTTCACTTTTGCCTTTCAATTTTATCTCACCCGTATGCACACCCAAAAGACAAGTCCTATGCACTTTAATGATACTTTTTCATGCCTAATTTGCCCTCAAATTGTCCTTAATTTAACCACATGTCATTGGTTAGCATCCTTGCATTCTCATTGGTCCATATGTAACCATATAGTCCAAAAGCAACTAAAACCACTTTATGCTCCATAAAATCCCATTAACTTAAACCATAATTAAGCTTAACTAACTCTCATGTTTAGCTAATACAAATATCACTTTAACTTTAGTTAATTTTAACTCATCAACTAACCAAAGTTAATTTAACTACTTTATGACAAATATCAGAAGTTAATGGATCTGGCTCGTAGGTCGAATTCTTGTCAGCATGGATCATGAAACTGCATGTACCCGTCTGATGGTTCTTTCTTTGCTTACTTGTTGGAGTTTCTTCGTTAAATGACTTAAATGCACTCATGAAAATAATAAGCTATCTGGAAGTAAAAACTCGAATGTTCGAGCGATCGTCAAATCATAAAATTGACCATGGATTACTCTAATTAAACTTATTTCCTATCATGAACATACTTTAGAAAAAAAATCTAGGGGTATAAGGAATATTTTTAAAACTATTTTGTAAAAAGGGCATTTTCATTATAAATCGCCGGACGCTTCAAAAACCCCTTAAACGAATTCCGTTTTAATCGGTTTCAGTTTCTTTAGACTTAATACATTATTTTGAACATTTTCGATTTTCGGGACTAAGATTTTCAAAAGTCTTATTAGAACATTTGTTTCTGTCGAATCACAATAAGCTTATCAGCAAATTCTGTCGTGGAAGCGATAAATTGGTCTTCTGATAGCTAAAGAGGAAAAAAAAAATTCAATTTGTTACTTAATTACTATATTTCATGGAATCCTTTCAAATTTTTTCAAAAAGAGAAAAAGATGTTTTAAACACAAAGGGTGTTGTTACCTTGATCATCTGAACCCTTGGGTATTAGCGACGTAATGTAAACTTGCAAAAGGGTGATTCGGTGACAGTAAGTCAATCGCCTTTTCGATAATTAAGTCAACAAAAATATGAAAAGAAAGAAGACACTATAAGAAAAAACCCCTTTATTGAAAAAAATCCTTTAACTTATTGAGATATCTATCATTAAAGGTTATTATAATAGACAATCATAACTTATGTAGATTTTTATGAAGGAATAGGATATTAACGTAAGATGAAGGGACTATGACATAACTTTTTATGTCAAGGTAGAATTTCTTAAACTCATGAAAGGCCTTTTTTGGAGTGATGTGATTAAAAGAATTTTTGAAAACTTAAATTTGAAAATTTGATCCTTAATCAATTTTGGTATGATTTTGACTAAAATATATTTTATGTTTTATTGTAAAAATAATTTTTTTTTAAGAGATAATGTAAATACATAAAAACAAAAATATATTTTTATCTAAAATAAATTATTTTTAAATAAAAAACAATGGAAATGTTTAATTCATTTGATAACTTTTAACAAAATATTTATTTTTTCTAATGAATTAATTAGAGGTTATAAAAATTTGGTTATGTCAAGGGTGTGTATTATATATAAATTCACTCTTAGAGTTATGCCCTTTAATTTCCCCTAGAGGTCGTAAAACGCATTCTCTCTCAAAATCTAAAAATCTTGGCCCTTAACAAGAGGTCTTTCAATCTCAGCTTCGATCAAAGGGGATTTCCAAGGTTCTCTAGCGGAAAGAGGTTTCTGTCAATAAGCCAAGCCTTAGAATCGGAACAAGGGGCAACGCATGGCTTCCACTGTCGCAAGTTTCACTTATAAAATCCTAACTCCATAGTCGTTCGAGGATTTGAGTCTCTCATCCTCAATCTCCATGGGTTCTGGTGAGAATGATACCCTATTTTTTTTCTTGTAATATTTTGTTTTACAAACCCTAGTTTCGTGATTTTCTCTAGAGTATTCTGTTTGGTGGTCGAGAAAACTGGGTGAGGGGAAAAACTATCGAGTTCTAAATCAATAAGTTGTAGTTGAAATTCGCATTTGAAATTTTGACTTATTCTTTTTTTAGTAATTATTTGGTAACAATTTTCTCAGCAACCAAACATACTACAATGGACTTTGGAGTTTTAGAATGGATGTCAGATTGAGAAACTTGATCAATTAGAAAGTTTTTATTTTTATTTTTATATTTGTGGTTTGCTTGTTTCTAACAAATTGTGGGTGGTCGAAGCGCTATGAATTGGAAACCTTGTGTCCATCTCCCCATTTTTCCTTTCCCATGTCCTTCCTCCAGCCACACATTTCTTCGTTTCTTTAGTTATGTCATATATGCTTCTGGTCCACACTTCCAATTCCAGAGTTCCAGATGAGTGACGAAAGCTTTGGTTTGGGCCCTAGACCATTGGGATGATGACGGTTCTTGCATGAAAAAATTATTAAATATGATGAAGAAATCATATAATAGTGGAAGATTGACTATCTAATTTTTTTATCCTCCTAAAATTATTGGGGTAAAAATCATTTATAGAAATTGAGAATCTTTGTGAAGAATAAATATAGGTGAGTTATTGATCAAAAATAAAAAATAAATAAATATAGGTGAGTTATAATAATTAATATAATCAAATAATCATGAAATGACCGGAAGTTTGTCCGGTTGTATTGTATTTGGTTTAATTCCAATTCATTTGGTTGGGTTATTCATAACTACATATTTGAATTATTTAACCTAAAATAATATTAGTTTATGGGCCAATCTTCTTATGATCTGCATTAAGATATAAGGAGAAATAGGATCTCAAAGGCTCTACCCTGTAGGGGTTTAAGCTGTTCTATTTGCTTGAGGACAACATAACTACTAGAGAAAAGAGAACAGTGGGGAAAGGTGTTCAGTTTTGCCAAGATATCTACACCTAATAACCTTTTTCCTCCCTTAAGACCATGTTCTACACTCTTAATTCTTTAGTGCCTTGGATCTTTTGTCACTGGAAGTAGCCCATCCATATTGTTCCTTCCCATGTAGCTAGAACACTTCAGGTTTTCTATCTAAGAAGAGTAATTCCATCTAATTTTTCTCTAAATAAGTCATTTCCTTTCATCATCTTTTGCTGGTAAGTTTCTTCACTCCTCATTCTGCTAGACAAATAACATGCAATGTCTAATACAGTGAATTTACAAAATCTTTCTCTAAGGTTACCCTTTGTCATGTTGGCAATATTTATTCATTGCTAAATAATTAGTCTAAGATTTTAGAACAACTGATTAACCTTCAGGGCCATAATTTTCCTTACTGTCTACATTCCTAGAATTTTTTTTATAGGTACAATCCTAGCATTTCTTCAAAGGCCAAAGTAAGTATCTTGTTTGTGTAGTTTGCCAAACATCTCCATAGTAAGCCTTAAGTCTTACAGTTCAAACTACAATCTCTTAATTTTAAATTTAGGTAACAAACTATTAAATCACCTCACTTGATATTCAAATTTAAACTTTAAACTTGAAAGCAACCCTATGAGGAAAGCGTTGAATAATCTTCTATAGTTCTTATTTAGTATTTTCTGGTGCTGGAGATGAGACTCCCCTTGGTCAGTTAGTCTCTGCAACTTTTTTTTACCTAAAAATGAGTCTCCCCTTGGTATAAAGAAATTTGTTCTTTTGAATATTGATTTCAGCCTTCTGTAGTTCTTGTTCAGTATTTTCTAATGCTGGAGATGAGACTCCCCTTGGTCAGGAAGTCTTTGCAACTCATATTTACCTAAAAATGAGTATCCCCTTGGTATCAAGAAATTTGTTCTTTTGAAGATCGATTTCAACATTATTTTAGGTTTAGAAATAGAAATTTTCTTTTTTGCATACTCATCAGTGAAACAAACTGTTTGGGTGTTTGCTTTAAATAAATAAATAAAAAAAGTAAGGGTGTTAGGTGTGCATCAGGTTAGCTTTATTTAGTGCAAAATATAGCTTATTTCATGTTCTTCATGCTAACCAAGCACAATTTTTATTCATTTTCATGCCTAACCCTCTTTCTTGGTGTATTTTGCATAAACAAAGAAAAGGAGTCGAAAAGCAAGCAATTTGGGCAAGAAATGAGAGAGATATGCAGTGAAAAAGGTGTGGTCGAGACCACAAGCTTATGGTCGTGACCATAGAGCAAAAAGACTGAAGGAGCCCGTTCGATGTGGTCAGAACCACAATAATTCCCTGCAAGCGACTGAGGAGACCAATACTCTGTGTGGTTGCGACCACGGTCTTGACCACAACCCTTCCTATAGCAAGTACTAGCAATCATTCTAGGTGTGGTCGTGACCACAACCCCTTTTTCTTGCCGCACTTGATGTAAACATTTCTGCATGGTTGCAACCACGCAACGTTTAGCTAGAACGTTTCTATTTTTGGGCCTTCTTTGGCCCAATTTTCGAGGCGTATAACTCATTATTAGGGTTCAAACTTTGGGCCTATTTTGCTCTCTCCTAGGGTTTTCCCTCTTCAAGCTTTGTTCCATTTTCTAGGGTTAGATTTCTTAGATTTTCTTAGATTTAGAGTGTCTTTGTGAAAGACTTTGGTTTGTAATCAACTATTGCTGGGAAACACGACCTTGTGGAGTGTGGATTTCAACTTGGATCTAGAGATTGGAGATTATTGTAGCTTAAACTCTGTTTTGTATTTTTATCTCTTCTCCTTCTTCAATTCCTGTAGCTTTATATTTGTTATTAGTATGAATTTGTGGGTTTTGATCGCTGAAATGTTAGGTTCGACTAGTGCTGGGAAACATGACCTTGTGGAGTGTGGATTTCAGCTTGGATCTAGAGATTGAAGATTATTGTAGCTTAAACTTTGTTTTCTATTTCTATCTCTTCTCCTTCCTCAAGTCCTATAGCTTTATATTTGTTATTAGTATGAATTTGTGGGTTTTAATGGCTGAAATGTTAGGTTAAACATTTCATATGGTTGGTTATCAGATTTGATATTAGATTCATTTAATCTTTAGTTTGGTTGGCTGTTTTATGCTTGATTTGTTGTATTTGGTGTTAATACTTGGATTATTATGGTTTTGGTTAATTAATACATGCTGAGAATCGGATCTTCAATCCTTTTATTAGGGTATCCTTGGCGACGCTTGGATTACGCCTTAAAATCTGGTTCCGATTCTCTTAAGGTGTGAATCAATTAATCGGGATTCGAATTAACCTAGTTAAAGAGGCTTAGAGAATTAGAAATGTCTAGTACTAAGCGGATTTCACTAGGAGGGGGCATCAAATGTATTAAGTGAGGATTGCAAGGATGTAACTGTGACCGATTTGAACTTAGTTTGAGTAGCTCTATTGCAAGGATGTAATTGTGACCAATAGAGCTCCCGAGGAAAAGTATCTCCCTATCGACCTAGATGGACCTAATTGTGAATAGGTGGATAGTGCGAGAAAATACAAGGGGAACACGAAAGTGGGATCCTTGTACCGTATCTTCGGACCAATTCAAGTTACAATTCATTCATCCCGTGCCTTATCTAGATGAATCATTAGACATCAATGGCGATAAGTTGATAACCAACCCTAGTTCCTCTTTAAGTAGTTTTCTCCCATTTTTAGTCAATTGCTCCGGTTTTCACAAAGCATTTTGTTTTAGTTTTTATTGGTTTTATAATTTCATCTCAAATCATTGAGTCGTTCAAATAGTGAACGACTTTAGTAGCCACAGGTACTTAATGCCTCACTTAAACCGTCCTTCCTTGTGGGTTCGACATTTTGGGTTTTAAATTGAAAGCCTTGTATTACTTGTACGATCCGTATACTTGCAGTGAGTTTTTAGTGCTCATAAAAAGGGCCTAACAAAGGGTAATGCATGAGATCCTAAAATATTTTTTATTCTTGATCTTGTAACCATTTTTCTAATGCAGCAACTATAACCTTTTTTGAGCTGTTGCTACAGAAGCAATAGTTATACGGTCATTCAAAGGCTCTTACTCCAATAAGCTATGGGAGCAAGACTTGTGGATGGTATAATTGCTACACAGAAGAGCAGCTCTTGTGAGTCGTTTTTTACCTTTTAAATACTTGAACTTGATGAAATTAGGAAAAGAAAAAAGAACACAATAGAGATAAGCAACATTTGGGATTTTACTGATTGAGTAGGTTTTGTTGGAATTGCTTATAGGGACTGCTCAAGGCTGCTGGTTTCTTTCCATCAAAAGGCTGGGGCAGGGGAAGCTCAAGGGGGTTCACTGATACATGGGCTCTCTTACAATTCCTCCTTGCTCTCAAAATTTCATATGGACAATTGTTAATAAGGTCTGCCCCATCAAGAATTAAGGATATCAAAATCTTGTTTTTTTCTTTTTTGCCATTTTTATCTAAAATCAGATTGAATTGATGACCAGGTGAGAACTGTTATAAGAGAACAAGTGAGGCTTCTGCGTGTAGCTGTTCATGATGTGAGTTTCTCCATCCACAACCCAAAAACTTTCATTTATATAACCTCTAAAACATTCACTGAAGTATAAAATTTCCAAGAGTCGGACTCTAATGCAACACCAATATTAGCTTGTCCATGCCGAATTGCTACACAGGCCCTTGTAGCATTCGTTCTCTCATCCAATATCTTGATCTGGTCAAGGGCCTTTGCCTCTTGATCAAGCTGTAAGATTACCGCCTTCCCTGAACACTATGGTCAAGAGGATCTCATGATAGCACTTTTCCAACAGGTAAGTTTCTGTCTCTTTTTCCTTGTTCTGGCTTGTTTTTTTTTTTTTTTTATATGATTCCATGCAGTTATGATTTTGAGGGATAAGCAACAAATAGTTACATTTCTTCTATTTTCCATCGGCATGAAAGCATTGAACCAGTTGGAGGAGAATTTGACTTTGATGGGTATACCATGAATAATATTCCAATGTAAAACATGCTCCATGCTGCTACTTTGTTTTTTTGATTGCAGTTTCTGGTGTAAATAGTTGCTATTTCAGATTAATTTCTTTCATCCCCACTAGAATTGGGGAAGAGATTCGAGTTCATGTATACAACGATGAAACAAGTTCGCTTGATTTCACTTACCCTCATCTCCCCGTTTTGAAAAGAAAGTTGTTTCTGCCTTTTCAATTTGAAGTTAAAAAAGAGACAGACCCCAGATGATTAATTGAGATGAATCATCATATGTTAAAACATGTGACATTTTAGCTGCTTTTAACTTATTAAAAAATGACTGCTTTTAGTACCGAAGTGTAATGAGCAGCAGTTACTTTCTTTTATAGATTAAATTTTGGCAAAAGTCAAGATTTCTGGGAATTTTGTGTATGAGGTAGTTGCAGAATTGTAGGAATCTTTCTAACTCTAATAACGCCTTAAGGTTGCCTTTTCCTTTACTTTCTTAATCTGAACTCTAATAATACCCAAGAGGTAAAGATAATCGAGGTAGGCAATGTAATTCCTAGTTTAATTTATTTTGCTTTGTTTTTATTTTTGTTTTGAGATACATAATTTTGTATTGTAGTAATTCTCTAATTTATCCAATGGTTTGCTTAATTGCTTAAAAAATAAAAGGACTTTAACTCTTTGTTGCACCTCATTGAGATTTGGTTTTGTTTCAGGTTTGACATAACCATATTTGCTCGGGTATCTATGAGGTCTTTTAGTTATGTACCACTATTATATTTTGGGTATCTTATTATTGATTTATTTTTTTCATAAAATTTTAAACATAAACTAATATTTTTCTGTACTTGAAACAAGTTGGTGACGTGTAAGAAAAACAATTGGAGGAGTGCAAGAACTACAATTTGAAGAGTACAAGATGACAAGCAACATTTTATTATATATATATATATATATATATATATATATATATATATATATATATATATATATATATATATATATATATATAATGTGTGTGTGTGTATCCATGTAACTAAATTGTTTAGTAGTTTCAAATATGATTTGTATTTTTTTTTTCACATTAGAAAATGGGTGTTAGGTTCTTAAGTTTGTTATATTTATAAAATTTGATATTTAAATTTAGGTTTGGATTAAATCAGTGTTCTTTGGATAATGATTAATTTAAACAATAGACTAAATTGTGTATTGATGGTTTTAACAAAAGCATAAGTTAACCTTGACACAAGTAAAACAACCTTAACATATGTTATATACAACCTTATCAGTGTGGAGGCAACATTAACAAATGATACACTAGTTAGATTTTATCTTTGACATATTTATGTCAAATGTTTCTTTAAAGTTTTATTGATAATGACATAAATGACATATGAATATTAACTACCTTGACTTTATATATTTTATCTTGACGATGAAAAGGTGTTATTGAAGAAGGCTTTTTTTCTTGTAGTCAGAAGAAAGTATGCGCAATTGGAATTGCTTACCCAACCATCGTGGGGATCTTCCTGATTTATAGTGGTTCATGAATCTCCCCTTGATTTTAGGAAAGAAAAACTCTTAATCTTGGGGATAAAACCTCTTCTTCCATATTAAGGATTAATTCTTCCTTAGCAAGGATTAATCATTTGCGGAAAACGATGGATTTGGGCTGAGGAAATCGTGATCAAATATCCTCTGCGTATTTTCTCTTTTCGTATCATTTTTTTTTATATGAACTTCCCACGTACGCGGTAGAGGATGGCGGGTGAGGGACTTGAAATTAAGCGTCTTGCCCGCTAAGGCTCTGTTATGGGAGAGACATCCTAGCTCTTTTTAGGATTCTCCCGTCTTGGTGACGCCCCTTGGTTTCAATATTGTAAGTGAGTTTGTGCCATTTCACAATGTGGGCAAAGCGGTCAAGCGGGCTTTGGGCCCATTGAGTAGTGGTCTAAAGACCATGGTATCCATAATGCCCCCCTTTTCCCCAATTGGAATTTTGTGCTTTTTTAGTTGGGGAAAATACTATGTTTTAAACCTCGAGTGTGGAAGGCTGAAAGGATTAGAAAATTAATGTGTACATCGAACGAGTCGGAAGGTGAAGCGTGTTTGGTCACAAAGCGTGTGGGTAGCGCACATTTCCCAATATGTCACAAAGCGTTTGGGTAGTGCGATGCAGGAGCATTATCAGCTGGCGCTGATTTTGTCCTTCTTGAGCGATCGAAGTCGTCAGGGGCAACTGCACAAGAGAATTAAACTCGAAACCTGGCGGAGGCCTTAAGAAACCTCTACCACCTTTGCTCGGCCCGGCCAATTGCCTTTGGACGAACAAGATTCTTGGCCTGCCCCCCAGGTGGCGAAGAAGAAGAAGGGCAAGATCATAGCTGTCGGTGCAGGGTTGGAGGGCTTTATGGATTGGGTGGATCCAAACGCTAGTGGGTCGGCTGAGGAAAGGGAGAACGATATGTCTAGCCTCGCTGCTAGATTTGTCGCGCGGATGCGCAAGTGGGCGGCGAGTGCTTAGGGGGAAACTACCCCTAGCTTTGAAGTATATGGTGGAAAGCGCCCAAAGCGGTATGACCCAGATGAAGAGGCTCGAGAGTCACAGCGTAGCTATTGTGGACTCCACTAGAAAGAGCTTAGATGCTCACCGACTTTGGAGGGTCTCTCGGGGATGCTTCTAGAGAGGCTTGTGCATCGTTGGAGGATGGGGTCCCAATGCTGATGGAGTTATGGGGGAGGCTCCATCAGAGATAACCATTTGGCCGTCGTTCTCGGCCAGACTTGCAAATGCCAACCCTCGTAGGCCAAGGCTACCTAACCGGCTGATGCTAGGCTCGTATGTTCTACCGCAGGAGTGGGACCGTCCTTCGGTGGACACGGTGGCTCCTGGTCCAGAGGTTGCCCGGGAAATCATTGACCGTTGGAGCCCCTTTAACAAGAGGGAGTCTTCGGTCGCATACATGCGTGACCTCTACCCTACTCTTCTCCGAGTACCGGTGGTGGCTCATGTTGAGAGATCTTAGTAACACCCAATTATAGCAGCAGTTTATAACATATTTGGGATATAATAGAAGTAGCCGTATATTTTTCGAATAAAATAATGCTAAAAATAAAATAAGCAAAACCGAGAGAGTATCCTGAGTCAGAAATTAAATTAGTAGAATTGTGATTAAGGGCCTGATAGCGTTAAAAGAAAGGGTGTATGCGAAGTAGGATTTTGATAAGTTAAATTGAGAATAACATGAAATGAAGGACCAAAATGCAAAAAGGGGAAAATTTAGGCAAAATATCTCATTTTGGTGTTTGAGGATAGGGCAAATCGGTTGAGAGAGAAGAGAAGAGAAGAGAAGAGAAAAGAAAGAGAAGAAGGTGGAAGAAAGGAAGAAGAGAAGTTCAAGAAGAGCAAATGTATGGAATTGTATGGAACTTGTATGGATTTCTTTGGTTTTGGTATGGATTTTAGTTTGTTCAATTTCTAGGGTTTAGTTAGGAAATTCATCCTAACCCTAGATTTGTTGAAGGTTGGGTTGGTAAAACCCTAGTTTGTATAAGATAAGTATGGAATCCTCCCTTTGAGCATGGATTCTTGGTTTATGAGGTATGTATACTTGTTTTGGTGTTAGGAAGTTAACCTAACTTACAAGTATTTGAGTTTGGGGTTTGGAAAAACCCTAATTAATCTCTATGTTTGTTTTGGTTGGGTTAGAACACCTTTGGGAGTTGTTTTCAGTGATGCTTTTGCATTATTTTGGGATTTTTGGTTGGATTTCTGGAAAAATGGACAAAATCGACCGTGGAGTAATTTAAGTCTACCACCTTGCGACGTAGGGATCACCTGCGTGCGAGTCCCACTGGCGTGGCATGTCACGCGTGGGATAATTTGAGAGGGAGGAGGCTTGGATGAAGCCTCGGTGCAGCCGGCGTAGCAAGGCTATGTTGCGATGGGCTACATCTTTGCGACATAACAGTGCTGCAGCAGAGTGGCTATTATGTGATTTAACGTGTTTTTTGTTAGGTTTTTCTATTCCGTTATTTTGAGGACTTGTCTCTTGGACTAATGAGGACCTTATAAGTGTATGAAAAGGTCTATTCATGTTGGTAAGGTAAAGGAAAAATTAGACCGTACCTCGCCTTCTCGGCGAAGCGAGTTCGATGTTGGCAAACTTAATGCCCTTATGATAAGATAGTAAGTTCATAAACAAGTATATGTCTGATATAAGTACAAGAATGTGTATAATTTTGTTAAAAGTATTAAATGTTTATAAGAGATTATTTGATAATGAATATTTCATAAGTATACATGATATCAGTAGTTATTCATGTATATGAGGATATCTTCTTCTATACGAAAAGATTATTAATAAAGCGATTATGCCTATCCAGGGTAGTTGGATAGATAAGCGTTCACATAGGGATACGATTCTTCTTGACATATAGTTTTACAAATATCGGGGCTTCCGTTTGAATTAGATGACATATATCCGTTTGAATCATTATAGCGACCCTAGTTTGGGTCATACGAGATAGAGATCAACGTCTGTGGTGATAATACCTTCAGTACATACGAGTTCTTTCTAAGTATCTACTTCTAAGGTATTTGTAGGCATGAAAGCATGCAAAAAATGGCAATCTGGCACTTAAATCGATGTATATAATATATAACATGATATAAGAAGCATATCACTACTATGTGATGATAGTATACGATTTACAAGAGCAAAAGTAAAGTGTAAGATGACACATGAAAGTATATGAAATATGATAAGAAATGAAACATGTTATATGAAAAAATAGATATTAGAAATGGATAAGTATATGTAAATGTTATATTTTTTCATAAGTATAATAAATGTCTAAGTGAGATGATCTTATTAGGGGAATTAGATCCTTTGGTATTATTCCCACTAAGCTAGAAGCCCTGGCATGGTGTTTCATCGGGTGTAGGTCTGAAGCGAGCTTGAGAAATTAGACACTGCACATCGGCAACGAGGCCGGCGCACTACTAGGTGCCCATTAAAGACCTTTTGGTCTATATTTGTATATGTTTTGTTTTTATGATGTAAATATTAGTAAATGTTGAACCTTAGGTATATGGAGCTTGTATATATTTTTGTATCTCTTTGCCTAAATATAGTGCAAGTTAAATGTTTAACATTATATGAATGAACAAGCTTAAAGGTTATAAGTTTTTTTTTTTTAAAAAAAATGATACACTCACTTGACACCGGGTGCCGAGTTGGGGGCGTCATAAGTAAGTGGTATCAGAGCATCTCGGATTCGATTTGGACGCCGTTCGGGTGTGGCGGAAGGGTGTCCTGAAGTACCGCTTCCGGCTATTTAGATAGGAAGTCCTTCTAGTGCGTGGTTGAAGACGGGATGCTCATCCGCAACCATGACTTTAACAAGTTGGCTGAACTTGTATGTTTTGACTTTTAGTACATGAACGTGAGTTTTATGCTTTGATTTTCTTCTTATCTCTTCTTTTTCTTTGTTTGTCAGCTATTCGAAACATGACACCCGACATAGAAATTCTATGCCGGTTGGGCGATTCGAAGATACGGCTTTGTGCTGGATGTAGTTTTCAAGCACCCGGGCCTTAGGCCGCCTCCTTGGCCACGACGAATCTAGGTATAGCGGGAGCGGGAGGCTAATTGGGGTAGAAGATTGCGGGCGGAGAAGGAGAGGGATAAAGTTTAAAAAGCCCAGAGTTGCCGGCCGCCCTCTCTGGATTGCAGTTGGCCTTGAGAGCCAAATTTGAATGATAGCTAAGGTCCACGAAAGCTCACGAGGCCAGTCTCGCAAGATAGAAGGCTAAATCTAACTTTGCTTGGAGGTTGAAGCGAACATCGCTCTGCTAGAGCTCGAGGCGGTAGGATGAAGTGTCACCCACTCCACTCTCGGTAGTAAGGAAGTCATGGAAGAAGACGACTAAAAGGCCCTAGTGCTGATTTTTGCTTATGGTTATGGATGTTGTGTGTTCAAACACAACATATCAACCAGAGGTTTCGGATGGTATGTCCGACTCCTCCGACCCGCTTCCACCAGAGTTCTTTGCGAACCCCAGGTGCCCCTCGGCCTTGACAGCCACTAAGGTCACAACAACAGAGGTAGATCAGAGCGAAGTGACAAAGGATCTTGAGAAGAGTGCTTCTGTTGGGAACCAAAGCTGATTTTTGCCTTTCTTTTTTCTCTCTCCCCCCTTTTTGTAATGGGCCCGTTGGGTTGCCAGAACATTTATGTAACTATTGAAGCTACTAGTGTATTTATGAAATACGGTTTATTTACTGATTTCTTTCATTTTACAACTCCCTTCATCGAATCGACTAGAACTGATTGCCTAAGGGATCTTAAATAATTAGAGATAGTTACCACGTAGGCAATAGGTAAAGGCACAAATTTCTAGGCTTTGGCTCTGGCTTTCAGGCTAAGAGCCACTACTATGCTTAGGTAGGCGCCAGCAGGTTAGGAGACATGTTTGGCCCACTGAAGTAGCGGTAAGTTTGTAGTAGCATTTGGTCTTTTTGAAAGTGTCGGCCGGTATAAGCGCATCTAGTCTTTAAAAGTGTTAAGCGGGGTATGCATCCCGCAGTCTTTGAGTGATAGAAACCACAGATCAAGCCCGGGTGCACCCCGAAGAGAAGTACCGGCCGAGGCTATGAGCCACATTTGGTATTTGATACGGGTAGTTGGGGACTATTAAAAAAAAATAATTTAAAGGAAATTTAATTGATAACACCTTTAAAGGAAATTTTATTGATAATATTTCAAGAATTGAAAGAAAATACTATAAAGGAAACTTTATTGATAGTACCTTTAAAGGAAAAGAATTTTTATTCATAATACCTAAGATGTGTGTAGCATTCCACATGCGGGCAACGGCATCGATCGAGTTTATCCAATAACTATGATCGGGTGACCACACTCTAACTATCGTGTATGACCCTTTCCAATTTGGTTGGAACTTGCCGACTACTGGTTCTACCTTGTTTTCAAAGACCCTTCTTAAGACTAGATCCTCGACTTGGTATGCATGTTGTCTTACCCACCTGTTGAATAAGTTTGTTGTTCTTTGTTGGTATGATGTCATACGCATGATTCTTCCCTTCCGCGAACTGTCTATCATATCTAGGTCTCTGGTAAGGGCTTTAGTATTAGCCTCTTCAGAGATATCCGTTCGAAGTGTGGGCATTCCAATTTTTGTAGGGATTATGGCCTCTATCCCATAGGTGAGGGTGAACGATGACACCCCAGTTGGCTTCCGGCTGGTGTTCTATAGGCCCAAAGAACTCTAGGTAACTCTTCTACCCACTTTCCCTTAGTCGAATGTAGGCGCTTTCTCAAAGCCGTTAAGAGAGTTTTGTTAGACGCTTCCACTTGGCCATTGCTTTGTGGGTACCACGGTGTCGAGTACAAGTTTATGATTTTCAACCCATGGCAGAAATTTCTATATACTTTGCTTTCAAACTGTGGCCCATTGTCGGTCCTGATTAGTGAGGTATTTCGAGGCGGCGAGGCAAATATTCTTCCACATGAATTGGATGACGTCCTTGTCTTTGATGGAGGTGAAGGCCTCAGCCTCTATCCATTTGCTAAAGTAGTTGGTGGCAACCAACAATAGTTTTTTCTGAGCTAGAACGGTAGGCAGTGGTCTAACTATTTCAATTCCCCATTGAGCAAAGGGCTAGGGGCTCGTGATGGTGGTTAGATCTTGAGCTGTCACCCTTGAGATGAGGGTTTGTTTTTGGCAATGGTCTCACTTTCTAACGTAGGTGGTTGCATCCGCTCTCATGGTTAGCCAATAATAACCTTGTGTATGGGCCCTATGAGTTAAAGTTCTGCCGCCTGGATGGTTTCCATATATCCCTTCATGGATTTTGGCCAATACATATTGCCCCTACTGAGTGGTAAGACATTTAAGATATGGTCCGTCCAGAGATCGCTTATATAATTGTCCATTCACAAGGGAAAACCTAGTCACTTGGACCTGAATCTTATGGGCTTCAATCCTGTTATGCGGTAGCTCTCATAAGCTTAGATAACACATTATAGTGGTTAGCCAAGAAGAGGATTCTTTGTCTATCTGACTCACCTGGTCAGTCGTAATGGACAATGCAGGCTAGTAGTAGATAAGAAGGAACATTTTTTCTCATATCGGGATGGATGCGACCATTGCTGCCAAAGCATTCGCCTTTTCATTCGAGTCCCTCGGGATATTCTGGAGTTTACAAGCCGTAAAACTTCCTAGCCGTTGCTTGACCAGACTTGCATAGTTGACCATGCGCTGGTCTCGTGTTTCGTACTCTCCGTTCACCTGTCCCACCACTAGTTGAGAGTCGTTGGGTTTGATGAGTTTTTCTGAGGATACAGACTTTGCGAGGTCAATCTTGGCCAGGATTGCTTTATATTCAATCTCATTATTGGATGCAAGAAAGCCCAGTCGTATGATTTGTTCTATCCTTTCCCCAGTTGGGGCTTTAAGTTGCAAGCCGATTCTAGCTCCCATTTGGAGAGAAGCATCGTCCACATTAAGGATCCACCAACCAGTGTCACCCTGGTCCGCATCCGGCTGGGGTAGTTTTGCTAAAAAAATCTACCAATACTCGCCCCTTTAATTCCAAGCAAGGTTTATACTGAATAACAAATTCACTTAGTTTAATTGCCCACCAGGCCATCCTTCACGGCGGTCGGGCTTGTGTATGGTGCCGTAAGGGGGTCGTCCGGTGACGTGATGGGTCGCGATCGATGTGTTCGAACGTTGTTGTAGACCGTTATGTGTTAACCGGTTGGGCGTTCAAAACGATTCTGATGAATGCGCTTCAGTTCGTTGCTGTTAATAAAGCGAATTAGGTGTTGGTGAAGTTATGCTAACCCGTTTATAGCAGTTGCAGTTTAAATAAAATTAATAAATTAATATTTTTTTAAAAAAAATTAATCATTTTTTTAATAACAGCCACATAGAAAAATATATAAAGCAACTTTTTCTTAACCTAACCTAACCTAATATAAAGAAAAATATATATGATTGTTATTTCGGATTGTATTTATGATTTGTAATATGATTGTTGAAGGAATTTGGATACTTTGGATTTGAATATTTAGATTGTAATTTGTACCTTATTATATAGTGGTGTGGTATGAATGATGTCTCTAAATATTACATTTTTAATCTGTTAGTTTGTTAGTTTATGAAGTTAACATTTTGTCGACAGGTAAATGATTAAACGGGTGGTTTACCGTGTTACGTAGATTGACGGGTGGTAAAAGCGGTAAATGGGTCAATGAGTGGTTTTATCGTGTAGCAGGCCAATGATGACCGTTTAAAAATTAGGCGTGTTAAGCGGTAAGGTGTCGTGTTGCAGTTTATTAAGCGGTTCGTGTTCGTGTTTCGATTTTTACGGATTTATTAAGCGTGCCGTATGCGGGTTTATGTTTTTCATCCGTCACGGATTTAACGTAGCAGTTTAACCCGGCCAATCGTTTGACACCCTTTATTTGGAAGTAGGGTGAGATTTCTTAAACGCCACGGAGACTACTAGTGTTTCTTGTTCGAGATGGGTATAATGTGTTTTTTCTTCAGAGATAGATTTTCTCGTGAAGAATATTAGTCTCTGCTTTCGGTTTTCTTCTTCTTTGAACAAAGCTACGCCCCTGCGGGGCCTCGACAGCCGGGTAAGGAGTAGGGGAATGTATCGCTTGCCCCGGGGTTGGCTAGAATTGACGGTTCAGTAAGATAATGTTTGATTACCGTGAAGGCTTAGTCACATTCCTTGTTCCAGCCGCCCCTTTTGGCTCCTCTTAGGGTGATGAAAAATGGTTTTAACCGGTTTGTGAAATGGGATATGAACCTCACGAGAGCCACAAGCCGACAAATTAATTGTTGCACTCCTTTCCTAGAGGTAGTAGCCCGAGAGTCGATTATAGCTTTGAGTTGAATGAGATTGGTCTCTATCCCTCTTTAGGTCACCATAAATCCTAAAAAGTTGCCCAAACTGACTCTAAATGCACATTTCAGAGGATTGAGTTTCATGTCATACCTTCGCAACAACTCAAAGGCCTCTGATAGATGCTTGGTGTGGTCAAAGTGTTCTTTGGATTTCACGAGCATGCCGTCAATATAGGCCTCCATTGTGTTACCCAACAAGAGTTGAAATATCTTAGTCACCAATCTTTGATACGTTGCCCCAACATTCTTTAAGCTGAAAGGCATCACATCATAGTAGTATAGCTTGTGCGGTGTAATGAAGATCGTTTTCTCTGCATCGGGTGGGTGAATAGGAATTTTATGATACCTAGAGAAGAGTCCGAAGCAGCGGTGTCAGGTACTTGTGCGATATCGACAATTTGGTCTATCGTGGTAGGGAAGCTATCTTTTAGGCATCTTAGTTGAGGTCGGTATAATACACATACTACTTTTACCCTCTTTCTTTGGAACCACCACTTTGGCTAGCCATTCGAATTGCTAACTTCCTGAAGAAACCTACCCTCGACAAGTTGTCTGGTTTGAATGATCGATGGCGATGCGGGTGGAAAAACTTTCGCTTTACATCTTCACCGGTCGGCGCGAGGATAATATTTTCGCGAGAGGCCCTTAGTTGAGGTTAATCTCAATCATATCTGAGTGGCTCGAGGGCGAGCCATCTGTGTTCGACCAACATGAGTCATAGCTGCTCCTTTCGCCCGTTAGACGGGAGAGGAGGCGATGTAAGTGAGCTTTTTTATCCCATCCAATGTTACTTTCTCGGGGATCCTGGTATGAATCCTTCCTTCAGCCACGAGTTAGGCGGTATGAGTGTACACTAGGGCTTGATCTTTGAGGGGAGGATTTTCCGCGTTATTTTCCCTTCTCTGTTCATGCATAGATAGCTGATAACACTACCGTGCGACCATTTGACTACTTAAAAGGTCAACCTGCCCAACATTAGTCAAATAGCTGACCGTTTGGTGGTAGGTTGAGGGGATAACTTTCATCGAGTGCAGCCAGACTCGCTCCATTATGGCATTGTAAGGCCCCAAGTCTTCGACTATTGAGAACAGAACCTATTGAGTCACTGGCTCGACTTTTACAAGGAGCGCGACATCTCTTAGAGTTATGGTAGTTGCACCATTAAAACCAGAGGGGATTAGCGGCCGAGTTCATCACACCTGCCTGGGAAAGATTCATGCGCGAGAGGCGGGTAATTGCGACAAGTCGGAGTCGTCTTGCGGGATCTATTAGCACCTTGTGCACGTTAAAACCGTTAATACAGAGGGTGAGTACCAGTGCATCATAGTAGGGCATAATAACCCTGTTTGGGTTGACAGGAAGAAAGGATATGGGGCCGTCTATTAGCTTGGTTTCTTCATGTCTGCCCTCCTTGTGGATAGCATTTATTCGGGCCTTAAAGGTGGTGGCTCTTAAGAGCTTCTTTTGTTGGTGCTTCGGCCCGGTATTGGTCTCGGTTAGATGCTCATTTCGATTATATAGTTAATGAAGCTAGGTTTAGATTACAGTGAGTACATGTAGTATCGGCCTATAACTTTGTCTTATTCTACGATTCCACCCATGGTCAATTTCTCTAATATACCTCCTGAGGTGTCTTGCTTTGATAAGCTTTTCCACCATAAACACCAAGCTTTGGCACCCGTCGGTCTCATGTCCATGATCTATATGATAATTGCATCGCAAGGATTTGTTTCTTTGGGAGAGATTTGTCTGGATCGGTGTTGGCCATTTAAACTCTGGCAGGTCACGAATAATAGACGCTGACCTTTCATAGAGGCGTTCGAGGAGTGAATTCTGCGGGAGCTCTCTCTTTTTGTGGCCCGATCCGCGGGATGCGGCTTTTTGTCTCTACTTTGACCATCCTTAGATGCATACGACTTCTTCCTAGACGGCTCATTTCCTTCGGTCGACTAGTTCGTAATCATGCCAATCTGGGTTGCTGCATGGATATTGTCCTCCAACATTGAGTACCGATTGGCCCGCCTACATAATTCTTCCATTGTTGCTGGCAGGTTTAAAGACAGTGACTTGTAAGAAAGGAGTAGATGGCTCGAAGCTTCTCCTAAAGTTTTAGAGGACTGCATCCATGTTACACGACTCTATCTGCTGAACGACTTGCCCGAACCTCATTGTGAAGCCTCGAATAGACTCTTCTTCCAACTTGAGAATTATCTGTAAGGAGCTGATGTTCATTTTTTGTCTCATCGAACAAAGATATTGCGATCACAGATATTTGCATGGTTCATTGAGCGAGGATTTATTGAGTTACGCGGGGCTTGTGTGGAACCAAGCCAACCCACGAGGCCTCATGAGTATAGTTGGGAACACTTTACACAGTGGAGGCGGTCTTTATTAGGCATTTAGGATCATCGCGATTATAATGGAGCATATGATCGTAAGGAATTAACGAGACCGTCAAGCGTGGCAAGGCGATATGACAAACTGCGGCGGCTCATAATCAAGATGTGTTGCCTTAGGGCGAAGAGAGCATGTCATCAGTGCAATTAAAGTTTGATGGAGGGCATGTAGAGGCGTTGGCCATGTAGCAAAGCCCGGGAATGTACAAGCCGGCGTTGGTGGCATCATGCCTGCGGGCTAATCCCAATGGTGTCGCACCTTTGGGCAATATTGACATGTTCCCAGGGGCTTGAATTGGCTGGTTCTACCTCCTGCTTGCTTCTCTCCTTACCCTGCGGGACGCACCACTAACGACATCTCTAAAGGTAGGGTGTTGCGAAGGCCTTTTGTACGATTTGGTCTTTGTGCTCCCTTGACTATCCTTTGCTGGTGAGAGACTTAAAGGTGAAGAACTACCCGAAGACAACTCATCAACTGCTAAGGTATCGACATTGTCAGGAACAATGAGCTCCTTCCCTATTGCGAGCGATCAGACGCACAACTCGGCCTTTATCTAGTACATAGTTTCCAAGATTGCAGCTTTTTTCTATCTAGGTCTGCAACTGGTCGTTCTCCTGCTGCAATTGTTCGGCATGAGCTTGTAACTCCTTCATCTATCATACTTGCTCCTCCTGTTTCCTCTCCATGTCCTGATGCTAATGGAGGAGTTGATCTTCTGGCGATTGGATCATCAGATTGGTTGACATTGTGATTGCCTAGAAGAATTAGATGCGAAAGGGGGAACCGAAAGAGTTCCAAGTGACGAATGGCTAGTAGACAGTCGTTGAAGCGAAGCCCTTGCAGCTTGTAAACGAGACTTTCTATTTGATTCCCACAGATAGGGCCAATTGTTGTTACCTTGATTGTTTGAACCCCTAGGTATCAACGGGGCAATGTAAACCTGCAAAAAGGTAATCCGGTGACGATGGGCCAACCGCCTCTCCGATGATTAAGTCAGTAAAAATATGGAGAGGAAGAAGAATAAAGTATGCATAGTTGGAATTGCTTACCCTCCCATTGTGGGAGATCTTTCTAATTTATAGAAAGTGGTTCACAAATCTCCCCTTGATTTTAGGAAATAAAATCTCTTAATCTTAGGGATAAAATCTCTTCTTCCATACCAAGGATTAATTTTTTCTTATCAAGGATTAATCATTTCGGAAAATAATGGATTTGGACATTGGAATCGGGTATGTGATAAATATCGTGTGCATATTTTTACGCGCATTATCCATTTTCCTCAATGAACTTCCCATACAGGCGGGATGGCGGTAGCGCTTAGGAGCTATTCCATGGGAAGACATCTTGACTTTTTTTAGGATTCTCCCGTTTGGGTAGCGCCCCCTGGTTTCAATATGGTAAGTGGGGCAGGTCGTTCCTTGATAATGGTAAGAGATAGCCTGGAGCCAAATTCTGAGTAATTAGATTAGCAAAGACCATGAGTAAAGATGTTTTAAACATTAGAGGGAATTCAAAAGCCATTCACCCCCACAAATTTCAAACCGTCAATGGCCGCCTAGAATAGAAAGACATTAATTTGTTTAATGCATCAATGTTAATAAATTATTATTTCTTTAATTATATCGTTATCATTTCTTTGCTTTTCTTGGAGTGTCTTTACTCACAAGTCACAACCTCCACCTAAAATGTGACTATTTATTTATCATTTTTCTCAGTTGACCAAGCCAACCACCATAACTACCACAAATAATTGAGAAAGAAGGGGATACCCATTTTACAATCCCACCGTGGCTTCCACAGCACTTCCTAGATGCCCTCTTCTTCTAAAGAGTAGTCTATTTAGGTTTATTTTTTTGAGATATGAATTGTTTTGACATTACATGCCCTTCTATTTATGTTTTTTTTTTAAATATGAATTATTTTGATATTAAACTCGAAGAGTAGAATGTTGAAAGAAAAGGTCTTCTGTAGTACAATTAATGATAGGGTTAGGTCCATTTTCATTCAATGCCAAAGGGAAACGAGCAACTACCACAATAATTAAGAGAGAAGAAGGGGATGCCCTTTTTACAATCCAACCATGACTATCACAAATAATTGAAAGAGAAGGGGATGCCCTTTTTACAATCCAACCATGACTACCACAGATAATTGAGAAAGAAGGGAATGCCCTTTTTTCAATCCAACCATGGCTTCCTCCAACAGTTCCCAGATGCCCTCTTCTTCTGAAGTTGTCTATTTTTTTAGATATGAATTATTTTTACATTAAATTTCAAAGGGTTTAGATATAAAAAACTCGTTATTATATGAAAACGAGTTTTACACTGTTAGACGATGATTTTATCTCTTAAGATCTGTTTAAATTAAAATTTTGTCTGAGAAAATATAGATCTTAAAAAATATATCATTCTTTTAACGATGTAAAACTTATTCTGATATGATAATGTACTTTTTAAAGCTAAACCCAACTCCAAAAATAGAATGTTGAAAGAAAAGGTCTTCTCAAGTGTAATTAATGATAGGATTTGGCTGACTTTCGTTCAATGGAATCAATGCCAAAGGGAAACAAGCAACTACCACAAATAATCACGAGAAAAAGGGATACCCCTTTTACAATCCAATCATGGCTTCCACCGGTAGTTCAAAATAATTCATTTAAAAAAAAAAAAATTATACATGTAGACTTTTTTTTAAAATATTCATAAAAATAGTCTTTTTTTTTTTTTTTTTTGATGGCATTTAATAATTCGTAGTTTGAAAATTAACACAAAAACCCGTATTCACCAGTGCAGTTTCAGGTAAATTTAAAGCAGTGATTTGCTATGATTTTAAGGTTTATTTTAATCATGATGATGAATACGATTTTAAGATTAGTACTAAAATTGCAGTTGATGGATGCAATTTTAAAAGGAAAAAAAATACTAGTTTGATGAATATTTTGAAAAGAAGTCTATATATGTCATTTTTTTAAATGAATTACTTTGATATCAAACTCCTCAAATGCCATTTTCTTTCAAAGATTAGTCTATTTATGTTTTTTTTTTAAATATGAATTATTTTGACATTAAACTCGATAAATAGAATGTTGAAAGATGCAATTAATGATAGGGTTAGGCCCACTTTTATTCATTCCCAAAGGGAAACAAGCAACTGCCACAAATAATTAAGAGAAGAAGGGATAACCTTTTTACAATCCAACCATGCCTTCCACTAGTAGTTCCTAGAGGCCGTTTTATGTTATATTAGGTAAAAGTATGTTATATTAAATAAAAGAATGTGCTACATTAAGATAAAAGTCTATTACATTAATATAGTGCATTTTTTTTTCTTAATAAGTGATTATTATTGTATTGCATGTTTTTATTATTTTATTAGATGTCACATATTTTAATGGTTTTGAAGACTTTGTTTCTATTTTTATTATTTTTAGTGCTTCATATCACCTTAACATAATTTCTCCAAAATTAAATAAGAAGTAAAGGAGCAAAGCATTAAGGCCTAGCTAAAGGGGATGTGTGTATCATATGTCCTAGCCTCAAGGCTTTATAAAAATAGATTACTATAAATTTGTAATGTGAAGTGAATAAATATAAAAAAATAAAAAAAGTAAGAAGAAAAAATTAAAAAACGATAAATAAAATGCAAAAAGAAGAGTGTTGATTGTCAAATGGAAAAATAAATAATTAGAAAAGTGAGTGGGAGAGAAGGAAAAGTAGAATGTTAAAAGAAAAGGTCTTCTCGAATGCAATTAAATGATTAGGTAGGCCACGAACGTCATTCACTGCCAAATAATTGATAGAGAAAAAGAGAAGTCACTCCGCATGAAAAGAGCCTTTGTTGTTACAATCCAACCATGGCTTCCACCAGCAGTTCCAATAGTCACTCTTCTTCTTCTTCTAATTCGAAATGGAGGTACGATGTATTCTTGAGTTTCAGAGGCGAAGATACCCGCAACACCTTTACTGATCATCTTTACTGGGCTTTAGATCGTGGCAACATTAAAACCTTTAGAGACGATGAAGAACTTTCAAGGGGAGAAGAGATTTCATCCCAGCTACTAAAAGCTATTGAAGCATCAAGAATTGCCATTATCGTCTTCTCAAAAACCTATGCCCATTCCAGGTGGTGCTTGGATGAACTGGTGAGATCTGTGCAGTGCGAAAGATAGAGGCAAGGTTTTCCTATTTTCTATCATGTGGAGCCATCTGAAGTCAGGAACCAGACTGGGATTTACGGAGAAGCATTTAACAATCACGAAAGAAATGCAGATGAGGAGAAGGAGAAGATAGAGGAGTGGAAGACTGCCTTAAGGAAAGCTGGTAAATTGAGTGGATTTCCTCTGCATGATGGGTAAACCCTGCTTCACTTTTTCCATTTCCAATTTTCTATCAGTTTATTTACATAAATAAAATATTTATGACTGCATATACCAATCAAAATCAATTTTTAAGTGCTAGACATTAATATTTTTTTTATTTCTTGAAAGTAATTACAGGAGGGGAAAAATGAACTTTTGTTATTTAAAGGATTTTCTCATTTCTAATTAATTTATTATTAAGAAATATAAAAATAAAATATTATTAGAACAAATCCCAAATATATATATACACATATATATTCCGTCTATAATTGGAATAATACGAGATATCCATATTAGATGTTGTCCGCTCATTTAATTTAAGCCTAACACGTAGTATCAGTAAATAAATAAATAAATGCATAAGTAAAAAATCAAATTAAATAATTATGCCAACTACCAGGTTTTGAATCGTTAAAAATCTTTAAGATTCCAAGATATTCTTGCTTTCTAATCAATCAGCCGTAACTTCCATCAATAAAACAAAAAAAATGGTAGTCTCTCAAATAAATTCTTAAAATTGCTTTATGTGCTTTGATGATTATTTTAAAAAGTAGGGATTTCATCAAAATAAAAAATTTATGTAACAATTAATAACGACCTAAATATAAATATAACTAAAAGGGAGAATTTGTTTGTTTTCAACATAAAAATTGAAAGTCTAATAAGCATATAGGATTATCATAATTAGTGCTATAATTTATAAAAGCATTGTTAAGTTAATGATCTTGGTTGACAAATTGGTAGATTTGTACTAGCCAAACTCGTATTTGTCTTGATTATAAAATCTCTAATCATAAAAGGTAATGATAATTTAGAAATGTCAACTTCGTTAATGTGAGTAGCATGATCTCTAGGATCCATTACTCGATGGGCCTGGGGCTCGCTGGGCCTATGTGGTGAAACGGCTCGACTCCGCTCACCTCATTAAGACCAGGCAGATACTATTCAGATGGGAGAATCTATGGAGGTCGCTCGGGAAAGTAAAGACAAACTCTTCCATGGCTTGCTCGAGGTGGCCCGTCTGGGACTTTAAGTTCGCCAGCTAGCCATTCTACCCCACATGGGAATTCTACCCCATATTGGAAGTCTGTTACGAATAAGCATCTAGGAGCGGAAAATCCGCAAAAACGATATTATTAGCAAATTTTCTAGCTTCCGAAACCCTTTCTCCTCGAAGAGAAAATCTTGGAAGAGGGAAGAATAATCCTTGAAAAGGAAGAACCAGTGGTTGATAAGAAAAAGAAGATTTCCTGCCTTAAACCAGGAGCAGATAAAATCCTACCCCAAGAAGGAAGGAGGGGATTATGTGAACCTAAACCTATAAGTAAAAAAGATCTCCCACTGGGGGAGGTAAGCAATTCGAATTGAGCTTATTCTCTTCTCTCTCTCCGCATTTTTTGCTGACTTAATCATCGGAGAGGCGTCCGGCCCACCGTCGTCAGATCGCCCTTTTTGAAGGTTTGCATCACGCCGCTGATACCCAAGAAGTCTGATAATTGAGGTTTACATTGCATTGCTGATGCTTAAGGAATCTAATGATAAAAGCTCTTACAACTTGACGCTTAAGGAATCTGACGATCAAAGTCCCAACAATTGGCATCGTCTATGGGAATCGAATAAAAAGTCTCGACGACGTGCTACAAAGGCTTGGCTTCAACGATTCTCTAGCAGTCCCCCGTTACCTAGAACTCTTTCGACTCCCTGTTCCGCATCTGATCTACTCGAAGTTGTTGCAATGTCAAACAATCCGGTGCATCAAACACCTGAAGATCAATTCCTCCATTAGTGTCAGGAGATGGAGAGGAAGCAAGAGGAGCAAGCAAGACAAAAGCAGGAGTTACAAGCTCGTGCTAAACGGTTGCAATGTGAGAGTGATCAGTTGCGGTCCCAGGTAGAAAAAAGCCTCAAACCTGGAAAGGATGTATGAGATGATGATCGTGTTGAACATTCAGTAGTCCGTAATAAAGGAAAAGAGCTTGTTGTTTCCGATAACGAGGCCCTAGCAAATGATGAGTTGTCCTCCGGAAGGTCCCCATCCATGAGTCCCAGCTAGGAAGGCTCTTGAGACGGCGCGAGGGCGAATCACGAAGAAGCATCCGCGCATACGCGCCAGTGATCTTTGTCGTGCTTTTCCGTCGGGCTAGAGCAGTGTGGGAGAGTAGAACCAGCCGCTTCAAGCCGTCGAAGCGTCTTGCAGTGTTACTGGCGACGTGATCGTAGTCACGCGTAATCCAGCCGGTCTTTGGCCCGGAGCATTCTATGTGCAACCTGATTTGATTCGGGGCAGATGACATGCTCTCTTCTCCCACAGGCGACACATTCTTAATTGCAGAACACCCCAGGGTTTGTCATGCCCGCTTTTACAATGTTTAATGGCTCGAATGACCCTTGCCCGATCACATGTAATGTGACTAGGAGATGGCGCTAAACTCAGACGATGGCCAGTTTGGTATACAAAGTATTCCCGGTCGATCTGTGAGGGCTGCGCCCAGCGGTTCTAGCTCGTGTAATTTCATGCTTCGTTCAATGAGGTTTGGACTGCATTCATTTCCTGGTATCTTTGTTTGGTACGACATAAAAGGAACATTAACTCTTTGCAGACTATTATGAAGACGAAGGAGTCCATCTATGAGACTTCTGGGAGATTCGAGCCCGGCCGTCTAGCGGTGAGGCTTATAGCATGGACGCGGTCCTTCAGAACTTCAGGAGAAGCTTCGGGTCATCTACTCCTTTCTTCCACTCACTGTCTTTAGACCCGTCAGTGACAATGGAAGATTTATGGAGTGGGTCCGATGGGTACTCAGCGGCCCCAGAAGATAACATACGCACCAATGACCTGGCCCCACGTCATGATCTGTTGATAGGGTGGCTTGACAAGCGGGAGGAAGCGTGAGGCCTAAGGAAGGTCAAAGCAAAGCTAGAGCGTCAGAGTGATCCAATCACATAAAGGGAACCCACACCAATTCACTCCTGAACATCACATATGAGAGCTTCTGCCCTTGTTGCGACTTGCGGATTTGAGTGAGTGCGCGCGATCGGGACGGATCCCTGCAGAGAAACCCATCAATATAGTGCGATTATCACAAAGATCACGGGCACGAGACCAACAAGTGCCGAAGCCTAAAGTTCATAGTGGAAAGACTAATCAAAGCAGGGCACCTCATAAGGTATGTCAAGATAGTTGACGGTAGGCGGAATACGGAGCTCTGAACGGACATAATTACGGTGTGCGACCTTTACCTCGGAGATCGGAATGGCCATAAGCGACATATTGGGAGGCTTGATCGATGGTGATATCAATCGAAGCGCCAACAAAAGAAGCTTCTAAGAGCAGCCACGGTCAAGGCTTAGGTAAATGTTATCCACACGGGAGGCAGCTGCTTAGAAACCAAGGCGATAAATGGCCCCATATCCTTTCCTCCGGTAAACCCGAATAAGGTCATTGTGCCCCATTATGATGCACTTGTACTCACCTTATATATTAGCGGTTTTGATGTGCACAGGGTACTGGTAGATATTGACAGTGCGGTAGACTTGATGCAGCTACCCGCCTTTAACCAGATGAAGCTTTCCTCAGGAATATTAAACTCATATGAGCGAATCCTCTCTAGTTTCAACGGCGCAACAACCACGACACCGGGAGACATCACGCTCCTCATACAAGTAGGACCAGTCACCCAACAAGTTTTGTTCTCAATCGTCGAAGACTTGGGGCCTTACAATGTCATAGTAGGTCGGACCTGGCTGCACTCAATGAAGGTTGTCCTTGACATATCACGAACCGGTCGGTTATTTACGACGTCTGCGGGCGGGTTGACCTTAGCGATTAAGGCGCCCTGGCGATAGCCACCAACTATCCATACAGGAACATAAAAGGGAAAAGAGCTCAAATAGTCCTCCCCTCGAAGATCACACTCCCACGTAGTAACCACAGTTCGCCACCCAGGTCAGGGCGGAAGAGAAGGATCCATTATCTGAGGATCCCTTGGAGATAGTAGCACTGGACGGGTTGAAGAAGTTCACATACGTCAGGTCTCTGCTATCCCGTAAGGAAAAATAGCAGTTACTGTCACGCCCCTACCCCCACCTGGGCGAAGATAGGGGGCGCGACACGATACTAGGACTCCTTTACCTAATTTTTTGACTTTGGTGGGCCCAATTCAATATACAAATCCATATAACATAATATAACTTGTAAAACTACCACTGTAGTAGTGTTTAAAATATCCTGTACATATACAAGCTTGAGTCCCATTTACTTGTACTTATACATATTCCACTATTACAAAAACTTTACATTTACATTTTAAAACAAAATCAAAAACCTACATCAAGTGGGCTCCTATTACTGTGTTGGCCACTGGCCCAGTGCGAGATACCTTGGATATCTCTTCGGTACTGCGGATGAAACACCCGCCACTAAACATAATAGTGGGAAGCCGGGTTAACAAATATGACCACTTAGAGTGGTCCACACTTCCAGGATACATATAACATAATTTCATATCTCCCGTAGGAGTTCAGAACAGAGATCTTGTACAGAAGGTACCAGTAGGTACATTACAAAACAGAACTGATTTCTTATGCTTTCTTCTTGTTCAATTTTTAGATTCTTATCATATAAATGTTTGCATATGTCATATTATTCGTATGGACAACATATAAGTATATGCCTGCATAAACTAGTAACAATGAATGAACTTGCCTGCCCATATAACAAAAGTGTCGTAGCACTAGCAGGAGTGCCAATCACTGACCAAAGACGTGCCTACCCACGTAACAGAAGTGTAGTAGCACTAGTAGGAGTGCCAAAGCACTGATTAGAGACGTGCCTATTCATTCACTATTCGGTCTTAAGCGGCATCCGGTTATGTGTTTTAGAATTCGTTATATCATTCTTAATCCCATTAGCAAATGAGGGCAAGATCTGATGTTTACTTGGTTCGCCTCGATGGAGTACAAAATATTTTCATATGACTTTGCCGCACATGTCTGCGACCCTTTCGTGAGTTAATGGAGGAACATGACAGAAACATGGTTGTAGTACTAATACTCAACTTTTCAGTACTGGTACTTAACATCTTCTGGTCCTTAACCACTTTGAGTAATTACCCGATTACTTCGACACCCGAATATCGGTGCCCAACATCCCATCGAACCTTATACCACTTTGAGTATTATCGATTTTTCGGCTTTTTAATCTTGGTACTTAACATCATCTAAACCTTATACCACTTTGAGTACCGGTACTCAACTTTCAATACCAGTGCTTAACATCCTCTAGACTTTACATCACTTTGAGTACCGGTACTCAACTTTCAGTACCGGTACTTAACCTTATCTGGGCCTTAAATCACTTTGAGTACCGATTACTCGGCTTCTAAATCTTAGGGTACTCAATACAATTTGAAACTGGCTTTTGAGTGTAGATACTCAACTCTTAGTATCGGTACTCACCCTCTTCTAGGCTAAAAACAACATTGAGTACCAGTACTCAACTTTCAGTACCGGTACTCACCTGTGATTTCTGTAGAAATGGCCAATTCTTGCCATTTTCACGGGAAATCTTCCAATCAAAACTAACCCATCTCAAAACCAACCAAAAAACCGAACTAAAACCAACATAAATAACTTTTATACAGAGATAGGGTTCTTCAAACCCCAAACATATGCAAAGAAAGAGTTAGGAGGGTTTCCTAACCAACAAAACCATACAAATAGGTTCCATACTTACAAATACAAGAGTTCCAAACAAACCAATATCAATTTCCAAACCTGGATTTCTTCCTCTTTTTCTCTTTTTCTCTTCTTTTCTTCTTCTCTTCTTCTCTTCTCTTCTCTTCTCCCACCGTAAAGCCTTAGCTTTCTCACACGAAAATGAAATATTTTGGTCTTCTCCTTATAAGGCCATGTTTGGCCTTATCTTTTTATTTTATTTTATTTTATTTCTCATTTTTGCTATCAAGGACTTCATCTATCTGTTATTTACAATTCAACTTATTCAATTTCTAACTTAGCATATAATCTTATTATCATATGACCTTTAGGTCCTAGATTGGTAAATTACTAATTTACCCTTGCCTCTTGGATTAATCTTGGGTTTTTTATCATTTTTCTCACTTAGCATTTAAATCTCAGAAAAAAAAAATACAAAATTTTCTTATATTATACCCTAAACATGTAATAAAACTGTCAGAGTATAATTTAGGGTGTTGCAGCTACAACGCGTATTGTTATGAAACATAGACGTGTTCACCTTGAATCACTTAGATATGACCGAAATCGACCCAATGCTAGCCTCTCACAAATTGAATGTTATCCCCTTGACAAAACCTATGAGACAGAAAGTGAGGCGTTTCCACCCGGATCGCCATCAGATTATTTAGATAGAGGTGGACAATCTTCTAAGAGCGGGTTTCATCAAAGAAGTAAAGTATCCCGAATGGCTTGCCAATGTGGTGGTGGTCCCAAAGAAGGGCGGTAAATAGAGAATATGCGTGGACTAAACGGACCTCAACGAAGCATGTCCGAAAGATAGCTTCTCCCTGCCACGAATAGATCAGATCGTTGATGCCTCAATCGAGCATGGGATGTTGCCATTTCTGGACGCTTTATGTGGCTACCACCAAATTCCTATGCACCCGCTTGATGTGAAGAAAACGACCTTCATTACATCACACGGGTTGTACTACTACAATGTCATGCCTTTTGGCTTAAAGATTCTCGGGCGACTGTCTAAGTGGTTACAAAGATCTTCGACCATTGATGGGCAAGGCGGGATACATATGTCGATGATATGCTTGTCAAATCCAAAGAACGCCCCGATCATATGAAGCACTTGCTAGAAACTTTTGGACTATTGCGTACGTATGGTATGGCTTCGACCCCACAAAATATGCGTTTAAGAGTCGGTTAAGCGAAGTTTTCCAGGCTTTATGTAAGCGGCTTATGAATGGGGATTGAAGCCAATCCTATTCAGCTTAGATCTATTATGGAATCTCAGACTCCTACCTTAAAAAAAGGAGTGCAACAATTGACTGGTCGATTAGCGGCCCTAGGGTGATTCATCTCTCATTTTTCTGGAGCCAGGTTAATCCATTTTTACCACTGCCAAGGGGGCACAACAGACCAAGCGGAATAGAGAATACAACGGGCTTTCATGGAAATCAGCGAATATCTCCGCCGACCACCCTTTCTAGCTAGCCAAAGCGGGTGATATGCTTTACATCTTCACTAGCAATTTTTGATGTCACCAGTAAGGTGCGACTTTTGTTGAGAAGATGAAAACCCGAGAAGCCGAGACCCGGTCGTTGTCGCCAAAACCCAAATCTCTATCGAGGAGGAAAATCGATGGAGTATGTCTCGAAGCGGATTACGTTGGCTCCGTGTGAGCGACTAAAAACTCCTCCCTGCTTCTAGCACACCTTGTCATCGTTCACGATCTGATCTTCCCCTACGACACCATATACACCCAAACTCGACTTATCGGGAAGGATGAGTACGATTGGCTGTGAAATTAGCGAGTTGGTATCTGAAACAAACCCAGCTTAGCAATAAAAGGGATAGATATTGTGAGACTTTTAGCGGGTCCTAACGAGGCGCGGACCCGGAGTAGCAATGGCCCCGGGTGGATCACTTAGTGTGGATGGCGCTTCTGAAAAATGGGATAGATATTGGCTTGCAGCTTAAAGCCTAATCGGGGAGAGGATTGAAGTAAAGGTATGTAGTTAGACTTCCTTGCGTCGACAATGAGGCTGAATATGAAACGGTCTGGCCCAGGGTATAGACCTCGCAATCTACATATCACCCGAAAGATCATCATCTGAAGTGACTCTCAGATGGTTGTCGGACATGTAAACGGGGAGTACGAAACACGGGACCAGCACATGGCCAAGTATGTATGCTTGGTTAAGCTTCGACTGGAAAGCTTCGCGGCTTGGAAGCCTAAGCATATCCCAAGGGGTTTAAATGAAAAGGAGAATGCCTTAGTAGTAGTGGCCACATCCCTACCAACCAAAGAAACAGTGCTCCTCCATGTCTATTACCGGTCGAATTAAAGTGATTCTTGTATTTGGGTGAACAAAATAGAAGAAGCATGTCCCTCTTGGATGACTCAGGTGGTCGGCTACTGGCTAGAGAGGGCGACCGGATAGTAGGGTCGAAGCTCTGAATTGAGGTTTAGGCGGCTCGATTTTCCATGAGTGAGCAGACGGTTGTATAAATGTTCCACTAAGCGGTCAGTATCTTAAATGCCTCTGCCACCCGACAAAGACGTATGCATTGGTAGGGAACTATGAAGGAATATGCATAACTATCAGGTAGCCAAGGGAGCTGCGCATAGGGATATACCTAGGGTTGTGCGCGGCTTGACCATGAGGGCAAATGTGGCGCTCGTCGGGAGGTGTGATCGATGCCAACTTCTGGCCTTTATTCAGGGTCTTGGCTTAGAACGTGACCATAACAAACCCCTTGCTCTTCGCCCGGTGGGAGTGATATAGTTAGACCCAGTACTACATGACCGCAAAAAGAAGTTATTCTTGGTAGCGACGGTATTTCGAAAATGGGTAAAGCGAGGAAGCTTTCGCCTCGATCAAGGCAGATGTCGTTGATTTGTGTGGAAGAACATACCGTTTTCCAGTTGAATACGATCGATAATAGCAGGCAATTAGCCACAATTTGATAGCGAGAAATAGAACTTTTACCCAGCGAGCTGAAAATTAAGAACTTGTATTCAATCTCATGATGCCGCAAGAGCGACCATGCGGAATCGTCAGCCAAGAATCTCTAATAAGCTTTGAAAAGTGTTTGCATTCGACGAAAGGAAGCGGGTAGATGAGTTACTAGGAGTTACATGGAGCTCTGAGACCAGCAGCAGAAAACCAAGCTGGAATATCGCCATTCGCTCTTACTTACAGGATGGGGCTATAATCCCCCATAAATGTCGAGATGCCCACTAGTAGGGTGCTGAAGAGGTACTTAGAAGCTAGTTACTAAAGACACGGATATGGCGAATGACTTCTCGAAGCTGCTTGTTTGTGTGTATAGTGTCATACCGGCAAAAATTTACGGCAAACTGTCTGATAGGTGGGTAAAACCCTGAGCATTCGAGATGGCAGGCCTAGTCTTGAGAAGGATCTTTGAGAACACAACTAACCTAGCAGACGGGAAGTTCCAACAGCTGGGAGAAGGGTCATGTCACAGTGTCCAAGTGGGAAACGTAGGATCATACGTTGAATAAGCTAGACGGGACTCCCGTACCCAGAATGTGGAATGCCACACATCGAAGTAGTATTACTAGTAAAAAAATCCTTTAAAGTATTACTACTCAGTAAAGGCCAGTCTTTAAAGTATTGTGAAATTTTACAACTGCCTCTTCGCAAGAATCCGGTATGGGTGATATCTGCTAACACTTTCCAAGTAGACGGTGGCTCTTAGCTGCGGCACTTCGCGAATCCATATATGAGGCGATATCTGTTTGGCACTTTCGAGACTAGATTGTGGCTCTTGGCGCTGCACTCCGCAAAGTGAATGAAACATATCCTACTGGCACTTTCCAAAGACTAGAATTGTGGCTCTTAGCCTATTGACACTCATAAAAGTCCAGATATGGTTGATGTCCTGCTGGCACTTTCGAGACTAGGCTTGTGGCTCTTAACTGTGGTACTGCAAAAAGTCGAGATATGGCTAATATCCTGGCGGCACTCAAAGACTAGGCGAGGCTCCGTGCTCTGTGGTACTTCATGATACTAGGCGTGATCCTTGGCTTGCTGAATTGCATGCCATAACCTTTGGGTGATCTCGCAAGTATGATGGGTCATGTAACGGCACTTGGCTCACCCACCGAGGCTAGAGCCTAATGAGGGCACATAGTCGGATATAATTTAACCTTGGTGTCTCTAAAGCATCACTCCTAGCCGAGGGACGTTTGCCCAAAGAATTACAAAAAGTTATATCTCATAAATATGCTAATGGTGTAATTAGTTACATAGAGATATATGTCTAAGCGGCCATATTGGGCCTGTTACAAAAAATTACATCTCAAAAACACACACAAGTCGTGGATTTACACTATGATATGTCAGAAGCGATATTAGAGACGACTATGGAAAGAGAAAGAAGAAGAGCAGTCTTATAAAGGCCACTATGGAAAATGAGGAAGAAGAAGTGCGGCCACACTATGGATGTTCATTTAAATCTCGAGAGAGCTCTTTACTAGACTTTCCTCTGCCACCTCTACGATGCTCCTGACAATTTGTGTCTCGAAGGATACCCGGGCAGGGGCCTTGAAGGCATGACACACTCGAAAGAAATAAAATTCGGAGAGTCAGGCGTATAAATTGAAGCCTCTAGCTAATCGCCACAGATATTGTGTTTGAACACACATCACCCATAATCATAAGTGAAAGATGGATCTAGAGCCCCCTGACAGTCTTCCTCCATGGCTCCCTTATCCTTGCCCGGTTCAAAACGAGAGAGAAGGAAATCACAACAAGTAAAAGACTTTGTGCATAGGCGGCATTAGAAGTCAGACCCCTATATATAGGGGTGAAACGTCAGCACATGCATTAAATGCCTTAACATAAAATCATGCATCGTAGACAACGATGGGACACATGTGTTACCCACATACTTTGTGACCAATCACCCTTTACCTTCGACACGCTTTACATGCGCATTAATTTTCCAGCCTTTCCATCTCTCCTTGCTTTCGAGTTTGGAAGATAACATAAATTCACGAATCTGTAGTTTTAAACGTGCTGTTATTTACGGGGCCTTAGCTAGGCACAAACATCACATACGACTGCAAGCATGCGACACCTCCCGAAGACACGATTGTGGATCTAAATCACGGCACTTCCCAGCGAACAAGGCCTCCACCCTACTGGTACATGACTAAGATGGTCCTTGGCTTGTTGACTATCACCAAGGCTCGAAGATAGAGCCTTGCTTGTCGGCGCGAGGGCAAACCCTACCAAGCTTCCAACTTAGCGTTGATCTCTTACTGTGACCATCCGGCCTAGAATTGTGAAAGAGGTTTGCCTGTTAAGAAAGATAAATTACTAAGCAAACTAGAAAATATCGGCTTGGCTTGATGTTGGGGTGAGAAGTAAATAAGCAACAATAGAAATGACAAAGTTGTATTTCATTAAAGCCTGATGGTATGCAAGTACACAAATGATGGCGGTCGGCAGAGGCCTTTACAAAAATTGTAATTAAGTAAGAATTGAAAAGAGGGACTAAGTTTACCATGGTCCTCAGTGATATGGCTCCACGGGCTCCTTGGCCTCCTGCGGCTCAGAGGAGGTCGATGCAGTGGCCTTAACGTGCTGGACAAGGAAGGGGGGGATGTTCACGAAGAACTTGGGAGGCAGGATTCGGCGAGGTCAATCAGCCTCTAGTCTGGGCCTTGGAGCTTGGCCTTACTCCTGGCTGTCTCTTGCCACTAGCTTCACCGCGGCCAGGTCGAGTATCTTTGACCCTAAGCCGGGTCACCCTTCATTTTCCCATGCGTCGCCCGCTCTGATGCATTTGCTAGTGGGAGCTTTGAGCCTATCCTTAGCCTCGTCTCTTTTTGCCACCGCCATCTTCTCCGGAACCCTCGTGGCCTTTTTGTTCCAGTGTCCCGGATTCGGAATTTGGGCCTTCCCCAAAGGACTCTTCCGAGGCACGCGGTGCTCGGTGGCGGGCCGCCTTAGCATAGAGCCGTAACTTCTCAGCATCTTCCATCTTATAAATGAAAGCTCGCCCCGTATTTGGTGCCCGTGTTCTTGAGAGTCATCATTTACTTTGAGAACATTAGAGCAAGCAGGTTAAGCGTGGAGGTTTCCAGCATGCGGATTCGATGATCATCCCCAAGTCATGGTTACACATATACATCGAATCCTCACACCACACGTTTGGTAGGACCTCACGTCTGTTGTGGGGAAGGGGATGAGTGTTCTCCTATAGTATCGCAGTGGCGAAGCGTAGGGTAAGATTGCACATGTGCGCAACGGAAGGGTCCCTCTAGTTGAAGGGCTGATAGTTAATATGGCGCTTAGGCGGTTTCTTGATCGAATGGAGCATCCTTCGAAGGCATGGCCCACTCCATTGGCTCGGCAGTATGGCCAGGCACCGGTTTATCAGGGCCTCAGACACCATGAGCCAGGCAGGGGCGCCGTCACGGGACGTAGGCGGGGCATCGGTTGCTTCGGCAAGTGAAGCCTTGACGGATGCTTCGTCAACACGGGGAAGTTCCTCGACTAGAGTCTCATCCTCCCCAGCGGCTGCCTGAAGCCTTTGGGAGGCATCTGGCGGTACCCAGATGTCAGACGGGGCCTCGAGTTCGGCGAGTCCACACTCATCGACACGGATTAACTTGGACCTTCTCCTTGAGTCAGACGACAGAACATTTTCCGCTCGGGCTTCAAGTAGAGTGTGGTCCTTCTCTTAAGTGTTGGCGGCCGAAACTGCGTGTAGTGCGAATCGCGACAGGCCCGGACATTTCCAGCCTCTCACTGGTCGATTGTGGCATTGGATGAGTGCATTCCACAGGCCCAGCAGGTCCCTCGCGCAGGAGCCTTCGTGCACTGAAACTTCTTCTTTTTCTTCTTATTTGCTTGAGTGGGGCTGGATCATGCAGGCCAAGGTGATGTTGACGAACAAAGGGCTTTGAAATGGCCTCTGCCTAGGAAGAGTTGCCAGGCAAAGACTTCAGGAGGTTCGCAAGGAAAAATGCTCGCCCTTGATGTCCTCATTGGGCAAAGGGCGAGGAAGAACAAGCACTATGTGGGGGAAACGACTAGCTCCCAAATCTTGTAGGTTCTTCACAGACAGAAGGAGCTCGTGATGGCTCTCCTTCTTTGTGATCACCGAAGCGAAGCGGCTGGATGTAATCCGACCTCACCTTCTCCCTTTAGTTATTATTTGGGGTCGTCTGGCACTTGTTACAAATCCTTAAAAAAAGATAGGTATGTCGATACACCCTCTGACCTAGGAAGTAAAGATATGCAAAACAAACGAGAACCAGGCAGGAATGTAAGGCCAGTTTAGATTAGGAAGCCTACCCCCAGAGAGGCGGGGGTGCCGGACCATAGGCCCATAACGGGCGACCCTTTCGCCTCCATCTTAGGGAGTCGAACAGTCTAGAATTGCAATGGGGCGTGGCGGTGTTAGATAGGTGGCCCAGGTCTAGCTTGAAGTGTAAATGAAGTAGATCTCCGCTCTTGAAATGTCGATTGGTATAGAGTTGACACATTCTGACATCAGGTTCCCTCTGCCAGTACGTGACTAGATTGCTACAGTAGGCATTTCCCGGGGTACCCTCTTATCTTGACTGATTAGTGAAACTTCTTCATGACCTCTTGTCATTCTGACGGGTAAAATGGGGAGAAGAATAAAGAATTGACTTGAGGTCCGTAAGCGAAAAGAAAAACAAGAGGGAAGGAAAGGAGCCAGCAGAGGAAAGAAATCTCCTGGAGATTTTCTGACTAGGGATAAAACTTAAGAAAGAAAATCAAAACGCTGCGGAAACTTGGCAGAACACCTCCGACCCACGAGAGACACTAAAAGCGAGCCGGTGTAGCGGAAGGTTTTGAGTTCTGAGCCTCACTTAGGAAAATAAAGTCGTCGAGAAGCGTCAAGGGGTCTCGATGGCTCCTTTGGAAGGAAGTTTGTAGAGGCACGCGGGAGGAGGGATGAAGTGCGAGTAAAATATGTCTTTTGAGAGAGGCGTAAAGGAATACTGCCAGGACCATATCCTGTTATAGGGTAGGGGGTCGTCAAAACTATTAAATGCGTGAAATCGATCACGGAATTACATAGGATTCACATTGGGAGGCGTGCGTCTCCCATGCGCCTTAAACACATGTGAGCATCACCTCCAAACGCATTTAATGCTCTAATCGTTTCTCATAAACCTTTCAAGTCTTAACATTCAACATTTAAGGACAAGCTCGGATAGGAATCACATGGAGGTCGCCTAGGAAAATGGGGACAAAGCCTCTTGTGACTTGTTTCGAGGTGGCTTTTTGTTTGGGACACCTGAGTCCACCGGTGACCATTCTATCCAGTATAGAATTCTATCCCATATTGGAAGTCTGTTACGAATAAGCATCTAGGAGCGGAAAAAGTGCAAGCGATATTATCGGCCAGGAATTTTCAGCTTAGAATCCTGCTTCTCGAGAGAAAATCACGGATGAGGAAAGAATAAGTCACAAAAGGAAGAGCGGAGTGGTTTATAAGGAAAGAAGATTTCTCATTGGGAGGAGATAAAATCCTACCAGGAATGAAGGAGGGATTCAGTGAAACTAACATAGTAAAAATGATTTGCTTGGGTATGATTTAATTCTTTATTCTCCTTCCTCTCCTCATTTTTGTTGACTTAATAATCGGAGGCGACCTTGACCCCTCCCATTCCTTTCAGATTGCCACTTTTTGCGGTTGCATCATGTCGTTGATACGAGTTGGTGATGTCGAGGTTCACATTCTGTGCTAATGCTTTCAGGGAATCGACAATCATTTATAACCTTCGAGTGCATGATTAAAGTCCCAAGCGATTAGGACTTTTATAGAAATTGAGATATATGTTTACTTGGCATAATATAATTTATTTTATATAAACATGTGACTGACACATTATTCATTTACATTCTATTTGACCTTAATTTTGTTGATTGAATGACACAAAACATCATATTTTATAATTTCTATTTACATCATCGTTGTTTTTCTAACAATTAATTATACCTAACTACGTGTTTTAATTTACTTTATATGGACAGATCTGAGTCAAAGTTTATTGAAGAAATCATTAGTGAGATTAGAAGATTCATTCCTAAGTTGGTACAAGTTGGTGAGAATATAGTTGGAATAGATGAAAATTTGAAGCAAGTGAAGTTATTGATAGACGATAAATCAAATGAAGTGAGTATGGTTGGGATTTATGGGATTGGTGGGATTGGTAAAACTACTATCGCAAAGGTTATTTACAATGATATGTTGGACCAATTTCAGCGTCATAGTTTTCTTGAAAATGTGAGAGAGAGATCTAAAGATGATCATGGCTTGCTTCAATTACAAGAAAAGCTTCTTTGTGATATCCTAATGGATAAAAATATGAAGTTACATAATATTGATGAAGGAACCAAAATGATAAAGAGTAAATGTCACTTGGAAAAAGTTCTTATTGTTCTTGATGATGTAGGTTGTCCAAAACAGTTAAAATTCTTATCTCCCAGTTCTGAATGGTTTCATCGAGGAAGCATAATCATGGCGACCACAAGAAACAAACGATGCTACAGATGTACATAAGGCATATTCATCATAATAAGCTAAAGTTGGCACATGGCTAGAGGCTATGGAACTCTTTAGTTGGAATGCCTTTCAACAACAGCATCCAAATGACAATTACATGGACCTTTGTAATCGCATACTGTGTTATGCAAAAGGTCTTCCATTAGCTCTTGTAGTTTTAGGTTCTTTCCTTTTTCAAAGGGATGTGGACCAATGGGAAAGTACATTGTATAAACTAAAAACAACCCCTCTTGAAGATATTCAAAAGGTTCTTCGGATAAGTTATGATGGACTAGATGATGAATGCAAGAGGGTGTTCCTTGATATAGCATGCTTTTTCAAAGGTTACAGTGAAGAATTTGTTACAAATATACTAGAGGGTTGCAAATTCCATCCCAAGATTGGACTAAAAATTCTTGATGAGAGGTGTCTCATTTCTATATCAAATGGATTAATAAGGATGCATGACTTGTTACAAGAAATGGGACGGTCAATTGTTCGTCAAAAGTATCCAGAAAATCCTGGAAAATGGAGCAGATTGTGGGAATGTGAGGATATTAAAAGTGTATTGACAAAAAATATGGTAAGAGAAAGATACATGAATATATTTGAGATCTAAAGACAAAAGATGCAACAAGATTTATTTTTGTAATTATTATAGTTCGAATAGCTTATCTAAATAATTTTTAGTGAACTACTATTCATATTTATCTTGTTTATAAATCAATGATCGTTTTCAGGGAACCAAAAACATTGAAGGGATATTCCTAAATCGGACTCCAGTGGAACCTATACAACATCCTGCTGAAGCTTTCAGAAAGATGAATCGACTTAGATTGCTCAGTGTGGGATTCAACGTTATGCCGCTTTCCCAAGACTTTGAATTGCCTTCTTGTATAACATATTTTCGTTGGTGTAGATACCCTTTTGAATCTATGCCATCAAATTTTCATGCAAACAATCTTATTAAGACTCCACCTTCAGTTCAGCAACATAAATACATCTTTGGAAGGACACATGGTATTCTTGTTATTTAGTTGTGTTTTTGCTCTATACCAGCTTTGAAGCCTTTAATTTGAAGTTTACTTATCAGAAGCAAATTTTCTTGTGCGACAGCATGGTGGAAAGTTAAAAGTAATTGATCTTAGCTATTCCAAGTATCTGGTTGATATTTCAAGCATCTCAAGTGCACCAAATTTAGAGATGCTAATCCTAGAAGGTTGTACAATGTTACTTAAATGTTCACCCCTGCATGGATATTATTATTAGAGTTCATACTAATTGTTTTCTTGAATATGATAGGGTGTAGAAGACTCAAGGGGCTTCCCTGGAATATTCATAAGTTTAAAAGTCTTCAAACTCTCTCTTGTGCTTCCTGTTTGGATATAAGAGTTTTCGGAGATCGAGAAAATATGGGAAGGTTAAGAGGTTGATTTTGGAGAACTAGTATAATAGAAATTACCCTGTCCAATTAGGCATCTACATGGGCTTGAATGTGGACTAAGTGCATGCAAAAGGCTTGAAGTCTTTCAGACAGTATTTGTAGTTTAGGATCCACTTGGCTCACCTCAGCTGGCTGGGTGTTCAGAACTGGGCTTTCAGAGAACAACATTAGCCTAAAATCTTGAATCATTAAATTTGTCAGGATTTGCTTCAACCTTGAGAGTCTTCCGTAAACATTTACAAGTTGAGTTCTCTTCACATACTTGAGGTTGAAGGGTGTCAAAAACTTGAGGCAATATTAGAGATGAACCTCCAGGTTTGTTTGAACTCCTTAGAATCTCTACGTATGACTTGCCGTATAATAAAGTCAGGAGTAATCTGGAACAACAACTTCTTCTCCTCATTAAAAACATTAAATCCACAGTGGGATCAAAGGGAAGAAGAGATCCTCAATCATTTTTGCCCCTTGTCATCACTGGTAGAATTCTCCCATATAGCTCTTACCTATACCCTTTAAGGTGAAACCCAAACTGATAGCTTCCACCTATCTTCATTGCGAATATCATCTCTAAGGAACTTTCATCTATTGAAAGGGGGAATCCTTAGTGACATATTCCATATGTCTTCATTGGAATGTTTATGTATTAGTAAATGCAATCTAGTGGAAGAAGGAATCCCTAGTGATATTTGGAATCTATCTTCACTGCGTTGGTTATCTCTAAGTAACTGCAATCTAATGGAGGAGAATCTCAATCATATCTGCCATCTATCATCATTGGAAAACTTATGTCACCAGAATGGAACCTCTTCAGTTGCATACCTGATGGCATCAGTCAACTTTCCAATCTAAGAGTCCTTAACTTAAGTCACTGCAAGAACCTTCAACAAATTCCAGAGCTTCCATCAAGTCTACGATTTTTAGATGCACGTGGTTCAAATAGTATTTCATCAAGCCCCTCATTTCTTCAGTTTCAGTCTCTAGTCGATTGGTTCAAATCAGAATTAAATCAGGTATGTTCAAATCTGAATCTACATGGTGCTTTTCTGCAGGACGCTTGGATTTATGTTGATGATTGTGTATTTGATAACCCTGGAATTAGTATTGCTTTTCCTAGAAGTAGTGGAATTCATGAAGGGATAAGTTATCAGAGTACAGGAACTGATGAAGTAACTATAGAACTCCCTCCTAATTGGTATGAAAATAATAATGACTTGTTGGGATTCGCTTTATGCGGTGTTTATGTTGCATCTGCCAATGAATCAAGCTCACGCACACGTAGATAGAGCTGACAATGGATCTAGCTATGAGTCTAAACAAAAGGAAACATTGGTGTACACATGTGAGTACGCATGTGATTTGAGGATGATCCAAGATAGTCATCAATCAGAAGTCGTGGGTTTTTTCTCATTTGGTTCTTTCTCGTCTGATTCTTTCTGTGATGATGATGGTATATCAGATATAGCATGGGTGATGTATTATCCTAAAGTAGCTATTGGGAAATATTACCACTCCAATCAATGGACACACTTTAGGGCTTCATTTAGTGGTAAAAGAAGAGTGGAAGGGTGTGGTATCTGTCTTATAAATGCCAAAGATTATGAACAGATGCATCCATCATTGGTACAAGCTAGTTTTTCTTGTGGGAATTTTGAAGATCATGGATCACCAATTGAAGATAATAACAGTAAAGCTCACAATAAAAGGGGCCCCACAGAACAAAGCCCTGTAGAGGAGTCACTATATAAAAGATGCAGAGGAACCCAAGACTGATCTCAAGTTTGTCTTTTCTATCTCTAATTCAAAAGCCAGAATTTTTTTTTATCATGCTTCTCCTTTTTATTTTCATGTTTTTCCACACCCGTGGGCGCAAACTTCAATAGTACACCTTCGAAGTATGTTTTTCTCTCTCTCTCCAATGGTTTCTATCTCCCATGAACACTTTTCTTGTTTTTCTTATTAAACATAAATTGTTATGATGTTTGAGTTAGAAGCAAATTTCTTTACATTCTACCTATATATGTTTTGTCTATAAAAGGTTCCACATTCATTGATTTCAGAACAGTGATATCTTTGTTGTTAGCATTTTAGTAGTTCGAACAATTAATGCTTGAGGGAAACACAGCTGTCCAAAGAACAGGGGTCTATTATTTAATCAATTGCACACTTTTCTGAATAATATAACCATGTAGATGCACGTAAAGAGCTTCCTAAGACGACTGAGTTGTTCATTGTTTATTCTATTGTTAAGTAAGAGGCCAAATTCTATGATAGAGTAAAAATGATACTACCTAAATGAATCATTTTGAGTATTTGATAGTATGAGATCTTGTTTTGTGATATCATATTTATTTTTCAATGAAACTTTAAATGCTTGCTTCAAGAAACAGCGAAGATTAGATTGGAAGAATGTTGTAGTCAATATCCTGAGTTTATCAGATTATGTATTTAAAAAACTAATTAGCTCTGTAAGTCATATAAATTTCTAAAAACTAATAACAGAGTCAAAATAGAGATGAGATCCTCTTTTGTTAATGTATAAGAGGTGTAACACCCCGTAAAAAAAAAAAATTAATATTTATATTATTTTTATGAAGGGCAAATTAGTAATAAAACCTTTATTTTGGTTTCTCTTTGCGTAAGATCGTCAAACCATAGAATCTTCACACTTTAGGGTTGAAGAAGGTAGTCAAATGTGAGTTTTTTCTTCCCAAATCTCTTTCGAATAAAATGATATTGCGTTAATAATCATTTATAGATGGTTTTGTTATTTTCCAGACTTCGTCTGATCTTTGGAAGACACAGAAACGTCGTATCTATGGCGAAGCGTTCGAAGGTAACGTCCATACGAAATTACAGATTTCTTTTAATATAGATCATGAATATTTTTTTAGGGTTTGATTATATCTACAGATGATTTTACCCAAAAACAAGTAAAGAAAATTACATGCTTGTGGCAGAAATTGGAAATAAAAAAATAAATAAATAAATAAAGGAAGAAAGGGAGGTGGGGGCCAACATCATAATAAGAATAATATATATATATATATATATATATATATATATATATATATATATATATATATATATATATATATATATAAGGGAAAGGAAGAAGTAGAGGACCACTATTCTTAGATAGATAATGGAAAAGGAAAAAAAACATCAAACGTGTTTTGTGTGAATATAAAGGGACTTGAAAAAGATCAAAAAGTAGTTTGCCTTTTGTGATAGGGGTATGTAGCAGAAAAAAAGGAATATTTATAGGTCTAAAAACCTGCATAAAATAGGTCTTGAAAACCTAAAGTATGGTAAGTATAGAAACTCTAGGTATTAGTGAAAATTTGGTAAATAAACAAATAATTCTAGATATTTAAAGCAAAAAAAATTAGAAAGTAAAATAATTATTTGAGAGATAAGTTAAGAAAATAATTAATAAATAAAATAATCTTAAAAAAAAATGGCTTGTTTGTTAATAAAATTTTTAATTATTTGTTTTAGGTGAATATGTTGTTAATTGCTTTTTGAGGTTAGCGTTCAAGATCTTGAATTTATTTGAGTAGAAAAATTAATCTGATTTTTTTTTAAAAAATATGAAATTTATAAATGTGATTCGAAAATGTTGGTTAGTTTTGCTTTAAATATGGATCAAATATATTTACATGAAAAGTATGTTGGACTTTATGCTTATTGTGATATAAATTATGGAGATATTATATTTTGTGAATGAGTATTGAAACTATGTTTTTACTACGGTAGTTCGGCCTTGGCCAGCCAGGGTGTAATAGTTGTCTTGTCGGCTCGTATCGATAGTTGACCTACATTACTTAATGAGAAATGTAGTGATTTGACTCCAGCTACAGGGTTTGGTTATCGTTCTTGAAATGCAAGTAGTGTTTGGATTCGTAGCCTTAAAGGAACAAATTGAGAACCTAGCCAGCGTTTTGAAAGTCCAGTGGCTGGCACCATTCAATATTTAATGACCCGGAGTAAAATTGCACTTTACTATTTGAATGAATTTGATATGAAAGCGTTTTGGATTCGAAATGAAAGGATTTTGTTTAAATATTTGAACATGGTAGGGATTTTGTTAACTCCCAAACACTGTACATGTTGGTGAGAACATAGTTGGAATGGATTATAAACTAAAAAAAGTGAGGTTCTTAATAGACTCCCAATCAAATAAAGTGAGCATTGGTAGGGATTTATAGGATTGGAGGCATTGGTAAAACTACCATCACTAAGGTTGTCTACTATGATATGTTACATGAATTTAAACATCATTGCTTTCTTGAAAATGTGAGAGAAAAATAAAAGATGATCGTGGTTTGCTTTAATTACAAGAAAAACTTCTCAGTGATATCCTAATGGAGAAAAATATGAAGTTAAGTAACATTAATGATGGAATCCATGGTAGGAATTAATTCTTTGCTTAGAGAAATTTTGGTTGTTCTTGGAAGTAGTGGCCCAGTTATTCAAAAACAGCTAAAGATTCTTAGCTTTCTATTTGGATGGTTTTCATGGGGAGCATGTCGCCATTTACAGTGAATTTGCTGATTTGCTTGAAATTAACTTATCCATCGTACAGGCTAAGGGATTAGCACATAACCAAGCTATGGAACTCTTTTGTTGGAATGCCTTTCAATAACACCACCCAAAAGAGAATTATGTAGGTTTCTCTAATTGTATATTGAATTATGCTAAAAGCCTTCCATTGGCTCTTGTAGTTTTGGGTTCTTTTCTTTTTCAGAGGGATGTGGATGAATGGGAAAGCACTTTGCATAAACTAAAAACAAACCCTTTTGAAGATATTCAAAATGTGCTCCAGATAAGCTATGATGGACTAGATGGTAAACATAAGAAGTTGTTCCTGCTAAATTATTTTGTAAAATCATGAGTATTTATTAATCTAAAAAACAATTGATCAATAATCAAATGACCCAATAAATACATTACAAAATAATAAATTTATTGAAACAATGAAGCATATCAATTCGTATAAGGTAGAAAACATACCTGACATAGATCTGGAATTGTTAGCTGCCATTAGTCTCCCAAATCTGCAAGGAACAAAATCAAAGAAAGGTTAGGGTTGAAGATAGTTCTTTCTTTCTCCCCATAGTGTGTTCTACCAAACCCTTGTATAATTCTAGGGATCTATTTACTTATATATATAGAGCACAAGGGAACAATTGGGTTTTGGTCCAATGGGCTTAATTACCAAAGCAAGGGAGAAGATAGAACCATGGGCCCATAGCTAGTTAATATTAAACCATGCCATAAATGGCTCATAATTAACATGCACAATTATATAATTAAAATTGTAATATGATTATGCTTTGTCCATAATTAATAAATTAATTTAACATTCTCCCACTTAGATGACATAATCATAACTCAAATGTTTTCTCAATAGATTTACATAGTCATAACCAATCATATACAATTAACGCACTAAGAGGATGCATAAATCTTACATAATTAGGCGCTACTAATCAAAATCATAACTCAAATGCTTCAACAAGAGACTTACATAGCCATAACCAATCATATACAATTAATACACTGAGAAGATGCATAAATCATACATAATTAGGCGCTACTGATCTTGAAGCATTTTATTGACAAGAGCATTAATTCAATAGAGAGAGAAAACATCATTATGTCATTCAACTGGTCAAAATTACACAAAATTATAAGATAAGGACAAACGTCAAAATATGCATGTAATAACGAAAAAAAACATAAGATTCCTTCTGAAAATCACGCCTGGAAAGGCAAGCTTCCGCACAAAACCAAGGGTCAAGGCTCCACAAAAATCCATGCAAGTGACGTGTTCTTGAAACACACAAATAGGTAAGCCTTTAGTTAGTGGGTCTACCAACATGCTAGTCATAGGCATGTAATCAACCGAAATGAGAGACTCTACAACTTTCTCTTTAACAAAAAAAACTTCACATCAATGTGCTTGGAGCGAGAAGTGCTCCTAGTGTTCCTAGAGAAAGATACAACTGTGGAATTATCACAAAACAATTTCAGCGGTCTAGAAATGGAGTGAATAACCTCCAAAGATGAAATGAAGTTCCGCAACCATATTGCATGACTAGTAGCCTCATAACACGCCACATAATTTGCCTCCATAGTAGAATAGCGATGAAGTGCAGCGCTTGCCTCCACAGCTTGGCTCATTCAACCATCATAAAGATATCACCAGAAGTGGACTTTTTATCATCCATACAGCCTGCATAATTGGAATCACTAAAACCAACCACCTCAAGAGTGTCGGTAGGCCGATATGTCAACATGAGATCCTTGGTACCCTAAAGATAACACAAAACTTTCTTAGCCATTTTCTAGTGGCTTTGACCAAGATCACTCAAGTACCTACCCAACACGCCAACAACAAAAGCAATATCAAGGCGTGTGCATACTTAAGCATACATCAGGTTGCCCACAACTAAAGAATAAAGGACTGCTTTCATTTCTCTCAATATCATTATGAGGACATTGGCCTTTGGAAAATCCGCCACCCTTTATAATTGGTGCCTTACCAGAAGAACATAATTGCAGATTGAACCTTTTTAGAATGCATTCAATATACATCTCTTGAGACAATCTCATAATGTCACTAGGTCTATTGCGAAGTATCTATATGCCCAAGATATAAGATGCTTCCCCAAGATTCTTTATATAAAAAATGGCTAAATAATATCTGCTTTGTCTCAACCAACGGGTTAGTATCATTGGTTGTGAGCAAAATATCATCAACATATAAAACTAAGAATATGTATTTGCTCCCACTGACCTCATATATATGCATTGATCGACGATGTTCTCCTTAAAAGCATTGGATTTCTATAAATGCTTGCTTTATACTTTAAATGGATATCTAGAGCTTCTAGGTTTACTTCCTCAATTAGTTCATTATCAGATGTGGCTATTGGATGCTAGTAAACAACAGGGCTAGATATCGAAGCGAAAGCAATAGGCATAAGAATAAAAACTAGATGTTCCTTGAACACAATTTCTCTTGGCCCTTGGCTTGTACTAATATCATCCTCAAAATAGATAGCTCAATCTGACTCAATCACTATGGTGGTGTGCTACGGGCAGTAAAACCTGTAACCTCTTGATCCCACACAATAACCAATAAAGTACCCACTAATGGTTTTTGAATCAAGTTTCTTGGATTGCTGGTTGTACGATCTAACTTCCACCTTGCAGCCCTAAACATGGAAGTGACAAAGACTAGGCATTTTCTATGACCATAGCTCATATGGATTCTTAGGAACATATTTACTAGGCACTTGATTCAAAATATAAGCTGCAATTTTCAAAGCTTAACCCCACAAGAACTCAGGTAGTGAGGAATTAACAAGCATACATCACAGTACAATTTCTCATCTTCGCAATCCCATTTTGTTAAGGAGTACCATGCATTGTATACCGAGCATCAATGCCACAGTCTAGAAGGTACCTCGCAAATGGTCTGGGGTTGCGTCTGTCTCATCAGATCTACCATAATACTCACCACCTCTATCAGAATGACCCACTTTGATCCTCTTACCTTGTTGAAGCTCAACTTTAGCTTTTAAAGTTTTGAAAGCCTTTAATGATTCAGACATCTCATGAATGAGCTCTACAAAACAATAAAGGGAATAATCATCAATGAACGTGATGAAATATCTGAAGCCACCCATAGCAAGAGGAGTGAATGGCCCACAAATATCTGTATGAATAACCCTAAGCAACTCCATCCCATCTATCAATCTTGGCATTCCCTAACATGGCGAGTTAAGATTTACCTTTGATGCAGTCTACACATGTATCAAAATATGAGAAATCAAGATCTGGAAGAATCTTATCTTTAATTAATCTCTCCATTCTCTGTCTAGAAATATGACCAAAAAGCTTGTGCCAAATAGTAGAAAACTTTTCATTCAATCTCAGAAACATTTCACGTTTGCTAGTAGTATTGCGGTAAGGAGTAGTAAACGAGAGCCAGCACTCTGATTCTAATGCGGAAAGACTCCCACAAAGTACTCCAGTGCCAATCAATAGTGAATCTCGGTACAGTTTAACTTTTCTAGTTCCCAAAAGAAAACTATATCCAAGTCTATCAAAATGATTCACGATATCAAATTTTCTTAATCGAGGGTATGTACCACATCCTCTGATTCAAAAAATTTTCGTATCTTAGTAGAAGTAATCTAGCAACTCGAGAAAATCAGCAGACTCACTTATCATAAATCTCCCATGTACATACTCTGCTCCAAACTAGTTGGACTTCTTAGACTTATCACACAGCTTGCATAGAATTGCAAGCGTGAATGGTAGCACAATTATCTAACCACCAAGTATTAGATGGCACATCAATGATATTAGATTCAAACAAACATTCACCCAATGATTATCAGATAGCTCATTTTTCTTTGTTCTTGTAATTAGTCCCATTAAGTTTTGTGATGACAAAGAACTAAGGAAAGCTCAAAGCAAAAAAATAAACAAAAGAGCAATGTCAAAGATACATGTAAAACAAAGACATGAAAATTGCTCCATTCTCCAGCTTACCAAATGACCCACGAAAGTGGCCACCAAATGCTAGAGTCTATAAAATACAAAAAGATTCATACACGGTAAGAGCAACTCACCAGCTAGCACAACCAAATGCATCAATTTCCCACCAATAGGGTAGTAAAATTACATGATTCATGACACTTAATGAAATCTCTTCACCAAACTAAGTGTAAAACCTGAGAAAATTTGAATTTTTTCAAAATATGGAAAAACGGTAAATTGCCACTATAGTATAGGCTATAGACCTAAAATTTTCTAGATCTCGAATGATGAAATGGACCTCACCATTCGATTTTTCTCGTGAAATCTAGTTATCCAGACGAATTTCATTGAATTCCAAAATGTGTCGGATTTTCATGATTCGGGGTGTGGTCAATGCAGGTGGACCCCAACGAATTTTGAAAATCTTGAAAATTGAGAAATAATTTAGATAAAGTTCATATAAAATAATATGAGCACAAATTGGGATGAAATAAATTGTTTTAGGCGAAACGGACGACGATTGTGAACACATGGCGGCGTGAGTCAACCATTTAAACATTAATGAGAGGCTTGGGACAAGAAAAGATCCTAATTTTCTATTGGGAGCCATGGGAGAGGGAAGTAAAGGAAGAGAAGTCCAAGACTTCTTTTGACGATCCATAGAGTTTCTTCGGTCAGAATTCGTCGAGCCAAAAACCAAAGTTCATCGCCTCGACGAGGGCTACGCGTGTGTACCAAAAACGAGGAATTTGACCGAAGATCCAAAGGATGAGATTTGGAGAAATCAAGAGTTTTGGGCTTAGGAGGTGTTCTTGAGACCTCATACCGTTCTACTATGCTCCAAGAGGTAGGGATTCTTCCTACTTTGGTTTTTTTTCCATCATATGGGTTGATTTTAAGAGGGATGTTGTGTAGATGTCCTAAGGGTCTGTTTGGCTGATTTTTGGATTGTTTATGTAACACCCCAAATCGAGGTGTCTAAGTTGATCACCGTCGACCAGCGGAGAAAACTTGTCTCATGTCATAGGACATACATGAAGTAAAATGGCCACATTGGCGCATCAATAATCTAACCAACTATATTATAATAGTTCCAAGAGTTGGCCACATCCTCTAATACAAAACATATATTAAAATTTAGAATTCTAATACATGTTTTACAAAATACATGTCAAAGCCACAATCCGAATTTCTTCTCATAAGCGGCCTTTAATGAGCATCGTCTTCCCAAATACTCCCTGTACCTGAAATAATGTTCCCTCGACAGGATGAGCAATGTCCAGTAGTGATAATTTCCTACATGGGTTACTCCCCACCTAAGTGCACATGCAATGGTTCAACACAAACACACTCAAGTAAAACATGCAAGTCCTTACTCAAATGTCTACATGATATGGATGAGAATGTGACCCACTCACTCCCATGTCTCGAGCCCTCACTGACTCCCTCACGCATGCCTAAGCCAAGAGTGAGAAGCACGCCAAAACAAAAGGTTTTTGTTCCTAGAAAACATACTACCGAAGTTTCCAAAGAAAACCCATTGCATAATCCCTCCGAGGCGAATTTTTCGATAACTCTCAAACAATCTACGGCCCCTTCGACGGAATTGTCGGACAATCTCCCAACACAATTCCTCCGAAAATTCAATTGAAATCTTTCACAACCATTTTCCTTTATTTTCTTTCATGTCATGCATCACACCTATTACTCTAGTACGCCTTGCATACGCACATTATGCCATTTCCAAATAATTCATGTTAATATATAAATCATGCATATACTAACCGAATTTATCCAATTCCAATGGCTCACACGCAATTATATTTCATATAATTCAAACATCATGTTAACACATTAAATTCCATGCATTAACATATTAATTTCTACACAATTAAAGCCATTCATTTTAAGTAAATTCATGCAAATAATACATGGATGGGCTTTGGCCCAATATAAACTAGGGACTGCTTTTAATAAATTTCCACATTCGCTCATGTCCGGGCAACCTTCATTAAGCATCGGTTCCACTTTGTGGAACCGAGAATCCATGACCATTTCCCGACCTCACAACACCCAAACCACAATTTAACACACAAGCATAACACAAGCTACACAAATAGTCTATGGACTGTCCGAAACGGTTCTCAAATTTTCAGCACGCAATCCCAAATTTTTGGGACTGATCAAACGACCTCTCACAACCCCATACAACCCAAACCGAAAATAAACCAAGTAGGAGAAGACCCCTACCTTCCGGGAGCTCGGCGAACTCCCAAAACTAGTGCCGCCCACACGTAGCTCTCGTAGTCAGAGAACAACTTTGCTTCGCCCGACGTAAATCCGACGGTCCGAATACTGTAAACCCAGAGTTGACTCCCTCTCTCTAAAAACCCTCCCTTTTCTCAAAATCTGTTCTCCCCCTCCCCCACTACACGTACCAGGCCAAATGGAGAAGAGATGCCTTTGTCCCCACTACAAGTCATCAAATGGCTGGTCGAGAGGATTACACCTTATCCTCTTATCCACCCACTTTGGATTTTCCTCCAATGACATGATGCCATGTGTCTCATGTGAGCCCCACTTGAGCTCAATGTTTGACTTGCCCACAACTTGACACGTGGCGCCTCTTGAGCCACTCACAATGTGCCAAGTGTCCCGCACTACCCTCATCACCTCAAAAAACTTGAAATTCCGACTGTCTCGGAATTCGAAGAAATTCAACGTGGTAGCTAGATTTCACGAGACGATTCCAACGATGAAGTTCGATTCGTCATCCAAGATCTAGAAAAATTCTGGATTTTGACCAAAATTACGATTTTACCCTTTTTGAGAAAATTAGAATTTTCCCTGGTTTTACAGTTTATAACCGTTTTTATGGCTTATTTATGGCTGGTTTCATGGCTTGATTTGTGAGTGTTTAAGGCATGCTCAAAGCATGGTTTTAGAGGCTATTTGGATGAAGAGAAAAACCTGGACAATTAAGGGCCTGTTTCGTTAGTGTTGTGGCCATTTTAAGGGCATGTTAGCTGGGCCAGGCCCAATTTAAGCAAATTGCCATCACATAGGGGAATCAGAGTGCCACATTTTCCTCGAGGGTTAAGGTTATATTACTTGATTTTTTGTAATAACATAATTGGTTAATTGTTGTTTGATGAATGTCAGATATGTGTATTTATATATTATATTGAATGAGGCTGGCTTGGAAATTATATGCATGTAATATAATTGTCCATGATACATGGTTAAATGTATTATTTAAATTTTCCATATGGCATTCATCACATATGTGACATTACATTGACATGTAATGGTGCATCACATTGCATATGCACGAGAACATCGCATTTCATGAGTGTGAGTGCATGGTTGAAATCAAACACCACAATTGGTGATTGATGAGTGGGCTCGATACCGTTGGACGAAGTCCAATAGAGTCGCACGGTTGCATAACATGGAAAACTTGTGCTCGCACAGCAAGAAGGGCTGACACTTCGGGTGAAAGACCCACATCGGTTGATACAATCCAACGGTGAAAGTCTAAAAAGTGTAAGGAGGCGTATGGAGCCTACGATGAGACCCCAAAAATCTGCTGCCCAAAAAAGACACATGGTTTTGTATATGAAATGACCATTCGAGGTTTAACATCCAACAAGTTTTGGTTTATAAACACATGATTTTATTTCGAAAAGGATCATTGGATGTAATCTATCACGATATTTTATCACACATTGGTATCAAGATTGTGTGGTGGAGCCTGGTGAAGACTCCTGGATATGGTGCATAAGAGAGTCTCATCTCATTTCATAACATGACATGTAGAATTCTAATCTAGAATTGCATATTCTTAATTGGAATTGTTGATGTGAATATGAATTGAAAAATGTGAGCATTGTGCCGTGCACTTAGTGGGAAGTATTCTATAGGAATTACTCTTATCAAGTATATTCACCCTATACGGGAAAAACATTTCAAGTGCGGGATATACACTTACGGGCGACTCTCATTCAGGACCGCAAGAGTGAAGAAAGCCGACTTGTGGATTTATGATGATTTTGTAAATTTTTTGAAGTAAATTAACTTTGGTATGTACTAATGTGTTAAAAAGTTGAAATTGAACTCATACGTATTTTTTTATGTAAAAGGTGGTATCGTTCAACATGGAAATTTTATGCATCGTCATTCCTCGTGTTTCTAGGCTCACAATGACTTGTTTTCTAGGTTCGCCGCTTTAGGCGAGTAGTGCTTCGCCTAGGCGAAGGTGGGCTTTGCCTAGGCGAAGGTGGGCTTTGCCTAGGCAAAGGTGGGCTTTGCCTAGGAGAACCCGTGGCCTCACGTACACCGCTTTCCCGCAATCAGATATCAGGCAGCTGGTTCTCAGGCTGAGCTCCCCATGCGAAAAGGACTCTGTCTGGTTTTTTGTAAAATTATGGATCTCGTTAAATGGGACACAACGGTGTGGTATCGAGTTACATGATATCCACTGTGTTTTTCATGAAGCGATAACATCAACACCCCGTATTTTGGGGTGCCATCGTTGGTATTAGAGCTGGGTGATAATGAATGGGCGACACGCCTTGGTATCGTAGCTAGTGAAGAGCATTTATCAGGCTGATGGGCGAGGTTCATCATTAGTATCACGTGCATTTCATGTTTTGTGCCTTAATATGCTACATGATTGTGTGCTTTTGTGTTATGTGAATTATATACATAAATGCATATGGACAAAAGAGGAACACTAGAAAGTTAGAAAACATAAATCTCGGGGTTCAAGAAAAGAATCAATGGGGATGAACGTGCGTTGAGGTCTATTTAACGCTGGCACGCACTACTAGTTACGCTGAGAGAAATCTCAAGTTTAAACCTCAATCCCGGAATCTTTTTGACACGACCATTATCCGACATATGTAGACGCGACCTGCGTGAAGAAGACGCCGAGGCGCGCTTAACAACAACCCACTACCACCGGCCTTTGCCCAACGGTTCGGCAGAGGTTATCGGCAACGCGATCGCTACCACCGGGCACAAGCGAGTGTCAGGCTGCCACTATTGCACAAGCTAGTGTAACCAGGCCGTGAGGCCAAGCAACCTCAAGGTTCAAGGCCACCATCCAACCTTTCAAGGAGTGAGGGACCCTGATGGTAGATCATTGGGCTCGTATGTCGACAAGATCTCGAGGCTATGGAGATCACCTCAAATGCCAACAGAATGGGGCACACTGCATTCCAATTAGAGGTAAACCCGCGTATGGAAGACTAGTCAAAGCCCGGCGGAACTGAGGCAAACGGCATATATCAAAGAGTTCCTGAAGTGAGCCTCTCATGGAAAAGTATTTATCCGGCTCACTGAGAAGGAAAGCTCCTGGAGTCTTAGTAATCGGTACGCGGACGGCGATGAAAAGCCCAAATGGCGGCTGTCTACTGAATTAACCCGTTTGCTGGATAATTATGTGGCCAAGACATGGCTAAAAACGAGAAAGTCTCTGAGGATGGTCTGAAATCGTCCATCTCGAGGTAAAATCGTGGGACTTCTCTCAAGAAGACCTGACCTCTGATACGATAGTATGGCCATTATGAGAGGAGGTGACACACACGCCAGAGCATCCCGGCGGATGCGGGTGTTAAGGATAAGAGGAGGAAGAGTCAACCTTATTCTTCTAGCTCAGGGAAGAAACAGAGGACTTCTACTCCGCATGGTTTTAGGACAGTGGTCACGGCTATCAAAGATGCCGTGTCAATCATCCTAAGGTGAGATATCAGGCTCCTAGCTGAATGTGGCGGTGCGATGTGTTTCATTAAGCACCAGCCCCAACACAAGAGATGGGACGGCCTTCGCATGGGTCCCAAGGTTATGGACACCCCACTCCTGGGCCACGCGGGGACGCTCACGCACTCCGCCTGTTCCTCCTACCCTACCATGGGCCGTGGAGCCGGGAGCATCGTCCTGTGGCGCCTACACAAGTCTCCTACTACTTCACAATCAGGCTTGATGGGCCAAGGCAGTGGGTCGCGAGGCCGAGGTCGCGCCCACAAGCCGGGCCTGGCGACCCAGGGCGCATTCACGCCCATCACACCTCGACTAAGCTTGGTGATCACCAGATCATTCAGTGGTGACATTTATACTCTTCGCTATGGGGCAAGAGAAGAGCTTTAATTTTGGTGCATCTCATTCCTTTGTTGCTACATCATGTGTGAAAGATTTTGGCTTATATGTTGAAACCTTAGAAGAGCCGCTACATGTGAGTTCTCCCCTAGGAACTAGGGTGAGTGTTGATCAGATATGCTTGTGTTGTGACTTAGAGATCTCAAGGATTCTACTCACCGTGGACCTTAGGGTCATGGACGTGTCAGATTTTGATGCCATCCTTGGGATGGACTGGTTGATGGCACATCGAGTCGTCATTGATTGTGATTGTAAGAAGATTATTTCTTACACACCAGATGTCGTTTGTTTTATGTTTCAAAGGATGCATGATGTTTCACCCAGCTCGGTACGAATTTGTACGGCATGGGTAGTTCATGGTTTGCCTAATGTCTTACCTCGAGGACAAGGTAAGACAGAGCGGGTCTGACTCAGACGGTTTCAGAATATGAGGATGTTTTTCGTATTTGAACTACCGAGATTACCCCATGTGAGGGATGTAGACCACTATTGAGTTACCGTACATCACTTATTTCTATGACTCCGCATAGAATGGCGTCTATTGAGTTGCAAGAACTCAAAGTCCAATTACAGGAATTGTTGGACAGTGGTTTTATTAGATCGAGCACTTCACCTTGGGCCACTCCGGTGTTGTTTTCCAAGAAGAAGGACAAGACCCTTCGGCTATGCATGGACTATAGGAAATTGAATAGGGTTACTATTAAGAATAGGTACCCTTTGTCGAGGATTGATGATTTATTTGATCAGCTAAAAGGGGCGCGAGTTTGTTCCAAGATAGATCTCTGCACCGGTTACCATCAGTTGAGGGTTAAGGAGGTAGGTATCCCTAAGACGGAGTTTAGGATGCGATATGGGAATTTTGAGTTCATAGTAACGCTTATCTCGGATCGATTTAATGCTCAATGCATTCATAGATTCTACAGGGGTGTTCCAACCCTACCTAGATCAATTCGTTGTGGTTTTCGTTGATGACATCTTGTTCTACTCCAAGTCTAAGGAGGAGCATGAGTGTCACTTGAGGATTGTTCTTCAGGTCTTGAGAGACCATCAGTTGTATACCAAATTAAGTAAGTGTGAATTTTGGCTTACTGAGGTGAAATTCTTGGGAAATGTGGTGTCGACTTCGTGTATCCGCAGGACCTAAAAGGTCGAGGTAGTTAGTGAGTCGGGGGAGAGACCGACCCAGTTCTTCAAGATAGCGCACTGGGATCGCAAGGTATTACAGGAGGTTCATTAAGGACTTCTCCCGATTAGCTAACCTATGACGAGATTGACCCGAAAGTAGGTCAAGTTGGAGTGGAATGACTTGTGTGGGCAGGCATTCCAAGACTTGAAGAGGAGGCTTACTTCAGCTCCTATTATGATAGTTCCAAAGATTGGACAGAGGTACACAGTGTATTATGATGCCTCTAATGATGGACTTGGATGTGTTTTGATGCAGTCCGGGAGAGCCGTGACTTATGGTTCTCAACAATTAAAGAACCATGAGTAGAGTTAACCCACACATGACATGGAGCTGGCGGTCATTGTCTTTTTGCCTTGAAGGTTTGGCGCCACCATTTATACGGTGAACATTTCGAGGTGTTTTTGGACCACAAGAGTTTAAAGTACATTTTTACACAGCGGGACCTCAACATGAGGCAACGTAGATGGATGGAGCATCTGGAAGACTATGACTTCACTTTGCATTACCCTCCCGATAAGGCAAATGTGGTGGCTAATGTACTCAAATTCTAAGTCACGAGGAGGTTGGCTAGTGGCTTCCGAGAATGGTGGCGCATGCTCGAGGTTGTGGGACAACTGGTTGCATTATTGCGGGTCGTGCCCAAGGTACTTTAGGAGTTTATGGATACGCTTCCTCATCGAAAGGCAGTGATCGAGTCCCAAGGATGTGACACAGATATTGTCCATCGACCGAGCATGGGCCAGATACTGTGTGACAAAGGCCGACCATTCATGCGATGGTAGTCTTCGACGTAGGGGAAGGGTTGTGGTTCCCCAGTCGGTAGATCTGAGAGAGGAGATCATCAAGAAGTTTCATTGTTCCCATTTTTTTGTGCATCCAGGTGCACGAAGATGTACCATGATCTTCATCACTAGTATTACAATGGGATGAAGAAACACGTTAGGGATTTTGTTCGTCGATGTCTCATGTGTCAGCAAGTAAAGGCTGAGTACCAGAGACCAACGGGATTACTCTAGCCCTTAGAGGTAGTTGAGTAGAAGTGGGATCATGTCACGATGGATTTTATGACTCACTTGCCACGGACATCGCAAGAGCATGACACAAGCAGGGTAATAAGGGACCTGGGCTTTACTAAGTCAAGACACTTTTTCGCTATGCTGACATGACCTTCAATCCGAGGGAATTCAAGTGTTGTACATAAGAGAGATTGTCAGGTTACATGGAGTATTGGTATCTATAGTATCGGATCGGGATCCTAGGTTTACAACTCATTTTTGGAAGAGTTTCTAGCGAGTCATGGGGACACAGTTAATGATGCCCAAACGAAAGGTCAGTCGGAGAGGACGATCCAGACTTTAGAGGACATGCTACGGGCATGCGTCCTTGATTTCAAGGGTAGTTGGGAAGAGCATTTACCCTTAGTGGAGTTCGCCTACAACAATAGTTATCAGGCAAGCGTACAAATGGCACCCTATGAGGCGCTATACGGAAGGCCTTGTCGAGAGGTGGGAGAGAGACCCTCTACGGGCCCGGATTTGATTAGAGACACATCAAAGAAGGTGGAATTGATACGGAAGCGTCTTCTCATAACTCAAATCCGGTAGAAGAGCTATGTCGACGTACGTATTTAATTTAGAGTTTGAGGTGGGATCATGTCTTCAAGGTGATGCCTAAGAGAGAAATAATAGTCACAAGTGAGGAAAGTTATTTGGCATTTGATTTAAGCCCTTCGAGGTACTCTGTGAGGGTACAATGAGTTACCAATCACATCGCTAAGCTTATCAAGTGTTCATGCGGAGCTCATGTTCCATGTCTGGAAGTACACCCAGACTGGACTATGTGGTGGATCAGCGAGCTTTATTGTTGATGTGGATGGAACCTTCGTGGAGGGCCGGTACGTATCATGGATAGCCAGGAACAAGTTTTTCTAGGCAAGACCGTGAGGCTAGTGAAGATGTTGTGGCAATATCGAGGAGTGGAGGAGGCAACATGGGAACGTGAAGACACTATACGTACCAATTATCCTTTCTTATTTGAGGATGAAGGTATGTATGAATATTCGATATTAATGGTTGTTAAGAAGTGCATGTGATTGTATAAAAGCTTCTATGCGTAAATTTTAGGGACAGAATTCTTTTAAGGGGGGAAGAATGTAAAACCCGAGAAAAATTGAATTTTTCCAAAAAATGGCAAAACGATAAATCACGCTTATAGCATGTGTCAGAGACTTGAAATTTTCTGTAATTGACGTTAAAACAAACCTCATCGTTGGATTCGTCTCTTGAAATCTAGTTACCCAAACGAATTTCTTTAAATTTTGAGAGACAATGGATTTTCTGGGCGATTTCGCGACAAAGTGTCTAGTGAACCCAAAAAACGAGATTTTTGAGAAAATCTTAAAAATTAAGAAATAATTTAGATAAAGTTCATATAAAATAATTTGAACTTAGAACAGGACGAAATAATCAGGTTTCCAAGTAAACAAACTCGACAAGTCAGACATGTGGATGAGATGAGAGCCAACCATTTAAACATTAAAATAAGAGGCTTGGAACAAAAGAAAAGATCACATTTTCTGCTGGGAAATCATGGGAGAGAAGGAGAGGAAAAGGAAGAGAAGTCCAAGACCTAATTCGACGATCCATGGAGTTTCGTCGGTCGGAATTCGTCGAGCCAAGAACCAAAGTTCATCGCCTTGATAAGGGCTACGCGTGTGTACCAAAAATGAGGGATTTCACTGAAGAACCAAAGGAGGAGATTTGGAGAAATCAAAGGTTTTGGGCTTAGGAGGTGTTCTTGAGACCTCCTACCATTCTACTACACTCCAAGAGGTAGGGATTCTTTCTTCTTTGGTTTTATTTCCATCATATGGGCTGATTTTAGGAGGACTATTGTGTAGATGTCCTAAGAGCCTATTTGGCTGATTTTTTGAGTGTTTATATCCGTTTTTATGGCTTATTTGTGGCCAGTTTCTTGGCCTGATTTATGAGTGTTTAAGGCATTCTCAAAGCATGGTTTTAGGGGCTGTCTGGATGAAGAGAAAAACCTGGACAGTTAAGGGCATGTTTGGCTAGTGTTGTGGTCAATTTAAGGGTCTGTTAGGCCAATTTTTATGCCCAGTTTAAGGGGTTGTTAGGTTGTCGTTGTGGACATTCTATATGCCACATTTTGCCTTGAGGGTTAAGGTTGTTATTACTTGATTTTTTAATAACATGAAATTGTTAATTGTAGTTTGATGAATGTTGATATATGTGTGTTTATATATTGACATTGAAATAAGTGTTTATTTGGAAATTATAAGCATGTAATATCATTGTCCATGATACATGGTTAAATATATGATTTAAATTTTCCATATGACGTTCATCACATATGTGACATGACATTGACATGCAATGGTGTATCACATTGCATATGCACGGGAACATCACATTTCATGGGTGTGAGTGCATGGTTGAAATCAAACACCACAATTGGTGATTGATAAGTGGGTTTCTGCATCGTTGACGAAGTCCACCGCAGTCGCATGATTGCATAACGTGGAAAACTTGTGCTCGTAATAAAGTAAGAAGGGCAACACTTCTAGATGAAAGACCCAGTTATTGGTTCATACACTCCAACAATGAAAGTCCAAAAAGTGTAGGAAGGCCTGTGGAGCCTGCGGTGAGACCCTGAAAATCCACTGCCCACAAAAGACACATGGTTTTGTATATGAAATGATCATTCGAGGTTTAACATCCAATAAGTTTTGGTTTATAAACACATGATTTTATTTCAAAAATGATTATTTGATGTAATCCATCAATGATGGATTTTATAACACATTGGCATTGCATCATGTGGTGGGAGTCAATAAAGACTCAGGGTATGGTGCATGAGTGGGTGCATGAGTGAGTCTCATCTCATTTAATAGCATGACATGTAGAATTCCAACCTAGAATTTCATATTCTTACTTGGAATTGTTGATGTGTATATGAATTGTCAAATGTGAGTATTGCATGTGCACTTAGGTGGGGAATAGTCTTTGTAGGAATTACTCTACTGAGCGTGGCTCACCCTATATGGGAAAAACATTTCAGGTGCAAGATATAAACTGGTGGGCAACTCTCATTCGAGACCGCTAGAGTGAAGAAAACCAACTTGTGGCTTTATGATGTTTTTGTAAATTTTTTGAAGTAAATTAATTTTGGTATGTACTAATGTGTTAAAGAGTTGAAATTGAACTCATATGTATTTTTTTTTTTTATGTAAAAAGGGTGGTATTTGAACTAACATGGAAATTTTTATGCATTGGCCATCCTGTGTTTCTAGGCTTTGTCTCGCCTAGGCGAAGGTGAACTTCGCCTAGGCGAAGGAGAGTTTCACCTAGGCGAACCCAGGGGCCGACCTATTTTTTAGGTTATGCCTTGCCTAGGAGAAGGTGGGCTTCGCCTAGGCGAACTCGAGGCTTCATGTAGACACTGCTTCCTACAACTCAGATATTATGCAAGTTAGTTCTCGGTGAGCTCCCCATGTGAAGGGATCATTCATTTTTTTAAATTATGGATCCCGGTAAATGGGACACAACGGTGTGGTATCGAGTTACATGATATCCACAGATTTTTTGCGGGTTGATGGTTGATCAACGGACCCCCAGATTTTGGGGCGTCATACTAAACATCATACCAAATAATAAAGTCATCGATATGACAACTTCACTATTTGTATGGATTTTAGTAAAATTGATGCGCAAAACAAGTAAATAATGGGCCAAGAACATCAATTTCAGTATCCAACATGCTGCATGTCTATAAGACTAATATTTCACTCATCTAAACAATAAGAAAATAATTTTATTCACAATATAATGTTGTAAATAATCAAAATAGCATAAACATAAATTGCAAAAGCAACATGTGAAAAAAAAAAATTTATTGAAAAATTGGGTAAAATATTCAATTTTGTCCCAAGATCAAATTTAATGTTTTAATGGGTTAAAATTTTTCTGAAATGTTTGATTTTCAAAAAATTTCAAAACTTGAAACACAACCACTCAATATTGATTTAATATTTCATTTATATATATATATATATATATATATATATATATATATATATATATATATATATATATGACATATGCGTATCTCACTTAATACTTAAATTTCCTTCCTTTATTTATTATTATTATAATTTTTTAAATGACATTGATTTTCATTTAATTTATTCATTCAACTTTCAATTAATAAAAAATATATTGTTGAAGGAAAACATGTGGGTTCCAACCAAATTATCAAAAGTCAAACCCATCATTATGGGAGACGTGTTTTGGTTTCTATGGCAAATAGGGATCCAAATGTGAGCGATCCCAATTCTTTATGCTTTTCAATTTCAAACTTCAATCATGTGACATAATCAATTTGATCAAAATACAAATTCCATATTTCAAGATAATTTCAATTTCTTGATTTTGGTAGAAGTGTCTTCATATGAAACATGATCGACTTGACAAAAAAGGTTAAAGACTGTGGTGAAATTTCAATCAATAAAATCGTTGGTACAATTGGAACCGAGAAAGGGAGGAAGAAAAGAAAAATCTAGGAAAGCATTCTTCCGATAACAGTTCCCCCGAAAAAAAAGAACTCTTTCTAAAATTTTCCCACTATGGTTGATCACAGGAATAAACCAGAACAAACCCAGAAAAAAGAAATTGACAACTTCAATATCAATTAAAGTGGCTTTAATACTAATTGCTAAATTATTTTATAAAATCAAGAGTATTTATTGATCTCAAAAATAATTGATCAATAATCAAAGGACCCAATAAATACATTACAAAATAATAACTTTATCAAAAACAACGGAAGACATCAATTTGTACTGTGTAGAAACATGCCCGCATGGATCCGAATTATTACTAACATTAGTCTCAAATCTTCAGCTTTCTGACGAAATCAAAGCAGCAACAGTGCGAAGAGGCTTCTTCCTTCTCCTAAAGTGTTACCAAACCCTGTATATAGGACTCTATTTACTTATATATATATAGAGCACAAGAGAACAATTGAGTTTTGGTCCAATGGGCTTACCAAAGCAAGGGAGAAAATAGAACCATGAGTCCATAGCTAGTTAATATTAAACCATCTCATAAATGACTCATAATTAACATGCACAATTATACAATTAAAATTATAATATGATTATGCTTAGTCCATAATTAATAAATTAATCTAACAATTCCTTGATATTACTTGCTTCTTCAAAGATCAAGATGAAACATTTGTTACAAGAATTCTAGAAGGTTGTAACTTTTATCCCAAGATTAGACTAAAATCAGTTCTTGATGAAAGGTGTTTGATCTCTATACAAGGTGGTACTATAAGGATGCATGACTTGTTACAAGAAATGGGTTGGACAATTGTTCGCCAAAAGTATCTAGAACATCCTGGAAAATGGAGTAGATTGTGGGACTATGAGGTTATTCAAAGTGTATTTACAAAAGATACGGTAAGAAAAAAAAAATGAATACACTTGAGATCTAAAGACATACTAGATTCAGCAAGATTTATTTTTAGTATTACCATTATTATAGTTTTATTATCTTATTTATATAGTTTTAGTGAATCCTTATATGCATCTAGAGCTATTAACAAGGGCTTCAGTGTATCGGGCCGCTGGGGCAATGGGCCAAAACCGGCCTCAGCTAAAATTGGCTCCCCGGGCTTTGGGCTGTAATTTTAGTAGCCCAAATTTCACTTAAAAACCGGGTCGGCTCGGAAGCAACAAATCTTTAGTGCAAAAAAATTTTGTGTCGGGTCAATATATTGGATGGCCACGGTCTTAGTTTTTTTCTGACCAATAATTTAATTGGCCCAAATGTACTTAATTCCGGTGTGGACTGGCTAAATTTCACCGGCCGGTACTCCAATTTTTTACAATTCTATATGCATCTTATACTGCTTATTCTCAACCCTTGTTTCCAGGGGACAAAAAAGATTGAGGGGGTATTCCTAAATCATACTATAGGAAAACCTATACAACTTACTGCTGAAGCATTCCGAAAAATGAATCAACTTAGATTTCTCATTGTCAAAAACAAGATGGTGAATCTTTCCCAAGACTTTGAACTGCCTTGTCATGATTTAACATATTTTTGATGGTACGACTACCCTTTAGAATCTATGCCATCAAATTTTCATGCAGACAATCTTGTTGAACTCGACCTCCAATTCAGCAACATAAAATATCTTTGGAAAGGAAACATGGTATTGCTATTTTCTTTTGTTACAGTGTGCTAGAAAGTTAAAAGTCATTAATCTTAGTTTTTCTCGGCATCTTGTTGATATCTCAAGCATCTCGATTGTGAAAAGTTTAGAGATTCTAATTTTAAAGGTTGTTCAAGGTTATTTAAGTGTTCATCTATACATTAATATTACTCTAATTGGTGTTATATATTAACTGTTTTCTTGAATTTAATAGGGTGCACAAGGCTCAAAATTCTTCCGAGGAACCTTCATCAATTGGAACGTCTTCGGACTCTCTCATGTGTTGGCTGCTCAAGAATGAAGAATTTTCCAGAAATGAAGGGAGATATGGGCAGGCTAAGAGAACTTAATTTAAGTCTAACTGGTATAACAGAATTACCATCATTAATTGGGCATCTACATGGACTTGAAGATTTGGATTTAAGTAATTGCAGAAACCTCATGAGACTTCCAAACAGTATCTATAGTTTCAACTCTCTTCAAACTCTCTTGCTAAATGGGTGTTCAGACCAAAAGGGCTTTCCAGATATCAACATTGGAAGTCTAAAAGATCTTGAATTGTTGGATTTGTTGGGTTACAAAAACATTGAGAGTCTTCCAGTAAGCATTGGCAATTTGAGTTCTCTTAAAACTCTTGGGGTCGAAAATGGTCAAAAACTCAAGGCAATATTAGAGTTGAACCTGGGGCTTGATTTAGGCTCCTTAAGATCTTTAAATCTAACTTCTTGCATTCTAAAGTCAGGAGTAATTTGGAGAAATGGCTGCTTCACCTCATTGAAAACATAAATTCCCCAGTGCAGTCCAATGGAAGAAGAGATCATCAATTATATTTGTCCCTTGTCTTCACTGGTAGAGTTATCTGTAAGAAACTCGTTTTATGGAACAATGCATCCTCAATGATGGTTTCCACCTATCATCATTGCAGATATTATCTCTTAGGAATGTCCATCTAATGAAAAGAGAAATCCTCAGTGACATTTTCCATCTACCTTCATTGGTAATTTTATCTCTTAGTAACTGCAAGCTAAAGGAAGAAAGAATCCCCAGTGATATTTGGAAACCATCTTCACTGCTAAGTTTATCCCTAACTAACTGCAATCTAATGGAAGGAAAGATCCTCAAGCATGTTTGCAACCTACCATCATTGGAGAACTTATCTCTAAAAGGGAGCCATTTTAGCAGCATACCTGTTGGCATCAGTCGACTTTCCAATCTAAGAGCCCTTAACTTGAGTCACGGCAAGAACTTTGTACAAATTCCAAAGCTTCCATCAAGTCTACAACTTTTAGATGCTTACTGTTCGGATGGTATTTCGTTGAGCCCCTCATTTCTGCCAATTCATTCTCTGATCAGTAGCTTCAAATTAAACCCAATGCCGATATGATTCTCTTTACAAATTCCTTTTTCTTTCCTATCCATTGGATTTACTGTTAAGAAGCACAATACTCTTATTGAACCCAAATCTTATTAGCTTGACATTTTAGGGAAATTGATTGTTTAACATGGTGTCAAAGCTCGATTTAGTGGGAGGTCATGAGTTCGAGTCACCTCTCTGCAATTTGAGTATTTATTCTTCATTTGCATATTGATGCATTGGTTTGTTAAGAAGCATGATACTCGTATTGAACCCAAGTCCTACAAGCTTAAACTTTTAGGAAAATTGGTTGTTTAACATTTACAGGGTGTATTTGTACAGGTATGCTGGATTTCTATTGGTGGTTCTTCTTCAAAGGGAATAGAATTGGTATTGTAATTCCTAGAATTAGTGGAATTCTAGAGTGGATGAGGTATCCAAACATGGGAAGTGATAAAGTAACTGTGGCTCTGATTAATTGTTATGAAATATAACTCCCTCTGAATTGGTACGAAGATGATGACTTGGTGGGATTTTATTTGAGATTGGACCCGACGATGGATCTGCCTTCAAGTTCTCTTGCCATTTGATGATCCGAGGAAATTATCGATCAACATACATGGATCTTTTCTCATTTGATTCTAATTGTATTTGTTGTTTTGTGACTTGAATTTGGTTTTGGGCTTATGTTCGACTCGAAAGCCCGCAATGCGATTTTTGTGAAAAGAAAAAGTTGAGAAAAAAATTATGATCTATTATAGTAGCAGAGGGGCTGGGCCGTAGCCCACAACTGATTCCAAGGGGGTGTAGGGGCCTGCCCCTACGATATGGACCTTTTTGTTCGAGTATTTTCGTTATATAAACACATTAGGGTTTATTCCCTACAAGCTATACTTTGTAATTCCTCTCAGATTCATAGTGACGCTTTCTCTTCCGTCTATGGTTTTTTCCCGCAAAAGTTTCCATGTAAATCTAGTGTTTTTATTTATTTTCGTATTTCTTTATTGTGCCATTGATCATAACAAGTGGTATCAAAGCCATTAGGTTTTTCTGATCTTATCAATGGCAACCATGAAATTTGAAATTCCCTTGTTGGATCGAAGTCCCAGATTTCGTTGTGGCAAGTTAAGATGTGCATTGTGCTTGCCTAGATGGATCTGGATAAAGCATTGCTAGGACTTGACAAGATGTCGTCATCGTTGACAAAAGAGAAGAAAGAACCTAAGGATCGTAAAGCACTATCTTAGATTCACCTTCATGTATCAAATTAGACTCAAGACGTTTCCGGCGAGAAGACTAACGATGCGCCAGGGTCGAAGTTGGAAGAGTCAGGCATGACTAAAAGTCTTACGAGTAAGTCGCACTTGGTATAAATGCATTGTATTTGCACCGCATATAAAGGTACATCTTTGAAGATCATCTTACGACCTTTAAAGAAATTGTTGCAGATCTGGAAACTTTGGAGGTTAAATATGAAGAAGAAAATCTAGGGTTAATGTTGTTGTGTTCGCTTCCTAATTCGTATGCAACTTTCAAAGATACGATTTTATATAGTCGTGACACCCTAACCCTAAATGAAGTCTATGAGACTCTGTTTTCTAAGGAGAAAATGAAGCAATTAATTGTAGGGCTTGAAGCGTAAGGAAATAATCTGTTTGTACGTGGTAGGCCACGAGAGAAGAATTTTGGTAAAGAACAGAGGAAAAGGTCAAAATCCGGAATTCTAATAAAATTTGCAAGTACTATAAGAAAAAATGTCATATCAAGGAGTGTTTCAAGCTGCTGAATAAGGAGAAGAAATTCAGGAACAAACAAGGAGATAAATCTAGGAAATATGGTGAGGCTAGTGTTGTGAAATCAAATCAAACTAATGGAGAACTTCTGGTTGCGTTAGATGCTGATTTTAGAGCTAGTGAGAATTGGATTTTAGATTATGGTTATACGTTTCACATGGCTTCTAATCGGGACTGGCTCTCTACATACGAACCTATGCATAAAGGTGCGGTTTTGATGGGTAACAATGCATCTTGTAAGGTAGCATGTATTGGGACAATTCGCATTAAGATGTTTGATGGAGTAGTTCGTACTTTTAGTGATGTCAGACATGTTCCTGATTTGAAATGGAATTTGATATCCCTAAAAACTCTTGACGCAAAAGGGTACAAGTACACTAGTGAAGGTGGAGTTCTAGAGAGTAGTAAAGGAGGCCTAGTGGTGATGAAGGGTCATCAAAAGACATCCATATTATATGTTCTACAGGGATCCATTGTTACAGGAGATGCTGTTGTTGCATCTCGCTCATTGTTAGAGGATGATATTACGAAGCTCTAGCACATGAGTGAAAACGGTATGACAGAGTTGAGTAGAAGAGGACTTCTAGATGGGTAGAAAACAAGTAAGTTACAGTTTTGTGAGCATTGTGTTTTTGGGAAATAGAAGGAAGATTCTCTCTGTGCATTCATAAGTCAGCAAATAATACCATCTACATCTGACTGAGGACCAGAAAAGTATCTTCTATGGGAGGTACTACTTATATGTTGACGATCATTGATGATTTCTCATGTAAGGTATGGGTATGCTTCTTGAAACAAAAAAGTGATGTGTTTTCAACATTCAAGGATTGGAAGACAATGATTAAGAAGCAACCAGGAGGCGTGTAAAGTGTCTTCGCGCTGATAATTGGCTATTATTTTGTTCTGATGAGTTTAACACTCTTTGCAAGAAAGAGGGAATTGTTAGACATTGTACAATTCGTCATACTCCACAATAGAATGATGTAGCAGAGCATATGAATAGGACTTTGATGGAGAAGGTCATATGCATGAGAAGAAGACTCCTCAAGAGGCATGGTTTGGTAGTCCTGCTACTTATTTAGATTTGAAAATTTTTGGATGCCCTGCATATGCTTATGTTGATAATGGGAAGTTAGAACCTAGATCAATGAAGTGTATATTTTTTGGTTATAAATCGAGTGTCAAAGGCTATAAATTGTGGTTTTCGGAAACCAAGAAATTGGTAATTAGCAAAGATGTGATTTTTCATGAGACTTCCATGATTCAGATCTTGGCTCCTAAAGACTAGTGTTGAGACCGTGAAGAAAGTTGATGAACAGGTGGAGTTTGAGACTGGTTTGCTTCCTAATTCAGATAAGCGGAGTGTTCCTACAGCTTCAATTCCAGTGCAATAGTATTCTATTGCCATAGATGAGAGAGGAGGACTATTAAGCCACAACATAAATGTGGTGAAGCTGATATGGTTGCATATGCCTTGAGTGTAGCTGATAATATTGAGTCCAGTGAAGAGCCATCCACTTATGAAGAGGCGGTAAGTTGCAATGATTCAAGTAAATGGATGATTTCTATGCAAGAAGAGATGGAGTCCCTTCATAAAAATGGGACATGTGACATGGTGAGGCTACCTAAAGGGAAGAAAGTCATTATCATGCTCTTGATTTCAATGATAAATCAGGGTGATCATGGTCAATAAAAAAGAATCAAACAACAAATTAAACTAAACCTGCTGCTACTGGAGCTGCCTTAGCACCTGTTTTGGGAGGATTCAGATTGAAATGACGTGAGAAATTGGGCATAAACTAACAAAGAGGGAAGAGGGTTGACCAGGAAACCAGAGGAATTGAGAACGGCAGAAGAAACAACCATGTTGGAGCAAAAGTCTGTTGGAGGAGAGGCCAAAGTTAAGGAGACATTGCAAAGGAAAAAAATTTTGAGGAATTGCAAAAAATGCCAATTCCTTTGTCACTGCTGCCACCTAGATCAATCAAATTGAAGGCAATTGTAATCTACAAATACAATTCCCTACATTGAACTTGTTAGTATGATGAAGTAAAAGGAATGTAATCCTTTGGTATATGATTTTTTTTTCTTTTTTTTTTTTTTTTCTGAAAAGAGATAAATTTATTGATTCAGGTTAGTTTTACTTAAAAAAACACATAATTAAAAGTGCTAAACCTTTATAAGATGACACAACATCCAGGTTGAAGCAAAAAGAAATGGCTCAAGGCCTACACATTTGGTAATCCAAAAATGCCTAGAATACCTCAGATTTCAGATCTACAGCAAACATAATTTGATATGATGACTATGTCGGATTGAAACTTTGTCATCTAAAACAACAACGTGAAAACCCACAAGTCAATCGTCAATGATAGAACTGCATGTCGCAACAAGTTGACGACAAAACACATCGCAGCAGGTCAGCGATAACAACACGAAAAGCAAAGGAAAATGAAGATCGGTGTGGAAGAAACCACTTTATTGAAAAGAAAACTCCGATATGGGAAAGAATGATGGAAGCCAAGAATAGCCAAAAAATCACACCTTCTTACAAACGAATAAGGGCAGAACGGAAGGAGGGGGCGGGTAGGGTTTAGAGAGAATCACGAAATTAGTTTTTTTTTTTTTTTGGTATATGATCTTAAAGGAGACATGAAAGTAATGTACCGCTGAATGATGACAAATAAAACCATAAACAAAAATTTATGACTCAATAGCCATCTGAGTATAAACCTTGGGACTATTGTAGGAGTACTGCTATTAATCTTTTATGGTGTAATCATCTGCTAGGTCATCTTGTATGTCATATGTCGCTGCCTCTTTTAATAAAATTAGTATCTTCGAGTGATGATCCTTCGATGTATAGAAAATGTCCTCCAAATTTGTTCACTTCGACTGGTCTACCATGAATATATAAAACCTATAAGTGCCTATCTCGAATAGAGACAAGATTCTGTAGGAATATCCAAACAAGGAGAAGAAGCAGATCGAGAAGATAGAGTGGATCTCCTTGGCAGAATAGGTAATCCCTTCTTCACTTTCTCCATTTCCAATTTGATTTCTTGGATACTAATAAGAGTAAAAAGGGAAAAAAATAAGATTAGATTTCTCTTATTTAACTTATTATTTAAAAATAAATGAAAATAAGATATAATTAAAATATATAGGATAAATATATAAATTTTGTCTGTAATTGGAAAATCTATAATAGCATATATATCTAGGCTCATGCTTGCATCCCTTGTCTTTCATATTCAATCATCTAATGCTAAACTTATTTCCTTTCTCTTCTACTATGTGTACTCGTGGAATTACTTTATTGTAATCAACTTTTTTTTTCTTATTCTTTTGCTTGTCCCACATTCATTTGTGCCTTAATTACAAAATCACTTGGTGGTGCTCTCTACTTTATGACCTTCATCAATGATTACTTAAAGAAGATTTGGGTATATACCCTGAAGTTTTGTCGAGCTAGAAGTCTTTTGATACTACTATATTAGGGCGATAGCTTGAACATGATTGAAACTTAAAACACAATAAAACTTCGAACTATCACACATCACCAATATTTACGATGAAAAACCTTCTTAAAATGAGAAGTAAAAAAACTACGGGCCATAGTTTACCTTTTAACTTCACTGAACTCTAAAGAAGAGTACAATGATTGTCCAGAGATCAACAAAAGACAAATTTAAAACCAAACTAGTTCCTTTCAAAACAAATTCAAGAAACTAGCATAAAAGGATGAGAAATATATATATATATATATATATATATATATATATATATATATATATATATGATGGCTTGTTTCGAGATACATTACACATTGCTAAATTTTCCAAATTCAATCTCCAACGTACATATTGTATACCAATAATGTGCCTTAATACTGCAACAGTCCTGTTATTGGTTCAGTAATGTTGGGTCCGCCCCTATGTGTGGGCTGTGGACTATCCAATGGGCTAAGCCCATTGTTTGAAACAAATTAAAAAAAAATTGGAATTCAAAAGAGGGTTTTTGTTGGTGTCGGGATGCAATAGCTGAAAGAAGAGAAAAACAAAGAGGGGAGATGTTTTTGAGGGGGAAAGAAAAGGGGTTAGGGTTTTGATATTTTCTTACAAGATGAAAGGACAAACTTTGGCTCAAATTTGATGTGGTGACTCCTTGTAAGGTGCTCTTCAATCCTAGTGGTTTCGATCTTTGGTTAGCTCTCCACAATACCCATTTGGCCATCTAATCTTTGTGAGATCTTTCCTCTTTCTTGGATTTATCCATCCTGGGATGATGTTGTTTTGGTGTTCCAATAATGATTTTCTTGATGTATTGGCCAGTTACAGCCTCTAGTTTGCTTCAAGTATGTAAGAATTTGTGTAACCTATGATTGTCATTGTTGAAATAGTGGAAGTTTAAGTGACCTATGGGTCCCGTGGTTTTTCTTACCCTTTTCATTTTGGGTTTTCCATGTAAAAATTGTTGCCTAATTGTGGTTGATTTATTGTTGCTTGGTGGGCTTTGTTATTGGCTTAATTGTTTGTTGAACCTATTTTTGGCACACAAAGAGAGAAAGGTCATTTTTAGAATCATTGTATTTGGTAGTCTTTCCCAACAAAGTGGTATCAGAGCTTGGTTGATTGGAGTTTTTTTTTCTGTGTGCAAAAATGGATGATGGCATGATAAAATTAAATTTGTTGAATTATTCCACTTGGAAGCGGATGATGGAAGATTTGCTTTATTGTAAATATTTATACAAGCCCATTAGATTTAAAGAAAAACTATATATCAGACACACTTGATGATGATTGGGATGTGGAACATAGAAAAGTCATTGCTTATATGAGAAGGTGGATGGATTCAACTCTACATGAACACATTTTTTATGAAACGAAAGCAGATGTTGTTTGCAAAAAGCTTGAAAACATTTTTGCTAGGAAAACATCAGGAAATAAAACTACTTTGGTTAGAAGACTTGTAAATTTGAAGTACAAGGTGTAGGATATGATTTAATTAACCTAGATCACCATGTTAGAATACAAAACATAATTTTAATGGAGAGAATATGAATATTATGTACCTGATTTGGAATCCATGGAATGTCTTCTTGATGCGGAATTGATGAAGACCTGCAAAGAAAATGACCTCAAGATCTTCTCCCGAATGGCCCCTTGATGACACTGGCTTAAATGAGAATGTCTCTCACTTGGTTAGAGAAAAATCTCTTAGAATCTGTATGTGAGAATGATAATACGTATCCTTAGGGTTTGGGAGGGACTTGAGCCTTCTTTATATATTGAGTTCTGACCACGGGCCCTCTCATTACGGGTCGGGCCATACTCAGCCCACACACTTGCCAGCCCCATATGGTTTATTAAGAATCCTAATAATCTCAATTAATTCACCGAATAAACTAGCTTATTTAAATCCAATTAATAAAGCCCACTTTATGAAAATTCAACATTCTCCCACTTGCGATATTAATTGAAACAAAACTCGTGTGCGCACCTTTTATACGGTCTAGAAATTATTCTAATAGTCAATTGATCCCATAAAGCTCGAACATCGAATCATGCATGTAATTGCATGTACCTCACGCAAGCCCTTCCATGGTCACGGAAGTGCTTTCAACTTTACTGATATGGATTCAATATGGTAGTGTGTTTAAATGACAATTTCACAATGAGTGATACTTCATGTGTTATCCATTTTGTTAGTCCAATTTCTATGCGTCACAAAACCTAGTGTGTCACCGTGAGAATATCCATCATGGTTCCAACGAACTCCGTATATGTGTTACCTTAATAGGTAACTTTACTCTTTATGTGTAACAAAACATGCCGTTAAGGCTAATGCCAAGAACGCCCCATAGCTCGTATTCAAGGTTTACACAATGCCTTGAGATTTTCAATTATATGTACTGTCTCCGATAAACCTACATTCACAAATACCTTATTGAATGTAAAAGAGTTGGGATACAACCAATTGTCACTAAAATGTAATGAAATCGATTCATCCTTCATAAGAGCAACATAAAACCTAATAGCTCCCACTAATTTTACAGTATCCCACATACTCCTAAGTCCACGTTAATGACATGTCGATCAAATACACAAGGGCTAAGGCCTTAGTTAGCGGATCCTCGCAATCATCATCCAAGGATATGTACTCCACTACAACGCCACCGCTTTTTGAACTTTTTCCTTATGGTCGATACTTGACTTCCATGTGTGCTTAGACTCCTCGAGACCTCCTCGCTGTCATAATAACAACACCGGCAGAAGTTATCAAGCCACAAAGATAAATTGTAAGGGCCTATCCACAAAATCAAACACCTGCTAACTCCCTTAATGAGGTTTCGGAGCCAAATTGCCTGAGTAGCAGCTGAAAAGCATGCTACAAACCCGCTCGTACGGTGAAAGATGCAATCTGATTTTTGTTTCTCACTTTTCCATGATACGCACCTCCCGCTAACTTAAAGATATAACCGCTTGTTGACTTCTTTCATCCCGATACCAAAGAAAGTCCGAATCCAATACCCAACTAGTCAGAGGTCCGAACATGTTTAAATCAACATATAGTCTTTTTGTCCTCTTTATACCTCATAACCTTCTTTGGCAAAAGAACTCCAATGATCATGTCCTAGGTTTGACTGATATCCGCTTAGAAGTCCTGCTAAAAACGCATCCGGTCTAGTATACTTGAGCATACATACTCCCAAGCGCACTAGCATAAAGGTACATTCTTCATTTGGGCTTTCTATATCTGAATGAGGAGTCAGATGTGACTCCAATCTTATCACCTTTACGCACAGAGCAATTCCCGTTTACATAGTTGCATGTTGAATCTTTCTAAAATAATGATCAACATATGCCCTCCGAGATGGGGTCCCAATAGTTCCCTGCAAGAACGCATTCCCGTGAATCTCAATGCTCTAGGACAAAAGACGCTCACCAAGGTCCTTCATATCAAAGTTCTTCGACAACATCCGCTTTGTCTCATGCAAGAAACTGCTGTCATCGTCATAGCAGATATCATCCACATAGAGTATTAGAAAATGAATTTCCTCCCACCGACCTTGCAGTATATACATTGATCTACCGTGGTTCTCAACAAAACCATAAGGAATCAACAACACTATGAAACTTAAGTACCATTGTTGTCTAGAAGCTTGCTTGAGACCATAAATAGACTTTTCAGTCTACATACAAGTTTCATTTGAATCATTTGCCACAAAACCTTCTCGGTTTGTCATATAGACTTCTTCATTAAGGTCTCCATTGAGAAAGGCGCTTTAACATCCATTAACTCCATATCAAAAATGAGCAACTAATGCCAGCGATCACTCTCGAAAAAGAATCTTTGTGAAGACCCCGAGAAAAGGTTGCTTCATAGTCTACCCTTCTTGAAAGTGAAACCTTGGCTACCGCTCCGGCTTAAACTTCTCAATCTTTCCCTTTATGGTCCTTAGTCTTATACACCCATTCATGTCTAACGTCTACGCACCTCTCGTAATCTCAATAAGTTCCCAAACTCCATTATGCCTCATGGATTGAATTTCATCTCTCATTGCATCTAACCACAGTTTTGATTGAGGACAAGAAACAGCTTCCTCATAAGTTATTGATCATGACAACCGGAGCACGTAGCCTTGCTCTCCTATATAGATTAAATAGTCCCAGGGTATAGCCGATCGCTTTCTCCCAGTGGATCTCCCACCGGAGTAGTAAATTTTGCTACATTCGCACCTCGAGAGCCTTGATGAACATCATTAGGAGTTGTCTCAACAACATGATCCCTAGTCTCAACAGGTTCAACATGGTGTGTGGAAGTTTCCACAATTATCCGTATTGTGGGAGAGATACATATATCACATTACCCACCGCACTATCATCCCCAATACCGTGGAGCGCTACTTTCTTCGACCACATCAAACTCCAAAACTTAGTCGCCTCTGCGGATTCCACAATTTTTCAGGCCTCCATCGGGATTAGAACCTATATCCTTCGAATGTTCCCGTAAGATACATAGTAACATCGAGTGGTTCCGGGAGTCCAACTTACTTAATGTCGATTATATAACTTTACTCGCTATGACATCCCCAAACCTTAAGATGGCTATGGCTAGCTTACGCCTACCCATAACTCGCAAGGAGTCACTGGAACAGCTTTTGTAGGTACACGATTGAAAATGTACAGTCAAGCCAAAGCTTCACCCCATAGAAAAACCGGTGGTAATTCCTTCATTCTACTAATCATACTCCTTACCATTTCCATAAGAGTACGATTGCGCCTCGGCTATAACATTTTGCCAGACTCCTGTGCATAGTAAACTGTGCCACTATCCCAGAGTCCTCTAAGTATTTGGCGAATGGCCCTTGTTGTCCAAAGATCGCCATGTTTGCCATAATACTTCCACCCTACGATTCCAACAACCTTTATGGAATTCTTCCCAATCAAGCCGACTTCAAATCGAAAAATCTTCAACTTGTCAAGAGACCTCACTTTCTTTAATCAAGTACAAATAACCATATCGAGAATAGTCATCAATAAATGTGATGAAATAAAAATTTCTTACACAAGGTTGCCACATAAGGTCCACTTATATCTACAGCTAACGACTTCCAATGTCGTGACCACGGATCGCAGCTTTCTTTCTTATCTTGGTCATTTTAATTTTACAATGCTTCACGTGATATTCCTTAAGTCATTTTTAAGAGCAGCAAGATGTTAGTCTTTATCGCCTTCTACTCTATCCTTAGAGATATGGCCAAGTCGTTTATGCCATAACGCATAAGACTCTTCCCTAGGCAAGGGTCTCTTAGAAACAACCTTTCTCGTATAAGCCGACGTGATATGTCATCGGGAGCAAACTTAATCAGATAATCCGTTGGACATATGACAACACCCAACCTTATTTGAATTAAGAAATATTGAAATAACATTACTTTTAATTTCAAAAGAGTAATCATATGAATCCAAACATGATACGGAAACTAAATTCCGTCTAAAGGAAGGTACATAAAATGTGTCTTTCAACATCAATTTAAAACCAGAATCTAAAACTAAGATTACACTTCACTAACATGACATCACTCTCGTTGTTTCCCATAGAGCTTTTGATTCACTTGTTTGGCTTCCCTCCCGCTTATGAATCCTCGTGATGGTAAATGCACATGATTAGTTGCCTTACTCACGAGCCACCAAGAACTCGGATGGTGCTTCTCGTATAGTTGGATCTACAAACAAGGTTAAAGAATCACACCGTAAGCCCAATGCCGGGACATCCAAGCTTTAAATTTCGCATCAGCCCTTCATGTGACCTTTCTTCTTACAAAAGAAGCGCTGAATACCATCCTTTTCAAGCATCGCTCTTCTTTCTGGACCTATATTGTCGATCAATCTAGTTTCGAGTACCTTTACGAGTTCGACTCAACTTTATTTTTCCTTTTATGGGGACTAGCAACATATAAGGCCATATGCTCTTTCTCCTTCTTCAGTTTCTCTTCTTCTGCTACCACCCTTGCTATTAAGTCATTAACTGACCAAGTCTCATCTTGGGAATTGTAGTTTGTCTTTATAATCCCAAAATCAGGTGGAAGGGTGTTTAGGGCTTGATGCACAATGCAAGCATCCGAATGGTAAATATCGGTGAGCTCGAGCTTCGTCTTTAGGTCTACCATCCGCAGGACATAATCTCTAACCCCAACTGTACCATCATACTTCATGTTGAAGAGCTTTTGAAGAAGAGTTCCAACCTCAGCATTAGATGAAACTCGATTTCTAGCCTCTATGGCTGCCATCATTTCCTTAGCAGTACAGTCAACTGGTAAACCACTTTCTTCAAGCGTTTCAGATGATTTCTTCATCACACAAGAATCCTATTGCTCCTCTCCCAGGTAGCATAGTCCGTTTCTCAAATTTCGCATTGGTTGTGATATCCGCGGGTTTATCCATTGTAAGCGCCATGTGAACATCCGCCGCCTCCATTCCAAATAGAAAGTCCTCTTCCATTTCTTGAAATTCAATCCAAAGAAGGACCTCAATTGAAATGGAATTGCCGTCGTAAAAAATTGACTAAAATAAAACAAACAATACAATCGCATCATGTGAATACTCATACGTAGAATTACATACATCATCACATAATCACCTTTGGGCGTAGCCATGACATGCAAGCCAGGACATTCACATGACAATGGCCATGAGAACATATTCTAATCCTTCAGTGGAAATCACCACCTGGGTGTAAGGAACCACTGTCGCCATTCAAGCATTACGCCATACATGTATCCTCCATGAACTAACACAGTCACCTCCCTTTGGGAGTATGATCACGTGAATAAACAGGAGACATCCCAATTACACATGGTAGACTGATATTTCAGAAACTCCAATCAAGTGTGCCACTTCGCGGTCACAACCCAATTGAATCCTTGAAATCTCTCATACCGTGATATAAACTTTATGTATCACATTCAATATATATGTAAATACAATTATACTGCTCTACTTATCAGATACACTTAGAGACTCGTCATAGCTATAAGGATATATAAGACCCATATGGTTTCGAACCAGAGTAAATACAAAAATACGAAAATGTAAAAAATACTATTCTGGGGCTTACATAGGGTTCTATCGCATTTTCATATCTGTACAAACTTGAACATGCAAAGTAATCTCTGCATTCATGAAGTGCAATACAAGTTTGCGAGATATCAAGATTGCCCTTAAATACCCTCACAACGCCCTCACGCGCCACGAAGAGCTCGGCGTGTGTGGCGAGAAATGTGGAAATGCTTGTGTAATGTCACAATTTCTTGGGGTTTGTTAATGGTCGGCGTTAGTAAGATCGGGCGTTGACCTTTGGCCGGGGCGGTCGTTGACGGGTCGGGTCAATGTCGAGGTCGGTCAATATCGAGATCGTGTCGTTGGCCGGGTGGTCGAGCCGGTCGGGGGGATAGCGTCGTCATGGCGTCATGATCCGCGTCGGCGTCCGCGTCAGCGTACCGTCGGTGTCCATGTCGGCTCCGCGTCATCCTTGTGAACCGGTCCAAAAGCGGATCGGGCAGAACCCCGGGTTTTGGCCGGTCAAATCGCTGGCTGGGTCATCTTGACGTGTCGGCGCGCTAACGTCGACAAGCGGGTTGAAGCGAATCTGGCCCGTGTCGGCCTACCTGTCGTCTTCAATCTCTTGCGATAAACGTGACATCCAAACCTGGCGACGTGCCACCCACCCGATCTGATGTCTCAGTAGTGGATTCCATATATGCAAAAATTTAATTTTGGATTTGTAGAAAATCTCCGGCTGGACGAGAATGCGATTTGAAGAAAACGAAAATAAACATATTCAGATTCATAATAGCTGAATTCTAATCCATGGTTGACTCACGATACGGCGCGAGATATGATTTAGGTAACCTAGATGCCATGTTAGAATACAAAACATAATTTTAATGGAAGAATTATGAATATTATGTACACGATTTGGAGATCCATGGAATGTCTTCTTGATGCGAATTGATTAAGACACTGCAAAAGCGACCTCAAGATCTCAAGATCTTCTCGAATGGCCGCCGATGACAAGCCGTGAGGCCTCTCACTTGGTTAGAGAAAATCTCGAATGCATGTAGGAATGATAATCACGTATCCTTAGGGGTTTGGGAGGGACTTGGCCTTCTTTATATATTGAGTTCGACCACGGGCCCTCTGGGCTGAGCAGATATACTCAGCCCACACACTTACTTGGCCCATATGGTTTATTAAGAATCCTAATAATCTCAATTAATTAGACCGAATAAATCCAGTTAATAAATCCAATTAATAAAGCCCACTTTATGAAAATCTAACACAAGGATGGGAACAACATGGTTGAGCATATCGGTTCTTTTCAGGGTATTGTGAACAAGTTGGTTGCCATGAAAATGAACATTGATAATGAGATGCAAGAATCATTACTTCTTAGCTCCTTACCTGATAGTTGGGAGACAATGGTTGTAACAATTAGTAATTCCACTCCAAATGGGATTCTAACTATGAAGAGTGTTAAAGATAGCTTGTTTAATGAAGAGGCTAGAAGGAAAGAAAAAGGTGAATCTTCTTCTAGAATACTTGTTCATGAAAAACAAGAAAGACAAGAAAAACCAGAAAGGCGTGGGAGAAGTCAAAGTAGAAATTTCCATGGTTATAAAGGAAATATATCAAATGCTATCACTGCAACAAGGTTAGCCACATGAAGAAGGAGTGTGAGATATGAAAAAATGAACATAATGAAGTGAAGAAAGAAAAAAAAGAGACTAATACAATTGTTATTGAATGTGATATTATGATTGTGACCGATGATGGTTGTGTCAATCTTGCAACCCAAGATAGCAACTGGGTAATTGATTATCGTGCCTCATTTCATATTATTTCTCATAGTGATTTTTTCACTTCCTACAAAACTGGTGATTTTGGTAATGTTAGAATGGGAAACAATGATGTATCTAAGATTGTGGGTATTGGATATGTTTACCTAGAGACTAGTATTGGAAACAAACTGGTACTCAAGGATGTTTGACATGTTCCAGATATTCATCTTAACTTGATATCCACAAGTAGACTTTATGATGAGGGATTCACAATTTCTTTTGGTGAAAGTAAATAGAAGCTCACCAAAGGCTCTTTAGTAGTGGCAAGAGAAAAGAAACATAACACCCTTTATGTCATGGAAGCTAAGCTACATAAAGGAGAGATCAATCCATGACTCAGTAGATATCAGCAGCACTCAGAACTGGCATAGGAGAGGCTTAGTCACATTGTGAAAGGACTTCAAACTCTCTTGCTATAAAGCAATTCTTCCCCAAATTTATGGTATGCCTCTTAAACTTGTGATCATTGTTTAGTTGGAAAAGCATAGAGTTGCATTTCACACATATCCACCCGTCTAAAAAGTCGAATGTTATTGATTTAATTCCTCTTGATATTTTCTTTATGCAAGATAGAACTATTGGTGGTGCACTTTATTTTGTGACTTTCATTGATGACCACTCTAGAAAAGTTTGGGGTTTTGTTTTGAAAACTAAAGATCATGCATTAGATGCCTTCAAAGAATTTCATGCCAGATTATAAAGAGAAACAGGAATAAAATTAAAAGCTGTCAGAGCAGACAATGGTGGTGAATACAGGGGTCCATTTGAAAGTTATTGCAAACTTCATGGCATTCAACTTGAAAAGACTATACCTAAAACTCCTTAGCAAAATAGTATAGTTGAGAGGATGAACAAAACCATTGAGGAAAGGATTAGGTGTATGCTTTCTCATTCTAAGCAACCTAAGTTCTTTTAGGGAGAGGTTATGAGAACATCAATTGACTTGATAAACCTTTATTTATCAGTTCCTTTAAAAGGTGATGTACCTAAAGAGTGGGCGAGAAAGATATTTCATATGACCATTTGAGAGTCATTTTGGAGATTTACAGCAAATTTGTTCATATCCCCAAAATATAGAGAGTCAAAACTTGATGTCAGGCCAAACCATGTATTTTCTTGAGTATGGTCACTTGAAGAATTTGAAATCTGAGGCTATGGGATCCATTAAGCAAAGAAGATTCATCGAAGCGAGAGATGTTGTGTTTCTTGAAGACCAACTTGATATTGATGGTAGTGACTAGTTAATATAGTTCTGGTAAATTTAAATTATAATTAGTTAGTTGTTCTACCTCAATTTAGCTAGTCATGAGGGAGAGTTACAAGAAGGTGATGATGCCACTGAAAATGCAGATGACCCTACGATTGATGATGTTAGATTGTTTAGAACAAGTTGATGGAGGGAACTACTACCACCATATGAACCACCATTGAGAAGATCTACCAAAGAGTGTCAACTTTCTACAAGATATCCTCCTAATGAATATGTGATGCTTACTGATGGGGGAGAGCCAAAAACTTACCAAGAAGCTAGAGTGAGAAAGAGTGGGTTAAAGCCATACAAGAAAAAGTGAGATCCTTAATTGAGAACAACACCTATGACTTGGTCAAGTTACCATAAGGAAAGAAAGCTCTCATAAACAAATGCATGTATTGATTGAAAACTTAGGAATAATGAAACACAGCTTCAAAGTACAAAGGAACAATTAGTTTATAGAGGAGTTGATCAAGAAAATTATTGACTTGCAGAAGGAAATATTCTCTCTAGTGGTAAAGATGTCCTCTATTTGTGTTGCTCTTGGTCTTGCCACTCCCTTGAATTTTGAAGTTGAGCGACTTGATGTGAAAATTGCATTTCTTCATGGTGATTTGGAAAAAGAAATCTACATGTAGCAACCTGAAGGGTTTGAAGTCAAAGGAAAAGCAAATCTTGTGTACAAATTACCAGCTTTATAAGATTCAAAAGCGAGCACCAAGGCAGGTGATACGAAGTTTGACTCTTTCATGATGAGTCATGTTTAGAACCATATGATCATTATGTGTTTACTAGAAAGTTCTCATGATGTTTTATTTATCCTCCTCCTGTATGTTGATGACATGTTGATAATTGATCATGATTCTAACTTAAGATTGACCAGGACAGAGAGGAAGCAGCAAGTCTTGCATAAGAAGCGTGGGATGGCGAAGCAGTCTTAGTATGAAGATCTCTTGTGATGAAAGATATAAGAAACTTTGGTTATCTCAAGAAAGCTACATTGAGAAGGTTCTTGAAATATTCAACATGAGAAATGCTAAGGCAGTTTGTTCTTTACTTGCAGGCCACTTAAAGCTTAGCTCAAAGCATTGTCCTACAAATGAGAAAGATATGAAATAGATGATCAAAGTTCCTTACGTGTCTATTGTTCGTCGTTTGATGTATGCTGATGAGTGTAAAACTCATCTATGTTTTGAGTTCATTTCACATGTTATTTATAACATTTTATATCCATATTCATGTAAAACTCATAATATTTCCTCTAAACTTGGTTTTTTAGGATTCTTAATGAATAACAAGTGATTTGGCAAGAAATGAGCAATATATTTCCAAAAGGAGAGTCAACCGGGTGTCTCACAACGCGTCACTAGGAAGATGAATTTTCCCGTACCATCTGGAACATCAAATGTTTCAAATTCATCAATGGTTTCATTCTACATTCAAAGATCTTTCCAACGGCACCTCACATGTCCAAATTCGAGTTAAAATGAATAAGTTATGGCCCCGACAAGTTGGAGAAGAAAACAAGTAGTTGAGCATAAATAAATGTCGCGACAAACCTAGAAAATGTCGTGACAAAAGGCGTCGGGCCTGACCAGAAAGCCCCGAAAATTGCTATTTTGGATTGTTTTCAAGCCCATTTCACCCTAGGACTATAAACACTCATTTGTTAGATTTTTAGGGCAAGAAAGGAGGTGGGAGAACACCTCTCATGAGGGTTTCTCTCTCTAAAACCTTCCCATTTTTCAGTTTAGCTTAGGGTTTTGATTTTTAGTAGATCTTAGAGTAGTTTTAGAGAATATTTTTATTTGTATTGAAGAGATTTCGGTGTTATACTCAGAGATCTAGATTTCATTACTGTTGAGACGAACGTTGAAGCTCAAATCACAATTTGTTCTCTCACTCGTTATCTCTTGATTTCTTTCTTCATTTTTCTAAATGTTTCTTGATTGGTAATGATTGGAATCCAGTAGTGGAACATTAAACACCCTCTAGGAGTGGGTATTGATACTTAAACATTCGATTTCTGCGGTGTATAGTTTATTTTGTGGGTTTGAATTGAGATTTTATATAATCGGTGTTCTTGTAATGAAGCTGGCAAGTATTGTTACATTATACCCAAAAGAGTTGCATCTGTGTTCTACAATTTCTAGAAAGGCCTTTGAAAGCACAAGGCCATACCTGAAACAGAAGCAGTAACTTGGGGGTATGATAAAATGATATTTTTAAAACTAATACACTCTAAATATCACTATGGTGAATCATAGGTGTTGTTCTAACCTCTGACTTCAAGGTTCCCTTCTAAGTGACAGCAGAAGTGTGTTCTTGAGGCATAAGGACCAACTAATGATTTATTAGTTTAATGTTTAGAGGTCTCATCTCAATTTGGTAGAATAATCTTGATCTCGTGTTAGCAAAGATTCTAATAAAGGAGAGAGAGTATTCTATTTGAAATGAAAAATGAGGTACCAATTGTATTGGAGAAAGCTTATGTTACCCTGTTTATGGGGGCAAGTTGTCTTAGTCCTAAGAAATGGTTGTGAAGTACTAGTTTAGAAAAAACAACCAAATTTAAAGAGGACAAAACCATAAAAGTAGCTATTTAGACCTATTGACCAGGTTTAGGAATATGGTTATCTAAATAATGAAATCTATAGTGTCAGGAGGTATTCCAAGGCTATACTACTTTGCTCTTGGACAAATTCAGCATTCAACTCACAAATGTTATGCTTTAAAGGAAATGCAAATTGATTGTTAAATGATTATTCCCATCCCTAGTGCCTTTTTTCATACATTTTAGACTTTGGTAGTTGTTTGCTTGATAGATTTTAGAAATTAGTTGATTAGTTTTAAATCAGTTTTTACTTTAGTTAAATTGATTTTAATTCTTATCATATTTGGTCACCTAGATAGTGAATAGCCCTTGTACTCGAGGTGCTTAAATTCCAATTATAGAGAACCTCCAATCCTCATGGGTACGATATTCGGACTCCTGGAGTCCACTTTATTACTTGTATGACCTGTATACTTGCGGAAATGGGTTGAGTATTAGTATTACTTTTTCATTTAAATTTTAGTATACTTACTTTTTAAAAATCAGTTTTGAGTATTTACCACATTCACTTCTTTGCCATATTTTTATATACATATTTAGTCACTTACTTTCTAAATTATCAGGCAGTTTCATCTCATCTGATTAGAGTTATAATGATTATACTAATCATAGGAAGGAACAGCACAGGGAAGCAATGAAGTGGATACTAAGATATCTAAAGCACTTCAGAATTATGCATGTTTTGGCGATCAGTGAGCTATGCTAGATGGATCTAGATTTAGACATGGAAGGTGATGTTGATTCCAGGAAGTCCATTTCAGGGTTCTTGGTGACTTTTGTTGGGGGAGCTGTCTCTTGGCAATCCAAGATGCATAAATGTATTGCATTATCCTACAGGCTTAAGTACAATGCTATTCTTGAGGCGTAAAAGAAGCTTTGTGGATGAGAAAATTCTTAAAAGAATTGGGGTTGCAACAAGAGAAGTATGTTGTTTACAGTGATGGCTAGAGTGTCATTCACCTCTCTAAGAATTCAACGTTCCATTCACTGGATTCGTGATGTGCTTGAGTTAAAGCAATTGTATTTGGAGAAACTACATACCAGTGAGAATGGATTAGACATGTTCACTAAGTGTTTGCCTAAGGAAAAGTTGGAAGCTTGTAGGCAAAGAGCGGGCTTAGTTGAGCCCACAACATGAGGTGGAATGGGATATTTGTTGGGTCCGCCCCTTTGTGTGGGTTGTGGACCGTCCAATGGGCTAAGCCCATTGTTTGAAACAAATGAAAAAAAAAAAAATGGAATTCAAAATAGGGTTTTTTGATAGTGTCGGGATGTAGTAGCGGAAAGAAGAGAAGAACAGAGATGGATAGGTTTTTGAGGGAGAAAGAAAAAGGGTTAGGGTTTTTTATTTTCTTACAAGATGGAAGGCCAAACAATGTCAGTTTTTGGCTCGAATTTGACGTGGCGACTCCTTGCAAGGTGCTCTTCAATTCTAGCGATTTCGATCTATGGTTAGCTCTCCACAATACCCATTTGGCCATTCCACTTTATCCATCCTTGGGATGATGTTTATTGTTTTGGTGTTCCAAGAATGATTTTCCTAATGTATGGTTGTTGTGAGCCTCTAGCTTGCTTGCTAGAGAAGAACTTAGTGTAACCCATTATTGTCATTGTTGAAATAGTGGAAGTTTAAGTTGCCTATAGGTCTCGTGTTTTTTTTTACTCTTTTCATTTGGGGTTTTCCACATAAAAATTGTTGCCTCATTGTGGTTGATTTATTGTTGCTTGGTTGGCTTAATTGTTTGTTGAACCTATTTTTAGCACACAAAGAGGGAAAGATCATTTTAGGAATCATTGTATTTGGTAGTCTTTCCCAACAAGTAACTCCTCACTTATACCTTTGACAAATATAAATGTGTGTTCCAGGTCATAGTCCTTGATGTTCAGACTGTGATCTCATTCGGACTTTAGTGTAGTATGTTCGAACTCCCCCTATAGGTGTTAGTGTGGATAGAGAAAATGCGATATATTTTCATAAAGTAAAAGCACACATGATCTTTTACGTGGTTTGGCAACATGCCTATGTCCACAAGACTGTGCCCAGATGTAATGATTTTCTCTAATCTAATTCAAGGTTTACAATTAAATCTTATGATACAAGACCCCTATCCACAACCCTTCTTGAAACCTAATCATTCATAGTGGAATTTAGAATGAAAGACTCTCTCCATTCCCTCTGCAGATTGCACCCTTACCTGACAATATAAGATGAAGAAAATAAAGAACATAGTCTTTCTTCATAAGGTGAAGGCTTTTCAGCGTGTCAATATAATGATCCACTCTGCACTCTTTCAACACGTCCGAACTTCACTTGTTCTTCTTCAAGCTCTGCTCTTGAAATCCATATTGAGCATTTTCCAAACCCCCTGAATTTATAGCCTTATGGATTCGATCTTGGAAGACTAGAAAGGGTGGATGTTCTCTCAGCCTCTCAGTTCAACCCTACCTTCTATTTTTGTTCTTTCCTCTAAGCTAACTCTACAGGAATGAAACTTGTTGATCCAAGTAATTCTCATCAAATTAAAGAATCTAAAAAGTTTCCTGAATTCTGGTTTTGACAACCAGATATTTGGATCTTATTATCAAATCTTTATCCACTTGCCCAAATAGATCTTGAATAGCCAGTTGTTGCTCACTAGTTCCTTGGCCTCAAAGCTAGCAAACTCATGTGCTTCCACGGTTCTGCTGTCAGCCCCGATCAAGCCTGACCAGATTGGCGGATCAGAGGCGAAATGGGGCGCGACTATCCCCTATACTATCTTTATCACCTCTTTGTATTGGGATATATTAGCCTGTTCTTTCTCGAGAGAATTTGTGCTTGCCACTGGTGAATTTGCACAAACATTCGATAATAACAAAAACCATTTGTACATATACAAGAAACTTCCCGGGTGGTATCCGTCACAATCTATACACATATACGAGTCACCTCTGCTATCACCATACTCTGATTTATTTTACAAAAACATGAAGTGCGAGCGATCTTTGGTGTTTCCTATCTACGATCGGCTTGCTTTAGCGATGTAAGTATCCTTGTCCTTTATCCTTGTCTTATACGTACCTACATGGATTGAACACCGTGCTAAACTGCGCTTAGGTAGGAACATAAGCATGGACAACCACCAATGGCATTATCCTGACTTATACATATGCATTATATATATATCTAAACATATTTCCTATATAAATGAAATTCTTATCATACGATATTCCTATTGCATGTCAATCTTTTAATGTACATGTTCTATGTCTTCACAGCATCTCACTTTATTTTATACTTTTTACGTATTATCTATTTGGGTACTTTTACCTATTCCTATGCTTGTCACGTGTTCATCTTTCATGCTTGTTACATATGTCTTTTCAATGTTCCTATTCTTTATCAGCGAGTCCATAGCATGTCTACAGTCTATATCTTTTTCATCCACTTTCGGTTCTATAGTTTCTTTAATTCCTTACTTTCATACTTGTGCACTATTTGTATACTTTCCTATTATAGGTGTTCATCTTGTACTGTTCATATCCTGTTATCCTGTACTATTCCTACTTTTCTGTTTTCATATATTTTCTGAGACATAATGTACTTCTTATTCTTGTAGCTATCACATACTTTATACTTTGTGGCCCTCTTCATATCCTCATATCTATTATATGCTTTTTGCATACATTTCCTTTGTGTATACTTTTCCTTTTTCTTTTATTTTCATGTCTGCAAATACCTTAGAAGTGGATTCAGGAAATAACTGAGTGTGCCAGATATTACTCATCTGCTATCAGAGGTGATCTCTGTTAATCTGCGGTATCATCCTTTGTACAGAGACGATGACCTATGTCATATGCTATATGTACCGAAGAGTACTATCTATTTATCTGGCGGGTGTTCCTATCTATTAATATTGTTTTGCGGGGCCACCTGATCAACCGAGGATCTATGTCTTAGAGCCCAGGCAGGGGCCTCCAATATCTATCTATGAATATCTGCGACAAGCTGTATCTTCCTAGGCATGCTATCTATCCTACCATAAGTTCAGTGGACAATCATTTATTACATTTTACTGTACATATATGGCGATAACTAACATTGCCTCATAATTGCTTATGCATATATACTATCATTACTTTACTCTGTATTAGTTCTCATAACTGTAACTTCACATTTCGGTTCTCATATATCTATATATTTATATATTCTCATCTTTTCTATCATTTAGTTTTATGCATCATATATTTCTAAGCGTGTTCCATCTTATTCTTTTAAATTATGTCTATCTTATACTCATATCTTTTCGTATTCCTATCATTTGTTCTTAGCATATTTCTATCTATTCATTTAAGTATCTATCATATAATCCTATCATACACGCTTATATTCATATCATTTACTCTTATATGCATATGTGCCTATCATTCGTGTACTTTAGACTATCATATCTTATGACATGTTCTATCATATATTCCTAGCGTGTTCCATCTTATTCTTTTCGGTATGTATATCTTATACTCATATCTTTTACGTATTCTTATCATTTGTTCTTAGCATGTTCTATCTATTCATTTATTAACTATCTATGTATTATCCTATCATACAAGCATTCATATCATTTACTCATATCTCGTGCCTATCATTAAATTACTTTTTGAACCTATCATATCTTATGACGTATTCTATCATATCTTATTATATTTATGACATACCTATCATATCTTATGACATGTCCTATATATTCCCTCATGTGCATTATGCAACCTGTATTCTTGTTCCTCTATTCTCTTATTTAGAAATTGGAATCAATCAATCGGATCATCCAAACTAAAGTTATGGCATTTTCATGCCAACTTCTGAATCATTCTGCAGATTTTCTAAAGACAGTTTGTATTACTCATTTTTGAGGTCATAACCATATTTTGACACTATGTCCTTATACTCATTTAAAGCTAAGGTGCTAGGGTTCTGTTTAACTGGAATCACATTCAGAGCAGGAACTCAGGGTCTGTCAAAACAACCCGAACTTCTCTATGTTCAACACTTGACCAATTTGGTTTACACATGGTCCCACTTCAGGTGTATTTTTAGGCCACTTAAGTTCAGGGTGGCGATGCCTTCTCTTTAGTTTTGTTCTCTATAAAGTCTATTTTAATTGGCCACTTGAATCACCCAAATCGGATAAGAAATGAGTAAGTTATGGCCAAAATACTAAGCTAGTCAAGCTGGAAAACCGAGACAAGTTGTACCGGTACAAGCTCAAATTTCTGCACCCATTTGTGGCAAGACGAATACAAGTTATGCCGGTACAAGTTCAGTTATACCGGTACAAGTCACTTTCAAGGAATGCCCAGAATGTGTGTTTTCTTACATTTTTCCATATTTTGATCTAGTCAACTCTATACTTCATCTCCCTTCAAGACCACTCCATATGTCTCTTGTAAACTCTTTTCTCAATTTGCTCTCTTTCAATACTTATTTTCTTCAACAATTTATCTAAATTCTCTCAAACCCACTCTAATTATGGGTTATGACCCATACACAACTAAACATGATGATTAGTTAGGGTTTGTTCCAAACCCTAACTCAATTACTTTCATTGAACTATGAATCCATCCTCAAAGAGAGGATTTCATATGCTTCTTGTACTCTTTATGGTTTTATCCACTTTACTTTCTATAATTGTTAGGTTGAGAGGAAGCCTAACAAAACCCTAAGGTTGGAGACAATTAATAACCATACAATTGCATGGAAAACCATTCAAAGCTTTAAAAGTCCATGTAGTTCCATACCTTAGCTTGATCTTGGCTTCTCTTCCTTCTCTTCTTCTCTTCTTCTTCTTCCTCTTCTTCTTCTCTCTTCTTCTCTCCTTCTTCTCTCCCCCTCTCTTTCTTTCTCTGGGTTTGGTCTCCCACCAAAATGAGACCAATTTTGGTCTTAAGTCCATATTTGTAGGCCATGTTTGTAAGTAAATAAAACCATTTTGTACTTTTCTTTATTGCACTTAAGTCATTCCATTCATTCCAATTTCAATTCATCTTTTCTCATTCATAATGGCATATAACTTATGGATTTATGTCGTTGGCATACATAATGATGATTTATGCCATTTATGTCTAAAAAGTGGTAAAGACCACTTTACCCTTGTCTCTAATATTAATTCCGGGTATTTGTTTTATTTTCCGAAAATTTCCATTTAGCTTATAATATACCCTAAACAAATCCGAAAACTGCTATGGTATATTTCGGGATGTTACATGCTCTACTTCCAATCCGGACATCTCATGTTTGGCAGTACGTCCTTCAAACTGTTACCTAGTCAGAACTACTTTACAATCCTATTAGGACTTACCTCTATTTCAGCTTAATTCTTCCATCCCAAAACAGATATACGAGTAGTTATCTTCTTGTAGCACCCTTGAGACAAAGATATGGACAATCTCAAACCCAACAACATCTAAATTAGATCTTCATCAATTATAATATAGATCAGGATGTTGTCTGAAATATATCAAAAAAGCAAAAAGATCTAATGATTAAACAAAGAGAAACAAAGCTTACACAGAAACTACTGGAAACAGAAATCGATTCAGTAACAACTGAGTTCATAAGTGTGTATCTCACGATTGAGACATCAGAATTCCATCACCGCCATTTTAGATTGTAGATCAAGATGTGTGTGAACCTGAAATTTAATTTTGCGTTTTTAAAGGAACTTGCTTGGTTTCATATTAATTTGTCGATCTCCTTTGTTGATTTTGGAACAACCATTATACTCTTCTTTAAAGTTTAGTGGAATGGAGAGAGAGGGATGGAACCAGGTCAAAAATAATGATACCATAGAGTTTGGAACAATGACTTGACTTTATTTGAAAAGACGTAGTATATATAGTGCCAAATCTGTGAATTATTTAAAAAACAGAAAGGACAATAATAGTTATAATAATTCCGCGAAGGTTTTTAATAACCATCAATGTTTCACTTTGGCTTGCATCAAATTTTAGGCTGACCTCTTTTTTGGCACAGAAGATCATCTCAAAATAGGGGTTAATTCAGTCCTCTTGATCATATCCAAAATTAAGGGTACAATGAAATGCATTTCAAATAGCAGTCAAAAGAACACCTGATATCATCACTAGAAATATCATCTTCTTGCATCATAGTCTCCATTTTTTGATGATGTTCTTGTCACTCAAACGTATTCCTATAAATTGTGCATGATTAATTCTAACTTCATTTCTAACTGAAACTGCGGTATTAGCCGTAATTTGTCAACGGGGATAATAATTGACTTTTACATTTCATGATAGATTATGTGATTGATTTAAACCCCCAGCCTTTAAGGGTTTTGGTTAGAGGTTATTAGTATTAATAATGTTTGGTTTCATCCACCTTAAAATGATCAATTTGCAGCTAGCACCTATTTGAAAGTTTCACATGACTGGACACCATTTGAAAAGCTCCACATGATTGGGCACCATTTGATATTTGTTTATCAAAGGAAAAATGTATTTGATTTTAGGATTGATATGAAAATGTTCTATTTGAATTTGATATGAAATTGTTTAAATCATATTTGATATGAAATCGATTTGAAATGGATTTGAGAATGTTTTGATGGAAAATTTTGAATATTCTACAACATTTGAATACAAAGGTTTTGTGAAAAGAAAAATATCTCCTATTTAACATATGATTGGAAACCTTTTTGATACATGAAACTGTATTAGTTTTTCTTATTGAGTTTTAAGCTCACTCCCATATCTTCATTATATAAACTGTTTTTTTTTTTTTAATTTTTAATGAAAATGCTCTTTCACTTCATTAGTATATTTAATTTTATTAATATTAGAGCATACTGACAATTCAAATAGATAATCAGAAAAATTATTACTATAACCTTCTTGTAGGGGCTGATTAAGGAGTGCTATATCTAATCCATATAAAATATATATATATAGTAGCAGGTATATATATATATATATATATATATATATATATATATATATATATATAACCATATCGGATAAATTAATTAAGACTTACACTTTGGGAGCAAGCCTGTTATATTTAAAAATATGTGTATAGCAATTTTGTTGTAAAGTATAGCTGAATACTTTGAATGGAGCAACTGATACAGATTCTTTAGAATTAGTCTTCCTAAGTAAAAGTCTAATATGAGATTATATGATCTTACATAATGCAAATTATTTTGAATTTGAAGATGGGGTGCATCCTTGTTTTCATTTGAATGCATCAACTATGATTCTTCAAATGAAGAACTACTATATAGACAATACCATCAATCAAAGCAGGCTACTGGCTGCGGGTTTTTTTGGAGATGCTTAATTCATCTCTTTGGAGATTGGATTTAACATCTTTCATGGAAGCAAATTAAGCCAAGCAGTTTGTTAGTTGATAAAGATGTACCTAGGTTTTTCTCCTCTCTCCCTCAAACTGTCATTGAGTTTTTTTGTCATAAATTAGACAGGACATTTTGATCCATTGTCCTTCTAACTTTTTTTTTTTTTTTTTAATAGAAGAAAGATATATGTTTTCTTTATGACAAGCATTTCTTAGAATGGTTGTTGGGTTTGGAGTAGTTTTTGTTTGTGATTATCATTCTCTATCATTAGTCATCCATCTTCTAATTTTCTGTCCCTGCTTGCTGATATCTTTCCTCAGTAATTATTTCTAGCATATCATGTGATCATGACTGCATCGGTTGACCATTCAATCGTTTTTGGTCAAAGCAACCAAATTATTAGATTCATATCATTTTCTTGTATCGTAAGCACATTGATCGTTCTTATTATTTCTACAAGTCAAAACCATATTTATATTTTTAGTTGGAATATCGTTTTTACTGTTATCATGATTGCATCATATCCTTAGTTATTCTACCATTTTGGCCATTATAAATAACAGATATAAGTATGTGTTTCAAATAACTGTACTTGATGTTCATAATGTGATCTCATTCTAACTTTAGTGCAGTATGTCCAAACTCCCCTCGTGGCCTACGCCCGTGGCGAGGGGCCTACATGGCATTCTAAAAGGCCTATTGTGTATAAAATTTTTTTTACTTGTAATATTAATATTAAGCCTAAAACCCAGTTTTTATTATGTTAAAACCTTAAAATCATACTACAACAATCAATTCACAAAGAGGGTTTTGATCATGCTCACTCCGAACCTCCTATCAAATACTACTACACTAAAAATATATTAAACAAATACTATAACAATAATAAAGAACTCATTTTATCAATAAAAATCATATATTAGAGGGCTAAAAGTGAGGTTTTAAGAGGGCCTAAATTATTATGGTAGTCGGGTCTCAAGGGCCTATTTTTTAAGAGAAATGGGGGCCCGAGGCGACTCGCCTCGCCTGCCCTTACAGGCCGCCCCGTCCCGTAACTTAGTGTGTCTGCAGTATATGTGATATATTTTCAATAAAGTAAAGTCACATACAATCTTTTACGTGGTTTGGCAACCTACCTATGTTCACGGGGTTGTGCCCAAATGCAAGGATTTCTACTAATCTAATTCAAGGTTTACAATTAGTCTTATGTGGTATGAGACTCACTCTCTACCCATGGCCTTTCTTGAAACCTAATCACTCATAGTGGAATTCAAAATGAACTCCCTCCATTCCCCTCTCTATAGCATCATCGCACACTCATATCCCACAATACATCAATATAAGATGAAGATAATAAAGAACATCATTTTTCAGAAAAGATGAAAGGCTTTTAACATGTAATACCTCAACAAAGTATTTGCACTTCACACTCTCTCAGCACATTAGGACTTCGCTTGTTCTTCTTCAAGCTCTGCTCCTTAAATCCGTGTTGAGAACTTCAAGTGCCTTGAACTTATAGCCTTGCTAATTGATGAGTATCTTAAATACTCATTTTATCCGCATGTTTGGCTAAGGTTTTTGTAGTTTTATGAGATAAATAAGTGTCCTAATGCTCTCTTTACTCAATTTTGTGATTAGGCCAACTATTGAACGGAAATGAGTGAAATCGAAGAAAAATTGGCAAAGTCATCATGCAGTCACAGCAAACATATAATCATTTGGCCTACGTGATGTCCTTATATGGCTCTCTCATTGGCATGAGCAGATTCTAAACTCTGAAGGCGTTCCATAGACACCAAGATCGAGTAATTCGGAGTTCGGGTGAAGAAGTTATGAAGGAATGAGTGACGGATGCCAAAAGAGGAATTTCTGGCCGAAACGTGAGTAAGTCACACTGAGGCATGAGCCAATCACACTACGACACGACTATGCTTGGTTCATTCCAGTAGCTACCCATTTTTCGCCACGCTGCAGCGCTAAATTTGCCACGCTACAACATGGATGTCAAGGCCCAAAAGTTGCTAAAGCCCATATTTCCCGCTCTCTTGGTTTTGGCATAAAAAGGGAAATTAAGGCATTTGCAGGGGAGGAGAGTTCAGAGGAGGGTTTGAGTAGGGGGATTTGCAGCAGAGGGGAGCTCGGCGAGTGGGGGGGGGTTCATAAAGGGCTCGACAGGAGAGATGGATAAGGAGCCTCCTGGACCGATTTTGGGAGCTCCATGGATGGAAACACCCTATGGCACAAATCTTTGAAGGAGAAAAGCTTGAAGAAGGAGGAAATTGAGGAGAAGAGATTAGGGCTTCACTAAGATTTGTTCATTCTCTCTTTCCCCCTTTTTTTTCCTTTCTTTTGATTGTTATATTTTCTTTAAGGATGTTTTAGTTAGTTTTCTTAGGGTTTAGATGTAACCAAAGACAGGTTTGTATTAATTTATCCCAATTTCTATTGATTGATGCTTTATTTCATATTTTTGTTGAGTATTTCATTTTGATCTTAATGTTTGTGGGTATTTAGTCAATATTTTCATGCTTTGTGGTTTGATTCAAGATCCGAGATGTGAGAGTTAAAATTAGACCATGGATGATTTATCATCTAATTATCATGGAATAGAGATATAAATGAGATTAGGTGTGGTACTAGAATTTCTTATGTTTAATGTGCCCTTAGAAATTTGGGGTTGAGCAAAGATGCAAAATACCTAAACCTAAGGGTAGTGTGAGGATGCTCGAGAGAGATTTGCATATACACTAGTGAAATCGCCATCTTCATGATGAAATAAACATTGATTAATTGGGTTGGGAGGTTCATACATAATTGTTTATGTGAAATCATTGCCCTAAGGCTTTTTAGTCTTATTGAGTCATTCTTGCATGTCTAGATTAGTGTAATTTAGACCTTTCACAAATTTTCAACCATCCAAATAGAGTCTAGGCTAGATTAGAGTCGATACTTAGTAACCCAATTTTTCGTGGGACGATACTCATACTTTCAATATATTACTTGAGGCGACGCGTGCACTTACGCACAAAGGCGTACTATTTTGTACACACATTTTCGCCTTTAAAGGACAACAAAATAACTTGCCATTCAATCTTGAGGTGATTAAAGAACAAGAAGACTTGAGCTACAATGAGGATATCACCTCAAGCAATGATGGAGAAATTAAGAAGCTTCAAAGAGTGGAGAATGATGCACAAGAATGGAAAACCTTAATTGCAAAGAAAGATGAGCCAACTTCTTCGGAATCACATGACACGATAGATGAAGTTCTAAAGACTATTCCGGGGATGGCTCCATGAGGTGAGATGCATGAGGAGTTTAAAATTGCGAGAGTTACCCCTATGTCCAAGTTGGAAGAGTGCATTGTTCAGTTGAGTAAGGAAATGGAGGCCACCATTGTGAACAAAAAAAATTTTAAAATTAGAAAATAAAAAAATTATGATCTTTGAAGATTATGTGCTCAAGTTACTAATTTAGCGTAACTATCACCTCTTAGTGAAGGATGGAGGCAGGAATTACCAACATATCCATAGTTGGTAGAGTCTAGCTAGACTCGAAAAACGAAGTAGCTTCTTGGGAGGCAACCCAAGCTTAGTAATGTTTCCTTGTCCCTTTTCTATTTTATTTTTTTTAGTTTGTTTTAAGTTTGTTTTTTAATTAATTTTCGTGCTTGATCTTGTTTTGTTTTATTTTTCATTTTTATGTTTTTTGGAAGTTCTAAGGCAAGAGAAATGGGATGATCACTTCAGGGGAGTCCTCTTTTTCCCTCTTTATTTTCATGATCTATTTCATTAAGGGAAATGTTTTGTTCAAGTTTGGGGGGATAAATTGGGGTAGAATCAGCTTTGGATTTTTGTAGTATCTTGTGCATAATGTTTGTGTTTGTGTTTTTGAGTTCTGTGTCTCATATGAGTTGGTTGTGCTTAAATAACCGCTTAGAGAATGCTTTATCATGGGCTTCAAAGATTATTTTATTTGGGCCAAAACTTAGGATACCATCATACATTTAGTGATCTAAGATTGAGTGTATCTAGTGATTTGTGGGAGGGCTTGGCTGTGTGTTCTCTGTTTTCAAGGAACCACTTCTTACTGGAACTCATGCACACACACACATTATATCTCATTTGTACACCGAGGTTTCAGCCTCTTCGTCTCAAACTAAACTTACCTTGAGAGACTCTAACTTCCATAGTGTTGGGACACCTCAATAAAGAGGGCCAATGAGCCACACATTAGAAAAAACAAAAGAAAAAGAGAAAAAGAAAGAAAAAGAAATAGAAAAGCAAAAATATGAAAAAGAAAGAAAAAAAAAAAGATAAATGCCGAAGTTGTTCCATTTAGAATCCTGCACACTCGAGGGGCCTTCAAAGCTCACGCCCTAAGCCAACTGGCTAGGAGTCATTGACTTCACTGCCCATTACATGGGATAGATGATGGTTCAATCTCACAAGTAGGTGCTTTGGTTTTCTAGTTGAGTGTACGAGGTGAAGTTCGAGGGGGACTTAATGCCCGGTGCCCTTAACCAACTGATGGGGAGTCATCAACGGATCCCCGCTACATGGACACTTTTCTAGAGTGCCTTAGCATTGCATCCTACTTTCTAGTTTCAGTATTAAATGAAATGTGTGTTCTTAGCCTGTTTTTGTTATTGTCTTTCGATTGAGTGAGTTGAGTTTAGGTGAAAAGTGTTTTGGAACCTCCGTCTACATTTGAGGTCTGACATACCATTTTCACTGAGTTTCTTTATGAAGGATTCATTGAGAAATTGAGGGAAAAGCTTACCACCATGCCAATATATGCCTAGTCTTTAAAGATTTTAAATGTGTTGGGATCCCATGTTGGCTATATTGTTTCCATAGAACTTCGTCATGGTATTCTCCGAGCTTGTTTCTAGTACCATTCTGCACTAATATTTATTTTAGTGTTTTTTTTTAATATTTGTGTTTTTCCTTTACTTGAGGATAAGAAAAGATTTGTTTGGGGTGGATGAGCATCTTTAAATACTCCACTTCATGTTTTAAGCTAGGTTTTTTGTAGTTTTATGAGATAAAAAAGTTTCCTAATGCTCTCTTTTCTCAATTTTGTGATTAGGCCAACCATTGAGCGGAAATGAGAGAAATCAAAGAAAAATCGGCAAAGTCATCATGCAGTTGCAGCAAACATGTGATCATTTCGCCTATATGATGTCCTTCTATGGTTCCCTCATTGGCATGATAATATTCTAGACTCCGAGGGCTTTCCGTAAACACCAAGATCGAGTGATTCGGAGTCCGGATGGAGAAGTTATGAAGGAAGGAGTGAAGGATGCCAAAAGAGGAATTTATAGCCAAAGCATTAGTGTTCTCAAGCTATATTGTGAGAGCACTCACGTTGTGATGCCAAAAGAGGAATTTATGGCCGAAGCATGAGTGCTCTCACACTTCAGCGTGAGTGCCCTCACGCTATGGCATGACTATGCTTGTCACATTCCAATAGCTACCCATTTTTCGCCACGTTGCAATGCTAGATCCGCCACGCTACAACACCAAATCCACCATGCTATAGCGTGGATGTCAAGGCCCAAAAGTTTCCAAATCCCATTTCTTCTGCTCTCTTGGTTTTGGCATAAAAAGGGAAATTAGGGCATTTACAGGGGAAGAGAGTTTGGAGGAGGGTTTGAGCAAGGGGATTTGCAATAGAGGGGAGCTCAACGGGGGGGCGGTTTGCAAGGGGCTCGATGAGAGAGATGGAGGAGGAGCCTCCTGGACTGATTTTGGGAGCTCCATGGGTGGAAACACCCTAGGGTACAAATCTTTGAAGGAGAAAATCTTGAATGAGGAAATAAGGGAAGAAGAGATCGGGGCTTCACTAAGATTTATTCATTCTCTCTTTCCCCCTTTGTTTTCCTTTCTTTTGATGGTTGTATTTTCTTTAAGGATGTTTTAGTTAGTTTTCTTAGGGTTTAGGTGTAGCCAAAGACATGTTTGTATGAATTTCTCCTAATTTCTATAGATTGATGTTTTATTTCATATTTATGTTGAGTATTTCATTTTAATCTTAATGTTTGTGGGTGTTTAGTCAAAATTTGCATGCTTTGTGGTTTGATTTAAGATCTGAGAGGTGAGAGTTAAAATTAGACAATGGATGATTTACCATCTAATTATCATGAAATAGAGATATAAATGAGATTGGGTATGATACTAAAATTTCTTATTTTTAATGCGCCCTTAGAAATCTGGGGTTGAGAGAGATTTGCATATACACTAGTGAAATCACCATCTTTATGATGAAATAAACATTGATTAATTGGGTTGGGAGGTTCATATATAATTGTTTAGGTGAAATCTATGCCCTAAGGATTTTTAGTCTTATTGAGTCATTCTTACATGTCTAGATTAGTGTAATTTAGGCCTTTCACATATTTTCAACCATCCAAATAGAGCCTAGGCTAGATTAGAGTTGGTACTTAGTAACCCAATTCTCCATGGGACGATACCCATACTTTCAATATATTACTTGAGGTGATGCGTGCCCTTACGCACAAAGGAGTACTATTTTATACATACATTTTCGCCTATCACCAATCAATCTTGGAAGTCTAGACACGATTGGATCATTCTCCTAATATGACTCCAACCCTCTTGTATTTTATGTTATTTCCTTTAAGTTGTCACATTGGAAATAGGAAACTTGTTGATCGAGAATCCTTTTCATAGTAGAATCCTAGAAAGTTTAATTCTGGTTTGACAACTTATGTAACACCCTAAATTAAACCTTAGTAGTTTTATTATAGTTTTGTAGTATAAGAAAAGTAAAATTTGTATTTTTTCAAAAATTAAGTGTAAAGTGGGAAAAAGGTTAAGATGATAAAAATCGGAATTAATACAAGAGTCAAGGGTAAAATGATAATTTGTAAAATGAGGACCCAAAGGTCATAACACAAGAAGATTATATGCTATGGTAGGAAGTTAGATAAGGTCATTTGAAAATAAATGAGTTGGAGGACTAAGTTGCAAGAGCCAAAACTAAACCAAAAATGGGATAAGACCATACATGGTCTTCTAGAATTAGGAAAATTCTCATTTTCTTGCTTTGGGAGCTAGGGTTACGGTTTGAAGAGAAGAAGTCATTTTTGGGTTTCCAATTGTTCAAGCAAAGAGAAGAGAAAGAAGTACAGAAGAAATCTAGGTATGGAATACTAGTATGGAACCTATATGTATGGATTTGTTGGTTAGGAAACCCTCCTAACTCTCTCTTTGCCTACGTTTGGGTTAGAAGAACCCCATCTCTGTATAAAAGTGATTTTTGTTGGTTTTAGTTCAGTTTTATGGTTGGTTTTGTTTTTTGGTTGGAAAATTCGGGTGAAAAAAGGCAAACCTGCCATTTCTACATAAATCGCAAGTGAGTACCGGTACTGAAAGTTGAGTACCAGTACTGAAAGTTGAGTACCAATACTCAAAGTTGTTTTTAGTCTAGAGGATGTTAAGTACCGGTACTGAAAGTTGAGTACCTGTACTCAAAGTTGTTTAAGGCCCGAGTATCGATCCTGCAACCTTATTTCTGTTCTGTTCTTCCATTAATTATGAATGAAAGGGTCAGTACATGTATAAAAGTTATATGAAAAATGTTCTGTTCACTTTGCCTCGTCGATCCTATCGTTGGGCAAACATTGTTTCTTGCCCCTTATTTGCTAATGTGATTAAGAATGAAATAATAAACTCGGAAACACATATAATTGTATGTCCTGTCAAGACCGATAAGGAATGAATAGCACGTCTCTCGCCGTTTCTAAGACTTCTAGTGCTTCAAGACTCCCCGCTAGTGCTACGACACTTCGTTACGTAGACAGCACGTATTGTGCTTCAAAGACTGTCAAGATTGCATCGCATCGGATACCTATTGTGTTACGTCCCTCTCATTCATTGTTACCGGTCTATACAGGCAAACATTTATATGATAAGAATCTGAATAATGAACAATAAGAAAGCATAAGGAATCTATTCTGTTCTATAATGTACCTACGAGTACCTTCTATTCAAGATCTCTATTCTGAACTCCTACGGTATGAAAAGCCCGTTATAAGAATTATGTTATATGAAAACTATGTTATAGAATTCTGTTAAATGTAAACTCCGATATATCCATTTTGTTATATGTATGTGGACCACCCCAAGTGGTCATATATTTGTTATCTGTTTCCCACTAAGCTATAAGTTTAGCACGGGTGTTTCATCCATGTAGATACTGAAGAGGACATCCTGGGTATTCTCGTGAGATTTGCAGCAGCCACCACAAGAATAGTGATTCAACCCGATGTAGGCTTTTGATTTTGTTTTGGAAACGAAATGTAAAAGTTTTGCACAAGTGGGAATTTGTTTATGTACAAGTAAATGGGACTCAGGAATATGTACAGGACAGTTTAAACACCACTACAGTGGTTGTATTACAAGTTGTATTTCATTATGAAATTACATATGAAATGGGCCCACCAATGTCCGAAAAGCAGGTTACGGAGTCCCAGTCCCGTGCTACGCCCCCTCTCTTCACCCAGGCGAGGGTAAGGGCGTGACAACTTAGATGTCCGGATTTTCTGTAATATGATCTTTATCCACTTTCCAAATAGATCACAGGCTCATTAGTTACTTGTTCCCTAAGATCCTGTGCCTCTAAGCCAATAGACTCACGTGTGTCCCACGGTTGCTCTGTTTCTAGTTCTGACATCACATGTCTGGCACGTCCTTACAACATAGGACAGCCTTAGTCCGAACTACTTCCTAGCCCTACCAAGGACTTCACTTCTATTCCATCAAATCTTCATTAAGCTCAATCTCTGAAGTAGCTACCTTCTAGTATAACCCTTAAGACAAAGATATGGACAATTTCAAACCCAACATTCTCCCCCTTTATCTATATCTTCGGTAAAAACATCCCGTAAAGAATGAGACAAGAAAATGCACTGAAGAGGGCATAAAATAGTCACTTGACACGTTTGAGATGAAGATTTTCATTTTATTGATTGTCTGCCCTTTTTACATGTCATGTCACACAATTTAAAAGGGATAAAAAAATAAAAATATCCCTTAGCTACCCCTTATACCTTCCATCCTCCATGGGTGACATTCTTTCTACACCCCCTTTTTTGGTGAAGACTTAGAGCGTGGGAGATTGAGAAGATGGAAAATCCAGAGGCACGGTGTCTTCACTTTTCTCACCATCGTGGTTGGACTCTGGTCTTACATCATTGATTGCAGCCGCTTCTGGTGATGGTGAAGGTGTGAAGATCGGTTGGGCAATATTGGTCCCAAAGGCAAGAACTTCGCCCCCATGTAATGGCGGATTGTGACTTGTTGCATGCAATTCCGGCCCCAGTTCGGGGAGTCCGCATCAGAGGAGGTCCGGGGCTGATGCGATGGGTCCGTACTCCCCAATGCCTCCTTCCGAAACAGGAATATGGCCTCTTGAGCCTTGGTTTTCTTCAATTCTTAGATGAGGGCAGTGACCTCCTCTCACTTCTTCTATATTCCTTGGATCTGTATCTCCACCAATTTTTGTTGCTAGTACAAATGACCCAACATGTTTTTGTGGGACCGTATGGTCCTTTCCTAAAATACAGACTTCGTCAGAACTATAGAGAAGGATTGACCCTTTTGTGTATTTACTGGTTCAGACTCTCGGATGGTCTCTAGCTAGGACCTTCCCCTTCATTTTCCCTATGCTTTTCTTGAAGGGACATTTCTGAAATGGTGCCCTTCATACAGTTTGTGGTAGATGCGCATCTCTGTTGTTGGAGACCCCAAAATGTCAGTGGGGGTTACTAGATTTGGTTTTGGGGCTAGAAGAATCCCAAATATAAGTGACGGATACCCTAGTGCTTTCTGATATGATGTGTTTTCGGCATGACCTAGTATATGTTTGAACATAAGCTTTCCTAGATTAAATTTTCTCTTCATGCCTACTTGGAAGAAAAGGGTGGCAAAGCTCTTCGATACAACCGTGCGGTGGGTAGTAGGAAGCCAATTGCACATAACAATCTTATGCGAGATAGAGTATCTTAAGATGAGATGAGATGAGAGGAGTTAGAACTTGTATAGCCACGATCGGACCTTTCCCCTGGTTATAATCGAGACCATTAGGTCTATTTTAGGCACTTCTTCTTCTTCTTCTTCTTCTTCTTCTGGAACATTAGTACATTCCTATTACTGGTTGATTATGCAAGGAGAAAAGTCAAAAGAATGTTCTCACACAATTGTCTTTTGAAATTTTGGACTTGAGGGTTCCCCATGTCCTTAGAGAGATTTACATAGAGCACTAAGATGATTTGGGATACAAAGGGAGGGAACCTTGATATAGTGCTAAGCAGATTCATCTCTCCTAGGAGTTCCACTATTCCAGATTTGGCAAAGTTCTTGCTATGTAAGGTACGTTCGCTGACTAGAGCTCTCTTTGATACACTTTGCCCACAAATTAGCACGGGATGAGGACTTGAAGAAGATGGATGTAGAGACACTTACTTTAGGAGACGTCCGAACTTTCCGCCTCTTTGTCGTGGGCTTCTTAGTTGTTTCTTTCTTTTCTTGAGCCAATAGGCAGGACAACTTTCTCTTGGAGGACTTATATCCTTTGTTTTCTGGTTCGTCACAATCTAAGTCTGAACTCTCATCGATTAGTTTTCGGTGGCAATTTACCTGGGATTTTGGGATCTTTATTACAAAATGCTATCAAACCCAACCTATCCACTAAAGCGACACAAGTTCTTCTTCTTCTTCTTCCGCACTAGGCAGTGGCTCGATATTGGTTCGAACACCCAATTCATAAGGGTTTGGATCCTGGCTACCTTGTTTCTTGATAGAAGAATTCTCCCTTTAACCAAAAGGGTTGGCCTTTGATTCAGTGTCGTTACCCATCGTTTTTGCCGTTGTTATCTTTAAGGTTCTAATTTTCAGCATTTTTAGTCTCTAAGGGGTAGTTTTTCTTCTCCCTAAAACCTTTTGTTGCAAGGGACTCATATTCAAAGATGCCATAAGGCACAAGTGTGGTTGGCAGCACTGACCTCAAGGGTTCCACGTCAATTGGATCAATTATCGATCCTTATTGATTAAAGGTCTTGCCTATGGAAGTGGAACTTCCTTTCAGAATCTTTCTTCTTTCAAACCCACTGGATCTTGTCATCACCATTATTGAAAATAGAGAAAGAATCGGAACAAGAAAGAAAGTTTGGATCTTTGGAAGTTTCTTGAGAGTATATGCAGAAAATGGTAAACTAATTTTGTCTTATGTTGTTCTCTTTTATATAGAGGTCCCACCGCCTCTTTGGAAACCCAAAGGTTTTTGTCTATAACAGTTCCTTATTAAATAGGGATGTTAGGACTCTCCTAGAACACCCCATTTCTCAAATGTGCTTTGGTTGTAGTAACTCCATGCAAGCCTTAGTCGTTGCAATGATCGAATAGAGCGGGATGCCACATGACCAATCTTCCCGCTTCCTTTTAAAAAAAAATACCCCAAAGTTCAGATCCTAGAGATGATGGGCCACACCTGGTACAATCCCTCCTTAGGTGAAGATTTCGATTTTCCTAGTATTGTTATAATGGGACTTTGGGACTCCTCTTGTGGCATCATTACCTTTGAGTGTATTTTTCATCCATGCTTGATGTGTGCACCTTCTGGTTGCTACTATTACTTTTGTCTCAGTTGCTAGGGATTAGCACCCCTTATTGCCAGCTTGATGTCTCTCACATACTTCCCATGAGCGTTTAAACTACTAATAGCCATAGACATCTAATTTCTAATCAAGTTATCCTTATTGCTTATAACAAACTCAATGTTTTGTTATTTCATGTCCTGTGACATTCTACCCATATGTAGAACATCTTTTAAGGTCGGGTGTTCAGATCTAGGTATAGTATGAACTTCTAGTTTCTCTTGAGGCTGTGTATCACTGAAGGGGTTTTTTAGCCCTCCTAGGGAGAAGGTTTCAATTTCTTTGGGTATTTTTGTCTTGTTTTTCCATCATAAAGAATTCCTCTGTTCCTCATTTGGATCGAGTTCCTGTTCCAGATGACGTAGGGATTTGTGAGCAGGTTGGTAAGACCGTTCAAGATGGCAACAGGTTGTTCGAACGGCTTCTGCATAGATGTACCTTTTTCTATTAAAGCTTTCTTTTTCCTTAGTGTCTGTTAGGTCCATATGTAGTAGTTTCAGCACACTGGTTGTTGTATTAAGTTGGAACTTAGTGCAGAATGGCAAGGTTTGTTCCCTTGGTTGGCAGTGGACATTCATCTGATCAGTTTTTGCCTTCAAATCTAGATGACTTCAGTTTGATTGTCCAGAGATGCTACTGATATGTCTGGATTTTTGGAATCTTGTTCTATGTTCTTCTTGTATTTTGTTCACACCTAGGCTAGTACTAGTCGATAAGTAGCAGTTGTCTAAGGTCCTTTACCCTTCCATAACTAGACAATGGTTTTGGCTATGTACTATACACTTATCCTTTATGAATTCTACAAAAAGATTTTCTTCGTGAAGTTGGATTACACTAATCAAGTTTACTATAAGTCCTTTAACTAGATGTACATCCTTTAGTCCATATAGGCTTAGAATGATCAAGGAGCTTGTCCTTATGATTCTTCCTCTTGCACCATCACCAAAGATTACATTATCCTGATTGGAAACTTGTAGATTTTTCAAGATTGACTTTTTTCCAATCATGTGTCGAGAGCATGCATTGTCAAGGTACCACCTTTCCTCAATCATTCTTCTTACGAAGGCTCCAAGACTTCTAGAATTTTTCTAAGGCATCTTTTCCAACTACTTTCCGATCTTGCTAAAGGGATTCGTTCTTATGGTTGTTCGAACTTGCTTTCTTGATTCAATGATCCCTATTCGAACACTTTTCTCGATTGTGACCGTTGACCTAGAGGGTTCTCTAGATTCTTTTTCATCCATTCTTTTTTATCCCGCCTCTTCTAGTATAGCAATAGAGAAGTATGATTTATGTTGGCTATTTCTTTTTCATACTTCATTGATCAAGATCTGAGATTGAACTCTTTTCAAGGTTGTGTTCTCTCCTTCTTCCATCCGATCTCTGTATCTTAGACCCTCAAATATTTCTTGAATGATATCCCATGCTTCTTTTGCAGATCTTGAAGTGGCAATGAGTCCGAACGTCTTCTCATCCATACCACGTTGAATGGCCCGTAGAGTAGTGAAGTTTCTTGAGGCTGATTTTCTTTCTTCATAGTTGTATTCTGAATCAAGCTTGATCATTGTTCTCTCTTCTTTTGTTTTGGTCGGGGCGGTCCATCCTATCATTGTAGATTATCATACTTCTATTCCTAGAGACTTAATGAGAGTACTCATGTGTGCCTCCTAGTCATCATAGTTTTGATAATCAAGCAGATGGGGGCATTTTTCGGGCATCTTGTCATTTTTAGGATTTATTAGTAATTCACACACAATCGAATAGAGTAATCCAAGGTCTCACTCAATATCTTAAAGTGACCCGCTCCGATACCAATTGACATATATAAGTGTGTGTTCCAGGTCATAGTCCTTGATGTTTCTTTTACGTGGTTTGATAACCTGCCTACACCCACGGGGTTGTGCCTAGATACAAGGATTTCCATTGATCTGATTCAAGGTTTACAATTAGTCTTATATGGTACGAGACTCCCCCTCTACCCACGAGCCTTCTTGAAACCTAATAACTCCTAGTAGAATTCAGAATGAACTCCCTCCATTCCCTTCTCTACAGCATCGCACACCCATATCCCACAATACATCAATATAAGATGAAGAAAATAAAGAACATCATCTTTTACACAAGGTGAAAGACTTTTAACGTGCAATACCTCAACTGGGTATCTACACTCCGCACTCTCTTAGCACATATGAACTTTGCTTGTTCTTCTTCAAGCTTTGCTCTTGAAATCCATGTTGAGAACTTCCAATGCCTTGAATTTATAGCCTTGCTAATAAGTCTTGGAAGTCTAGTTACTGTTGGATCATTCTCCTAATATGACTCTAACCCTACCTTCTATTTTCTATTCTTTCCTTTAAGCTGTCACAAAGAAAATAGGAAACTAATCCTCATCGGAATAGAATCCTAGAAAGTTTCTAATTATGGTTTGACAACTTAGACATTCGAATCTTTTGAGATGTGATTATTATCCACTTTCCAAACAGATCCCAAACTTATCGGTTAATTGTTCCCCAAGATCCTTGGCCTCCAAGCTAGGAGACTCAGGTGCATCCAACAGTTGCTCTATTTCTAGTTCGGACATCACATGTCTGGCACATCCTTGTAGAGCATGATAACCTTTGTCCAAACTACTTCCTGGTCCTACCAAAGACTTCACTTCTATTCCCTCAAATCATCATTAAGCTCGATCTCTGAATTAGCTACCTTCTTATAGAATCCTTGAGACGAAGATATGGACAATTTCAAATCCAACAATAAATATATCTTCTATTTATTGATATCGATAATGAAACGATAACTACTAGTTATCCATTCTTTTCTTGTGAAATTAAAAAAATAGAGGGACTTCATTTAGATTATAGTCATGGTTAACGCCTTTCAATAAAATTACTGCATTGGTAAACGCAAACCTCATCTAAATAAAGCATGTTATTGCAACAAGAAAGCACTTACCTAGCTATTATCACTTCGCATTCATCAATAATTAAAGGCAGAGACTTCATTTTTCTTCAACACTTGTTATGGTCATTGCTTTCATTGGGTGAGAGAGAGAAAGAGATGGATAACTTCTTGATTCGTCCCATTTCAAGTGATTGTTTAAGAGGGTCGAGGAATCATTTAAATTTATAATAACCTAAAACCAACTCCGTTTAGCTCACGAGCTACTATAGATATAATGGCTCTAGGATCCTCCACTAGGATGGGTTTCCTTTTTTATGGTGTAATCCTTAGTTAGTTGCCTTTTCTTAGTTTGCTTTTAAAAACAAAAAATTAAAGAGAGAATTTGAGATTGTTGAATTTAGAGAAAAAAAAATGTTGATTGATTGCTTGAGGTTGTCAATTATGATTAAGTGATCTCGGGCTTTGGGTTCTTCAAATCTGGCCTTATCATGGCAAATTCAAAGAGGGGTTTTATTTGTCCCGGTTGTCTGCTCGAAAAACCAACCTATAGCTGATCCCCCGAACTCCGCTAGGTTCCTCTTATTAAATATAAATTGTGTTCATATTCTAGGTGTGTCACGCCCCTACCCACGCCTAGGCGAAGAGAGGGGGCATGGCACTGGACTAGGACTCCTTAACCTGTTTTTCAGACATTGGTGGGCCCATTTCATATGTAATTTCATAATGAATTAAAACTTGTAATATGACCACCGTAGCGGTGTTTAAAATGTCATGTTCATATTCTTGAGTCTCATTTACTTGTACATAAACAAATTCCACTATTACCAAAATCTTTTACATTTACATTCCAAAACAAAATCAAAAGCTCACACGTCAATTCCTATTACTGTGTCAATTTAGCGAATGCGGAATTCCTGAGTCCCTTTCGCATTTACACGCATGAAATACCTCGTGCTGTTTATACTTATAAAATAGATAATGTATATATGACCACTTGGGGTGGTCCACATACATATAACAAATTGGATATATCAGAGTTTACGTATAACAGAGTTTTTAAAAAACATAATTCTTATAATGGGATTTTCATATATCCCGTAGGAGTTCAGAACAGAGATCTTGTACAGAAGGTACCCGTAGGTACATTACAGAACATAACTTATTCCTTATGCTTTCTTGTTGGTCATTATTCAAATTCTTATCACATAAATGTTTGCATGTATAGACCAGTAACAATGAATGAGAGGGACGCAAAGACAACAGGAAAATCAACGTAGCGTACATAAGGAACAGCGTGCTCGGCTGACAATATGTGCCCGCCACGCATCAAGTGTCGTAGCACTAGCAGGATCAAGTCAGAGAATCGATCGTAGACGTGCTTACCCGGGCAATGTAAATGTCGTGAAGACTGCCAGGAGTGTCGTCGCACTAAACAGAGACATGTCTGCCCACGTAACAGAGGTGTTGTAGCACAATGCAAGAGTGTCGTCGCACAATGCAAGGTCTACCCAACGACGCTTCGCCAAGGCGGCGAGGTTGAGAGCAATTTTTACATATAACCAGAAGAATTTCGAGCATCAGTATCTGATACCCACTTTCAAAGACGACTAACATCCTCCGGGCTAGAACAACCTGCAGGAGTACCTATTTCAACCTCGCACCTACTCAACATCCTCTAGACTGAAAATAACTTTGAGTATCGGTACTCAACTTTCAATACCGGTACTCAATATCCTCTAAACCAAAAACAACTTTGAGTATCGATACTCAACTTTAAATACCGGTACTCACCTGCGATTTCTGCAGAAATGGCAGGTTTGTCTATTTTCACCCAAAATTTCCAACCAAAACCCAATACACATCAAAGAAAACAACTCCCAAACTTGACTTGAACCAACCAAAACCACTAAAGCCCACAAAAAGCAACCAACAACACTTTCATAATGGAAGTTAGGTTTTTCCTAACAACCTATAAACAAGTAGGGCTTGTGATAGTTTCCATACCAAAGTTCCATACATATAGGTTCCATACTAGTATTTCATACCTGGATTTCTTCTCTACTTTTTCCCTTCTCTTTGCTTGAACAATTGGAAACCCAAAAATGGCTTCTTCTCTTCAAACCATAACCCTAGCTCCCAAAGCAAGAAAATGAGAATTTTTCCTAATTCTAGAAGACCATGTTTGATCTTATCCCATTTTTGTTTTAATTCGCTTTTTGCAACTTAATCTCCAAACTTCTCTATTTGCAAATGAACTTATCTAACTTCCTATGATAGCATATAATCTTCTTGTGTTATGACCTTTAGGTCCTCATTTTATAAATTACCATTTTACCCTTGGCTCTTGTATTAATTCTGGTTTTTATCATCTTAACCTTTTTCCCACTTTACACTTAATTTTCGAAAAATACAAATTTTACTTTTCTTATACTACAAAACTGTAATAAAACTACTATGGTCTAATTCGGGGTATTACAAGGTGTATAGTAAAGTAAAGATACTGTCCTTTAGAAGTGTTTGATAGGTTCTCAACCCGATTCTTTCATGTTTCTCGGTAAGAAACAATCACTTGGCATGATGGGTCAAAGGTGCGCTGCCTAAGCACCCAACATACCACTCAAACCTTGCCAAGTACCTATAAATCTAAGTGGAAGAGAAGAAAGACCCTTATACGGATAGTTGAGGGAACTAAAACTGCTACCATCCCTATGGGATATCCCCAATTGATGTATACATGACCTTCCAGCCTCTAAAACAGTAGAAAAACTTTACCTTTTGTATGAAATGCTACCGTCCCCTTTGATCACCATCGTGTGGTGGATCGGATCTACCTCACCTTGAGAAAAATGACTACTCACCATGATATCTTGACTCTCCAGCGAGTGAAAAGAAAGACAAAAACAATAAAGGAAACTTGTTGAAAGCTTCTATTAAAAACAGAGAAAATCTCCCAAAATTTACAAAGAGAATAAATTAATGTGGCTAAAGTATGATGTTTTTGGTTTGATCTCCTAAGCTCTATTTATAAGAGAAAAATTACATCTTAGAGGTTTGCTTCGTTATCAATAAGGGTTTCTTTCCATATACAAATCAAATTTCCTAACTTTGAACACAAGAGCAAATTTCGCACTGGATAGTTGAGCGGAGTGAAATTTCGCACTACCTTGTGGATGTAGTGCGAAATCGAGTAGCAAGTGGTTCAAATTGGGAAGGAGTGCGAAAACAAAGTGCTATAGTGCAAAATCCTCCAAATTCGTCTTCAAAACCTCCATCTTCTCATGCAAACATGATATCATGGTCCTAACATGTCCAGATAGCTTTCAAGAGCTTCTAAGCTTGCATAAGAGATCTCAAGATGTCTTCATTTTTAGACCTCATGATTCCAAGAGCCATAAAAGTGCCTAAAAGGAGGAGTAGTGATATTAGACAACCCGCCCTTTCTCTTTTTTTCACAAATAGTAAGTTACATATCCAATTCAAATATCAGAAGGATTACCATATATAACACAAAATTTCTCCTATAAGCGTACTTGTACTCAATAAAACCATTATTAGCGGGATTGGGTAAATATGAGTTCCCAACACAAAAAGGGTTTTAAAATTGGAAAATTAAGTATGTAAAAATCCCCTTTTTGAGCGGGGTTATTATACCTTCAACCACCTTATTGCTAGTCCATTAGCAATGGATTAAGCGCAAATAAGGATAGGCGATCAAAACAATTTTGAAAAACTAAAAAAATGCAATAAATAACAAAATCAGTGCTTTGTGTCTCATTAATAGACTTCATCTATTTTTATAAACTTATTTTTCTCTCAATATTTATATCACCAGAAAGATTTGCCGGTGATAAATACAAAATACATGGTTGAATAGTATTTAAAATAATCGTTGCTTTTGCGACGTGTAGTGACTCCATGCTATACATTAATAAACCTATACTATATGACACCGTTAATTACAGATAACCTATTACTATTAAGATAAGACCTATAGCTGATAATATTAGCATTTACGTACTACCATACTAAAACACAATTATTTTCTATTAAACCGTACTTTAATCTCCGCCAAGAGTTTAGATTCTTTATACAGTCTTTACAATTATTCTCGAATCAATGTGAGGGAAACACAAGTTTCCCTTATTTTGTTTTTATTAAATTATTTAGTTTGTCTTCATTCCCGAGCAACTCGCTTGCCAATATAAAGCCCAAAAGCTGGCGTGAGCCTATCCATCTTCATCCATTTTTTTTCTCTTTGTTATCGTATATACATTAAGTAGGGAAAATTGGATCTCTTCTTTGCCTATCTTCCTTACTTTGTGGCCTTCTCCTTATCCCTTCCACTCATCTTCTTTGTTTATCTGTACAAACCATCCAAGACAAAGCTCCCTCCCGGTAGAACGGGGTTTCCGATCATCGGGAAAACCCACAAGGATTTATACGTCAGAGAATGAGGAATTACTCCCTTGATGTATTCCGGACCTCCTCGGTGGGGGAGAACATGGCCGTGATGTGCGGTCCGGCCGGGAACAAGTTTCTGTTCTCCAACGACAACAAGCTTGCCAGATCGTGGTGGCCACGCTCGGTGTACAAAGTTCTCTGCTTCCCATCTCCTAACGACAAGAATTTGATAATGAACACGAAGAGCTATCTGGTCGAATTTGTCATAGAATTTCTCAAGCCAGATGATTTGCAGCGATACATACCCATCATGGATTCCATGACTCGCCAACATATTGATACTGATTGGGTTCGAACAGCGATACATACCCATCATGGATTCCATTAGTTCACAAGTACACCTTCGCATTGGCCTGTAGTTTGTTTATGAACATCCAAGGCCAGGACAGCATTGCCGAGATTGCTCACCCCTTTGATCTTATTGTTCAATGGTTCATGTCTGTTCCGGTAGATCTTCCCGGTACCGGATTCAAACGTGGAATCAAAGGGGGAATATGATAAGGCGAGAGATTGGAGCGGTCATCGAAAGGAGAAGAAGGGAGTTAATTAGAGAAGGGAATACCGAAAGACCTTAATCTGCTGTCTATAATTAGCATGGCACGGCGCCAGATTTCAGCCCATCCCGACCCCATCCTGTTTATTTTTTTTAATTTTCAAACTCTTTTCATTTAAAAAACCCTAAACGAGACAGATTGATAGGAATGAAAAATTTCTCAAACCCACCCGTTTATATTTTATTTTTGTTTTTTTAATTTTTTTTTATATTTGCTTTTTCATTTTTATTATATTAAAATTAATGTATTTTACAAAAATAAAAATATTACGACTAATAATTTATTTATTAAAAATATTCTAATTATTATTACTATTTATATGAAAATATAAAACAAATTAATAAAAGTTATTTTTTAAATATAATCGAGGTCGGATTCGCAGATAAGAATGCCCAAAACCCACCTCGAATCCGCCCCGGCTCTGCAGAAAATAAATCCCGACCTCGCTAAAAATTCGACAGCGCTAAACCAAACTCGTCCCATTAAAAACGGGATGGAAACTCAAAATAACCCGTCTCGTTACCATTCCTGTAGCCATTCCTATCTAAAATGCTCCTATCTCCGGTTAAGAAAGGAAGGCATCCCAATTACATAGAGATCAACAGTTATATCGTTGGTTTACTCCTAGCCAGCCATGAATCCACGAGTTCGACAATCACTTTCATTCTCAAATATCTTGCTCAGATCTTATAATAGGGTCCTCAAAAGTAATACCAAACACAAACACACAAACATTTGGTTTTCCAAATAATATTAATAATTGCATGCATACATGGATTAGCGACCAATGTTTTTAAAACAATATCCGATGGTCGATCGGTCAACGTTTCGATCCAAATTAATCAATTGAACCAGAGGAGTTTGAACCATCGTTGAACCGGACAAACCAACAATTCCACAAATCAAATCACATAACCAGTACTTTTAAACTTGGACCGAACCGTTTGTCCAATCAGCATATCAATCTGGTTCGATTTGTTGAGTCCGATGGAGTTTAAACTAGCATCAAATTGGGCAAATCGCAGATCGGACTAGATGAACCGGCCAAATTGGATGGTTCAAATGGTTTTCTGCCTTTTTTTTTTTCTTACTATTAAACGAACTCATTTAAATGCATTTGGCATCTAAACGATCTCGTTTTACTAAGGTGCTACTCAATCTACACACTCCCACATCCCTTTGGCAATATGCTTTAAGACCATTGTTGTTGCTGCAGTTAGAGCAGCTGCTACGGGTTTTTATATTTATGATTTTTAAAATTTAAAATTACTTTCATTTAAAAAAACTAATTTGTAATCTAATTTTTTATTAAAATTTATTTATTATTTAACTCATTAATAAAAATTTAAAACTAAAAACATTTCTTTTGAATTTAAATAGTCAAAATAAAAATAAAATAATTAAACATTATCCATTTTCGGACTCTAAGAAATTTATAATTTAAAAATAAGTGTTAAATTTTACATCATCTATATATATCATCTCATATTGCATTAAATATATGATATATGATGATTCTATTTGGAAAAAATTGTGAAAAGTTGGTGATACTATCAAAATTTTGATATATATATATATATATATATATATATATACCTCTCCAATTCCATCACCGACCCGTGAAACGTGAATCCATAACTTTTTTTATTTTCAATGACTAGCCAGATTTTGAAAACATTGTTAGCAACTAATGATGGGCCACCGGTTTTTGAAAATCAGTTTTGTTAGATTATTATATTGTTAGATTTATTTTGTATTTTCCTACGATTGTAATTAGATTTGCAATAGATAAATTTCAGCCTATATAAGGCCTCCTCTTGTATTTGTAATTACACTTCTATAATATACAAAGACTCAAGCCTTTCTTTCATTATATCGTGAGTTGTGTTCTCGATTTTTTTCCGCTACCTCTTTCACGGTCTATGCATTACAACCAATTATATAACTTCTTTTCTCGCGAACACCCACCGCTTTGCCACTCAGATAACTTGTTTTTTTTTTCCTACAAAACTACGCTTTATCCTTTTTTCCTCCCTTCCTAAGCCTAAAACTCAAGTTATTGTGCCACTTGAGATAGAACTTTGCCGAGACGATCACACTGGGGCAGGCAAAGAGGTCACCGGTGTCGTTACCACAATACATCGCCACCGGAGTCCGCCACAGCCACGCGCCGCCACGCGCCGCCGGCACCAAAACGTGTCGATCCACGATGCACTTCACGCACCGCATCACGTAGCGAATTACGCCAACACCACGCCGCGTTCGTTCGCTACCACGACTACGCCAAGTCACCGCTGATACGCTACTACCATTGATCGAAAATTTGACCAGGTGCATTCTAACTTATTTTCGTGTCTTGATTCCATTTTTGCTGTCTATTTTTCGATTCAGAATTTCAATATGTCAGGTGATTAGATTTCTCGTCCGATTCATGTTATTTTTAATGGAGATAATTTTGCCTAGTGGTCTCAAGCCATGCGTAGTTATCTCAAAGGCCGTAAGTTGTGGCTTTATGTCTCCTACATCGCCCACCCCGCATCACAAGTACAAAGAAACTAATTTCGCCTATGCCATTCTGATTGGGATCGTAAAGTGCTAATCATCATATCATCACTTAGTTTCAGAATATTAATTCATTTCATCCATTGTTACTTAGCTCTTAAGTAACATTGATATTGCCAAAGAAGTTTGGGACTTACTTGTTACTCGGTATGCTGGACTGAGTGGTGCTCACAACTTCAAGCTCACATCGTGAACTTTATCGATTCGCCGAACCGTGTGAGCGAATCATTGCATACATGCCCGACCGAAATCTATTTGGGATCAATTAATTGCATCCGAATCACCTCTCCAATTTTGTCGACACCAAATTGGTTTATGTTCACCTGCGGAATAAGAACGGCCGCTTCAGCTTTAACTGGCTTCGTGGATGAGTTTGAATCAGCCAAAAGTCATATTCTCCATCAGGATCCTTTACCAACAGTCTCACAAGTTATTCATAAGTTAGTTGATAATGAGACCCGTCTTCAGACTGAACCCATTTCTATCGAGACCATGGTTCTTGCTACTCCAACCGCTGTTCCACTAATCGTTAATTTCGAAGTTTCCCTTTATTGGGCCTCACCTACCGCCAAGCCTAAAGGCAAAGAGAATAATGTCGACGACATAACAATAAGAAGTATCTTCATCTCAGCTTCTATAAGAACAAAAGTCATTATGTCAAACCTCGTTACACTCAAGCCAACAGATTCTTTAGAACACCGCCGCTTTAACCCACCACTATCACCTATGGATTCATTCCAAGTCTGGTCCTATCTCATCTCTCTCTATAGCAGATCTATAGGATATGGTTAATCAGGTTCATCTTCCATCTTCCAGTGCTCTTTCTACAATATCAGATACTTCTCCTACATGGCTTCTTGATTTTGCTTGCTGCAATCATATGACTTCTTCTCTTGATGTTGTACCTTCACACACTTCTACTTCTCTCCCTACCATATACACTACAAATGGTTCTCCTATGCATGTCTCCTTATCCTTGGTAATGTCTCCTACACCAAATTTTGTCCTGCTTTCTAATGTTTACCGCATTCCCAAACTCACTCATAATCTTCTTCGTCATAACTCACCTAAATTGGTTTTTCTCTAACCTTTTCCTCTATTGGTGTGGTTGTGCAGGATTCTCAGACGAGACAGATCGTTAGGACCGCCCTTCAGATCGGAAGGTTGTTTGAGCTCATCTTTCTTCATTTACCGTCTTCTCGTCTCTCTACTTCTACTGTCTCAGACAAAGACTTCTTCGCTTTACGCATTCCGCCGGTCATGCATCTATCTCTAAGGTTAAACAAACTTAATTTCTAAGGGTTTGTTAGGTTCAGTTTCAAAATAAGAGTTTAGATTTGTATGCTCTGTCAATTTGGCAAACAAAACTACTTTACCATTTAATAAATGCTTGTTTCTCATGTCTTCTTCTTTTGATCTTATTCATTCGATGTAATTTTTTGGCCCCTCTCCCATTTCTACTCCGGGTGGGTCATGTGTTACTTTGTTATTGGTGGGATGATTTTTCTCGATATACTCTGGATTTATCTCTTCAAAAATTGTTCGAACTTTATCAAATATATCGCGGATTTTACCAAAATGATTGAAACACGCTTAAACCTATCAAATTTTTCGATCTAATAATGCCCAAGAATATAGCCCATGAATTTACTCATTCTACATCAATTTGGTATTGTTCTCGCTTTCAGGCAGGCACTTCTTTAAAATGGCAGTGGTTAAGCAAACTTCGTCATATTCTTAATGTTGTTTGTGCTTCTACTATTGCCGTTTCTATTCCTTCTCAGTTTTAGGGGGAAATTGCTCTTACTGTCGTTTACATCATCAATCGGTGTCCTTCTCCCATTGTTCAGAATCAAACTCTTTATGATATGTTGTTTGGTTCTTCTCCCTCCTATGACTTACTTATAGTCTTTGGATGTGTTTGTTTTATTCTTCTTTGTGATCACGAAAGAAACAAACTTCAGTCTCGTTCTCATTTGTATCATTTTCTTGGGTATGGAATTGGTCAAAAAGGTTATAGGTGTTATGATCCCATTAGCAAACGTCTTCGTGTTTCTCGGCATGTGGTCTTTGGGAAAACAAAATGTTTTACCAATTACCTTATGTTCCCCGCTTTCCTTATTCCTCTATCGATCCCTCCCCTGCCTTTTCCCGAGCAAATTTCCACCTCCGTCTGAGTCTCCCTTCTATTACCGATGTTCCTTCTCATGCATCCGATGAGCTTCCCGCGACCGATCATCGATGGCTTCCACCGATCCCGCCCAACTCGTGGATCCCGCCGGTCCTTCGACTCATGCACTTCGCCGTTCCCATCGGGTAAACTACTCTTCCTTCACCTTCGTGACTTCTTACTGCTTTTCCGTCTTGCCTCTCTCCAGAACCTCGACTTTCAGGCTTCCTCTAACCCTTTATGGCGTTAAGCTGGCTTAAAGAAGAGTCGGATGCACCGCATAAGACTGAACATGGATCTTACTGATCTCTCCGGAAAATCGCTATCGGGTTGTAAATGGGTTCAAAAGATCAAGACTCAACCTGATGGCATCGTTGATCGCTACAAGGCTCGCTTTGTTGCTATGGGGTTTTACTCGTGAGTACGTGGGATTGATTATATGAGACTTTGCCCTCGTGGCTCGACTCTCTTCTATCGTGACTCTTATCATTGCTTTCACCGCCGCAAATGGCCACTCTTTCGTATGGATGTCAAAAATGATTTTCTTAATGGTGAACCTTGTAGAGGAAGTCTATATGAAGCTTCTCCTACTACCTCACCGCCCTCACGCAGTATTTTGACTACGGATGGCACTTTATGGTCTTAAACAAACTCCTCGAGCATGGTTTGCAAAGTTCAGTTCTACTATCTCTCAAAGATGGTTTTTCAGCAGCTTCTTTGATAACTCTTTTCTCGAGACGGTCTCGTCAAGGTATTATTCTCCTCTTGTATATCGAAGGATATGATTATTACAAGAGATGATATGTGGTGGTATTTTAGAGCTAGCACTTTCGGGTCGCCATAATTTGAAATGAAAGATCTCTACCAAGTAATTACTTCTTAGTCTAGAAGTTTCTTCTTCTACAAATGGTTATTATCTTACCCAGGCCAAGTATACTTCCGATCTGATTTCTCGAGCCAATATCACTGATAGTAAGATAGTCGACACACCTATTGAGTATAACCGTTGTCTCAATTCTCATGATGGTGAATCATCGTCTGATGCTACTCTTACGTATAGCTTGTCAGAGCTCCAATCTATCTCACTCGTTACTCGCCCCGATATTTCCTATGCAAGCACGTAGTCGCTTGGTTTATGGTTGCCCCTAGATCTCCTCATTATGTTGTTGTTCTCGGGATTCTTCGATATCTTAAAGGCACCTATATTTTGATAGTCTTCTATTTTTCTTCCCATTCTTCATTAACTCTTCGCATATTTTACGCAGACAGCAGGTGATCCCATCGATCACGCCATCTACTACAGATATTGTTTTCTTCGTGATTCTCTCTTATCTCTTGGAGAAGCAAGAACAAATGTCAAGGTTCGCTTCAAAGACTAAGTAGAATATAGAACAATTTCGCAGCCTACTATAGTCAAATCCCTTATTGGTTACATTGGTTACTACAGTGATCTTGGTGTCGGGATCGTCTAATTAAGCAACTAAACTTCATCGTGATAATCGGCGTTATTCAAATTGCTCATAATGATGTCTTCCATGAACGCATTTCCAAACATATTGAGATTGATTGCTACTTCATTCGTCATCATCCGTCAGGTACACTCACACTTCAGTCTGTTTCCTCTTAGGATCAGTTAGCTGATATCTTCACCAAATCACTTCCTCCGTGAACTTTCGAGCTTATCTCTCCAAACTCATACTGCTTCTCTTAAACCACTCATGAGTTTGAGGGGGATGTTAGATTATTATATTGTTAAATTTATTTTGTATTTTCTTAGGATTGTAATTTGTATTTTCCTATGGCTGTATAGCTTAGCCTATATAAAGCCTCCTCTTGTACTTGTAATTCACAGTTTATAATATACAAATATTCAAGTCTTTCTTCAAGTTTAGTTGATTCTAATAAAAAATTATTGGTTTTTTTATGGGTGAATAGAGAAAATGGAAATTGCAGAGTCAAAAGGTTCCGGTGAGCTCCTGAATTGGAGTGACATCCTGAAGATAAAATATACTTGGTGTGTAGCTTGGGAATCAATGAGGCTTGTACCACCCTCCCCAGGAAATATACTTTTAGAGAAGCCACTACTGACTTCACTTTTTCCTAGGTTTTACCATTCCAAAGGGATGGAAGGTGTGTGTGAGGGAATGTATAGATAGATGTATGGCTCCTTCTGGTTTTTAATGCTTATGAGAGCTAGCAAGCTTACTATTCTTTCAAATTTTGTTTCGTTGCAGGCACATTGGAGCGTACATTCAGCAAATCGGAACCCGAATACCTCCCGAACCCCGAGAAGTTTGATTTATCAAGATTTAATGGAAAGCTCGCCTATAAAAACTCGTTTTATACGAAACTAGCCACATCGTTGGGACGCGATTTTATTTCTCGGTGATTTACGTTTTTTATTACAAAATTTTAATTTGCTACGCATTTCCAAAATATAAAATCATCATCAGGTTCAAGGTAAAACTCCACCCTCGCATTTGGCAACTAGCTTTTATAATTGAACCCTTAAAGGAAAGGTTTCGAACCATTCGTGGAATGTGCATTGAGAAAGAAAATGCTCCACGGGAAATACTTGTGTTCATCCACAATGTGTTGACCAAATATAAGTTGGAGACTCTGCTTCCAAATGAAAAGATTATGTTTGGGTTGTCAGCCCTTCCAGCAAAAGGTCTGCCATTAAAATTAGTAAATTAAATTTCGACTGGCTAAGTTAGCCATGTATGGCTGGCTCCTTTTATTTAACATATGCTACCTAATAAATTCCACGTATGCATATGCATACTGTATATATATATATAACCATTGTATATATATAAACTTTTAGTTAATGCTTCTAATATATAACCAAAAGCCAATGCTTTTTATGAATGATATAGTTTTTTTTATATAAAACCGCCCTTTGGCGTTGGCATGGAAAATATAGTGGGGTGAGAAAAAAAATCTAAGAAATTAAATCAATCGAGAAACTAAATCGAGATTGAATCGAAAAATAGATTAATTGATTAGTTTGATTTTGATTTTTATTTTATACAAATCTAGGTTTCGATTTCGATTAACAAAATACAAAATTCATGGTTTTGATTAACCGACTGAAAAATAAAAAAAAATATTAATATTATACTAAAATTATAAAATACAATGTATATAATATATAATATATAATATTATTTCATATTATACAAGATATAAAATATAATGTATATAATATATAAATATTAATATTATAATATATAATGTATATATTACATTAGGTTTTAAATAAAAACAACATATGACTCAACCAAAAAATGATTAGTTTATTGGTTAGGTTTTGTTTGGGGATGTAACACCTTACCAAAAATTGACGATCGATTTTTTTTAGTGGCATGGTTCACTTAACGAAACCATGCTCACCCCTAATGAAGAATATGAATGAGGAAAAAAAATTTCCTAGACAAATTAATTAAGCATATGTAAGATTGAAGTCTTCGTATCTTTGTCTATAAGTACATAAAATTTTTTTCCTTGGTTGAAGTATATGTATTCTAAGGTTTGATTCCTAGAAAACTTAAGAGAAAATATAAGAACAAAACATAGATGAAAAGTTGAAGAAAAAATTTTAAAAAATAGATCTCAGACACTCTAAATTATACCTCCCATGGGCTATGCAACATGTTTAGGTATAATAAAAGTAAATGTATATTTTTTCAATGTAAAACATGTTAAAATAACAAAATCCCAATTACCCAGTGTCAAGGGAAAATTAGTAATTTACCAATCCAGACTTAAATATAAGACAAAATATTATATAAGTAAGAAATATGTTGGATTGCAAATAATAGAAAGAGAATAATTTAATCAAAAAATGAAAATTTGACTTGGTATTGATAAGACCAAACATGGTTTTAAAGATATCCCATTTTACTTTGTAATTGGTACATTTAAGAGAGAGAAAAGTAAAATATATGAGAAGCAAGAAAGAGAGAAGATAAAGAAATAGAAGAAGAAGCAGGAAGAAAGGAAGAAGAGAATTTTCCAACCTCTTTCTTTGGTTCATATGTAGGTTAGGAAACCTTAACTTACAAATGTGGTCATGGTTCTTACTCTCTTAAGTCTCCAAATCGTCGGCGCACGAACTCCACAGCAGCAACCTCCAAAAACAAACAAAGTAGGACCAAAGAAGAAAAGGCCACCCGATCTATACTTATGCTGCTAAGGAGATAGAGAGCGTCCAAAAGTGTCGGGCCTTGGTGCATATATTTTCACACCTTTTTCTTGGTATTACCTTCCATTTATGAAGAATGATGATGATCCCACTTTTATGGGAAAGGAAGTATCGCTCAAATGGCGGAGGGAGGCGCCACTGCACTTCAACCGCTTCCTACAACCGTTGTCCAGTCTTCTACCTCAAAGATCGTCAGATCATCTTAAGGGGGTTACTGTATTTAGGCTTCCAGGGAGGAGTTATACCTCGTTGCAAGGAATCACGAAATCATCAGTCGAACAATCTCTTAAAGATGGCAGCCACTGGAAGCAGACTGAGATGTCCTGCCAGCCGGACTTTGTGGCCCGATCCATGTTCGCAGATGTGATGTTCGGGCCCTTTCGGGCTTTGAATCCGCTTCGGGGCCTTCGAGCGAGAGATGTTTGAGCCAAATCCATATAATTCAATAATGCCCTCTTTCCGCTTAGTGAGTCTCGATCTTCCTCGTTGGAAAACATCGTGTTTTTTACTTGGTTGTCGTCGGGAACGGGGGACCATTAATGCTTGCATGTTCCAACGCGCACATTTTCGGGGAGTGTTCTATTTCTGGTATCGCATTTAGTGTAAGACCCGAGAAATTCCACCTCGGGTGGTAAAATCGTACTCTTGAACACGAAATTGTAATTTTAAAAATCCGTAATTTATTCTCTAGATCTCGGATGATGAAATGGGTTTTACCGTTGGAATCGTCTTGCGAAATCTAGTTAGCATCAAGAAATTTCACAAATTCAGATGTTTAATTTACACGTTTTCGCTGCACGTGCCGTGCCATAAACGATTTTCGATAAATGAAGTCAAGAGATGTAATACGACACATGTGCCATAAGTGTTATGAGTAGAGTAAAGACGAAATGGACGGCCGAGATAGTTCAATGTCAAAATTTAGAGAATATGGACATAATGGTCATTTTGGAGTTTGATTTAAATGATAATAAAACAAAAATGGCTATGTTATTCTTCTCCAATTAAAGGCAAAGCGATGCAGTGGGGCTGAATGGGTTTTGAGCAGCAAAATTTAAAATGGAGATTTTCCTTAGAGAGAGAGAAACTTCTCTCTAAAATACCCACATGATCCGACCGTCTAGCCTTCTGCACAAGAAAGAAAGCCGCTCTAAGCTGAGAGGCTTCATGCTGGTACTGATTTGTGAGTTTGATAAACTCCTCGAGTAGGGGTTTCTCCCTACTTCAGTTTTATTCCTTCTTTCTTTTTGGCACTTTGTTGATGTTTTGAGCTGGAATGGAGTACCTGGGTGGAGGGGTTTGCTTTGATCGGTCCCAAAACTCGGGGACCCAACTGTTGGAAATTCTTTAGAAATTTTACAAACTGCACTGCTGGGCTGTTATGGGGTGCTAAAGTCATAAATTATGAAATGAATTGTATCAGGATATGCATAGGGCCGAAATGGCTGGAAACCCGGTGCTCACAAGGAACTGATGAATAGTGATTTTCCTCGTGAATAGTAACCGAGGGTTTCACTGCCCCAAACAAGGTTCTCAAAATAATTTTGTGAATAATATGTTGGTCGAGGTAATTCCAAGTAGAAATTTGCTCGTGTATAGATCATTAGCCCAAATATTTAATTTTTGATGTATGAAATGAATTTATGCATGACATGATTGTGTGAATTGAATTTTGTAAATATATGCATGTTTATACATTTACATGTGAATTAGATTGTATTGAATCGCATACATGCATTCCATATGCACCGGAACACCCTAGACTATAGAGTGAGTGCAATGAGATGAGTCTAGAGAAAATGGTCTCGGAGGGTTGTCTAAAAAATTGTTAATTACTCCGAGGGTAGTCCAAATTAAAAATATCAATCGCCTGGAGACGGCCCAATTGATATACACGTGAGGTGGTCCACAAATAATATCAATCGTCAGTCATCAATTGATATACACACACATCGGAGGGCTGTCCACAAACAAACAAAATAATAAATTTCATACAGGCTGTAGTGAGGAGGGAGTCGGGGAGGACTCTGCACGAGATGGATGAGTTAGACATTCAAGTAGGATCATGCATTTGCTTGAATGTGTGTTTATTTTGGAATATCAGACCGCACTTAAAGGAAAGAATGCACTTAGGGCGTATTCCACTACCGAAAGCACATTAGCTCACCCCGTCGAGGATATTATTTTACAAAGTGTGGAGCGTGCGAGAATTTTGCTCATTCCTGTGACGAGGTTGTGAAGAAAGCCGGTTGTGGCTTTGATGATTTTATACATGTATTATAATTTCAATTTGATATAGTGTTGTATAAGAGTAAATTATTAACTCTAGAACTATTGACATAGTTGGTATGTTTTACGATATTGTTACAGCATCGTTGATGCTCAAGCAATGCTTTACTCATGTTGGGATTATATTGCACCTGCTTCTCGATGTGTATATGCGTGTTTTGTATTCAGAGCCCCAGACAAAGAGACTCATCATTTTAGCAATGTCGGCCTGGAAGACCACGAGTATTCCGCTGTCGATCGTAGTCAATGGACCCTCGGGATTTGGGGCGTCACATTTAGTACGGCTTTTTGAGTTTCCCCACGTTTGTAACCCTCATAAAGGTGACGGTGTCGGTTTATCTGTGATCATGGTTTGAGTTACAATTATCTTAGGGCTCGCCACTGATGGGTTATGTAATTGTGAACGCCATTTGGTGTAATTAATGAAATTGTGGTTCGGGAAATTTTTATGTTGTCTTTCGCCTTATTTGTATTGTGTTCGGCTAACCGGTCATTAGAGTGAACGAACTTCAAGTGTCATGGCGTCTAATGAATTCTATCATGCCTTGGAACAAGGGTTATGGCGTCTGACGGTGATGTATTCGAGATGGATTCGCCCTACGGTTCGAACACCTGGCTCAAATAGTTGCTCCGACCTGGCTCTGCCCATCAAGAGTTGCGCCTCAGCCTAGGGCCCACTTAACCTAGCCCATATCTGTCAATTATGCCTGTAAGTGAAGCAGATCTAATCATTTCAAGAGGTGATGAGCTTAACCACATTAATGTCCTGTCCTCCATAGGGCTGTAAGTATCTTATTCTAGGAATACAAGTGATTTTGACTCTCGCTCCTTATCGTGTCTTTCACCAGCATTTTCGCTTTCTTTGCTCAAGAGCTTCTTTCGCAAATACTTCGCCAGGCTTACATTTTTTGCGTAGGCCCTTTTAGGCGCTTCGTTTTCCTTACTCCTATAAGCCCTGTTTATCTGCACACTTAGATCTAGTTGTCAAGATGTGTCCAACGTATCGTAAACATAGAAGGGTGTTTTATGGGTATGTTAGAGCTAAGTGTTTTTCCATGGCCTGGTGGGTTCATGTGCTTTCACTCTTTACCGCTTGGTATTACGACACCTGAACTCGACTCCCCCTTTCATCCGTCCTTGTTGTTGTCCGCTTAAGATGGCGAGAGGTCGCAAGAGACTTCTACTATCGTCGGGCGCAGAAAGGGCCCGGCTGCATACGCCTCTATAAGGCATTATTTCTCTCATTCATGGAGGAGTTGAGGTCTTACTGCCACATTCCTGGTAATATCAATTTTGAGTTGTTAGATGGTCCAGTTGAATCCACTATCGAAAAGGAAGATGGTGCAATATATTTTACTAAGGAACAGCTCGCAGTCAGGCTTCGCTTTCCCGTTTCGTCTCTAATCAAGCAATTCCTACACTTCTCCGGAGCGCCGCCTGCTCTTGTCCATCCGAATATCATTCGGATCCTGACCGGATGTAGCGTACTGAACCTCCTTTACCAACTAGATATTTCGTTGGTGGAGGTTTTCTTTATTTACACATCAAGTCGGGCGCACGGAGGCTTCAACTATCCCCTCAAGCCGACCCAAAGCCCGGCTGTTGTTACTGTGGCTCCCGACTCGCGAAGACGTAGGTGAAGTATGATCTTAGTTAGAGGACCGTGGTATGAGACCCCGGGCTCCCCTAACCTCCCGTTTACTTTGAACCGAGGAATGTCATTCCCAGGTGTGTTTGAGTTTTGGGATTTATACGTCGTTGCATGTTTGCCCTACGTATTTTCTTAATAAAAACTTTTGCAGGGAAAAGCCGGAGAGGTAGACTGGTAAACTTGGTGGAAAAAGCTAGCTTTAAGAAGATTCATAAGTTATTAGAGATTTTCGAGCGGGAACGGCATCATGAAATTCTTTTAACGAGGAAGAATCTTCTTGAATTGAGTCGCAATCCCTCTCCCTATACTCTTCCAATTATTCCTCGCCCTCTTCCCACAGAAGTAGTGGAGGGTGAGCACTACGTTATTGCCGACCTTCTGACTTTAGTCTTGGGCAACTCGTCTCCAGCCCGCACTTTCTAAGATCGAGAGAGGCTACCCTGGGAATTGGCAATCGCCTCGACCAGCAACCGCTTCCTTTGGCTGTGGAGAGATTCCCGCACACCCCCAAGCATCTAAAGATGTTGGTAAGGGCACCGGTCTTTGCCTTCCCTTTGCGAAAAAGGGTCTCGGCCCCGCCCAAGCATCCAAGCATAAAAGGAGGTGCCTGAATAGCGAAGAGCGCCTGGTACGTGGGTGGAAGATTTTATCCCTTGGGTTGCTCCAATATCGAGCCTCCCGCCTACTAGCGAAGAGGAAGAAGAGGAGGTCAAGATGACTGACCTTATTCATAACTTTGGCGCAAAGAAGCGCAACGATGCCAGCTTAAGCGAAAGTAAATCGATACCCCAGGTTATCGCAGGTCAGATCAACACTCACCACCAGTGAAAACGAACAAGAGCGATACATTATGACTAGCCTAAGATGGGCTTTCACGGCCAACCAGCTATGGAGACTGCTCACTTGGCTAATTTAGGAGAGGTTCCTCTAACTCATGAAGAAGCCCGGGGGGGTATTCCCTAGGAGCAGATCGCTAGCCTACGTACCATGGTCGCGTAGTCCCGGCCAGTAATAATAGTCGCTAAGCCTCCCCAACGGATGCTATTATATTATTATATCCCTCCACAGGGCCAAGCTCCCCCTATGGAGGAAGTATCAGCTCCTGAGCCTGAAGGAGCCTAGGAAATTATCAAGCCCTGGGAGCCATTCAACCGAGGCGAATCCCCGGTCGCCCATTTGGAGCAATTATACCCAAAGAATGCTCTGATGCCTACTGAAAGCAAACATATAAAGCAGGAAAATATGTCGCTTCGATCCCCGTCTACGCTTTGTAAGGAAGATCTCTGCTGTGGAGGCCGAAGATCTGCATGTCGATACGCACCCGCAACTTTGTCCATTTCTGTAGCCGTATGTTCAGCTTGTTATGCAAATTCTCTAATATCATTACCGAATTATAGCTTTATTCTAATGCGTTATTTCAGGCAAATACTAGCCATCCGTAACATAACCTACCAAAGACTAAGAGTTTCAAACTCATTTATGGATGGAGAGAGGTTGCGCTCTACTAATCGGTTGTTTCGACCACTGTGGCGTTGAGCGCCTCATCAAGCGGAGTTAAGCTCCCAACGCCGGGAGAACGAGCCGAGGAAGCTTGAGCGATGGCCCCAGCTAAGGCAAGAGAGAGATGTTGCTCATGATGCCTTGATGGCACGCATGGATGCCGATGTGGCAGGGAGTGCCAGGGCTAGGGTGGAGTCCGAGTTGGCTAGGGTGCAAAATGCCATGGCTGTTGCAGAGGAGGCTAGGTGGAAGGCGGACAACGATGTTTTCCATCTGACCAACTAACAAGTCTCTCTGCTTTTAAAACTCGGGACTTGTAAGGATGAAATATTTGCTATCCGGGCAAAGGCCCTTAAAGAGAACGAGGCCCTGAGGGAGGCTTACGAGGAAGGCTTCGACATGATCTTTAACTATGGGTATGGTTGTTGTGCTTTCGCACATAACATTTGTGTTCAACTCGGTCTGACGTGGGATGCCAAACACGCCCAAGTTGTTATCCTCAGAAGCTTTTATTAATCCCCATGCCCCTGTGTGTTGTCCCCGCCGGCTATGTCTCAATCGACATGTTCAACCCGATGAAGTGATGAATTGCCCGAGAGGGAGGTCTCGTCGCGCTCTTGAGACGGATAATAGCAACGCGCGTAGCATCTCTCTCGTCGCTGTCAATTGTAAAGAACCCGTTTCTCAAAATAACCAGGGAGAGTGAGGGACATGGTGTTTCTTGGTTGCATTTCGTAGTTGCTCATTGAGCTTTGTTTCTTCACCTATGTATTGTCGCCCCGGTTTTCGTTGTTGTTTTGAAACAAAGTTCAATAATGAAGCATATGTTATCAATAATAAAGCATGTGTTGTTTACTAATCTGATGTGAGTGCTTTACTTCATAACTAAGTTAATTTAGCTGAGCAAGACAAGATGTACCTTGAGTAGGACATAGCTCAGCTCTGGATGAACATTCCGGTTAGCTAGGTTCATTGACCCTTCTTCTACCGCTTCCTTGCCCGGGCATCGTAATGAACCAGCTGGGCATCAACCATACTGGGCCGATAGGACATCAACCTTATCCGAGCTTGGTAATGAACCAGCTGGGCATCAACCATACTGAGTCGGTAGGACATCAACTTTATCCAGGCTTGGTAATGAACCAGCTAGGCATCAACCATACTGGGTCGGTAGGACATCAACCTTACCCGGACTTGGTAATGAACCAGCTGGGCATCAACCATACTAGGTCGATAGAACATCAACTGTTGAATACATAAAATTGTAACATTTATATCGAATTTTAATAGGCTCATGTTTTGCTCTCATTTTGTGTAAGAATAGGTGCCTTTGATCGTTTCTCGTGTTTTTATGCTTGTGTAGGTTTTTCGAGCTCCATGCACACTTTTTATAGGGGTTCATGTCCAGAGAACAAATGTAGATCATTATGATTGATGGCAGCCGCTGTCGAGAAGCCCCGGGTAGTGCTACGGTAAGGGGGAGCATTTGCAGAGGTGTGGTACTGCAATTACATATAATGGTACCGGCACTCCAACATGCAGACATTTTGGTACCGCATTAAGTAAACCGGTACCCAGACTTCAAAGCAAAGAGCACTGCACTTTCGTTCGTGCATTCATTACTTATCGTACCCTGTATCTAACATGTAATTCTTTATGGATTCTGATACAATTCCAATCTTAAGTGGGTACTCGTCTTCTCGAATTCACCACTTCCGAGATCACAAGGAGAAGGGTATTTAAGCCAAAAGCAAGGCAGAGAAGAGAAGTTTTTGATTCTGTGGTTTGGTTTCTGCATGCTAGGAGTGCTTCTCTCATATTTTTGCTGTGGTTCATGTAGAGTAGAGTACTTAGTTTTTATTCGACCTCAGTTTTCACCACGTGCAATCTTTCAATTGGTTCATATAACTTGCATTTTTCTACTTGGACTTTGTGCTTTGATATCCCAATCTTGCAATTGAAGTGTGTATTTCATGGTCTCATTTGATGCAAGTAGTTTCTTATCAAATATGAATCGATTTCCGCTTCAATGGAGTTCTAAAACTTCCATGATGTAAATTTAATGGTGGAAACTCACCTCGCCAAGGTAATAACTCAATTCTCGTGCTTCAATGGGATCAAGATCGATTTTGCCAAGCACTCATAAATCTTATAAACCTTACCGGGTGATTTATCAACGGTAATCAGAGACTCCCGGTACACGTTGTGCTTGATCGCAAATGCAGACTAAGAGTCTAAGAAAATCGTCTGAACAAGTGTTTGTCATTACCAATCGTTTCCTTTGTTTTAAAAGAGCCTTTAATGTAAATCTTGGTCAAGACCATTCACTCAATGGTCTTCTAATGAGATTGTGAATAAGATGTGGGTATTACCCCGATCGGCAGCGAAATGGAAAACCCTGAAATCTCAATTCCTCTTTTGTGTTCAATGGGATTGTATCGATGCTACACTTGCAAGGTAAATCTTATAAAACCTTAGTTCGGCATCTTTCTTGACAACGCGTGTGAACGAGAGACCCTACATAATGCTTAAAGCTTGATCAAATGCAAGCAAGAGTCCAAGCAAATTTGCTCTGGAACAAGGCTTTGTCATCGCTCAATCAGTTTTGCGCCTTGGTATTTTAATGTAAAATCTTCCGTCGAAGACCATTCATCAATGGCTCCTAGATGAGATTGTGAATAAGAGGTGGGTATTACCTGATCGGCAGTGAGCGGAAACCTAAGAACTCTATCATTCACCTTTTTGCTTTAAAATAGTTAACTTAATCGGTTATTCAATCAATCAATCACAACCCCGATTTTACTTCTTTAAACGCATTCTTTGGAGAAGAACCCTAAGGATCACCTAGGAAACTACTCCCCTCGTGGAAATGACCGTGATCACAAGAATATAATGCTTGATGAGACCCCAGTTCTACGCTGGGAATAATTTCAGATAAGGAAATACGCATTTCAGCGCCGCTGTTCGGGAGTGGCGAGCAATCTAGTTGATCTTAAGAGAAGTATGTAATTTTGGTACTGTACTGCAAATCCGTACGCTTCTACCTTTTCTTTTAATTCGCCGGAATAATATAAGTGATATCCGCTAGTAGGTAAGATTGGTGCATTGCCGCATTGGGGTCGCGAATCCAGCAACACCACTTGTAAGAATTATACCTCCAAGAAATTCTGAAGAACCAATAGTAAGACAATTGTTTCAAGATAACCCTACACCTCAAATGGACCATCCTGGGAGTCATCAAACTCTTTTTAATCCAAATGCCCAAGGGCGTCTGGTCAACCATAAAGACTCCATGGTTCCACACTGGTGGTGGCACCACCCGAAACCCGGTGGTGAGGGGGAAATGTTAATTTCCAAATAAACCACACATCGGGCTCCCCCGCCCCTTTACCTAATGTGGAAAGAACTCTCCGAGAGATTCTACAACCTTAAAGAACCACAACAAACTCATGTATTCGCCTACCTGAAGAGGCTAATCAATTCCTTATGAAGTCGGAGATGATTTGCCTTCTCCCTGTGTATCAAGGGGTCGATTCTGAGAACCCCTACTCATTCATGAGAGATTTCGAGGATGTTTGCTTGCTTTCCTTTCACCGATCGCCCTCCATATAATTTACATGGTGTTATTCCCATTCTAAAGGAAAAGCGCTAAAATATGGTTTCATTCAGCTTGCGCCCCAATTCACCTTTACATGGAGTGACATGCAATGAATTCCTTAATAAATTCTTCCCTCCCGCATGTACCAATGCACTCATGCGAGCAATCCAAAACTTTTCTGAAAAACCGGGTGAACCTTTTGCTGTGGTATGGGAAAGATAAAAGGACCTCCTCCACGCTATCCCTCATCATGGTTCGACGCTGAACAAATTTGTGCAGATACCAAGGACTATCCTTGGAATAACAAACAATACATCCCAATTGATGTGTACGGGAGAGTTCTATGAGAAAAGTGCCAGGAGGCAATCTAATTTTTTCGATACCATAGTAGAAAATGCTCGAACTTGGGAGACAACACTTAGGGGATAATCGTTAAAGTGCATAGTACACCTACAGTGTGGAGTAAACGATCACTTAAGAGAGAATGATGACCCGTGCTAAAATAGCCAACTTAACGAGGAAGTTGGAGGCCATAGAATTGAAAAAGGTGAATGAGGTAACTAGTGTGCCCCAAGTACCCTCGTATTCAATGGGGATCTAGGAGTGGAAGAGCCACATCATTTCCATGGCGACCTCACCCACTAACTATTAACCCGCCTAACCTTCTCAAGTCAAGGAGCAATCTAAATAGAGCAAGCTAATGCTCTTAACTACCAAAGGAAGCCCTTCAATTCTCCATATTCCAAAACATATAATCCAGGTTGGGGTAAGCACCCTAATTTTAGTTGGAGAAATGAGGGAGGCCCACACAACTTGCCAAACAACCAAGGCCCCAACTACCCAAACCAAAGCTTTTCAAGCTAAGCCCCTCTGTTCCAAAATCAAGGTCCTCAAGGATTCCTTGTGAACCCTAACCAAGGTTTCCATCCCTCGTCTCAAGGGAATTCAAACCCACAGCCTTATCAACCTCCACATAAGAGAAGCTGGAGGATTGGCTGCACGCGCTTGTCCGCACCCAACAATCCACCAACACCGACTTCTAACTCGCCTTTAATGATGTGGAGATCCCAAATCACTAAGCTAACCTCGTCTATGGGAAATTTTCAACAAGAAAAGTGGAAACCTCTTAAACCATCCAAAACCCCCAAGGCCAAAATAGTGTTGGAGTCTCAAGTCCAAGTGATGGCACCTTCGAACATTGCAAGGCTATCACCACTCTTTGAAGTGGAAAAGTAATTGACAAAACCATTCAGCCTAAGGAACCAATACATGATTTGCAAAATGAACCAGTTGGGGATGACGAGGTGTCTGACAAGCCTCATGTTCCTAGGGCAAATGCTATTGATGGTGAGCCAGAAAAAGACAAGGCCTCCCATGTCCCCCCTGCTCCATACCCTCATAGGTTGAGAGCCCCAAAGAAAGTGAATAATCATTTTGAAATTTATGAGTTGTTCACAAATAGGTTAAGCTGAACATTCCTTTATTAGATGCCATTAAGAAAATCCCGTCATACGCCAAGTTTTTGAAAGATTTGTGCACTGTGAAAAGAAAATTAGGTGTCAACAAGGAGGCGGCATTTATGACTAACAATCCACCTCCCTCGATCCAAACAATTTGCCCCCCAAAATACAAAGACTCAGAAGCCCCACTATTTCCATAGCGGTAGTGGAATTCAAAATTAGGGACATGCTCTAGTGGATTCTGTGGCAAGTGTTAACTTGTTGCCACACCTCGATATATGCTGAGCTGGTTAGGAGAGAGTTAGACGACTAATATCACCCTCCAACCTAGTCGACCGTAGTGTGAAAATTCCTAGAGGGACAGCGGTATATTTATTGCGTGCTGACAAATTCACTTTCCCGTGGACTTTGGTTATGCTTGACACTCTTCAACCTGTAGAACTAAGGACCTCGGGCCCTGATTCTTGGTCGGTCATTCTTAGCTACTGCTAATGCCATTATACACTGTAGGGGAGGACTAATGACACTATCGATTAAAAAATACGACCATTGAATTGAATATCTTCAATGTTACCATGAAACTATGAGGAGGACGTTTGTGAGGTAAAACATGACTCTGCGGGTATAAATACGCCTAGGATAAGGCTATGATGATCCTCCTCATGTCTCTAGTCTTAGTAAACCCAAGTGGGGCTGAGGAGGTGACCACATCTAAGCCTGAAGTTTCTACACACCATATAATTGGAGCATCAAATGAGGTATTTAAGCAAATTTGCGGGCAATCAAATTTGAAACATTGCCACCACCTGAGGACAGTGGTGTTAATTTTCCTAAGATAGACCACCTAAACATGAGTTGAAACTCTACCACATCACATCTCAAAGATGCATTTAGGGTAGAAGAAACTTTCCTAATCTTATTCTCCCTTAGAGCCGGATCAAGAAAATAAGCTTTCGAGATATTACTGGAACCCACAAACCGCCATAGATGGACAATTGCAAATATTAAGGGAATTAGCCCCTTGATCTGCACACACAGGATTCACTTGGAAGAGGATGTTAAACCCTCTAGACAACCAGACAATGACGACACGAACTTCGCGAAAGAAGTGGTCAAGAAAGAGGTTCTAAAACTACGACGGAAAAGACACCCCATCGCAGATAAGAAGTGGGTTAGCCCAACCTGTGTAGTCCCTAAGAAATCGGAGTCACCGGTGAAGCGAATGAACATAATGAGCTAATTCCCACTCTGGCCACCGTGCTGGAGGGTGTGCATAGACTATAGGAAACTCAATGCGGGTACTAGGAAAGATTATTTCCCCCACCAGGGATCAAATGTCGGGAGAGAGTCACAGGCATTTAATTGTTTTCGATGGTACTGGGCAACTGGGTAAATTGAGATAGCCTTAGAAGATCAAGAGAAAACTACGTTCACCTCGCCTCTGCACATTTGCCTTTAGGAAAATGCTCTGGATTATGTAATGCACCAAGAACCTTCTGGGCCAAGGCATGACGGGATTTTCAATGATATGATAGGAACTCATTTCTGAGATTTTCATGGATCTAATTTCTCGCTTTTGGAGATTCATATGAGGGATGTATCGAGAATTTATGTAAGGTATTGGAGAGGTCGAGAAGAACTTAGTTGAATCGGGAAAGCGGTCACTTCATGGTAAATATACAAGGATTGTCCTAGCCACATAGTATCAAAAGGAACTGGCGCGGACAAGGCCAAGTCGAGTCGATTCCAACTTACCTACCCCTAAGTGTGTTAAAGCGATATACTGGTCGTTCTTAGGGTCATGCTGGATTTTTATAGGAGATTCATAAGAGATTTCAAGTGCTATAGCCTCGTCCCTTATGCATTTTTCTGCCAAGGGACATCCCTTTGCATGGTCATAGCTTGTGAGGATGCTCCCTTTGATAAACTCAAAACTATGTTAGTGTCTCTTCCTGGTCATGCGATCTCCCAATTTAAACTCCCTTGAGATCATGTGTAACGCAGCGATTATGCTATAGGGCTGTTTTAGGACAGTGGAAGATAAAAGGCTTTTGAGATCTACTATGCCAAGAAGATTCCCAGACTCCGCTCAATCCACCACAACTACTAAAAGAGTTTTTGGGTCAGAAGATTCATTTCAGAAAAGTTCAGAGTCGTATATTGTAGGATCTCCCTATAACCATTTTCACTGATCATAAAATTGGCACTTACTATCAAGGTGATACAAGCCTCGTTTGACTAGCCGATCCTACCGTGCTGGCGAACTAACCTCACTATTAAGATGCTGAAGGAGTTGAGAACTGGTAGCTAACCACTCATTCTGCTAGTCCTAACCACTTCACGGCCTCGCCTATTGAGACAGCCCCGATGAGCAGCTTTTTGCTCTTGTCTTACTCCATGGTATATGACATAGTAAACTATCTGGTGACAGGACAAATTCCACCCCAATGGACCTCTCAACAAAAGAGGAAATTCTTTTTGTGACATTAAGAAATATTATTTTGATAACTCCACATTTATTTAAATACTCGTCTTAATTAATGAGACGAGAAGGTGTGAAAATCAATATTTATCAAATTGTGTGCCTACCTTGCCACTGATGCTTGTAGAGTAGCATTTCCAAGGGCAACAATGACAAAATCATAAGATATTTCTTAATCGGCCCAATTCTTTTCAAAGATCGCTGAATTTGAAAATCTCTACACAGTCAACAATTAGGAGGTGGTCACAAAGATAACATGATGTTCTTACTCCTATTTTAATCATTGAAATTTTCATTGCTGCTTGTAATTTCATGGGCCTTTCTTGTGGGTACCTTTACATTTTATCGGGCTGTTGATCATGTTTCAAGGGTGGAGGCCATTCCAACAAGAACTAAATGTGACTACACAAGGTTGGTTTTTTGAAATTTAAAGAACACATTTTTCTCGCCAACGCCCCGCGCAACTACATTAGTGGATGGTGGCTCCATTTTTGTAATCGTCTTTGGAGTAAATTTGTTGAAAAGTATGGAGTCACCCACAAAGTTTCACCGCCAGACACCACAGATCACCAATGGTCAGCCGACAAGAAACAATAGGGAGATCAAACATATTTTGAAAACCACGCCCTCAATCCAAGGATTGGTCGCTTTCGACTTACCGAACGCTTCGCTTACCGACCGCTGAAGGACCATTCTTGCATGCTCTTATAGGGCTTGTTTATGGAAAGGTACACATCCACAAGAAATTGAACACATGTGGCAAATTGGGCCATTAAAACTCTTAATTTTGATTTGGTCTCAGCAGTAAACAAATGGATTTCACCAAGTAGATAAACGAGCTTGATGAATTGCGGCGTGAATCATATGAGAGCTCCCGAATTAACAAAGAGAGGCTCAAGCTTTTCCATGACAAGACCATTGTTAGGAAGACCTTTGAACCTCACCAAAAGGTATCATTGCATGCCTTCGCTTCAGACATGTTTCCAGGAAAACTTCGTTCTAGGTGGACTGGCCCGTTCGTTATCAAGGTAGTTTACCCATATGGGCGTGAAATGAGATCGAGAATCCTAAAACGGAAACTTTAAAGTCACTGCGGCCAACGCTTAAAAAGCCATTTCGAGAACTTCGAATCGGGCCAAGAGAGAAAGTAGGAACTGGTAGATCCGCTCTACCCGGATGTTCCTTTAGAGTAATTTCTATCCTACCATTTTGTATACAATTTTCTTTTTCTTTCTTGCATTTCTTCCTGCTTTATTTATTTAGTCTGCTTTTATTTAATTTAAAAAAAAAAAAACCAACACCTAACACTCGACCTCTTCACGTATCATGATTCGCTTTCCTTGCTTATTTTCTTAGGGGTGTCCCCAGCACAGGCAAGGCCTACTTCTGTGGTGGGGGTGGCATACACTAGTTGGAACCAAGTATGCGCATGCTACATGTTGCTTATTGGAAAATTCTTTTTCGACTTATGCACTGGGGTATAGTACTGACAGATGCGCAAATGCATGACCTTATGTATGTACCCACGTAGTCTCACCGCACTCTTACACAATGGTCAAGAAGGCACAAAATTTTTGTTCATATTTGGGACCCTATCACCCCAATTCTGTTCTAGTCTTGGTATCACTTTCTTTAATTCACTACACAAGCCATTGATTTTCTGCTTCAAGCTTATGTTTTGCCTACTATTGCTTCAGCCTGTGAATTGTTTTAGCATTCCTTGTTAACTAAATGCATCGTATTCTCTGAGGAACACCCATGCATAGCTGGAAGATGATTTTAGGCCATCATTTTTGTGTTACATTTTGAAATCATATTGAGTTACCCTTGCACTCCATATCGAGCCTCAATTACTAAATTCGTGCCCGAACCTTAGAATCGGGATCACGAGAAGTACAGTGGACCCCAAGGTAAGCGTGAAGGGATCAAGAGAGTGTAGTACAATTTTTAGTTCCGTGAACACAAGTCAGCCAAGAGGTATGAGCAGGAAAGAAATGAGTATATCCAAAGGGAATCCGAAACGGAGGGGATTCTGAAAGTTCTATATATTGGCACTCAGCTGTTCCAAAATAAAATCAAAGAAAATAAACAAGGTATCCAGACCACTCTTATTGGTACCTAATTGTTCAAGTTAAAACGGCAAGAGTTTTTTGTTTTACTCACACTTACTGTACCCCAGATCAGCCGTATGGAATGGCTAATTCTAGGCTTTTCTTCCCAAGTTTGAACCCTTTTCATATCCCTTCTCCCTAACTCTTATATAAGAGAAACCCTAACCTAATTTTCCCTCTCACCAAAGCAAACCCTAGATTAAGCATCCCCTCCAAGAGTTTCCTTATCGCCCCATCCGGATCCTCTCCTCGCCCTTTCTGCATTCAACATGGTGCGTTCCTCATTTCTTTGAGAGAATTTTGTATGGTTATTCATCAGGTCAACATGGATTTGGGTTTGGGTGGCTTTGGTTGGTGGTCCCAGGCTCTTGCCAGTTAGGGATCCGCAGTCGAACCGTATGGGGAGGAAGATGTCGACCGAATCGGCACTCGTGGCATGCCCCGATACGATTGAAGATGGCTGCCGGGAGATCATTTTGTATTTAATATATTCGCTTATTTTTGCCATATCTATGGCGATCGAAAAACATCAAAGGGAAAGGTCTCAGCCGGCGGAGCGAGCTATGAAAACGGAAGGTCGACATACCTCGCACAACAGAAAGAAAGGAAAGGGGGAAACTAAAGACCTCATCCGAGAACGCAGAGGCATCCGATAGTCAAGACAAGAAAATCAAGTCACGTCACTGAAGCTCCCAGAACTTAGTCGGCGCGGCCAATCCAATCAGAAGGCTGGTTTCATTGTGAGCGGGAGTGAAATTGACACGTTCTTGTTCACCCATCCTATCCGGCAGTTATTCAGATAAAATCAGACTTCTCATTGTTAAGAGGTAAGTGGTATTTACCGACCATGGTCGCGTGGAATTCTATCCCAATTTGAGAGAAGATCATACTGTAGACACCTATTGAGACTACTGGTCAGGAAACAAGCAGGTCGCCGACTCGATAGTCAACTTAATTATGTCCGCCCGCCACATGGCACGATCGACCTTTACCCTCTCAAGGCCATTAAGGCAGTTTACGCCGTTAGCCATAGCTGCACCAACCCTAAGCACATGAGGTTTTATGCGCGGCGAGTTCATTCCGGGAAGTTAAAGCCCGAGTATGCAATAATAAACAAAATCATTCACAATATGATCGCGCCGGGCGGAAAAGAGAAGTTTCCAGCGAAAGAAGAAAATCCACTCAGAAGAGGTGAATGACCGGAAAAATCATTGATTATGCCTTTGGTAATATGGTGTAATGAGGGACTTTCTCGAGGTCCCTCAATCGAAAACAGCATATCCCATTCCCGACTTTAGTTAAAATCTTGTGAAGTCAAGTGGATAGAGATTAGTTAGAGAAAAAAGAATTCTTCCTAAACTGGGGCCCATCACAAACCACACATAAGCAAAAAGCCGAGCTGCTTCCACAAGGCCTCAGTCATCACATGCTCCTTCGGCTATTTCTGGGGCTTCTTCGTCGTCAGCTCGTGGGTCGATGATTACATCTCCTTTGAAATGGATGGTTTCGAGAACTATGGTCAGGTTCAAGTGCATACCGGGAAAGGTAGTTAAATGTGACTGGGCTGTGCCTCCGTGCTCGAGTCACATCTACCGAGGAGAACCCGGCTGTGGGAGATGATCCTCCTCCTGACTTGGAAGGGGATTCTGATGATCTCGATGATCGTGTTGATGAGGATGCATTCTCTAACACCTACGACGGGAGTGATGCAGAGTAAAGAGCATGCATGGCTAGAATAAAGTGGTGCTCGGTAATCGTAGATCTCAAACACGCTCATGCCACCCATTTTGTTCATATAAGCCCTATTTGTGTAGCCCATGGTCATTACAAGCTTGAAAGACCTTTTTGATTTTAGTTATGTTGGATGTTCCTCTTTGACTTTTATGCATATTAGTTTGCTTGGTTATGTTAAAATGTTCTTATGATAATGCATCATTTCGGGCCAGCGATCTCATTGCAGCCTTCTTTCCCAAACTATTATCCTTTATATGAGTATTTTCTCTATTTTGTACAGCTTGTTGGCTTATGACCATTGCTTTGAGACTGTGGTTTCATTTGTGAGTTCGACTTGCATACTCTATCGTTAAAGCACTATGCTCAATTTTTTCCCTTGGGAAACTCAGGTGCTTCCACGCACCTAGCATATTTTGTTGAAAATCATAACCCGGCAAAAGCTACCATTCAAATCTTTCTAGGGACTAGCTGTAGCGACCCCCGAGCCCGACCCGACCCGATTAGCGGATCCAAACCGAAAACCCGAGGACGCCCAACCGAAGCCATTAATCAAATCCCCTTTAGCGACATTTTATTTGGCTCTTATTTTTCAAAATGTCGCGACCCGAATCCCCGACTCAATCTTGGTCATGACCCAAGTCGTGAGTCTAAGCATTCGACATTTTCTAATTATCTCTTCAAAACATTTTGTTTATGTTATTCTATTCTAAACCTTTTAATTGCTGGAAGCATTTCATTTGGGCAAGCCTACATTTACAATTTAAAAGACTCATAATACATTTACGCTAACAAAATGCATTTACAAAATAAAAGTTTAGAGTTCAAATTGTTTGCAAAATATCAATGTTCGAAAGAAATGGAGTCTATGATAAGGACGGAGCATGTCTGCACTCCTTTCTATGACTCAGCCCTCTGACCAGTCTTGCTTCACCGTCTATCACTTCTGCGACCAAGCGCATTGATAAACAATACGCTAAGTATTTTCATGCTTAGTGGTTCTATACGCTTTCTTATTCCATTTCTGGGCCTGCATATATCATGCATTTATCAAAATAATGCCTTATAATATCTCGTAATGTAAAAGATACTTTATACAAATACACTTTTTATATCATGTTTCGCTGGTTCGTGATTTCACATATATCTATAGAATCACATTCACGGCGCATTCGGGCCAGAATCATGTCTTGTTTGTCATTCAAGAGTAAATGTGGTTTCACATTCAATATTACCATTTTCACATATGGCTATGGAAACGATATTCACGATGACATCTGATGAATCCCCGTCAAGGTTTCGGCTATTCAATAGCAATGTGATTCCACATCCACTTACTTGCCATCTTCATGACTCCGATTCACAGAATCTCACACGTTGGTCATTCAATAATACATTTCGAATCAACTTATTTCCTTTTATGCAATAATTTCAATTTATAGTTCAAAATATTCCATAAATGCATATATTTGACAAACATTTGAATAACAATAATTCAAATCATTATATATATATATATATATATATATATATATATATATATATATATATATATATATATATATATATATATATATATATATATATATATATATTTACAAATAGTATCTTATAACCCTTATCATAATCACATTTTCAAATCCATATGCAGTTTCGAAATAAAATTTCAAATCTATTTGGCATACTACTAGAACACTTGAAATGGAGATAGAGGGTCAGTGAACAAACCAATTATTGATTCTTTTTTTTTTCTTTTCGATATCAATCCTAGGTTAGGTTGTCGTCTTCACCTGAACCTAGTCAAATACAATTTATTCACTCTTAGTGGTTAGGCGGCGAGGTATCGCACGCTTGGCCGTAGTTCCAATCTTATTTCAACTTCCTAATCATTTAATAAGGTTCCTATATTAACTGTATGAATTTAGCCCAAATACGTGAAAAACTACACAACTGGCAATTTGGGCACACCGCATCGGTACACCTTGGACCTCGTGACCGTACAAAGGTATCTCTACCAGACACCTCGGGAATTGCCCATAATTGCTTCTTTTGCCACTTTTTGCAAATTCTCTTTACCACTTCCCATTCCTTTAACACCTCAAAATCAACATGGAAATCATCCAAAAACAACCTATAATACTTTAATTGCAGATTGAAACCTCATACCACAAACCCTAGGTGAAAATCCAAGAACTTTTATGAACTTAACCCAAGGTCCACCAATTAATTCTAAAAACCATATAAATATGATGATTCCATGTTTATTTTACACCAATTGGGGTTTTACCCACATAACCTCAACAAATCTAGGGTTTGGGTGATCTCTTCCACAAAACCCTAGACAAACGTGCAACTATTCTCCAAACCAAAACCTTAGGAACTGAAAATACCGATGCTTTCAAGCACAAAACATACCTTTGGCTGTCTTCCTCCTCCTTCTCCTTCTTCTTCCTCTTCTCCTCTTGTTTTCTCTCCCTTCTTCTCCTCTCATAATGGCTCTTGCCCTAGCCAAAATGAGACAAATGAATTTTTTGTTTGTCTCCCCACACTCCTTATACTCCCATGATTCTCCATATTGCACTAAGTCCTTCTCCCTTTTAATTTTACAAATCAACTTGTTTTATTTCTATTATGGCCCATCTCTACTCCTTTTTATGATTTTATATCCCCTTATGGCAATTACATAATTTTATCCTCGTTTCTAGTGCCACAATTTCCTGCCTCAATTAAATTTATCATTTCATAATTTGTCGATTTATCAATTTTCTGAAGACCAAGTTTAAGCTCTAATTCATACCTTAATATATAATAAAATTATTATAAAAATTCTAGGGTATTTTTGGGGCATTACACTAGCAAGTTGTAGGTTGGGGGTGTGTTGAATACATAAAAGTGCAACATTTATATCAGATTTTAATACCCCCATCTCATGTTTTGCTCTCATTTTGTGTAAGAATAGGTGCCTTTGATCATTTCTCGTGTTTTTATGATTTGTGTGCTTTTCGAGTTCCACACTTTATAGGGCCCATAGTCCAGTAACAAAATGTAGATCATTGCGGTTGATGGCACTACCGTCGAGAAGCCCGGTAAGCATACGGTAGTAGGAGATTTGTAGGGCGGGAAGTGGTACCGGTACCACATATAATGGTACCCAGACCACATGCAAGACATCTGTACCTGGGTGACCAAGTAAACCGGTACCCCATCCCGTAGCGCCAGAGCACCAAAGACACTTTTGCAATGCACCACACTTATCGGGTACCCCACTAACATGTAATTTTTGCGGGATTTGAGCAAAATTCCAATCTTGGTGCAAGGGTACGCTTGTCTTTCGACCACCACTTCGAGATCATTAAGGAGAAGGGTATTTAAGCCAAATAAGGGCAGAGGAAGAGCGCTTTTGATTCTAGGGTTTGGTTTTAGACAGTTAGAGTGCTTCTCTCATATTTTTGCTAGGGTTCATAGAGTAGAGTATTTAGTTTTTATTCGACTCGAAGTTTTCAATTACGTAATCTTTCTTGGTCTATAACTCCGGTATTTTCTACTTGATTCTGCGGCTTTTTGATATCCCAATCTCAGAATTGGAAGTGTTATTACTCAAGTCTCATTTATGCGTAGTTTCTTATCAACAAATATGAATCGATTTCCAACTTCAATGGAGTTCTAAACTCCATGACGGGTTCTAATGGTAGAAACTCATCTCCGTCAAGGTAATAACCCCCACCTCTTTGTGCTCAACGGGATTGTACCTATGCTACACTCATAAAATTTATAAAACCTTAGTTTGGCATCTTCTTGACAACGTGTGAACGAGAGACCCTCGGTACACGTTGTGCTTGATCGCAAATGCAGGCTAAGAGTCCAAGCAAATCGTTTGAACAAGTGTTTGTCATCGCTCAATCGTTCTTAGTTTTAAAAGAGCCTTTAATGTAAAATCTTCCGTCGAAGACCATTCATCAATGGCTCCTAGATGAGATTGTGAATAAGAGATGGATATTACCCGACGGCAAAGGGAGTGTAAACCAAGAACTCTATCATTCACCTTTTTGCTTTAAAAACAGTTAACTTAATCGCCATTCAATCAACTAATCACAACCCCCAGATTTTACTTCTTTTAAACGCACATTCTTCGAGAATAACTCCTGTAAGGAAATACCTAGGAACCACTGTTGAAATGACCTGTGGACTTCCACAGTAATATAATGCTTGACGACCTTAGTTCCTACGCTTGGGAATAATTTCAGTATACGAAATAGACGAAGCATCAACCTTATCCGGACTTGGTAATGAAGGCTGAGCATTTGGGCATCAACCATGTCTTGGGCGGTGGGACATCAGTATTATCAGGGCTTAGTAATGAACCCGGTACGGGCATCGACCACATGCTTGGGCGATAGAGTGCATCAACCTTATCAGGGCTTGGTGACTGAACCGGTGGGCATCGACCATCTTGGGCGAGATGGGACATCGACCTTATCAGGGCGGTAATGAGCAGTTGGGCATCGGCGCCATCTTTGAATTAGGTAAGACATCAACCTTACTTGGACTTGGTAATGAACCAGCTGGGTATCAACCATACTGGGTCGATAAGACATCAACCTTACCCGGACTTGGCCAGGTGGTGGGCGTAACCATCTTGGGCCGTGGGACATGACTTTAATCGGGCTTGGTAATAAACAGCTAAGCATCCCAACCATACTGGTAGATGGGACATCGACCTTACGGTTGGTAATGAACCAGCGAGCATCAAACCATATTGGTGTTGAGACATCGACAACATCCGACCTTGGTATTAAACGTTGGGCATCGATCATATTCGGGCCGGTAGGACAGCCGGCCGGCCGGGACTTGTTGTGAACCGGTTGAGCATCAAGCCATGCCCACTGGCGATGGGACGTGAGCCTTGCCCGGACTTGTGACGAACCAGGCGGGCATCAACCGTACTTTACTTGTTAGGACATCAACCTTATCGGGCGGTAATGAGCCGTTTGGGCATCAACCCCATCTTGGGCGATGGGACTTTAGGCCATATCAGGGACTTTATAATGAACATTTGGAATAAGACAAAGTTAGAAATTGAATCATTCTGTTATTATTTTTTAAGATGTTGTAACACATTTCATTCTGGAGTCTGGCGTCAAATCATTTTTGTCAAAGCAGCAAGATGGGTTAACCAGTGGGTATTACAATATATGGTCCCACTGATTTGGCTGAATTTTAAGTGCCCGGATGAATGTATTTTAAAGCTTCTTGGACCAAAGTCCCTGGCTGGCTATACGGGTTTCACCCTTTGTTGTAAGGTTTGCTAACCTCTTGTGGCCATGCTATCCACACGATTGTTGCTTAGCGTAGTTGCATGCAGTGTCTAGATTTTGATCACCGGTTTCAACACTGAAGCTTGTTTATGCATCGATTAAGAAGTGGCATCATAGATTCGGATTGGGACTATAGCCTCCATTCCGCCAGTGACGCGAAGAGGGAGCCGCCCGGTCGACGTCGTTCTATAGGCCATAGTACCCTGGAGTTCATCCACCACCGCCTTTGTTATCAGCGCTATTTCTTTGGGCTGATTGACAGGTTTTGTGAGGGCTTCTTTATGACGCATTTGCTCCTGCCGCGACCATGGTGGTACGAGCGTACATGCTTCGAGATTTCGCGTGAGTTTACCATGTGCTTGGCTGCAGCCAGAGACCAGGGCCTGTTATCCAGCTTGGAAGTGATCCCGAGGTGTCTGGGAACTTGCAAAACAATATTCTTCCGGTGTGGTGACAATCCTTGTCACTGCCTTGATTGATCTGAGGCCTCGGCTTTAGTACTGCGAAGCCATCGATCGCCACCAGCAATAATTTCTTCTAAGGCTAAGGCAATACGGGAGTGAGTAAGACTATGTGATGCCCAGATGCAGGCGAAGACGGGCTCGTAATGAGTATAAATCCTAAGCGGTGATGCCAAGACGAGGGGGTTAGTAGCTTGCGTGATCACCGCTTTCTGGCGTGGTTAGCGGCGTGGATCTCCATGGTTTGGCGATAATACCCGGTATGGTTTTAGTGCCAATGTTCTGTACTTTGGATGATTTGCCATATCCCCTTCATGCGGTTAAAATGAATACATAATGTCCTTGTTACGTAGTTGGGCACTTTAGGTGCGACCGTCGGGGGACCGTTTAAACAAGCGCCTATTTGTCAAAGAAGAAATCGGCCGGCGGATTTGGACCTTAGCCAGGCTTTGCCGTCATCACAGGAGTTCTCCCGTATTGATATCTTTTCTTATAGGGTCCATCGAGAAGGGAGACCACCTCGTCCACAGCTTGCAGGTGTGCTTGTCGACAAACTCGTGATAATAGATGGGCGGGAACATTGTTTGTTATTGGTAGTGAAAGTGGCAGCGGCCAAAGCGTCGCTTTTCTCATTGCGGTTCCGGTGATGTGTTCGAAGCTTCAGTGAAAAGGCGCCCAAGTGTTGTTTAACGAGGATACATGCTGCCATTCACGAAGTCGTGACTCATATTCTTTGTTTACCTTGTGCCAATTGTGAATCGCAGTTAAAGCTTATCGCGAGACACGATAGCGCTAGTTCAATTCGTAGTGTGGCTCTGTACAACTTCGTTGTTGGAGGCGCTAAAGCCTAAACGGATAGCTTTCTTGATTCTCTCCCCGGCCGAAGATTTAATTTTCAAAGCGATGTGGAGCTCAGATTTGATGGGGCAGCCCAATCCACGTTAAGGATACACCCGACTCACCTTTACCTTACTAGCTCGCTCTGCGGATTGGGGGGTTTATGCTGAAAATCTACACACAGAACCTATCCTTTTAGCGGTCTTAGCTTTGCATGCTTGTGAATCTGAATTCGCTCAGAATTCAATTGCCCCTGAGCCATCTCACGAGACAGTAGGGGCTTGTGAATGGTGCTCAGAAGAGGAAGAAGTCGGTTAAGCACGACAATGGGGTGTGCTAGGAGGTATAAACAACTTCTTAGTTGCCCAGAAGAGCTAATGTCATCGTCGAGAATTGGGATTTGTCTTGGGTTCTGGTTGACATCTAAGGACTTGGCGACAAAAAATGCGGCCTACCACTTTTACCCTCGTCTTCCTTGAATAAAGGCGAGGCTTTTCATTGAGACATCTTCCATTCTTAGGCCTGCGAAGAGTGTTTCGCCCAGGCTTTTCAGTGCAACAGAGCGGAGGGGTTCCCTCACGAATCTTGTTTGATGGCGTAGAGGCTTTATACGCACCTCATTCCACCGGGCGTTAACCCCCCTTGAGGTACCAAAGGGTGGATTTAGGCGATGCAGCGTAAACCCGAGAAAGTAGGCAGCCACTGAGGCGGCCGACCATTTCCAGTGCTATTGTACTTCCTTTCTAGAGGCAGGAGCCGGGGACTCCAGAATAGCTTTAAGTTGAGCGGGGTTGGCTTCCATGCCCCTCTTAGTCACCATGAAACCCAAGAATCGGCCGCGGGCTGGGAGCGTTTGAAAGTTGAGCTTCGCTATCGTCCGTCCGCCGTGGTTGAGTTTCTCTTTGGTGTTGGGTATGATGGGACAGTTCTTTTTTATTACCGACATGTCATAATATAAACCTCATGATTCTCCGGTAATGTTTGTTCCATTTCAGACCATACGGTTCATTTTCAAATTGCCCAGATTCTTTGTTGAATGTTGTGTGTGAGAACAGTGTGCGGGATGATGTTGTTTTTCTCCGCGTCAGGGATGGCTGAGTATTTGCGATGGATATTTGGAAATTCAGAAATGAAACAATACGTCCAATAACGCATGTGGCGCATCGTGATATCACGATCGATCTGTCTGGGTGAGAAGCTGTCTTGGGACGTACCTCGTTGAGATGATGTAGTCCACACACACTCTGCATTTTCGCCTTTTAGGGACTACCCAATATATTGACCAATGACCATTCGGTGCTGTTTTCTTTAGTGGACCCCCACTTCCAAAAGATTATCCACTTCCATCTGAATAACCTGATATCAGTCCGGGTGGAAATGCCTAATTTTCTGTCTAACCAGCCTGGCTGAAGGAATGACATTCAGTTGGCGAGAGAGGCATGCATACGAGGGGTTAATGCGGGGCCATGTACGGTAGTCTGGCGGAACACATCCACCGTATTATGGAGACGAGAACACTGTGGTATTCTTTGCCCGCCCTTGGAATAAGGGAACTAACATGGGTGGATTTGTCAGGCTCGGCCCGAGGGCGGGTGGGTGCTGAGTCGGCTGACCCGATTATGTATGGCACGGCTTGCGCTGGCGGCGATATTCTGTGGTGCTATTCTAAAGGCACGAGGTCTCGAGGGCGTGTAGGGCTTTCATTTTCTCACGCTCTGCATTGACAATTGGTAGCGTGGCCGGGGTTCTTTGGTTGGTACGCTCAGAGAAGATCAACTTGCCCGGCGGGTGATCGCGTGCATTTGTTGGTAAGTGGATGGCCGCGGCTTTCATTGGATGCGACCATGCTCATTGCTGTTGATGGCTTTGTCTGAGGCCCGGTCTTCAACAAGCGAAAGCATAACTTTGCTAGACCATGACCACAACTGGCGAGGAGGGTAATGTCACCGTTGTCACTATGAACATACTATTGAAGCGTATAGGATTACGCGGCCCAACCTAGAGCATCGAGGAGATGTTCATGCACTAATGCGAGGCGAGTTGAAACAAATTAACCAGCATTTGCCCGAGGATCAACCGGTACTACGTGCACATCGAAATCATTAATACATAAAGTAAGTACAAGACTTTCATGGTGTGGAGTAATGACCACTGGAAACTTTGAGGTTAATGGGGGAAAGGATATGGGGCGTCGATCGAATTTGGATTGATCTCTTCTTGTCTCAGGGTGTGGATTGTGTTTATCCAGGCCCGGACGGTGGCTGCACGCAACAACATCTTCTTGTGGCACTTGGTAGAAGCTTGATAGTAGCCAGGGCACTTGATGCTCCTGGGTTGGTGGTGGTAGGGTTCGGGCGAGAACTCTGGCTTGATGGCATGGCCTTTTTAGTGTAGAATTTTCACATTTAAGATGATATGCTGGATACCACCTCTGGGGTGCTTTACGAGTTAACTTCCACCCACCAAACTTGGGACCCAGGTATGGTTCAGATCTGTTGCCGTGGTCTTTTATAGTGATCATACCTGAGAGCCATTTGGATTGTGGATCAGATGGATGGTGTGGCGGGTTCAGTGGACAGTCCTGAATGTCTCGATGGGAAGAGCCTGTGCATCTGGGGACTCTGTTGGGGTAAGTGCAAGGTTCACTAACTGCCGATTGAGATCACCGGCGTTTTACGGTTCTTGCTGCTGGTTTTAGGTGACTTTGTGATTGACACTAAGCTTTATTGTCGATCATCTGGAATCAGAGGCGACCGGGATACCATCTTCAAGTGTTGTTTGTATTTATACTTTGAGTATAATTTTTTCAATTTTTGTAGTGGGATCAGGATAGCAGTGAGGTGTGTTGGTGGCTCCTTGAAAGTTCTGAAGGGCCGCATCCATACCATGTGATCAATTTGTTTGGGCGCACCGCCCTCCCCAGTCTTGGTGAAATCACGGATGCAGTTCATCTTCCCAACGAAAGATGGTTTATGAAGGCCCGATGTTTCCCTTCTATCAAAAGCGAGCGCAGTGGGGAAACATATGTGCCCACAACTCCGCTAAATGAGTTTGATAGATCTCGCAGGTTGTGTGGAACAGCGAGCGGGGCCTTCGGTACGGCCAGGAGCGCACATAAACGATGATCTCCACTTCAAGTATCTGGCGATTGAGGTGCGACATGTGGTCATATGAATTAGAGGCGTCGCCCGCTGAAGCGGCGGCCTTTGATGTGACAGAAGCCACGTGGCTGCGTAGCTTTTAAGATGTCGACTTTATGAGGAGATATTAGAATGTCTTACGGTCTGGCGAAACTGTCAATTCAGCTTGATACGGTCATAGACAGTGCCGTGGTCCTAAACGGGTTTGAGTGGGAACTTAAACGGGTTCGGGTGATCGCGGGTCAACAGTTTGCTGCCGTTAATATAAGCGAATTCGATGTTCGGGTGGGAGCATTACTAACGTTTATAACAGTTTACCGTTAGCTACTTCCACATTTCCCACTGCTCTATGGTTTTTACCAATGGTCATGACTAGGCTGTCAAAATTTAGCATAACACGATTAGCGAACCACGATGCTCTGATTAAAAGCGAGGTTTGAGGTGGAACTAAGCGGGTTGGATGATAAGCGGGTCGGCAGTTAACTTGTATTTAATAAGCGAATTCGTGTTCGGGTTACATGTTTTTCACGGAGTCACCCGTTTAACGTAACGTTTAACTTGACCAGCCACGTTTGACACCCAGGCGTGGTGGGTGTAGGCATACGAGTGAAGTGCATTTCGAAGGTAGGATATTACATGAGCGGAAGAAGCGGCGATTGCCTACGCCCCTACGCGCGTGGGTATATTTTCAAGGGCTTGCTACGACTGTCACCTCTCTCTACTGAATTCTCTCCGTACTAGGCGAGGTATGTCGTTGACGGATCGGCTAGAATGGCATGGGGGCCTTTTCCTTGATTCGGCCTCCAAGTTGTTCTTTAGGGGTGGCAAATATGGAAGCGGAGTGCTACCAGAAGATAACTCATCGTTCGCTGCTGCGTCGCTGTTGTTTGGCCGGATAGGCTCCTCGCCTTTATTTTATTTAATCGGGGGTGCAGGGTGGATGCTCCCTCGTGCATTTTCAATCTGTTCTCCTTCCATCACAGAGCCGCGAGCGATCGTTTTCTTGCGAGATGGTCAACACGGCTCTGATTAGGTAGCTATACGTGGCTTTGTTCTTCTACTTTCATCGCCATATCTTGCTTGGCCAGAAGGCGGTCTTTGATGATTGCTTGGATTTACGGCCATAACGGCGGATCTGACCTTGAACGCTAGATGAATGAAGCCGAGGGAACTTTACTATTCTTCAGGGAGTGAAGGATCACTTGATAGTCGACAAAGCCTCGCACATTGCCGATGGCGACTTTTACTTACGGTAAAAAAGTTTCCCGCGGTTAAGTAGAATTGTTGTCTGGATTCTTAGAGTCTGAATCTTGAGGGCATGAACCTAGCGGCAAGAACACGCAAAAACAAACAAAGGGCCGCGCGGTGGTGTCGCGGTGGCTCTCACGATCTTAAGTTAGTTAGGAGATAGAGCGTCAAGTATGTGGTGTCACCACGGGCGTATATTTTTCACACTCCTTTTTCTTAGCATTACCTCCCTTATTTATGAAGAAGGATGATGATCCACTTTTTATGGGAAATGGGTGATTGGTTTCTGAAATGGAAGGGAGCGCTTCATGCAACAATAGTTTTCCTTTTGGATAACAGGAGTTGTCAGAAGTCTTTCGCCTCAAGATCGTTGATCATCTTAAGAGGCGTTGTACGAGGTTGTGGGAAGAGATATGTTCCTCAAGTTGCAAGGGAATCAGTAGGAAATCAGGCCCGACCATCTTCTTAAAGATGGCAGCTTAGTACAGAGGCTGGAAGAGGGTGTGTGTCCGTAAATTTGGACTTGGCACGGATCGTGTTCATGTGTAAGGATGTTTGGGCCTCTTTTGGGCTTTGATCCGTTTTGGCCTTCTGAGTGGAAATGCTGTGCCAAAATCCATGGTACCCACATGTTTGGTTGGTTATGGTCCTCAATGGAGGAAAATTTTGTATAGAAAATGGCCCAGGTTTAAGGAATGTGCTATCCGTTTTTTTTGGCTTACATGTTTTTGTTTTTGGCCTGCTTAGTCATCACTCATCCCAAATTAGTGATTCAAAATTTTGGATGAACTAAACTTCTAGCATAACAAATATCAACGAAATATGTGTATGGAATTTAGACCCAATGCAGAAGTCATCAAGGAGTTAGTTTGCATGACAGTAGTTCCTATTTGAAGCATTAGATGATACTCTTTGTTTGTATGCTTGGCCTTGGCACCATCCAGTGAGGATTAAATAATGGGTAAACTAGACTTCTAGGAGAACAAATATTCTTTAAATAGGTGTATGCAAATTTGAGCGTCCGTTTGCCGAAAAATTCGTCAAAGGGAGCTAGGTTGCACGACCTGTTTGATTGTTTTTGGCCGTTAAGTAGTTCTACTTGTTTTTGCATGGCACCGTGATCGCTCGTCAATTAAGGGATTCAAAATTCTAGATAAACTAGACTTCTATGATAATAAATATTCTTGAAATAGGTGTATGCAAATTTGGACCCTAGTACACCCAAAGTGTCAATGGGGGTAGGTTGCGTAACCACCAGCCCAGTTACTGTTTGACATTAGAGTGATGCGTTGTTTGGCCCATACTTGGCCATACGCTAGGGTCAAATTTGGCTGATTCAAAACATGGAGTAAACTAAACTTACAGGAGAACAAAATATATGAAATAAAATTGTAAATTTGGACCGGGTATTACCTAGAAATTAAATGAGAATTTAGGTTGCATAATGATGGATTACTGTTGTTTGACATTAGAGTAGTCTTGGTTGTTGTTTTTAATTTAGTAACTTGGTCATGCTCATTCAAATGGAGTGGAAATTCCAAAATTATGGATAAACTAGACCACAGGAGAACAAATATCCTTGAAATAGGTGTCTTCAAATTTGGTTTCCAATTTGGACCTAGAAAATTTGTCTAAAAGGGAGCTTTATTTGTAAGAAATGAGTTAAATAGTATGTGAAATACACATGAAAGTGCTAAGATAAAGTGAAATGATCGTAAATATACATATGATTACCCAGGACTAACAATAGTTATTCGTGGATATGAATATTACTGAAAATAAAAATAAAATGGATTATGCCTTGAACTTGGTAGATTGTTGACTAAGGCATGTCTATTAGGGATAAACGTGCAACATACTTACGTCCAGGTTGGCCCACTTTTGGGTCATTCTGACTCTTTTGGGCCTTATAGAGGTCATTGTCTTATCTGATGAGAAATACGTCTGATATTAATAAGCATGTGCACCGCGGTTTTAATGTCCACTTCTAAGATCCATATCTGAGCATGAAACATAAAAAAAAAATGACAAGAATAACAAGAAAATGACATAAATATGATAAATGATGCCGATATAGAAACGCTAACCTTTGCTATGTGATGATAAGTATACTATGGCAAGAACAAAAAAGCAAAGTGTAATGTGATCTGACGTATATGGAGTAATGATAAGAAGTGAAACATGATATGATAAGTATGAATATGTATACGCCATAATAAATGTGTAGTAAAATATGTATATGTGTGTCTAACGTGTGATGATCATATATGAAATTAGGTCACGAGTATCATTCCCACTAAACTATAATCCTTAGCACGGGTGTTTCATCTGGAGTGTAGGTGAAGAAGAGTGAAGCCGGACGATGCGCATGTCGGCAGCTGAGGTCGACCTGATACTAGGTTCCCACTTGGGGCCTATGGTCTATTTTGTATATGTATTTGTTTTTATAACATTAACAGAGTTTATATATGCTGTTAGAGCACTCTCATTTATGGAGTTTAGAATATATTTTATGTCCGTACTACATAATATATTTCAAGTTAAATGTTTAACAGGATATGAATGAACAAGTTTATAGTAAACAAAAAAATAAAAATAAAAAAATAAAATAAAATGTTATCTGAGTGTTACAGTTTAAGTAGTAACTAAGCGTTACAAATTCAGCACTATCAATAAACAATTGTGTGGCAATGTCAATTCATAGAAAAGTAAATGAATAGTTAGGTGGCAGTACTAATCCATAGAAATTAAATAACCAATTTTGTATGTCGGGTTCATACTTGTCCATATCTTCGTCCATTATTTGTTTCTGAAAGAGGGTCACCTCAAAGATTGGATTTGATGAAGATTTGAAGAATCAAGCCTGAAGTCCCTAGAGTAACCAGAATGTAGTCCGGACATGAACCTTTCCACAATGTGTGAACGTGCGAGGCTAGGAGCTTCCGAACTAGGATTGGAATTGATGTGGGAGCCTTGAAACTGATTTGGAGTTGTGGAGGCAAAGTACTTAGGGAGTAAGTAACCTGGGCTTGGGAGCCCAGGCAAGCAAATAAGATCAAATCAAGAAGATCGGATCATCTGGCTATCAAACCAAAAATTTGGATAAATAAGGTTATAGAGGATTCTTTGGGTGGCAAATTTCTATTTCCACGGTGATAGCTTAAAGGGAGAATGCAAATAATTCAAGGTAGGTTTGGAGTCATATTAGGATAATGACCTTATCAAGTCTTCCAAAACCAAATATATTAAGGACTTTGGAAGATGCTCCAGCTGCTTGTTTCGAAACAAGCGAGGAAGAGTAAGTGGAATGGACTTCTTTGAAAGGGGTGCGGAGTGCAACTACTCTCTACGGTATTGCACGTTAAAAGCCTTTCACCTTTCATCTTTTATTGACATGTTGTGGGGAATGAGTGTGCGATGCAATTGAGAGAGGAATAACGGGAGTCCATTCTAAATTTCATTATAATTGATTTATATTGTCAAGAAGGGCCTGTACCATTAGAAAAGGGAATCTTGTACCACGTAAGACTAATTGTTACATGAATCAAATGGGTGTAAATCCTAGCATCGGGCGACCAGAGGGCGTGAAGCGCGTTCTTAGAACCACGTAAAAATTTGTGTGTGCCTTTACTTTGGCCCATTGGCCATATATGCTTTTGCACATAATTGACTAAGTGGACTCTAGACGCACAAGAATAAGGTCCAGACTACACCATAGTTCGAACATGAAGGACTATGGTTAAGAACACACACATTTATATCTATCAATTGGTATTAGAGCGGATCACTCTACATTAATGAGTGAGATCCCAAGAGGCTCTCCTAGTTTGTGTGTGAATTTCATATGAACTTAATGAAGTACAAAATATCCTTGAAAAGCTCTTGACTTCTAAATCTCAAGAGGCTTTCCAAGTTTGTGTGTGAATTTCATATGAACTTAATGAAGTACGAAATATCCTTGAAAAATCTTGACTTCTTGATAATGAAAACTATGCATTCTAGAAGATTCACATGACTACTTATATCAAGTCTTTGGGAATAGATGTATGACAATCCATAGTTTCAGGATGGAACATCCCAACCAAAGTTGAGAATGGGAAGATCATAATCAAGCTCGAACCAGAATGGACCAATGAAGAAAAGAAGGCAGCCTCAAGAAACTTCATTGCTCTTCATGTTATTCAGTAGAATGGATGTGATAGGCCGAAAGCGTGATGTGTAAAATGTGTACGCCTATGTGCGCCGAGTTTCGAGGCGTCGTATAAATAATTTAGTGTACCTAGATGCCGGGATATCGATCCACGGGAGGGTGCGTTGACCTCACGTGAGAGTACCGCCTAATATTCATCAGGAACTTAAGCTCTTAATGGCTATCTAACTAATGTATGGGATTAAAACTAAAGTAGAATTAACTTGTAAATTACTGTGGGGTGAGGTTGTCTCCCACATGCTTTTGATGGATTATTACCCGGAATTTTTGCTCGATCTATCGGTGACTTCGATAGCTGAGGCCAATCGTGCCTCACGAGATACCCACCCTCTCGAGGTGTATCCGCCTCTGGCGATGAGGGTTGGGTGCATCTGCGCTGACCAGTGCTCATTACTGTTGAACCCTAATTGCCTGCGCTGAAAGTGGGGATATCTACATTTACCGCGCTTGCCAGTCGCTCTATTAAATCACGGTGTGCCAACTCTCAATCTGGATACCACGGATCATACCAATGTTACGGCGGGCCATTGCCGCCTTATATAAACCACGGATATAGAGCAAAATGATGCAAATCATAAATAAGTGAATAATATAAATTTAAACCTTAATCCAGGAAACTCAATTGGCAATAGGGGTTCAACAAAACCTAAGAAAACTATATCTAGAACCATGTAGGCCAGAATATACCATCATTTGTATAAATCATCGATCGTTTATGAGAAAAATTAATATAGCTCTTGTCTTCCAGCTGATTCTGATCGTTGCCACTTTCTACATTTTTTGCTTTCGATGCATTCTTCAATGCCCATAAAGTGGGGTCTTCTTTTGCTTTTATGATTCGAGGCGGCCAGCGATGGGCGTCGTGATGTTGAGACATCATGACCGCCCGGGGCGTCCGCGGCGTTGGGTCGCTCGTTAACTTTCCCGCCGCATTGCGGCGGGGCGTCGTGGCGTTGCGGCGTTATGACAACCCCAGAGCGTCGCGGCGTGCCAGCGTCGGCGACGTTGCGCTACCAGCCACTATTTCTCCTTCTTCTTTTCGACTCCAAAATGATTTGAAAACCACGGCTTCACACGCGTACGGCAGATCCGAAATCGGATATCGAGGCTATGAAATGCATATTTAAATATAAAATCGGGCTGATGGCAGAGACGGACGGGTATGACATGAGTGTTTGGGCATAAATGCACCCCAACACCTTCTTACTTGTCCCCCGAGCAGAAACCAGCTCTAAACGACACAAACAACCCTAACTTACTAAAACTCCAGTATGCGGTGTGATGCACATATTGCCAAAGGAAGGATCAAAATGGACTACGACCTGCAAAAATCTTGCCACTTTTGTTCATTTGGAGAATCCATAAGTTGTTCGACTTTTTTGAAAATTTCAGCTGAACACGGTTCGGTTGACAAAGTGACTAACCTCTAAGTTTTCAACCAGCCTTTCCCAAACCTATGTGCATTTGATACACTGATCTACAGCATATAACTCGGTTGGCACTTGACTTGAATTCAACTCACTGTTGGAAGAATCCCCAACTCTAGAATTTGATAGAATGCACCCCTTTTTTATTCAACAATCCTACTACTCATGAAAGAAAAACCAATGCTAAGTAAGTTTATATTGAAGGCGTTCACAGCCAGTGAGGATTCGTTGGTGACTTACCGAGTTGATTTAGGGGCAGGCATTAGTTCTAAGAGAATTTACCCGAACACTCGACTAAACCTAAGGGCTAAGTTATGGGAGAGCTTTTCAAAATGTGTCTCTCTTGTCCATGTAACGGGTAGTGAAGTCGATGAGCTCTTGTGGGTTGGCTCGGGCGTTAGAACTTTGAAAGAAACCTCTCGGTGTGCTGGGATTCCAATTAAGCTCCCACTTATTTCTATTCATACTTTTCTTCTCTCTTTTTAGCAAAAAAAAAAAAAAAAAAAAAAAAACTTTTTCATTGGGCTGAGAGAGACGATCTCACTTTTCTGGGTGTCTCGTCACTTTGGTGTTTAGAAACCCCCGAGGAGTTTGATGAACCTTAGTAAAAAATTTGGGTTCGATACTAGGCATACCTTAGGATCATACGTGTGTGGGTGTGATAGGCTGGTTGAGGTGGTATCTTGAACACCCGGGAGAGGTGGTGATTCACTTTCTGTCTCCTACCTATCCCACGCCAGGAATTCCCAGGAGCATCTAACGACCCTCTGGTCCTTTACGGATTTATACTTTGTTTTTCCAGCAAGATTTTTGGACACGATCGAAAGAGATCCTTGAATAGCAGGCATGGCATCACGCACACACTACCTAAAACAATCCTAAAACCGAAACAAACTAAAACCGGGAACCCCCAGTAAATAGAAATAGGAAAATAACCTACGAATAGACAAATCACAGACGACGCTAAGATAAACACCAAACAAACCCTAAACATGACACATATAACTAAGCATAGGAATTGACATACTAGAATAGAAAAACATAAAAATAACCTAGAACACACTAAAACATAAAAAAACAAAAATAACCGAATGACGGCGAGCTCAAACAAGCCGATCACCCACCCCCCCGAGCAAGTGCGGGCCGGTGCCCTCAATGTCCCAGCAGGCGAGAGTGGGTGGCCCAGGAAACTTCACATTGTTCGGCGGAATCAGCGTGACGAAGGCGGTGGAGGTGGCGGTGGAGGGTGAGGCTGTGGCTGATCCCGGATGGGCCCCACTTATTGTGGAGATTGGTCATGGTTTGGCCATGATGGCGAGCATGTCGGCCTGAGAGGGCCTCCACATCCCTGGGCGATCGGGGACCCGGTGCTCCGGATTGCCATCCCCAGTAAACCTTGGCTTGGCCAGTGCAGGGTGGGCGCGGCACAGTCCTTTGGGGTAGAAGAGGAATTTGCTCGGATCCTTACGTCGAGGGATGGATGTAAGTGAGGTGGGGAGCTGGGTGTGGGACGTGGTGTGTAGGGGATAGGTGGAGGGCATCCCCGCGACGTCACCTTAGGGTCATGAGACCAAGCACAGGCGATACTCGTGAGCTCATCCTCGTCTGGGGTTCATGGCCGTCAAACCTCTCTTATGTTCCTTTGTACACAGCATTGCGCTTGACCATGTTTGCCTTGTCGGATTGTATCCGAGCCTCATTATCTTCTAAAGGCACCCAGGCTTGCTTGCATGGCGTAGAGGGAAAGGGGGTGCAGGTTCATCTTGGCATCCTTGTTATGGAGGATGGCATCCTCTATAACACACTTTGAGCATCGAAGGAATTTGTCACGGATTATTTTAGCGCTAGATTTGAGGCATGAGCTCAGTTTAGCCATCACTTCCACATATTCGTCGTTTGGAATGAGACGCGGTAGCGTCGAAGTGATGCCACCTACTAGGGATGTAAGGCGAATGTTTTGGCAGTAAAGTGAAGCCAGAATTTGCCCTCACCACATTAATCTTCCACTGCCTACTTGGATTGCCTTTCCAGTATCCCAATGACCTCGGGGGTAATCGGGTTGCGTGAGGGCATCAAGGGCTCGGGAACTAGTTTAAGGTTATAATGCTGGTTGACCAGACTTCGTGAGTCACCACTGACACCACTTTGAACCTTAACCCGATACATGGGGCCCGAGATTGGCTTAGAATTCTGCACCCATGGCAGCCCCGGTGTGGGAGGGTTAACATGAGTGCCCGCCACCTTGTTCTCAGTACGTCTTGCGAAAGTCGTTGGGGGTGGTGAAACCTTCTCCTTAATGGCGATGAATTTTGGAAATGAGGCTGAACTTCTCGACCGTACTCTCATTGACAAACTTGTCATGGTCATAACTGCGTGCGGGCTCTTCACTAGCCTGACCTTTCTTGGCGGTCATCTTTTGCCGCTTACTTGACATGGGCACGAATGGGGTCTAGTTGAGCTATGGACCCAAGTGTGTCATACCTCTTTATGGCCCTAGACCTCCTTTTAAGTGATCTGTTGGGAACACGGTAGCTCAGCACGGAAGCCCCCAAAAACTCGCAGAGCAATTTTTTTGGCTCACACTAATGTGCTATTGTGACCAGGCTGTGTGACGTGACCTAAGTGCCAATACCCTAAACAATCCTAAGGGGCGCCTACCCAAACCCTAGAGGCCAGAAAGAAGCCACAAATGGGAAACTAAGAATGGTTGAGCCTCCATGGACCCGTACACAAATTGGACCTAGGGCTCGAAACCAAGTTGGACACTAGAGATTGGTGGCTTTCCCAGGGACAGTGTGGGGCCTATGGGAGTGTACTTTGGAGTACAGTAAGGGCGGCGCGAGATGGGTGTGTTGGAACTCTGCGAAAAAATAGGAACGAGGTTAAACACAGTTTGCTTGAGGAAGAAGGCCGAGTGTTACGTTCATAAAACGCCAGGGGGCAGCGTCGCGGCGCGTTTTGGGCTGACTTCCGCGTTAGGGCTCAGCGTCGCGGCGTTAAGCAGCATCGCGGCGTTTACAGGGTTGATTGCCAGCGTCGCGGCGTTGGGACCAACGCTGGCCATGACGTTACAGAGGGGTCTAAAATAGAGTGTGACGTCGACATTTGAAATCAACGTCCACGGCATGATAGAGCTTGCTTTTGGATTCGTTCAACGTCCACGTACGTTAGGCCCGCGTCGCGATGTTACGAAAGGAAGCAGTGAAAAAGGAAATTCAAAAAGTTTCCCAAGTTTGAAAACCCTAAATGAAGTTCTAACCCCTTCGCACTCTTGGAATGAGCGTCTCGAGCTATCCCTCCGCTTCCATTGCTATCTCGAGTCCTGAAAACAGACAATCAAAAGAAAATCCCGATTACGGAAAGAGACAGAAAAACATGACAAAAACTAAAAACACTCAAAACTATACGATGGAAGAAGACCATCAAAAGCTTGGAGTTTGCCTCCCAAGTAGCTCTTTCATTTAATGTTAGTTGGCTCGACTACTGCATCTCAATAATCACGAGGTTGGGGACTGGACTCCCCCCTACGGCACTGCCCAGAGCCGCAGCTTAGGCCCGAATGGTTTTGCTTATTCGCTGGATCGCCCCAGTATGGCTGGTTGTGTGTTAACTTTGAATGTTCGCACCCCAGGTTGCATATTTCCGCTCCTGCATATGGAAAAACACGGTCCGATAAATGGTCGAACCAGTGACTTTAATTTCCATTTGGAGGAAAAAGTTTGATCGGGAATCGAGGCCAGAGGACCAGTGACCGCCTCGGAGCTCTTTCCTTATAATATATATGTTTGTCGTGCGGGCTTTGTCCTTTTCATATATATTAGAGCATTCTTGTGCACGCCTCATTCTGAAATTTAAGTAATTCACTAATTTGCGCCTCAGCTACTCTCAAAACTACTTCTTGTCCATGTTAAACTGCTAAGGTGCGCTATTAGGCTCTATATTCAATTCAAACAGAGTGACGTAACACATAAACTAGTCGGAATGGTGACATACCCAATGGGGTTTTAAATGTTGTCTAGTATGCCCAAAGTTCATCCTCAATCTTCTTCGACCAGTCCTTCCCTGAGCTATTGACTGTTTTCTCTAGAATGGACTTTATCTCTCGATTTGACACCTCTACTTGCCCATTTGCCTATGGGTGGTATGCGAGTGATGAAGGACCAGGCCGGATTAACCTCGGGCAGGGACCTCAGGCACCTCAATGGATATGCGACTTTCCTCAGGAAACCATGAGATAAAATCCATGGAGCCCGAACCCCTTTACAATCCTCCAACATATCTTTAGAAAGAAATAATGCGAGCCAGAAGTGAGTAATTTTTTTCTTTTCTTCACCCCAGTATATTGATTTTTGAGACAAAAAGAAAATTGGCCGGAAGTTTCTCTGTTTTGGACTTTTAAAATTGAACATGCGAAAACATTTAAAAACACTTAATCTTCCAATTTTCAAACTTTCTTTATTAGGACTCCTTGTCACAACTCAAATCAACACAATACTTATATATATGATTCATTTGCGATTATCAAAAAACGTTTTAGACTTTTTCTTCGATTGTATTTTTTATCAAAAAGATTGGGCTTGGTAGTATTTAAGTGAGCCTTACAGTAGTTCCTTTTCAAAATATATCATATATGCATATATACATAGCAAAGTATTCGACATATAAAATATGCCTTTGTTTATACAATGAAGTTCACATGCATCGTCTCCTCGATGGCTCGACTCACTTTGCACGGGAGGTCTGCTCCCGGCGCGTCTCGAGGTCTGAAAATGTTTGAAAAACACATGGAAAGAGAATGAGCTAAGAGCCGGTGAGTGTACATTTTTAAGATAACATTTTCAGTATATATCAAAGTAATACATACTTATACATTTAAAAAAATCCATTTATGCCTTAAGATAACATTTTCAGTATATATCAAAGTAATACATACTTATACAATTAAAATCAATTTATGCTTTAAACATTTATACCTTAAACTTTATTTAATAGCGTAATAAAATGGCATACATTCAGTGATGTTTATGCGTGAAAGCTGCGCTTGCCCAACGCCCGATGGAACCCGAAATAACACAACGGCCGGTTTTTAGTGCCTGCGGCGGTGAGGGCGGTCACATTCAGTCATAACCACTGCAGCTGCGGACTCCGCGGCTTTGCATGGGGTTCAGTCATAACACCTTATCACGTGTAAGGAATATTACTCTGCAGGCACCTAATTTACTCCTCGGTTGGCCAACCTATAACTTTACCCTCTAAATCCTTACACGCCCAGGTATTTACCTCGGCCCGATATCAGTCATAAGTCATATGGGGTTAGGGTAACCATCGGTAAAACATTTATCAAATACATTTATAAATCCCATTTGGAAGAAATCCTTTACTTTATCATGAAAACTCATATATATATGCAATATGCATATGCATTCTTTACATTTTAAACTTTCATGTGCCTTATATATGCACATATATAATTTAATATAAATATATATCTGTTGATGCAAGATAAACATGTACATTAAATTTTCATTTACATCAAAACTTTTCATTTTAAAGCCCGATAAAGCAAACATTTACATTACAAACTTTTCATTTTAACATCAAAATCATTCACTTTTAAAAAACTCAAATTTACCAAAAACAGCATAAGACTTTTACACTCCACGAGTTCAAAGTCAAACTTGGCACTTCGTCGGTGTTAAGATTTCCGATCCGATATAGTCCGCGCTACTTTTCAAGAAAAACTTCACAACTAACCATTAACATAACTTCCATTTAATCCATCATACACATTCAATTTTTCTTGACTACATCACATTCATAAATGTGTAACCATACTTAAAAAAGCATAAATCAAGGCAAGACCAAATTACATTTTTTCTTTACAAAATGACCTTAAGGCCATAATTCAAATCACTTTTCTTGTTCCTCTATGGATAACTGCTTAGAAATTGGAATCATTCAATTGACTCTTCCCAGTCAAGTGATGGCATTTTTCATGTCAAATTAGTCATTTCATAGATTTTACACTGGGTATTTGACGTATATCATTTTCAGGGTCTTAACTTCATATTTGACATTATCTCTTTTGTACTATTTAAGAGTTAAGGTGCTAAGGGGTTCTTCCTCAATGGAATCACCCAAATCGAACCTTTGAAACTCACTTTACGTCGAATAACGGGCCAATCTGTGTTCAAAACTGAACCAGAATTTGGCTTTTTGCCAGTCCTACTTTGGAGTGAATTTTAGGCCACTTATAATCAGGGTGACGATGCCTATTTCTATATGTATGATTTTCATGAGGAAGTCTATTTTTAACCAGAAACTTGGATCACTCAAATCGGATCAGAAATGACAGTTATGAAATTAAATAAAGAAAATTGGTCCCGAACGAGAAAGCAGGCATTTCTGTGCAGGAGGCTGCTTCCCTTGAGAAAATGACGAATGTGGGCTTTTACGCATTTTTCCATATTTTCCCACATCAATTCAACTCTATAATCATATACACTTCAAAAACCATTTCATTTCATCTTGACATCTCTATTTTACGAATTCATCTTTCATTACATATCTTCAAAAACTTTCTGAATTGTTTCCAACAACTCAAATATGGTTATAACCCATACACCAAGATTTATTGGGGGTTTGTTCACAAACCTAACTCAGGTACACCTCCATTTAACCATGAATCCAACTTAACAAGGGAGGATTCCATAATTATCTTGTTCCTTGTGGGTTAACCAACCTTAATTTCAAGAAATCTAAGTTTTAGGAATACCAGGCTATAAAAACAGATTTAGAATAAGATAATCATCACAGCCTGAAAACCCCAAAAATCCCATGCCAAATCTCATAGAACCCATAATGTGAGGTTAGTTTCCATACCTTGGCAGTCTCCTCCTTCTCTTCTTCCTCTTCTTCTTCTTCTCTTTCCTCTTCTCTAACTACCTTTTCCTTTCACGTTTTGTTTCTCCTCCCAGAGGCGAGACCAATTTTTGGTCTTTAAATCCCCATGTTTACTTGGGCTTGTTTGGCCTTCAAACTCATTTTTGAGTTTGGGTGCACCTCTAATTGCATCTTGATTACACCCCCATTTCTCTTCTATTTCTATTCCAACTTTCTCTAATTGCTTGAATCCATAGCACCTTCCTATTTACATTTCCTTTTTAAACATTTCATATATTAACCCCTGATCTTCATGCATGACCACTAGTTCCTCAAGTGGTAAATTACATGTTACCCACCCCCGCCTTTGGCCATAAATTCAGGTCTCTCGTTTTATAATTTCCTAATTTCATCTCCAGGATATTACAATGTAACACTTAGTGCTCGTATACGCCCCTACAGTATCATGTACTGTACACTCTCTCGGGACGGGGCGTTACAAGTGATGTGCGATGTCGAACGTCGTATTGTTACAAGACCTTATCAACCAACTTATTACATAAATGAGTACCTCCATCTATGATCAGTGCTCGTGGGGTGTCGAACCGTGTAAATATGTGGCTGCGAAGGAACTTAGCTACCACCCTAGCGTCATTAGTGCGTGTCGGTATTGCTTCTACCCATTTAGAGAGACGTAATCCCACGCAAGCGGGATATACCGAAGCGAGGCGAATGAGGGGGAAATGGGCCCATAAAATCCATACCCCACAAATCAAAAACCTCAACCTCTAGGATTGTGCTCATGGTTGGTTCATCCTTCTTAGAAATGCTCCCCATTCTTTGGCATTTATCACGGTGGATCTAGAAGCGAGGTGAGCTTATTGAACAAACTGGGCGATAGAAACGATTGAGCGTACCTTTGCCTCTTGTCCTTTGTATACGAAATGCCCCACTTGGTAAGTGCGGCAATGATTCAGAATATTGCCCATTTCATCTTCGGTACGTGCCTTATCACTTGATCCGCCTGTTACTTATAAGAATAGGTTCTTCCCGATAGTAGTGCTTTGAATGTGCGAGGCTCTTCATACGATTGGTAGCCAACTAAACTACCGGAGGGATCACCTTGACCCACTAAAGCGATTCCACGCCGTAGGCGAGCTTCATGGAATGGCTTTGTGTCTTCAGTGCTAAGAGTTTGCTCATCCAGGAAATCATTAACCTGCACCTTGTCTCACGACCCTTCTAACAAAAGATAGTAATGCAAACTTAGGTTCTCTATTCCTTCTTTTGTCTTTTATCTTGGAACAATTAACGCAATGGTACCAAGTATTAATCTCGGTGTCGCGTCCTTTAGTCATTAGGTGTTTTATAGGCGGTGGTCGATATGCACTATTACCTTATTGCCCGATCAAATAGGGCTGTTTCTCAAAGCCCAGCAATGGCTGATAGTTCCGGCACCATTGGTGAAAGCAGTTCACCAGGCATCAATTCCAAAGTCAATGGCATAGTAGATAACGAAATATCCTTTCTCTTTTTTGTCCCGACCTTTACTCGGGTGCACTTGATCATGGCGTCACACATTAGCTGAAGCGGAGGTCCCGATCTGAGTGGTACTACTATAAGGGTTGATACCCGATCTATCTTTCGAGGTGAGAAATATTTTATAACACTCATCAAAATCAAATGGTGTCCCTTAGGGCAACAAACTAGATAAGGGCTTTGCAATCAAGAAGAAATCTTTTATGGGCACTTTATAGAGCAGGCGTGTCTGAAAGCTTAGCATGCCCTTTCTTGATGATGGAGGAGGTGGTTTCTCTATTGCCCCTGAATTTTTGCTTTGTCTACACTCTGGCTGTCAGGAAATCCGATTGCCCAGTACTATGCCTTCAGCACCCCAAATGGCACTTCTCCCGATTAAACAATTGGTTTCATCTAATCAGCGTCGATCTCAGTTTTCAGGACAATTTGTCAAAGGGGTTCCCCTAATCTTTGAAAAGTCATCATGAACACCTCGATTATCTTTTCCAATATATATGAGAATATGGCCATCATTATAACACTTTAAAAATACCCTAAAATTTTTTATAATAAAATTTAATGCTCTATTAGGATATAATTAGGCGACTTGAAGATGTTTTTGTTAGATGAGTATTAGTTAAATGAGTTATTGAATCCCGAGAAATAAACCAGAGCAGAAAAGAAAAATATATAAAATTGTATAAAATGGGGTTACAGGGTCCAATTGTAAATGGATTTACATATGTCTAAATTGAAATTAGGAGAAATAAATGAGTAAAGGGAAAATAATAGGAGACTTAAATGAAGAATAATAGAGAAATAGAGGGGCCTAAATACAATAAATAAATAAATAAAGAAAAAAAAACTCAAGGAATAGAGCTGTGGCATGTAGGAAAGAGGGAGGAAGTTTCCTCCTTTTTAAAGTACGATTAAGGGTGATCGCAAGAAAGGAAACGGAAAGATGAGATATTTTTAGAGTGAGACTCTTCTCTCTAGATTCCCCATGATCGGACCATAGGTCTCAGGCGGAAATGGGGAAGAGAATCCTTCCTCGTGACAAGAGGCTGCCCAGTAGAGGAGCGGAATCGGGAGTTCACCGACAAACTCTAGGAGGTAGGCCTTCCTCTTTACTTTGATTATTTTCTACCACCCCCAGGGTTGTGAGGTAGTTATCTTGCCTTAGGGAATGTTTTGGGTTACACTTATTTTAAACCCAAGCAGGAAGCTGCCACATTGTGGTAGTCGCACATGTAGGGACCATAGAGCCAAATTTTGAGTAATAAATAAAGGGATTTTGGAAGTGAGTCCTTCTAGTATATTGTATCCTCATCAATGAACTTGATTTTAGGCTTTTAAATTTCTCGGTCGGACCTACGGCGGAGCGAGTTATAGTGTTTTTACCTGGTCGGCTCGGCTAGGCCCAGTGGGAATTTCGATTCGTCCAATTCAGTCCAGCTAACCGGACATAGACGGAGTTTTTAAGGTAAAAATAAGGAAATTTAGCGATGTGTTCCATACATTAAATTGTATCCACATCAATGTTGAATGTTCAGACTTTTTACAATTTCGATTAGGACACCATGGCCAGTTACAGTGGCACTTACTACGACTGATCCAAATGAGCGAGAGGTGTGGACCCCTCATGCAGCGAGAAGGTCCGCGGACCTCATGCAACGGTGACGGGCCTCGCTGCGACGAGGTCGGCCGGAGACCTCATGCGCCAGAGGGTGTGGGGTCGTACGTGTGGACTGGCTGCGGCGAAGGTCGACGGACCTGTGCGGCAGAGGTCGGTGGGTCGGTGGAGCCTGGCTGCGCGGAGTGCGGCGGGAGACCTCATGCCGGTGGGGGTCGACGGACCTCGTGCGTGGGAGGTGAAGGCGGGACTCATACCGACGGTCGACGAGACCTAGTCTGTGAAACTCAGACTCGTCGATTCCCGAGGATTGATTGTTTGGGCCTCCAACTTCGGAAGGTCATAACTCCTTTTGTAGAACTCGATTGAGGTGTTCTTTGGACTCTATGGAAGCCGATTTGAATTGAAGAATACATTGATGTACCCTGAGGGAATATTAGGTGTTGAAGGCACGGGGTGTTGATTGGCCTGTATAGAGACGGAATCGGGATCGACGTCAGGATGGGTTGCTACATCTCGACCCTCAACTTCGGAAGGTAATATCTCCTTGTCAGAACTCCCAATTGGGTGTTCTTGGACTCTATGAAAACTCATTTGAATTAAAGGAATTTCATCCATATGCTAAGGAGGATGAATATGTTCAGACTGGGTGACAGACCGAGTTGCAGGTGAGGTCGTGTTCAAATGCGGCGCACTCAGCTAGGTGTGACTACGTATGACCTCCAACTTCGGAAGGTCATAACTCCTTCGTTCGAACTCCGTTTTAGGTGTTCTTAGACACTATGGAAAGCCCATTGAGTCAAGAATATATTCATATGCCTAAGGAGGATAGAATATGTCAGACCGAGGTGTCTTAATTGAGTCGATCATGAGGTTTAACACTGCACCGGCATCGAAGACCCACGTATGATCATCCTATCATGACCTGTCACCCGCCAAATCTTGACCTATGGAAAGCTCCATTGAGCTACAAATCCATCATATATAGCTTGTTGAAATTTGGAACTCATATTAAACTCCGAAAATCAACTTTAAACCAAACTAATAGTACACGGAATACATTGTTCTGAATGGCTTGAATAAAATGATTTATATGGAAAAAGCCAGGTCCAGATTGAGATTCCAAGGATTGAACCAAAGTGCAAATATTTTTGGGTTTGTTCTTAATTACACTTACCTCGCTTCTGGGTAAGTTTTTGTATGTTTGCCTTTGTACATATTAAATTTTGATTTAATTAATTTTGAGAAAAGTGATTGTGAAATGTTTGCATATAAAAATCGTATGATTATTGAAAATAAATCAGTTAGCGCTGCCGTATGCCATATTGTACTATATTTTGCTATAAAGGATCGAACGCCTTAATAGAAATGTTAATCGCTTAGTTCGTATTAAGGATAGATTGGAATACTAATGTGTGGTCAAATAGCATCGCGAACCATTATATCATGTGTCATCTCAACAGCAACCAAATGGAATCGTAATTCCGTAGTGTTCACTATTTGATTGTTTATAACCAAATAAACAAATCTACCGACCAAGCAGTTATAAACCATTGATACCGCCCGTACTCTACCGACCTGCCGTATAGACTGATATCCGAGTATATCGTACATAGGCAATTATGCATAATCAATTGATTGACAAACCGAACATTAGTACACCAATTATTTTCAACTCAATTGATTTTCTTAATTAAATGAATTATGAATCAACTAATTTGTATATAATTTTAATTTGATTTGAGATTATAAATATTGAATATGAAAGTGTATTTCTTTGGGATGACTAATGAACTTATAATCGATTGTATATAAAACAAGTATATGTATTGTATTTATATTGATCATCCATAATAATGAAAAAGGAATTGTTAAATTGCATAAATTATTTAAACCAAACCGAGAATTGATTTGTATAGAACTACTAAGCATGAAATGCTTTGCGCATTGTTTCTACCAATGCGTTGTGTAATTGAGGATAGATAGTGATCGAAGTTATCTCAAGATCGAGGCGCTGAAATGGCAAGAAGAAATTTCGAGTATGTCTGACATGTGCATTCATTCCATGTTTTCTATATTGATATTTTGTAAAACAATTTAAACTCGAACATCTATTTTGTAATCCTATTTTGAAAAGGTTTGAATGCCTTCATTGTAAATGTATTTTTTTAAATGTTTATAGGCTTGCCAAATTTTGTGATCGCTTCCGCAAAGATACGATTTTGAGTGATTGAGTGATTTTAGTGGCATCCCGGACTGGCCTCGGGATCCGCCAAACGAGTCGGGCCAGAAAGGGTCCTACCAACTTTATTGTACGTATGTCCCGGGGTTTCGTCTGATTCACTAACCTGCCGTGCCAAGCTCTGGTCGCCACAATCTTAATTGTATCAGAGGCCCCTTAGTTTTCGATTCTGATCCTTAATCGCTTCCTGGCTAAGCTCGTGGTCACCAACTTTGTTGTATCGTAGCCTAATTTAGGAAGGCTCTACAAAACGATTTTGAAATTGTTTGTAAATGATTTTGAAATTGTGTATAACATGCATTTCATTTGCAGCAAGTGACAGATACGACTCCGACGCCATCTTCACTGGGTCTTAATAGGATAAGCACGGATCTATTCGCTTCCCTTAAGGGTCGTAGGATGACTCAGGACTACCAAATAGTCCCATTAGTGTGCAGCATGGGCAAGCATCCCATGCCCAAAAACAAATAGAATGAACTAGAATGAAGTGGCAGGAGGTGCCTATGGGTATCCTCCAAATAGCCTAGTTCATGCATTGCAAAGAGTCGGGTAACCACTCACCGCTTCCAAAGCGACACCATGGAGAGAGAATGGCAAGGTACCGAATTCTCGTAGATTTTATGGAAAGAAAGAGGATGAGCCTATGGCGTAAAATTGGCTCTGTAGAATCTGAGTGACGTTTATGCAAATGCATTGCACAAACAAAGAGAAGTGGTAACGTGCACCACAGATCCAGGCTTATCGTTGGTGGGCTTCAGTGATAGGATCGTACTGTAATGAGAGAGTTATATGGGAGTCTTCTGATGAGTTCAAGCATTTATGTGGGTCGTGATGAGTCTTAACAAATACAGATGAGTGTTTTACAATCTGGAAGCAAAGATAGATGAGCGTGACCGAATATCAAATGTGACTACACGCAGCAAGTGATAATCTAGATACTATGAGTGGAGAAGAAAGAAACAAGAGGTTGAAGATCGGTCTTAATGACCATATCTTGCTTCAGTCACAAAGATTTTGCAGGATTTCCAAAATTATGACATTATAATAATGTGGAAAGAGTAAAGAAAGAGGAAAGAGAGAGAAAGATAAAAGATGTGGAAAGAAAATCCCACAAACTCAAACATGAATCAACAACAAAGGTAGCCTATGTGGGACCATGGTTCCACAAAATTTACACTAAGCTACCGGTAGGAATACTACTCTACCAGAATCATCAACATGAGTAATAACAGGAGGTCCTTCTAGAGAACAGATCGCTTCCCCATTGCTCCCATCAGGGGAGAAATCAGAGGGAGAATGTTAGAGACTACAGGTGTTTGATTTGTGGATCAAATATACATATAAGCAGATTGTTCTGAGTTTGCTCCATTACAAAGACTCCCTACCTGGTACAATACGGTGGCCAAAAAGTGAAACAAGAGGCCAGATCGCCGAAAGGTGTTCCGAGACAAGTGGACACAAACTTTGGGTAGGCAAGATGGTCGTGTCCCGTACTAGAGCATATGAACGTTGAAAGCACGAAGATAATCACGCTCATGGATAGCCGTAATTTCCAAATCTGACACATCAGACATGCATTGATTGACCCCAAAGTCAACCCACTACAGATTGCGACCACATACCCAACTGGGTAACACCAGTAAGTCCGAAGTATGACGCTCTCGTGACGAACCCGCCATTATAAGACATAGTAAACAGGTGGCGAGATTTATCCATCAAAATACAGAAATGAATTTTTAGAGATCGATTGTCATCCAGTGGAGTTTCGATGTGATATCAGACGACCATTGTCCGGCGATCAAGCAATAGTCGATTGTAGAATGAAAAGAGTAACCTTAAGAACACCTCTGAATCAAGAGACGTAAGAACTTTCATCGCTAGAGGTTAAACCACCTATCTAATGTGATATCCAATACACAACGCCAGACAATGGCGCGAAGGACGGGGCTTCATTCACACCGGCTGATACTCAGAGCCAAGTGCCCCAGCTTATCCGATATCCCTATCATAGCGACCCAATGTGTTTCCGGCATATTACTGTGGATTGCCCCACATAGAGATCGAAGTTTGCTATTGACGCGTACCAGCGCCACATCGCATCTATTACACCAAAGATGTAATGGTTCAACAGAGCAAAGTGAATGAAATTGCAACGCAAAGAACACTGTAGTGTGGTCATTAGACCGCGTATCACCATGGGAGCTCCTGCTGTTAAAAAGAAAGATGGTAAACCTGGCTATGCATTGATTATAGACAATCAAACGTTAATAAAGAAAGAATAAGTATCCTACCTAGAATCAATGATCTGCTTGACCGAACGGTGCAAGCATCTTTCGATCACCTGCCATCCGGTAACACCGCTGAGGGACCAAAGATCGATGTGCATAAGACGGCTTAGACGCTTTATATGGATATTGATATTCTCAGAACGCCGCTTGATTGACAAATGCTCCAAATGTGGCTTTCGCCGGAATCTAATGAACTGGTTCTTCCAATCGTATGTGGATCAGTCGGTCGAAAGGTTCAGACGATCGTATTCAAAGATCACGAAAGTCGCGACACCTTGTATAGCGTTGTAGAGACTTTGAGAAAGAGCAGCTTGTATGCTACTACAAGTGTGAGTTTTGAAGAACAAATGTCCTTTCTCGCACATAGTATCGAAGAAGGGAACCGAAAGTAGACCTCAAAGAAAATAGAAGTGGCTTGTTGAATGGTCACTTAAGAAATGTTATGCGAGTTTCCCACAGCAGATACCATGTAGATCTGCTGGGAAAGCTAATCATACTCCATCACAGATGTTCTTAAAAAATGTAAAGTAAGGAAACGGAGTGAAAATGTCAAAGAAGTTTTGATAAGTTGAGTTACCTTAACCGAAATCGCCTACTTCAACCGATCTATAGAGAATATGATTTTTAGTGATGCGCCGCAATGGACTTTGATGTCCTAATGCAGAGGGGTAAAGTACAGCCTATGCTTCAAGATGCTTGAAGCCAGATGAGTGAATTCTAATGCATGATCGAATTATTTAACATTTGAGCCGGTAATTGAGAGATTTATTTTTGTGTGAGAGAAGGTTTCATCTACACCGATCATAAGAGTCTTGGGTGTTTGGCCTCACAAATGGAGCTAACTTGAGACAAACTGGATATGGATGGGAACCCACAGATTATGACTTGATTGATTATCACCCAGAAAGGCCAAATGAGTGGCCACGCCGTAGAAAGCTCACGAACGCTTCGAATGTTAATGCCCATCAGCTATTATATGATCATGGTACCTGGGAGTAAGTGAAGATAGCAAGACCGAGTTTGTTAATCTATGCTGGGGAGTGCATGCGTGAAAAAGACTATGAAAATTAAGCCATTAATGAGCAACTTCGGGACAAATGGTAAAGAAACTCGAGTTCACAAAGGAATCAAAATGGAGATTTGTATTATAAGTGTAACACCTCGTTCAGAGGTGGTGTACACGTGGCAAAACTGGCGCACCAAGGGGGCTCTTTAATTATTTTAGTGCTACAACAATTTTTAAAATTATTTACATGAAATTATACCAAATATGTATAACTTTAACATGAAAATAGAGGCAAAGTATAATTAATGGAAGTTTAAATAGTAAAATAATAATGAAATAAATTACCAAAATAGTTCAGAAGCCCTTAAAATTCTTCTAGATTCAATGGATTAATGCACTAAATGCTAAGTTCATCTCACGAATCTACTAATCGCAGAAAGTTTCGTTAAATCTTATAGATAGTCTGAACATTTTACGAATTTGTAATGACGAATAGAGCTGAACCCGAAAACTGATTTAGAAAATTCTAAAATTATAAATATTAAAAAGAATATTCAATTAGGATAAACAAAAATTTTCAGACAAAATGGATCTGAATGAGGTAATAGAATCATTATCAATAATAATAATAATAAGTAAAGAGTGTGAAAAAGAAAACAAAATGAAAATGAAAAGATTTAAATGAAAGTGACTTAATGGGAGAGGCAGAGAGAGGGCGTGAGAGGCACATTTTTTTATTTGTCTCATTCTTTCTCAGACACGAAAACTGACCTAGGTCATCTATGTATGCAAAACTGATCACAATAGAGAGCTACGATAAAAACAACAATATTCAGTTTTTTGTCAAACTTTAAAAAGTAGGTGAAAATTTGTTTCAATTTGTTATTTCAAGTCAAAGGTTATGTAATGACTTGAAATTTTTCTTAGAGTAAGTAAAGGTCGTAAACTTTAGTCCCAAAATTTTTTAGGCCAGAGTTCCAGATTTTTGGAGCGTGTTCGGACGATCCAATTTGAATTTTGGGATTTGGTTATGAATGGTTTGATTGAAATTTGAGTTGTAGTTAGACGAGTTAGACCCGAAATTTTTGAGAAATGTTTAGGTATTTTTAGGTATATGGAGAGATCAGCCCAAGTCAAAGTTGACTAAAACGGATAGTTTTTTATGGGGCGTTTAATGTGTATGGACATTTTGGTCGATTTCACATCATATAATCGATGTCCATATCGAATGGGACTAACAACGTAAAGTTTTGTTAGGAATCCGAGAAGTTAAGATTCGGGTATAATTAAGCCTTGAAAGCCACGTGTATGTTTTATGGTTAAAACGTTAAAGGCGAGGGCATTTTCGTAATTTGAATGAATTGTGTAGAGCGATTTGAGCATCGACCGAGAATCTAGAGTGCTTGACAAGATTTGAAGAAATTAGTCGAGAAAAGGTGAGTACTTCAAAAATCATTTTCTAAAACGAAAGTGTTTAAATTACAAGTTTGTAAAAGTGCTTTGAAAATGTAGATTTATAAAGCATTTATTACCTCCGATTATTATCTTCGAGAAAAGTTGAGTTCGATGAAAGCAGTTTGGCTGGTTAGCAAAACCCCTGGAGTAAGCGCGGCTCGGTTCCCGTCGAATGTATTTCGAATTGTGCATGGCAAGGTTATGGGATATTATGACTAACTAGTACTGGTCGGCCCGGTGGGGGTTAGATACAGAATATATTTATATAGTGAGTCGCCCTACGCACATTCGGGTATATAGTTACTTGTGTGCGACTTAGTACATACTTGATGGTGTTGGTTCAGAGAGGTTCCTCACTTAGAGCATTTTGATTCCAGGGTTCCATTATGCTATATAGATCCCGCCGTGTTCATAGGACCATCTTAGCTAGGGTAGTGTTAGGGGTTCACTACCGATGCAGGGTTCAGGTTCAGGGGCATCCTTCTAGGGTATTTCGATGGGCCACGATGGATTTAGTACGCATTTTCTGATATAGCACTTTCAGATATTAACCACCAAAGCGAGTTTTCAGCGGTAAAGTAGTTTTGAGCGATTTTCGTGGCCGAGTGGTTTTGAGCGGTTTCGATGGCGAAGCGATTCCGGCCCGTAGTGGTTTTGAGCGATTTTGATGCGCGGCGATTTCCAGCGGCCAAATAGTTTTCCGAGCGGTTTGAAATGGTTTTCATAGCAAAAACTCCAGTTTTCTCGCCAACGATTTTACAACCATTTACGTGCGATTTTCATATTGGGAGAGTACAAGCGATGACATTGCGGTACTAGACTGCCAAACCTCCGCGAGCAGTTTGGCTCCACGATTTTAATTTTTAAAATAATTTTTCGAGTCGCTAGTCTTGGCCAGAAAGATCTTTCCGGGATCCTTAGTCCTAGGCAGTGTTGTGATTATATATAAGATAGGTGTAAAAAATTAAAAATAGTAAAAGTTAAATGTGGCATTTTGTATATGTAAATATCTTTTGTAAAATATGCATGCATGGTTTTGAGAAAAACAGGTTGCGATAAAATTATGTTAGTTTATCCTTATCTTATATTTTGATGAGACCCAGAGGAGGTCACTTTATTGATATAGTTGGACATTTGGAAAACATTAGGATGTATTTTTTTTTATACCGGGTGATTTTTTGTATTTTGGGCTTGACAGATGCGGTCGTTATCGCTGCTTGGATTTTCGTTAAATCTAAATGTGTGATTTTGATAGAAAAGTGAAAAAAAATTTTATAACCCGTATTTTCCAATCTGATCAGGATTTTACCGAAGCAGCTTCATGGTAACTTGTCGGTCGAGGGCGAGCTTGGGGGAGGTGCTGTGGGTTCTTGACGATTTCTGTCACTAGGAAGGGGGTCTGTCAATAAGGATCGGGTTTGTGTACCGTTGTAATGTTGGGAAATCCATCTTTGGAAGAGGCACATGGTGGATCTTTTGCTATCCATCCGGTAGCACAAAGATGTATCGAGATTTAAAAATGTCATTACAGTGGTCGGGATGAAAGAGATAATCATAATTTGTAACCAAGTGTTTGGTGTGTCAAAGAGTAAAGCGAGAGCATTAAGTTCCTTTTGGGATTATTGCGGCTGATAGAATACAGTGGAAATGGGACCCGAATCACCATGGATTTTTGTGGTTGGGTTACCATTGGCGGGGAGAAGGCATGACTCGATTTGGGTCGTAGTAGACGATTGACGAGTCGACTCAGCACCCCTACCCGGTGAAGCCAGTATTCATGACGAGCTAGCGAGGTTGTATATCAAGGAAATGGTTCGGTTACACAGGATTCCTGTATCCATAATTTTAGACCGAGATCCGAGGTTTGCCGAGATACGGGGAAAATTACCGCAGAGGCCTTGGGCACTTCACGACACAATTCCATTACAACGTTCCACCAGCAGACGGATGGACAATCAGAGAGAGTGATCCAGATTCTAGAAGATATGTTAAGGAGTTGTGTGATCGACCTTGAGGGTAGTTGGGATCGACACATTGCCTTTAGTTGAATTTGTGTACAACAACAGTTTCCAATCAAGTATTGGAATGGCGCCTTATGAGGCTTTATATGGGAGAGAAAATGTAGAACCGTTGTGTTGGACCAATTTAGCAAAGGAAAGTAGTGGCCCGGAGCTTGATACGGGAGGCGAAGAAAAGTGAAAATGATTAGAAAAGATTGAGGTATACCGATAGACAAAAATCCATATCTTAGACATGAAAGAAAGATGTTCGATATGAGATCGGCGAAAAATTGTTTTTGAATGTATCGCCTTGGAAGAAGGTGATGAGATTTGGGAAAAAGGGCAAGTTGAGCCCTAGGTTTATTAGCCCCTATGAAGTGATTGAAAAAGTGGGTCCAGTGGAATATAGATTAGCATTACCTCCGGACTTGGAAAAGATCCATAATGTATTTCATGTGTCCAGTACTGCCAGTCACCGTCCAGGACCGTCACATGTAGTCTCTTCGGAGACAATTGAGCTGAGGCCAGATTTGACGTATGAAGAAGAGCCAGTTGAGATTTTGGCTCGTGAAGTGAAAGAATTACGGAACAAGAAGATTCCACTAGTCAAAGTGTTGTGGAGAAACCATAAGACTGAAGAAGCCACTTGGGAAAGTGAGGAGATGATGCGGTAGCAGTATCCGCAACTGTTTGACTAAGGTAATTTCGAGGACGAAATTTTTTTAGTGAGGGAAGTATACTTCCAAAAATACTAGGTACATAATAAAATTTATTATATATTCAGGTATAATTGGGCCAACTTAAGGTATTTTTTTTTTTGGGAATTTGTTAGATGAATATTGATTAAATGATTGTGTGAATCCAGAAATAAACCCAAGTGAAAAAGAAAATATGAAAATAGTAAAATGGGGACCCTAGGGTCAATTGTAAGGAAGTAAGTTTATATGTCTAAGTGAAATTAGGAGAAATAAATGAGTAAGGGAAAATAATAGAGACTTAAATGAAGAATAATAGAGAAATAGAGGGACCTAAATACAAAAAAAAAGAAATGAAGAAAAAAAAAACTTCTAGGAATGAGCATGTGGCATGTAGGAAAGAGGGAGGAAGTTTCCTCCTTTTTAAAGTACGATTAAGGGTGATCCATAAGAAAAGGAAAACATAGAAAAGATGAGATATTTTAGAGTGAGAAGCTCTCACTTCCCTCTAGATTCCCAACGATTGGATTATAGGTCTCCGGCGAAGTAAGAGGGAAAATCCTTCCTCGTGACAAGAGCTGCAAGTAGAGACCGGAATCGGGGAGTTTCGACAAACTCTAGGAGGTAGGTCTTCTCCTACTTTGATTATTTTACTACTTAAGGGTTGTGTAGTGGTTATCTTGCCTTAGGGAATGTTTGGTTGTATTTTAAACCATGGGAAGCTGCCACATTGTGGTAGTGAGCGCTAACCGGACATTAGAGATGATTTTTGGGTAATAAATAAAGGGATTTTGGAAGTGAGTCCTTCTAGTATATTGTATCCTCATCAATGAACTTGATGTTAGGCACTGAATTTCTCCAGTCGGGACCCTCTGTAAGATTGAAGTTATGAGGTCCTTTTTCAGGGAATTCGACTCAGCTAGATCTGGTCGGGTCAGTTCGTCCAGTTTGGGTCAACTAGCCGGACCTTAGAACGGGTTTTTGGGTCAGAAATAAAGGAAATTTGGCAGTAAGTCCTTCTAGTAAATTGTATCCACATCAATGAACTTGATGTTAGGCTTTTGAATTCTGATTCGGACTTGTAGGCCAGAGTTATGGTCTTTTTACTGCGAGTGGTGAATGGGCGAGAGGTCGGCCGGTTTCATGCGGCGAGGAAGATCGATGGCCTCGTGCAACAAAGGTCAGTAGAGGTCGAGTGAGTATACGTGCGACAAAGGTCGTGGGGTCGTGCGGCGGGGTCAAGCCAGCGGGGACCTCATGCCGGCGAAGATCGGCCGAGCCTCGTCTGTGGGGCTTCGGCTCGTCAGGTTCGAGGATTTGGTGCGTTGACCTCCGACTTGAAGGTCGTAACTCCTTTGTGAACCCCGATTCAGGTGTTCTTGGACTCTATGGAAAGCCCATTGAGTCAGAATACATTGATATGCCTGAGGAGGATATTGGGTGTCAGGCAGGGGTGTTAGACCGAGCTCACCGAGGTCGAGTTAGATCGTCGATTGAGGTGACTACGTATGACCTCCAACTTCGGAAGGTCATATCTCCTTCGTCTGAACTCCAATTCGGGTGTTCTTGGACTCTATGAAAAGCTCATTGAGTCAAGAATTCATCCATATACCTGAGGAGGATAGAATATTTCAGACCAAGGTGTCAGACCTAGTTTACCGAGGTCAGGTCAGTTCAGTCGATCGGCTGGAAAATTTGGGTGTGACTACGATATGACCTCCAACCGGAAGGTCATAACTCCTTCGTCCGAACTCCGTTTTAGGTGGTCTTGGACTCTATGGAAAGCCCATTGAGTCAAGAATACATTCATATTCCTGAGGAGGATATAATATGTCAGAATGAGGTTTCAGACCAAGTTTACCGAGGTCAGGTCAGCTCTGCTGGGTGTGACTACGTATGACCTCCAACCCCGGAGTCATAACTCCTTCGTCGAACTCCGTTTCAGAGATCGTTCTTGGACTCTATGGACATCCCATTGAGTCAGAATCCATCTATATATAGCTTGTTGAAATTGGAACTCATATTAAACTCGAAAATCAATCTAACCAAAACTACTAGTACCACCACGAATAATATTGTTCTTTAATGGTTTGGAATGAGGGTGATGAGAGGAAAGAAATAAGCTGAGATTGAGATTCCAAGGATTGGAATCAAAGTGCAAAGATTTTGGGTTTGTTCTACCCGACACTTATTCCTCGTTTTCAAGTTTTGCATGTTTGTTCCTCAAAGCATATTGAATTGATTTAATTGATTTGAGAAAAGTGATTGTGAAATGTTTGCATATAAAAATTGCATGATTATTGAAAATAAACTATTTATACAAGCGTACATATTGTACTATATTTTGCTATAAAGGATTTGAACGCCCTTAATAGAATGTTAATCGTTTAGTTCGTATTAAGGATAGATTGGAATACTAATAGGGTCAAATAGCAATCTTACTTGGCTATTATATTGATGTGTATCATTTCCGTCCAGTGACCAATGGGGCGAGTGTATCGGGTAGTGTTCACTATTTGATTGTTTATAACCAGTCGACAGCCCGGTAGGACCGTTGTGTTATAAAACGATAACGCCCCGCACTACCGGATCGCGTCTGACTCGATATCCTATATATCATGATATAGGTTAAATTGCTAAGGGTAACTCGAATTGATTGACAAAAACCAATTGATCGCATAATCAATTGATTTTCAGAATCAATTGATTTTCAGAATTGTCTGAATTGTGTAACCGAACTGAATTTGTGAGTGCAATTGAATTGATTTGAGATTGCGAAATATTGAATATGAAAGTGTATTTTTGGGATGATCAATGAACCATAACTGATTGTATATAAAACAAGTATATGTATCGTATTTATATTGATCATCCATAATGGTTTGAAAGTTTTGAATTGTTAAATTGCATAATTTGATTTAAACCGAAACTGAGGAATGGATTTGTATAGAACCACTAAGCATGAAAATGCTTAGCGTATTGTTTTACCAATGCGCAGGTACCGAGTGATAGATAGTGATCGAAAGCGGACCCAAGATCGAGGAGCGTCGAGTCATAAAGAAGGAAATTTCGGAGTATGCTCCGACATGCATTCATTCCATGTTTTCTTTCGGATATTGATATTTTGTAAAAACAATTTGAACTCTGAACATCTATTTTTGTAAATCATTTTGAAAAGGTTTGAATGCCTTCATTGTAAATGTATTTTGTTAAATGTTTATAGGCTTGCCAAATTTTTTGATCGCTTCCGCAAAGATACGATTTTTGAGTGGATTAAGTGGATTTTTAGGTGGGCATCCTGGGATTCAAGTTAGGATCCGCCAAACGGGCAGTCGGGCCAGAAAGGGGTCCTACAATCCTTATTGGTATCGAGCGCCCCCGGGTTTTGGTCTGATCCGCCAATCGGTCGTGCCAAGCTCAAGGGTCACCACAATCACATGTCGAATGTGCCTGAAAGGCTGCACAAATCAAGGGCATCTTCCTAAATGCGATGTACCATAGGGGCATGTGAATGTCATCTTCTCCTGATCCTCTGGGGCTATAGTGATTTGATTGTACCCGAAATACCCATCCAAGAAACAATAGTATTCATGCCCTGCCAGCCTATCCAACATTTAATCCAGAAACGGCAATGGAAAATGGTCTTTGCGGGTAGCCTTATTCAATTTTCTATAGTCGATGCAAATTCTCCAACCTATGACTGTTCTAGAAGGCAGCAATGTATTATTCTCTGTCTTTATCATCGTTTGTTCCTCCCTTTAACGAAGTACCCACCAGACCGACTCACCCATTCACCGTCGAACAGATATATAACCCCTAAGATCCAACCACTTTAAGACTTTTGCGAACTACTTTCATGGCCGACCCGCCCCTATGCTTCCACTTAAGGCTTATGACCATCTTCTAGTAGAATTCGATGCATGCACAATACAGAGAGCTAATCCCCTTTGGGGGGAATCAAAGGCTGCCAGAGACCAACCAAGTTTTATTCTTGTGATCCCCGAGTACTCTCACATGACCATCTTTTGTTACTGCTAGTGGACGTTGAATGATTATTGGTATGTGAGCATTCCCAAGATAAGTATACTTCAAATGGCTAGGTAGTGGCTTTTTGCTCCATCTTGGGTGGTTGTTCAAAGGACGGCATGACGTTTGAGTATTTTCACCAAGAGGTTCGTAGTATTTCCTTCTATTAGGTTCGAAGGAGTCCATCCATTTCACATACTCTTTGGCCTCTTCTCCCAATTTTTCTAAATCACTCTATATCAAGCTAGCCTCCAAAATGTTAATGAGACCACTTTGGCTAGACACTATAGCCTCTACGGTTTCTGTCATGAAGCATGTATCACCTTTGCTCCGGTGTCTCATTACCTCTCAAACACATTGAACTCGACCTCATTATCCTACACTCTCACTCCCTCAAACTCTCTCTCTACATCAATCATCGCTCTCTACCGGGGCCATGCAGAAATGGTCACTACCTAATATTATGGGTATTTCTTTATCTTCTTCCATATCCAACGATGAAATCCGGGTCGGGAAGATGAATCCTGTCTTTTACCTTTACCATAACGTCTCTTCTATCAGCACCCCCCCCCCCTCGTGGATGCGAATGACCTATTTGCTAATCGAGTGTGATCAGCACATGAAGCTTAACTCTAATCCCGCCGTCAATATGGATTAGGTATGAGATTACTAGCTCTCAGTCGCGATAAGGCTCATTAAAGATGGAATTCCCGATAGTACACGGGATAGTAAAACTGCTTGGGTCTTTTAGCTATTGTGGCAACTTCCTCTAAAGGATGGCACTACATTCCTCGATAAGATTCATCGCTTTGAAGTCCAACGCCTTTCTTCGGCAATATATCTCTTCATAAATTTGACATGACCGGCATCTCGCTCTTAACGTATCGAAAAACGGAATGTTGATGCGCGCTTGAACACTCATAAACTTTAGAACTGGGCTATTCAGCTTCATTCTTCTTAGCGCTGAGGGTAATGAATGGGCAAGGTCTGGGCCGTGGCTGGCTGATCCTTAGCCTCACTCTTCCTCCTCCCACATACTTTTCTCTCTCAGGGTCAAGCCCCTTTCCTCGTCTTGTCATTCTGACTGGTTTGGATTACCTCCTTAGTTTCCACCTCTCCTATCACTAGGGGCTACCCCGGTATTACTAATTCTCTACCACTTCTCAAGGTGACAGCTTTTACATGTTCATTACCTTCTCGTCTCTCGGTTCACTCTACGCCTGTTGAAGATGAACCCGTCGCCTCGTCATGATATTAGCCATTCGGGCCTATCTTCAGACCCCAGTTTCTTATCGCACTACTTGATTTTTCACTGAGTAGCTTACTGTTGCATATTCACTTGTCTCATTCATGAAGGCTTTATGAGAGGTAAGCATTCGAAGTTAGGCTTGCTCCAAGTCCACTTTTTTCTCTGAGGGTGGTTCGCCTCACCGGTGGTGGCATGTTGTTCGATTGTTTCTCTATCCCAGTCCTCATCGCTTCGATTATTCGACTTATTAAGCCACCCGTCTTGACTTGGTTCCGATGAAGTCAGTTGCCCCATACCGACCGCTGGCTGCGGATCAGATTAAACCTCGACACATACTAGGCATGCTCTATTGTTTGCTGTCCCGACTAACATTTTGCACTACTGTGATGTCCTCCATAGAATTCACATAACCCCATAATGCCTGAACGCCATTCGCAGACTTTAACGTCTGGCTCAAGTCGCTTAGTAAGTCATGCGACATGAGTAAACCAGATTGGCTGAGAACTCGTTATCTGCGGCCCCACAGCCTTTACCTGGGTAGTCCTATCCCTGGGGCCACTGGACAGGTTAGTAGCGCCAGTCCTCCAAGATTTTTATATGCTCGTCCGTAGTCTTTCATTAGCGCACCTCCCGCCGAGGCATCAATCCATCGTTCCTCGGGTCGCATCCTCAAACCATTATAAAGTATGGACTTGCATCCATCTCGGTCAACCTTACGCGCGTACCTCCTTAACAATCACTGGGCGAAATCTATCCCATGCTTTTTGCTAAGTTCTTCCCCTTAAATTGTCTAAAAGTATCGATTCTCGCACTAGTCAGGCAATTTTCACAGGGGAACTTTGTTAGAACTTCATAATTAGGTCGTTCCATGAAGTAGCGAACCGTGCCGGGCTGACTCACAATCAGTTGTTTAAATTTATCACCTAGTGAGAGCGGAAACAATCTCAGCCTTAGTGCCTCTTCAGTTACCCCATTATACTTGACCATGTCACATACTTCGATGAAGTCGGGCTGGCGTACACCGATTCTCACTTGGCAATTGCGGAACGGATGTCTCAAGCATCTCGCAAGGTCACCGATCCCAGCTCGGCTGCTCGCTCAAATTCCTGTGGTCTTCTGATAGCCGTCTCACTCAACCGTAGTGGTAAGGTGAACTCTTCTAGCAACATAAACGACCACTGGCCGTATAAACTGCCCCGCGCATGAGTCCTACCATTATTCCCATCAGATCCCTTGCGCCGTTCTTCTCGCCATGATCTTGCTCTACATTGTTCTGCATGATTACCAGATTTCTATGTCAGGCTTCTTTGTTCTGCAGAAACGATGCGGTTCATTCCGTTTAGGATCAAACGGATGTAGTTTAACTTGACCCCGTCTTCGTGATACACTCCTCACTAGAACCTTAACCCGCAATCACACGCAAAACACAAACACCAAATTACATAAGTACTTGTATAAGCAAATAAAATAAAGGGAAAATTTCGTGAGTAATATCTAACATCCTTGTCAATATCAACACTAAACTGTCCTCGCAGAATCCGCGCCAAACACTTGATAGTCGTAAAGCATGATGTGTAAAATGTGTACGCCTATGTAGCGCAGCGCACTCCGTCGTGACGCTAAATATAAAGGTACCTATACTGATATCGATCCACTCTGGGAGTAAGTTACGTTAACTACTTCTCTAAATTACTTATAATATTATCTGGACTTAAACTCTTAATGGCTATCTAACTAATGTATGGGATTAAAACTAAAGCTAAATTATCCTGTGAAATTATCATAGAGACTAGGATTTGTCTCCTCGCCACTTTATTTGATTATTACTCAGAGGAATTACTTCACTAATCTATCGTTGACTTCTAATGACGAGGTGATTCGCTCACTAGATACCCTCTCTCGAGGTGTATTCGCCTTATTCACGCAGGGTCGCCCAACCCCAATACTCCGAAACGCCTAAATGTTCGAACCTTAATCGCCACACTTGAAATCAGGATATCTCTATTTACCGCTTTAACCAAGGGTCGCTTCTATCCGCATCCCCAGAGTTCTTATCTTCATCTCTGATGTTCGGGCAGAAGATCATGTCATCGCCGGCCGACATTACCATGTATATAAACCACAGATATAGAGCAGATCGATGCAAATCATAAATAAACTGAATAATATAAATTTAAACCTTAGTCCATTCAATTGTGACAGGGTTCAACCAAAACCCTAGAAATATAACTAGAACATATTGGAACTGAATATACGCATCATTCTATAAACTATCGTTTATGAGAAAAGAATTAATACAAAACACTGGTTTTTCCAATGACTGAGTCGGTGTCGCCTCGCTTCCGCCTCCGGCCCTCACGCTTCAATGCCCACAAATTAGGTCTCTTTCCTTTTTATGATTCTACGCGAATCGCTGATGACGCCACGACGCTGGGCCTTCCGCTGACTTTTCCTTCGTTGACTGTGATGTCATGACGCCGCGACGGCCACGACGCCGAAGGTCGCGGACGCCATCACACTTTCTTTCTCCTTCTTCTTTCGGCCCCAAAATGATCCCGAAACCACCCGCTTCAATTGTAATGCACATAAGAATCAGAAATCGACACTTCCAAGAGTAATGCGCTTATTTAAATATAAAATCGAACTAAAAACGTAGAACGGACGTGGGTATGACATGAGTGTTTTAGGCACTCATCAGGATGACAGGATGTTTGGATTCATTGCCTCTTCAAATTCTACAAAGGAAGCATGTGACACTTTCCAAGAAATATTCGAGAAATCTATATATATATATAGATCTAAACAAAGGATGAGATAGAGCCCTGAAAAGAGATTGATCTTAAATTGCTTGCTAAGATGATCAAAAGGATGGGAACTCTCATGAGACGGAGCAAAACAAACAACCAATCAAAAAATCAAATCAATCAATTAGCAATGATTAATCTATCGCATCATTTTCAACATTTCAATTACTATCAATTCTAAAGTACTCTTATCAAGTTTTAATCGTTTCTTTCGATTTTTCAGCATAATCTTAATATTCTATTTTTCACTTTTAGCCAAGTTTATTTCTTTAATTCTACAAAGATCGTTCTCATCTCTATTCATTTTAAATAAGTAATTTATCATTTTTCCAAATTTTCATTGCTATAATATTTATATTTTTACAGATTATGTACTTAGATTATGAATCATCGTGCTAGAATTTTAACTCGCTTGTCTCGATTAAGAAGTTTGATTTTTAAGTCAGTAGCCTCTCGATGCAAAATACTTTGACTTTCAGGATCACTCAACCACAAATCTATTTTTTCATTTTGTATGTTAGTATGAAAATCACAAAATCACTACAATATTTACTTAATCCTTTCAAATCTTTCAAAAAGAGAATAAGATGTTTTAAAATTACATTCACTCCTACAAATTTCAAATCGTCAATGGCTGCCCAGGGTTGAAAGACATTAATTAGTTTAATGCATCAATGTTAATAAATTATTATTTGTTTAATTACATTGTTATCATTTCTTTGCTTTTCTTGAAGTGTCTTACTCACAAGTCGCAACCTCCACCAATAAATGTGACTATTTATTTATCATTTTGCTCACTTGACCAATAACCGTCTACATGATTTATTATTAAGGTTTATCATGTAAGTGTTGAAGAGTTTTTGGTTCACATAGGAATTATTATTATTATTGTGTTTGTATAGAAAGATATAAAAATACTCAAACAATAACTTAATTTTTCTTTTTTTTAATGAGACAAAGGATCGTGCATCAAATAAACCCTTAGGGGTTTTGAACATGAAGACAATTGATTCAATCATTTAATTTACTAGTATCTTGATTTATAACGCAACAGTTATCAGATAATTTTAAAAAATTATAAAATAAATAAATATTAAAAAATAAAATGCAAAAAGAAGGCTATGAATTATCAAATGGAAAATATAACAAATTTAGAAGGTAAGTGGAGTGAGAGAAAGAAGGAAGAGTAGGATTTTTTTGTATTTCTACCTTAACATGAAAAGAATGAGAATTTCTCACGAGAATGATGGCTAGAATTTTGATAGGAAGGATTAAAGTTTCCTTCCTCATTTACTAAGTCAACATTAAAACTTGCACTTCTTCAACCAACAATCTCTTGTTGCTCTAATTGTTGTTAAAGTTGTTCCACTTGTCTTCGCAAAGGAATATAGTAAGGGTTTAATACTCATCACTCTAAAAAAATCCACCAAAAAGATACAGAGGTAAGAAAAGAAGGAAATAACTCGCTTCTGAAAACACTATAATCTACTTTTTTATTAGTTGCCAAAGTGACTTACATCCATGGGTTTTTTTATCACTAAAACAAGCCTATTTTCCAAGCTATAATTAATGAAAATTAAATACTACAAATTACCAAGACATAGGAAAAGTAAAAATTAAACCCCATAATTTTCAGCCATAGAAAAAATGAAAAAAAAAACTACTAAAACTGTAAGTTTGCCTCTATAGAAAGCTATTAGAATCTTTGACTCAAATATCTTTCCAAATATATATTATTCTTCCATTAAAACTTAATAAATTCCAACCGGAATTTCCTTGGAAATGTACTAATTTATTTAGAGTTGAATGCTTCATAAAAAAATTATCAAATAAGTTCCACCAATTCACACACTCCCACGTCATTTTAGCACCAAAAAAGTGTCTTTTAAGAGGATTTAACATAAGTTCGATTTTTCGTGGGAACAGATACTATTTGTAATAACCTTTAGTTATTAAAAAAAACATATGGTAAGTCGTATCTAAATACAGTTGACATTAAATAAGAAAAAAAGGGTCAATTTATTATTACCACATTTCATGGAATCCTTTCAAATCTTTCAAAGAGAGAAAAAGATGCTTTAACAAAAAGGTAATTCAAAATCCATTCTCCCACAAATTTCAAGTCGTCAATGCCTTGGATAGAAAGACGCTAACTAGTGTAATGCATCAATATTAATAAATTATTGTTTCTTTTTTTTTTTTTTTTTTTATGATAGTGAATATTCAGGTTAATTTTCGTGTACCTCGATTAATCCTATATAATCCTAAAATTAACGATCGAATAAACTTTAAATGATCTTGAAATGACTTGAATCGATAATTATTAAAGAGCAAAATAAAGATGAGACCAATTGAAGTACCTCTTTCAAAATTAATAAATTATTATTCCCTTATCTACATCATTATCATTTCTTTGGTTTTCTTGTAAGTGTCTTAATCACAAGTCGCAACCTCCACCACCAAATGTGACTGTTTATTTATCATTTTACTCACTTGGCCCTACCAACCAGTCAAGATCCTCCCACTACAGCCTTCTTTATTATTTTAATTCACAACAACAAATGGTCTTCCAACCTTCACCCTCATCAAATAATATACTACCCACACTTCATCGATTAACCAAATATGGTCGTTGCAGTTCAACCCACCTTCCCATCTTTCACTTAATTATTATCTTTTTGCTAACTAAGCCAAATATGTATTAAGAGGCACAAAACGGCCTCAAAAAGGTAATAGGACGTATACAAACAGCCAACAAAACAAGAAAAATAAAAAAGATTCCTAGACCTCCGGACATAACCAACCCAGGAGGAACCATGAAACAAGAAAACAAAAGACCAAGTCAAAAAATTATACCAAAAAAATTCAACTTAATCTCATGAACAACTACCTCTTTGATTTTGAAAGCTCTTATATTCCACTCATGCCACACGGTTTAGAGAAAACAAAGAGAAGCTACATACCACACCTTATTTCTAATCCTTCCCACAAAAAAAAAAAACCTAAAACGAAGTGTCATAAATCACCTAAAACATTCCAAATAAAGAAAAAAGGAAGTGTAATAAATAAACCTAAAACATTCCAAATAGAAAACGAAGTGTGGTTAAATCACCTGAAACCAGAAAGTATCAAATGATTAACTTCTTTCGGTTGAGAAAACACCCTATTTGCCACGCCCACTCTTTTTGAATTTTGTCAGTCAAAAGACAAAATTTTTATTCCAGTCAAGACTTTTAAAAGCAAAAAAATCCCTACCATTTATTCTTTATGTGTCCCAAACGTTCCAAACCACTTAATTAATTTATTATTATTATTATTATTGTTGAACCAGCAAAACAGCCTCTTCAAGCACAGCATTTATTTTTCTTGTTTTTGGGTTTTTTTAGGGTTTTCATGAAATTTTGAGTTATTATTTCGTCTTTTAAAATTACCTACTTTTGTTATTGGATAACAAATCATTTAAAATATAAACATAGAGAAGAATTGGCAAAATAAAGGAAAAGATGTGTTGAACAAGATTCACCATTTGTTATTATATGGGAGGGGAGTCGTAAAAGTTTATTGAAATAATATATATATATATATATATATATATATATATATATATATATATATATATATATATATTCCTATAAAAAAAAGTGAAAAAGAAAATGACAAAAGTAGACTGTTGATTGTACAATGGAACAAAAATAATAATTAGAAAAAGTGAGAGAAGGGACAGTAGAATATTAAAAGAAAAGGTCGAGGATGCCCTCATCGCCGTCCTTCGGATTTCTTGAGGGAGATCAGAAGATATAGAAGTTGGCTCAGAATCTCAAGACTTTTTTTTTCATAATCCAAGCATGGTCACCTAGTAGTTCCTGAGAGACCCTTCATTTCTTCTTCTTTCTTCTGATCTTTAATTCAAATGAGGCACGATGTGCCTTTATTCAGCAAGTGAATGATACCCGCAGAAGCTTTACTGCTCATCTCTATTGGGCTTTGGATCGTGGCAACATCAAAACCTTTAGAGACGATGAAGAACTTCCAAGGGGGGAAGAGATTTCACCCCAGCTTTTAAAAGCTATTGAAGGATCCAGGATCGCCATTATTGTCTTCTCAAAAACCTATGCTGATTCCAAGTGGTGCTTGGATGAACTCGTCAAGATCATGGAGTGCGAGAAAGAAAAGGGCAAAGTTTTTTCCTGGGCTTTCTATCATGTAGAGCCGTCCTGAAGCTTCAGGAACCAAACTGAAATGTTTATGGAGAAGATGAGAATCACGAGAGAAACTGTGATGAGAGATGAAGAAGAAGATAGAGGAGTGGAAGACTGCCTTAAGGAAGTTGGTCAATTTGAGGATTTCACGATAGTAACTTTACTACATTTCTTTTCCAATCTATTTTTGACATTAAGAAGAGAAAGAAAATAAAATTTTGATGCTTCTGACTTTTCATATTTAATTATTATTTAAAAATAAAATAAAAAAATGAAACTTCATTAAATATGCAACTAAACTAATTTTTACATTTATATGATCATAATTTAGCTTCACTAAACGATACTTTATCCTTGTTTCTATTGGCAAACTGATTCTAGCTCATTTCCATATTTTAATGTGTATTTTCTAATGGACAGATCTGAGTCAAAGTTTATTTAAAGAAATCATTGGTGAGATTAGAAGATTAATTCCAAAGCTGGTACATGTTGGTGAGAAATATAGTTGGAATGGATGAAAATTTGAAAACATGTGAAGTTATTGATAGAAACACAATCCCATGAAGTGAGCATGGTTGGGATTTATGGCATTGGTGGGATTGGTAAAACTACCATCGCCAAGGTTGTTTACAATGATATGTTAGATGAATTTAAACATCACAGCTTTGTTGAAAATGTGAGAGAGAAATCTAAAGATGAGCATGGTTTGCGTCAATTACAAGAAGAACTCCTCCGTGGTATCCTAATGGACAAAAATGTGAAGTTAAGCAATGATAATCAAGGAATCCATATGATAGAGGATAAGTGTTGCTTGGACAAGGTTCTTATTGTTCTTGATGATGTAGATTGTCCAAAACAACTAAAATTCTTGGCTCCTAATTTTGAGCGGTTTCATCAAGGAAGCATAATCATCGTGACTACGAGAAATAAACGTTGCTTAGATATGCATACGTCATATCCATCATATGAGGCTAGGGGATTAGCACACGACCAAGCTTTGGAACTCTTTTGTTGGAATGCCTTTCAACAAGACCATCCAAAGACAATTATGTGGGCCTCCCAGAGATATTGAATTATGCTAAAGGCCTTCCACTGGCTCTTGTAATTTTGGGTTCTTTTCTTTTTCAAAGGGATGTGGATGAATGGGAGAGCACATTGCATAAACTAAAAGCAAACCCTCTTGAGGATGTTCAAAAGGTACTCCAAATAAGTTATGATGGACTCGATGAAAAATGTAAGAAGTTGTTCCTCGATATTGCCTGCTTCTTCAAAGATCAAGATGAAACATTTGTTACAAGAATTCTAGAAGGTTGCAACTTTATCCAAGATCGACTAAGAGTTCTTGATGAAAGGTGCCCTGCTTCAGATCGGTGTACTATAAGGATGCATGCACTTGTTACAAGAAATGGGTTGGGCTGACAAATTACAAAATTATCCTAACATCCCTAAAATGGAGCATTTGTGGGAATATAAAGATATAAAAACAGGCTTTACAAAAGATATGGTAAGAGAAAAATCAATACGCTAGATCTAAAGATATGGCAAGATTCCAACAAGATTGTCTTTATTATTATAAAGGTGATTATGTGGTCTATAATTTTAGTGAATCTCTATGCATCTTACACTACTTGTTGTCAAACCTTCTTTCCAGGGAACCAAAAAAATTGAGGCAATATTCCACAATCAGACTATAGCAAAACCTATGCAACTTCCTACGGAAGCTTTCAGAAAAACGAATCGACTTAGATTGCTTATTGTCAAAAGCGAGATGGTGAAGCTTTCTCAAGACTTTGAACTGCCTTGTCATGATTTAACATATTTTTGTTGGTATCATTACCCTTTAGAATCTATGCCATCACCCTTATGCAGAAAATTCACAACTTAACCTCCAATTCAGCAAGATAAAATATCTTTGGAGAGAAAACATGGTATTGCTATTATTTAGTTTTATTTTTTCGTCTAGACTAATTTTAAGTCTTTGATGTTTGCTTATTGAAACAAATTTTCTTTGTTACAAGCAGCAAGAAAAAGCTAAAACCATTGATCTTAGTTATTCCAAGCATCTGGTTGATATTTCGAGCATCTCAAGTGTGCAAACTTTGGAGATTCTAACCTTAAAAGGTTGTCCCATAGTTACTTAAATGTTCACCTATGCGTTAATATTATTATTAGAGTTTTTTATCACCGCTTTCAATTTAATAGGGTGCACAGCGCTCATGACTCTTCCAGTGAATCTTTCATCGCTTGAATGCCTTCGAACTCTCTCATGGTTGGTTGTTCAAGGTCAAGAGTTTCCGTAAATCGAGGGAGATATGGGCAGCTAAGAGAACTTAATTTAAGTCTAATCCTCAGATCACACTACCATCATCTATTATGCATCCGTACGGACTTGAAGACTTGATTTGTTATTACAAACCTCATGAATCTTCCGAGCAGTATCTATAGTTTGGGCTCTCTTCAAACTCTCTTGCTAAAGGGGTGTTCAAACCTAAAGGGCTTTCCAGATGTCAATATTGGAAATTTAAAAGCTCTTAAATTGTCAAGATTTGTCAGTTGCACCGCTTTAGGACTCTCCTTCCAACCATTGGCAATTGAGCTCTCTTGAAACTCTCGGGGTTAGAAATGTCCCAAAACTCAAGGCAATATTAGAGGTGAACATAGGGGCTGACCCAGTTCTTAAGATCTTTAAATCTAACTTCTCTCATTTTAAAGTCAGGAGTAGTATGGAGTAACGGCTGCTTCTCCTCATTAAAAACATTAAGTCCGCGGTACGATCCAATGGAAGAAGAGATCCTCAATTACATCACTCATTGCCACTATGGAATTATCTCGTAAAAAATTCAAATTTTAAGGAACAAAGGCATCCTCAATGATGGTTTCCGCCTATCATCATTACAACATATTCTGGCGGAATCTCCATTTAATGAAACGAGGAATCCTTTGTGACATTTCCATCTATCTTCATTGGTAAATCATCTCAGTTAAATCGCAGGCTAAAGGAAGAAAGAATCCCCAGTGATATTTGGAAACCATCTTCACTGCTTAGTTTATCCCTTAGTAACTGCAATCTAATAGAAGGAGAGATCATGAATCATATTTGCTACCTATCATCGTTGGAAAAGTTATCTCTGAAAGGGAGCCATTTCAGTAGCATACCTGCTGGCATCAGTCGACTTTACAAGCTAAGAGCCCTTAACTTGAGTCACTGCAAGAACCTTGTACAAATTCCAAAGCTTCAATCAAGTCTACGACTTTTAGATGTGCATTGTTCAAATGGTATTTCTTCAAGCACCTCATTTCTGCAGATTCAGTCTCTGATCAATTTCTTCAAATCAAAATCAATTCCGGTACGATTCCCATGACATATTCCTTTATCTTTTCTTCTTGCCTACCAAAAAATATATATATATATTTATCTTTTGTATCCATTGGATTTTTATGGTGCTTTTGTGCAGGCACCCCCAATTTCTATTGATGGTTCTTCCTTTGAAGGCAATGGAATTAGTATTGTAATTCCTAAGAGTAGTGGAATTCTAGAGTGGATAAGGCATCAAAGTATGGGAAGTGAAGAAGTAACTTTGAATCTGACTTATTGTTACGAAGTAAAGCTCCCTCCAACTTGGTATGAGAGTAATGACTTGTTGGGATTTGCTTTGTGGTGTGTTTATCCATCTGCCCATGAATCTCAGAATAAATCAGTTCATATGTTTGAGATTGAACCCGATGATGGATCTACCTTGAAGTTCTCCTGTCATTTGATGATCCGAGGAAATTATCATTCAGCATATGTGGATCTTTTCTCATTTGATTCCTACTGTGTTAATGATGATGTATCAGATACAGTGTGGGTGATATATTATCCCAAGGCAGCTATTGAACAAAGGTATTGCACCAATCAATGGACACATTTCATGGCTTCATTTCATGGTTCCCTAAGGATGGAAGAGTGCGGGATCCGTCTTATATATGCAGGAGATTATGAATGGAAGCATCCAATGATGGCAAAAAGCAGTACTTCTCATGGGAATTTCGGGGAGCATGGATCAGTAACAGAAGATACTAATGGTAAAGCTCAGAATAAAAGGAATCCCACTGAACAGATGCCCGTAGAGGAGTCACACAGTACAAGGTTCACAATAAAAGGCATCACCAAGTCTCTGTCTACAGGTAATTCATCTTACCTTCTCTTTTGATACCATGAGCGCACACTTCAATTGCACACCTCCCAAGTTTGTTTTTAACTTTTTCTCTCTCTTCAGTCGTCTCTTTCTAGATTATTCTGCATTTTCTTCATTCTCATGTTAAGGAAATTTCTAAAGACTGAAAACAAAGTCAGAATAGAGATGGTTCCCCTCCTTTCTTAATGTATAAGAGGTGGATGAGATCTTCAATGATTGCTTTTTTCCTTTTTTTTTTGAAAAAGTCTTCAATGATTGATTTAGTTTCCAATATTTGCAGTTTTTGAGGGTGTAAGTAGATTCGCTCAAATATACACTTCAAAAAGCTAAAGCAATGCCAAAAGCTACTACTAAAAGGAGTCATCTGGTGAAAATGAAAAGGTGAAAGAGCCGCAAGCTCAATTTAGAGCCACAAATGACATTCACCAAGAAGCATACTCTCAATTGCTGAGTTTGAGGAAAAATTTATCTGGGGAGGTATGGTCTATAATCTATGCAAGGAAATATGATAAAATTCACTTTACTTGGACACTCGTTCTTTTTGCTCTTCTTGTCTCTTTTTACCTTGGTTTCAAGTTCTATCATAAATGCAAAGTTAGGCTTCTTATTTCAACTACCCGGGATATTTTGATATTGTCCTTCTATGTTGATCTTTAGGATTACTTTGTTATGTATCTATTAAAGTAATACAAAACTTTGTTAAGAATATAAGATGTTCTGAATATTCCTTATTTAGTCATTTGCATATAATTTGGGTGGTATGTACTGATATACAGTATAGAGAACAGATCAGTACTTAATGCTGCTTTCTGTGCTACAAAGGGATTCTGTTATACAGAGGGATAGAAAGACTATGGTCCCAGATGACTGCAAGGTTCTAGAGAATATCAGAGTATTTTTTAGATTGCTCTTAAAAACCAAATGGATGTAATTTCTGTTAGCATTGGTGGCAGCTTCTTTGTTACACCCTTTTTTTTGTGCATACTGCTCTACAAATAGGATTCGATTCATAATCTAGTCGGCAGCCTTATAAAGTAGTTTTATTCTGTCTTTTCAAAAGGGGAATTCGTCTGATACTTGTAGTTTAAACTTGACAACCTGCAGGTCCAGAGGCTATTGAATCTACTAAAGGACATCGGTTGCCTTTATAAGTAATCTGTTACTTAATATCACTAATACTGGTAATTCCTGTGGAATTGGTAAGTTTGAATTCCGGTAAGATTATCTTGTACAACTATATGAGAGGTGATAAGCCTCATATATACAATTAGAGAGAGAATGGAATAGGAAACTAACTCCTAATTTACAGTCATGAAAAAGGAACTAACCCAAGCATTCAAAGATTACAATTATTTTCCTTAAAAAAACATTCCTAAAACAACAGGGAGAGTCAACGCATCATTCTAACACTATCCTCAAGTTGGACCATAGATATGAATCTTGTCCAACTTGGATAGGTGTTCTTCAAATCTAACTCGTGGTGTTAAGAAATCCGCCAGTTGTCCCTTGGATGTTGTTAAAGGCATGATATTCATATTAAATCCAAATCTTATAAGCTTGAGCTTTTAGGAGAGTTGGTCATTTAACATAATATCAAAGCCTGATTTGGCAGGAAGTCTTGGGTTCAAACCACCTTTTTGCAATTTATTCCCCATTTGTTGATTTAAAAGTCCATGGAGAACTCTATTTGGTTTATTTGACTCTCCATATGTGGGTATGGAGTTGCACGTGAGGGAGGGTGTTAATGACATGATATTCATATTAAATCCAAATCCTATAGGCTTTAACTTTTAGGAGACTTGGTCATTTAACAGATGTAATATAGGGTATACACATAAGCCCTTCTTCAATCTTCTCTTTAATGAAATGTCTATCTACCTCTATGTGTTTTGTACGATCTGGTGAGTTAGATTGTGAGCAATACTGATTGCTAACTTGTTATCACAGTACAAAAGCATAGGATTCTCAATTTGAAGAGAAAGCTCATCCATGATTCTTTTTGACTATGGAAGCTCACATATTCCTTGTGCAAGAGCTCAAAGTTCAGCCTCAGCGTTGCTTCTTGCTACCACTGGTTGCTTTTTGCTCCTCCAAGTCACTAGGTTACCCCATATAAAAGTACAATACCCTCTAGTAGACCTTCTATCACTAGCTGACCCAGCCCAATCAGCATCAGTGAATGCCTCTTATCTTCCTTGAATCATTTTTTTTGAAAAAAGTTCCTTTCCGAGGAGTTCCCTTGAGGTATCTCAAAATACTGTGAACTACTTCTAGATGTTCCTCATAAGGCTCATACATAAATTGGTTGACCACACTGACAGCATAAGCAATATCAGGTCGTGTATGAGACGGATAATTAAACGTCCCACCAACCTTTGATAGCTTCCTTTATCAACAGGGACCTCTCCCTTCGTATACCTCAACTTGTGATTCTCTTCAATTGACATAGCTGTTGGTTTACTTTCCAGACAACCTGTCTCTCTCATCAGGTCAATGATATATTTCCTTTGTGACACATAAATCCCTTTCTTTGATCTTGTAACTTCCATACCAAGAAAGTATTCCATAGGTCCAAGGTCTTTGATTTCAAATTCTATGGTTAGAACCTTCTTCATTCTTTCTCATTCGGTTGTATCATCCCCTATAAGAAGAATATCATCAACATACATAATTATGACTGAGATTTTCTCATCTCAAGTCTTCCTAACAATTAGAGTATGATTAGTTTGAGCTTGAGTTAGTTTCATATTTCTTCACTGCTCTTTGAAAAACGTCATCAAACCAAGCTCTAGGAGATTGTTTGAATCCATAGCGGGATCTTTTTCAGTCTGAAAACTTATGTTAGTACTCATAGGCATTTTCAAAACCAAGAGTATCCATAAAAACTTCTTCTGCCAACTCCCTGTTTAGAAAAGCATTCTTGACGTATAGTTGTGAAATCTTCCCATCTAAACTAGCTGCAACAAAGAGAAGAACACAAATAGTGTTGAGCTTTGCTAATGGGGCGAATGTTTCTTGGTAGTCTATCCCATAGGATTGTGTGAATCCTTTCGCAACCAAGCAAGCCTTGAGCCTTTCAATTGAACCATCTGAATTATACTTCACTGTGAATACCTACTTGCACTCCACTGTTTTATTTTCTTTCCCTTTGGTAAAGTTCTATTTTCCTCCTGTGCTTTGATCTCCTCCATAACTGCTGCTCTCCATTCTGGAATACTCAATGCTTCTTGGATTCACTTGGGAATTGCTATGCTGGTCAGATTTGTGGCAAAAGTCTGATAGGAAGGAGACAAATTGCTATAGCACATATAGTCTGAAAAACGATGAGAAGTACCAGTTCTTTTTCCTTTTCTAAGAGCAATAGGAATTTTTAGATCCTCGACAAGTGTTGAATTACCTGGATTTTCACAGCCAGCATGATCTACAGGAGAGTTCTGATTTGGCCCATCATTAACAGCTGGTGGAGATCCAATGACTGATTCTGCTCAAGTGTGTGAATTTCTTCATCTTCCTTTCTTTTCCGACTCTCATAGACAAGTAATTTTGGAATTTGAATATCTAATTCTGTTTCTTTAGTGAGTGGACTGGACTGGACTCAGGTACAACAGTGGGTATTTCTTGATCTGAAAGAGGAATAAGAGCAGCCATGGGTGCTGGAGAGGGAGCAGGGTAAGAGTTGACTGGGCTGGCTGAGTTTGAACTTTCTGAGGTAGGAAAGGTATCCCAAAAATTCAAAAAACTCTCTTCTATGGTCACATTTTCCTCCTTATTGATTACTTATAGATAACTTATAGATATCATGCGATAACGATTGGATAATTGACCATATTATCTTCATTAATACCAAAAAAATTATTAGATTCACATCATTTTCTTTTATCATAACCACATCATATTATTAGTCAATCTCATTATTTGTGCAAATCAAAACCATATCTTTGAGTTGGTATGTCATTTTCTGTTATCATGATTGAATCTTACCATTAGTGCTTCTACCATTTTTTATCATCATAAATATATCTTCTTTTATTTTATATCAATTACGAAATGATACCTTTTATCATTATCCCCCTTTTATGGTCATTGTTTTCATCGACTCTGGGATGGATATCTTATTCTCGTTCCTAATGTACCTCATACTCTTCTCTGTATCTCTAACAATAATCCTTCTTTCTTATAATACTCAGATCTTCTGGCGCGAAGCTTCCACCTGGTCGGACAGGATGGCTGGTAATCGGCGAAACTTTGGAGTTTGTCTTCAAAGCTAGGATGGGAATGTCATGAATTAACCACATGTTTCTAGTCTAACAATATCATAAACAGTTTATGAATCCCAAAATATTATACCCGAATCATGCTTAATAGGCAAACCTTAAATAATCATGTTTCTACCCATTTAATTCAAGATAAAGTTTTTATAGCAGAAGCGTACCTGTATTTATTGTCAGAAGTTGTCGAATGTACGGGTTAGATCTTTCGATTCAACACTATCTTAATGACAACAGTTTGTCTCTTTTCTACTGATGGGGATGTTGATAAGTAGAAGAACTAGGGTTCTTTCACCGTAAGGAAGCTTTAATGTCATACTAGGTTAGATATTTATAATTTGATCCCTCATCAAATTATAAGTATCCTTAATGTATCACACATTAATTCTACGACAATTATATCCTTAAGTCAATTATTTAATTTCAATTAGATCACTTTAATTAAGCTTAATTAAAATTGATAGCATAGACATATTTAATATTTAAGTGATGATCAAAACGAAATTAAGTTTTTTAAATCTTTAATGTCTAATTACGTGCAAGAAAAATATATAAGAGCAAGAAATTAAAATAAATAAAGGGGCATCAGGAAAATGTTATCGAAGTTTTGTGCACTACACCTATTCTCCGAGGCCACATGCAACTATTGAATAATCCATTAAAAATCGATCGATTATAAACACAATCTCAAACTTACAATCAAAGAATCTCTTATTGACAATGTCGTTGTTGTAAAGAATCTTCTAAATGACATAGTTAAGCTCGAACTTACAATCAAAGAATCCTTTATTGACAATGTTGTTTTAAAGAATCTTCTAAGTGACCTAGTTAAACGAATCACTCGTCTTTTCGAGAATCTTCTGGCGATCTTCTTCAATTCAACTCTTGCATTGGGCATCCTTTTCAGATATACAGAACTAAAATCACAATAACATGATTTTGAGTAATAATGAAATTTATGGATTAGGAAAAAGATTAGGCACAAAGATAACAAAGATAAAAAGGTAAATAAAAATCTGAACTTAAGAATAAAATTATTTTTATTATAAGTTATATTAATAAGTTATTTTATAAAACATGTTTAATCTTATTTAATGATTTAAACTAAATTATAAAAGGGGGAATTATGTAAGCATGTAATGAAGCACCTAAAATAGGAAAAGAGAAACCTAGTTCTTCAAACAAATCCAAACATGTAATAAAATCATCAAAATTAAGGAAATAAGTAATAAAATTGGACGCCCCTTGTGTATTGACCCCAAGGGATGCGAGGGCTTGCCCCCGTGATATACATTTTCATGAGTATTTCTGCCTCATTAACATACGATTTTATTCTCTATTCTCATTTACTCTATATTTTCTCTCATATTCATAGCTGTTTTTTCTCACAGTAGCTTTTTCCAAAGTATTAATAAATATAATGCTTTTTCTTTGCTTCGTAGATTTCCAATATTGCGGCTCTGGTTTAATGGGCAATGGGAAAGAGTTCATTTAGGCTGTAATTTTATAAGTAGTTCTCGTTTCAATTTTTATTTATTATTATTATTATTTGATTTAACTTTACCTTTGTGGATTTATCCATGTTGTTTTTGTGATTTATCCGTTGTGAATGCATGATTTATCCGCTTCGGTTTTTGCGATTTATCCAAGTATGATTTTTGGTGATTTATCCACATTTATTTCGCGCCTATAACAAGACTTTACGTTATCGTTTTTAATAGATTGGAGTATAATATCGAAAACTCGGTAATTTCGCTTATTTATTCATTATTTCGTTTCTTCTTAATTTTATTATCGTTCAGAAATGAAATATACTTCAATTCAGATTTACAAAGATAACTTCGATCCGAGATCAAGTTATTATTTTGTCCTGCGTCATTTCAACAATAAATCGATCATGGTCAATAAAAAAGAATCAAACAGCAAATTAAACTAAACCTGCTGCTACTGGAGCTGCCTTAGCACCTGTTTTGGGAGGATTGAGATTGAAATGACTTTAGAAATTGGGCATAAACTAACAAAGAGGGAAGAGGGTTGACCAGAAAACCAGAGGAATTGAGAAAGGCAGAAGAAACAGCCATGTTGAAGGAGAAGGCAATAAATTAAGGAATTGCAAAAAAGGCCAATTCCTTTGTCACTGCTACCACCTAGATCAATCAAATTGAAGGCAAGTGTAATCTACAAATACAATTTCCTAAATTGAACTTGTTAGTATGATGAACTAAAAGGAATGTAATCCTCTTGTATATGATTTTTTTTTTTGAAAAGATAAATCTATCATCTGCTTTAATAATACATTCGCCGATATAATCGAAATCATAAACCTTGTAAATACTTAATAATATATATTCGAGCAATCTAAAACGTCTACTTTTATTTCTTTCTTTCAGATTTCATTCTTATATATTTATCATTTTTTTAAGTATTTTATGATTTTTAAATAATTTATTATTTATTAATATTTTTATCAAAATATCTTATCAATATTTTTTATATACACATAAAATCGAATTATCGAGATATCCGGTTTATCGATATTTTCATTGTTGCTTATTACAAAATAAAAGGACAACGAATGCGTTAGTTTTGTAGCCGGTCTGGGCCCTCCCATGTGAATGGCAACTACCTGAGTTTAATAAGAGGGGCCCACACGAAGATAGTGCTGTCTGCTCTGGTCAATACCGATACATGCAATAGAAACTTGCGGAGGAAGGAATGGTTTTATTTGATTTGTTTACTTAATTTATTTGTTTAATTAAAAACTCAACGCGTTAACGAAAAAGTTACATAAATTGGAAATATTGACATGATCATTATAAATTAAACCTTTAAAGTTATTAAATTATGATGGAGCCCATCATATCTAAATGGCGGACCCAGAAAATAAAGTCAAAAATGACAATAATTTTAGGGATATTGTAACTTAATGATTAAGGAACTTGCCTCCAAACCATAACTCATTGGTTCAAACTATATTATAAACTTTTTTTTTTTTTTAATTTTCAAGAGGGGCATTTGCTCCTTTAAGCCTAATAGGCTCACACTGCACCTAAATTTCACAGATAACTGCTTCCAACATTTTAAAAGATACGAGACAGTGCCTATCTAAATCCATTTACTTAATCTTGTTTGGTTACTTTAAAAAAAAAAATTTGTTCCTAAAAGCGTTCTTTAATTGTTCTTGAAGACAAACATTAGCGGGGCCGATATAGGCTGGGGGGCCAATGCCCCCCTGAAATATTTTTGAAAATTTTATTTGATTGCATCCAAACCTAAGTTCTATACCATGTCTCTAAACGTATACGTAATCGAAATAACAAATAATATGCTTTTTTTTTTTTTAACACTACTGCACTGACAGCCAATTTGAATGACTTTTCCAAGGACGCCGACACTTTATCGGCTAAGACACTATTCGTAGCCCCGCCGACATGCTTCATAAAGGCCGACCAAAATTGGTTTCATTTGATAAAAGCTAGCGACTCTGTAGCTTCAAACAAAGCAGATTTTACCACGCCCGCCGTCTCACTTTACCCCAAAGCTCCTAGGCTCTATAAACCTAGTTTTACGTGCCAAATAGAACCCCAGCTCCCAAAACACTATTTTGTACCCCAAACCCTAAATAAATTTCAAACTCCGCGGACTCTAACGGCCAAGCTAACCGCTTTAAAGCCAACTGGTTTTGGTCATGAGACACTTCCTACCACCACCTTGCTACATTTAGCCATGAGCACACCACTGCATTTTGACTATCGCGTGAAATTTCACTCGCTTAACCGCCACCGGACGCGCCCCGATCAAAGCCAATGACCACGGCCAAGAATAGCCACTGCAATGGATTTTGCTATTTTACCACCTGTGCCCACCCATACCTCCCTCCCCATTTCGACCTCGAACTCATTCCCACACCCTTTCTTCGCATTCTCACCATTGAAAGCTATTTACGAAAAACAAGTTCGTCGACTACGGATTGAAGTTCTGGCCACCACAAATAATCTTTTTTGGACCAAGGTAAGGCACCGCTGTTCATGGTCTCGGGCTTTCCGCTGATATAACGCTTGTAAATTCTTGAACGTCAAGTTGGTTAGTTTTCACGCCATTATGATAATTAATAAAAGCGTTCTTGATCGAAATTGGGCACTAACTGGTTTCAAATTAGTAAAATTAGAGATGATTAAAATAAATGATATTTTTATGATTTATCGAGGTCACCAAAAAATTAGCCTCCCAGTAAAAAGCCCTAATTTTTGGATATTCGTCTATAAAGACATCAGATAATTTAATTCGCTTAGAGCTCAATTTAGAGGCTTAAGGCTTCTGTAATTATACTAAGATATTTGGGAGTCTCAATGTTCCTGTTTAGTTAATGGGCGCCTGCATGATTTTTATTATATTACACTCACTGTCAACTCGAGACGTCCTCGTTATGGAGCACCAGAGATCCGTAGCCCGCAGCCTGGCGAGGCGCTTTAAACGCTGGTAGACATACGATATATAATGGTGGCGAATTATTTTATATATATTGTGACACCCTTTCTCCGATCCGACCCGACGCATGTCCGAACTAAATCCTGACGCCTGACACACTAACCGCGACTTACCCAATCCCTGCATGTGATGTCAAGTGAGGGCCACTTTTTATCATACTTATAACCTTACACTTGCATAATCATATAATGTTAGCCACTAACTCTGGTGATTACATTCCAGAAGAAATGATTACAAAATATGATACAAGCTCCAACATAAACGTTCAACATTTATAATATTTACATCATTACAAAATTTCATATACAAATAATCTGAAGGTCTTCCAACAAGACTAATGATGCGCGCCTGACCGTCGATGCATCACTTTGTCCTCCGGTTTCCTCTCTTCACTACACTGACAATCTGCATGCTCTTTACGCCAGCTTTAATTAATACACATGAATGACTTCTACATGGGTCATCACCTTCTAAGGCCAAAGGCATATAACACATATAGCATGTACAGATTCTCTATTATTTCACAGAGAGTATATATATATATATATATATATATACTTTCATAATCGCCATTTCTTTATCATCTTCCATATACTTTTCTACGCTAACTCGTATTTACTTGCCTCAGAATCAGATATCACGTTAACATAATGCCACGCCTATCACGCCGGCGCGATCTTATCAAAGATATTCGTCATTTTTATGTCAACGCCCAGATAAAACTGCAGAACATTACGTTAAAGTCTATGCAATCTTATGCCCAATATAAGTCCAACTGCAACACATTCGAAAAATGGCATCGTAAGAGCAATAGATACCTGAACGTTGATTATCACTGTTTGAGATAGTAGATTATTCGCGAGGGCCCTAAGGCCATGGTGATCTTTTTCAGGCCACCGTGATCCAAACGGATCTATCTCCATCACCCAACGGGGTCAAATATCGTAACTGTGGCGCCGCGTAATTTATTTTTCCCTTTAATAAAGTACGCCATCTATCCCCTACTGTGCTCCCAAGGCATAAATCAATATGTATTTATAGTCAAGATAGATTCATATTCCTAATAATTATCATATTCGTAATCATATGAGATATATATACAATCAGTTATTCATATCTTTACATTTTTCATACTTCATTATATTTATAAATAATCATGCTGTTAATCAGAGTACTCACGAAATATTAGAATTCCAGACAGGCGCCCATAATACAACAATCTATGGTTACTGTAATCGCTCACTGTTTTCCGTGTTTGAAACTAATATAGTTCCCAATCTTATCAAGCTGTCTATTGATGAATTCTGACCAACGCCCATAGCCAAAGAACACCCAACCTGGAAAGCCAAACGAAGAGATACGACCTTCCAGCCGGAGGGTCATGCTACAAATTTTAATGTTTAACTGGAACTAGATGAGCTGCACTGGAAGTGACGTAGAGCCTAGTCTAACACCTCGGTCTGAGATTCAACATCTTCAGGCATATGATTTAGATTCTGACTAATGGGCTTCCATAGAGTCCAAGAACACCCAAACTCCAGTTCAGACGTATGAGATACGACTGCTGAGTCATGCGCGCAGTAGTCTTTACGAGCTGACTCGGAGGATTTGTACCAAGACCGGCCGATGAGCCTCGGTCTGACACCTCCGGTCTGACATCTAATATCTTCCTCAGGCGGATGGATTCTGACTAATGGGGCTTCACAGACCCAATAACACCTTAATCGAGCCAGACGGTTGCGACTGCCGGAGCCATGCTAAATAGCTTCTCGACGAAATTGACTGGAGCGATTTAGCTCCACTGAAGGCAAAGCCTCGGTCTGACACTTGTCTGACATCTAATATCTTACTCAGGCATATGGATGCATTTCCTTGACTAAATGGCCGATAGAAACGCAACACTCAAATCGAGTCAGACATGAGATATGACCCGGTTGGAGGTCAGCGCGCAGTCGGGCCTGACGAGTTTGATCGACCGACGAGCCACTGAAGTGACGAGCTCGGTCTGACACCTGGTTCGACATCTAATAATCTCCTTGGGTACATGGATGGATTCTGACTAACGCCACAGTAGCCAAGAATTACCCAAATCGGAGTTCGACGGGGCGGAGATATGACTCAAGTCGAGGTCACGCGCAATGGCCTACGAGTCGATTCGACTGACGAGCTGCACTGAATACTTGTTTCTAGTCTCGACACTCCTTGTTCTGACATCTAATAATCTCCAGGCATGATGGGATTCTGACTCAATGGGCTTTCCATGTAGAGTCCAAGAACACCCAACCCGAGTTCAAACGGCCGAGACATGACCTTCCGGTTGTATACACGCAAGAATAACCCCACGAACTGTTCTTCTGCAGATCCGACGACCTCACAGATCTAACGACCCCTACAGATCTGACGACTTCTACAGGACTCGCACGACTTACAGGACCCGCCACTTGGCACAGACGACTCTTCAGGACTGACACTCTACAAAGGCCTCACGACCTCTACAGTGATCTACCTCTCTATGGTCGACTCGCACCCATTTGATCAAGCCTGTGAGTAAAAGACCGCACTTCAATCATCAGTCCGACCAAGAAATTCAAAAGCCTAACATCAAGTTACTTGATGTAGCTACAATTTCCATACTTACTTCAAATTCTTATTTCTGGTTCAAAACTGTTCTATGCTGTCCGCTAGTTGACCCGAATTGGCAGAATCGACTCTCACCAGATGAACATTGACCTCAAGAAAAGACTATAACTTAGTCTACAGAGGTCCAAATCGAGTAAATTCAAAAGCCTAACTTCAAGTTAATTGATGTGGCTACAATTTATCAGGAAGGACTTACTTCCATATTCCCCCTTTACTTCTCTGACCTAAAAACTCGTTCTAAGGTCCGCCACTGTAGATATGATCAAAAATAGGAATCTTTCTGGCTCAACTCGTAATCAGACCCTTCCTAAAGACATATCTGGTGATCCTTAGAGCCTTCTCAACTTAATCCTAATAAGCAAATGACGGAGTTTCCTAAACCCAAGACATGTATATTCACAATATTCACAGCCCATACAACCCAAAGACATGTATCCGTACTCCATACTCAAATCTATACCAGAATCTTCTTCTTCTTCTTCTTCTTCTTTTCTTCAGATTTGCTCTCCTTTCTCCAACACCAAAATAAGATATTTCTTTATCTTATCCTTAATTGATCTTATCCCTTTTTTATTTGATTTCTAGTCCTCCAACTCTTATAATATTTGCAAACCAATTTATAATATTTTACAATAGCCTCAAATCTTCTTTTTATTATTTGTAATTTAACTTATGCATATTCCTACTTTTGTTTTTATCTTTATTTTATTCGACAAATATACTCTTTTTATTGCTTATTATACCCAAAACATGTTATAAAACTGTTAGGGTATAATTTGGGGTGTTACATATATAATATTTGATCGAATTGTTGGTTACGCATAAATATAATTATATGTTTTTACATAAATAAGTTATCATTTCATGTGAATTTTGTCAACATTTGAAATTTTTGGAAATTTTACTGAGTTCGTGGATAAATTTGTGGTATTTAAACATTTTGATACATGGATTGAGGGTTTAAAACCATTTCTAAAATTTAATTACTTAAGAAATTGATTTTGCGACTTTGGAAATGATTATAATACAAAGATCGCTAGAAATGCATACGCTTAAGAAGAATACCGCCACGTACTAAGTTATGTTTCACGCACTACAGTACCGTGAGGTCCGATTCAGTATCCATATTGATAAAGGTACGGGTCGGCTACTATAGTCGGAGGCTGGATCATCCAACTATTATATATTACTCTATACCTAATCGTGATAATGTGGCTACTCCGGACGGCCTATTAGTATCATTATTACTACGACACCTTCGGCGATGAGGGTCGAGGGCGGTATCCTACGCTTATAATGGCATATGCATAAGATACTGTTGAATTCCTGAGTGTTTAAGTAACCATTTCAATATTTATGGTTATCGATTTCATGATTTTCTTACGATATGATGCCGTTGATATATTTTATGCTAAATTTTATGTTGTGAATAAATACGTGATGATTTTCTTAATAATAATTTCGTTAAATTCTTTCGAACATGAATTTCATATTGTCGACTCGGGTATGAGTTCAAGCGAAATGATTTTAAACGGGGACCCCGCAAAAGAGGACGTGGAGGTCTCGAGAGAGAAATGTTCGGTAACAAAAACCTTATTTTCCTTATAAAATTCATGCCACTAATTGAGATTTATTGTCTCATCGCTTTATTGTTTTGAACTGTCTTCAGTCCGTGCATCCAGAGACTCACCTCGCGCACTCTACGCCACTCTTCTACGATTACCTGCAAATTTCTGTCACACTAACTGGGATCGAGACTCCACACAGGAATGGGAGGCTGTAAGGCACAAATTCAAACCCGTGAGCAAACCTAATCGAATATCAATGTCACTATCATGCGATCACCCGACAATATATCAACATACATACATAATATGCTCGGCTACCAAATATCAGACAGTGAGAGATAAATCAATTCTACATACACCATCTTCATACACAAATAAATGCACTATCCTCGAATTACAAATATACTAATATTCAAGTATTGCAAAGACAATTTAAATTAAATAGATAAGGATTAATAATATCATAATAGTATTACGTAACCGCCAGAAGGAAGAGAATCGCGTTATCATGATCCGAGAAGGAGGACTGACAGATCCGAAAATAAATTGAGACTGTCAGTCTCGAGAGTGAGTTAATATCATATAATTTATACCACATCTACAACCAAAATGTTATACATACTTATAGTAATTCATAATATAAACATGGTAATGAAAATCATATTAATAAAGAAATTCACATAATTATGTATACTAATCCCAAAGATAGTTCATGTCATAACACAACATCACATCAATCGAGAAACACTGAAGGACCCTATACTCTAATGCTATAAGCCTTACGCCTCTCTCATCCAATGAGACCTGAGTCTCCCAGAGGATGCTCGACCAGCAGGTCCTTAACTCCAAATTAACACTTAATCCAATAACCTATAAATGCGCGCCCGAGAGAAAAATTGCTCTACCAGGTCCTTACCTCCGACATCTAATATATCATAACTATACTAAGGCCTGAGAGTAACGCTCAACCAGTGGACCTTTACCCCAGATCCCCGAGAGAAACGCCAACCGTGGAGCTCATATACATAAACATAAATCAGATTACAGTCTGATTATTAATGCAGATGCACGCTAGCCCGATGTAATCCCATCAGTGGTATGTCCCAAGTATCGCCCCATTACAAACATTATAAGTACAATGCACAAGAATATCAAGACCAAAGAAGACACACTCACATCCATCATCAATATTAAATCTCATATGCGACACAATAATAATAGTAATAATGATATCGTATCGATGACTAATACACTTAATGCCAAGGAATAACGCGGCTATGCATGCATTTATGTGTTATGTTTGGTACATATCAACTCACGTAATATATCGTATCTCGCACCGCCCCGCCTCAGTCACCCATGAGTCATTTGACAATCTAAAATGGAAAAGACGAATCGACACAGATTAAGATTTAAACATACTCTAGACTAATTGCACAACCTGGCGCATCAAATCGCTACAAACTCAGACTTATGTTCTAATTTAAAATCGCGAACCTCCCCTCAAAACTCGGACTCACTCCCGTGAAACTGCCTTAACCCAAAATACACTTCAATATCCACACAATCCAATGTCGAGCTCGGCCACAAACTACGATAAAACCACGCTTCTCGACCTAATCCAATCACAATACAATCCGAATCACTTATAAATTCAATTTTATACAATTAATAGCTTAGATATTAAATAAATACAATTAATAAAATACGCTTAAATGAAATTTAATACTGCCTTAATCACACGGAATATGATTAAATACAGACGGTTTAATATACCATTTAAATTATAACTTCCAAAAATACGCGACATACGTAATTAAACGAGCAACAAAGCATTTTAATATAAAGACATTATTAACGAACAATTAAAATCGACATCGTGACAAATACACAATTTAGGTTCATAATGCCGCTTTTGTATAGATTCTTTTACCGGCTCGACGCGAAACTGACAGACCGCCGGGAATCCACTGAACGGACGACGTCATTCCACGTTCCTGAGGTCCGTCTGTCGACGCGGCGGAAAAAATCGAAGGTGTCGAATTGATTTCGAGGGTACCCACGCCAAGCCCAAGGTCCAAGGGGGTCCAAAGTACACCGGTTTTCTCAAGGACCACCGGAGTGGTTTAATCACTCGACACTAACTCCTGGGGCGAGAAGCTCCACCCTCCGCTCACCGCAAAACGAATCCTGGAAACGCCGATCAAGGGTGGATTCTAGGTTTTCGGGGGCGAGGAGTTCAAATCAGTGCCTGGCCAGCGAGGTAATGGAACCCTCAAGAACTCGTGAACATAGTAAGAGAGAAAAAGGCTAACTGCTCGTGCGATTATCCCATCTAATGCAAAGTGTTTCATGGGAAACAAGTGGGGTCAAGGCTTATGGAGCAGGAGCATTGGGTAAGAGATCAAAACTGGGTGGCTAAACGTGCCACAAAGCAAGTGCGTGCGCAGAGAGACAGGCATGCCGCGAGAGAGAGAGGCCTGGGGCAAAATGCACTAGCCCAACTTGCAAACTCACTAAAAGTCCCTCCCTTAAACTTAATCTTCTACAATTAAGCTCTTGATCAAACTTTCTAATTAAGGCTTAATCAGAATTAAACTTTAATTAGGGCATCAATACATAAAATAACAATTACCTAATTTAACACTTAGAATTAATCAAAACAAAATAAAACAATTATTTAAATATTTTATATGGCCAAAGATAAATATTAAGCCCAAAATAAAACACTTTAGGTTAAAATAAATATATAATTAGGAAAATTAAATTTTAATAAATCAAATTAAAATCAATAATTCAAATCAAAACAATAAAATTACGGGTATTACAGCAAGATTTCATCTTATCTATCCTGTCTCTTATTTATCGATCTATTTATTCTCATTTGTACTCTAAATTCGCAAAACACTCTGTATCGCCGCGATTCAAAGATTTAACCATGAAGTATTCTTATTTTGCGTGAGCCATGTTATTGACCTCGCGTGCAAAGATATGTCGATTGTGGATTTGAGCTATCGTGAATTTTGATATTTGATGATTATATTAACGTACGTTGCATTTTCTTTCAAAGCCGCGCCCACTGAGATCTAAAATTAAAATTATCTTTAACGATTTTTTTAAAATAAAACTTTATTATTTAAATAAATGAATAGAGCTTTAGTGAACTCAATAACGAAATAAAATATTTTTTGCTTTCTAATCGTAATGTGTTATATGCAATGAAGAAAATAAAACGATATGCAAGGAGTATTAATCAAGTGTATTATTTTAGTTTTTATTTTTTTATAAATTATTGTTCATTTTAATAAAGTAAAGATAAACTTTTGAATTTACTAAGACATTAATATTTATATCCCCAAGTATGTATACTAAAAACATTATTATTTTTTAAACCAAAAACACAGGATCCTATGTTTTCATTATTATCATTGTAATTTTTTTCCTTTGACATCTATACTCTAGAATTACAATGCTAGAGTAATATGCTCCTTTAAGAAATTTGTTATGGTCTTATTTATCCAAAAAAAATATTTTTTATTTCATTTATAATCATTTTTAAAAAAATATATCTATATCAATTCTTTGTTATCTAATATTTATTATAATTTCATTTAATTATGTCTAGCTAATATGGTAGAATACTCAACATTTAAAAAGAAATTCAAGGAAGGGAAGGGTCCCCTGTCTAACCTTACTATATCAGAATTGTAACTCAAGTGTTTGAACTTCAACAAAATTATTATAATTTCATTTAAATTCTCTTAATTTATTGTCATTAATTATTTGACAGAAAATGAATTGCCATATCCATTTTAAAGTTGCTAATTACGGGAAGAAATGTATGAAATGTCTTTGGTCAATTGAATAGGTTTTTATTGAGTTTTGTCCTAAAATAATTTTAAAACAAAATATCAATATAAAGATATGCGGAAAAAGCATAAGCTTCAAATTAATGTTTGGGGTTGCAATGAAGCCATGCTTTAACTTCAAGGTTTTAAAACCGTAATCATCAATTATAGCCTAACTAAAATTCAGAATCAGAATTCACAACTATAGCTTTAACGATGACTCTTTTGTAGCACAACAGAGCACAGTAAGAAAGGCAAACACCACAAATAAAGTGTGTTTTTTAAGTATTATAAGAGAATCTCCGACCATTCTCAATTTTTTACTCCATCTCCATATTTGGAAATTTTGACTAAAAAAATGCACTACAACCATACTACATTTCCATTTCCATACTCGAAGATGAGAATAACGTATTTTCAAATATGGAGATCCACTATTCACATATCCAAAATCGAATAGAAGAATAGTAGTTACTATTTCCTTATTATTTTAATATTAAAATATTCTTCTCTCATTATTTTATTGTTATAATAATAAAATAATTATTTTTATAACATATTTTATTTTATAAGATATATTTATTTTTATTATTTATTATTTTAATAATTCAATTCCCTATACAATATAGTAAAACGATTTTAATAAATTTAAATAATTTAAATTTGTTATAAAGGTTTTTTAATAATGATATAATATATTTTTATTTTGATTGTAAATACAAGGCATGAGATTTTAATTAACTAATTTAATAATTTCTTAGAAATAAAAATTCAACTTCAAATTAAAAAAAAAAAAACATAGAGATTACATCACATGATGTTTTGCACATCATTTACTTAAACTCATACATTTGAACCACAAGAAACATTATTGTTATACTTCCTATAATGTATTATTCAATTAATGTATTTCAAATCAGAGAATTTGAATTTTCTTATCTTTTGGGGCTACATTACGATTAAAAGAATAAATAAATTGTTTCTTTGTTTTTATTTACTATCATATCATTTTCCCGAATAAACATCACATTAAAATCAACAATGTTCCCATAAGTTTAACTTTGTCTTCTCTCAGAATCATATTACGTGATTATTATACATAACATAATATTACGTAAGACTATTTTCCCGATAATATTACGGCATGATTCCATATCCGAACAATCTGCCGAAGATTTTAATAAAAAACTGAGATTATCAAAAATAACTCGTGGAATCCCAGCTGCACTGCTGTCATAATTTATCAGAATTTTAGTAATTTTAAAGAATATAAGGATGAAAATTATGAAGTGATATATCATCGTATTGGGCTTTTATATCAGATTTTTTATTATTCTACTAATATAATTTTTATTATGTAGCTTTTATTAATATTGTTTATTTTATGATGTAATATGGTGCTTTAAAATATAATATTTATTAGTTAAAAATGTATTTTTAAGTTTTTAAAATAGTTTTATTTATTCAATATAATTTCATATTTATTTTAAATAAAAACAAAAACAAAAAATTCATATATCATATTTCAAAAACTATTTTAATTTGATAAAATAAAGATTCGAAGACCGAACAGAACGAAGATTCTTGGTTGGAATTGAAAGCAAGCTTTCAGAGAAACAAAGCGGAAAAGGGGAAAAGGGGAAAGGGAAAAAGGCCAAAAAGAAGAAAGAGAAAAGCGTCGAGTCGAGGTATTGCCTGAAACTTTCTACGTTCTTTCATTTCTATCCAAGGTCAACATTTCTTGAAAATAAATATTATTCCCCTAAGAATTTTATCAATTTTAACTCTCCTGTAAGTTTAGCACCAGCACAAACCCAATCAGACAATGGCTTCCACCAGCACCCCAAAGCCCTCTTCCTTTTCTACTTCTATTCCTCCGTCCAGTTATGATGCGTTCTTGAGTTTCAGAGGCGTAGATACCCGTAAAAATTTTACGGGTCATCTCTTCAAGGCTTTAGTTGCAAATGGAATCAACACCTTCAAAGATGATGAAGAGCTTGAGACAGGAGGAGTCATTGCAGAAGCACTGATTCAAGCTATGGAGGAATCAAAGGTTTTCTTTGTCATTTTCTCGAGAAACTATGCTTACTCTAAGTGGTGTTTAAACGAACTTGTCAAAATTATGGAGTGTAAGAAAGCAAAGGAAAGAAGAGTTGTTCCGATTTTCTATGATGTGGATCCGTCGGAAGTGCGAAGACAAAGTGGGAGTTATGAAAAAGCATTTGCCTATCACCAAAAAGAAGCCGACCAAGAAAAGAAGATGGAGATACAAAAATGGAGAACGGCCTTGACAGAAGCAGGCACTCTAGCGGGATATGATCTACAAAATTATCGGTGAGTATAACTTTAATTTAGGATTTTTTTCTTGATTTTTAAATTTTTTATCACCCTTAAAATTTGGGATAAAGTTCTCCTAATTGAAACCAAAATTTATCAAAATTGTATGGAATAATACTTTTTGCTATTTCTCGTTTCTGGCTTTGCTCACTGAGATTTTTTAAAGCTTTTAGATTTCTGTTGCTTTAAAGTGCTTTATAAGTATAACCAATATTAGAAGGACCGATATTATTGTTGCATTTTCCTTTTACTCTTCAACCCAAGATTTTGATATCATCGATTTTGGTGATTGAACTCAAAAGTTAAAAGAATAAAAATTAGATTGAATAGATCTCCACCCAAGCTAGATTAGCATGATTACAATTCCTTTTTTGAGAAAACTTTCTAAACGAACTGCCATACAAGTCTCATAGGCCCTCTTACACTTATTATTTATTGTATTTCCCTAATTTCGTGTCCAAGACTATATCCAATTATTAGAAAAATATTAAAATTGATTTTCGTATATCTTGACATTGAAAAAGTAAATAATAAAAAATCAAGAAAGAGGAAAAAAAAGAAGAATGTCTATAACATGATCAAGGTAAAAATAGGAATTTTCTCTCCTATGAGACACAAAACTCAAGTTTTTGTTTGTTAAAAAGTCACCAAAAAGCTCCTAGACTAGTTTCTTAATTATAAGATTTGCTAGTCTTTTCAGAATTCAGATATGAACTTATATATATATATATATATATTCATTTTTTGCAACAAGCATACTGCATATAACACAACAAAATTGTACTTTCAAATGTAATTTAATACATGTGGTTTAATCCCTCTTTGTTAAAATTCTATTAACTCCTAATTTCATTTAAGTACTTTATATTTGTTATCTATTTCCAACTCATTATAATATATTTTGTTATTCCTTATAATTGGCAGGTATGAGTCAGAACTTATTGAGATCATCATTGATGACATCCTCAAAATGAATCCTCAGCTCTTACATGTTGGAAATAACATGGTTGGAATGAAACTCCGTTTAGAAAAGCTCAAATCTTTGATACAAGTTGAATCAAATGATGTTCGAATAGTTGGGATCTATGGAATTGGTGGAATCGTAAAATCTTACCACGCTGTGCCTTATTTACAATGAAATCTCAACTAAGTTTGAGGGTGCTAGCTTTCTTGACAATGTAAGAGGAAAATCCAAAGATGATTCTGGTCTAGTTCAATTACAAGAACAACTAATAAATAGTATTCTAAAGAGAAAGAATCTAACAATAAGTAATGGTCATGAAGGAATCCATGTGATAAGGAAAAGACTCCAAACAAAAAGGGTCCTTATTGTTTTGGATGATGTGGATAATTTGAAACAATTAGAACATTTAGTTGGAAAGCATGGTTGGTTTGGTCCAAGAAGTAGAATCATTATAACATCTAGAGATCGACATTTGCTAGATGTACATGGAGTTGATGCATTATATAAGGTCGAGGAGTTAAACTGTACAAGCTATTCAATTGTTTATCGATATGCTTCTTCAAGAAGACAATCCTGAAGAAGATTATGTAGAACTATCTAAGTGTATAGTATCTTATGCTAATCGTCTCCCTTTAGCTTTTAAAGTTTTGTGTTCTTTTCTTTTTAGGAAAAGCAAATTAGAATGGGAAGATGAAGTACATAAACTAAAGAGAAAACCAAACATGGATGTTCAAAATATTCTTAGGATAAGCTTTGATGGTTTAGATGATCTTGAGAAGGAATTATTTCGACATTGCATGTTTCGAGAGGGCGTAATGGGAATTTTGTTACTAGAATACTTTATTAGTTGTAGTCTCATGTCCATTGGAATAAAAGTTCTATGACAAGTGTCTAGTAACATTTTTCCATGGAACCATAGTGGGATGCATGATCTATTACAAGAAATGAGTCGAAATCGTCATTAAAAGTATCCTAGAGAGCCCGGAAAATGGAGTAGATTATGGGAACTCGAAGATGATATCGGTATTATGAGCAAAACTATATATTTAATATGTTTAGAAACTGCAATGACATATTTTTGTTAATTAATTACATATTTGTACAATTTTTGCAAGGATTTACTTTTCTTCTTCACTTATTCTCTTCCTTTCAGGGACTCAAGCAATCAAGGAATATTCAGACATGGCTATATCGAGAGAGATTCATTTTACTCTAATGAGCTTTCAAAATGATGAAAAATCTCAGGTTATTCAAAATTTATTGGAGTGAATTAAATCACTATGGCTTTCTTAAAGGGATAACAAAATACATCTTCTCCAAAATGCCCAGATTTCCTTTGTAGAGTTGAGATATCTCTATTGGGATGGATATCCTTTGAAATTCTTGCCAACACTTTTTGATGGAGAGAACTTGGTGGAACTCATCTTGCAGTCTAGTAACATAAAACAAATTTGGAAAGGGAATACGGTATGATAAATATTTAGTTATATTGTAGTTTTATGATAAATATTATTATTATTATTATTGGTTTTGAAGTTTATGAAAGCTTTATTTATTAAAATAAATTTTTTCTATCAGTGTTTGCGGGCTTTGAAGGTGGTTGACCTAAGTCACTCAAAGAAACTCATTAAAGTGTCAAACTTCTCAAACATGAGCAATTTGGAGACACTAATTCTTGAAGGTTGTACAAGTTTGTGCTATGTTGACCAATCCATTGGAGTTCTAAAGAAGATCACCTTAGTGAATTTGAAAGGTTGAAAACACTTGCAATGCTGATGATTCTTGGAATCTCTTGGAAACTCTTTATCTCTCAGGTTGCTCCAGTCTCGAAATATTTCCAGAGATCGAAAGGAATATGAAATGTTTGCGGTGGCTTGAGTTAGGTGGGACAGCGATAAAACAATTGCCTTCCTCATTGGATCATCTCACTGCACTTCAACACTTGGATCTACCAGAGTGCAAAAATTAATAGCCTCTCCAAGTAGCATATGTAAGTCAAGTCGCTTGTGAATCTCAATCTTAATGGCTCAAACTTTGAGGCTTCTTTTCCGAAATCTCGAAAATATGAGAAGTTTATAATGCCTTTTCAGTAACGCTATAAAAGAACTACCATTGTCAATCTAAAATTTTGTTGATTCTTCACTGCTAGTACTAGATAATTGCAAAACCTTGCAACTCTTCCAAGCAAAGATTTATTATTCGAGATCTCTTAAGCAAATCTCCGTCTAGCAAACTACAAGACTCCATAAACATCCGGGCGGAACCTAGAATGTTCAGTACCATCAGTTTGGTACTGACTTTTTTTGATCACTTCAGCCCTTGATCTCGCATCAGCGAAAAAATTTGAAATGCCTTCCAATATGCATATATCGGATGAAGTCCCTTAGGGGTCTCTTTCTTGATGGTTGCTCAAACTTAGAGGCTTTTCGCCCGATCTCTGAAGAGATGAAAAGTTTACAATACCTTTCTTTGTCTGGAACGGCTATAAAAGAGGTACCATCACTTAGATATCTATTTAATCTTAGGCCGTTAGTCATGGGATATTGCAGTTCTCTTTCTTTACCATCTCAATGTGAAGAAATTTCCCTCAACTTATAATCTGAATTCCTTCAGGAGTGAGAATGTGGCCAAAACATGAGTTCCTCGAGCAACAGAGGTAGGTTGAAATCTCAAAGACTTTATCTCCGTGGTAGGCCGGTAACTGAGCCAAGCCACGGCCCCGCCTGCCCTGGCCGAAAAAGCTCCTACGGGGCCCACCGTGAGCCAAACGAGCCGAAACAGCCTTGACTGAGTCGATAAATCCCTGAGCCCTGGCCGGCCCTACCGGTGCCCTGGCCAACGTCGGGACCCATCCGGCTGCTTGAACCAGGCTTCCACTATCGGCCTCTTCGCCAGCAAGATCCGTCCTCACCGCATGATCCCACTCAGTGCACGCCAAAGGAAATGTCCGCGCCACGGTCCCAGATATCGACGTAATTCGATCCTCAAGCTCTGTGATCCCAAATGATACTGACGACAACGCGCGAATCCTCACGGTCGTTAAGGAGGCGCCCGACGACGAAGACGACCGAGTTCGAGCGGTCATCAATGGGGACCATACCCAGATCTCCGTGATCCCGCCCAGAACAAATGGCACCCACGATAGCCGAAGGTGCCTACGACTGCATGTCCTGCAAAGGTGGATAGCGTGATAGCTGTGCCACAAAGGACGCCTGGCTGACATGGATGCTCGGTAATGACTCACCGGGCACGACGGCGATCCTAGTACAAGATTCGATTACAAATATGAGGGTATTAGTGGCCCTGTAAACCATGTATACTCATGGGCCATGAGCTTAAACAAAAGTTTGCCGATCTTGAGTAAGATTACAAGAAACGCACGACCCAATCGATACGATCAATTCAAATTACTTAACAAGGATCCAATCTCAAATTGGGGTATCGGGGTCCCTTGATACTGGTATCGACTTAACCCAACAGATCTAAAGGGTATGGTAAAGGCATCAAGGGTGATCGCGGGTGGGCTCTATAGAGTGAAACAAGGAGCCGACATCCGGGACTACCGTAAACATACTAACGCCGAAAGGCCACCGTCACCGGCCGCATGAAAATTTGCACCGACCGGCTCGACATGGTGCGACTTGATCTCCAAATCCTATAGAAGGGGCGGCTTTTATGGTTCGAAATTAATCATGCGCATTGGGTAAATAGAGGGTGAGCGACTAACTTAACTATACGCTATAGCAAGATATTTCCAAATAGTTTCGTTGTTACTAATGAGTTTGTTTCAAGATTTTATTGATATATTATTTCTTTATTTAGATAATCGATTAAAACCAATCATGTTTCTTATTCAATGATTTCGTATATCCTATTTCTCCACTCAAGAATTTCTACTTGTTTTAATTCTATTTCATAATTTTTCAATAGTTGTTTCAAGAAGTAATTTCAAGGTGAATCTAGAAAGGGAAACAAATGTTGGAAGGAGTGGTTTGGTCAAATGAGCATCAACTATAATAAGGTAAAACAAATCCTATAGAAAATTATTTCTTTAATTGATGTATTTATCATATCGTTTCAACATGGAATTCTCAAGGTAATCCGTAAAGGGAAACAAATGTTGAAGGAGGTGGCTTTAACAACTTTAGCATCAATTGCTAAATCGACTAAGGTAAAACAAATCCCATAGAAAATTATTTCCTTAATTGTAATTGATGTATTTGTTATTAGATTGATTACAAAAAGTTAAAAAGTATATGGACTGAGCTTGATGATTGATTACAATACAAACTTGTATAGCTCGGATCGGGCTCGAAATGAGTATGCTCGGTACTCGCTCATATAAAACGGAGCTCTAACGGTGCCTCGCCTAAGCTTTAAAATCAAGCCAAGCTTGAGCCTGATTTTAAGCTCGTTCAAAAGCTCGGCTCGGGCTCGAGCTCTCTCATAAATTAACAAGCTTAGCTCGAAATGTTCAAAGCTCGGCTCGGCTCGGCTCGTTACCAGCCCTACTCTGTGGTGGTTCAAACCCGGAGATTTCTTTGGAATCACAGAGGATAGAAAATTTCAAGGAGCTCAAACTAGACTCTTTGAGTTTGAAATGGTTAGAGCACTTGCTTCTGATGGATGGAACAACTGCCAATAATTTGTTGTGCCTATCATCCCTGGAACCTTCAGTTCTAGCCAAAGCCATAGTCATCGCACACCTGCTACTTTTACTCGATGTTGTAATCTGAAATACCTTTCTATCTCACTGCAAGAAACTTGAAGAAATCCTAGACCTTCCATCAAGCCTACAAAAGATTGATGTACACGGCTGCAGATGCCTGGGAACATTATCAACTTCACTGCCCTCACTGGTCTTCTTCCTCAAATGGTTCAAGAAATTTGTACTCTGATTTTATTAAAACCTTTTTTCTCTGTGAATTGAGAAATACTTGTGTAGTAATTATACTCATTTCTTTCTCCTATTTCCTGTGCAATTACTGGTTCTAATTTATGCCATTTGTTAGGCTAACCTATCTCAACATATCCACCAAGAACCATGTTTTGTAATGTAATGGTGTTTCTTGATTTTATGCAGAGCTCCAATCTAACCTATAAATATATCTTTCAATGCCACCATTAATTGATCATACTTTAACCGTGCAGTCTCCTTTGGGAGGGTACAGAAACAACTGGAGGGAAATTATTCTTGGAAGTAAAGAAATTCCAGAATGGGTATTGCATCAGGAAGTGGGAAGCCAAGCAAGAATAGAGTTCCCTATCCATTGGTATCAGGATGACCACTTCCTCGGATTTGCATTCTTCTGTCTTTATCAAGCAAGGAGTTGTTCTTCTTTACAATGTGAATTCATACGAAAATATGGAGTGCATTGTCTTGGGCTCCGGTTATGGATGCTGCATTAGATGTGGATTGATGGTGCTGCATTAGATAGATTGTGGGTGGTGTACTATCCTAAGAATGCTATGCTGGAAATGTTCCACTCCAAGCAATATGTGCACAGTCAGGGCATGTTGTATGAGATTTCTGGTGACAAATTTTGTAGCTTAACACAATTTCCAAAATATGTCATCCATGATTGTAAGTGCTCCTAAACACCACTAAGTTTTTAAAGTAATTTGTGATTATAAATTTTTAAGTAATTTAGTAATAGTGGTGTAATTCTTGTTCTTTTCTAACTCCAAATATTTTAGGATCCATTATTTAGTGTGCAATATTTAGCTATAATAAAGTATTTTTATATAATTAGGGTGAATCGCTTTGAATGAAAATACTCTTTAATAAAAAAATGACCCAAGTACTTTTATACTTGGAGTATTTAAAAAATCTCACATTTCTTATGAAAACATGCCATCTTTTTGTCTTTAGATTATAAAGCCAAATAAAACCCATTAATTACCGTTAATGATTAAAAAATAATAATACAATTAAACCTAAAATTAAAATAAAAGATACTTATGATTAGCCACTTTCTAATAATATAGATTATACTGGTTTTTTTTCCTTCCATTTCTGGGATTTACATGACATTTCTTTTGCAGGAGTTGGAATGCAATCCCAAAGGCAGGAAGCAAATTAATGTTTTTATTCCAGGATGCGTCGGGATACCAGAGTGGATAGAGCATCAGAATATGGGATGTGAGGTAACAGTAGAGCTTCCTCTGAATTGGTATGAAGATGACAGCTTCTTGGGATTTGCTTTCTTCTTCCATCATGTTCCACTTGGTGACAAGATAGAATGCAAGAATAGAGATTATGGTTTTCCCAAATATGAATTGATGATGACTTCAGGGCAGTCATTCTGAACTGGTGGATAATGTATATATAGGTTCCATATGTAAATTCTACCTGATTGGTGGTTTATTACAATATCGGAGTACCAGCTGTGACAATGGTACATTGGATCCAGAACTGTTGGTGACCTTTACCCTTCAAATTGCAGTTTCAAGGAAATACCGATCCAACCAGTGGAGGAACTTTAAGGCTTTGTTCAAGGTCTCTCATCTATGTGGCAATAGCATAGACTTCAAAATGAGAAGTTGTGGGATATCCCTTCTATATGCCCAAGATCATCATCAATATATTCAGAGAAAAGAAAATACAGGCTTTAATTTTAAGAGAAGCTGTGATGGCGTGGATCAGTCAATAGAGGAGTGACATCAGAAAAGACCAAGACATCTCTAGTTTTTCAATTAAGTTGGTGCCCTTTTCACTGTCAGAGAGAGCTCTCTTCACACTTCAACAAAGTATGCCTGACATAATGCTCTAATTAATATCAGCAAAGGTATCTTGGCAACATTTAAAATCATAATGCTATAACCAAATTTCAGTCTCTTTTTGGTGTTTAACTCGTCTTTGTGTTAGTTTTGATGGTTTCAGCAGGTTTTGGTCAAGAATAATGGAACATGAAGGAAAATTTATATTACTGGAGTTAAGAAAGCAAAATGGAGGCATCTATATCTGAAGTCTTGGCAGTCACTCATATAGTCCAAATTCTATCTGTTCAAAGAGAAAAAACTAAACTTTGAACTCGTAGAATCTAGACTCTCCTCCCAAACATACTGAAATTCTTCTTTGAAATTTAGCTCCTGGACTATTTAGGTGCCGAGAGCATTCCAAATAGCCATCTAAAATTGAAGATCTAAAGTTTAGCTTTATTTCCAAAAATACTTTTTTCGAGATTTAATTTAAAAGCTTTATATAAGATTCCAGAATAAAGATCTAAAGTTTTATCTATCCTAAATCTATTCAAATTTTTTACCATTTCTCTCTCCTTAATAATTACATCACGTATCCTTCATTCATTTATATCACTCCATACACCTTAAATTTTGACGTTGGCGCAAATGAAATTTTCCATTCTTTCAAACACTTATTGCCAAGTGAATACTTTTAACAATATTTGGACAAATATTGCTAGAAACTATTCACTAGCTTAGTCATTGGCTTCCCATTATTACTCCACTAATGGAGTCGGTTTTTTTTCTAATTTAAAGATCTATATTTAAATTTTTCGGCCCATTGTCGAGATGCTCTGACTCTCTCTAATGAGGTCTAGACCTGATTGTGCTTTGAAATCCATTTTTCAGCATGCTTATTGATATAATATGCCTTCATATGACAAGCAACCCAGGGTTACAGTTATGGGAGGTATCAAAGTTCATTTGGCATGAATTATGGGAGACTTTTCTCTGACTATTTTGTGAGTTGTTCTTCATTTTTTCATATCTGGTGTATATGTTTTCTTTTTCTTTCTTTGTAATCTTTAAGGTTGTAAAATGGTTGGAGATCCATCCACAGAGGAGCTCTAATATCACATTCATGGATAGACTCTCCAGCTTGGGAAAGGTTCATTATTGTATTAACTTAAAATTGCACTCTTTAATGCTTTCATGATCCCATTTCATATCTTCGTTGCTTTTGTTGTCTATAATTTTCTCGTTTAGGTATTTGTGATCAATGCTTGATGATATATCAAATGCTTAAGTATATTTAAATTACTTTGATTTTTTGTATTCTTTCAAACAACAAATGCATAGGACCTGCATCTCCTGTTATTTGCTATGGCCACTTTGATTTAGTGAAACTAAAAATCTTGATTTGAAACGAAAGACACTTGTTCTAGAAAAAGAGAACATTTAGTAATATCTTTCTCCATCTCGGCGACCTCTACATCATTTGATAAAAAAAGAAAAAAAACCCTACATTTCTTCATCATCTCGGCGATCTCTTCCATATTGTTGCTCCTCGCCTTCTCTATCTCTACGACTGTTTCGCAAATGCGCTCTAAGAAGCTCCTCTATATCTCACATCTTTTCCTATTTCAATCTCGGCTCATATTTTCTGTTTGGCAGAGAGGCCGTTCTTTCCTATGTCGGCAAAGATATTAGGATTTTTTAATAAGAATTATATAAATTTTGGGTAAAATTCATGATATTAACTTTTGGCCCCTATCCTGCTGAGAATTCCTTCGATTTATACAAAATGGATTTTTGGTACACCAAAATTAAGATTTTTGAATGTTCAATTTTTTTTTTAAATATTCTATAAAAATAATGATTTTTGGTAACTTATTTCCTAATATAAATATTTTAATATTTAGTTTTTTTTTGGTAAGAATTATGAAATATTTTTTGGTAAAATTCAAAATTAAAATTTCTTGTATTCAAAATATTTTTTATATTCTATAAAAATTAAGATTTTTGGTAACTTGTTTCCTAATGGAAACATTTTACTATTAATTTTTTTTTATAAAAATCGTAAAATATTTTTTTAATAAAATTCAAAATTAAGATTTTTAATATTCAAAATATTTTTTTATGATTTTATAAATATGAAAGTAGTTTTATATTTTATTTTATTTTTAATGTATTATAAAATATTATCATTATATCATATGATCACAAAAGGCTTATCTCTTGCCTGGCGCTCGCTGCTTTAAAACATTGACTCCGGATGAAGGTCATCCTAAGGAATGAATCACTTAATACCAAATTAAGTATAACCACTGGATAAACTCATCCTTAAAGCCTAATCGTTAAAGGAGAGCCAATGGGGTTATAAACTTACAAACCAAGTCGTAACATAGAGATGTGAGACTTAGAATGGGTCAATAACAATATCATAAGTGATATGATCATTTAGTACTCTGTATTAAAATATTTGGAGCCTAATTATTATCTTGATAATGTTTTAAGTTAGATATTTTTAGGTTAGGGTTTTTTTTTTCTTTTTTTTTGAATTTTACACATGTAATTTGGTTACCATAATTTTATTATATTTAGGGTATTCGACTTAGAGAGATTGTGTGTACAATTGAGAAACATATACAAACTTTGAAAGCAAACCCTAGAGTGTAAGACATTTTTTATGCTCTTATAATCTCTATTTTTTCATCTCTATGGAAATTTACCAATCTGTAAGTGGATGCAGCTATTACAGTGAGTGCGAACAATAAAAATCTCGTGTGTTCTTATACTTCAATTTGTTTTTTTATATTTGTTTGTTGTCAGTTTCAAAAATAGAAATAGAATGTTTAACAACTGGTATTAGAGCTTTTGGTTATAATTAGAAGTGATAGTTGATGAAGATGGTTTGGCAGATGGAATCAAGAAGTTGAGTACCGTAGTTGCTTTTTGGAGAATTTAAATTAAAATTATTTGAACAATACTATAGATAGTCTTGGAATCTTCCTAACACTATATATTTCATTACCTAACACACCATATTCCTTTCGAGACAAATTAGTCTAATGTTACCTCAGAAAATCTGAATTTCTTAAGGATTTTCAGTTTTTGTTTTTTTATTTCCAGTACTTCACAACCATTTCTTATGACTGAAAATTGCTTGTTCCCATATGCAGGATAATACAAGCCTTTTCCAATTCAATTGGTACCTAGAATCTAGCTAACACGGGATCAAGATATTCATAATCTGATAGCTCAGTATGAAAGATGAGAGGCAATTTTTCTAGAGGCAGGGAGACACTTGTGAAGCATCAAAATTACACTTATAGGACATTAGTTCACTGAATATCAATGAAATACAACCCTAAGTGATTGCTCTTTGTTCTCAGGTCGTACATCTTTCTGTCACTTGGAGGGATCCTGGAAATCAGAACAAGGATACAACTCTTTATGGGTATAAACCACTAATATTTAGAACAACACAATTTTGAAGCAATACCAACCGGATCAATCCAATTTTCATACCCAACACATCTTTTAAAATAACTGCAAACATTAATCAAAACACAAAATCCCTTCCTAGAAAGAGCTCAATTATCCATAACTAAATTACAGTTAGCAATGACTAGTTGATCAAACAAATTCATTGATATTGTAATAAAAACTGAAGAAAAAGGTTCCAAAAATAAATCCAAAATTCCTTGGACTTCAGACATAAACTGAATAATTTACAAACCAATAAATTTCAACTAAGATCGATTCTAATTCTTAAAACTAAACGAAAACTAAAAAAATAAAATATTTACAAAAAGAACTTCAGCTCCTTCAGAGATTCTTTCCCAAATTCACTAAAGGTTGAGCAAAAATTGCGCACTAACTCCTAGGCGCTTCTATTTATAGGCTCAAATCATTGGGTCCTGAAAACAAGGCGGAAATTGTGAGCATCGAAAAGCCCGAAAAACACGCCTCATTTGGCCGACAAGTCGTGGTCGACATCGTGGCCGATGTCGCGACTGGGCAAAAATGTCAGGACTCTAAAGAAAATTGTCACGACTAATTTCACGACGGCGAAATGCCTGACTTCGATGTTAATGTCGCGACTCTGATATAATGTCGCCATTGATGTCATGACTTTGAATTTGCCCATTTCTACAATGTGGAGACTCTGAAGGATTAATGTCGTGACTCAGTTATGATGTTGTTTATTGGAGTCGCGATTCTGAAGAAGTAATGTTGCGACTCTGGTTTATCGATGTCGCAACTTTAGATCAGTAATGTCGCGACTTTGAGTCTTGATGTCGCGACTCTACTTGTCGGAGTCGCGACTCAAGGAAACACGTTCACCAGTTCCAATGTTGAGACTTTGGTGAGTATTATCATGGACTCGCTTGTTGATTGTCGCATGGGAGTCGGCAACCTGTCACCCAATGTCGCGACTCTAAATAATGTCGCGACTTTGAAATCTTCTACTTTGCTTGCTTCAGTGGATGTTGCGACTTTGCGTCCGATGTCACGACTTTGAATCTTGATGTCGTGCTCTGATATGCTCATCTTTAGTCCCTCCTTAGTCAAAGTCATGACTCTGGTCACCCGATGTCGCGACTCTACTGTGACTTTGTTGATTTTGACTGATTTTTGCTTATTTCCTTTAAATTCATGCAGAACATAAATTTGGGTGAAGATTCCATAATTTTGCATTAAAGTAAACTTTTAAGCCTTAAATATTCATGAAAAATGGGCTTAAAAATAGAAGAGTTTTAGACCCATCAAACTCTACGAAACTTAAAGTTTTGCTTGTCCTCAAGCAAAAAGATTATTTGTTTGTCCTCAAACAATTAAAATTGATTTTTAAGGACATTTTTCTTTTCAATCATATTCTTTAAATCATAACAGCAATTAGATCAAAACGGAAATTTCAATTGTGATATCTATTTTAGTTAAGCTTCAATTTCTGAATCCTAAAAGTTTTCAATTCAGATCATTCAATATACTAATAATTCCTAGAATGTAAACAATTAGTTCATGACACTTGAAGTGAGTGTGTGTTGGTCTTCCCTTTATGACTAATCTGCAGGTTAAGTAGCCTTATGAGATATACTGTAACAAAATGGTAGTCTCTGATAATGATTTATGTCTCATAGACTTGTTAGTCATACCCTTCTCCACTAATGTAGGTATAATATCCTCAGATCAAATAGTCTTTGTGCTTGTAATGTATGGCCTAGTTACTTGGGTAGATAAATGGATATTTAAGGTTCAAGTTTACCCAGACTGCATACTTCTTCTCATCACTTTGCCTTATAACTGCTCATCATTTCCTTTATATTCAGAATTTCTCAACACAGGATCAAACTTGTTTGGGTGCATCTTTTTATATGTTGTCCATTGTGGTCTTTTCTTTTTCCACCTTTTGTTTCCAATTTAATTCTTAGTTCAGAAGTTCTCTTTTCACTTTGTTCAAGGTTTTAGGAATAGTGCAATGTCTTACCTTCTTAAGCTTTTGATGAGTCCAAAACTCATCTAATTTTAAGCCCATTTTTCATGAATATTTTAAGGCTTAAAGTCCAATTTAAATGCCAAATTATGGAATATTCACCCAAATTTGTGTTTTGTAGGAATTTAGAGAAAAGAAGCTGAAAAACCAAGAAAAAGCAGCAAAAATGGGCTAAGGCAGAAAATGAAGTATGTCGCGACATAAGTTGTGAAGAATACAAGCAGAAAATGTGGGACATAAGGAATTATGTTGCGACATAGTTTTAAGCAATTGGCATATTTGATGTCGTGACATAACTTAAGAAGAGCACCTAAAGAAACACTGGAACTATGTCGTGACATGGAAAGAATTGTTACGACAAATTCTAAATTCTGAAAACAAGAAGATTGTCACAACAAAGGTTTTTTATGTCATGACAAAGAACAAAGCAATGGAGGAAAAGCCATGTTGCGACAAAGTTTTTTTTTTGTCATGACATAAAACTAAGCAAAAGGCAGAAAATTTTGTCACGACACTTCAAACCTATCTCGCGACATAAAACTAAGTTGAAGGAAGTGCACTATGTCGTGACACAGAACATCTGTGTCGCGACATAACAAAGAGCAGAAAGAAGAAAGTTTGTCGTGACATAGAAAACTCAGTCGTGATAGAAGCTAGCACAGAGTTGGAAAATTTATGTCGCGACAGGAGTCCTTATGTCGTAAAAGACCATTCCAACATTGACACTGCAAGGCATGGAACTTATGTTGCGACAAAGTTATTTAATGTCGCGACAATCATGCTGTTTTCAGTTGTTATGTCAGCGACATAACTCAAGAAAATAAAATGTTGCAACAAAGCCATCAAGCCATAATAAAGATAAGCCAAAAATTAGGTCGTTATGTCGCGACATGTAATTAACTATGTCGCCACAAAGTCGTCAATCACCCGTGACGCGTTCCACGCCACACTTTGATTTTAGCCAACATCATTTATCAGCTAAAAATAACAAGCCTTAGGGGACAAGAGAAAAAGGGAGAGAGGGCTAAAAGGATAAAGTGAGCTACCATTTTAGGAATAAAGAGCAATAGAGCAGATTTTCTTTTTTTTTTTTTTTTAAAGATTTTGTATTTCGCTTTCTTTCTTTTTCTTGTAATTTCTTTTATTTTCCTTTCTTAGAACTGGAATAATCGGGACCAGTTGTAATTCGAAATAGATCAATGAATATTTAGTTCCATTTATGTCTGATCTTCAAGGTTTTTTTGGAATTATTTTTGGAACTATTTTCTGGAATTTATTTCTGGAATCCCTTTTTCTTCAGTTTGTTTACAGCTTCAACAAATTGTTTGGCCAACTAGTTATTGATGTTTGTGAACCAGTGATGGAAGGCTAAGCTTCATTCGGGAAGCACTAGTGCCGGTATGATTTGTATAAATTAAAATGATTGCTTTCTTGCCTCGGTGAACTGATCGATTTAATAAGTATTGTTCATGTAGGAACTATTTATAATATTAGTAGCTTCGTAATTTAAAAGGGCTGTATCTTGCTCTGATTTCCAGTAGGCCATCTGGGAGTGACACAGAGATAGAGATTCCTGAGAGTATAAAGTATTACTTAGGGGTATGTTAGACTAATATTATGGAACTAATGAACTCTGAATGATTACTCTGATAGATCACTAATTTACTAATGATGTGAGGATTAGTTGGATGATATATCAGTTTAATGTTTAAAGGTGTCGTCTCAGTTCAGCATAACAATCTCAATCCTGTGTTAGCTAAGATTCTAAGCAAGGAGAGGGAGAATTCTACTCAACTTACAGATTGTGGTATCGATTACTTTAAAGGAGGCTTGAATCTATGGGGGCAAGCAAACTTCAATTCTAAGAAATGGTTATGAAGTATTGGAAAAGAAAAACAATCGATCTTTTAAAGAGGGTCGATTTACAAGTAATCGACAACTCATTTGTCCTGGAAAGGAATATGATTCTCTAATTAATGAAATGTATAGTGTATGGAGGAGTCCAAACTATACTACTTTGCTCTTGAACAAGTTCGGGATTCAAACCCATAACAAATATCTGTTTTCAAAAGAACCTGCTGCAAATTGATGATTGGAATACCCATTCCGTTCCCAATGTTTGGATCACATCTCAGCAAATATGTTATTTTAGTCTATTTTTACTGTTTTTCTTATGTGAATTTAGATTTCATTAGCTCAGCTTGCATTTCTCGCTTTAGTTTACTTTCCATCTTTAGAAATTTGAAGTTCAAATAGTGAGGACTTTGAGTAGTAGGGGTAGTTGATCTTTAGATTCTCTTATCGATCTATGTGGGAACGATAACTCGGACTTAATTGTCCACTTCATTGCTTGTACGACCTGTGCACTTGCAGCGATTTAATTTAGACCAATTTGTATTTTTTATCTGTTTTAAAAATAGAAAAACCAGTAGCAGAAATTTTAGTCCTAAAACAGTGACAATAATTCTTAGGCAGCACTACTGTTGGGTATTTAGGAGATAAAACAAAAATAAACGGATTCGGTCTATACGAAAATTGGTCAACAAGTTTTTAGCGCCGTTGCCGGGGACTTTAGTCAGTCTTTTGTCGCAGTGTCGAAAAATTTGTCAACAACTTTTTACCACCCTTATCAAGCTTTGGGTCAGCAACTCCCACACCAGTTGGCATTAGAGTGCTAGGTGTAGAACATCCCTAAGGACTTAATTGCTCAAGGGAGGAATGCTTCAAGGCAAAACACATTCCTCCTTGAAATTGCACATATTTTTCAAATTTCTCAATTTTCTCAGCACCTCTTTTGTACATCTTCTCTTAGTTGATTTTCTTTCAACATCACTAATTTTCATTCTTCTTTACATTTCTAAATTGTACTCCCCCAAACTTAGCCTCTTGATTACTTTCTTTTTCCCGCACTTATTTGCAGTTTGGGCAAACTTAGGTTTCTTTATTGAAAGGTAACAAATCAAGGATCGTTAAGGTCTATTCATGTGGTATTAATGATGAAATTGGCTATGTAGCTCAAACAATGTACTGAGGTATATGGGCATATCGAGGGTGGGTTTGAAAGGCACAAACTGCCCAAGATCGTCTAAATCACTTCCTGCTGGTTTTGATGCCTAGGATTTCGCCTTGAATAATAATACAACAAGTTCTAGGACCTTTTGAGATTGAGTTTATATTGAATATAATAAGGTGTTTCTAACCCAGGAAAAATTAATTTTCAAGGTACTCATGACAAATGTGTCATTTTTCAGTCATTTTTTGAATTGTTTTGTTCAATCAAGCCAGAATTATCAGCCCAATTCAAATTTACTTCAATTTCAATCTTTTAGAATCTGAAATTTTAGCCTATTTGTCCTTGACATCACAATTTTCAATTACGTTCCTCTCATTCAAATTCTCCAATTTCGCATCGTATTTTGCCTTGTTTTGCTTTAAAAAAATAGATTGTTGTTCCATTTTATCATTCAACAATTCATCCTGCTTCAAAGATTTCATTTTCGTGAATTATAGCACAAATCAACCAACAAAATTTTCCCAATTTCAATCAAACAATTAATAACAACCTTTCATTAAGAAATTATGCAGAAATTCAAAAATTTTTCAACCAACACTCAATTTTGCACAACTTCCAGAAACTTAGTTTTTCCTGTTTTCAGGTTCCAAATTTTCTACATTCACAGCTTAAGCAATAATCTTTTAAGTCCCTTTATTATTTCCTTTCATCACTTTTGCATTCAGTAAAACTTTATTCATAATTATTCAAGAAAGCGAACCACAAATTCCAAATTGATTTTTCTTTACTAATCACAAAATACAGAATGGAAATGGAAATAAAAAAAGAAGAAGAAAAGAAACAACTGCACATAGATTTGGAAACTAATTTTCATTAATATGTTCAAGAACAATTGTAATTGACTGAATTACAAAGAGAGAAAGGGATAATATTAATATTTTCCTACTGGATTGATGTTTCGAGGTTCACTAGTTCATTGGAGCACTAAAGATTGATGGAGTATATTCAAAATGAGGGTCATCTTTACTTGTGTTGTCTCCTAACATCTTGAGGGTGAACCATTTTATCATTAAAGTATTGGTTTTGATAAGTTCATTTTGTCTATCCCTAATCGAGTTCGGAGCACTCTTAAAATCACCCTAGGCATTATACATTTTTATCATCTTAGCATTCACCAAATCAATGCTCTCAGTCCAAAGCTTCTCCCTGTAGTTCAAGGAGGTTTCTATTTCCTTATCCCTCATCTGGATGGTGGCCCTGATCTCCTTTTGGTGCTCCTTGTATAAGTACCTAAAAGCATCTGCCTTTTGAAGCATGTTCGCTCAACTTCCTTTTCTCTGGTCTCCGGGCTTCTCAGTAACTCCTAGTCCCTCTTCAATTGATCGCTTATAAATGCTGTCTTCCTCTTTGAATTCTACTCTAAGAGCTCTATCTCTTTCAGCCAACTCTTCTCTCCATTCATTATCTCTTTTCTCGCTGGCCGTCAAGTCTTCTTCTTTTTTTCATCGCCTGCAAGTAGTTATCTATACACTGCCTCTTCCTATTATGCCCTTTCTCTCATCTCTCTCCCGATTCGCCATCCTTGTGCCAGCACAAGGCATCATTGCTGCTTTCTTTAGCCTCCTCTCGTTTTCTTCTCTTCAAATTTCCAATAGGAATTAGTCCACCTGTCCGTGGTGAGGAGAGAGCCTCTATCCGCTATGCATCCGCCCCCCAAGCATGCCCCTTTCTTCTTCGCTATATTCCCCCATTAGAAAACAACAAATGGGGCCTGACTGGGTTCTTCCTCCTCGCTTTGCCCTCTTTCTTTTCCTTATCTACTCTCTTCTCCCTTCCTCTTCACTTTCTACTGGAGCTTTGAGGGCTCCAGTAAGAGTGAGAGGTGGAGTTTTCGGGCACTTCTCCTCATCAAATTTTATTTTCACGCCCGCCCCCTCTGATGCACAAATGCGTGATCAAGGAAGGGTGGGGGATTGTTCTAGAAAACTCCTCATCTTCATATTCCAAAATAAATTATGTAATGATTTTCCCAATGTCCAATTCATAGCCCTAGACCAATGCATACAAGGAGTATCGCATGCCTTTCATTACAGGCACATGCTCTGAGGGCTTCATTATAGAATTGTGGGAATGTAAATCCACACCTACTTACTTCAATGAGATCCCCATCTCAGAGGTAGGCGTGGGAATCACAAGGTGCCTCTACCATTCTTCTCTCCCCCTTGTGAGCTTGTTGGCTATTTCTTCAAGATTGGGGTTCTTCTTCAACTCTTCATATTCGGAGTAGTCCCCTACTTCCTTGAGCTCGAACAGTTGAGAAAGGGTCCTTTCTCCAAAAGGCACCCATTTCCCCCTGACATAGCAAGTCAAGTCTTTCCTATCTCCGAGGTTAGCATAAAACTCTATGATAAGAGCTATTCTACCTTCCCCTGGGTGTTTGCATATTTTTCCCCACCCTGTTCTCTCAATTTCTTCTTTGAAGGGTGACATTATTTCCTTGAACCCCCTTTCGCCAATGATTCCCTTCTTGGTGAGGATTTCTTTGAAATTCTTAGCCCCATTTTCAGAAGAGAAAACTCTAGCTTCTCCTCTCTCTTGTTCCACTTTTTCTCTCATCCTCTCCGCAGGAATTGCCTCCTAGTTTTCTGGTTGTCCTATCCTCTCTCCGAGTACGCTTTCCACTAAATTTTCCACTACCTGGTTTAGGATGGGAGAGCCAGCATGTGAGACATCTCTCGGTTTCGAAATGGAGGCCTGAGAAGTTTAGTTCTAAAGATTTAGGAAATTGATTTGTATTTGAAAATTTTCAAGAAGTGTTCCTTTTTATAGAGAGGTTTGCCCTAGATGCAATGTCGCTACTCTGGGTATAATGTCGTGACTCTGAGTTCCAATGTTGCGACTCGGCTTTAAAATGTCGTGACTTAAAGAAAAATGTAGCGACTTTAAGAAAAATGTCCCGACTTTGAGTAAAATGTTGCCACTCTGAGTAGAATGTTGCGACTCTCAAAATGCTTCGCGACTTTGAGTAAAATGTCGTGACTCTAATAAGAATGTCGTGACTCTGAGAAGCATGTCGCGACTCTGAGTTCCAATGTTGCGACTCTGCTTTAAAATGTCGCGACTTTAAGAAAATGTCGATTCTCAGGGAGAATGTCGCGACTTTAAGAAAAATGTCGACTCCGAAAGTAGAATGTCGCGACTCAAAATGCGATGTTGCAACTTTGAGAATTTCGATTTTATTCATTTATGCCTTCAATTCTTCGTAATCAATCACAAGATTTAAGCACTTCAACTGTCATTAAAATAATCAAATTTCGTTCACATAATCCAACAATATATATTGCATAAACTAATAAACCTAATATAAACTTGAAAAACCTATATAAAATTTTGGAAATTAGCTACTATTAATCTATATCGAAAAATAAACTTCAAAACCAACATGTGCATCATCAATAAAGACTAGTAAGGGAAAAGGACTTCCCTATGTGGTCAATTATGCCTATCAATCTGGGGGGGAATGGTTCACCATGAATTCCCAAAGAAACTTGTAACTTCAGTGTCCTGAAATCAATCAAAAACTTACTAACATGAGTGTTTATTAATTTAAAACCAAACTATTCTATCAACTAAACTATTAAAAACACACAAACTTAAATAAAATCAAACTGTTAGTTTTAAAAATAGAGATTTCTTGGGTTGCCTCCCAAGTAGCTACTCATTTTTATGTCTTTAGCTAGACATTGCTGCAATATGTTCTCTTTTCAGCAATTCGTTCATCTCTTCAAATCTGGAACTATTCTTCATTTATGATTCCTCCAAGATAATGCTTAAATCTCTGACTATTCACTTTAAACTCATTTCAAGAATTAGTTTTTAGTGTCACTACTCCAAAGGGTGTAGTTTCAACTACTGTGTAAGGACTACTCCACCTTGACTTTAGTTTTCATAGAAAAAGTCTCAGCTTGGAATTATATAGTAGGACTAGTTCTCCTATTCTAAACTCCTTCCTCAAAATCTTCTGATCATGCCACTTCTTAGTTTTGTGTAGATCTTGGCATTTTCATAAGCTTCATTTCTCAACTCTTCCAATCTTACATTCATTTAAAGTAATCTCTTTTCTTTGCAAATGAGGTAACCCCAGATTTGTTGGTCTTGATTGCCCACATAGCCTTATGTTCAAGCTCAACAGGGAGATGACAAGGTTTTCTAAATACTATCCTTTATGAGGACATTCTAATGGGAGATTTATAAGCAGTCGTATATGCCCAAAGTGCATCATCTAGCTTGACACCAGCCTTCCTACTGAGTCGAATTGCTTTCTCCAGCATAATTTTAATCTCTATCGAAATTTCATTTGCCTATTGATTCTCCAGGTGATAAGCTAATCCCATTACATGCTTGACTCCATATCTGCTCATTAATTTTGCAAATAGTTTGTTTGCAAAATGGCTTCCCTCATAACTAATGATTGTCCTTGAGGCTCTAAATCTACTCAAGATATTCCTTTGAATAAACCTCACAATTGTATTCGCATCATTTATGGGACAAGTTATAGCTTCCACCCATTTGGATACATAGTCCACAGCAAGGAGAATGTCTAGATTTCCAAATGAGGGTGGGAAAGGTCCCATGAAATCTATTCCCCATACATAAAAAATCTGCACCACCAGGATCCCTTGTAGAGGCATCTCATTTCTTTTTTTATGTTGCCCATTCTCTTACATTTATCACAATGTTTTACCCATTCAAAACAGTCTTTGAATAGAGTAGGCCAATAGAAACCTGATTGGAGAATTTTCTAGGTTGTTCTGTCTCCTGCAAAGTGTCCTCCATATGGTGATGTATGACATTTATCAAGAATTTCATCTTGTTCTGCTTCTGGTATACATCTTCTGATAATCTGATATGCTCTTCTTCTAAACAGTAGTGGGTTATCCCATATATAAAATCTGGTTTCAGTCCTCAATTTTCTTTTCTACTTGTAGCTGAATTTAGGTGGCCTAATTCCACAAGCTAAGTAATTCACAATATCAGCATACCAAGGTAATTGGATTGACAACTGAAAAAGCTGCTCATCAGAAAAACTTTCTTCTATTTCAATCCATTTTTCCTCTTCAGTAGGCTTCTCTAATCTTGACAAGTGATCTGCTATCACACTGTCACTACCCTTCTTGTCTTTGATTTCCGAATCAAACTCTTGCAGCAATAACACTCATCCGATCAGTCTTGTTTTGGCATCTTTCTTTGACATTAGATATTTAATTGCTGTATAATCAGTATGTATAATATGTATGGTCGAAAATTTTCACAAGCAATCACCATTGCCAACATCTTTTTTTTTTTTTTGTAGTTGAGTAGTCCTATTGTGCTTCATTAAATGCTTTGTTGTCATAGTATATAGCCCTGAAAGTTTTGTCATTTCTTTGTCCCAAAACTGCTCCCATTGTAAAATCACTGGCATCACCCATGATTTCAAAATCTTTGTTTCAGTCAGGAGTTGGCATAATGGCAGCTATAACTAATCTGGATTTTATTTCTTCAAATGCAAACCTGCATGAATCATCAAATTCAAATTTGGCATCCTTTTCTAGTAATCTGCATAATGGTCTGGAGATTTTAGATAAGTCCTTTATAAATCTTCTGTAAAATCCAGCATGTCCTAAGAAACTTCTTATCCCTTTAACTGTAGTAGGTGGCATTAGAGTTTCAATGACAGAAATCTTAGCTTGATCAACTTCAAGTCCAACTGCAGAAATTTTGTGCCCCAAGACAATGCCTTCATTTACCATAAAGTGGCATTTTTCCCAATTTAGTAAGTTTTGGTTTCGCATCTTGAAGCGCATTCTAAATTCTAGGCAATTCTCAAAACTGGATCCATATACTGAGAAGTCATCCATAAAGATTTCCATAACCTCCTCCACCAAATTTGAAAACATTGACATGATACACCTTTGAAAGGTGGCAGGAGCATTACATAATCCAAATGATATTCTTCTAAAAACAAAGGTGCCATAGGGACATGTAAAGGTAGTCTTCTCCTGGTCCTCAAGGGTTATGGCAATCTGATTATATCCAGAATACCCATCAAGAAAACAGGAAATGGGAGTGTCCTACCAACCTGTCCAGCATCTGATCAATGAAAGGTAAAGGATAGTGATTCTTTCTGGTGGCATTGTTCAATTTTCTGTAGTCAATGCATACCCTCCATTCTATCACAGTTCTTGTTGGAATTAATTCATCCTTCTCATTTTCGATAACAGTGAATCCACACTTTTTGGGAACCACATGAATTAGGCTCACCCAAGGGTTGTCTGAGATTGCATAAATGAATCCTGCATTCAGCCATTTCAACTCTTCTTTCTTAACAACTTCTTTCATTAATGGATTTAGTCTTCTCTGATGTTCTATTGATTTTTTGCATTTTCCTCTAAGAGGATTTTATGCATGCAAATGGAAGGATTGATTCCTTTCAAGTCTTCTACTGATCATGCTATTGCTTCATTATACTTTATGAGAATCTTAATCAGTTTATGCTCTTCATCTTCTATTAAATCAGCAACAATGATTACTGGTTTAGATCTTTCACTCTCTAAGAAATCATATTTCAGATGTTTAGGTAATTCCTTCAGAATTAAACCCTCAAAACTCTTTTCTACTTCTTGTGCCTTCTCTTCACTACTTCTTGATTTTTCTGCATTGATTTCATTTAGATTGAGTACTATTTATTTTAATTCACAACTGGCATTCAGATATTCAATATCAAGAGACTCAATATATTGGAAATTCTTCTCATTCTTGATGAGTGCCTAAAACACTCATGTCATACCCACGTCTGTCTTATGGTTTTAGCTTCATTTTATGTTTAAATGAGCATTTCTATAGCCCGATATCTGATTTATGCAATTCGTGTTAATGCAGGTGGAACGGGCAGTTATTGGGAGCATTTTGGGAGTAGAGAGCTGGCGCAAAGACTGGGGTGTGAACGCCGCGACGCCCATCAGCCGCCATCCCAATGTCATGACGTCTCAACGTCGCGACGTTGGGTCAACAAAGATAGAAGTCAACAAGCGGCAACGTCGCGACGTCTCAACGTCGCGATGTCTCAACATCGTGACGTTGTAACGTCGCGACGTCAGCGCGATTTCTACCTCTCCATCATTAAAAGCAAAAAGGGGACCAGAATTCAAGGCATCGGGACACGTACGGACTAGGGCACGGAAAGCAGAGAGTAGTGAAGGAAATCAATGAAGAAGACAGTTCTTTTTTTGTATTTTTCTCCTTTCCTGAAAGAACGATGATGTTTTATAGATTGAACACTTGTGTACTTACGTCCAGTATGTTCTAGATTCATATCTAGGGTCTTGTTGAACCCTGTCACGATTGCATGGATTAGAGATTGATATTTTATATTATTCAGTTGTTCATGACTTGTCAAGATTCGCTTATATCCGTGATTTATTTACATGGTGATGTCCGCCAACATTGGCATGGTTTCTCATTGGTATCCGAGATCAGAGATGAGGATGCCCAAGGATCCTAACAGAGTAGCCCTGGGCCAATCTCAATGAGATATTCCAGCCTGGTGGCGGACGATTAAGGCTAGAACATTTGCCGCTTCTCGAGTATCGAGTTGAGGCAGTAGGATACACCTCAACCCTACTAGCGTAGATAAAGGATACACCTCGAGAGAGGGTATCCCGTAAGCACGATCACCTCACACAATAAGTCGTGGAATAAACCGACAGTACTCTCTAGAAAGTAATCCACTGTGCGGCGGGTGGGGAGACAAAGCCCTAGTCTCCACAACAACAGCACCACTAAGATTCGCTTGGTTAGTTTAAATTGCATTAGTAACTGGTTTCTACTAAGCGTACATCCAGATAATATTCAAAGGCCAAACTCTATATTCAACACACTTATCCCTGTGGATCGATATCCATACCCTAGGTACACGATATTACTTGATACGACGTGTGCACTTGCACACATAGGCGTATATATACACACACCACGCTTTCGCCTATCGTTTCGCACCATTTGTCAGGAATAAGTTTAGTGTGGATATGCTGAGAACAAAGCAATTAGATATTACTCGAATTTTTGTCTTTATTTGTTTTTAAGGCATCGTAATTTCATTCTTTTGTTTCGTGTGTGATCAGTACCAAGGTTACAAAGTGGAGCGATGCAAAGACAGATCAGTCGAATTTACATCCGCTTGATCCCGAACCTGAAAGAACTCTTTACACGATTATGCCGAGAATGTGAGTAGTACAGAAGTCTAGCAATCATAGAGAACAATGGAAGAGCGTGATCTTAGCCTTGAGCAAAACGAGCCACAAAGGGCGAAATGGGAATAACGAAGGAATCAAGCACCCAAGCCATTTATACAGCCATATGATCCATACATGTTGCTAGAAGAGTTTGCCCTACCGCCACAAAGCTTGTTCGCATAGCCATCTATGACCACTTATTCAAGCAACAACTTCGAAGTTGAGTCAAGAATCTTTACGATGCTCGTAACATCCTTTTCCATGGATTGCCTAATGAGAATCCAAATATGCATTTGACCAACTTCCTCGAAGTCTGCGACACGATCAAGTACAATGGAGTCATCAAGAGGCTCAGTTGAGATCGCTCCCACTCACTAGGTGATAGAGCCACATCGTCGATAAGTCACCGCACCTGATTCCATTATCATGGAACGACTTAGTGCAAAAGTTTCCACTAAGTTCTTCCCAATTGCTAGTGTGCAATGGACAATCAAAAGATTAATACTTTGACAACTAGAGGAGAGAACCCGCAAAAGTATTGGGATAGATTTACGAATCACTGAGAAAGTGCTCACATCACAGACTGACCAGATAGATGCAGGTCCATACTTTTTATAATGGTCTGAGAAATGCAACTAGGACAGTGATTGATGCCTCAGCAGGAGGATCACTAATGAAGAAGACCATGGACCAAGCATATGAAATCTTGGAAGACGCTGCTACTAATACTAATCAGTGGCCTAGAGAGAAGACTACACCAGTGAAGGCAGTAGGCAACGCAGATAATGAGGTTCTCAACAATCTGGTTACTCATGTCGCACAGCTTACTAAACAACTGACTAAACAGTAGGGTACCGTGAATGCCATACATACCAACCTACTGGAGCTCGTGTGAATTCCGTGGAGGGCCAAGAAAGCAAATACGTAATGCCAACAGAAACCAAACCGTAGGAGCGCAGCCCAAGATGTGTCGAGAGCGAATGGGAGTCACCACAACAACAGGGTCGATGGGGGAACAACCATCGTAACCAAAATCGCGTTGCGGCAATAATCGACCGAATAGTCGAATGCGGTTATGGTCATGAATAACTTAACAACATGCCACCACCCCGAGCGAGCGAACCACCTCCCGAAAAAGTGGACTCGAACAAGCACCCTCAAGGCAAATGCTTACATCTCACACCACCTTTATGAATGAGACAAAGGCGAATATGCAACACCAAGCCAACCAATTGAACAATCACAAAGACAGCTTAAGAACCCAGAGGTATTGGGACGGGCTAAATGGCCAATCTATTAACAGAAAGTGTCACGCCCCCATTCTCGATTCGACCCGAATGGCGGATCCGAACCGAAACCGGTGCGACTATATAATCATTGACTCTTACGGGACCTGCTCTTCTCGAGTCGAACTCAGACTGCGGGTTATACAAACAATTTCTGTAATAACAAAAAATCATTTTCATATATAAAAGAACTACCACTGGAGTGGTGTCCTTCAACATCTATATACATATACTGAGTCCCATTTACTTATACATGTACATTTTTTTTCTAATACAAAACATCAGAGATCGCTGGGGCAAGGCGATGAGCACCCATCTCCGAGCCACCGTCTACGACGTGGTAGGACGCCCCGCCCTATCCTTGTCTTCTCGCTTCGTACTCTGCCACCTGATTGAACACCCGTGCTAAGCTTTACGCTTAGTGGGAACATAAGCATGAACAACCACCACTGGTGACCGTCACAAGCTTATACATATGCATTTCATATATTTATACATATTCATATAACTTTTTATTACTTACCATCTTTACATTCCTATTGCATGTCACATGTTCTCTATCTTTGACATATCTCCTATCTATAATTTCTTTACTATATCTCTGCTTTGTCATCTTTTACTTATCTCTATCGTTCTTAGCACTTATGCATCTCTATCATATGTTCATAGCGTTGTTCCCTCTATTCATTTAGGTATGTCTATCATATATTCATATATTTCTTATTCTAGTACTTATCATTTGATCTATTATCTTTCTAATGGTTCATATGACCTATCCTATTCTGTGCCTGTCATATTCTTATACATCTATTACTTTCATGGTTATATACTATGTACCATTTGTTATACTCTATTTTCATGTACTGTTATCATATACCGTTATCACATTATGCAATTTAACAATTCAAAACCTTCAAATCATTATGGATGATCAATATAAATACGATACATATACTTGTTTTATATACAATTAGTTATGGTTCATTGATCATCCCAAAATACACTTTCATTTTTCAATATTTCAATCTCAAATCAATTCAATTATGCTCACAAATTCCGCCCGCTCGTAATTCAATCTGGGCCTCAAATTCAATTCAAATAGCAGATCAACAGCTATGCAAATAAATTCATTTTATGCCCTTAACGAATTTAACCTATGTTCGATATACGATATCGGGAAGTCACCGGCACTCCGACCAATACTGTTGCCAGATCAAATGGTTTTATAACACAAGACGGTCCTCACTGGTCGCCGACCGACATTATAAACAATCAAATAGTGAACACTACCGATACTCTGGGCCCCTCTAGTCATTGGACGGAGTGACACATCAATCAATAGTTCGCAGAAGATCGCTTATTCGAATTCTATTGGTATACCAATCTATCCCACGCGAAATAAACTACGACTTATTATGATGCCTAAATCCTTTATAAAGAAAATATAAGACAATATGTACAATGTATAAATAGCTTATTTCAATTAATCATGCAATTTTTATATGCAAACATTTCACAATCACTTTTCTCAAATCAATTAAATCAATTCAATATGCTTTTAGAACAAACATGCAAAAACTTGAAACAAGGAATATGAGTAAGTAGAACAAACCCATTCCTCAGTTTCGATTTAATCCCATTATGCAATTTATACCATCATTTCTTTAAATCTGTATTCGTTCTCATATCTATAGCTTCATATTATGACCATCATATTTCTCAATAATACATATATTCCTATATTCTTATCATCTATGCATTTACTGTTCTTATATTCATATATGCTTATCATTCGTGTACAGGTACCCATTCCTGGTAACATCTTATATCTTATTAACCTCTATCTTCATGCACTTTATTATACTATCCTATCTTATGACATATACCTATACATTACTATACTCGTACGTTTTACTTATGCTTTATCAGACCGTTCTATCTCCCATAGGAGTGCAGAACATAGACTTCTTCTTTAATACCCTTAGGTACCCTTCATGTCCAAACTATTTACCTTTTATCTTTCTTATTCGCATACACACGTATAAACATCTCGCTTACTCGACCTAGATAAAGAATGAATGAGACCTCGCACAATATATACCCGGCTGCACAAGACGGCATGCACGTAGACGTGGCTCGCCACGTAATAGAAGTGTAGAAACATCTAGCAGTATAAACACCGATTATATATACGTTGCCAAAGCACTAATCTTATGTACGTACCGCCCACGTGATGGGCTGTCAGAAGATTCAGCCATGAGCCAAGCAGTAAGACTGATCATATACGCCTTGGCCATTCAATATCCTAAAGCCTTAGGCAAATATACAATTATACGTGTTCCCTGAATTTATCATTTTATTCTTTTCTTCTATATTCCTTTACATATCAAATCTACTTATGTTGCTATTTCTTGTTCATATCTATCTCTTTTCTTATCATATATTCCAATTGACTTTACCCATATCAAATCTACTTATGTTCTTATTTCTTGTTCATATCTACTTACTATTCTTCCTTATTTCTGGACCTAATATGAGTTCCACTTTATCATAATTAGTATGGCTGTATTATTGACTCAATGGGCCTATAGAGTCCAAGAACACCCGAATCGTGAGTTCGCACGAAGAAGCTAAGGACCTCGAAGTCGAGGTCATGCGAAGTTAAATCCTCGACAATAGAATCAATCGACGAGCTTCGACCTGACCTGGATGAGCTCGATCTATCACCTCAGTCTGACATCTAATATCTTCCTCAGGAATATGAATGTATTCTTGACTCAATGGGCTTTCCATAGAGTCCAAGAACACCCAAATCGGAGTTCGTGACGGGGCTAGTTATGACCTTCCGGTTTGGAGGTCATGCGCACGGCCTTAACGAGTCATCTAAACCGACGAGCTGCACTGAAGTGACGAGCTCCAGTCTAACACCTTGGTCTGACATCTAATATCTCCTGCGGCATATGGATGGATCTGACTCAATGGCTTCCATAGAGTCCAAGAACACCCAAATCGGAGTTCAAACGAAGGAGATATGACCTTCCTCGGGGTTAAGGTCATGAGCGCCACTCGGATGAGTCGACTTGACCGACGAGCTGCACTGAAGTGACGAGCCCATCTAACATCTCGGTCTAACATCCAATATCTCCCTCAGGCATATGGGTGGATTCTGACTCAATGGCTTCCATAGAGTCCAAGAACACCCAACGGAAGTTCAAACGGCGAGATATGACCTTCCGTTCGAGGTCATGCACGCCCCGACGAGCCGAGCTCTTCAGACCCGACGACCCTGGCCAGATCCGACGACCCCTACAGGACCGACGACCTCTACAGACCTGACGACCCCACAGACGACCACAGACTCCGACGAATTTACAGACCGACGAATTTACAGTGGATCACCCTATGGTCGACTCGCATCCATTTGACTGTTCAGAGTAAAAAGACCATAACTTGGTCTACAGGGGTCCAAATTGAGAAATTCAAAAGCCTAACATTAAGTTCACGGACGTGGCTACATTTTCACAGAAGGACTTACTGCCAAATTCTCTTTATTTCTGACCCAAAAATTCGTTCTAAGGTCCGGCTACTGCATATGATCAAACATAGGGAATTTTCTTGGTTTAACCTGCAACTAAACCCTTCTTAAAACACATATCTAGGATCCTTAGAGCTCTTCTCAACTTAATCCTAACAAGAAATGAGATTAGGAGTTTCCAAACCCCAGACATGTGTATTCATACAAATATTCACAGTTCCATACTTGTGATCTTCTCTTTCCTCTTCCTTCTTTCTTCTTTTCTTTTCCCTTCTTCTTCTTCTTCCGTTTTTTTGCTCTCTCCTTTCTCTAAGACCAAAATGAGATATTTATTTTGGCCTTATCCCTTTATTTCACTTTTCCAAGGAGAAACTTCCTCCCTTTCCTTCAAGCCACTTGTCTCTTCCACATTTTTTTTCTTTCTTATTTTATTCTAATATCTTCTTTATTACTCTTTCGTCCTCCAATTCTCTATTACTCTCAGATTTAACTTATGCTTATTCCTACTTGGCATATGAACTTATTATATTATGACCCTTGTCATGAATTGGTAATTAGTAATTTTACCCTTAATTGTCAGATTAATTCCAAGTTCTTCTTATTTTATTTTGTATATTTTTATTATTATTATTATTATTATTTTTCTTTAATTTATTTCTGATAAATATTTTTAATTTTTATTATAATTCTAAACAAGTCCGAACCTGTTAGGGTATATTTCGGTTGTTAAGGTAGTTGCACCCTGGTTCCTACCAAGCAACTCATAAGTGAACCCGAGAAGAGAGGGGAATAAACATGTTAAAGGTACTACGCTAGAAGTGTAAAAATCGCACACAGGAGCAATCCCTGATAGAGGAGAAAACCGGTTAAACCACTACGAATGATAATAACGATAGGAATGTACCAGAGGAACATTTAGTGGGAGACACAACTGAAGCAAAGGATAACCCACAACCCATAGCCCACCAGATCCCCAAATGGCCTAGTTAAGCATAAATCGATAAGCGGGCCACCAAGTTCATGAGAGATATACAAACCGTGACACTAATATTCCGCTATCGATGCTCTGGAACAAATGTCCAGTTATGTCAAGTTTATGAAGGATATCTTGTCTCAGAAGAGAAGACTGGCAGATTTCAAATGTTTAACCTAATCGAGGAGTATACAAGGCTATCCTTCTGGGTAAGTCAAAGCTAAAGACCTGTGTGCGCTTCACTATCCTCGTAATTACTCCGAATGCTATCTTTAAGAGGGCATTATGTAATTTGAGTGCCAGTATTAATCTCATGCCCTTGTCCATATTTAAACGTTTGGGGTTAGGTGAAGCTCGCCCAACGACAGTCACACTCTAGCTAGCAGATAGGTCCTTAAAGCATCCGAGAAGGGTGATAGAAGATGTCTTAGTAAAGGTTGACAAGTTTATCTTCCTAGCAGACTTCATTGTATTAGATATGGAAGAGGATAAAGCAAATACTTAATCTCGGGTAGACTGCTTTGCAAATCAAGTGTATAAATGATTGATGTTCAGAGGGGAGAGAAACTAAATTGAGAGTGTGAGGATGAAGTCAAGTCTTAACGGTGTTCAAGCCGTGAGACATCCGGCAGAGAGTGATACATGTTTCATGACAGAGATAGTAGAGGCTATAGTGTCTAGCCAAAGTGGTCTCACTGATCCTTTGGAGGCTAGCCTAATACAGAGTGATTTCGAGAATATGGGCGAAGAGGCAAAGGAGTATGTAAAATGGATGGATTCTTTCGAACCAAATAGAAGGACATATTTTGAATCTCTAGGTGAAAGTGCTAAATGCCAGTGCCCTCTGTTGAACAACCACCCAAGATGGAACAGAAGCCATTGCCTAGCCATTTAAAGTATGCGTATCTTGGGATAGCCTCCACCTTACCAGTGATCATTTCAGCATCCCCGACTGCACTGTGAGGAAGAAGATATATCCTAGAGATCATAAAAATGATCCTGATGGTCTTTAGCCGATTTAAAAGGGATTCGCCTTCCATGCATGCAACGATTACTGGAAGCATGGACATAAACCCTCGGAAGCATAAAGGAGGTCAATCCAACTATGAAAGAGGTAGTTCGAAGGAGGTGTTAAAGGGCCGGATACCGGGTCATCATCCTATCTCCGACAAAGATTGTAAGTCCGGTACAAGACGTACCTAAAAAGGGTGGAACAACTGTCATAAGAACCGAAAATAACACATTACTACCTTCTAGAACAGTTACCGGGAGGAGAATTTGTATTTGATTAAGGTAAGAAACTGAACAAGTGCCAATTAAAAGATCATTTCATTACCGGCTTGATCGATGTCTGATCGATTAGCTTCTGGTCATGAATATTATCGTTGATGGATATTCCTGGGCCAATCAAATTGCTATAGCCCCTAAAGATCAGGAGAAGACGACATTCACATGTCCCTATGGGACATTCGCATTTAAAGCGGATGCCTCGGCGTGCAATCGCACGTACCTTCCAACGATGTATGATGGCCATATTCTCCGATATGGTTGAAAAAACAATTGAGGTATTCATGGATGATTTTTCGGTCTTAGGTAGCTCATTTGATAATTGTCTAGAGAATTTGAGGTCAGTGTTGATAAGATGCGAGGAGACCAACCTTGTACTCAATTGGGAGAAGTGCCATTTTATGGTACAAGAGGGCATTGTACTGGGCACGGATTTCAAAGAAGAGGAATAGAGGTTTGACAGAGCAAAGATCAAGCAATAGAAAAATTACCTCCGCCCTCATTGGTAAAAGGGATAAGAAGTTTTAGGCCACGCTGATTCTATAGACGCTTCATCAAAGACTTTTCTCGGGAGATCAAGTAAAACCGTTGCCTAATCTCCGGTCCAAGGGACCCTATCTGAAGCCTGATGACAAGGTATGCGCGCATTTTTCGTGTTGAAAGATAAATTGGTATCGAATTTACTGTGAGTAGCCCAGATTGGTCCTTCCATTTGAGCTTTCGATGTGTGACGCAAGTGACTACGCGGACTGGAGTAGTGTTGGGTGGCGTAAACGAAAGAATATTCCGTGTAATCTACTATGCGAGCGTAACTCAATGATGCTGTTGAATTACGCCACTACGTTAAAAGAACTATTGGCCATTGTCTTGGCTTAATAAATTTGAGTTTTATTTGATTTGGCAACAAGGTCGTAGTCCACACCGATCATTCTCGCTCATAAAATACTTGATGACTAAAAGGACGCTAAACCTGCACTAATCCAAGGGTTCTCTTAATGCAAGAATTACTAGAGATTAAAGACAAGAAAGGGATGGAGAACCCAGCTGTGCATCATCTTCACTTCGCTAAGGCAAGTGATGAGGTTCAAATGAATGACGACTTTCCTGATGAGCAACTCTTAGTTATTGAAGACAAAAGGGCGGTTCCATGGTTTGCAGACTATGTGAATTATTTGGTAGCCAAGGTAATCCCTTCGGAATTTAGCTATCAACAGAGAAAGAGGTTTTTCGCACACTTGAAACACTACTATTGAGGAGCCAATTCTATACAGACATTGTGCTGACCAAGTGATCCGGAGATGTGTGCCCGAAGATGAAATGAACAAGATTCAACCATCACACACTTTACCATGTGAGGACATTTTGGCATAGGTAATGGCAGCTATGGTGCCGAACGTTTCGATCGTCTAGCTTATTCAAGGATGCTCTACTATCTCAGGATTCATATGTGATAAATGTCACGAATGTGGCATTTCTAGAAAGAACGAACTCCGCCCATGCATACAATCTCTAAGTAGAACTCGTTTGATTTATGGGGATAGATTTCATGGACCATTTCCCCATCTTATAATAACCTACATCTTGGCCGGGCAAGATTATGTCTCTAAGTATTGAAGCAATTCCGAATCTCGCACATGATGCCAAGGTAGTGGCTCAATTTCTTCAGAGCCACATATTCTCGCGATTCGGCACTCCTCGAGCGCACCGATCGCGATAATCTGCATCTACTGTAATAAGATGATTGACAAAGTCTTGCAAAAGTATGGGGTGCGACATCATACATCCCTTGCATATCACCCACAACAATGGGGCAAGGTGAGGTATCGAATCGAGAAATCATCAAGTCCATTCCTGAGAAAACAGCTAATGTACCCAAGGTGAAGGACCGGGTCTAAAAGATCGAGGATGCACTCCTAGTACACCAACAACATGAAACACCATGGGTATGTTACCCTTTCGAATTGTTTATGGAAAAGCATGCCATCTAAGGCGGAATTGGAGCACGAGCCCACTCGGGGCAACTCCTAAGCAGCTTGAACATGGATGCACATTAGATCTGAGAAGCTTGGTACATACTGAACTGTAATTTAATTTAGGAACGGCTATGAGAATGCCCGCATTTACAAGGAAAGGACAAAGCCCGCACGATAAACATACACTGTGAATGAATTCGAGGCGGGGCAACAGGTCCTCTTGTTTAATTCCCGTCTCAAACTTTTTCTTGGGAAATTGAAGTCTAGATGGTCGGGGCCTTTCACAGTGACCAAAGTTTTTCCACATGGAGGGGCAGAGGTTACGCATCCGAAGAAGGGAACGTTCAAAGTTAACACACAACGATTGAAGCCGTATTTTGGGGGCGAGTTCCATGACAAGGCATCATTCCATCGAATTACATTAGACGAAATACAAAGAAGTACCATAGAGCTCAGTTCCCGTGCACATCGAGATTCGGTGGTCAAGCAGCTAACGACATTAAATATAGCTCGTGAGGCAAACTGTAGCTTTTCAAATCTCTCTTCCTATTGTTTAATTTTTCTTGATTGTTTTAAGTTTGGTTTGGTTTTCTATTTTTGTCCGTAATCGGGATTTCTTTTGGCGGTCTATTTTCAGGGCACGTGATCGAAAGTAATGTGGAGGATTGGCTCGAGATATTCACTTCAGAAGTTAGAGGGAGTCACCAAGTTCACTAAGGGGAGTTTTCTCTTAACTTGGAGCATTGTTGAAAATTTTACATATCGAGCCTTCTCTAACGCCGCGACGCCGGGTCTTCACGCCGCGACGCCGATTAGACCTCTTTGGAACGCTATGATTTGATCCCAACGCCGCGACGCCATTTTTCGCTTCTCCGAACGTCATGACGTTTGATCCCAACGCCGCGACGCTGGTTTTAACCGCTTCTCCTCGAACGCGACGCCGAGTCTCAACGCCGCGACGCCGTCGCTTCATTCCTCCGGAACGCCGCGGACGTTGCATCCACACGTCGCGACGTTGCCTGTGTTTAAGGCCAAAATCCACCTCATTTTGATCTTACCCCCTTCCCTCCTTGCCTGAACCCTACTGCACCCCCATTGTCGTCACCATCACACACACCCTTGCCGGAATCCAATCCCATACCCGTCGAGGGGCCACTGATTCGCCTTCCACCACCTCGCCACCTGAACCACCACCATTCTTTCACCACACCAACCATCTCTCACCCTCGCCTCATCCGAGACCCGTTAGGGTCGGGTACGACCGTTAGGCTGGTACGCCCCTGTTGAGTCTAGTCCTCCATGTTGAAGTCCTCGTTTGAGCCGACCCGGGTTCTTTAGCTCGCCCTAGGTTTGTGCCCATCTCTTGTCGCCAATCTCTAGCCTTAGTTTCATACAAGCAAACTGTAGTGTCGATATATTGTCTGTACCCATCCGGCGCCGCCTCTTTCTGGTGCCATTAGGCTCCAAGGTAAATTCCTAGGACCTTAGGACAATCTAGACTCCTTTCCCCGCACCCATGCCCGTAAGAGGCGGGTTTCGCCCACCAAGTGGGTTTCCAACAATGGGGACCCGTCCCCGAATTTCGACGCCACGAGGTTTGTCAACGAGGGTGCCGTTGATCAGTTCGGCACCATATGTAAGAACCGGTCCTTTATCAAGGAAAAGGGCTTCCACCACCCCGACGATTTCTTTAGAAAGACTATTGCAACTAAGGGATGGCGGGCGCTTTGCCAACCACCTCGTCTAGCTACGATGAGTGTGGTATGAGAATTCTACGCCAACCTCGCCTCCCACGTCGTCAAGAAGGTCCCGGTAAAGGGTGTGTCAGACTTCCAGCGCGAGTCTATCAACCAGTTCTTATAATCTTGATCCCGTCCCTGAGCCTTTCATCGCTCTACGAAGGTCTGATTACCCCGAGGTCATTCGCCTCACTCAACGGGAGGGGTGGAGCGGAAGCTCACAACGATTTCCGCACGCCAGACACTTCAAGGCCAAGCATTCGCCTATATCCACAAAGCTCGCATCACTTCATCACGCCGCCCCATTCCCATGACGAACGTGTGTGAGGTGATCGCTAAGCGTGCCTCGCGACCACGCTTATCATTCAGACATTCCGCTCGAGTCAGTGTGCTATAGAGAGGATGCCATCCTCCATAACCGGGACGCTAAAATGAACTTGGGGCACCCTTTTCTTATATACGGCCTATGCAAATGAGCCGGTGCCCTTAGATGACAATGAGGCGTGGTTACACCCTATTAAGGCTATATCAGTCAAGCGTGACAAACCGGGTGTACCACGACCTGAGGGGACGTATGACTCGGGCCATGAGCCCTCGGACGAGGAGGAGCTTCATGAGTATCAGGCTCGTTTTGGACTCCTGGGCGATCCCTAGGGTGACATTGGGCAAACCTCCACTCATCCCTCACCTCCACCACCGCAGACCTCAGGGGCGGCTCCATCTAGTCTTACACCTGATTCGAGGACCCGATGGTCGCCCAATCGACCGGCTTTCGACGCCTCGGGATGAGACACAATAGAGCACCGAGTCCTCATTACCCAGACACGGGAGGCCCTTCTACCGACATGCGCATACTCCGGGCCAACCAGCCACCATTCTCCATCGCCAGCTAGCCCCTTCGTAGCCCGCCGCCTACCTTCGTCTTCACCACCCACCGCCACCGCCGCAGTTGACACGCTCCAAATACTGCAGCTCTTCACCCTCTCCCCGTTTTATCGCAAGTAACACCGGATACTTTTGTTCGGGGGTGGGTGGTGACGGGGTTCTTTTGTTAGATTAGTATAGTTTTGTCCTGGTTATTTTTATTTTCGTATTTGTGCTTTAGTTTAGTTTCGTTTAAGCTTGTTTATTTTAGGTTGTCGAGTCTTGTGTTTAGTTCCTGTTTTTGTTTTTGGTAGATCATCTCTATGTTTAGTGGTTTCGTGTTTAGTAGCTCAGGTGTGCCGCCATACTCAGAGTCGAGGATCACTTTCGGGCCGAGTCCACTATTATCATGGAAAACAAAGGTATATCTCCGTAGCGATTCGTAGGTGTCTGATGCTCTGAATTAGGTTGAATAGGTGGGGAGGCATAGTGAATCACCTTCGGATATTCAAGAAACTATTTCTCAATGAGCCTATTACACTCACACACAGATGACCTCTAGGGAATGCCTAGATGCCGAGCCCGGCTACTAAGGTTCAACAAACCTTGGGAGTTTCTAAACACCAAAGAGATGGGACACCGTAAATAAAAGAGAATTGCCTTCGAGCCCCAAAAGTAAAAAAAAAAAAAAAAAAAAAAAAAAAAAAAAAATATATATATATATATATATATATATATATATATATATATATATATATATATATATATATATATATATATATATATATATATATATATATATATATATATATATATATATAAGTGGGATCTCTTTGAAAGTGGGATCTTCCAACTCCGAATCCCGGCACAATCGATAGCCTTGAAAGCCCAATGCCTGAGCCAATCGGGTCGGAGTCACTGGATTTCACGCCTGCTGCGATAGAAGATGGAAGTTTCCACGCGACCCTTAGGTTTGGTTGAGTGTCTCGGGGTGACGCTCGAGGGGAACTGAATGCCTAGTGCCCTTAACCAATTGGTGGGGAGTCACCAACTAATCCTCGCTACATGAACACTTAGCAGCAAACTTACTTCGCACTAGTTTTGTTTTCTGTTATATAGGTAGGTTTAGGGAATAAAAACGCAGTATCTTTATCCTTCCTAGTGGATTCTCCCAACTAGGTGAGTTGAATTCAAGTTTGGGGGCGTCGAAACCTAGGTATATACTAGAGGTCATTTATTCAACGCACATAGGATCCTTGGGAAAGGTTATTGAATACCTCGGAGGTTGAGGCACTCGTAAACTAAACCGAGTTCAATCTAATTCTTTCGAAAGTTGAACACCCTTGCGAATCCCCTGAAATTCGAGCAAAACGGCAAAAGTGTGAGTCGGTCCAATTTGATCCTCTGTCTATCAACATGTGCATCACAACTTAAAGGTTAGATTATGCATGTAGGTCAGGTGTCAAGTTTAGAGTCGCCATTGGGGACAAGCAAGAAGCTAAGTTTGGGGGTGTGATGAGTGCCTAAAACACTCATGTCATACCCACGTCTGTCTTACGGTTTTAGCTTCATTTTATGTTTAAATGAGCATTTCTATAGCCCGATATTTGATTTGTGCAATTGCAGGAACGCAGTGTGGAACGGCGCTATCGGGAGCATTTCGGGAGCAGAGTTGAAGTGCAAAGAGCTGGCAGGAACGTCGCGACGTTCCAACGTCGTGATGTCTCAACGTCGCGACGCTGGGTCAACAAAGATAGAAGTCAACAAGCGGCAACGTCGTGACGTCTCAACGTCGCGATGTCAACGCGATTTCTGCCTCTCCATCATTAAAAGCAAAAAGGGGACCAGAATTCGAGGCATCAGGACACGTACGAACTAGGGCACAGAAAGCAGAGAGCAACGAAGGAAATCAATGAAGAAGACAGTTCTTTTTTTGTATTTTTCTCATTTCCTGAAAGAACGATGATGTTTTATAGATCAACACTCGTAGCCTTACGTCCAAGATGTTCTAGATTCATATCTAGGGTCTCTACTGAAACTCACAATGGGACGTATGATTGTAGATCGATATTTTATATTATTCAAATTTGTTCATGACATGTCGTAAGATTCGCTTATATCTGATTTATTTTACATGGTGATGTCTGGCCGACATTGGCATGATTTTGCTCGGTATCCGAGATCGAGAGATGAGGATGCCCAGGATCTCAATTGTAGCTGTACCCCACAATCTTTCTAGAATAGATATTCAGCTCGAGGGTGACGACATGGTTAATGACGGTTAGCTTTCTGAGTATCGAGTCGAGGTGTAGATACACTCCAACCCCATTAGCTTAGATAGACCTGGACATACCTCGAGAGAGGGTATCCTGTAAGCACGATCACCCCATCATCAATAAGTTGTGAATAAATTGAATAGTAATTTCTCTAGAAAGTAATCCATCAAAAGTGGCAGGGGGAGACAAAGCCCTAGTCTCCACAACACAGTAATTCACTAAGATCGATTGGTTTAGTAAATTCAGGCATTAGTAATCTGTCACTCTAAGCGTACATCCAGATAATATTCAAAGGCCAAACTCTATATTCAACACACTTATCCCTGTGGATCGATATCCATACCCTAGGTACACTATATTACTTGATACGACGCGTGCACTTGCGCACATAGGCGTACATATACACACACCACGCTTTCGGCCTATCAATTATCATTCATTGAAATATGAATCTTACAATCATATTTCAGTTTAGAACTGATGGGAACTATTGTTTCTACAGTCTTACAATCAACATTATCAAATTCAAGCTGTTTCAAGCCCTGATTAAGATTGAAGTGCACTGCTCCATCTCCTACCCTAGAAAGGGGATCTCTCCTTTCACATCTACTGCTACCGCTCTAGTGGCAAGGAAGGGCCCCGCCAATGCAATGGACTAATTTATCTTCTTTTATGTCAATTATCACAAAGTCTACGGGGAAAATAAATTTTCCCACCTTGATCAATACATCTTCAAGGATTTCCTTTGGTTGAGCTAAAGTTATGTCTGCCATCTATAGGTCATGGTCAGGAGTGCTTCTCCAAACCAGGCCTCGACTCATTGGGACAGTGGGCATCAGTTGATGCTTTGGTTCCGGAATCACATAATGTTTTTCCCATTTCAAAGTCCCTTATGGTGCAGGGAATGGTGAAGTTGCTTTGATCCTGCATCTTCAGTGGTAAACTTTTCTGAATCACTGCACTGCAGGTTGCTGTTAGGATCACCACTCATTCTTCATCAAATTTCCTCTTCTTTCTTAGTATATCCTTCATGAACTTGGCATAATGAGGCATTTGAGCCAATGCCTCAGCAAAAGGGATATTTATCTCTATCTTCTTGAACATATTCAAGAATTTAGAAAATTGCTCTTCCATCTTTGATTTTTGCAGCCTTTGAGGGAATGGGATAGGAGGCTTTATAGCTTGCACTCCCTTTTTCTTCAAGTCACACTCCTCAACCGCTGCCTTCGCACCTTGCTTTCACTCTCTTCAACCACCTCGAACTAGACTGCTTGTTATTTCTGCTCTCTCTTGGTTCTCAATCAGCTTCTTCCTCTATTCTTCTATGTTCCTAAATTCTCTGTGTCTAACACAATAAGTACAGTGTTTATACTTGTTTCTAGCCTTTCTAGCTCATATTTTGCCCTTAGTTAGAGTAGAATAAGTGCTTTTGACTTTCTTTTTTGTTTTTATGCTTGTGAAGGTTGCTTAATGTCCCTTGCACCTTTTTGAAGTGCCTTTGGATGCTTAGAGGATAGCATGTTTTGAAGAAAGCACTTATGCAGATTCACTTGCTTGAGTCGACTTCTGGCAATTCGCTAAAACCTACTCAAATCTTGTTCTTCCTTTCTCCTCAACCTAAGGAATGGTTCACCAATGTGATTGAGTACTTTCAAAGTTGCGAGGATGATCACTCGAGGTTTTATGCACCAATGGGAGGTTCCATGCATCTAAGGATTGGAATTATGCAAAAATTGAATATGAATACTCAAGTCTAGTAACAGACTAAAGTCGTTAAGAGGGTAGATAAGATGAGTACCGACACTGCAAAAAGTCCAAGACCGATACTCAAAGTCGTGAAGGCCCAAGGATGTGGAGTACTCTAGATTGAAAAGTGAGTACCGGGTCCGGTCCTCGAGATTCAACCGTGTGATCCCAAATTATGATATTTGTGCAAGGGTATCATCTTGCCCTGCTCGTAGTCAGTTTGGGGAGGGGGGTGAGTTGTGGGGTGTGGGGTATTTAAGCCACTGGATTGCATAGCTTAGATCTTTGTTTGTTCTTGTAGTTAATCTCTTGTAATCCTTAATCTAAATCTTTTAGTCTATAGCTTCATCTCTAAACTTGTTCCATTCATTTTTACATCAATCTATAACATTTATTTCTCCTCTACTTGCATTTATGTTGGATGTTCTTGCATTTATTAGTCATTTCCTAGCTTTAATGGAGTTCTAAACCTCCAAGATAGGATTCAAAGGTTGGAAACTCATCACCAACAAAGGTAACAATGCTTTCACCAGGTTTCAATGAAAGTCAGATGATATTAAATACTTACTATCTTTCTTCAAATGCTTAGTTTGAATATTCTCGACGATGTGAACAAGAGAATCTGTACATATCAGCTTGAACCTAAATGCATGTTGAGTGTTTGCATAAACTTTCTAAGTGAGCATTTGACATCATTCTTCTATCCTTTTTTTTTTGAATAGCCTTTAAAGTCATATCTTCTATCAAGGACCATTCCTCAATGGATCCTAGATGAGAACATATGGTGAGACACTTCGTTACCTAGTTTCAGGATAAGCCAAACCCCTGGAATCCTATCACTTGTCTTTTCAGGATAATATAATCTCAAATCAACTCCGCTACTAAATCAAACAATCAAACACACCCCCCATGATTTACTTTATTTTAAATGATTCATCGGATATCAATACCTAAGGATCCCTCAGAACCCTACTCTTGTGGAGATGACCCGTGACTTCCCATAGAATTATTATGTCATGATATCAGTTCCTACACTTGGGAACATATTGAGTACACCTCAAGTGATAAGCATTTTTTGCACCGTTGTCGAGGAGTGGCAAGTGTTCTAGTTGATCCAAAGAGAGCTAGTGGTAATTTGCAATTGCATTGAAAATCCAGTAAGTCCTCTTCATTCTCTTAAATTTTGCAAAAAAAAATAAATTCTTTGTGTATATAATATCTATGAATACCGCTCTTGTCAAAGTGATAGGTCAAGTACGTCGTCAGTGGACTCCTACGAGCAACAATCCCACTCAGAAGAATCACACCTCAACAAAGTATTCGAGACTTAATTGTAAGACGTTTGTTTCATTTACCTTCCACTCCTCTCATGGAGCACACAGAAAATCAACAAATTCCTTTTAATCCAAATGAGAAAGGGTTACCTTTTAACCCACAAAGATCTTTTGATCCTCAAAGACAAGGAGATGGTGTTGTACCGCCAGCAACCCCGGCAGTTGGAGGGGAGAATGTCAATCCTCAATATAATCAATATCGAGCTCCCCCGCCCCTTCGCTTAATGTCAGAACCTTCCGAGATTTCAGACCTCAAAGAACCACAACAAACTCATGTATTCGCCTACCTTAAGAGGCTAACCGTTTTTTGGTGAAACCGAAGATGATTTGTCTTCTCCCTGAATATCAGGGGTTTGATTCTGAGAACCCCTACTCATACATGAGAGACTTTGAGGATGTTTGTAGCGCTTTCCTTTCTACAGGATCACCCCTCCACATAACTGGGCCTAGTTTGTTTCCTTTCTCTAAAGGAAAAGGCTAAAATATGGTTTCATTTTTCTTACTCCTAATTCAATCTCTAATTGGGAGGACATGGGTGTATTTTAAACAAATCTATCTCGACGACTAATCAGAAGACCCGAGAAAATCCAAATTCTCAAATGAAATCGCACTCATCAAAATCCAAATTTATTCTCTGATCTCGATGACGAAACTGATTTCACCGTTGGAATCGCCTCACAAATCTGAAGCTACCACGTCGAATTCTCTCGTCGACTCGAGACACTTGTAAGTTTTTTCAGGCATCGAGTTTCGTGCCGAAAAACGACTCGAGATGTGAAAAAGTCACATATAACATGTTCCTCATGTTACACACAAGGCATGGGTAGAGATGATGGAAATGAACGGCCTAGATAGTGCCAAATGTCGAAAACTAGTTAAGGGACAAAATGGTCATTTTGGAATTTGATTAAATGAAGAAATGATGTAATAAATAAATACAGTGACCGCCTTCTTTCCTTCAAATGAGGTCAACACGGGCAGTAGTTGGGGGAAAAACGGAGCAGCAGCAGAAATGGTGTTTTAGAGAGAGAGAAAGAGATTTCTCTCTAGATTATCGGGCAATCCGACCGTCGGAATCCGTTGGAGCAAGAAGGAAAGCTGTTCTACGCGGAGAGGCCTACGCGTGAGCACCGATTTTGGGAGTTTTCTACAAACTCTGTGAGGTAGGGGATTTATCCTACTTGGGATTTACACTTTATTTAAGTGTTTTGTGATGTTTGAGTTGATTGGAGGCTGGGTGAGGGTTGCTTGATCGGTTCCAAATCTTGGAACCGAAGTGTGGAAATTTTTGGGACACTTTTGGTCAGTCCGTATCAATTTAGGGACTGATTTGGGTATTTGTATCATAATTTATATAATAAATTGTGTTTTGGTGAGTAGGAGGCCGGAAATGGGCATGGAATTCGGTTCCACCAAGAGGAACCGATGTTGATGAGTACGCCCAACTGACAGCCCACTTGTTCGCTAGGACTCCAAAAACAAATTCCTTGCTCAGGTAAATCGACCAAAACGCCCATGTGTCGGGGGTGCTTGAAATCACGAAATGAATGGCTTGAGTTGTGTAGAAATAGATAGGTTAATACATGATTATAATGTGTTAACACAATGACATAATTATATAAAATATAAATTGTGTTTGTAGGCCATTGGAGATGATACTGTGTTTAGCTCAAGTGAGCTAATTTGGGTGATGGTTGATATTGTCGAATTACATGTGGTGTAATTATAGATTTGAGAATATATGCATATTGATATATTGGTTGAAAATGATTGAAATGGCATAATGCATTTCATATGCACTAGGGTAGCCTAGAAATTAGGTGAGTGCATGACATGAAAAATTGAAAGAAAAACGAAAACGTTTTTGAAAGGAATTTCACAGATGAATTCTCTCGAGAATAGCTGAGCCAAATTAACAGATCATTTCTGGGATGAGACCACGACTGCTTTCGAAGGTTCTCCAACACATTCGGGCTTCGAGGGTAGTCCCATATTTTTACCGATACTTGGTAGTATAGTTTCGAAACAACAAGAATTGTTTAAAAAGATGTTTTCTCTACACGTGGCTTAGGCAAGTGTGAGGGAGCTCTGAGGACTCGGATATGAGTTTGATCATGCATATTCAAGTAGATCACGCAGATGCATTTGAACGTATGTTTACTGAGCATTACATAGCGCACTTGTGCAGAGTAGCCCACCAGTGGTGATTCCACTAATGAGCATTAGCCTACCCCGCCGAGGGATATTATTTTCGTGCAATGTGGAGCGCGACGGCGGCATTCCGCCTCATCATGTAGGCCGCTTTTAGAAGAACCGGTCTGCTTTCGTTTTATTATGTATACATGTATTAGAATTTAGAATTTTGATATATGTTTGTAAAAGAGTGAATTATCAACTCTCAACCATGAGATATGTATTTGGTTGGGATATATTGGTCGAAAGGATGATGCAGGGGCCCAAGTGGCCATTATTTACTCATTCGACCCTATGTGGTCAGTTGGATGTGCCGGGACAAAGAGGTACTAAGTGGCAGAGCTCCCCGCACAGCTGAGACTCTCGCCTCGATTTTCGTAGATGCCTGGGTCACCCGACATTCACTTAGCTCACAGTTGACTGGCAGTCAACCACCCTGACTGGGGTGTCACACTAACACACTCATGTGGGCTATCCAAAACTTTTCGTAAAACCGCTTAATCTTTCACATTTTACGGGAAAGATACAAAGAACTTCCATGCTATCCTCATCATGGTTTGGATATCAATTCAAATTGTTGCTTATTTTCATCAAGGACTCTCTCTTTATAGCAAGCAATATACCTTAAATGATGATGGGGCAATTCTAAGGAGAAAGCTCAAGAGGTCGTGGGGCAATGCTTTGACACTAGTCGAAAATGCCCGAATCGGGGAGACTAATACTTTCCTTGATGCCACTAGAGTGCATAGTACGCCCACTGGAGGAGGAAAACATCATGTGAAAGAGAATGATGACCTTCAAGTCAAAATAGCTACCTTTTAGAGGCCATTGAAATGTAAAAAGTGAATGAAGTGACCATTGTACCCAAAGTACCTTCAGCACCTACGGGACCTAGGATGGAAGATTCATGCATCATTTGTGATGACCCCACTCATTTGAGCACTGATTGCCCTAATCTTCCCCAAGTCAAGGGAGTCATCCAAATCGAGCAAGCTAATGCTCTCAATTACCCAAGGAAGCCCTTCAACTCTCCATATTCGGAAACTTATAATCCGGGGTGGAGTAAACACCCTAACTTTAGCTAGAAGAGTGATGGAGGACATGCTTCCTCAAGTCAAGGCAACCCACCTCAAAATCCTTTAAAGCAAACCTGTGCTCTTCCAAACCAAACTTAAAATCAAAATTTTCAAAACCAAGGGTTTTAAAATCAAGCTCCGCATTTCCACAACCAAGGGCCACAAGGATTTTCTACGGTCCTAGCCAAAGCTTTCACCTTTTCCCCAAGGAAATCAAAATCATCAACCTTACCAACCTCCACATAAAAGAAATTTGGAGGACATCAGGAAGACAAGTCATTCAATCTCAACAGTCAACTAACACTGAACTTCAAATGGCTATAAATGATGTGAAGTCTCAAATTACTAAGTTGACCGCCTCTATGGGGAGTTCTCAACAAGAAAAAGGGAAATTTCCTTCTCAACCCATTCAAAACCCCAAAGGTTAAAATATTGTTGAGACCTCAAGTCAAAATGACGGACCTTCAACATTGTGGCTAATACCACCCTTAACTGGAAAACACCGATAAAACCATCCATCCCGAAAAATCCAAATTTTCTGAGAAAGAGTAAAACGGTAAATTTTGGTTAAAAATCCAGAATTTTTCTAGATCTCGGATGACGAAACGGACTTCACCGTTGAAATTGTCTCGTGAAATCTAGCTACCACGTCGAATTTCGTTAAATTCCGAGACAGTTAGAATTTCATGCTTTTCGAGGCACCGAGGGTAGTGAGTGGCTCATAGTGTGCCATGTGTCAAGTGTAGGATGCGTCAAATAATGAGCTCAAGTGGGGCCATAGGAGACATGTGGCACCATGTGATTGGATGGAAATCCAAGTAGAAGGATAAGTGGATAAGGGTAATCCAAGTGAGCCAATGATAGGCTGACATGTGTCAAGAGAAGTACTCTCCCACTTGGCCCATTTTGGACCAAACGGTGGGAGAAGGAAAGAAAAGATAAGGAAAAAAAATGAAGGGAAAGAGAGAGTTTAGAGAGAGAGACTCTACCTTCTCTTTAAGTTTCCCGGCGATCGGACTGATGGTTTCAGGTGGAGCAAGAGGGAAGGTCCATCCTCGCAGAAAGAGCTTCACATGTGAGACTGAGCTCCAGAGTTTTGACAAACTCTAAGAGGTGGGGTTTTCTCCTACTCGTTTAATCTGTTAGGGAGCCATCTCAAGTGGTCAGAATGTTTGGGGCCTGAGGGTAGTGTGTATCGCCCCAAAGATCGGGACCTGAGTATCGAGTTTCTAGAATGCTTTGACTACCTCAATGGATTTGGCGCATCATTTCGCGTAGGAGCCGAGCCCCGTGATGTTTCGGTAGTTCGAGACTAATCATTCGATTGTCAGATCGCACAAGGTGTTGTTTGTGTTATTGCTATGAATGAATAACATGTTGATTGTGTGTAAATTATGTTAGTATATGCATGCATGGTATATTAACATAAACTGCACGAAATGGCATGCTGCATCTCATATGCACGAGGACATCAAGAGAAACGAGTGTGAGTGCATGAAATGGTTTTGAACCAATAAACACTATACTATATCGGAGGGTAGCCCAATGACTATATTGAAGGGTTGTCCAATGAAATACATCAGAGGTTGACCAATGAATTGAGTCGGAGGGTTGTCCAATGAATTGTATTGGAGGGTGGTCCAACAATTCACATTGGAGGTTGGTCCAACGGATATTATTCGGAGGGTTGTCTAATGGAGTTATATCGGAGATTGAACAATGTGTTTTATAAAAAAAAAATCTTTTGTTTTGAAAACAGTGCATTCATACATGTCATATGCATGCGTGAGAGAGTCGGTGAGGACTCGGGACATGAGATTGGGTGAGTCACATTCTCATCCATGACATGTAGACATTTGAGTAGGAACGTGCATGTTTTACTTGAATGTTTGTTTGGTTGCCATTGCATGAGCACTTAGGTAGAGAGTAACTCATGTAGGAAAATTCAACTACTGAGCATTGCTCACCCCATCGTGGGAATAACAATTTCAGGTACTGAAGGTACACCCGGGGATGGGATGCATCCGAGGCCTTAGTGGCTAAGGAATGGCCAGATTTGGTCGCACTTTGTGTATCTTGTAACTCTGGGTAGAAGACCTAGTTTTTTTTGTAATTTTTAATTACAGACAAATTGTAATTAAACTCCTTTTTGTATAAAAAAAATATATATATACATTTTGGTGAGTTTTCCAGGCTCCAGTAGCCTTTGTAGTAATAAGGCAATTTTCCATTGGTTTTACAGTATGTATAATAGAGAGAAAAGGTACAGGGAACCAAATGGGGTGGGCTACTACCCATTTCCAGTTTGGGGTCACGACAATGCAGGTGGTGTCGCAACAGGAACGGCGTGGTGTGTGCCACACAGCACGCCAAATAAGGCACGACAGCGGCCCGCGCACGACTAAGGACCTACGCGCGCCAAGAAGGTTCGGGAAAGCTTGTCGCGACAGTGATTCGCGCCACAAAGAGGGTGATCCGAAATCAACAAAATTTATAACCTGTACTTTCCACCACAGAGCAAAGCCACCGCAAAGATAGTGGCTCTAAGGCTCGAACTCTGCACGGGTTTTCTTCAGACAAAATGACGGCAAAGGATATTAAAATCGATGAATTTCACTTACTCTAAGGCTTGGTAAAACAGGGAGCTGGATGTTGCAGATTAAAAATAAAATAAGTAAAGAAAAATTGTAAAATAGAATTCCTTTGCAAAGTAGCAGTCATCTGGGTCCAACCGAGGTTCTCCTGTGGTCTTTTCCTCATTGGGAGGATGACATATAGTCATCTCCCAAACCGATTCTTCATTTAACTGTAAAAGCTGACCCTAAATAATTATCTTTGAAAACTCGTATTTCGCTTCCCATTGATAGTCTCGCATGCTGAATAACATCACCTTGGATTCACTTTCCAACAACTAATAAATGATAACTAATGAATGTCATCAGATGAATAATAAGTATACAATGAACCCTAAAGCTTTCCAAGTACTGGCCGTTTATAGTGATCCGAAGGGATCAAACCTAAAATTTGGAGAAAATAAAAATATCCTTGAATCGCCTTTCAATAACCTATAGATGGTAACTAACGGGTGTCAATGGATCTAACGATAAGCATCCAAGGAACCCAAAAGCTTATCAAATATTGATCATTCAAAGCAACCGAGAGGATTAAAATCGTTATTTTGAAACCATAAATGTGGTGAAATACCTTCTTTAAGTGTGGAAAAACCCTCGGTTGCCTTGATCCCACAGCAATAGCGTTTCACTCCAAGGAAAGGAACTTTGAAAAAAATCATCCTCAGAGTTGTCATCTGGAGGTGTTTAGCTAATACAGAGGAAGTGAAGAAAATGGAGAAAAGGGAAGCGGAGATGAAACGGGAAGTGAAAGCTTCCGTCGCTTTTATTGATTAAGTCATTTCTGATTGGCAGGGGCTTTTATAGCCAACCCCTCATACAAAAATACCAAAAAAAACCAAAAGCAAATACTGTTACAATGAGGGCAATTTCGGAAGAAAGCGAGCGGGTGACAAAAGCAAAAACAAGCGGGCGGCCCGAGGAATTGGGCGGGATGAAGCAGTCTTATGAGTGGAATAGTGTCGGGGAACATAATTTCCTACTGCGTGGTTATTTTCATCCATTTTCTTCTTTGCTCTTTTTCTTTTGGATCACAATTCTACATGATAGACTCAACTCCCGGTTCTTCATGTTTGGATGACTCGTAATTTTAGCTGTTATCTTGCAAAACTACAAATTAGCCACAAAATCGATCAGGTAGAATAACGGGGACCTTAATCGGGTTAATTAGAATGATTAGTACAGCAGCTCGAAACCTATAATAAATAGGGTTCAAAATAGCTACTGGGCACTAATCACTACACACATTGCTGGTCCTTAGCTGATGAAAGAAAGAAGAAAGAGAGCATACAAAACGATAACAAAATAATTTCACAAAAATGATATTCAAAGGTTGAACGATGAAACACTTTTTATTACTGGTAGAATCGTCAAACTAACTAACAACTCATCTGGAAGGATTGAATACTACAGATGGTATCCGAATTTCATGGTGGATCTTGAGAAAGTTCACGAGTCTGATGTTTGTTTGATGGGATTACTATTTGTTATTTTGGCTTTGCTCTTTACTGATATTGCATCTGGTTTTAACATTTAATGGATCGGACACTTTTTATTCCCAATAACAGTTGTAGATTACCACAATGAAGTTGACTTTATTGATCATGTGGGGATAACCGGCGACTCTTTGAAGGTGGTTTAGGGCATCAAGCCATGAGGATCTTTATAGGTTTCACCCCGGACTCCGAATGATTTCGAGCCTCCAACACCTACAACTCGCTAAACTCCACCCATCCACCCGTGTAGCGAACACAAAGTCGGTGGCTCCCAACCAGTTGGCTTAGGGCACTAGGCTTTAAGGGCTTTCGCCATAAAACCCCTCGGACCGTGTTCGGGTTTCAAGGCAAAGCGTTGCAATTTTTCTTTTTTTTTCTTTTCTTTTTACTTTTTACTTTTTCTTTTTCTCTTTTTTTATTTTTTTTATTTTGGAAGACACATTATTTTATTCAGTGGTTCTATTCATGAGATCTTAACCTGTAAGGTGGGTGGCAGAGCCCAAGGTGGAGTTATTGCAGACTTCAGATAAGTTTTTTAGTTATTAAAAACTGATGTCTTTCGGTGTGTGGTTAGCTAAAGGTGGAAGAAAAAGGTCAAAAGCAGCAAGGATTCAACTAACCATCCACTCAACTAGGTATGGCATCAATCTAACATCAACAGGATTAGATAAAGTTTCAATTTTTCAAACTACAGGCTAGGCAAAACACAAAAAAAAAGTTACAGTTTTGAAAAAATAGTTTGTATAGTATATGACTTCATAAAGGAAAACCCGACAATACTTGAACATCACAAAATGGGCTTGCTCAGAAATAGTAACAAAAATATAAATGCAAAGCCACTTCCTTCGCTAACTCTCCCCTGACCAAATGTCTCATTGTCATGATAGGGCTGGAATGGAAAGTTAGGGAAGGAGATGTCCTCACTCTGATGAGATGTGATCGTTGGATAGGAGACTTCGCGAAGCTTTCCATCGACACCTTGACCTGCCGTTTAGGCTTCAAATAAACAAGTTAGGAGAAGAAAAGAGAGGAAAAAAGTGACCAGTTGGAGAATTTTGAAAATTACACCTTCATAATAATTTTAAAAGTGTTCTTTCTAGATATATTTGTATTCCACACTCTCTAATCTTTCCAACGGTACCAAAAACACCTAAAACGAAGTTCGGATGAAAAAGTTATGGACGAAACAAAATCAGGAGGCAAAACAGGGGAGAGTAGCGAAAATTTTCGCTATATAGCGAAAATTTCGCTATGTAGCGAAATTTTTGCACATAGCTAAAATTTCACTATAATTGCGAATTTTTTTTTATATATAAATAAAATAAAATAATTAATAATAAAAAATTTTAGAGACAAATTTTTTTTTTAAATAAAAATAAAAATAAAAATAATTTTTTTTTATAAAATAAAATAAAGTAATAATAATAAAATAAAATAAAATAAACAACAAATTTTTTTTTATATGCCCTTACTTATTTCATTTTGTCTTTGTGAGGAAAATCCGTCTGACCAATTTTAAGCTGTATTGAAATTTCGTATGTAGTGTTATTAATATAGTGCGAAAATTTAAGCTGTGTGCGAAATTTTGCTATTCTGGCAAGTGTCCACACACTGATGCCTTTGCTTGCTCTCGCTTTTACGATATGCAGCTAAATTTTCACTGTTTGCAAAAAAATTAATAAAGAAAAATTAAAATTGTAGAAAATAAAAATTAATCTAAAGCAAAAATTAACTAAAATTAGAGAAAATCTAAGAAGAAAAATGAAGCAGAAATCAAAATAAAATGCGATAAAATAAAATAAGACAAGAAAAAAATGAACAAAAAGTGGAAACTGTGCCTCAGGCCACTTCCTTAGGCTTTTGGAAGTTTCTTTGGAATGGCGGAGCTTAGAAATGTCGAGTTGGGTGCTCCAATCAAACAATGCAGAACCTCATTTGTGCCATTGTGTGAGTAAATTGCCATTGTTTTTGATGTAGTGGCAAAATTCTATACAGTGGCCACTAATCTCTTGAAGTTTTGCATGGCAGGCAGTGATGGCTTGGCCTTAGTGCTGGTGCCCCGAGGGGGTTGGTCGTGCTGGCGTAGGTAAAATGTACTTGAGAATTCGGGTGGAAGCTGCGGTAGTGCCGTTGTTGGTGGGAAATGGATTCAAAACAAGCTCTTGGGGCCCTTCCACTTTCTTTGCCCCCTCGGTTATAAAGGGAAGGATTTCTTCTTTCTTCTCCGCCTGGAAAAACAACGACACCATCGAGATTCAAACAACCCTTCGGACAATTCAATAAAATCCTCTATCGCCCCTGGTGGCTGTTGTTGTACTTTGCTTGTCATGCCGAGAGCCTACCCTAGGGGCATATTTGTCAATTCACACCCTCAAGCCTTGACCCAGAAGGTTTGAGTGTGAAACGACACTAACCTTTCTTTATAAGCTGGATTTTGTCCAATTACGATCCATATTCGAGTAATCATGACCTTCTAAATTCATAAATTCTCGAATTCAAAATTTCATGCTATGATAAAGTATACCTAAATATTCATGTGGTATTGCATGTCATATAAAGTTGTTCGAGAATATAACAATATCTAGGATCTCCCGAATCTAACTTTGTATAATATAAAAATGAATCGAATGACTTTCTCAATTAACTTTCAAACCCGACATTTCACGTAAGCCTTGAACATAGGTTCAACATGATCCCATTTAAAGTTCTGTCGGAAGTATCCTGTGTGTAGAATCATTGTGACGAATGCTCATAGCGGAAGCTAAAAGTCGAAAATATATCAGCAGATAGAGTGAGCTAAAAGCTCAATAAAAATACTAATCTGATTTCTGTGGATCAAAAAAAAGTTTCAGACATATAACCAAATAGGAGATGTTTTAAGTAAACTTTTGATTCAAAAATAAGTTGCAACATTAACAAAATATACTTCAAAACATTCTCACATCAATTTCAAATCGGTTTCATATCAAATGTGATCCAAACAATTTCATATCAAATTTTGATTCAAACACTTTCATATAAAATCCAAAATCAAATACATTTCAAATATATTTTCTCTGGTAATCAAATAAAATGGTCTTGATTACTTTCATATCGTCAAAATCAAATACATTTCAAATATATTTTCTCTGGTCATCAAATATCAAATGGTGCCCGGTTAGGACTTTGGAATGGGTGCTATTGTAAATTGTTCCTTTTAAGGTGGAGCGGAACCAAACACTACTAGTACTAGTAACCTCTAACCAAACCCCTAGAAATGCGAGGTTCAAATCAATTACATTTCACTAAGAAAATGTAAGGTGTTGTATATCCGGGTTGTGAGGGCGAAATAGTGTCAACTAATATATCTAGTTGTATGATGACAGTGTCAACTATTATTCCCGTTGGTAGAGACTAACCCGAGTCAAATATTTCATTCAAAGTTCAGAGTGCAAACATCGCATACTACATTTTCTTTCGTCATGAAAACAAATCTCAAAAAAGTATAATAACCTGAAAACTACTTTTTTTGATCCATAGGATAATCAAATAAATAAAAGTAAAACTTTTCATAAAATAGGTTATATATATTAATTAAACAATTTTCATCCTCAAATGAAGTAAAACAAACAATTTTCTTTTTAAAAATGCATTAATATCCCTTACATGTACATATATATAAAAATAATAATTTTTGAAAGATTGTATTAGATTCCTTGCCTCAGAGAGATTGCACAAAGCTTTGGAAAATTTATCAGAAGAACACTCCCTCGTGGAAATATTTCTCTACCGAAATTTGTTTCTTCAAACCCTAGATCCAAAAGTCGTACGTCCTCTGAAATTCTATCGACGGAGAGGATTCGAAGATGTATAGAGAAAGTTTCATGCTCTTGTTCAATTTATACTAGGGTATCTATTAGGAAGAGTGCCTTTTTACCCCTCTTTCATTAAATTAATTTAATTAATTACTAATTGGATTACCATTATTATTTTCTGCGTCCTTCTTTCATTAAGTAATTAATTGACATTATTTACCATTATTAACTGCATTAACAGACCAGTGTTAATTTAATTACTGTTGGATTACCATTATTATTTTCATAAAATTGTTGGTTATGTTGTTTCTGTATTAATTCAATTATCAATTATTTATTTTCATAGCATTATACTATAAAATTCATATCATTATTATTATTTTAGTAACCTCTATACAAATTCCTTAATATTCTTTTTCCTATCTTTATACTACTACAAGTTCCCTAGAATTATTCTGCTGCTCCTCTACCATATGGTGTCACTTTGGCACCCTCTGGATTCTCTTCCTCTAAATGAACTTTTGCTGTTTGATTGGTGACCTTGAAATGGAGTATTGTAGGCTGTCTAATTTATGCTCAAAGTCGTTTTGCAGCCCATCGAGTCTTTGGTTCAAATTGCTCTCCACAGTATCAATCCTTTGATTCCATTGTGCATTAATTGTCCTTTACTCCCCCACAAAGTTACCCACTAGCTTGGTGAGGTTCAATATGGCTTCTTCCATTGGAGAGGTTGACTATGGATGTGGAGGGGGTGCATACTGTGGAGGCACCATGTAGGAAGGTGCACTCATCCATGGAGGATTTCTATAGTCCCTCATGGACCTATACGCATTGGGATTTCTCTCCATTGGGTATTGATAGTGTTGCTCTCCTACAGAGTGCTCCATTGGACCCTGGTCAGGCTAAATCATCATATAGTGAAGAGCGGGGCAACCACAAACAATCCTGCTGACAACTCTTTTTTTTTGCAGTGGAAATATATTCAAAAAACAGTAATATAAATAAGAAATTCCCAACTTGCAGTGAGATCTGAAGTGTTTCCAGCTAGTAGATGCACTTAGGCACCATCCCGGAAGCAGCGTCATTTGATTCGTGCCGGTAGGGTGACTTCGAAATCAACAAAATTTATAACTTCAAAATTCCTCCTACTGCCGTAAGCAAGCTCTTATGATATAGTAAACTCTAGAATTGAACTAAAGGATGGGTTTCTTACGTACAAATAGTTGCGGTGATAACCAAGCGTGTTGGTTGGTTCAGACATTGAAAGCAGAGGGGTTTGGATGTGTAGGTTCAAATATCAAATGTCTGATAAAAAATTGTAAAATAGAATTCCTTGCAGTGTTAGGTCATTGGGGATTAGGTGACTTCATTCTATTCCATTTTCAGTGTCTCTATTCCTCTGTATGAGTGTTGTTGGTTTTGTGAAAGTTCTTGTTGGATTATCACTACACTTGGAATTGTCGGTGCTCATTAAGTTCAAATGTTGGCATATTTTGTAAAGTTGTAGTACTATGTTCATGTCTGCTTATTTTGGAATTTTTCAATGTTTAACTAGTTCTTTTATTATTTTGTATTATCTATAGTGTTATTTTAGTTTTCTTATTCTTAGTTCAAATCTTGCTGAGAATTGCGAAGATCGGGTTAAATGTCTCTCTTGGTGATATAGTGTTGCTCACCTTCTAGCCTTTCTAAGCTCGTATTTTATAGTTTGTAGTAAGATGGGTGCCTTTTGGCTTTCTTTTGTTTTATGCTTGAAGGTTGCTCGATGTTCCTTGCACCTTTTGAAGTGCCTTTGGATGTGAAGGATCTGCCTATGTTTTGACACTTGCACATTTTTCACTTCGTGAAGATTAGTTTAGTAGTCGCCAAACCTCTCGATCTTGTTCTCCTAAGGTGGTTCCCCCAGTTAGGACTTTCCAGAAGTTCACGAGGATGATCCTCGAGTTTTTATCGCCATGAGGTTCCATGCATCTAAGAATTGGAATTGTATGAGATTAGATATCAGTGTTGGTACTCAGAGTCCAGTCTGGGGTGCTCGAAAATGTTAGAGTGCGGAGGAAGATGAGTCTTAGGTGCTCGAAGTCGATCTGCAGATGCTCAGCTGGGGATGTGTCGATGCTCAAGAGAGATCCGATCTTAGGTGCTCGAAGGTACATTTAAAGGCCTGTGGATGTGGTCTTTAGTGCGAAAGTGAGTCTGGTCTTAGTGCTCGAGATTCAATTAGGTGTATTCCAAAATTATGATATTTATACGAGGGCCACGATCGTCACCTGTTCATGTAGGCTGTTTACAGGGGTGGGAGATTATTTTAAGCCCTTGGAGCGGTTGAGTTGGGGACACATCTCTAGTTAGGTTCTGCTGTTTTAGTTAGGGTTTTCTCTCTTTTTCTAGGGTTCTTACTGATTTCTACTTTGCACCAGCTTAGATCTTTGTTTGTTCTTGTAGTTAAATCTCTTGTAATCAACCAATCTAAGTCTTTTTAGATGCAGCCATCTCTACGGCTTTTGTTTCCCATTCGGTTTACATCAATCTATAACATTTATTTCTCACTACTTGCATTTATATTTGGATGTTCTTGCATTTATTAGTAATTTCCTAAGCTTCTAATGGAGTTACAAGCCTCGAAGATACGGTTGTTAATTGATATCAATAAAGTAGCAATGTGTCTCACTCCTTGTGTGATAGGTTGTATGATATTAAATACTTACTACATTCTCTCTAAATGCGGTTTGACATATTCTTGACAATGTGAACAAAGAATCTTGGTACACAATGTGCTTGAACCTAAGTACATTACTGATGTTTGTATAAACTCTAAGTGAGCATTTGACATCATTTCTTCTATCTTGTACTTTTCTTGAATAGCCTTTAAGTCCTTATCTTACATCAAAGACCATTTCCTCAATGGATTCCACAGGTAGAACATAAGTAGAGACACTTATTTACTAGTTGGATGGTGACCCTAGAATCTATCTTGTGTGCTGCGTGATCAATGTACATAGTCAGTGGGTTAGTCAAATAATCTAACCATGATTTGCTTTGTTGCACATTCCTTGGATGCTCAATGCCTAAGATCTTTTTTAGAGCCCCCTCTATGTGGAGATGTGCATGGACTTCCCATTATAATTATTATGTAGCGTGTGAGTTCAACCGGCAGAAACATATTGAGTACACCTCAAGTGATAAGCACTCTGCCACTCCTGAGTGTAATTGCCTCTGATCTTTAGGATTTTCTTGGGTGTCACTGGAAAAGTCCAGCAGTTGATGCTATATTGGGCCAGTTGCCTTGCCAGACCTCAGTTGTTTCAAGATGCATTGGTATTGGCTTGACACAATTGTGTTTGCACGGAATCTTTGCTACCTTATGATTCTTTGAAAAGTGCTATTTTGGCCTGACAGGTTTTGTGACCTTTTGTGCATTAAATCTAGCCCAGATGCTGATTTCCCACATTAAGGTCCCAACTATTTCTTCTAATCACATTTTGTGGCTAATTTATCGTTTTGCAAGCTTTTAATACAATTTGTTGAATCAATCCAAACTGATAGATGAGCCTTAAGACTGGCTTTATAGATTGGAAATCGGGAGAGGCGGAGGAGCGAAGGAAGACGAGAAGAACTTACGCATCCTTGTCTGAATTTCCTGGGGGCAGAAAATTTATGCTGATAATTTTATGATGGTCGAAATTTGTACTGATGCAATTCTCTCTCACTTTGTTGACTTTTGATTTTGTTTTGCCCTTTCCCACTTTTACCCTCCTTGTTTATTGCCTTTTGGGGCATGGTGTACTTTACCTTGGAAATTTGAGCTCTATATAACTCAATCTTGTAGAGTGTAACTTTTTGGTAGGAACTCTTATTTTGGTGAAAATCAAGTCATAGTTCTCTTATGCTGTGTCTTTCTTGTATTCTTTTTCCTTTGCTTTCTTTAGTTTTCCTCTTGGTTTCGGCTTGTCTTTGAGGATGGTTTGCCTCGCCCTCCATCCTTAGAGGAGGCTAGGGAAGTTTATAGGGTAAAATGGCGGTTCTCATGTATTTAATGCAAGCATTCATGGATGTTTATCTCTGGATTCTCATTATCTGATCAAATCTTTGATATACCTTGGATTTGCTTGTATTTGGCAGAGCTTTTAGGGTTCGGTGGTCTTATTGCTAGATCACGAGATTCGATAGTTGTCATTTATTAGTTAATAAGGTGGAGTTTAGGAAAAGATTATTCCTTTGTCAGGAACCTTTATATCGTCTATATTTCAAAGGGAAAATTATTAGGGTTTGTGCTTAAACTACAAAGTTAAGTTCTGAAATGGCTATATCACGCCCAGATTCAGTCGCAGGCAGGTGGCGGATCGAACCGGTTCACAGACAGCAGACCAAATCTGGTTCTTTTTGATTTTTTTAAAACTGGCTGATGCATGGGTATGGCCCATCTATAACTATTCAAATGTATATACATATATTGGGTCCTGTTTACAAATGAACTTTTGTGGTTGCAGTGGAGCTTGGAACCTACATGCTTTAGAGTAAAGACCCTTACAAGTCATGTTATATGGCCCATTTGTATGCGGAGATCTTGAGGATGTCTTCTCACCTTACTGGATTAAAACCATTGCTAAGCTTTACGGCAGTGGGAACATGCATATACACATTTAATCACTTAAACAATAACCGGATAATATAAATTTTATGTATTTATGTATGAACTTATCTGGTGCCCATTCTTATCAGACTTATCCTTATAACGGACTTATGTGCATGGGACTCAAGTAGGAATTCTGAGAACTTATATTTTATACGGGTTTAACTTATTCGGAGGTGCAGTAGGTACCAGAGATTACAGACGATATACTGGTATTTGAGCACATACTTGTCTTGCAGACTTATCTTTGGGTCTTGGACTTATATGGCCCCGGATACGAAGAAGTACGTAGGTACTACGGAGACATTTCTTTGGTATAAAGGTACCCGTGGGGTACTACGAGCAATTCCTTATCGGAGGTACTCGTAGGTGCCCTTTGGGCTGTCTATCTACGGATCGAGAGTGCTCGTAGGTGCTACGAGAACTTGTACTTATTTGCGTCTGAGAGTGCACATCAGTCACTACAGAACTTGTCGAGACGGGACATATTCGATGCGGGGGTTAATCGGGCGGACTTATTCGAGATCTGGAGTGCCGTAGGTGCTATAACTATCACGAGGAATGCGAGTTAATCGACCCCGGGAGTACCCCGCCGGTACCTCTGAACTACATCAGAGATCTGAAGTACACTGTGATTACTACGGAGACTTATCTGACGGGACTTGTGAATCAGGAGTTCAGTAGGTACTCTGAACTTATTAGATCTGAGCGAGAACTCCCAATCACATACGAAGTGCGTGGTACTCTGAGCGAATCGAGATCTGAGACATCTTGGCCTTCCAAATCACCAGGAGTACGTGGGTACTACGAACTTATTCGAGATCCCGAGGTTGTAAATCGGGAGTGCAGTAGGTACTCTGAAGCAGATCAGTCGGGACTTATCGGATGCGGAGGTACGTACGGTCACAGCTCATTCGGATGCGGGGTACATTAGGTACTACGGGTCTTGTCGAGAGACGGGCTTATGGATCAGGGTGTGATCATCTGGGACTTATCTGGAGATGGAGACTTATTCGGATCACGGGTGCGTGGAACTCGGAGCGGTCGGATCTGAGCGAGGGACTTATCGGATCTTGGAAGTGCGAAGTAGGTACTACGGAGACGGATCGGATCTGGGCGACATCCGTCTGAGTGCGGGTAGGTCGCTGCGGAAACAGATCAGATGGGGAACATCAAATCTGAGGGTGCGACATTAGGTCGCTGTGAAATGAATCGAATCGAACCTGTTTATTCGGATGGGACTTATCGGATCTGGGTGCGAAGTAGGTCTTTACGGGACTTGTCGGATCGGGGTACGTGGTCTTCTGAACAACGGGGAGAGAACATAGCAGTGCATCTGAGTGCAGTGGTCACCCTACGAACATTTAATCTGGTACCCTTAGTGATTGCTACGAAGCCATCCCGGTTCGGAATGAGGAACTTACTCGGATCTGAGTGCGTAGGTGCACTACGAACTGAATCGGAGACAAGACTTATTCGGATCACGGGACATATCGAGGAGACGAGTGCGTAGGTCTTCTTTGGACTTATTCGAATCTTGGTGCGTGGGTGCTCTGGGCTCTTGAATCGGGGAATTGCGGTAGGTGCTACGCAGCTTATCTGGGAGATGCGAGTGCGGGTAGGTGCTGGACCTGGATCTTGGGGAGGTGCGAGTGGGTGCTGCGAACTTATCTGAATCTGAGTGCAGGCAGTAGGTGCTACGGACCATGTCGGAGACGGGGGTGCCGGGTGGGTACTACGAGGAACTTTCAGAGACTTATCATATAAGCTGTTTGACTTCTAGACCGATGTCACAGTTAAGTAAGACCACGGCTACAATAAGTACCCGAAGATACTACGATGCGAAGTGCGTAGCACTAGTCGGAAACGAAGTCTTAGTAGCCATGTCGAGCAGTCTTAGTAGCACCTAATCGAAGTCACCAGAAGTACTAATCGGGAGTCTGCAGACACTAATCGAGTCTGCGAAGTACTACTAATCGGGAGTGCGAGCACTAATGAGTGTCAGAAGTACTAAATCAGGATAGGAGTGTTGTGTCATTTAATAACTGGTCTTAGGTAGTTTCTGACTATATGAGTTCGATAACTTACTATACATAATAGGGCATTGTTAGCCACTTTATCGTTCATGTGGTCGTAATCCATCTTTGGTAAGGTATGATGGGCATGTAATCACATATTCATATATTCTTATTCTTATGGATCATCTTTACTCCAAATTGGAGATCCCATTTCCAATTGGATCTTTTTAACTTCGAGTTATGGCATTTCCTTGCCAACTGGTCGGTTTTTCCGATTTTACACTCGGGACTATTTGAATTACTGATTTTCCGGGGTCTTAACTTCATATTTTGACACTAGGTCCTTGTACTTATTTAAATCTAAGGTCTTTTAGGGTTCTATTCCAGCCCAGAATCACTTGATTCAGACAGGAGCTCAAATTCTCGTCCGAAACAACTTGGTTCTCTATGATCAACGATGCAGGAAATGGGCTTGCATAGCCTCACTTTGGTCTTTTTCGACCACATGAGTCAGAAATTGGAATGCCTTCTCTTAAGTTTGGTTCTCCTTAAGTCTATTTTTTCACGTAGCAGTGGCACTTGAATCCTCAAATCGGATAAGAAATGAGGAGTTATGGCCAAAATCTGGCCAGTCGGCGGAAAGCGAGGCAGTTCTACCGGTAGGACTTAAGTCCTCTGGTAGGACTATTAAAAATATTGAGAACCAGAAAGTTCTGGTAGGACTTAAGTCCTACCGGTGAGTCCAGATTGAGAATGGGTGTTTTCCTTTTCCATATGTTTGATCCCAATCACTTCTATACATCCAGCCACATCTAATCCTTTTCAATTCATTGGAATCCTTTTCTATTCCATTCCTCTTTCAATTTCATATCTTTCTTCAAAAAATTCCTTCATGGATTTCTTCCAAACCCATCTAATGGGTTATATTGCTCCCCCCAAACAAGAAATGAGGATTAGTTAGGGTTTATTCTAAGCCTAACTCAGTCCTCTCTATTAACCATAAATTCATCCTCGAGAGGATTTCTGAGCTACTTGTGCCATATGGGTTTACCCACCTTACTTGAAGACATAAATTTTGGGTTAGATGACCTAACAAAAACCCTACCTAGATTTGGGCAAGGGATAACCATATCAAAGCATGGAAATTCATGCATAATTTCATAGGATTCTTAAACAAGGTGAGTTTCCATACCAAAATCCAAGCATCCATACCTTTGGCTTGCTTGATCTCCTCCATCTTCTTCTTCTTCCTCTTCCTCCTCTCTTCTTTCTTCTCTCTTCTCCCCATCGGTTCTCTAAAATGAGATAATTTGGTCTTTTAAAAATCAGTTACCTAAGGTATGCGGCCTCAAATAAAACCATTTTTGGGTTAAATTGCTTCTATTGCTTTGAAGCCCCTATAACTCCTTCTATTTATGAATTAAACTTTCCTTTATCTCAGTTTGTTATAGTCTCATCAATTCATATCTTTTGGGCCTTTTTGGACAAATTACAATTTGTCCTTAAATCTTATAACTTCGGGTCTCTCATTTCAGGTTTTGCACTGTATGAAGCAGTCAAATTATGTAACACAAAAAATACCTAAACATGTAGCTTGACACTGGGTGTATTTTGGAGTGTTACAGACTATATGTCATGTTCCCCAATGCGAGGAAAAGGACCCGAGGCCCTCTCATTTACCTTCGGACTTCAGCGATGCTTGGAATTAAGCTGGGAGCTCTTTTTCATATTTCTTTTAATTAAGTGATCTTTAGTCCACAAACATTTTATTACTGTTTTTAGCAAGCCTTAAATCAAGTGAAAGTTCACCATTTTGAATCCTTGCAAATCATTTTGTACGAAGAAGCCCATCAGTGTTCGATACAGAAGCTGGCTATCTGCGATGGCACCGACGGTAGGAGGAATTAGGATTATAAATTTTGTTAGTTCGTGACCCTACGTGGCCTGAATCAATTGGCTTTGTTCTGGGGGATGGTGCCGAACTGGAGTGCAGAGTGAGAAGCTGTTGAACTGATCATCACAAGTGTTGGTGATTAATCTCTTTTGCCTTTACTTTTATTTCCTATGGGTTCACTGAGGTTGGTTAATTTTATATTGTCAATACACAATTTCTATTTTTATTTCTAGCTAACGATAACATTTCTAGAGTAGCCTGTGTTTTGTTTTGTGCTTTGTCTTGTCTTTTCATAGGGCTGCTTCAATCTGGGATAGAAGACACTACGGGAAGATTAAGAGAACCGAGTGTCCCACAAAGAAGCGGGAGGTTGTGAAGTGAAACCCTAAACAACGAGGCGGATGGAGCCCCACTCAAAGAACGAGTAGAGCCAGCGGGGGTTCAAGGGATCCCGATGCCTCTGGATCAATGAGGATCACATTCGCACAAGGGTGAGTGCACCCTCATGCATTATACCCACTGTTGAGGATGTGGCAATGAGGCCTTATCTGGTGCCACTGCTCCCAACTTTTCATGGTATGGAAAATGAAAATCCATATACACACATCCAGGATTTTGACGAAGTTTGCACGACTTTCAAGAGGTGCGTAGATATGGAGTTCTTTGAAGTTGAAAGCCTTTCTTCTTTCCCCTCAAAGACAAGGCCAAGATTTGGATTAATTCTCTAAGGCAGGCTATCGGGGAGTGGGTGACGCAGGCGGATTTTTGAAGAAATTCTTGGTGCACACGGGACCAATAACCCAGAGCGGTTATACATTTTTGGCCCATGATAATGAGAAGTTTACAGTCTTTAGGAAAATTATATGGAAACCATCAGTGCCTGCCACCCTCACCATGGCTTTGATGCCGTGCTAGTCAATCATTTTTCACGATGGAAATGTCTCCTTCCATGACGGTTGTTAGAAGCCATGTGGAGGGCTTCACTGATAAAATCGAGATAAACCATGGATTTCCTCAATTATATATTAAGGACCTCAATATAGGATAGACCGACACGAGTGAGAAAATGAGGCACCGCAGCCAATCGAGGGAGGCATTTATGCACTCTTTGTGATATATGGAGATGAAACCAAAACTGTCACGTTATTTCGAAACGATTGGAAGAGCCCAGAAATGAGAAATCGACGCAGAGTTCGGGCAATAGGCCCGAAACACTGTGCCCCTCCATTTGTTTTTAGCGCCCAGTACTAGTCATCAAGGAGGCCTTGTCCTAATAGTGGCCCTTGATGAGGATTTGATGGTCGGTATCTGATGTTGTGGAAGCGATCTCAAACCATCAACAAATGCCATATGGTAGCACCTAAATCCCAGTTGGAGGAATCATCTAACCTTTCATGGAAGCTAAGCCTGCCGTATGTTCCCAGTGTAGCATCAGCGACATCATCTTTTGGTTCCGCCTCTAGGCGACAACTCCGATCCTCATCCCAGGTGGAATGACCATCATGAACTTAAATGAAGTAGTGGGTAATTTTGTGTGGAGGAGCAGGCGATCGTCTCGGGCTAATCGGAAAATTGACCTGATGGAATGCACACACAATAAAAGATGGATAGCCTATAGTATGAGATCTCCCGAAAATCGACAACACAACGGTATTCAATTTCAAGGCTAACCGTCGCGAATTATTAGAAAGGGAAATTTCCTTCTCGGACACAGCCTTGATCAAGGGAATGCATGGGTTGAGCTCTTCCTAGTGACCCAGGCCGAAATGATGAAGTAAGCGGTAGTCACTTTGGGAGGTGGTAGGACGTCAGGAGCCATCAGCCCCAGGCCCGGTGGAATTGAAAGTAGTTTAGACAGACCAGGTTAATAAAATTTTACCTCCTTTCCCACTACAATGACATTGAAAGCGAGAAAAGGCCATGATCGAATGAAATATTAGAAGTGCGAGACAAGTGAAGTCGACATCCCTACCTTGACATGATAAAGCAAGTCCCATATGCTAAATTTTTAAAGGACTGTATGCAGGTGAAGAGAGGTTTGATCTTCGATAAGAAGGCCTTCTTAATAGAAATGACCGGTTCCATCATTGGTCACGGGACCAGATAAAAATTACAAAGATCAAGGTGTCCACACCATCTCGGTTAATATCGGGAGCATTTGTGTAGAAAAGCACTGCTGGAACTTGGAAGCTAATTAAACCTCTTTGCCATATTCCATGTCTAGTAGTTTGGTTTGGGAGAACTTAAGCCCACTTCCATCCTGCCGTCTCTAAGTAGATAGGTCTATTAAAATGCAAAGGACCATTGAGGATGTTCCTAATACAAGTGGACAAATTCTAATATCAGTGGATTTTGTAAAATGCTTGTATGGCCGATTCACGGTAGAGACTGACCATGTACCCATCATATTGGGAAAGGCCGTTCTTAGCATTTGCCAGATACCATTATAAATTCTTGAAATGGGGTTATCTTGACTCACCTTTGGGAACATGACTTTGGACTCTGTGTTATCTTCCACTTGAGTAAAAGCATATGCAACCGGTGGAGGATGAGCGCGAAGAAGTGCGCATGTCGTCTGATTCTTGAAGAGCAATTTATGACGTGAAGTCTGAGATGTGCTTCTTGAGATTTAATATGCGAGTGCCTTGTAGAGCAACAAGACCCCCAATGCATGAGCCTGGTGCAGGGGTGCTGGAGAAAAAAAGTGGAAATTCTACCTTTATTGTGGAGAGGAAAAGGAATCTCCCGATGGATTTGGATCTAGGCCCTGCTGTGGAATTAAAATATGCATTTTGGAAAGAAAACGGCGGTGTCGATTGTAATATAAGTCTGCTGCGGCCCTCACGGGAAGACAATGCACTACACCTCCTCTCCCGAGAGGGACAAACGAGCTTTGGGGTGGAAAATTTCCGATTTAAGGCATATTGCAATCACCATTCATTTATTTAGAAGAGTGAGGCATTGGAGGTAGCCACGGAGGAGTTGAATCCTCATGGAAGGAGGTGGTTCGCATTGAAGTCCTAAAGTTCTTTGCCAAGTGGTTATCATTACCCCATGTCGATAGCACTTGTTAATGACCCAAGTTGTGTAATCGGGGGGGTAACCAGTCTGAATGCGAAAGGAGGAAATGCCACATGCACTCTTTGAAGTTTGGAGGTATGTAATGGTGCAGAAGTGGGCGGGTGCTTGAAAAGATCACTTCCCTCTACCTTTATGGATCGCTCACGGAAAGAGTTTGAGTCACCTTCTCTTTGCTACGGATGGTTATTGGTACACTTCAGTTAAATTATACGGATGGTCAGGACAAGACTACCTTCACCTTTTGGAACATATGCTACGGGAAGATGCCCTTTAGCTGTATATCCTGCCACATTCAGTGATGTATGCTCGATATTTTCGATGATCTGGTAGAAGCGTATAGGTTCATGGATGATATCACGGTCTGCGGGAAAGCTTTGTGAAGCCTCATCCATTTGGGGCTTTGTCCTGCATAGATGCATTGAGAGACCTAGTCTTTGGTAGGAAAAGTGCCATTCCATGGTAAACCCGAGGAATGTTTAGGACATGTCATTTCGAAGGGGTGGAGTGGACAAGGCAAGAAATTAAACTGATCTATAAATTACCCTCCGCAATGTAGAGAGACGGTGAGGCAGTTCTTGGGGTGTACGGGCTATACGGGAGGTTCATACAAGACTTCTCAGAGTGCCAAGCCACTTTATAAGCTTTAGAAAAGATGCTTGAGTTTGAGTGGGATGCGACCTTGTATGAAAGTTTGAAGGCTCGAGGCTTGCCCATTACTTGCACGATAAATGCAGGCCCCTAATTGGAAGTTGCCTTTTGAGGTTATGTGCGATGCAAGTGACCTCACTGTCGGAGCGGTTCTCGGACAAAGAGCAGAGGGAAAACCGTATGTGGTTTACTATGCGAGCAAAACATTAAATGAAGCTCGGAGAATTACCTTGCCGAGAAAAGTGCTTTGCGGTGGTCTATGCCCTGGACAAGTTTCGTGCGTATTTGATTGGGTCAGATATAATCATCTTCACGGATCATTCAACTTTGAAATATCTGCTCACTAAGCAAAACGCCAAGGCTAGGCTTATCAGATGGATCCTCTTACTACAGGAGTTCAACCTACAGATTCGGGATAAGAAGGGTGTGGAAAATGTTGTTGCCGATCATCTTTCCAGACTAACCATAGCACACAACACCTGACCTCCAATCTGTGAATTCCCAGGAGTCTTTACTCACTATAGACTGATGCTCCTTGGTTTGCCCACATTGCTAACTTTTTGGTAACAGGGGAGTTGCCAACAGAATGGAAAGCACGGAATGGTTCTTCATCAGTCCGCTCCTACTATTGGGAAGAACCTTATTTGATTTCAAATCTTTGTCTTGATCAAATAATCGAAAGTGTGTCTTAGGAAGGAAGCGGGAAGGATACTCAGCCCACTTTGCCGCGCGGTGCATAGGAGATGTTCACTTCCCGAGCGGCAATGAAGTCTTGTAGGCGAGGTTTTATTGGCCTTCTTTGTTTAGGATACTATACCATGTGTGCAAACAATCGACAAATGCCAAGGTTGGGAAAAATCTCTCGTCGTCATATGATCTTGCGTAGACCTATCACGGTTGTTGAGTTATTTGACGTTTAGGGCATCGACTTCATGGGACCATTTTCTTCCTTTGGATATACTTACATTCTCGTGAGTTGACTATGTGAAATGGGTGAAACAATCACTGTGTAAATGGATCATAAGGTCGTATTAAATTCTTGAAGGAGAACATTTTTCCTAGATTCGGGGTCCCAAGCCATAATCAGTGATAGGTTCACATTTACATAGTAAACCTTTTGAGAATCTCCTATCCGAGTCACGGTGTCAAGCACAAGGTGGCCACCCTTATCATCCTCGGACCGGTGGCGAGTAGAGGCTAATGCGAAATCAAGGTCCCATCTTTGATGAAGGTGGTAAGCTCAGGCAGGAAGGACTGGTCTCGACTTCTGGATTCCTTGTGGGCCTCTGGAAACGGCCTCTGAAGACCAATCAACCGGAATGCTCCCTGCTCCTTTCCCAGTTTATGGCGAGGCATGCCACTGCCAGGTGGAAATTGAATATAAAGTAGTTGAAGCGATAAAAATTTGAATACGGACATGGGAAGAGGCGGGAGGCGCAAAGACTCCTTGATCTCAATGAGTTAGAAGAGCTGAGAATGGCCTTCTTCTTTCGTTTGATTAAATTCACCTGATGGGTGTTATGGTCGACAAAATTTATAACCTAAATTACTCTCTACTGCAGTAGCGTAACTCTTCTTGATTATAAGCGACTCTAGGATCGAACACGGGGATGAGTTTCTTATTACCAAATGATTTCACAGTAGGCTCGAAATGGTAGATTTGTTTTGGATTTAGGATTTGGTGTAAAAAGTGTGGAGTTGATGTTGTGGAAGTGAAAATAAAGCGAAATGGCCCAAATAAAGTGTAAAGAAATCCTTGAAGTGTTGGGATGCTATATTTGGGTTGATAGGGTTACAAATAGGTCCTCGGGTTCATTTCTCGCGTTGGGGAGGGGATGACCTATAGTCAATTCCCAAGCTAGGATCTTCATTTAACTTTAAAAACTAAATACAATAATTTTCCTTTTGATAGAAGCATTTATTTAGCATTTATGGTTCCCTACGGTGAAAATCATCACCTTGACCCATCTGATGATTCGTAAAGGAAACTAATGAATCGGTGGATCTAATAATAAGCATCCACTGAACCTAAAAATTACCAAGTATTGATCCCAGTAGGATGCATCTACAATGAAAATATAACCCCTTAACCACCTCCGGTGGCTCGTAAATAGCAACTAATGGATATCGATGTATCACAAAAATTTAAAATCTACTTGAACCTAAGCTGCCAAGTATTAGCAGAAAGTACATCGAAGAGCTGAAGCTAGGTTGCCGTTGGGAACCAAAATGCCAAAACTCTTTGCATGAAAAGCAGGAGACAAAATGCAAACCTTACTTCCCTGACCTATGCATGACCCGCTGTTCAAGGATCTTTGGACCTTAGCCAAACATCCTTTGGTTGTCATCCTCAAAGGAGTGTTTGGTTTCCTAAAAGTGAAAAATGAAAAAATGAAAGAGAAAACTGGGAAGAAAATACGAAGCACCCATATTTATTGTTTTAGTCAAATCAAACTTAGATGGTGTATTTGGTAGTATGGCCTTCTGATCAGTGAACTGCAAACTAACCTAACTAAGCTATTGCAATAGAGAGTGCAGAAAGGAGAAAAACAAATATGGGCGGTTTGAAGAGTGAAATTCTCTGTGAAAAATTTGCTATATGGCGAATTTTCCCCTCTGTATTCATCAACGTGGCCTCTTTCATTTGCTCCTGTTGCTCTTTATTCACGCTGCACTATTCCATTTCTTCTTGCTTTGATATTCTTCGTCCCGACTTATTGAAATTGATAGAAAACCATATGAAATTGATGGAAATCAACCCGACTTTGTTATGATTGGATTGACACGGCGATTTGGCTTCTGATTCACATACAAAACTTCTAGCTTGACCACGGAATGCGTCGAAAGTACAATAGGGATGAACATATAATTGGGTTAATTATAATTGGTACACAAAAGCGCTCAAGCCTATTAAAAATAGGGTTCAAAATAGCACTTTTTGGGCCTGTCGATGGGAAATAAAATTTGAATCTTTGGACATGGGAAGGGCGGCAGGAGCTCCTTGATCTCGATGAGTTAGAAATTTGAGAATGACACCTCTTCAACTCGAAAATTGCGAAAGACAAATTGAAAGTGGCATGATCGGCTCATAACGGAAAGAACTGTCGGGGGACCAAGTCCTACTCTGACTCAAACTCCACCTTACTAAAATGAGCTCAAATCCGGATCGGATTGGACCATTCATCATTCATCGAGCTATACCTATTGGCACCAATGGGCTTGCTCAACCCAAATGATATGCAGTGTTTCAGTCATTAGGCGAAGTAGGCCTATCTTTTTGTACAAATACAAACAGGAGGAGATTCCCCTCCTTGACCCTCAATGGTGAAAGGGCTGCACAGAGGTGATCACTCCTAATTTTTAGTTGAATTTGTTTGTTTTATTTTGTTTTATTTTTTTTATTATTTATTTATTTTTCTCATTTTCTCTTGCACATTCTTATAAGTTTTGGTGATACATTTGTGCGGGTGTAGCGATAATCCTCTACCTTCTCCAATCCTCCGCACCTCCCCAGGAATGGCAAGGACCCGTGGAGGATACAGTTTCAGGCCTCGGGTGCGACCTTCCTCTCCACCATGGAATGAGCTCTTCTCCTCTTCTGACTAATGTAGTATCCCTGCTCCAGTTCCCTCTATGCTTACCTTGTACCTGTAGTGCAACCACGAGGGCTGGACGCCCGGACCGGGCGGAGTCATCTAGCTCGAGTCCACGGGAGCCTATTCACCACATGTCGGGCGGTGATGACCTTCCCGGATCTCATAGCTATCATAGGTGCCCCCCTCTGTTGCGGCCCCATGCAGGCAATTGATTACGTGCTAAAGAATTACAACTGCGAGACCTGTTACTGATGTGCCGGCTTTGCTGCGGAGTCCGAGCTTCGGGGATTCCATGAGGTGTGCGGCCCGGTACTCCTTGTGGAGTACTGCTATTTCAGAGTACGATTCTTACCCGGGTGGTCATTGGGTTACACCATACCGCGACATCAGGAGAGTACCTCGTCTTACTGTTATCCACTTCTCGATTGATGGCGAGGGGACTGCAAGCGTAGATATTACGGCCGCATTCCATTTCCACATCTTTGACCAGCTCGTATAATTACGAGGTACGTGGTGCACCCCTCGTCTGTAAGATGGTTAGCGTTATATCCGGAGATGTAATAAGCGGTGTCTCTTGAAATGACACTCTGAGCATGCTCCTTATCGAGCCATCTTTGTGATCTAACATCTTTCCCTCCGGCTATCTCTTTGTCTGGAATTGAAGAGGGCTATCACGGAAGCTCTATCTGTATTTACGAGGTTATTGGTTGACCTGTGAGCTTTGATGATCCTTGCTCCACTTTGAGGAATGAGTTCACGAAGTGAACATTGGCTGAGGCCATACCCCTCTTGTTCCCAGGCTGCTTTGCCAAATATTAGAGCATTTGGGTTTTCTTAAGGAACTATTCTGATTAGTATGCCAAGGTTTGCCGGGACATCCTTTGTGTGGTGGCCCGTCCCGAGTTCGTACCTCTCACCTCACGTAAATTTGGGACATAGCGGTTAACCATCCGACGAGAAAGTCTGAGGACCCTCAAATTGCATCATCGATTCAGGTAACCCTTCTTTGAATCCCCTGCATCTCGGCCCTACGGCATCAAGGGACTAGTACATGTTTGCACCACGATATCTCCATATCCGCAAAGTTTTCGCCATTATGGATCTGATCCGCTCCTTCAGCCACGCGTCGGCGCTCGTTTTACGGTTGCCCATACAACTTTAGTAGGGAGGTTGGCTTTGCGGAGGCGCGTTGCGCAAACTCGCCATCCTCGTGTAGTTGCGGTGTCACTGGGCTGCCTCCTATTCCACCATCGATACCCCTCGGGCCTTTTATTGGCCCGGTAACAATTTTTTCCTCCTGCTGACACCTCGACCTTTAGATGGGGATAACCTTTACGGCTACGCTCAGGAGAGTATCACTTCATCTCACAGTTTTCCAATCCGAGCCCATTGAGAATGATGCTGACATTTGGTTAGGGGAGAGTTAGCGAGTGGCTTTTACATTTTGCTTCGTTTGCTATTTTGAAAGCGAAGCCCGTTTTATGTTTGCCCGATGAGCTGCAGTTTATCTTGTTTTTGTTAGTTGTTTTGAAAAGATAAAACTATAGTGTTTATTTTGATATACATAATATATATCTCACACTTACAGTTTTAAAATTACACCCTTTTTTTATGCCTTGTAGTTTGAAAAGTGAAACTGTCGATTACATTGATGTTAGATTGGTTCATACTTAATTAAGTGGATGATAAGTTTGAAATCTCATTGTTTTCAGCCTTTCCTTCCCACCTTTAGCTAACCACACCTGATGCACATTAGTTTCATGATGGTGAAAAAGCGTCTAACCTCCTCAGCCTTGCAAAAGCCCTAGCCTAGTTTCATTTACTACCTTCAATGAGTTAAGGACCCAAGGAGAAGAAGGCGATGTGTCTTCCAAAATAAAGAGAAGAAAAGAAAAGCAAAATGAAAAAGAAAAGAAAAGAAAGAAAATTGCAAGCGCTTTTCAGAAGCAGAAACACGGTCAGGGGGTATAAGTAACCTTTAAAGCTGGTGCCTAAGCCCGGTGGTTGGGAGCCTGTAGTGCTCGGCTACATGGGTGGATAGGTGAGGTTGGCGAGTTGTAGTCTTGGAGTCTCGAAATCATTAGAGTCAGGGGTAAAGCGAAGAGTTTGTGGTTGAAAGATCCTTATGGCTTGATGCCCTAAGCCTTAATTGGTTGGGAGTCATCGGTGGATCCCCGTTACATGGACTTTGGTGAGATCGATTCCTCAGCATTGCACCCGTACAACACAAAAAGAATTGTTGAATAAGAGTGGATCCTGATCTACCAAGGTCAGTTAGTGTCCTAGGTTGGGGCAATATGACTGGATTTGAGGAGAGTGCAGTTTAGCGGTTTATTGTTTAAGCTACTCATGTAAACACTTAGATTTTGATGTTCTAGGTTGACTCTACAGAAGGAAACTCTTTGATCTTTGAATTTCGTATGGCATCCATTCTCTAGTGATGGTTGGGTAGGAGTTTGGTAATTCTCATTGAGGGTTAAGCATTACTCATCCACATACTTTTTGAAATACCATTTTTTTTTTGGAACTTATAAATTACATTATTATTTTGTTTGCTCTTTCTTTCTTTCTTTCATTGCTAAGGAATTTAATAGTAACTGTTGAATTGAGGGAGTGATTAATTGCTCAAAAAGTGCTATTTTGAGCCTATTTATTCAATAATATGTAAGTTTGGCGTTTTTGTGCATTAATCAATCGAAGTAACACGGTTACACTTTGTGCGTGGAGTCCTACTATTCTTACGATCGCATTTTGTGGCTAATTTTGCCTTATTGCAAGCTTTTAATGCCAAATTTATTGAATCAATCGAAGCCTGATGGTCAGAGCGAGACTAGCTTCTGATTGGAAATCGGGAAGCGAAGAGGCGACGAGGTTTTGGCATCCTGTGCGGGGAATTTGTGCCGTGCGAAATTCTCTCTCTCCACTTTGTTGACTTTTTGATTTTGTTTTCTCCTTTTCCCACTTTTACCCTCCTTGTTTAATGCCTTTTTGAGGGCATGATGGTACTTTACCTTAGGTGAAGCTCTATATAAACAGTCTTACCACTGATGTGTAACTTTTTTGGTGGGAACTCTTGGCTTTTGGTAGAAAATCAAATCCTGTAAGTTCTCTTTTCTTTTCTTGTATTTCTTGTATTCTTTTTCCTTTGCTTTTTATTTTAGCTTTTCCTCTTGGTTTCCAAACATCCTTTGAGGATGGTTTGCTAAACCCCCTCCATCCTTGAAGGCTAAGGTGAGTTATAGGGTAAATAGCGGTTCTTATATTTAATGCAAGCATTCATGGATATTTATGTCTCTAGTTCTCATTATACGATCAAATCTCTTTGATATACCTTGGTTAACCTGTATTTAGCAAGCTTTTAGGGTTCAGTGGATGCTTATTGCTAGATCCACTGAGATTCATTAGTTGTTATTTATTAGTTAATGTAAGGTAGATTTTTAGGAGAAAGATTTTCCTTTGCCTGGAACATTTTATAAACAGTGCTATATTTCAAAAGGAAAATTATTAGGAGTTGAGTTTGATAGTAAATGAAGATCAGGTTTAGGAAATGACTATATATCATGTTCCCCTAGCGAGAAAAGGACTGAGGCCCTCTCATTTTACCTTGGACTTCTTGTGCTTGCGATGCTTGAGGGCTCTTTTTCATATTTCTTTTAATTGATTATCTAGTCCACAAACATTTTCGGACCCTTTGTTTTTTGCTTGACCTTAAATCCAAAGTGAAATTTCACCATTTTGAATCCTTTGCAAATCATTTTGTGCGAAAACCCGTCCAGTGTTAGATACCGACGGCTATCTGCAGTGGCTTTGCTCGGCGATAAGAGGAGATGGGATTATAAATTTTGTTGGTTCAGCCCCAGCCTCTTTGTGCCTGCAAATCACCTTAGCAAACTTACCTCATGTATATTCGATAGTCTTTGTTCTCACCACTTAAACTCGTATTGCTCCTCAAAAGACTAAGACCACTTTTGGACTTGATTTTGACTCTTTGCATTTGCCTTATTTCTTTGTTGCCCTTTGAAACTTTGGAGCATATAGCTCTTTGAAAGTTACATAGTCTTGGACCATCTTTGCACTCTACTTCCATAGGAAAAATTCTCATGGTTCCTCCAATGCTTAGGTGTGTAGTGGGTAGGAAGGTTGTGTTGAGCTTTGAGTGACAGTGCCATTCTCTCGCTGAGCCTCCTCCATGATGGGACCCTCATGGCTTGAGTCCTTCATCGGCTATGCTCTTACCTTCTTATGCGACCCTAGCTGATCAGGCCAGAAGGCGAGTCAGAGCCCAGAAACCCGGGGGCCTTGGTTTATTTTCTTTTTAGTTATCGTTTTGTTAATTTTTATTTTCAAATGTCGCGACCGGATGCAGGCCAGATGGCGGATCAGAGTGGAACGGTTTACTCGACGTTTTCATTTATCTTATCAAAACTTATTTTTGTCGACCGTTCCCAGTTACGGAAAGCGGTTTTGATTTAAGTGACCACGCTAATCATTTACAAATATAAAGCAATTCGGTAAGCCCATACACATTAACAAAATACATTTTACAAAGAAAAGCATTCCTATGTCCTTTTCGAGATGATGCACACAAAAAATCAAGTTTGAGGGTTTAACCCTTTTGTTTACAAAACACCACTTGTTCAAAAGATGATATGCAAAATTTGAATTATACTGCCTCTGGCGGGTAACTCTCTATGACTCTGCGCTGCGCGATCTTGGGCTTCTTCTCTTTGCTTGCCTCGATACTGCGCCTGGATTAAAACTGCATTCGCATTTTCATGCTTAGTGGTTCTATCTGATTCTAACCATATTCCAATTTAACTCGACAAGCATTTATCATTGTTAACTTCTGCCTAATATCAACATATACTCATATAGCTTCAAATATATGTTCATTGCATTTCATATCATATCATGTAACCAATGCCACAATTCATTTCACTTGAGATTCAAACATATTCATAAAAATATCTCATTTCACTCGTCAATGTTGGCTATTTCACCTTGACTATTCGATTCACAATTTTGGCGGATTCAGTTTGATGAATCCCGCCCTTATTATCATTAGGTAATGTGTATACATTTTACAATTCTATCTCTCCCATCATGCGGGATGCGTTTGGTGCATCCAGGCCACGTGGTATCATATTGGTCTCCCGTCATCTTTTTGGATACCGTTTAGTGCATCGAGCCGTGTTATCAATTAAATGCCATACGCCGTCGCGGATGCGATTGAACCTCATCGTAGTGGGACATTTCTTCCAATGCCATACGCCATCATGGCGGATGCGATTAGTGCATCGAGTGGGACATTGGATAATTTGGGGTGCCTTTGTGTGGATCTAGGTGCGTTGCATCCGTCGGCCGATTCGTTGATATTCACTTCTGGGTAAACGGATTCGTTTGGTGAATCCACGTCTTTATCATCATTCACTTTTCATTCGGTTGCTCTGATTATCACATTCAATCTCATATTCACTTTCGTATTATCTTTCAGACATACTTTCAGTCTACATAATCATATCACATACTCATTCCTTAGACCTTCTGATTATGTATATATCATTCTCTGATTATTGTTAATACGAAATACTTGAATTAAGGATAGAGTCGAGAGAAGCAAACCAATTACTCGATTGTTTCTTTCGATGTCGATCCTAGGCCGAGGTTATCGTCTTCACCCATGCACAGTCAAATCTGATTTATTCCTCTTTTAGTGGTTATTCTGGAAATAAATCATTACTAAGCGATATCGTTGAGGCCAGCAAAGCTTTCTGGGCGATGGTCTGGTCGTTTTGACTTGAATCATTTTATTCCCTATATCTACTTTGCCAGGAATTGGAATCATTCCAATGGATTATCAACTAAAGTTATGGCATTTCCTTACCGTGAGTCAGTTCTCCAATTACACAGGAACAGTTTGTATTACTAATTTTTCCGGGGTCTGCTCATATTTACTCTAGGTCTTGTACTCATTTAAGCTAAAATTACAAAGTTTGTTAAACAGATGCAATTAGACAGAAAACTCGAGATACAATCAAACAATCAGTTTCTTTCTAATATCCAGCTGATCTACAGGAATTTTTCTTGCATAAGCCTTTGGTGAATTTTTTAGGCCATTTAGGATCATAATTTCTGATGCTTTCTCTAAGTTTGGTTCTCCTTAAGTCTATTTGCATGGCCACTTGGATCACTCCGATCGGATGGGACCAGGAAGTGTGGCCAAAAATACAAAAACTGGTCAGCGGGAGACGAGACAAGTTGTGCCACAGTGAACTTAACTACTGCCGGTGGGAGCTTCAGCGAAATCGACGAAATCAAAGTTGTACTTGGTAGAACTTAGCCTGCCCGGTAGAACCTCAAGAATGCCCAGAATGGGTGTTTCTCACATTTTCATATGTTTCTTAGATCAACTCTATACCTCATAATCTACTTCCAAGATCACTTCCAAATTGTCTTATAATCACTTTCTCAATTTATCATTTCAATCCTTCTCTTATTTCAAAGATTTTATCATAGATTTCTTCAAAAACCATTCTAATATGGGTCTTAACCCATACACATACCAAATACACAAATTTATTAGGGTTTGTTCTAAACTAACTCTTTTTCAGTAATTAAACCATAACCAACCTCAAAGGAGGATTCATGTCTTGCTTGTACATCTGGGGCTTTACCTAATAACACCATCAAGTTAAGGGTTTGTGTGATCTCTTCCACAAAAACCCTAGACAAAGGAGGATCAATTCTCCTTCTAAAACCCTAGGAATCCAAAATATATTGCTTCTAAGACAACATACCTTGGCTTTGATCTTCCTCTCCTTCTCCTTCTTCTCTTCTTCCCTTCTTCCTTCTCTTCTTTCTTCCCTTCACGGTTTGCTCTTTTTTCTCCAAATGAGACCAATTTTTGGTCTTTATATCCAAAATATCCTTAGGCCTTTGCTTGGCCCTCAAAACCCATTTTTTTTGGGTTAGTTTCTTAATTGCTTTAGTCCTCGATTCTTCCTTTTTGAAATTCAACTTATGCATATTCTAGTTTAACCTCATCTCTCTCTTATTTCAATCCAACTTATTTTATTTCTAATAAATTCATCTTCTACCCTTTTATGATTTTTATCTCCCTTATGGCATTTGCAATATCCTTGTTTTGGTGCTCAAATTCCTGTTCACTAAATTGCTATTTACAATTACATCCATCACTTTTCCTGAAACCTAAGTTTTTGTCCAAACCCATACCCGTAATATATAATAAAATATATAAAAATTTCAAAGGTATTTTCACAAGCATGTTCTCTTCTCTCTATTCCCACTGCATTGACTAAATGACTTATTCTTTCCTAATTGTTCATTTTGCTCATCAGTGCATCCAGCTTTTCTTCTATAACTGACATCTTGTTAAGCTCTATCATACCACTTCCTCTCAGTCTACTATTGCTCCTTGAAGTCTCAAATGGAGCTCTATAATTGCTCTTGGCCAAATCCTCAATAAGCTAGTTCGCCTCTTCAGCAGTCTTCCTCTTAAATGCTCCACAACAGGCTGCATCGATTATTCCCTTTGAAGAGTAGTTCATTGCATGATAGAATATATCCATTTGGGTGATCTGATCAATCCCATGCATAGGACATCTCTTCAGCAATTTCTTATACCTCTCCCAAGCATTGTATCAGCTTTCTTCTCCTTCATTCAAGGCTATATCTCTTCTTCTTTCTCGCATGTGAGGGCGCTGGTGGAAAGAACCTTTCCATGAAAGCTTCAACTAGCTTCTCCCAGTTGCTAACTGATCCATACTGCAAAGACTCGAACTAACTAGCTGTTGTGTCCCTTAGTGAGAATGGAAGCAACTGTAACTTTATGACATATAGATTTACTCCATTCAGTTTGACAGTGTTTGCCATCCTTAAGAACCTTCTAAGATGCTCATTGGGATCCTTAGTTGATTCCCGTACGGTTTTGCCGGAATCCATAGTGATGAGTGTGCTTCAACTCAAAATTATTAGCTTTATTATGTGTCGCTCGGGACCGTGAGAATACTCATCTCTAATGATCGGTTCCAAAAATCTTCACATCTTTTGTCTCCGAGGTCTTCCCGCCACTAGTTCTGTCAGCATGTTGATCGCCCTTCTTGCTCTACCATAACTGTTTTTTCTGCTACTCTAATCTTCTTCAGATTTCTCAAAGTTCTCTCAATTTTAGTGTCTACTGGTAGCAGTTCTGATTTTTGCCTTCTGTGCATATATTAAGTGCCTGAAATAATTATAGATTGAGATCAAAGTGAGATCAGTAGATAAATGAAATGTTCTATGATAAGCTCATTAAAAAGATTAGTAACTTAATAAGCTACTGCAGTTAAAACTATTTTTGAAAATTTTTCTGAAAATAAATGAAATCTGTCCAAACTAGCAACTCTCTTTTTGGCAAGAATATTGATCTTTAAATTTTACTTCAATTCAATCCTTGGCAACGACGCCAAAAACTTATTGACTAGGTTTTTAACATAGACCAAAATTTGACAAAGTAATTGACTCAGATCCCAGAAACTGTTTCAAATCCCTGGCAACGGCAGTAAAAACTTGTTGAAGACCTTTTCTATATACCGAATTTCTGTTTTTTGCTGTGTAGGTAATAATTTGCAATTAAAATTTGTTTTGGTCTAAATCACTGCAAGTGCACAGGTCATACAAGTAATAAAGTAGATTATAAGTCCAGATAACATTCCCACAATGATTGATTAGAAATCTAAAGCTAAACTACCCCTGCTACTCAAAAAAATCTCTATTTGAACTAATACTTTCTAAGATTGGTATACTATCTATCAAAATTGTAATGGAAAACTTGTATAAATCTTACTTTAACTAAAAAGAATTCTAATCTACAAGAATAAAAAATTTCACTTAATAGAAATAACACTAGGAGAGAACTCAGTGTTATGATCATGAATTTGCAACAGGTTCAAAAACAAGTTAGCCATGGGTTTTGTAAAACCCTAGAAAATCCAAATTTTCTGAGAAACGGTAAAACGGTGATTTCGGTCAAAAATCCGGAATTTCTCTAGATCTCATATGATGAAACGGATTTCACCGTTGAAATCATTTGGTGAAATCTAGCTACCACGTCGAATTTCGTAGAATTTCGAATGGCTCACAGTGTGCCACGTGTGAAGAGTGGCACATGAAGAGTGGCTCGTAGAATTTCGAGGTATCAAGGGTAGTACGACACTTGGCACATGAAGAGTGGCTCACAGTGTGCCACGTGTCAAGTGTATGCTAATTCAAACAAAGAGCTTAAGTGGGACCCTTAGAAGACATATGGCAACCCATGATTGGGTAAGAATTCAAAGTAGATGGATAAAGGGATAAGGTAATCCAAGAGAGCCAATGAGAGGCTGACATGTGGCGTGAGAGGACATCCCACTTGGCCCATCTTGGACCAACTGGTGGGATGGGAGAGAAGGAAAGAGAAAAGAAAAGAGAAAGAGAGAGTTGTATATAAAGAAGCTCTACCTTCTCACGAAATTTTTCGACGATCGGACCGATGGTTTCAGGCGGAGCAAGAAGGAAAGTTCATCCACGCAGAAAGAGCTTCGCATCAAGACCAGAATTGGGGAGTTTTGACAAACTCCAAGAGGTAGGGGTTTTCTCCTACTTAGTTTAGTATTTGGCTAAGAACCATACAAATGGTTGGAGTGTTTGGGGCTTGTATGGCCGTAATTTTTCAGTCCTAAAGATTGGAACCGAGTGATTGAGTTTTAGGACTGCTTGGAATGGGCCCCGATCAGATTTGTTTTAGGCAGCTCGAGACGAATTGGGTTCGATTGTTGATCGCACAAGTGTGTCGTTTTCGTGTTATTAAGCAAAGATGAATAAATACGCTAATCAGGTGAATTATGTTAGCATATACATGCATGATATATTAACATGAATTGGTATGAAATTGCATATTGCATTTCATCTACACGAGGACACCATATAACAGTAGGTGTAAGTGCATGACATGATTTCGGAGGGTTGACCAACAATTATTTATCGAAGTATGTCCACTAATAATATCGGAGGGTTGTCCACAAAGTAAATTATCGGAGTATGTCCACTATTATATCGGAGGGTTGTCCACAAACAAACAAATATCTTTGTTTTGAAAATGATATATCATACATGGAAAATTGCATGTGTGAGAGAGTCGGTGAGGACTCGAGGCATGGGACGGGGCATGTAGACATTCAAGTAGTGGATAATGCATGGATTTTTGAATGTTTGTTCGTTGTCATTGCATGAGCACTTAGGTGAGTAACCCATGTAGGAAAATTCAACCATCGGCATTGCTCACTTGTCGTGGGAATAATTTCAGGTACCGAAGGTGCACCCGGGAGGGAATGCATCCGAGGACCTGGGCACAAGAAAAGGCCAGATTAGGCCTCATTTTCGTATTATGTAAATTTGCAGAAAACCCGCTTTTGTACTGCAAAGAACAAAGAGTTGTAATTAAACTCTTTTGTATGTATAATAAATACATTTTGGCAAGTTTTCCAATTCCAGTGGCCTTTGTAAGAATAAGGCTAATTTACGCGATTTGTGAGCGTGCTGAAAAAAAAAAAAAGGGAGTCGAGCGCAGAGGCCAAAATGGCCACCGCCCATTTTAGCCTCGGGTCGCGACACCGCAGCTAGTGTCACGGTTGCAGGCTCGCGACATGCATGACCGAGGACTCGCGGGTGCACGCACGCCGCGCTTCGAAGCGCCCGCACGGCCAAGCTCAGCGCCTGCCGCGACAAAGAGTTCTCGTCGCGACAGAGATGGTTGGCCCCAGGTCGTGATGCAGAACCAGTGTCACGGTCAGGCTGCACGCTGTGTCGCGAACACGTACTCTTTGGTGTCGCGGCTACGGCCAGCGTAGGGCAAGAGTCGCAAGAAGTCACACGCCCAACGCCCGCGAGAAGTTCTCAATGATAAAAGTTTGGCGATGTTTTCGTCAGCACAGTTTTCTAGACTCTATCGCGCAGCTTCCTATCGCTGGACAGCTCAAGACGCGCGCCATGTCGCGACAGAGTTTCTTGAAGTCATGGCTGTGGAGCGGGGTTAGATGGCTACAGCGCCGCAGTAGCTGGCGCAGGCACGCGCAACACGCGCAAAGGCGTGTGCGATAGCCGCATCGTGCTGCATCGTACATGACCAGACCGCTACAAAGGTATCGGTTGCGTAATCGCTCATGGACACTATACACAAACATTGTTCATGGACACTGTTCAAAAAAAAAATGACCCCGTTTTCAAGGCCACAGTTTGAATTCTGTATCATTCAAGAGCGTAATAGTATAGCCTTGGAATCTTCTTGACACTATACATTTCACTACCTAACACACCATATTCCTTTCCAAGACAAATGGGTCTAAATAGCTACTAGAAAAATCTGACCCTCTTTAAGATTTAGTTGTTTTTCCTTTCCAATACTTCACAACCATTTTTTAGGACTGAAAACTATTTGTCCCAATAAACAAGATCATACAAGCCTTTTCTAATTCAATTGGTACCTTAATATGCAATTCATTAGTATTTTCCCTTTCCTTGATTAGAATCTAGCTAACACGGGATCAAAATCACTATGCTGAATTGAGATGAAACCTCTAAGTATGAAAGATGATATATCAACAAATTTTCCTTACAGTGGTAGGAGCATAATTTGTGAAGCATCAAAATTACACTTAGAGTACATTAGGTCATTGAATATCAATGAAATATACCCCCAGGTGATTGCTCTGTGTTCTCAGGTCATCCATTTATGTGTCACTCAAAAGGATCCTGGAAATCAGAACAAGGATACAACTCTTTCTGTGTATAAACCTCTAATATTCAGAACTACACAATTATGAAGCAATACCAATTGGATCAATCCAGTTTTCATACCCAACACATCTTTTAAAATAACTGCAAACAATAATCAAAACATAAAATCCCTTCCTAGAAAGAGCTCAATTATCCATAACTGAATCACAGTTAGTAATGACTAGTCGATCAAACAAATTCATTGAGACTGTAATAAATCAAGAAAAAGGCTCCATCAAATCCTGCACTCCTTTGGAATTCGCATATAAATGGAATAATTGTTTACTAAAACCAAATTTTTGAAATTTCATCTAAGATCATTCTAATTCTTAAAACTAAACGAAAACCAAAAAAATAAAATATATAAAAAAGAACTTTAGCCCATTCGAAGATTCTTTCCCAAATTTGCTAAAGGTTGAGCAAAAGCTGTGCACTAACTCCTAGGAGCTTCTATTTATAAGCTCCAATCATTGGTCCCCTGGAAACAGGAAATCGTGGCCAAAAGCCCCAAAAAATTTGCCCTAGTTGTCGATGAACAGTGGTCGATGTTGCGTATGATGTCGCAACTCTTCAAAATGTCATGACCTTGAAGAAAAATGTCACGACTCTGAATTTTTATTGATCTGTGAAATGTCGCGACTTTGGATGTCAATGTCGCAGCTTTGATATAATGTCGCCATTGATATCGCGACTTTGAATTTTGCATGTTTATACAATGTTGAGACTCTGATGGATTAATGTCGCGACTCTGTTATGATGTTGTTTGTTGGAGTCGCGACTTTGAAGAAGTAATGTTGCGACTCTAGTTTATCGATGTCGCAACTCTGAATCGCAATGTTGCAACTCGAGTCTTTGACGCCATGGACCGCCATAATGCTGCTTGCTGACGCGACTCGGCGAATAACGCCGCAACTCTGAGTTCCAATGTTGCGACTCTATTGAAAATATTGTGACTTTGCTTATTGATTGTCATTATGGGAGTTTCGACTTTGGTCACCCGATGTCGCGACTCTGGATAATGTCGCGACTATGAAATCTTCTACTTTGCTTGCTTCAGCGGATGTCATGACTTTGATATAATGTCGCGACTCTAAGTCCAATGTCGTGCCTCTGAGTTCCAAGGTTGCGATTCTGGTGAAAATAATGTGATTCTCGCTTTTGTTGATCGTCAAGATGGGAGTCAAGTGACTCGGGTCACCCGACGCCGCGACTGATAATGTCATGACTCTGAAATCTTCTACTTTGCTTGCTTCAGCGGGTATCGCGACTTTGATATAATGTCGCGACTCTGATCAACTCATGTTTAGTCCCTCCTTAGTCAAAGTCACGACTCTCCTGCGACTTTGCTGATTTTTGTTGATTTCCTTTAAATTCTTACAAAACATAAATTTGGGTGAAGATTCCATAATTTTGCATTAAAGTAAACTTTTAAGCCTTAAATATTCATGAAATATGGGTGTAAAAATAAATGAGTTTTAGACTCATCAAACCCATCAATGTCGAGCCTTCAAAATGAATGCTTGTGAATAGAAAGCTACCTCAGTGCGGAGGAGAGATGAATGATGACCAGGAGAGAGGGAGATGTGGAGGAGTAGAGCAGAATATTACAGAGCAGCGTTGTGAACGAAAGAGATAGAAGAGGCAAGAAAGCTACCTCAGTCAAGTGACTTAATAACCCTCAGGGATTTTGAAACGATGTCGTTTCTGGGTGAATAAATATAAAATATATTATTATACTACAATTTATAGGAGTAGTTTAAATCTGATGCAGTTATACGGACTAATATAGGAGCACAAAATTAATAGCCACATTTTAAAGTTTGATAAGAATTTTAAAGTAGGACCAATTTGAAATGCATTAATTGCGGCTCACTTAAGTATGAGACAAAAGGCATGCTTTGGTACGGAAATTTTTGGCCGCAACTAAAACTATGTCCTTATAAGTCACTTTTCTTGTAATGATCCTCAAAACAAAGGGTTATTACCAAATCTATAATGGAATATGAGTTTATAGCACTAGATAAATGTGGGAAAGATGTTGAATGGCTAAGCCACTTCCTAGAGGATATTCCAAGGTGGCCAAAACCTGTGCCTCCAATATGCATACATTGTGATAGTTAATTTGCTATTGGTATAGCACAATACCATTAAACAACTACTCTCAACTAGGGTTATCTCAAGGGGTTAAACAGAGAGTTAGTTGATAAGTTATCAAGCGGAATGGAATTAAAGTCCATAAAGTTATAAATTAATACAATGGATACCCAACCTAGTTGGCTGGAGATCCTAAGATTTAGGTTCAAAAGGAACAACTAAATCAGAAGACTTTGATTCGATCACCGTGGGGATCTTCCCTCATTCATTCCTATGACGAAATTGTGATTCTCATAAGAAGAAGGTTAAGCTATGCTTTTAATGATCTCTATATGCCAGAGAGTAACATGAGCTACTCTTAATTTAGGAGATCACCTATGTAAGGATGAAGTGGGACCACGTGAAAGGGAATTGGATATGACACAATTCCTATTAAAGTCTTGCAGAACCAAGCGCATGTTCATGGCCAAAGCGAACATAAGAGTGAGAACTGAAAAATGTTGGCGGAAGATTCTGTGAGGATAACATCATCTACACAAATGATGTATATTTTAAGGACATCAGGTTCATCAAGCTTAGTTAGTAGAGTAAACATACTTACAAGGGAAGGTTCCAAAGGGTAACATATATATCTCCTATGCAAGTTTCAAACTAGCCAGATTGGCCGCTCACGAGGGATCGTTGGTCGGTGTCTTAAAATAATTGGTCCATGGGAATTGTTGAAAATCTATCCGTTTTGAATAAAATCAATTTTTTTTGTTTTAATTTTGGAAACGTTTGCATAATGGTTTTAATAACATTATGGGTGTATTCATTCCATTCTTCTGTTAGCTTGAAATTGTCGGAAAATTTTATCTCTGCCGTCTATTATCACTCGGTCTCTTTTAAAGAGAGCTTTAATTTCTCTTTGGAATAGGAGAAAACACTTCAGCAAGGTTTGTTAAATTCCCTCCGTGATAAAGCTACGAACATAGTCAATTGTCAGAGGGTCACAGAAAGTGCTATTGTATCATTCATCCGCACTATTTATCCCAGAAGCGTACATCGTCAAGTCTTAAGGCACCTTCAAAGAAGATACAATTATGCTTTAAGGAGATTGTGGCTGCACAAGACTCGATCTGAATCTCAATTTTGTTTCCAGATGAATTGTTTTCTTCTTCACATGTTTCAGTTTATGTACTATTGTTTAACATCAATAGCAACTGAGTTCAGAAGTGTGTAACTCACAATTGAGACATCAGAATATCATCTCCACCATTTTAGATTGTAGATCAAGATGTGTATGAACACATCTAAAATTTAGTTTTGTGTTTTTAAAGGAACTTAGCTTGGTTTCATATTTTGTCGTTTGTTGATTTTGGAACAACTATTATACACTCTTCTTTAAAGTTTAGTGGAATGAAGAGAGGCATAGAACCAAGTCATAAATAATGATATCATAGAGTTTGGAACAATGACTTGACTTTATTTGAAAAGATGTAGTGTATGTTAAAAGGCATAATATTCTTATTAAACCTAAATTCTATAAGTTTGCTTTTAGTGAGAAATTTCTACTGCTTAATACGACATCGTAGTTCGTCAAGAAGATATCTCTGATCCGAGTCACCTCTTGCAATTTATTCCTTATTTGTTGATTTGAAAGTCTATGGATGACTCTATTTAATTATTTCACTCTCCAATGCTACAGATGTTCTTAAATCTTAGGGAAAGCAAGAAGATACGATATTTATATTAAATCCAAATTGAAGACTTTAAGGAACTGGGTAAATTGGCCATCAAGCTTACTCTTCCTTAATCTTTGAGGATACAGAACTCTTAGAGTGTCTTCTTTTGAAGGTGCTACAACCTCATTTTTGGTATGCTCATTTCCAATTGATTCTTCCAAAGAATTCTTCGCCTTCGTAGGCTCCCTACGTATCAGGTGTTTGATATAATGTTAATTAAAAATTATTAACATAGACAAAATCAAAAATAACGCGCAAACTAGTGCTCCAACAATAATATCGCAATGGATCGACCGCATGATTGAAATTTTTTAAAGTTTAATGAAGGTATATAGTGCCAAATCTATGAATTATTTACAAAATGTAAAGGGCACATTAATTACAACAAAATAATCTCTAGAACGAATTACCTAATCTAAGGATTATTTATAAAACTAAAAAGGAAAATAGATAATTACAATAAAATAAAGAAAAATAAATAATTATTGTAATCAAATCCTCAAATATGATTGAGGGAATTACCAAGAAAGGTGGGCCAACCAAGAAATTTACTCTCAAGAGTCACTGACATAGATAATACCTCATAAGGGTGGGTATAAAAAATGATAATGATAATGACTGAAATGATAATATTTATAATAATACCTAAATTACCCTTAACATCTCAAAAACAATAAACAAACACAAAAAGACAAACCCTCTTTATCTTGTCCTCGATGTCCAACCCGCACCATTGAAGAAGGGAAACCAAAAATGATTTCTACAACTCTAAAATTACATAAACTATACTTTGTTTGAGACTACCTTATTTATATATTCGGCATCATATTCAAGTTGTCATAAAAAAATTTGAATTCACAACTTATGAGAACACTTTATTTTTTATTTTTTTTATTTGTTAATCATTTGTGTAATTGTTATTTTTGTTACAAATTTTATTATAATTTGATGTGCTGAATGCTTAATATATTGAAGATTTTGTATAAAATCATGACTTCAATTAGAAAGTACAAGTACAATAGAAATGAAATATAATTATAACATGAAAACATTAACATTATGATCTCATAGTATAATATAGTCACATAATAGAACATTAAATATGTATATATAAATAAATTTTTAGGTAATTTTAAATTTTTTTTATAAATTGATACATTGACTGCTTATGTATTAAAGGTTTTGTATAAAAATCATGTTTTTAGTTAGAAAGTACATGTATAATACAAATGTAATATAATTACAACATGAAAAACATTAACATTGTCATACAACATAATATATGACCAGAAAATAAATATGTATGTATAAATATAATTTGTACTATATATATATATATATATATATATATATTGTGTAATTGTTATATTTTTTACAAGTATTATTATAAATTGCTATGTTGAATGTTTTATATATTCAAAGTTTTGTATAAAAATCATGTTTTTAATTAGAAAGTACAAATATAATAAAAATGCAATATAATTACAACATAAAAACACTAACATTACGTATTCTATTTTGATTTGATTGCATTTAAAATATATATAATGTAATATATGGAGTATTATCGTACTCTATTGTACTTCAAGTTTAATTGTATTGTAAACATACACTATTTTGACTTGGTTGTATTTAAAAATATATAAAATATAATATATAGAGTATTATCGTACTCTATTATACTTCTAGTTTAATTGTATAGTAAACATACACTATTTGTGTCGTACTCTATTAATTTCAATATAACTTATTTCTATTCATTTAAAATTTCAAAATTTTTTACATATAATCAAATTCAAAACCTTAGTTCCATTTTGTTAGCCCAAGGGTACTTCTAAGTGAGGTTTTGATGATAACAAATCAAGGTTATTGGTTACTAATGATTAAAGTTGAGTTGAGTGATATGTTGAAATTGATCAAGCATCAAATGAAAATATTACAAGTTAAAGATGATAATGATGTAGTTGATCAAGCTCTTGAAAGTGAAGTTCACTCAAATCAAAGAACCAAGATGACAAGTAACCAAGACTCCAAGCTCAAGCATCAAGTGAAGACTTTTGTTAGCTTATGAATCTATGTAAGGTGAATGCATTGGTACACTTTAAGATATCATCATTTATTATGCATCACTTACAACTCGGTTTTCAAATCCTAAATTGCATATCTTTTGAAAATTTGAATTTAAGCATAAAACCTTACACTTTATAATTCTAAAATGTGCTTCAATGAAACATCTAAGGTTTAGAAGTGTTTTAAATAAAAAATACATGAATTTGAACATTTAAATGAGTATCCGCCTCAACCGGTCGACCGGAGATAGACCCGCTGGGTCATCCCGCTGTGGAATAATTGGCGAATGGTCGATCGATTGGAATCGACACTGGGAACACCAACCGGCTAGAAGTGGATGAGGTATGAGACTTGACCGATTGGATGTAATAGCTCATCCAAAGTCCAAAAGAGGAAATGGTCGACTGGTTATGTGAAACGATCGATCGGTTGAGTGCAACAATTGAATTCCAACGATTAGAAAACAGTGATTTGAAGTACACTGTAGGAAACGGTCGACCGGTTGTAAAACGGTAACATTCAATGCACAATGGCTAGTGTATAGAAAACGATCGACTGGTTGGCAGCTTAAATGCTACCAAGTTCACACTCTATAAATAGAGTGTAGGGGATCGCTTAATAAAGGTGAGACAAAAGGAGACTTGTTGTATATTTTCTCAACCATCATTTCTCTTGATAATCAATTCTCAAAGTGAGATTCTTAGTGCATTCATTTCATTTGCATATTGTAGAGTGTACATTTGTATTGATCAAAAGCTTGAGTTGCATTTGAAATATCTTGAGAGCTTCGCACGTCTATCAGGTTGTTTATAAAACTTCAAGTGTGTATAACTTGAAGGAATTGTGAAGAGCCCATTGGAGACAAAATTCAAGTGTAAAGAAGCTCGAGATTGGAGCTTGGAACTTTTTAAGTGTGTATAGCTTGAAGGAATTGTGAGGTGCCCATCGAGCCAAAAAATCTAAGGTAGTGCGAAGAAGCTCCTGTCAGAATGACACTAGTGAAAGCCTTACCAGTTAAAGGTTGACGAGAAGTGTACATAGGCAAAGGTGAGTCAAACCACTATAAATCCGAGTTTTACATTTTTTATCATTATCTCTTTATTTATTGTTATTTCATTAAGTTGAAGATTTATTGTTGTTATGCGAAAAGTTTTTGAGAAAACCAATTCACCCCCTTCTTGATTAGATTGCTTAGCCATATTAAACTTTCACATTTTTTCTTTTCAAAGATACAACCTTTTCACCAAAAAATAGAAAAAAATGGATAAAAACAAATCCACAACATCATGTCGTTTATTGCTTTGGTTTTTTCAAAAAATGCAATCTTTCCCCAATAAAAAAAACAATAACGAACTAACCAAAATTATCAAATATTATTTATAATTTTTTTTCACATAAAAAATTACTTCATTTAAATTAAATCATAAAACTTTTCGAATAAATTGTAAAAACTAGATACAAGAACCTCATATAAACCCTAAAAACTAAATCACAACTAATAAAATTCTCCAAAATGAAAATATAATATTCATTCGAAGCTTTATTTTGAGAGGAAGATGAGATTTGGAAGCTCCATAATTCTGCTGAAAATGAGTTGGTTTCACTAGCGAAAAAGGAGGTTTGGACATACGGGGAAGAAGGTGTAAGGGTGGGTAGGCCAATCTTTCTTTCTTCCTCTCTCGTTAAAAATAGACTTTAGTCATGAGAGATTTTTGTCCTTATACAAAAATAGGTCTTCCAAGGCATTATCCATGGCACCGACCCTTGGAAGTAAATATCTTAGTTGACCTGCCCTTTTTGATAATTCTCCCAATATAATTTCCAAATTCATTTGATAATTCGATAATCAGAAAACTTACTTACAATTAGGGTTGATAAAATTTAATACGATTCGTGAACACGATACGAATTTGATACGATTTTTTACGGTCAATCGAATATAAATCTGCTTGCGAAATTGCAGCGATCCAAGATAACCCGTTTAATAAACGAGTTATATTCATGTCAATCCATATAATACGAATTTGACTTATTTTGATCCGTTTAATTATCATATTAATTAATATTTAACTTAGATTAACCTATTATATATATTATTTATATTAAATATTAATGAATTAGTTATAATTTATATTATTTTAAATTATTAAATTAATAAATGGGTTACATATGTCTAAATCATGATACATGATTACTAATTAAATCATGCTTAAATTTGATAATTTTGATTCATTTATTATTCATGTTGATGTATATCATAAAAACTATATTGATCTATGATCACCTATGAACATGAGTTTAATAGAGGGGCCTAATACTAAGAGCAGAGTGCTTTCGCTTCCGGTTAAAGCCGGTAATGAGCAGAGCTCGAGCCGTAGCTCAACACTGAAAGCAGGTCACTATTGTTAATTTATGAGCGAGCTCGAGCCCGAGCCGAGCTTTTGAACGAGCTTAAAATTAGGCCTGCTTGGCTTGATTTTTAAAAAAAGCTTAGCTTTGTTCTCATTGTGCTCAAGCTCCATATGAACGGTACTCGAGCTTAACCCCAGCTCAAGCCCAACTCGAGCCTATACAAGTTAGTAGTGTAATCAATCAAGCTCACCCATACTTTTAACTCAGAATCAATCCGATAACAAATACATCAATTAAGGAAATAATTTTCTATGAGATTTGTTTTACCTTAGTTGATTTAGCACTGATGCAAACATAGTCACCTCCTTCAACATTTGTTTCCTTTCTCGATTACGTAGAATTCCACCACAAAACAACTTGCAACCTAAAAATTACGTAAATGTAATTAAAACAAAGTGTAAATTGCAGAGTGAAGAAAATAAGATACCCGAAATCATCGAATGTGCTAAACACGATGATTTAATCAATGACCCAAATAAAGAAATAATATATCAACAAGATCTCGCTAAGCAAACCCATTAGTGGGTACGTAAACTACGGCAATATACAATCGCTACACATGGTTAAGTCACACCACCGACCAAGCCGCGCATGATTACCCTCACGACCCATAGCCACCACCATCTGACCGAGATCCGTAATCCGCCCACCATGTCGAACCGGCTCCGCCCAAATTTTCATACCAAGAGTCGACTGGTGGCACTTTGGCATAATCAGTCCTGGTTCCGCAACCTGCATGCCGGCTTCCTTGTTTCCTCTATGAAACCCCACCCCACGATCACCCTTGATGCCTTTACCCATACCCACGCCTGGGGATGCGCCTCGGGTTCACCAAGACAAAGATCCAGCACCCAATACCTCCAGATTTGAGATCGATCCTGCTCATCAGCCGAATTGGATCAGATTAAATGGTTCATGCATTCAGCCTCTCTCTGCTCTTTACCGCACCAAGACGGCAAACCTTGTCTAAGTTCTCGCTACCACCAAATTTATAGCTTCCACAGTGGTTCCAATACTTCATATATTTGCACTGATTCTTGTACACCAGATCGACCGACCGCACCAAAGGGGTCATACCCAACATCCATGTCCTTCCCGACGTCCCCTTCGCGCACCTTCTTCACGCTTATCCAATAATCGAATACGCCGGTCGACACCTTCGCGCCATCGCGGGTACCCATTTCGCACCGAGCAGATCTGAGATCTAGGTACAACCCCCGCCAGACGGCGCTGATCTGGGCTGGAACCCGGCCATTTTCATCGCCGCCTCCTTAATCCGCTTTCTGAGGATTCACGTGCGATTTGTCATCCACGCCGACCGGATTCGTAGCTGGCGATCCATTACATCGATATCCCATTGATACATCTGGCATTTCACTCCGCGCTTGAGCTCCGATCGCGACCTGAAGACCAGATCCCGGCCTACCGAGATCGCAGCGCAAGCCTCGTCTACCGGATGGACGGCCCCGACGGCCGAAATGGAGCCTTTTTCGAATGAAACGACCGGTACCGAGATTTCCATCGCTCCTAAATTAGTGCTCAAGCCGCCTCATGAAGGCCTTACAACCGAGCCGAGCTGCTCGGAAATGAAGACGAAGAAATTTCATTGCTAATTCCTCTAGCCTCTAGCTTCACATTCAATGCTGAAGGCAAAAGCAAAGGATTTGGGAAGCCGGGAAAGTGAGGTTTCCTTGTACTTTCCTCCGTAGGTCGTCATTTTTTATTTGTTTAATAAATAAATTAAAAAACTTAACGCGTGAAAGAAAAAGTGAATAATGATTATAATTAAATATTTTAAGTTTTTTTTTTCTTTTTTAACATTTATTACTTTGCATTACCACAGCCTTTTATTCTAACCCTTAAATACTAAACCAAGCCTTAGCAATCTTTGAAGTTATTAAATTCTTCTTTAAAAAAAAAAAAAAAACTCTTATGTTAAAAATAATGAATAAAAAGTTGAGGGATTTTAAAATAGATTTTATTCTACAAAACATCCCCCAGCCCATTCCTCTTTTTCTCTCTGTTTCTCTTCTCTCTCCCTGACAAAAACCCACATTCCGCCCCCGTTATCCAACTCTTCGCTCTTTTTCTCTCTACTTTTTCTCTTTCTTTCTGTAATTATGCCCCTCTCTCTGTAAACAGAAACACTTCTCTTCGTGGACCGATCTCTGACCAGAACGATTTTGACTCGGGTATCGGGTTACTACTCGGTCAAGTCTTACAGATCTCGGGCGAGTTTTTGAACCATGTCAGCACCTCGATGGACTTATGATATTTTCTTGAGCCATGGTCAAGACACCCGTTATACTTTCACAGATCATGTGTAAAGGGCGTTGATTCAACAAGATATTCGCGTCTTTAGAGATGATGAAGAACTTGAAAGAGGCGGAACCATTGCACCCAAACTCTTGAATGCTATTGAAGAATCAAGGTTCTCCATAATCATTTTCTCAAAAAATTACGCTTCTTCAAGATGGTGTTTGAATGAGCTGGTGAAGATCATGGAGCGCAAGGAAAAGGGTGGACACAAAATTGTACCAATATTCTACCATGTAGATCCGTCTGATGTACGAAAACAAACAGGGAGTTTTGGAGAAGCATTTGCTAATCATGAAAAAGAAGCAAAGGAGAAGATGGAAAAGATACGAACGTGGAGGTCAGCCTTGGCTGAGGCAGGCAACATATCTGGATGGCATCTAGATAAAGGGTATTTGTCACTTTTCATCCCTTTGCATTTTCTCTATCAGTTCATAAGTTTCTTTTTTTTTTCTGTTCTGCTTTTTCACTTATGTCTTATCCTTCATGTTAAATAATAAAAAAATTTTGGGGCTCCGCACCGAACCCCAGGCAAGGGGACTGCAACCCCCAGCCAATTTACCGTGGAATTGGATCCGTGAAAGCTGTTTTTGAAATTATATTTCTTCCCATTAAATCTGCTGATACCATGTGAGAAGAACAAAGGATAGAGAAAAAAAGAATGCCAACCAGACTATATTCAATGCATACCAACCAAATCTAATAAAAATATTAGAAGAAAAGGAAAAACCGAAAAACTCTAGAAAAAAAGAGAGCATAAGACTTAAAAGATTATTCTATGCTTAAATGATACTATAACAACATAACCCTTTTTTTTTATTATTGAACACTTCAAACCTCCCAACAACTCAACTTCAAATTTAAGAAAACTGATACTGTTAAGCAAAAAAAAAAAAAAAATCTTCAAACTTTTCTTTAGGAGATAGTCCTTAAACACTTACTGGATTTTGACTTGTTAGAGAACTATTTGATGAAGGTCATTGTACTTCAATTTTTGTGATCCCCTCCCAGCTAATAAAAAGAACCAGGCGTTTAGCTTTCTTTATCACTTAGAAAGATTTACCTGTGCTTCCATGCAAGAAAATTGCTCAAGCACTTCTAGTATTCGGTCCAATTTATCATCTCCTCCAATATTATCGTTCACTTTTAATTTGTCCTGTAATATTTCAAGAAATTACTTCTTTTAGTTGTTTATCCAATTCTTTTACCTCTTAACTTTATTCCAAGTTTAATTAATTTTTTCTTTGGACATCAAGTGACCTTAAAGGTTCATGCAATTTCTTTTTGGTGATTTTGTTAATGCATGTTCCTTTTTATCTTAGAAGAAAATCTCGATTCACTTATTGAATTTTGGCTTTCCATTGAGTTGTGTAAAAGCTCTGCTAATTCTTGTTATATATTATTAGCGAATGCGTAAAATAATGTCATTAATTAGTGCAAAACGTAAAAATAAAGTCAATTCACATTATGAGTCTGATTCTTGTTGCTTAATTAATGAACAATCATATGCATGAAACTTTTTCTTCAAATTGTATTCTCACCTTTCTAATTATATGGAGCATGAGGAATTTGAACTGAACGGAATTTCATGTCTACTTGGTACTTAACAAAAATATGCTTAAAATGTTAATTCAAATAATTGGTTTAATCACCTTCCGTTTGCATTCTACTTGCCCTTGATTCAGCTTGCAGTGGATAATATACTACAAAATTACTTCACATTTGTTATATGTCTTTCATGGCTCATTATAACTCAGGATATGTACTATATTATTGGCAGATATGAGGGTGAGTTTATTAAAGAAGTCACCAAAGACATCCTAGGAAAATTGAACCGTAAACTTCTCCATGTTGGTGAAAACATTGTTGGAATGAATGCTCGTGTAGAAGAAATGAAATCATTGATAAATATTGAGTTGAATGATGTTCGTATGGTTGGGATATATGGAATTGGTGGAATTGGTAAAACTACAATCGCTAAAGCTGTTTGTAATGAAATTGCGTACAAATTTGAGGGTATTAGCTTTCTTGAAAATGTTAGAGAAAAGTCCAAAGATCCTCGTGGTTTGCTTCAGCTACAACAACAACTTCTTGATGATATTCTAAAAGGGGTAAATTTGACAATATTAAGCTGTGTTGATGAAGGAAAATGTGTCATAAAAGAAAGGTTTCATTCAAAAAACGTTCTTGTTATTCTTGATGATGTGGATCATCTGGATCAACTAAAATCGCTGGCCGGAAGTTGTGGATGGTTTGGTTCAGGAAGTAAAATCATCATAACAACTAGGAATAATTATTTGCTAGTTGTGCATGGAGTACACGAATCATATAAAGCTAAGCTGTTAACTTATAATGATGCACTTCAACTCTTTAGTCTCAATGCATTCAAGCAAAACCTTCCAAAAGAAAGTTATGGAGATCTTTCAAATTGTATGGTTGATTATGCTAAGGCTCTTCCACTTGCTCTTAAGGTTTTAGGCTCTTCTCTTTTTAACAAGACCATAGGTGAATGGAAATGCACACTCCATAAATTAAAAAGAAAGCCTAACATGGAAATACAAAATGTGCTTAGGATAAGCTTTGATGGACTAGATGATATGGAGAAAGAAATATTCCTTGATATTGCTTGCTTCTTTAATGGACAAAATGAAGATTTTGTCACAAAAATCTTAGATGAATGCAATTTTTATGGGAATATTGGAATAAGGGTTCTTAGTGACAGATGTCTCATAACTCTTGTTGATGGCGCTGTGCATATGCATGATTTGTTACAAGAAATGGGTTTAGAAATAGTTCGCCAAGAATGGCCTAGAGAACCTGGAAAATGGAGCAGATTGTGGGAACCAGAGGATATCTATGGTGTAATCTGCAATGAAGTGGTAAGAATATGATGCATTGACTTATTTGTGCTGCATAGACACATATCTTCATTGAAATCATTTTAGTTTAAGAGTTCTATATCTATAAAATTTAAGTAATTCAGTTTGTTTTCACTGTCTTCTTATTCAGGGGACAGAAAGAATTGAAGGAATATTTCTAGACATGTCCAAATCAAAAGATATTTTATTCACGGTTCCAGGTTTTAAAATGATGAGAAGACTTCGACTGCTCAAAGTTTATTGGAGTGACCGTCCTCTTCTAGGAGCGGATAATAAAGTACTTCTTCAAAGAAATTTTGAATTTCCTTCTCAAGAATTAAGATATATGCATTGGGAAAGATTCCCTTTACGATTCTTGCCATCCAATTTTCTTGGAATGAACCTCGTTGAACTCTACTTGCAATCTAGCAACATAGAACAACTTTGGGAAGGGAGTAAGGTATGATTATTTTAGTATTTTTTTAATTGTTTTCTTTTTTATTCTTAATGCCAATCTTTAAGTTTTTGAGAATTTATTTATGAAAATAAAATTTTTTCCTTTTACTCCAGGGTCTTGTAAAGTTAAAAGTAATTGATCTCAGCCACTCACAGAAGCTCATCAAAATGCCTAAGTTCTCAAGCATGCCAAATCTGGAGAGACTGGATCTTCATGGTTGTACAAGTTTGAAGGAACTTCATTCATCCATTGGAGTTTTGACGTTGCTTCATTTCTTGAATTTGAGTGGATGCAAAAGGCTTCTGAAGTTTCCAAACAACAGTAAATTGGTATCTCTCAAAGTTCTTTACCTCAATGGATGTCAGAACTTTGAGCAATTTCTTGAGGTCCATGTGAATATGGGATGCTTGAAGGAGCTTCAGTTAAATGCAGCAAGGATTAAAGAATTACCCGGGAACATTAGGTACTTTACATATCTTCAAGTTCTTTCTCTCTGTGGCTGTCGAAACCTTGAAAAATTGCCTGAGATTGATGGCATGGGATGTCTGAAGGTGCTTAAATTAACTGCAGCCAGGATTAAAGAATTACCCACGAACATTGGCCACTCGACATCTCTTAAAGTTCTTTTTCTCTGTGGCTGTCCAAACCTTGAAAAATTGCCTGAGATTCATGGTATGAGTCGTTTAAGGGAGCTTCATCTAAGTAAGAGTGGTATTAAAGAACTACCAAGTGGCATCGCATGCTTGTAGGCACTTTCTCTTACCGGTTGTTCAAACTTAGAGAAGTCTCCGGAGGTCCAAAGAACCATGGGAAGTCTAAAGTGGCTTCTTCTGGGTGAGACTGCCATTAAAGAATTGCCTTTCTCAATCGATCATCTGGCTACACTTGAGTACTTAAATCTGGAAAACTGCAACAACTTGAGGAGTCTTCCAAGGAGTATTTCCGGGTTGAAATACCTCAAATGCCTCTCTCTAAGAGGCTGCTTAAATTTGGAGGCTTTCCCAGAGATCATGGAGGATATGGAACAGTTAGAACACCGTTATTTCAATGAGGCAAATATAAAAGAGATACCATCATCAATTGGATATTTAAGAGGTCTTAGGTTCTTGGAATTGATCAATTGTGAAAATCTTGTTACTCTGCCAGACAGCCTTTGGTTATTTAAGGTGTCTTACATATCTATATGTTCTTAACTGTCCAAAGCTCATGAAGTTGCCTAACAATCTGAAGGGCCTCCAATGTTGCTTAACAACATTAGTTCTAAGTGGTTGCAATCTAGTGGAAGGAGCAATCCCTAGTGATTTATGGTGCCTATCCTCATTGGAATGTTTAGATCTTAGCAGAAACAATTTCCGTCACATACCAATCGGCATTATTCAACTTTCGAAGCTAAGATTCTTTGATATCAGTCACTGCAAGTTGCTTGAAGATATTCCACAGCTTCCTTCGAGTGTACGAGTGTTAGAGGCATACGGTTGTTCATGCCTAGAAAGTATATCAAGCCCATCAAATCAACTATGGTCTTCTTTGCTCAAATGCTTCAGATCACTAATTCAAGTATGACTTTTGTACCGCTTGCTACTGATTTTTTTTCCCTTCCATTTCTGGGATTTACAGGACATTTCTTTTGCAGGAGTTGGAATGCTATCCCGATGGCAGAGAGGAAATTAATGTCGTTATTCACGGATGTTTCGGGATACCAGAGTGGATAGAGCATCAGAATATGGGATGTGAGGTAACAGTGGAGCTTCCTCTGAATTTGTATGAAGATGACAACTTCTTGGGATTTGCTTTCTTCTTCCATCATGTTCCACTTGGTGATTATGATGAATGCGAGAATAGAGGTTCTGGTTTTCCCAAATATGAATTTATGATGACTTCCCAGAGCGGTCATTCTGAACTGGTGGAGAATGTATATTTAGGTTCCATCAGTAAATTCTTCTGGCTTGATGGCTTATTCCATGGGAGTACCAGCTGTGACAATGGTAAAATGGATCCAGCACTGTCGGTGACCTTTTTACCTCAAATTGCAGTTTCTAGGAAACACCGATCCAACCAGTGGAGGAACTTTAAGGCTTCATTGAAGGTCTCTTATCTATGTGGCAATAGCATAGACTTCAAAATCAGAAGTTGTGGGATCTCCCTTCTATATGCCCAAGATCATCGTCATTATATTCAGAGAAAAGAAAATACAGGCTTTAATATTTAGAGAAGCTGTGATGGCGTGGATTAGTCAATAGAGGAGCGACATCAGAAAAGACCAAGACATCTCTAGTTTTTCAATTAAGTTAGTGCCCCTTTTACTGGCAGAGAGAGCTCTCTTCACACTTCAACAAAGTATGCCTGACGTAATGCTCTAATTAATATCAGCAAAGATATCTTGGAAACATTTAAAATCATAATGCTATAACCAAATTTCAGTCTCTTTTTGGTGTTTAACTTGTCTGTGTTAGTTTTGGTGGTTTCAGCAGGTTTTGATCAAGAATAATGGAACATGAAGGAAAATTTATATAACTGGAGTTAAGAAGGCAAAATGGAGGCATCTATATCTGAAGTCTTGGCAGTCACTCATATAGTCCAAATTCTATCTGTTCAAAGAGAAAAAACTAAACTTTGAACTCGTAGAATCTAGACTCTCCTCCAAAACATACTGAAATTCTTCTTTGAAATTTAGCTCCTGGACTATTTAGGGTGCTGACTCTCTCTAACGAGGTCTAGACCTGATTGTGATTTGGAATCCATTTTTCAGCATGCTTATTGATATAATATGCCTTCATATGACAAGCAACCCAGGGTTACAGTTATGGGAGGTATCAAGTATCAAAGTTCATTTGGCATGAAATCTGGGAGACTTTTCTCTGACTATTTTGTGAGTTGTTCTTCATTTTTTTATTATCTCGTGTATATGTTTTCTTTTTCTTTCTTTGTAATCTTTAAGGTTGTAAAATGGTTGGAGATCCATCCACAGAGGAGCTCTAATATCACATTCATGGCTAGACTCTCCAGCTTGGGAAAGGTTCATTCAATGTATTAACTTAAAATTGCACTCTTTAATGCTTTCATGATCCCATTTCATATCTTCATCGCTTTTGTTGCCTATTTTTTTCTCGTTTAGATATTTGTGATCAATGCTTGATGATATATCAAATGCTTAAGCATATATAAAGGCATATCTTCCTGAGTGTTTATACTCCTTGCTTTATAATCTGCCCTTTAGTTCCTTCAGTTTCGTTTTTTTATTACTGTCCACAAATTCTCTACTAGTGTACTTCTCATCTTACAACCTGTAGAACTTCATTATCTTGCCAATTTCTTCATGCTCTTCCATACACCTTTCAATTGTCCTTAAACCTTTCTGTTCCTTCTTAGGTTGAACGCTTCATACTTATCAAACTATGAACCCTGAGAAACTAGCACTTTATCATATATATATATATATATATACATATATATATATATATATATATATATATATATATATATATATTTGTTAGCATCATTTGGTAGAACTCACCCTTAAAAGCTAGCTGTCAAGGCCAAGTCATAACTATGTGGATTCAGAATAGGTCATAGCAATGCATCCCTCTTTCGTAACTAACACTGTGGATTCAGAATAGGTCATAACAATGCATCCCTCTTTAGTAACTGACGTCCATGACAGCTTGGTGACTTCATGGACCCCATGAGTGGCACTCCCATAACCCGGTGACTTTGCGGATCCCATGGGTAACAACCCTCTCACAACTTTGGACAGTGTTTTAAAAGGAGTTTTCCAGGCGCGCCTTAAAGTGCCCTTCAACGCGAGGGGCTCTAAAAAAGCCTCGAGGCGTTTAAAAAAAAGTGCAACACATCAAAAGCGTATGCCTTTCTTTGTTGAGGCGTAAATGAAAAAAAAAGAAGAAAAGAAGATACAAACCCCTAAAATCCCTAAAACCCCAACAAAAAAACCCTATGTTTCTCCATCTCAGCAATATCTACATCATTTGATACAAAAAAAAAAAAAAAACCCTACCTTTGTTCATCATCTCAACGATCTCTTCCATATTGTTGCTCTCATCTTTCTATCTCTGCCTCTGGCTGCTAGCCAAGACTTCCAAGAGCAACTCCAACTGAGTTGCTATCAAAGCATCTCGCATAATCAAGTAAAATGGCACCCAAACCATAAAATCTTGCTCCAACGGCGACAGACGTGAGGTGGCAAAATGCCATCCGAAGCTTAGGTGCCATATTTTGGCACATTTGGAGAGAAGCGAGGATGTAAATAGCCGCGATGGCTAACATGGACAACTGCTCATCCGCTATATTCATTTCAAACCCTATAAAATTGCTGCACGAAAGCGAAAACGGGCGAATAAAATCCTCGCTTTGGTTTGTGAAAACCCTAGCTTTTCGAATCCCAAATTTCGAATCAATTATCCACGCGCCGCAGAATCGAATCTCAAGTAGCCGCCTCGCAGGAAGAGGAAGAAAGAAGGGGAAGAGGAAGAAAGAGGGAGGAAGAAGATGGGCAATGAGAGTTGCTCTTTAAAAATTGATATATTATTACCGTTTACATTCATTAGAAATAAGTTTTATAATTGATAAATTGATTTGTATATTTTATAAATTTCTTATTTTTTAAATTGATTATAATTTTTTAAATTGATAAATTGCTCATTTTTTAAATTGACAAATTGATTTTTTAAATTTACATTGATAAATTAATAAATTTTTAATTAATAAATTGCTCATTCTTTAAATTGATTTTAAATTTTATAATTGGTAGATTGATTTGTATACTTTATACACGCTTCATTCTTTTAATTGATTATAATTTTTTAATTGATACATTGATTTATTCTTTAGGATTACAAATTGATTTTTTAAATTTAAATTGATAAATTGATAATTTTTTAATTGGATAAATTGATCATTCTTAAATTGATTATAAATTTCATAATTGATAGATTTATTTGTATACTTTTTATAAATTGCTCATTTTTTAAATTGATTATAATTTTTATTTTTATTTTTGTAGATTGATTTGCAATATGATGGTTCTTTAACTGATTTGCTTATGAACGATACCGATTTATATAATGATACTATTTAGAGTAATCCCACAAGATACGCCGCACAAATGAAGTCGCTCCAAGATCGGAAAACGTTGCGCGACGTTAACTTCGCAGGCTGAAGATGCTTAATTGTAATCACTGGGTTTAACACGAGCAAAGATGCACTCGAAACGAACAACAAGGCATTCTCACGTTAATCTTTCAATACTTAGAACTTCATGGAGGCAATCAAGAAGAGCGTTCTCAATCTTCTATTAAAAGTCGTTTGACTGATATAAATGCAAAATGCAGCAAATTTGTCGGTTTTTATAGTCAAATTGAAAGACTCCGACAAAGTGGACACACCGAGCAAAATAATGTAAGATATAAACTTTTAATTTAGACACTAGTATGATTTGATATTTGAACTATTAACTGAATAATTTCATATGTTTGTCAGGTTGATGAAGCAAAAGAAATGTTTGCTAAGATTATTGGAAAACCATTTCAATACGAGCATTGTGGAATATATTGAAAATGGAGCGGAAATGGACTGGTAATCTGACCAACAATAAGAGAGCAAAAACTCATTCAACTGGTAGTCCTGCTGAATCAACTCATGTTGAATCATGCTATTCAACCTGCTATTTGTGCGGATGACATCGAACCTCGGGTCTACTCCCAACCTCGAGTAGCTACTGGGTAGAAAGTCTAAAACAACTTAAAAACAAAGAGAAGCAAACCGTTGAAAGATCACTAGATCATCACCACCGGAATGAAAGAATGGAAGTGGGAACGACAAAAGTTGAGCGACTGAAGACAAAATTTATGCCTACCAGAGATAAGACTGTGAGCAACATCGTAAATGCGCTGTAAATCAAGAAAGACAGTGCAAGAAATTCAAATGAAAAATGAGATGAAAATCATGGAAATTGGATAATTAACGCATGGACCCACTTTCTACAACATATTGGAATAACCTGAAGATAGAGGTTATGAAAAAGCGGGGTTTTAATTTTTAGTTGTTATTTATTATGTTGTTATTATTTTTTAATTTGTAGTCAATATTTATTATGTTGCAATTGGAATTGAAAATATAACTTGAAATTGAAAATACAACATGAAATTGGAATTGAAATTAAAATACAACATGAAATTGAAATTGAGAATTAAAATACAACGTGAAATTGAAATTTGGAATTAAAATACAACATGAAATAGAAATTGGAATTGAAAATACAACTTCAACTTGAAATTGATAGAGGTTATTAGTTGCCATGTCGTTGCCACAAATGCTCGATAAGATCTGATTGCAATTGAGAATGAGTAACACTGTCCCTGATCTGATAATGAGTTTGCATGAAGTCTTCTAATTCTGGTGTATACGCATGTGACACTTCTACAGGCGGATTTGCATCACTTCCATCAAAGTCATTGTTACCAATATCTCCTTCGTCCTCAATGACCATATTATGCATTATTATGCATGCTTTCATAATATCCGCGCGTTTTCATCCCAAAAAAACGTGTCGTCCACGCACATTGCAAAACTGGCTTGAAGTACCTCAAATGCCCGCTCTACATCTTCTTGCCGACTCAGGCTTTTTAGCAAAATGTTTTTTCTTCAAACCCGTGGACAAAGGGAATTGTTTTTACAATGTCGACCGCTTGATAAATACTATCGCCTAGATAATATCCCATTCTATACTATGACCATTAATTTATATAGTTGACTGAGGAGTAAGGACCATTTGCTAATAACAAACAGGGACCTATCTAGAACATTTATGTCATTCAATGAACCGTAGACCAAAGAATGCATGCTATCCAACATTCAGATGCCACAACTTCTAAAATGATTGTTAGTTCATGACAATGACCAGTATACATACCTTGCCACAAATTTTCCACTTCCAATGCATGCAATCAATACTTCCTAACATGCCAGGAAAGCCACGTTGTTCCCCCGTTTATAGCAATCGAGCAATATCGATATTGTTTGGTGACCTCAGGTAATGGTCGCCAAACATTGCAATAACAGCTTTCACAAACCTTCTCAAACTCTATGGTAAGCTCACTCGATGTATTCATCCACAGACCACCAAGTGTTCTCGCACGCAAGAATTTATGCCACCATTTATCTTTGAAGGGATGACAAACCGGTGAACCTAACTGAGATTCGTTCTTTGATGAAGTATGGATCATATTGTTCAACCCCATTTACAATTCGAAGAAAAAGAGGACGACTCATTCGAACCTCCTTCGAAAAACTTTCATACACAAGGTAGCAAATAGTCACAACAGAGTCTTTCGACCTTCACTTATCACGATTAACCATTCTGTACCGAATGAACCATGATGCCTTCTTATCCGTCCCAATTAAACTTCTTTCTGACTTCTGGGCCAGAAGATACAACACATCCAAATCATCATTATCTCTCTTCAATATTGAGGATCTCTCCTAAAATATTAGGAAACGATTCATATCACTTGGATTTAATGAAAATATGAAAGGATTCAAAGAGAAATGAGATATTGGAAAACTGAAAGAGAATGTAAGATAGATGGATGAAAAAACATGAGAATTGGTTATCATATTTATAGATCTAATTATACTTTAAAATTTTTATTTTGCATGGTTAAATTTTTCAATGAATTTCAACCCTGAAATTTGAATTTGAATTTGCGGACAAAATTTGAAATTTGGAAATTGTTACTATACAAATATATCCGTAAATTACGATCGTTATGAAAAATATACCATAAAAATATAACCGTTGTTAATTATATTTTAATAAAAACATTTAATTATTAAAATGCACCATTTTGGCACCTACCATCGAGCAAAACACCGTCAGGTGCCAAGACTGCTCAGTATCAGAAATGGCATTTGACACTCCCATTTTCGCAACTTCCATCGGAGTCGCTTCAGTTCTCGCATTTTCCTCAGTTTTTCTGCGTATGGTCGTTCTTTCCTAATGTAAATATAATATTAGATTTTATAAGAATTATATAATTTTTGGGTAAAATTATGATATTCATTTTGGTCTATCTATTATAGAATCACTGATTATCACAAAATGGTTTTTTTGCAAAATTCAAAATTAAAGATTTTGAATGTTCAATTTTAAATATTCTATAAAAATAATAATTTTATAAACTTACTAATATAAATATTTTGATATTTAGTTTTTTTGTAAAGAATTATAAAATATTTTTGGTAAAATTCAAAATTAAAATTTCTTGGTAGCTTGCATATGTTTATATTCTATAAAAATTAAGATTTTGCAACTTGTTTCCTAATGAAAACATTTTACTATTAAATTTTTTTTTATAAAAATTGTAAAATATTTTTTTAATAAAATTCAAAATTAAGATTTTTTAATATTCAAAATATTTTTTTATGATTTTGTATAAATATAGAAGTAGTTTTATGCTATTTTATTTTATTTTTAATGTATTATAAAATATTTATTGATTATATAATATGATCACAAAAGGCTTACCCTCGCCTTATTCTTTCGTGTTTTAAAACATTGACTCAAAGATGAGGGTTATCCCAAAGAATGAATCGCTCTAATACCATTGTTACAACCTTGAAAGGTAGCTGTAAAAGGAAGGGAGTCCAAGAAGTTATAAACCTACAAGACCAAATTGTAACTTAGGGATGTGGGATTTAGAATGGGTCAATAACAATATAAGTGATATGATCATTTAGTACTCTGTATTAAAATATTTGGAGCCTAATTATTATCTTGATAATGTTTTAAATTAGATATTTTTGGGTTAGGGTATTTTTTTTCTTTTTGGAATTTTACACGTGTAATTTGGTTACTATAATTTTATTATATTTAGGGTAGTCGACTTAGAGAGGTTGTGTGTACAATTGAGAAACATATACAGACTTTGAAAGCAAACCCTAGAGTGTAAGACATTTTTTATTCTCTTATAATCCCTATTTTTTCATCGCAATGGAAATTTACCATGCTGTAAGATGCTGTAAGTGGATGTAGCTATTACAATGAGCAAGAACAACAAAAATTCAGTGTTCTATACTCAGTCCTTTTTACATTATTGTTGTCGCCTGAATAGAAATGAATGTTGACACCTATGCTGGAGTTTGATATAATTAGTTTATAGCTGATAACATTAAATTAGTTATGCACTCGAAGAAAATCAAGGTAGAAAGTATATATAACAAATAGTAATAATAATATGACAGATGGTTGATAGATCTTAAATGGTTGTCTAAATGAGATCCCACTGTAATAAAGTAACTGGGTTAGACCTGACTGAGTTGTATCAAAAGCAGATTACGGCTTGATCGACTTGGGATTCCCTGACAGAGATTGATTTAAGATTTCTGCAAATCAGATTGACAATATCTCATATGAGCATTTATTTGGTATGTTAATGATGACTGACGTGGTTAGAAGAACTCAACGCGCATAGATATTATATTATTCATTCAATCACATTGCATTAAGGAGTGGAAAATAACGAATTATCATTAGATTGTCGACATTTAAACAGTATAATAACATTACAAAACTCAATTTTATAAAAGCAGTAAGACTTGCTTTTTCTCAATCGACAAAAAATTGAAATTGTGTCACGCTTTATTTTCTTGACAAAATAACCCAAATAACTTTTATATTTATTAAATAACCAAATATAAAAGCTATAAACTTTTCTACGTATCCTCACCCTTCGCAAACTTCACCTTACTATTATTCTTCAAGTTTACTGCAGCTCAGCAGATCTTAAACTATTTGTTTTTTAGTTATAATTGCAAAAATTGGAATGTTAAATTAACAATCTTTATGTTTTTAATTATTTATTGAATATTATAATGAATTTTTTTTGGTCATAACTATTATTTTTTATTATCATTATTGTATTAACAATAATTTAAATGTAATAATACTAGCATCAAAAGGAAGATACATGTATGAATAACTATCTTTTTTGATAATTTTATATTTGAATCACACTTTTACCAAACATAAAATATCAATTTACACGCAAGAATCTTAACAAAACGTGTTTCATTGTTTGTAAACAGCTATAATCATACTGAGCAATGACGTTTCTAAATCGCACTTTTTCATCGCAACCCCAAATGTATTATTCTTCGTTATTAGTCGAATATATATATATATATATATATATATATATATATATATATATATATATATATATATATATATATATGTTAGGGCTATATATACCAAAAGCCATTTTATTGTTATGGATGTTTATTTTATTTTAATAAAATTATATTATTTCATTTCAATGAGAATCTACATGAGCTATGTTTGCATTTAAATATCATGCATGTGTGTCTTTTTTTGTTCTACATAGTAAATGATTTGGTGTAGAGTTTGGCCATTTACGTAAGATCAAATCATCGCTTCGTAATATAAGCTTATCGTTCGCGCCTAAATAATTAACTAATAATTATTGGTAAGATTGTAGCACAAGACTTTAGGTCTCGTTCTCGATCATTTATAATGACTTAGTTCCAACTTTTTGTGTTAGTACACTCGTGTGTATTGAACATGACCAACTTGGGGTAATTATTTTATACTGACACATAAAATAATTAATACCTCATGGTTATTATGAATACTATTACTTTTAATCTCGAGATAATTAATGCATATGCATTTATTGTTGGTTATTTTGATTCATAAAGAGCAGATTTTACAGACATCAATAATCTTTATGAGTTGGTAACACATTAATTGTATAGTGAATATTAATTATTAACGGAATTCACGCCCTTGTTAATTGGATTGATAATACCCTCGAGGATACTTATAGTTTTGATTATGCCAAACCCTACAGTGGATTTTAATCCCGACATATCAAATACAAGTGGAAGGTCTCAAGGTGATTATTTTGATGTTGATTAAATAAAACCGCGGCAATTTAATTTAATCAACGGGGTATCCGTATCTTAACGTGGGGAGATTAATGGGGTATTTAATAAACAAAGGGCTCGACGATACTTTCGAACAAGTGAGGGAGTGAATTACATTTTATGAGTGAATTATAATTAAGTAAATAAGTTCTATGATATTACATTGAGAGCCCGAAATCATTTGCCTTTAGGTCCCTACCGTTGTACCTTATTTTATGAAAGCGATAATGAGCAAAATTTCTAAGGGAAAAAAACCCTAGAGGCAGCTGTCCAAAGATGAGCACTAAGAGAGCCACGCCTTCTTCTTGTTTTGGCAATAGGGAATACGGTAGAAGTCTTAGAGGGTCGAGCAATCTTTGCAAATCAATTTTTATTGAGATCAATCCAGACATATCTCTAGGTATGGATTCGAACTGTATCCTCGTAGCTTTATTCGCATTTTTGTGTAACTGCACGCACAATCACTATGTTCATGGGGAAATTTATAATCCCTATTAATATATATATATATATATAAGTATATATATATATATATATATATATATATATATATATATATATATCTTTCCTTCTCCTTCTTAATTCCGTTGATTGAATTGTTGATACCAAAGGACCATCATTTTGGTATCGCAGCAAACTAAAAAAAAAAAACAAACAAATAAAATAAAAATTCGAGATCGTGGTCAGGTAATGACTAAAATCCGGAATATGCAAGAATCGAGATCTTGGAAGCTGATGGGAAGGAGACTAAGAAGCAGATGGTGGAGATAAATTCTTTCCTTGGTTATGGTGATGCAGCAACTCAAAGAGGTACAACATGGCCTTTAGGTATTATCGACCCAAATGACTAACATACCTCATCCTATAGAGTCTAGTTCGGCTCGTTCTGGGACCGCAAATCTCACATATTCATTCAAAGGAGCAGATTAGGAGCCTAGGGTGAAGGAAGTTGATCGAGGTTGGGAGAAGGAGAGGCACCCAAGGAAGTTAGAACTTCTGGTGTTTGATGGTGAGGGGGCTGATTCGTGGATCTTTCAGGCGGAGCGATACTTCTCTATAAATTGCTTAACTAAACGGAGAAGTTGGAGGCGGCTGGAGTTTGTTTTGAGGGGGTGGCCCAAGCTTGGTTGAGATTTGAAGAATGAAGCCATGCTTTTACATCCTGGCAGGAACTTAAAAAAAAAATTGCTCAACAAGTTTGTTGGGTTGTAAGATGGATCTATTCTCCATTGTTTCTTTGCTGTCCGATAACAAGGTTCAGTGGTGGAGTATCGAGCTTGATTTGAACATTTCTCATCGTCTTTGGGTAAATTGGAAGAGACCATGGCTACCGTTTTTGTGAATGGGTTAAACAAGAAACTCCGGGCGGAATTAATGGTGATGAATCCCATAGGCTTGAAAGAGATGATGGATATGGATGGAAGGATTGAGGCTAAGAATCAATTAGTGACCTCAGCCCATACACCCAAAAACACTAAAGATCTTCATTCAATCCAACCAAAGAGTGAGCCTAGAACCATTTCATGGGTTCCAAACAAAAACATGTCAAGCCTTGGTAACTCAAATACTCTTACAACTATCTCAACCCATAACAATAAGGACCCAACCACCCATCCTTACCTAAATCGAATTAACATTGATAATCACAACCTTAGAATGAGGCGGTTAACTTCAGTAGAAGCGCAGATGCGAAGGGAACAAGGGCTGTGCTATCGATGCGATGAGAAGTTGCATGTACGACACCGATGTAAACAAAAAGAGTTACATGTATTGCTGGTTAGCGAGGGGGACAAGGGAGTGTCGGGAGATGAGGATTTTGTACCAGAGGTGGCGGAAGAAGTGGAGGCTATAGAGCTATCGTTAAACTCCGTGGTGGGGTTATCGAAACCATGCACCATGAAGCTCAAAGGGGAGATACAGGGGAAAGAAGTGATAGTCTTAATCGATTGTGGGGCCACCCATAATTTTATTTCCAAGCCGGTGGTGGAGTCATTGCAGATACCACGGTGGGGGATGTCACAATATGGAGTGGTAATTGGTTCGAGGAAGCAGATAAGGGGAATGGGTGTTTGCAAGGGAGTGGTTTTGCAACTGCAAGGCATCACCATCGTTGAAGATTTTCTACCATTGCCTTTGGGAAGCACCGATGTGATTTTAACACTCAAATGGTTGGCTACTCTTAGAGAAACGAGAGATGATTAGAGGAAGCTTACTATGTCCTTTGAGTTGGGAGGAAAGACGGTGATCTTGCAAGGAGACCCCAGCTTGACTAAAGCTAGAGTTTCCTTGAAAACTATGGTAAAGGAGTTGCAACAAGAGAAAATGAGGCTGATAGTTGAGCTATATCAATTGACTGTGAATAATGAAAATTATGAGAATGTAACTCTAGAGGTGCATAAGATTTTACGTGAATTCCAAGACGTATTTGCACATCCTACTTCACTTTCCCCTTTCCTAGGTTATGACCATGCAATTGTGCTCAAGGAAGGAGCAGGGCCAGTTAATGTGCGACCTTATAGATACCCGCACATACAAAAAATGAAATTGAAAAGCTATTTTCAGAAATGTTTGCTGGAGGGATAATCCAATAGAGTATCAACCCTTTTTCAAGTCCAGTGCTATTGGTGAGAAAGAAAGATGGGAGTTGGTGTTTTTGTGTGGATTATCGAGCATTGAACTGAGTCACGGTTCCAGACAGATTTCCAATACCCAATATAGACGAATTGTTGGATGAGCTTTATGGCGCAAGGGTGTTTACCAAATTGGATCTCAAATCTGGGTATCATCAAATTAGTGTGAAACCCAACGATGTGCCAAAAACATATTTTCGCACGCATGAAGGTCATTATGAATTTATGGTGATGCCGTTTGGATTAATCAATGCGCCGGCTACATTCCAAGCTCTTATGAATTCCATTTTAAAGGGGTACTTCGGAGGTATGTATTAGTATTTTTTGATGACATTCTTATTTATAGCTTCATTGGAAATTCATTGGGAGCATTTACGTGTCGTGCTAACCATCTTGCATGAGCATAAATTATATGCCAACGTCAAGAAATGTTGTTTTTGTCAGTCAGGATTGGAATATTTAGGTCATATCATCTCAGAAAAGGGTGGTTGCTGATCCAGAGAAAGTCAAGGCTATGGAGGAATGACCTCTTCCTTCGAACCCAAAAGAACTAAGAGGATTTTTAGGGTTGACTGGCTACTATCGTCATTTTGTCAAAAATTATGGAAAAATTGCAGCACCCTTGACAAAACTCTTTAAGAAGGTCGGGTTTGAATGGTCAGAATAAGCAACCCAAGTAGTGAATTTGTTGAAGACAACAATGAAGGAAGTCCCTATTTTATCATTACTAGACTTTAATGAGCCATTTGTGTTGGAAACTGATGCTTTCGAGAGTGGTTTGGGCGCAGTCATGTCTCAAAGAGGACGCCCCATTGCTTTTTTCAACCACGCTCTAACTGGTAGAGCCTAATACAAGTCGGTATACGAGAGAGAGCTAATGGTGACAGTAATGGTTGTAACGTCCTGAAAATACCATAACAGTTTTATAACATGTTTAGGGTATAAAATAAATTAAATTGTATTTTTTCCGGCGTTTAAATTTCTAAAAACGAAAAATGATAAAAAAAAAAAAAACTCAGAAAATTTTATAGGAGTTAGATAAATTTGGTAAAAATGTCAAATGAGGACCCAAGGGTCATAAATGAAAAAGAATAAATGGCAAAGTGAGAATATTGAGAAGTGGAATGCCAAATAGGAGAATAGAGGTTCTTAATGCAAAAATGAGAAAAGATGATTAAATGTGCTAGCCAAACATGGTTCATATACTGGATAAGACCAAAAAATTGGTCTTAAGGAGCTTATTTTGGGTATCTACATTTGAGAGCTGTGGCTCTCTACGTTTTGAGAAGGGAAACTTATCAAGGATTGTCCCCCATTTGGTCCAAGGTTTTGCAAGTAAAGTGAAGGAAAAGAAGAGAATGAAGGAAGAAAAGAAGGTAAAAGGGGAGCTAGGGTTTCAAGTTCTAAGAGAATCAAGGTTAAAAACTCTTCCTAATTCCATATTTGTTTCTTTTGGGGTTGTATTGGGTTAGTTTTCAAGGTGTATTGTGGTTTGGATCGGTGTTAAGGAATTTTTGTATAAAGGAAATATTAGGTTTTTAGGGGAGATGCAGTCAAAATTTTCTAAAACCCATAATTTTGTTTTGGCCATCACTCATTGAAATTGAGTGATTCAAATTTTTGGGTAAACTATACTTTTAGGAGAACAAATATCTATGAAATAACTGTATCCAAATTTGGACCCCATTGGACCCAGAAAATTCATCAAAGTGAGGCTCTGTTTTCATGTCAATTTTTGTTTAGTTATGATACAGTTTTGGTGTTTCAGAACAGTTTTGGTGTTTAGGCCATAAGTTGAGTTTCACTTATCCAAATTGAGTTATTCAAAATTTTCAGAATTGTAATTTCAGTATAACAAATATCCTTGAAATAAGTGTATCCAAATTTGGATCTCATTAGACCCAGAAAATTTGTTAAAGTGAGGTTTTGTTTTCGGGTCAATTCTGGTTCAGTTATGATAAAGTTTTAGTGTTTTAGAACAGTTTTGAAATTTAGGTCATAAGTTGAGTTTCACTCATCCAAATTGAGTATTCAAATTTATGGGTAAACTAAACTTATAGGAGAACAAATTTCACTTAAATAAATGTATTCAAATTTAGACCCCATTAGACCCAGAAATTCGTCTAAAGGGAGTTCTGTTTTTGGGCAAATTCTGGTTATGTGTTGAAAATAGAATAGTCCCGGATGGTTAGAACATATCTAGAGTTTCGGTACTCTGAATAAGATGATTCCAATTTCTGAATAAAATAGATTTATAGAAGAATAATGGACTTGAAGGAAGTTGCGTAAAATATGGCTCATTTGTTCCTAGAAAAATTTTACAAGTGATGGTGTGTTGGGTAGAAAACAACCCTAACTAGAAACCCAAATAAGCCAATTGATATTGTTCTCTAATTGAGATGGATTAAGGTTGACGCATTTAGAAACCCGACCGAAGTCGAGATTCCGAGGATAGAATCAAGTGTGACGACCTGGATCGTTTCTCATTCTTCTTCTTATTTCAAGTATCAAATTATTTGCGCAATTATTGAAATGATTTTCAATAAACCGCATATTGATTTATTTTAAGTGATTTGGGAAAATTGATTAGAAAATGATTGCCATGAAAAAATTGCATGGGTATTGGAAATGTGTTAGCGAGACTGGCATTATGTTATAAAAACTTTTTTTATACCGCCTGCAGCCCAACGGACTCCAGGCCGTGATTCCGTTATCATACGTAATCAAAACATTGGCTAAATTGCTAAGGGAAAAATGATAAGAATATTTGTGAAATGCATGATTTGAGTTTTGAATGAGATATTGCATATGAAAGTGCATATTTGAAATGATCAATGAATTGTAAATGAATGTATATGAAATGAATATATATACGTATTGTATTGCATTGATCATTCAATAAGGTTCAAAAGCATTGCTTTAGAAAAGTCGCATGATTTGTGTTAAAATAAAATGAAGAGAGAACTGTATAAAACCATTAAGCATAAAAATGCTTAGTGCATTGTTTTTATCATCGCACATGTACCGAGTGAACAGGTTCAAAAGCAAAGACCGTGCAAGCACAGAGTCATCGTCAAAAACCGCACAGAGTCATGGTGTGTTGGGTAGAAAACAACCCTAACTAGAAACCCAAATAAGCCAATTGATATTGTTCTCTAATTGAGATGGATTAAGGGTTGACGACGAGGAAAACCCGAATTGAAGTCGAGATTCCGAGGATAGAATCATGTGACGACTGGATCGCTCTCTATTCTTCTCTTCATTTCAAGTATCAAATTGTTTGCGCACTATTGAAATGATTTTCAATAAAACTGCATATTGATTTATTTTAAGTGATTTGGGAAAATTGATTGTGAAATGATTGCCATGAAAAAAATTGCATGGGTATTGAAATGTGTTAGCGAGACGGTACTATGTTATAAAACCTTTATACCGGCTCCTCGCAGCCTCAACTGGATCGCGGCTTGATTCCGCTATCATACGCACCGAAACATTGGCTAAATTGCGATGGGAAAAATGATAAGAATATTTGTGAAATGCATGATTTGAGTTTTGAATGAGCTCTTGCATATGAAAGTGCATATTTGGAATGATCAATGAATTGTAAATGAATATATATGAAATGAATATATACGTATTGTATTGCATTGATCATTCAATAAGGTTCAAAAGCATTGCTTTAGAAAAGTCGCATGATTTGTGTTAAAATAAAATGAATAGAGAACTGTATAAAACCATTAAGCATAAAAATGCTTAGTGCATTGTTTTTATCATCGCACATGTACCGAGTGAACAGGTTCAAAAGCAAAGACCGTGGTAAGCACGTGAGTCATCAAGCCAAAAGCCGCACGGAGTAAAAGTAAAGCTCCGACCATGCATACATGAAACCCTATTATCGTTTTTTTGATACTTTTTGTATTAAAACTATGTTGTGAAAATTGAACTCTGATAAATGTTTGTAAATGTTTTTGATATTTATAATGGCTTAAAATACTGTAATGTATATAGGTGGGAAATGGAGTAAATGGGCATATAATGCCATATTGAATGAAAATGTGTATTGAGAACAAAATGATGGACCCCCTTTAAGTTAACGTGATATTCGTATATATTTTCGTAAGGATAATTATCCTTTATAAATGAGTATTTGAAATGTAAAGTTAATATAATACTCCGTGGATAGTTGTCACAGTTGGCGTATGCAGTGAGACTAGCCTGTGAGACGATATATTACTTCAATGACATATTGAGTGATGGAGCCGACGAGAGCTCGGTACATGGGGCATGGTGAGTCGAGTCTCATTCATGGCATGTAGACATTCAGGTAGACATGTGTATGTTGCACTTGGATATGTGTTTGATTATGCGACCATCAGATGTGTACTTGGCTGGGAGGTCTCAGAGGAGATTATCACTACTGGGCTTTGCTCACCCCGTCGTGGGACCCCCCTTTCAGGTACAGGTAAGGTGCAGATGGCTGACCCGCATTCGGGACCACACATATGGAGAAAGCCGGATTGTGGCTTTAATATATATTTTGTAAATATATATGTGTTGTATTTATATGTATAAGAGTGATATAATTTAAACTCTTATGGACTATGGTTTTATAGTCATGTGCTTATATGTTCGAGTATGATAAATGGGTCCTACGCGGGCTATTTACTCCTATGGACCGGTGTGGTCGTTGTATAACATTGGGCCATGCTACATGTAATTGTACATGTTGTATTTTTGCAGAGCTCCCGTACAAAGTGAGACTCTCGCCCGATTAAATCATGGGTCCCGAAAAAAGGGGACATGATGGTGTAGTGTCGGGTTACTCAACATCCACGAGTATTCAACAGGTTGACAGGTTGTCAATGGGACCCCCGGGATAGGGGTGTCACAGCATGGTATCAGAGCATAGGTATACAACTACCTAGGGCTTGAGGGACATGGGCTTAGGCCATGGCTATTGCGGTGAAATTGATACTAGCATCATAGCTTGGCATCTAAGCTTAGGTACACCTAATACCTAAGAGTTCATGAGACAAAGCCAAATCACCGCATGCATTGTGTAACCATGTTTCAGATTATGCTTATTGTGTGTTACTAATATAAGGGAAAACTTATACACTCGTGATAGATGTATACGGGAATGTGATCATGGGTTATTTGTATGAAAATTATATGCATGACATATTGTATATGTGAGTATGGAATGTTGTTTAGGAACTATAACCTTAGGGGTTCGAAAATGAATGAACTAAAGTATTGAATTTTATTGAAATAAATAAAAGGAGTGGTTGGGCAAGTAGCACCACTTAGGCGCATGAACTGTCGGGCTTCATGGTTTTTAAGTCTATTAGTAATTGGGTGTGCATTACTAGTTAGGACTGAAATGAGATTAAATAAAGCTCACGCCATTCGACATGTAGATGGCAAGTCGAGGCCGAGGACGTGGTGAGGCGGTCCACTAGGTGTTAGCCGCTAACTAGCAATATTTGACCAAAGAGGTCTTTACGAGGCTTTCATTAAGGTGCTACCACGGTAATGTGCCAGTGTAGCCGGTAAATAAGGAGGTCCGAGAACCTTTAAGGTTCAGTCACATCATCCTCCGACGCTTATAGGGGAAGGATCCGATGGTATGTACTCATTGGTTCTCGCAGATTGAGAAATGTATCGAGGCTGCGGGCTAATACCTTCATGCATCAAGATCGTTAGCCGGCTCCAACTGTAGGTGAGTCCCAAGTGCAAGTGGATTCCGGGTTAAGACCTCTAAGGAGTTAGAGGCAATGACTTGGGTAGAGTTCCATGGGCTCTTTATGAGCAAGTATTTTCCACCACTGTTAGACATGCCAAGGCCTAAGAGTTCCTAGAGCCGGTGTGGAACGATGACAAAGGATGGAGCACACGGCCGCATTCACCGGAGTCAGCACATTTCGTGATGACTATGTACACGTATGGCCAAGGTCAGGAGATTTGAGAATGGACTGAAGTTGTCCATTCGGGGCAAAATTGTGGGCCTCCGCCTACAAGACATGGACTCTATGGTTGAGACAACTCTGTCCATAGAGAGAGAGATGGATGACGCACAAGGCATTCGAGATGCAAGTGCCGGTGGGAAGAGAAAGGAGGATCAACCTTCTTCGAAGCAGCTAGAGGTTAAGGCCTTTTGGGAAAGCCATTGTAAGGAGAAAATTCTCCTCTAGATCTAAGGTGAGTTGGCCGATATGGATACACGGGCTTTGATGTCATTCTTAACATGGAGGAGTTGACAACCCATCTAAGAAATGTTGATCAGAACCCGAGGCGAAGCATCATACCCGACTACGCCTTGGAGTTGTAGAAGGTAGCATATGCATGAGGATGCGTATGTGCGTGAATTTCGGGACGAAATTTCTGTTAAGGGGGAGGAGAATAAAACCAGAAAATTCAATTTTTCGAAAAAGGGTAAATGGTATTTCGTTGAAAACGAAATCTTCTAGATCTCGCATGACGAAACGGATCACAAGACCGAATTGCTCGCTAAATCTAGTGACCTAGAAAAGTTTCGTCACTCGAGACAATCGGAATATTTTACCATTTTTGGGTGATAAGTCGCCATGATTTAGACCAGATTTTTACATAAATTTAAGTAAGGAATGATTCTAAGTTAAGTTCATTTAAAATAAAGTGAATCGAAAGAAATAAATTGTTTCGGGTTAAAAACGGACCCGAATAAAGCAATATGAACCATGTATTCAAAATGATAATAATAATAATATAATAATAATAATAAAATGGAAAACAATCAAGCAAAAGGGGGCGGAGAGAGGGCGTCGGGAGGGAGAGCGTTGGAGAGAGAGAATATTTTTTTTATTTTTTTCTTCTCTTCGCTTCTTTCTCAGATCTACGAAAAATCGACCGTTGCGTTTTCGTCTAGACTCAAGGCAAAGCTGGATCTACGCGACGAGAGCTATGTGCGTGACACCAAAATCTTGGAGTTTCATTAAACTCCACGAGGTAGGGAATTTTCCTACTTGTGTTATTTCTAGCCTAAAGGCTATTTAATGGTTTGGAATTGGCTTAGAGGCCGTGAAAGGCCATAAATTTTAGTCCTCAAATTTTTGGACTGAGTGTAGGGACTTTTAGAATTTTCGACTATTTTTTGACAAATCCTATTAAATTTTGGGACTCAAGTTTACGCTTCGGGCTGAATTTTCTAGACTATTTTTAGACAAATATGACAAATTTTCAGACTATTTTCAGCAAATTTTAATCGTGTTGAGGTTTGGTTTTGATCCTGGGACTGATGTCTTCGAGTTTTGTAGTGTGTTTTGGTATCACAATATTCAGTGATGAACCGTGAAGGGACCAAGAGGTGCCTTGTTTTATATGGGTTTGAGATTTAGGCCATTTTGTGTGTTATTACTAGAAAATGAATAACGTGAATAGTAACATGAATAGTGACACGAAATTATTTTTTTGTGTGAAAATGTGTATGGTTGAGTGATTCAAAATGAATTACTCGTGTTTGTTAATTAGCTCATGTGAGCTAATTTTGGTGTAATTGATTGTGAATTTGCATAACATGTTTTATGTGATTTAATTATGTGAATATATTAGCATGAATATGTTGGAATTGGCATCATGCATTCCATATGCACTGGGGTAACCTAGAAATTAGGTGTGAGTGCATAGTTGAGATCGGCACTATGTTAGGTGTTTGATGGTGTGTCGTGAGTACACGGTTGTGGATCAAAACCGTGTAGGGTGTTGATTAGTGGGCTTGATTAATAGGACAACGTCCAAATGAGTCGCACGGGTTAAGGAAATGGAAATGGCTCATTGCATTTCATATGCACTGGGGCACCCTAGAACAATAGGAGTGAGTGCATGAGGTGAGCTGAGAGAATTGTTTTAGGGTCGACCAACAATATTATTTGACTGGAGGTGTCCATTACAACATCGGAGGGTTGTCCATATAAAATATCAATCAGCCGTAGCCTACCAATTGATACATCGGAGGGTTGTCCATATAATATCAATCGCCTGAGTCTACCCAATTGATATACATCGGAGGGTCAGTCTACAAAATAGATTACTCCGAGTCCGTCCACTATTTATACTTCCAGGTTGTTCACGTGTTTAAAAAACAAATACCTTTGTTTGGAAATGGTTTTCATTCATGGAAAATGTATGTTTGAGGGAGTCGTGAGAACTCGAGGCGTATGGCAAGTAGAATTCGCGATATCATGTTTATACGCGCGTAGCAGACCCGAGCAGATTATCCGAAAGTTGTGTCATTTAAAGAAGACACACAAATATGTTTATCACATAGACTTCGGGTTGTGTGGATAGAGCTCTGGATTGACTTGGATTTGTTTCCCATTGACACTTGCATTGGGTAATGGAGCCGGTGAGGGCTCGACATTTGGGTCATTGGTAATACCAAAGGATAGTCATTACAACATGATATAGGTGAGACGAGTCCGTGAGTGATCAGATATATTACTCCAATGACATATTGAGTGATGGAGTCGGGCGAGCTCGGTACATGGGGCATGGTGAGTCGAAGTCTCATCCATGGCATGTAGACATTCGTGGTGACATGTGTATGTTGCACTTGGATGTGTGTTTGATTATGCGACCATTGCATGCACTTAGTGGGAAAGAGTCTCTCAGAGGAGATTATCACTACTGGGCTTTGCCTACCCCGTCGTGACCCCTTCGTGTCTGTGTTAGGTGCGCATCACGACTCGCATTCTGACCGCACATATGAAGAAAGCCGGATTATGGCTTTAATATATATTTTGTAAATATATATGGGTTGTATTTATTTGTATAAGAGTGATGTAATTTAAACTCTTATGGACTATGGTTTTATAGTCATGTGCTTATATGTTTGAGTATGGATAAATGGGCCCCACGTGGCCATTTTTACTCCTATGTGAACCCTGGTCATTGCATAATATTAGCCATGTTGCCATGTAATTCACATGTTGTATTTTAGGTAGCTCTGCATGCGAGATCACTCTATTTAAATCATGGGTCCCGGAAAAAGGGGACACGATGGTGTAGTGTCGGGTTACTCAACATCCACGAGTATTCCGCAGGTTGACAGGTTGTCAACGGGACCCCGGGGATAGGGGTGTCACAGTTACAATTTTGTTTTAGTAGTGATGGACAGGTTTAGTAAGTATTCACATTTTATTTTGTTGAGCCACCCATTCACAGCTAAGGTTGTGGCCATTGAATTCTTAGCTCATGTGGTGAAACTTCATGGATTTCTAAGGAGAATCGTGACTGATAGGGATCGGGTTTTCTTGAGTAATTTTTGGTCCGAGCTTTTTCGTCTCCAACAAACACAACTCAGAAGAAGTATTGCATACCGCCCACTAATCGATGGCCAAAGTGAGGTGGTCAATTGATGTTTGGAGACATATATGCGTTGTTTTACGAACCAACAGCCACGATAGTGGTTGAAATGGCTTCCATGGGTTGAATATTACTTCAACACATCTTTTCACACAGCTACTAAGATGACTCCATTCAAAATTGTCTATGGCAGAAATCCCCCACCCCTGATTCAATATGTCAACCACAGTACTACAAATTCTTCACTTGAAGAATTATTGGTGGCTAGGGATTTGATGATTATTGAACTTAAGGACCAATCAGCTTTAGCTCAAGATAGAATGAAGAAAGCAGCTGATTTGCATAGGAGGGAGCTGGAATTCCAGGTAGGGGACATGGTATATTTGAAATTGAGGCCCTATCGCCAACAATCCTTGTCTATTCGACCAAATGAAAAGCTTTCCCCTCGATATTTTGGCCTTTATCTAGTGATAAAACGAATTGGCAAGGTGGCTTATAGGTTGGAGTTACCCGCCTCATCCGCCATTCATCTAGTATTCCATGTATCTCAACTCAAGAAGAATGGGAAACACGATTGTGGTTCAACCCTTGCTTCCCATTCTTTCGGCTGAATTAGACTAGAATGTGGAACCTGAGGACATACTTGCTGAGAGGAACAAATAAGAAGGAGGTGAAGTGTTGGTTAAATGGAAGAACCTCATAGATTTTGAAGCAACTTGGGAGTCAATAGATGTTGTCCAGGAACAATTCCTTGAATTTCCCCTTGTGGACAAGGTGAAAGTGGAAGGCGGGGATATTGATGGGTCGACCCATGTTGTTAGTAGGCTTCCAATCAATGTTAGCAAGCCCCCAATCAATGCTAGCAAGCCCCCAATCAAGTTTTACTACACTAAGAAGAAGAAGCGTGGCTTCTAGAGGGCTGGATCAGATTGATGTAATGGTGCGTAACCGTGGATCGTCATGGAAGGATTTAATACTTTCATTGTTAGTTGTTTTTATGGTTGCTCTGTTGTTTTGTCTTTTTCTTACTGAGTTGGTAAGTTAGTTATGGGAATCATGTTAAGTAATGGTGTGAGGTTTGGGGGGTGTGGGTGTTGTCATGCTGAGAACATTTTTGTATAGAGTGGATTGGGAGAGAAGGCAGCCTCTCAAACGTTGCTGGGCTATTTTGTATTCTCTGTTACCAGGCTAAATATATATATATATATATATATATATATATATCTTTTCCCTTCTTCTTAATTCCTTGTTGATTGAATTGTTGGATACCAATTGATTCTATCACATTGAATTTTATTCATTAATTTGATATATATATATATATATATATCTTTTCCCTTCTTCTTAATTCCTTGTTGATTGAATTGTTGGATACCAGTTGATTTTATCACATTGAATTTTATTCATTAATTTGACATGACATTTTGATGCATTGTCCATGTAACTCTCTTTTTCTCTTTTTTCTTTTCTATTTCCTAATCCATTTTTGAATATTTTCTTTCTTTCCTTTTCTCTTCAGTCTCTTATTAGAACTCTAACTTTTTTTTCCTTTATTTGCTCTAACACTTGAATATAAATATGTATGTTCCCTCTTTTGTTAATTAATGAAAATCAAAGAGTTATTTTTCACTTCATATTGTATCAAAGCCATTGAAGATTAGGGTTAGGGTTTAATTGTGCAAGTGATTTCGACAACCCATCTAGTGGTTATGTGTTATTCCAACCGCATCAACTCCATCATTGAACATCTTGGGGGCTCCAGACAATGCCAAATCTCCTCTCAATCGATGGCAAAATTCTCCGATGACCTCAACTTCGATAGGTGATTACTCTATCAGGATCACCAGAGGCTGCTCTTCCCTTTGGTGGAAGTCTCTCTGACAACAAGCAACACACGCGTCGTCACACGTGTCTCCAAGCTCTACTACTATCCCTCACGTGCCGATGCGTGAGGGCATGTGGCCCACTTTCCGGCAACAAGATTTCACTACGAAGGTCCTCGTCCATTGATCTACCTTGCTATTACCCTACTTTCCCATTTCGGTGTCGGTAGCTTCGATTTTTCCCATTTTTTTCCCTCCGGTGACTGGTTCTGGGTTGTTTTACTACCTGAATCTTCTTCTTTTTTGTGTTTTTCGAAGCCCTACGAAACCTTCAAGTCATTGGGAATTATTTTGTTCCATCTGGAAGCTCTGCTGATTATTTTTCTGTTGATTTAGTGACTTTCTATTGATTTTTCATCTATATGGGTGAAAAAGGTGTCTTTATGGTTGAAAAATGTCAAAATTTTAATTCCTTTGTATTTGGAACTCCTATAATTACCTTGGATAAACTCATTGGGAGTGAAAATTATCTGTTATAGGTGGATTTTGTGGAACTATAGTTTATTGGTAATGGTTGTGAGGATCATCTTACTACTACGGACACAAGTATCCCCGAAGATAAACGTCCTATGTGGCAACAAATTGATGTTTTACTATGCAATATTCTTTGGCAATCTATTGATGCCAAAACTCTATGTAATATTGGGGCCCATAAAACTTGTTACATTCTCTGAAATCAGGTGAAGAAACTATACACTAATGACATTCAGTGTACTGAGTAATATCCTCCATTGCTGATTTGAAACAGTTTAGCATGGATATATCTTCTTATAGTAGATGAATGTCTTCTCTTAAGGATGAACTTGCATCTATCTTATCGAAATCTATTAATGTCAAGACTTCATAGTCAAAGATAGATTGAGTCTTTATGCTCATTCTTCTGCTTAACCTCAGGCCGAATTTTGAGAACATCTGGGAGCAGATACTCACTAGAGCAGTTATTCCAAACTTTGATGAAACTTTTGCTCGGTTATTACGTCATACCTCCACTGCCACCTAATCCATGCAATTTGAGATTACATCAAACATTTCTATGATGGTTTCTCAGTCTCAATGTCAAAGTGATTCCCGAGATGGACGTGGTTTATACGGAAGAGAGATATATTGTTTTCTTTATACGAGCATTTCTTAGAATGCTTGTTGGGTTTGGATTAGTTTTTGTTTGTGATAATTTTATCACCATCCATCACCCGATATCTAATTCACTTATTGGTTACTGATATCTTTCCTCCTTATTAACTACTTCTAGCATATGATGTGATCATGACCGCATCATCTCTACTAATAGCAACTGAATTTTCTTTATATATCAAAACCACATCATTTTATTCGTCATTCTTATTATTTTTGCAAATCAAAACAATGTTTTTTAGTTGTGAATGTTATAAATTTAATGAACCTATCCCTTTATGTGTTATTGCCTATTTTGGACTCGAGACCCTCATAATTTTGTTATTAGGCTCCCTAAAAGACATCATATCAATTAAATATTATTTGAATATTATCAAACTTATTAATTTATAATCCTTTTTATTTTTAACCAGTGGGAGACTTTGGAACACACCTAATAGGTATATCAATTTCCATTATCATGATTGCATCTCATGAGTAGCGCTTATACCATTTTGTATCATCATAAATATATCTAGTTTTTATTGACATCAATTAAGAAATGATAACTCCTGGCAGTCAAATTCTTTTTCTTTTTCTTGTGAACTTAAAAATTGAGGAATTTCATTCGAAGTATGGTCAACGCTTAGCGCCTTGCCATACAATTATTGCATTGGTAAACACAAACATCATCTCAATAAAGTAGCTTATTGCAACAAGCAAGCGCTTGCCTAGCTGTCATATATCACATGACATTCATCAATATTTAAAGGCATGGACTTCATTTTTCTTCAATACAAGGGAAAAACTAGTCCAGAAGTTGCTTGAGATTGTTGGGGCTTAATTATTCTCCTTCTTATGGTTCATTGTCTTCATCGGCTAAGAGAGATGGAAATGATCATCTTCTTATATCTAATTTACTTCATAATCTTTTATGTGTCTCAAGCAATGATCCCTCTAGCTTCCACACTCAGATCTTCCAGTGTAAAGCTTCCACCCGATAGGATGGGATGGTGACATAAGAAGTCATATCAAATCAATCAAAATCATTATATTAATTGTTTTGAGATATATATTATCTTAATATTTGGGGTATTATTTTTATTTTCTATTATTGTTTTAGGAATATTATTTTCTTTTCTATTATTTTTTAAGGATATTATTTTATTTTTTATTATACCCATGTTATGTATAAGGTATAAATAGATGTTTTAGAATTTGTTTTAAGGACTTTTATCAATTTATCAATAAATTCAAAACTTTTACTTTACATTGTTCTCTAGATTGAGAATTTGTCTTTGGATTGAGACGTTTTATTCTTGTTGATCAATCGTGTGTTGATTAATTACACTACACGCTGCTTCAGGTGGTATCGAAGCGAGTTTCTCCCAATTGATGGCTAATACTAGTTCTAGTGATAGCAACCAATCCTAAGACAGAGATCGGGGATTGCAAGTTGTTTGGAGATCGATTAACAAGCAGCAACAATCAATCCAAAATTTAACTCAACAGTTGGAAACAATACAACCCCAATTGCAGGCGTTATTGAAGATCAATGGACAAGGGCATATATAGGAATGACAATGAAAAACAAGGCAGAGGAATTGGCCCTGTTAGACCCACTTTTATTCACATTCCAAAAATACAAAATCGAAGAAGACTAACCGTAGGATTTGATGACACTCCATATGAGGATGCCGACTGTGGTGAATTTGTAAATCCGTGTGATAGACAAAGATGAGGAAGACAGTGACAACCAAACTATAGAGAAGACGACGAATATAAACTAAAGGAATATATCCCCAACTTCAATGGTGATCTTGATATTGAGGGGTTTTTAGATTAGTTGATTGAGGTAGATAGGTTCTTTGAATATACCGAGTTTCCCGATGACAGAAGATTAAATTTGTTGCTTATAGGTTAAAGGGGAGAGCTTCAATGTGGTGGGATAGATTGAGGGAGATGAGGATGAGAGAGGGGCGTGGTCCGGTTCAAACATGGCGTAGGATGAAGTAATTATTACGTGGTAGATTTTTGCCTCCAAATTATGAACAAAGTGTTTTTTATGCTTATCATAGATGTACACATGGTAACAGAAGAGTGAATGACTATAGTGCTGAATTTTTGAAATTGGTAAAGAGGAGTTATCAGAAAGTGAGAACCAACCCAAGGCTTTATAAGCAGAGGTCAGAAACTTTCTTATTGAGATTGTTTCTTGCTTTGATAGCATGGTTAACTGTTGTGCCAGGAAAATCTATAGGAAAAGAAATGAACCCAGCCATAATACGATCAAGAACATGTATCACAATTTTTAGCAACAAATTCAGGATCTTCAATGCTCATAATTAACCGGGAAGACAATAAATTAAAATTGTAATATGATTATGCTTTATCCATAATTAATAAATTAATATAACATTTTTCCACTTGGATGGTATAATCATAACTCAAATGCTTTCACAACAGATTTATATAGTCATAACCAATCATATATAATTAACATCAGATCCTCCTTAAATCAAATGGAATATCAAGAAAATCACTACCCGCATTAATGGTATGCTCTTAGATTAGCCATAAGACCACAACCGCAGCTATTACATTGGCCCTCAGGTATCTTGCTGAGTTTCCTGATGTCTATGATGCAGTCTTGAAAGGTAATATTCCAACTACACCATCGTCAAGAGTTTCCTTATTCAAAGTGGGCTTCTAGTATTTTCCAAAATTTAACATATGAAATAAAAAAAATAAAAATTATTCATAAAAGATCCACAAAATAATACTTATTATGTATAAAGTAATATTAATTTTAATAAACTGAAAATTTTAAAAATAAATATAAAATTTCAAAATAGTAAATAATTAAACATGATGGGGGTGGAATTTTATTATGTATAAAATTTCACAATGATGGAAGTCAAAAGAACAACTGACATCATCTCAGTCTCCATTTGTTGATGTTCTTTGTCACTCAAATGTATTCCTACAACTTGTGCATGATTAATTCTACCTTCATTTCTAACTGAAACTACGGTATTCTCTTCATTATATGAACTGTTTTTTATTTATTTATGAAAGTGCTCTTTCACTTACAAATGAAATTTTAATAGCCTAAAATTAATATATTTAATTTTAGTAAGTATTAGTGCATACTGATAATTCAAGTAGATAATCAGAAAAAATTATTATAATAAACGCTGTAGGGGTTGATTAAGGAGTGTCATATTCAATCCATATAATATATATGTAACCATCTCGGATAAATTAATTAAGACTTCTTACATCTTTGATGTAAAGTATAGTTGAATACTTTGAATGGAGAAACTGATACAGAATCTTTAGAATTAGTCTTCAATTCCTAAGTAGAAGTCTAATATGAGATTATACGATCTTACCTAATGCAAATTAGTTTGCATTTGAAGATGAGGGCGCATCCTTGTTTTATTCATTTGATCAATGCATCGACTATGATTCTTCAAATGAAGAACTATTATATAATACCATCAATCAAAGGAAGCCACAGGCTACGAGCTGTGGGTTTTTGTGCATAGTTCATCCCTTTGGAGATTGGGTTTAATATCTTTCCTGAAAGCAAATTAAGATTTGTTAGTTGATGAAGATGTGCCTAGGTTTTTTTCCTTACTCTCCCTCAAACTATCATTGAGTTTTACTATTAATTTCACATGACATTTTTACGCATTGTCCTTCTAACTCTTTTTTCTTTTTAGATATAGGGTTTGCTTATTTCCTATTTTTAAAAACTGTCTTTTAGAACAGTTTTTTAAAATATAAAAAACAATATTTTGGTATTTTTTTGAAATTTGTTATTGTTTTATTAATTTTGTCACTACCACATATTTTGATTTATGCAGCGGTTACCTAGCAGCGGTTAATAAACCGTTGCACTAGGCCATGTATAGCAACGGTTTTGCAGCGATTTAAAACCGTTGCAAGAAAAATCAAAATTGTGTCCCCTCACCTAGATAACCATTGCATAAATTGATGCATAAAGTTTATGATGCAGCAGTTTATTAAAACCGTTGCATAAGAGTAACCATTTTATTTTTGCATTTTGAACCCACCAACGCCCAAAATTTTGGTATCCCTGAAAATTGGAATCCCTAATACAGGCTCCCACTCTCACTCCCACTCTCACTGAGCCACCATTTCATTTTTCTATTTTGAAGCCGCCAATGCCCAAAATTTCGATATCCCTAGAAATTTAAATCCCTAATATTGACTCTCGCTCTCACTAACCCGGCACCCCATCGACCCACCCCACCTCACGCAGCCACCTTCCCATTCGGGGCCTTACTCTCTTTGGCCTCTTCACTTTATGATTCTGCTAGACTTAAAGGAGAGGCGAGAGTTCTTGTCATTTGTCACCGGAAGTAATACTACATATTTAAAAGGAAAAATTTAAACTTTTACATTTATTTAAAAGGAAAATTTTAAGATCTACTGTCCCAAAAATAGCCTTTTCGTTTTATTATTTTACTATATAGCATTTTCTGCTATTATAAAATTTTATTTTATTTATTCGATATTCTATTGGTTTTAAGTAATAAAAATAGAGATATAAATCGTGAGAATTCGTATATATCGTATTAGTGCCCCAAGTTAGAGTCCTTAACCGAGTGAAATGTTACTGTATCCGAAAAATCGCGAACAAATTTTATTTTGTTCCTGATTCGATCAAAATCCAATGTGGACATGAGAGATAATAAAAGGAAAATAAAGATAGAGTTTATGAAATTAGTTAGAGTGTTTTGGAATGAGTTTCAATGAAATAATGCAAAGCAAAACCGAAAACGGGCCGAAAATGGATTTATTGGGCCCGGATTGCTTAAATGACAAAAGGCCACTTAAAGGCCCAAAAGAATTATATGATAGTGAACAACCCATCTCCCAACTCCCCATCTTATAATGCAATTAATATTTCCAAAACATGTAACCTCATTGATATCTCAACCTTCCTATCATGGTAGTAATTTTCATGTAAGTTTTTAAAAACATGCAATATTTTGATGTTAGACTATGGGGCTTTTTGTTTTAAAATTTTCATGACTTATTTATTGCTGAAATTTTTTTAAAAGGTTATAAATAGAAAAATTAAAATATTTAACTTTTTTTTATCTCGAAAAATCATCTTCCACCAAAAATAAGAAAAACTCCAATATTGCCCAACAAGAGGAGAGCTAACAACATTCAGTACTAAGAATGACAAATGTAGTTGAGGGGGGGGTTCGACGAGGTGCCTCATCCCGACTCTGGCCGTTTATTTTTTCACCCCAAACCTATCCTATTTTAAAAATTAAACGGGCTGGTGGGTTTGCATGGATAGGAAAATTCTAAACTGTCCTTACATTTGATTTTCTTTTAATTTTTTATATTTGTTTTTATTATATTAAAATTAATATATTTATAAAAATAAAAATCTTATGAATTTTTATAAATTATTTATTAAAAGATTCTAGAATTATTATTATTTATATTAAATTATAAAATAAACTAATAAAAATAATATATTTTTAAAATATAATCAAAAGGTACAACACTCTCCTCGTCTGGTTTCCCCATGGGTGGTCTCGGGTTTGAGAAAATAAACTCAAACCCGCTAAAAACTTGATTACAGTTAAACAAAACCACGTACCATTAAGGGCGGGGCGAGAACCCAAAATAACTATAGGTGACACTTCAGGCGTGGGCGATCGGAGCGACATCGGTCTCCGGCTATTAAATCTGGTTTTGCCTAAAATTAGTACTCACGCTCTGTATTCCATGGTTATTAATTACCTTGCAGCTTATGGTGGACTGCCGTTAAATCAAGGTTGTCTCGAGCGCCGCCATTAACGTCTCACTCGATTCTCATTCCATGTGAATTGGCCAGCCCACTCAGCATAAAATTGTACTCCCAGAAATAATTGCTCCTCGTTGTCATCCATATCGAGCCAATCTGCGCCTCCACGTGTAACAGTCATCCTGGTTTCATAACTATTATTTAAGCATTAAGCTGTACTATTCAAGATTGCAAAAATAACCACCTATGACCAATATAGCCTCGTTGGGCCCGTATTCGCTCATTACCGTTATATAATACTATACACATGCATGGTAGTACAATCGCTTCAAATAATAAAAAACAGAATACCTTTATGTTCGCGTGAATGGAATATTGTTATGTCATGCGTGATAAAGATAATAAAAGGAGTGATTAAAAGTTGAATCTCTTTGACCTGTAATTGTAGATTAGTACATACGAAATATTAAATGGCTAAACGTAGTAAGATTTTGAGCATGTATTTTGGGGACTCTTCTTCCAATCTATCACCAAGGTCCCACTCAAACTCCAGTACTCTTCCTTTCTGCAGCCAGTCCACACCATTTTCCGCCGCATATCCAAGCCTCTCCTCAAACTTTCACCAAAACCACATGGATCACCTTTTCCTCAGCAGCCATCTCAACCCGATTCCTCTCAAACGTGCAGACGTTTGCTGCCTATCTATATACATTTCGCCAGCCGCGAGGTTTTCGCTTTTTTCAGCAAGTCTGGCATTACGGCCTAACTCACGTGAGGCGTATTGGCTTGTTCTTTCATATTCTTTTCATATATGTTTGTAAGTTTGTTTGATATTTGAAATTGAAAGCAAGCTGGGGGTCCGCATGTGAATTTGTAATGTGTTTGATCAGGCTTATAGAACAAGAAAGAATTCATATTCTATGGAAATTCATAAAATAAAAAGTCAGAAGGAAGCATATTTTACGTAAAATGATATAGAAAAATGCTGTGCGATTTTGTGTTTCTTGTTGTGATTTTGCATTACTCATTTTTCTAATCAAATTTCATAATATAATGGTTGTGATTTATTACAGCATGGATGTATTGAATACCTACCTTGAAATTTTAGTTACACAAACTTGCTCTTGAGTTATTGGTCTGATATGCAATACCCTTTCAATTTAGGTTGTCGAGTAGTTGCATGGCTTCTGAATTGCCAGTCAATTTCTAAGCTGTATTAGATTTAGATTTATATGAAAATGGTTTGAGTCAATGACATGTTAGATTGTTAGGTATGATGATAATATGTCCCTTCCTACCTTTCTGAGCTTAACTTTTCTAATATTATTAGACAAAAATATATTGAATACTTTTAGTGTTACCACTTGCTACCATAAAAACATAAAAATTTTATGTTTTTTATGGTAATTGTGATTTTTATGGTAACCTTTTAAAAGTGATTTCACTATGATTTTTTGTCTAATCATGTTAGAAGGATTAGAAAACTAGAGATAAGGAAGGGAAGGGAGTATTATCATCCATACCCCAACATTCTAACATGTCATCGATTAAACCATCATTTCATATAAATCTAAATCTAATTACAACTTAGGAATTATTTAACAATTCAAACCATGCAATACATCCCAACAAACTAAATTGAAAAATTGGTACATATCAATTCAATAACTCAAAATTCGTTTGGTAACAATTATAAAAAAAAATTTCAAAATTTAATAAGGGTGATTCAATGCATCCATGTATGGCCATCCACAGGCCCATTTTATATTATAAATTTTGGCTTCAGGGAAAAATGATACCATAGGATCCAATTAACAAAACCCTCAAATCACCTATAGTGTTTCCCTGTCATTTTCGCAATGTCCCACTTTTTCCTTCACAACTTTATTTTATAGATTTCTATAGCAAGAATATGAATTCTTTTTCCTTGTTTTACTATCGCCTATGATCAAACATTACCAAATTCAACATCTGGACCCCCAACTTACTTTTTTTCGATTCAAATATCAAACAAACAAAAACATATATAAGAAAAGAAATATGAAGAACAAACCAAATACACTTAGATTTCCATGGGTTTAGGCCATGTCCGGACTTACCTTGGTAGGAAGAAACGAAACCCTTTTTTTCCTTGACCTAGCCGAAACTCTTCTCCACAGATCGGCTGAATGCCTGCTTAGGTGGAGAATCGGGTTATGGATTAGACCAAAGTGGAACGGCTTGAGAATGAGTGATTCACCATGTGGTTTTGCTTCACAGCGAGATAAAGAGAGACGAGGGCTCGAGAGAAACCGTATGTATGACGAGAGAAGAGAGGAAATCCGTATGAGAGATCAACAAGAAGAAGGAAGGGGAGCTATAGGTTTTAAGTGGGGGCCACAATTTGATGATTGATTAGGGTCCCCAAAATCATGCTCAAAGTGCTCAACCCACTTACGTTTTTAGCCATTTTAATATTTCATTATGTACTTACTAATCTACAATTCTAGGTTAAAAGTTCAACTTTTTTCCTCCTTTATTATCTTTATCACGCATGATGAAGCCAATAGTTCCATTTCACACTTGAACATAAAAATTCATATTCATATTTTTATTATTTGAAGCACCATACCATGCATGTGGTATATGAATTATTATATAGCAATTGTGAATTGTTTCAAACTGGATACCGTTGTTGAGACTATATTGAGTCATAGGTGGCGTTTATTTTTTTTACTTAATCCTGAATAGATTTTTTTTTAGCTTAATGCTAAATAGTAGTTAATAGAATTAAATATTAAGTTGTTTGTTTTTTAACATTGGGTAGTTAGTTAGTATGGATGACAACGGGACGTGTTATTTCTAGAGATTGCAATTTTGGCTCGACCTGGTGGGCTAGCCCAATCCACATGGTATTAGGGTCAGGCTGGGACGTTAAATTATTGGCCCGAAAAAAATCGGGCCAAATTTGGCTTGGCCCGGTTTTGGCCCAGCCCGGTCCACCCGCCAAAATTTTGCCTTTGCAAGACAATTTGGCCCAACCCGCCCAAATTTTAGGGCAGGATGGGGTGCTGAATTTTAGGAAAAAAAAAATCGGGTTAATTTTGTCCAGGACCGATGTCGCCTGCCGTCAGAATCATTGCCCCGAAGGTGCACAAAGACATGAATCGTAGGGGCACCATGCCATTGTAATATTTTTTGGGGAGTTGTTATTAAGGATAAAATTGTAAAGTTTTCAAAAGAATTATGACACTTTGTAATTAAGGAAAGTGAGGGGTGAAAGTATAATTAATGGAAGTTTAACTAGTAAAATAATAATAATAAATTGCCAAAATAGTTCAGTGGAAGTCTCGGTACCCTAGATCTCGGATGACAAAATGACCAAGCCGCGAATTGCTTCTTCTTCCAAATGACTTAGAAAAGTTTTCATGCACTCGAGACGCTGGAATATTTACTTAATTTCTAGCGACGGGTGTAGAGTGAAATCCAAAACGGATTTGTGAAAATCTCAAAATGGCAAAGATTGAAGAATACCATTTAGGATAAAGGAAATTGAAACCGACAAAATAAATTATTTCTGTGGCTGAAACTGATCAAGAAGGAAGTGAAGTTACTCACGACGAGCTACGCTGGAACAAATCACGTGGATTTCACGGATTTCCACCTGAAATAGTGAATACGTATGAATAGTGCATAGTGCATAGTGCATAATGCATAGTGCATAGTGTATAGTGCATAGTGAATAATGCATAGTGCATAGTGCATAGTGCATAATGCATAGTGCATAGTGCATAGCAAATAGTATTTGGTTGGTTGTGTGACAAGCCGAAAACATGGTGTGTAAAATATACGCCTATATGCGCAAGTGCACGCGTCGCCCCAAGTAATATAGTGTACCAAAGGTAATGGATATCGATCCACTGGGGACAGAAAATTGAATACAAAGATGCTTTTAGATATTATCCGAATAAACGATAGAGAAAGAAATCAAATGTGAATTTCAATCCAAACTATCGACCTTAATGAATTCACATCGTATTGGGAAGACTAGGGTTATGTTTCCCTCCGCTTCACTTTCGATGGATTATTTATTAAAGATGCTATTATTCAATGTATTTATAATTTGTTGATGGCGAGGAGATCTTACTTACGAGATATCCTCTCTCGAGGTATATCCGCCTATTTCGTGAATAGAGTTGAGTGTATCTCTACCCCAACTCGGTATTCCGAAACGCTTAAATGTTCTACCCTCAAATGCCACCTGTGATCTAATATTCTATTAACCGAATCAATCAAGGTCGCTTCTTATCAGATCCTCGAATACCCTCATCTCTCAAATCTCGGATTCCGTATGATTATGCTATCGTCGGGTCATATCACCATGTAAATGAATTATAGATGTAAGGCAGATTCAAACAATTTATAAACAAATGAATAATATAAATTACTGATCTTTAATCCATGAAAATATGACAGGGTTCAACAGCACCCTAGGTAGAAATCTAGAACATACTGACTAATAAAATACTAATGTGTAATATATAAAACATCAGTTCTATTGTCAAAAACGAAGAAACAATACAACCACGGGCCTTCTAGATCGATGTCGCCGTTGTTTCGATTTCGCGTTCTAGACCGTGACGCTTCCCGATACCCCAAAACTGCGCGCTCCATTTGCTTTTACCGCCGAGCAGAACCGTGACCGACGTTTACGCCACATTACCGACTTGCACGTGAGTCGACCCAACGCCGCTGACGTTTCCAGACATCTTCTTCATAATGCCTTCTCGCTCCAAATTGCTTCCAACAACTCCGCCTTTTGCCCAATGCACCTCGCATCCACACCTATCACCAAATCGTATCCAAATAAAAAAACTATGAAATTAAATATAAAATAAACATGAAACGAAGACCGACGCTGTGGTATAATATGAGTGTGTTAGGCACTCATCACACTTCAGTCTTAGTTTCTGCTTGTCCCCAAGCAAGAACCGACTTAAACCTAACACACACTCTATGTACTCAAAGTTCAACACGAGGGTAGTGATGCAATATGCTAAAAGTAGAGGATCAACTTGGACTGACTCACACTGCTGGCGTTTTGTTTGAAGTTCACAGGATGCACATGGCAATCTCTGATCAGAAGAACTAAAGCTGAAATAGGTAAAAGTGACTAGTACCTCAAATTCCATGGTATTCAATAACCTTTCCCAAGGACCCTATGTGCGCGAATGAATGACCTCTAGTGTATACCTAGTTCCGACACCCCAAACTCGAGCTCAACTCCACATATTCGGAAGAAACTAACTAAGAAAGGATAAGAACGCACCCTTTTTATTCATACCAAAATGTCTAAATATTTCCTAAATGCTTAAAAAAATGAAGAAGACCTAGTTTCAAGGAGTTTTAGATGAGTGTTCTTGTAGCGGGGATCCATTGGTGACTCCCCACCAATCAAGTTAAGGCACCAGCATTAAATTCCTTCAAACTTCACCTAACACTCAACCAAACTCAAAGGCCCTAGGTTGTGGGAATGATCCATCTTCTCGTCCCATGAAGAAGAAGTCAACACCCACCATTGGCTTAGGGCATTAGGGCTTTGAAAGGCCCCTGACCGCAGCTCCTGGATTCATCGATTACCCACTTATTCTAATTCACACGCATGTATATATTTTATTTATTTATTTATTTATTTATTTTTTATTTATTTATTTTTTTTTAGTTGGGGCTCAATGGCAATCCTCTTTTGATTGGGTGTCCCATCACTTAGATGGTTAGAAACTCCCAAGGTTTGTCGAGCTTTAGTAGTGGGTCTCGGCACCTATGCATACCCCGGCTAAGTCATTAGTGTGTGAGTGTGATAGGGTCATTGAGAATTAGTTTCTTGACTACCCGGAATTGGTTCACTAAGCCTCCCCACCTATTCAACCTAATTACCGAGCATCAAACATCATATGCATCCATTCTTCCATGCCCATAGTGGATTCGGTCCAAAATTGATCTTTGACTCACAACATGGCACACATACACAAACGACCTACACATGAAACCACTACGTATAGAGATGAACTAACACAAACATAAACAGAAAATTAACACCTGACTCCACACAAAACTCAATATACTAAGATGGGCAGTCCTACAAAAATAAACTACGTATAGAAATGTAAACTAACTACGCAGAAATGTAAACTAACATGCATGAATGAAAATAAACGCATAACACTAAAAACGTAAGATGAATCTACGCAAACCTCCGAAAGGGTCACCCACACCCCCAAACAAGATATCCAAAGGTCCTCACTGGGCAATAGAAGAACAAAGAGAGGTGAAGAGAACTCCCCGTGATCACCGCGCGTGTGGCGGTGGCTACCGGTGGAAGGCAAGAAGCCGAGCGTCGAGCCCCGAGAGACTACTACTGGCCGAAGAATAGTGGCCTCGGTTGGCCAACACAAGACGCGCACATCACCAAGCGCTCCATATCCTCGTGGTGATGACTCTGGCTCCCGGGTCTCGCCCTGCACGCGTCAAAGCGTCGCTAGTGAGAGCAATCAATCCTCGAGATCGTGTGAGGACAGAGGGAGATGCCTCCGTAGTCGCTGCGTGGTGGTGGCAGGGTGGGTGGAGGATGAGACGAGGACTGGCCAATGTCCTCTTGGGTATCGCCCAGGAGTCCAAACGAGCCCGGAGGTCATGAAGCTCGTCCCGCCCGAGGGCTCACGGTCAACGTATGCCTCGTGCCGCGGACACCCGCTCTTCTTGTCTTCTTCGCGTGGTAGTGGGCTGTGATCTTGGGCATGTAGTTATGGCTTTAATGGGGTGGTTTCACGCTCACTATGTCGCCGAGGCACCTTACCGTTTGCATAAGCCAAAGATATGAAAGGGTGCCCTGCATTCATTTTGGCGTCTCCGTTATGGATGATAGCATCCGATAACCCCCCAACATCAAAGTATATCCCGGATGATGGCATAATGAAGTATGGCACGTTGTCGGGTTACCACATTCGACGCCGAATAAGACGCCGATGTGATGAAGTGATGCCAGACCTGATATTAGCTGGCGTTTCGGGCCTCAAGTGGACTGCATGACCTCATTATTGATTTTCCACCACCCCGCCATTAGTCAACACCCGAATGATCTCGGGGTAGTCGGGGTGCTCGTAAAGCCGATCAAACGGCTCCGAGGGAACATGGCAAGATCATAAAGTGATTGATCGACCCGCACCGGGTCGACCAAAACACCCTCACCGCACCTTCTTAACCACGCAGGAGGCTAAGATTGGCGAAAATTCTCGCAGATTCACACTCATCGCAGCTGGATGAGGTGGTTGGCAAAGTGCTCGCCATCCCTTAGCCGCGATCGTCTTCCTGAAAAAGTCATCAGGGTGGTGAAAACCCTTCTCCTTGATAACCGAGCGGTTCTTGCAAATGGTGCCGAACCGATCGTGGCACCCTCATTCACGAACCACGTGACATCAGCACTCTAGCCTGATCCCGCCGACCGACCGCAGGTAGGCAATTTCTGCCTTTTTCCAGACATTGGAGGCAGCACCTAGATTGCTAGTGGGTTAATGAAATGAGATGACACTAAGTTGGCACACCCAACTGACCTAAATAATACGACAAACACCTAGAGTGCACTAGGAAAAATGAAATCTAACTAAGTGTACGGGGACCCTAAATGTGATCCTACCAACCTAAAATAAACCTAATGTGGCCCTAGATGTGAACCTAAACGACTCAGACCTAATGTATCTCCAAGTCCCATTTGAGAACACCGTGAAGGGATTGTAGTGTGGAATGGAGGCCCCGACAGAGACTGGTGTGAGATGGTGTGACGGTGAGGAGCAAAGAGGATGTCGGAGGGCAGTATATTGACCTCCGACCGTGGTAGGACGCCATGCAGGCGCGAATGTTGGTCGAGAGGCCAGGGTTTAGGTGCAGTGGCTGATATTGCGGTAAGAAAAACAAAACGCTGCTCGCCTAAACCGGGCAACGCCGCGACGCCGGGGCAACGCCGCTGACGCTTCGGGCAACGCCGCGACGCGCTACTGCAGAGGATAAATGCCAACGTCAGCGACAGCTCAGTGGAAACGCCGCGACGCCCGCAGACCCGGTACTAAACAACGCCGCGACGCCCAGATCAAGTAATAATCAACGCCGCGACGCCGGTGATCTCACGCCGCGACGCCCGCAGGTAAATCAACGCCGCGACGCTGGAAATCAACGCCGCGGACGCTCTAGAGACACTCAAAATCAACGTCGCGACGTTGCAATCTCACGTCGCGACGTTCCAGAGAAGGGTACTGACGCCACGACGCTGGAAACGGGTCGCGGACGTTGTTGCTTCCAACGTCGCGACGCTATAAACCCAACGCCGCGATCGCTATATAAGAAGGCTTCTAAAAAATTTGCACAGTAAGTAGCCCATGTCTAAGGAACTCTCCTCTCTGTAAATGTGACTGGACTTGTGATGTCAGATAACGATCCTCCCCAAGACTAAGGTCATGAAGTCCCGAAGTAAACAACCAAGAAGAGATACCGACACACAAAACCAGCAAACCCAATATCAACAAAAAAAAAAATGTCACTAAGAGAGAAGGAAAATGCAAGAAAAACTTGCTGCTCCCAAGAAGCGCTTATGTCGTCGTTAGCTCGACAAATTAATCTCATGTGTCGAACTGAAAGCTCTTATGAATGCTTACTACACTTCGTCCGTCGCGGTCAAAAGGAATGATTCATTGCTCGCAAGAAACTCGCTCCAAAATACGGCCAACTGGCTGGGTGGTGACTGTGGAATGTGCTCTTCTCAGATGTGTGTAACCTCTCGCTCTCACCATGTGAAAAGACTTTGTCATCGTGAAAGGCCGTGACCATCTAGACTTCAATTTCCCGAAGAGCTTTAGGCTTAGAATCAACAAAAGAAACTTGTTGTCCCGCTGTGAACTCTTTCCGGGTAATGTGTTTATCGCGCTGTGCTTTTGTCTTTTCCCTTGTAAATGAGGGCGTTTACAAGCTTCGCCTCGAATTCGCCTAGTTCATCGAGTTAAACAAGCCACCGCTAGTGTACCGTCCATATTCAACTGCTGGTTGCCTAGCAGCTCGATGTCTACCCACCGAAGATGGCATGCTTTGCCATACACGTCTGAAAGGCGACATACCCAAAGGAGTTTTAAAAAGTCGTATGCACGCCTGCAGTGCATCCTCGATCTTTTAGACCAATCCTTCCCGAACCGCAACGGTTTTCTAGAATAGACTTAATTTCTCGATTCACACTTCGCTTGCCCATTTGATCGCGGGTGGTATGCGAAGAGATGTGCTGATGACGCACTTGTACTTTGCAAAACCTGTCAATTACCTTATTGCAAAAATGAGTACCATTATCTCGTGGATCATGTCAGAGGGGTTCCAACGAGAATATGTTGCTGCGAAGAAATTGAGCCACGACCTTGGCATCGTTGGTGCGGGTCGGAATTGCTTCCACCCACTTCGATACATAGTCTACTGCCAGCAGAATGTACAGGTTGTTATAGGATGAGGGAAATGGTCCCATGAAATCCATCCCCCATAAGTCAAATAGCTCTACTTCCAGAATAGGGTGCATGGGTGGTCTGGGCCCTTTCTAGAAATAATTCATTCTTGACATTTGTCAAGCATTGCGTGGATACGAAACGACGCACTAACAAGGTAGGCCAAGAGAAGCCTGATTGAAGTACTCCAGCGGCATCTTCGCCACAAATGTCCACCACATGGTAGAGAGTGGCAGTGGTTCACAAGATACTATTCATTTTATTCGGCACACATTCCTGATCACTCCGACAAGACGTTGGTTCAGAAGAATTGGCTCCTCCCAATAATAGGGGTAGCTTCGTATGTGCAAAAAACCATTTTTTCATGATAGTTAAATTCTCCGGAGGGACTACCTTGGCTACCAACAATTCACGTAATCCGCAAACCATGGAACCGGCTTCTTGTCTTCAATAGCTAAGAGATTTGCTCATCCGAAAGTCATCATTCACCTAAATATCATTGCTTCGCTCTCCAATCGCGGAAAGATGATCTCGCCATCAGTTCTCGTTCTTCTTGTCTTTAATCTCAACATCAAATTCTTGCAGCAAAAGAACCCACCGAATTAATCGGGGTTTGGCGTCTGTTTTAGTCATCAAGTATTTGATGGTAGAATGATCAGTGTGGACTACCACCTTGTTACCAATCAAATAAGGCCTGAATTTGTCAAAAGCAAAAACAATAGCCAAAAGTTCTTTCTCTGTAGTGGCATAATTCAACTGAGCATCATTCAAGGTTCTGCTTGCATAGTAAATCACCTGGAAAATTTTCTCTCATTTCTGCCCCAACACTGCCCCGATCGCAAAATCACTTGCGTCACACATAAGTTCAAAAGGAAAAGACCAATCCGAGCCAATGGCTGGCCAGGAGCCGATTCAACTTATCCTTCAACACTGAAAATGCATGCAAACATTGTGAATCAAACTCAAATGGGATCCCTTGGACTAGAAGGTTAGACAACGGTTTTGCAATCTGCGAGAAATCCTTGATGAACCGCCTATAGAATCCAACGTGGCCTAAGAAACTTCGAATTCCTTTTATCGATGAGGGTGGAGGCAACTTTTCAATTGCTTCGATCTTTGCCCTATCTACCTCTATCCCTCTTGTTGAAACTGGCGTCCAAGGACAATAATTTCTCGTAATTGCTAAAATGGCACTTTTCCCAATTGAGTACTAAGTTGGTTTCCTCACATCTTGCCAGTACAGCTCTCAAGTTTTCCAAACAGTTGTCAAATGAATTACCCAATACTGAAAAATCGTCCATGAAGATCTCAATTTTCTTTTCAACCATGTCAGAGAATATGGCCATCATACATCGTTGAAGTGCCCGACGACATACGTATTTCAAAGGGCATCCGCTCAAATGCGAATGCGTTCCATAAGGACAAGTGAATGTCGCCTTTCTTCTGATCTTTAGGAGTTATAACAATTTGATTGTAGCCTAATATCCATCCAAAAGTTGGGCCAAGATTATGACCGCTAGTCGATCCAAAGATTCATCTAGAAACGGCAATGGGAAATGATCTTTCGAGTGGCTTTGTTCGCCGATAATCAATACAAATTCTCCACCCAGAATCGCTCGAGAAGGCGTAAGATGTTATTTCACTGGCGACGCTGTTCCTCCTTCTTCTGCAGACTACTTGAATCGACTTCTACCCATGCATCGCCTGAATGGATAAATCACCCTTATCTAGCCATTTTAAAACTTCTTCGACTACTTTCATTGTCGGATTCAACCTCCTTCGCGCTTCCACCAAGGTCTATGTCCATCTTCTAAGAAAAATGCCGATGCTACACACAGAAGGGCGAATCCCTTTAAATCGGCTAGAGACCATCCTATGCATGTTCAGGATCTCTAAGACCCTCAATAACTTCTCTTCCTAGTTCGCCAAAGATGCCGAGATGATCTGCAGAGTAGATGCTACTCCAAGGTATGCATACTTCAAATGGCCAGGTAGAGGTTTTTGGTCCAACTTAGGTGGTTGTTCAACCGATGGGACTGGAGTTTTAACTCCTTCACCTAGAGATTCGAAGTATTTCCTTCTATTGTGTCCGAAAGAGTCCATCCATTTAACATATTCTTTCCTCGCTCTTCGCCTCGTGTTCTCGTACCATTCACTAGGCTAGCCTGTGCTGGTCATGAAAACCACTTTGGCTAGACACTATAGCCTCTACTATTTCTGCCATGAAGCACATATCACTTTCTGCCTGGTGTCTCACTGCTTCAAACACGTTGAACTCGACTTCCCATCTTCCCCGCACTCTCACCGCCTCCTCTCTGGACATCAATCATTGCTCTGCCAGTTGCAAGAAATGGTCTACCCAAGATTATGGGTATTTCTTTATCTTCTTCCATATCTAATACAATGAAATCTGCTAGGAAGATAAACTTGTCAACCTTTACTAGGACATCTTCTATTACCCCTCGTGGATGCTTCAAAGATCTACTCCAAGCCGGGCGTGTGATCGTAGCTCTGGCGGGCCTCACCTAATCCCAAACGCGAAATGGATAGGGCCATAAGATTAACACGCTGGCACCGAAATCACATGTGGCCTCAAAGATAGCATTTCCATTATGCACGGATAGTGAAACCGCTCGTCCTAAGTTTTCATGCGCCTCGTATGGCACTACATTCCTCGCTTAAGTTAATCGTTAAATCGGCCAATCTTCTTCTCGAGATAGTATGTCTTTCATGAACTTCACATAGCCGGGCATCTCGCCTCTGTGGCATCTCGCAAATGGGATATTGATGTAACTTTTGAACACTTCCATGAACTTAGTGAATCGTCATTCAGCCTTATGCTTTTTAAAGTACTGTGGATATGGAATTGGGGTTGTCCTGCTTCAAGAGTGTTTCCTGCATCGCTTCCGAGGTCGTTCCCTCTCCCGATCATTTTACCGGGCTGAATGACCTCCTCGCTACCTCCTACAAATGTGGTCGAGCCTGTTTCCACCCTACTACAAAGATGACTGCTTTAACATGTTCATTCCCATCTCTTCGCGGGTTTATTTCTGAATTGCTTGGTAAGGAACCTGGTTGTCTTTCTGTCAATAGATTGGCCATCTGCCCTATCTGTACCTCCAAATTTCTCAACTGTGCAGCTTGATTGTTCAATTGGGTGGCCTGTTGCTGCATATTCGCCTTTGTCTTATTCATAAAAGCAGTGTGTGAAGTCATCATTTGTGCAAGGGCTTGTTCTAAGTCCACCTTCTTCTCAGGAGGTGGTTCACTAACCTACTGATGGCATGTTGCCCCTTATTATTCCTCCATCCACCCTTGATTATTCCGACTGCTCGACTCTCGATTATTACGCCACCCTCGGGCTCGATGTTGATTATGATAATTGTTTCCATAACGCCCTTGTTAGTTGTGGGATCGACTTGATTGAACCTGACACGCATCAGCCCGCTTCTACCGTTTGGTTTCCCCGACCGGCATTCCGTGTCGCTAGTCAGTCTCTCCATAGAATTCACACAACTCTCACTGTCGTCTCGTATGTGGCATTTGTCAGACCTTGGCCGTCTAGGTCAACCTTAGTCACCAGCAACATGATTAACCGTATTGTTGAGAACTTCACATTCGTGCCACCCATGGTTTTTACCGGTGTTGTTCTCTAGGCCACTGATTTGTATTGGTCATAGCATCTTCCAGAATTTCATAGGCTTGGTCCGTGGTTTTCTTCATTAGTGCTCCTCCGTACCGAGGCGCATCAATCACCGCTTCGCAGATTCCTCGACCATTATAGAAAGTATGGACCTCGCATCCATCCGGTTAACCGTGATGCGGGCACTTCAATAGTTCGTGAAATCTGTCCCATGCCTCTCGCAGCTCTCCCCTCTAACCGCCCAAGTTGATTCTCGTGACAAGTCAGGCACTTTCGGCTACAGCTATGGTCGTGACTCTCAGACTAAATCGCTCCACGAAGGAATGGAATCGTGGTCGACCGTTAGCCAATGCTTGGCTTCTATCACCTACATACTGAACAATCGCAACCCGAGAGCTTCTTCCAAGAACCCATTGTACTCGATCAGACGCGAAACTTCAAGGAAATCGTCAAATGCATATTTGGGTTCTCATGGGGTAACCCATGAAACAAGATGTTCTCGTGAAAGACCGTGAATGTTACCGACTTCACCGTTGTTCGCCTAAATGGTGGTCATCTAATAGCCGCCTCAACGACCGTAGGCGGAGTGCAAACCTCTAACAACATGTATGGGCCATCCGTCAGAGGAACTACTCGGGTGCTTCGATTCTTCCATGATTACCATTTCGCCTTCTCTGGTCCGCCTTGCTCAATGCTAAACTCGCCTTCATTGTCACCCATGTTTGCTAAATTTATGATCCGCTTAGTTCTCTCGCTCTCGCGTGTTCTCAGGTAAAGTTCTTTCTCGCTTAGGATCAAAAAGACGCTGGGTCAACCCGACTAAGGTTTTCCGCGCACGTGATCAATCGAAATCTAAACCGCAATCACACACGAAAAACAACAAGACCCACCACGCGACTTGTAAAAACAAATAAAAATAGAAATTCCAAAGTAATATCTAATTGTGCTATTCTCTATATCAATCTCAACCTATCCCCGGCAACAGCGCCAAAAACTTGACAGGCCGAAAACGTGGTGTGTAAAATATACGCCTATATGCTATGCAAGCATCGCCTAAGTAATATAGTACCAAAAGGTACGGATATCGATCCACGGGACAGAAAATTGAATACAAAGATGTGCTGATATTATCTCGACAAACGATGTGAGAAAAGAAATCAAATGTGTGAATTTCAACTAACTATCGATCTTACTGAATTACTGTGTATTGAAGACTAGGTTATGTTTCCCGTCACTTTCGGCGGATTATTTATTAAAGATGCTATTATTCAATGTATTTATAATTTGTTGATGGCGAGGAGATCTTACTTATGAGATATCCTCTCTCGAGGTATATCCGCCTATTTTGTGAATAGAGTTGAGTGTATCTCTACCCCAACTCGGTATTCCGAAACGCTTAAATGTTCTACCCTCAAATGCCACCTCCAGGATCGGAATATCTCTATTAATCGAATCAATTGAAGGTCGTCACTCGTATCCCCGAATACCCTCATCTCTCGAATCTCTGGATTCCGCATGATTATGCTAATGTTGGCCGACATCACCGTAAATGAATTATGTATGTAAGGCGCATTCAAACACTTATAAACAAATGAATAATATAAATTACTGATCTTTAATCCATGAAAATATGACAGGTTCAACAAAGACCCTGTAGAAATCTAGAACATAATTTCGATCAATAAAATACTAATGTGTAATATATAAACACGGGCTTCATTGTCAAAAACGAAGAAACAATACAAATCACCGCTCTTCTTTCCGTGATCGATACCGCTTCCGATTCCGCGGCCCTAGACCGCGCACGCGCTTCCCGACACCCTAAAAATCCGCCGCCCATTTGCTTTAATGCCGAGAAAGCAGAACCGTGACTGACGTCAGCGACGTTGAGACGCCGCGACATTGCCGCTTTGTCGACTCGCGACAAGATCGACTCCAACGCGACGCCAACGCCGCAAACGCTCTAGACATCTTCATGCATTGCCTCCTTCTGCTCCAAAATTGCTTCCAACAACTACCTTTTTGCTCCAATGCACCTGCATCCACACCTATCACCAAATCAGGTATCCAGCCACAAAAAACTATGAAATTAAAAATAAAATAAACATGAAAATGAAAGACCGACGCGGGTATAATATGAGTGTGTTAGGCACTCATCATTGTGCTGATGTATGAGGTCTAATACATCAAATGTGTAGGCTAAAAGCAAAGGCGGGCAAAATCATGGAGTCGTGCTCAAATTTAGTAAGCAGAAAAGGTGAGTACTCAAAATCATTTTCTAAAACGAAAAGTGTTTAAATTATTAAGTTTGTAAAGTGCTTTGAAAATATAGATTTAGGGCAAGCATTTTTTTTTTACCTCCCAATTGTACTTAGTTAAAAGTTTGATTTCAGACATTTAAGAAACAATTTGGCTTGGTTTAGCAAAACCCCTAGATGGCACACCATTCCTCGATGTATTTCGGATTGTGCATGGCAAGATTATGGGATATTATGACTAACTATATTGCCTGGTCGACAATTTAGGGGTTAGATGTAGTATATAATTATATAGTGAGTCGCCCTCTACACATTCGAGGTATATAGTTAGCGCGCTGACTTAGTACATAGCGATGAGGTGTTGGTTCCGAGGTTCCCTCACCGAGCATTTTGGTTCCGAGGTTCCATTATGCTATATAGATCCCGGCCAGAGCCCACGGGACCATATTAGCCGTAGTGTTCCGAGGTTCACTATCGATGCCAGGTTCCGAGGCATCACGTCTAGGGTATTTCAGAAATGGGCCACAGTGGTTGGTACTCTGATTTGCGCATAGCACTTTCAGATATTAACTAACATCAAATGAAGCTAAAGAAGAGTAAATAGTTTTCACAAAGATAATCGCCGTAACGCTTTAGCGTTGTAAACAGCTTCAACAGCGTAAATGGGCTAGAACAATTTTCGTGAAATGGTTTTCATAGCAAAACTCGCTTCACAAACGCTTTTACAACCATTTCTATACGTATTTTCATATTTGGGAGGTACAAAAACAAATGCATAACAATATTTAGAACTTATAAGATTTACCGAGTCCGTTTGGCTCACAGTTTTTTGTTTTAAAATAATTTTTCAGGTGCAGGTGTTGAAGCCCAAAGACTTTTCCAGGATCCTTAGTCCTAGACGCTGTGTTGTGATTATCTATAAGATAAGGTGTAAAGTAAAAGTAGTAAAAGTTAAAATGTGACATTTTGTATATGTAAATATATTTTGTAAAATACGCATGCATGTGGCTTTGAGAAAACAAAGCTGCGATGAAATTATGTTGGATTGATCCTTATCTTATATTTTGATGAGGACCGTGAGGTCCCGCAGATGGTTGTAGTTGATTTTGGAAACATTGGGAGTGTATTTTTTATACAGTGATTTTTGTATTTTGGCTCGACCACCGTGCGCCGTTATGCCGCCGGATTTTCGCAAATCTAAATGTGCATTTGATATAAAAGTGAAAAATTTTATAACCCATGCTTTCCAAAGACGCTTCAGCAGCTTAATCGCTTAGCTTCATGGTAACTTGTCGGGCCGAAACAGTCACTGAGGTTAATGCGAGTTGCCATGCATTTCGTCACTGTGGGAATGTGAGGTTAGATGAGTTGTTTTAGGCGATAGTTCGCTTGTTTTTCGCGCATTTTCCACAGTATTTCCTATAGAATTGTTTTTTTTTTTTTATAATGATTTTCCTATTGCAACCTATATTGTTTTGCTAAATCCTTGCATGCATAAAATATTGTAAAGTGTCAAATCTTTTATTCTTGAAATTGCCAACATTATGTCCGGATCGAGGTCATAGAGGTCGATCGACTTCCCGCACCTGAGGCACCACTGCAGAGATATGTCGAAAGCACACCCTTAGATCTAAGATGCTTCAATGAATCAGCTCCCAGCCAGTAACTATCGAGGCCGCAGAACGAGGTATGTACCTTGATGGCGGATCAGTTATAGATTGTTACATACAAGAAATAATTCGTCGACACGGAGTCTTCGTAAGATAGGGCATGATAGAACGTGCCTAAATTAGCTAAACTTATGATGGTATCGGCGACCCAAAGGCAGGGTACTTATGGTTAGATAGGGTTAGCGTTCTAGCTATTATATGGTGACGTAGACATGAGGTCTTTCCACCATAATTACCGAAAAAAGGTGACGTGGACATGAGGTCATTCCACCGGCATCTTAGAGAGACAATGTGCTCCTGTGTTTACTAGGATACAAACAGTGCTAAAAGCAAAGCAAAGAATGTTATGAAAGTCTGAGGTCGCACTCAAGGGTAGAAAGGACAGTTTCAGTTGTAACTCAGGGGCGGCCAAACAGTAAGAGAGGTGCTCCGAGCACTAGTCAGCTAGGCACCAGTCAGTTTAGTAGAAAGGAAAGAAATGGATTGGCGGTAGAGGCTCAGGATTAGGAGTAAAGATCTAGCCGGTGGATCCGTCGATCACCAAAGAGTCTCAGGAGGTGGTAGATCTCGTGATCATCTTTCCATTGTGCCCTACATGTCGAGGAGGCATCTCGAGAGCGCAGGATGAACATGACAAGATGTTTCCACGCGGGCGTGAATGTCACTTTATCCTCGAAATCGTCCAATCGTTAGTAGCCGAGAGACTCTATGTAGGTACAATAGCATCTACCAGCATCTGGGCCGTCCTGGGGCCAGTCGGTAGGGGTGGTTTAGGTGAGGTAGCGCACATCACCCGTAGAGGTCGCTGAGGGGCAGGAGGCAGAGGCAAGAATCGATTGGCCGATATAGAGTGGTTTTCGTGATCAGTTCTGGTATTTTCAACACAAAGAGGAGTGTGATGCATCACCGTGGACGTGATTACCGGTATGATTTCGCTTATGATCACGATGCATATGCATTGGTGGACCTGGGGAGCTTCACTCCATTCATTTATTTCGCATTCATTCACCGAGGCACCAAATAGAGTCCCACCATGATGGTCGCAGGTGGTTTCGCATCAATGGGGATACTATGATATCCGAAAGGATAGTTCCGGTGTAGCGCATTGCGATCCGCACAAGGATTTTCCAGCAGATTTGATAGTGTTAGGTATCCATGATTTCGATATAGTCTTGGGTATGGACCGGTTATCCAAGCATAGAGCCACCTTAGATTGCTAAGAAAGAAATAGCATTTGGTCCGCCCGTATAATCTCATAGGCGGATATTTCTGGGAATCGTACCAGAGATCACCTCTAGTCTCATTAATGCCATGACCGCCTCGAAAATGTGCTTTCTAAAGGTTGCTAAGGTTATTTGGCATCAGGTGGATAGGAGACAAGAGGGGACACGGTTGGAAGACATCTCCATAGTCAAAGAGTTTCCAGATGTCTTTCTAGATGATATTTCAGGTTTACCCCCAGATAGAGCAATTGAGTTTGTTATTGAATTGATTCCAGGAACCGAGCCAATATCCATTCCTCCATACAGAATGGCGCCAGTAGAGTTGAAGGAATTGAAGGCACAATTGGAGGAATTGCTAAACAAGGGTTTCATCCGACCTAAGACTCACCGTGAGCTCCAGCCTCTTCAGAAAGAAGAAAGATGGGAAGCTTTAGCGGTCAGGTATAGACTATAGACAAATTAATCGGGCGACAATACGCAACTCGCATCCGCTTCTCGTACAGATGAGCTATTTGACCAACTGCAGGATTGTATATTTTAAGATTGACCTAGTCGCTACCGCTGGAAAGTTCGGGAGAATGATGTTTCTAAGACGCTTAGACGCAGATACGGCCACTATGAAGCCTGGGCTATGCTATTCTGATGACTAATGCCCCAAATAAGTGCTCATGGATTTGATGAACAGGTGGTTCAAATCTCTATTAGATAAGTTTGTGATCGTATCTATTGATGACATTCTAAAGGTACTCAGCAAATTCAAAGGAACATGCAGCATCTCCAACAAGATTGGCAGATTCTTAGAGAGTGCCGCTTTGGTTGGACAAAGTAGCTGGTCATGTCATTTCGCAGATAATAGTGTGGATCTCAAAAGATCGGGGTTATATGAACTCGGAAGCCACGAATGTTTCAAGTCTACGCTTCTTGGATTGGCAAAGTTACGTGAAATTTATTGAGAGAGATTTTCTAAAGATACAACCCCATTGACCAATCTATTGAAAAAGGATCAGAAATTCGAGTGGTCAGATACCTGCTAGCATAGTTTGAGAGCCGAGGCGTAGATTAATGACATTTCCAAGAGGTTAGCATTACCGTCAGGAAAGGACGGTTATGTGGTATACAGTGATGCTTCCAGACAAGGGTTAGGGTGTGTTTTGATGCAGAATGGTAGAGTGATAGCTTATGCTTCCCGTCAGTTAAAGAAGCACGAGCAGAACTACCCGACCCATGATTTAGAACTAGCAGCAGTGGTTTTCGCTCTAAAGATCTGGAGACATTATCTATACGGTGTTCCCTGTCAGATATTCACCGATCATAAGAGCCTGCAGTATATCTTCACTCAGAAAGAGCTTAACTTAAGGTAGCGCCAGTGGTTGGAGTTGATTAAGGATTATGATTGCAATCGACAGAGTACCATCTCGTAGCTGGGCTAATGTAGTGGTTTTATGCCTGCCGGAAACCAGAGGGTTCTGCGCTTATCTCAAGCAGACAAAGATATCTCCGCCGTTGATAGAGTTGAGATCTTCGGGGAGTTCGGGCTTGAAAGTAGCCGATAGCTGTGGACATCATGGCATCATTTTATGTTCGCCCTCTTCTCGTGATCGATCAAGGAAGGTCAAGGTGCTCGTAGACGATTAAGCTGGTGGGCGCAGATCGAGGTGGTGAAACCGGAGTTTCAGATCAGAGACGATGGAGTAATAGTTAGAGGGAGTTGAATGTGTGTACCTGAAATAGATGAACTAAAAAGGGAAATCATGGAAGAGGCTCACTCTTCAGCATATGCCATGCACCCTGGTAGCACCAAGATGTATAATACTATAAGGGAGCATTATTGGTGGAAGAGCATGAAAAAGGAAATTGCAGATTTCGTATCCAGATGCCTAACCTGTCAAGGTAAAGGTAGCAGCAACTTAAGCCCGGGGCAGGAAAGATACAACTCTTTCCTATTCTCAGATGGGAATATAAGATTTCTGGGTGATTTTGTTGCCATCGCTTCCGAGAACTCTGAGACAACACGATGCCATACGTGGGTGATAGTGGATGACTAACGAAATTAGCGATTTTCTCCCGCTAGTAATGATGACCGCTGGACAAGTTGACTCAATTATATGTGGAGTGAGATAGTTAGATTACATGATGTTCGGCATCGATAGTCTCGCATCGAGACCCCAGATTCACATCCGATTGGTCCAGCTTTACGTGATGCCATGGGGACTCGACAGCACTTTAGCACAATTTTTCCATCCTCAGACCGATATCGTGAGAGAACTATTCGCATGTGCCAGAGGATATGCTTAGAGTATGCGTGATAGAGTTTAAGGTGCCAGATACGATTTATCTCCGATGGAGTTCACCTACAACAACGCTTATCAATCCAAATTTTTAGCATGTACTCCACGGAAGCATTGTATGGTCGTGAAGTGTCAGATCGTAGTCGGGATGAAGTAGGAGAGAGGAGACTGGAGTAGGCCCGCAGTTAGCACAGACACCTTAGATAAGATCCGCATTTGTCCGAGACGACCAAGATAGCCAAAGATGACATAAAAGTTATGCGCATTAAACGCCGTAGGGATCTACATTTGTTGTATTTATAGAGTCTTCCCTCAAAGTTTCCTTGAAAGGTGTCCTCAGATTTGGAAGACGAGGAAAGTTGAGGCCCGGATACATAGGGCCATACGAGATTATCACAGAGCGGGACCCGCAGTATAGATTAGATCTTTCTCTGAGTTATCTAAGGTTCATAATGTGTTTCATGTATCCATGTTCGCATATTCCGCATCCCTCCCATGTACTCGCAGATCGCCCAAAAGAGAACTAAAGGATAATTTGACCTATAAGGAGCAAATTAATGCGCATAGATCAGAGCGTATTTCGCGAATAAGGTCATTCCGTTAGTCAAAGTTTTATGAGGGAATAATGGGATTAAAGAGGCTACTTGGGAGCCGAGGCTCGATGCGCCAATATCCCCGCTTGTTTTCGGGACAAGGCATCCTCTTTATATTAAGTTTTGTCTATTTCATGACAAAATGTTCTAGCGAGGGGTAAGATTTGTAACGCCCGGGTCCCGAGAAGGCACAAAGACATGTAATCGTAGGGGCACCAAGTGCCATTGTGATATTTTTTGGGAGTTGTTATTGGCGATAAAATTGTAAAGTTTTCTAAAGAATTGTGGCACTTTTGCAATTAAGGAAAGTGGAGGTGAAAGTATAATTAATGGAAGTTTAAATAGTAAAATAATAATAATAAATTGCCAAAATAGTTCAGTGAAGTTCAAAATTCTCTAGATCTCGTGATGAAAAAACTGATCGGCACTACTAAATTGCCTCGCTGAAATCTAGTGACTCAGGAAAAGTTTTGTTTAATTCTAGACAAATGGAATATTTTACAAATTTCTGTAGTTAACGGTGTAGAGTGAATGAAACGTAGATTTTAGAAATTTCCGAAAAATGGAAAATATTTAAAGAATATTCAATTAGGATAAAGGAAATTGAAACCGGGACAAAATAAATTGTTTCAGGGCTGAAACGAACCAAGAAGGGAAAGTAAAGTTGCTCTAATTGACGAGAGCTACGCGTGGGTACTGAAATCACGGGATTTCGCTGGATTTCAACATGAAATAGTGAATACGTATGAATACGTATAAAATAATGAATACATATGAATACGTATGAATAGTGCATAGTGCATAGTATAATAATGCATAAGGCATGTTAAGCATAGTGCATAGTGAATAACGATAATGCATAGTGCATAGTGCATAGTATATAAGCAGATAGCAAATAGTATTTGGTATTGTGCTGATGTATGAGGTCTAATACATCAAATGTGTAGGCTAAAAGCAAAGGCGGACAAAGTTGTGGAGTCGTGCTCAAATTTAGTAAGCAAAAAAGGTGAGTACTCAAAATCATTTTCTAAAACGAAAGTGTTTAAATTACAAGTTTGTAAAGTGCTTTGAAAATATAGATTTATAAACCATTTTTTTTACCTCCCAATTGTTATACTAAGTAAAAGTTTGATTTCAGTATTTAAGAAATAGTTTGGCCTGGTTTAGCAAAACCCCTAGATGGCACAAATACTCGCTTCACGATGTATTTCGGATTGTGCATGGCAAGGTTATGAGATATTATGACTAACTATATTGCCTGGTCGACAATTTGGGGGTTAGATCTAGTATATAATTATATAATGAGTCGCCCTATACACATTCAAGGTATATAGTTAGCATGCTGACTTAGTACATAGCGATGAGGTGTTGGTTCCGAGGTTCCCTCATCGAGCATTTTGGTTCCGAGGTTCCATTATGCTATATAGATCCCGCCGTGTTCACCGAACCATATTAGTCGGGTAGTGTTTCGAGGTTCACTATCGATGTTAGGTTCCAAGGTTCCGAGGCATCGCTCAGGGTATTTTTAAATGGGCCACGCGGGTTGGTACTTGATTTACGTGATAGCACTTTCGTGATATTAACCACCACCGAAACAATTTTTCAAACAGCTGGTAATTAGTTTCGTGACAGTTTTCGCCACAGGTACAGCTTTCACGCCAGTAAATATTTTGCACGCTTTCGTAATGGTTTTCATAGCAAAACTCAGTTTTCATAAACAATTTCTTACAACCATTTCTCGTACGCATTTTCATATCGAGGTACAAACAAAGATACAACAACAACATTTAGAACTTATAGTACTCCACTCGAGCCCGTTCGCCTACGCTTCGCTTTAAAATAATTTTTCAAGTGCAGGTGTTGAAGCCCAAAGACTTTTTCAGGATCCTTAGTCCTAGACGCTGTGTTGTGATTATCTATAAGATAAGGTGTAAAGTAAAAATAGTAAAAGTTAAAATGTGACATTTTGTATATATAAATATCTTTTGTAAAATATGTATGCATGGTTTTGAGAAAAACAAAGGCGATGAAATTATATCGATCGGGATCTCATTCATATTTTGATGAGGACCGAGGTCCCAGATGGTTGTAGTTGGATTTTTGGAAAACATTGGGAGTGTATTTATACGGTGTGATTTTTGTATTGCTGACCACCGTGGCAATATATAATACGGATTTTCGCAAATCTAAAGGTGTGATTTGATATGTGCGAAATTTTATAACCCACGCTTCCAAAGACGCTTCAGCGCTTTAACTACTTAGCTTCATGGTAACTTGTCGGCCGAGCGAGCTTACGGGAGGTTATCGGAGTTGCCGGCGCATTTCCTGCCACTGTAGGGCAACTCGCCATCGCCCGCCCGAATTGCCACCTATAGTTATTTTGGGTTCTCGCCCCGCCCTTAATGGTACGTGGTTTTGTTTAACTGTAATCGAGTTTTTAGCGAGTTTGAGTTTATTTTCTCAAACCCGAGACAAGTTCGGGTATTGTTATTCTCGCCCCGATTATATTTTAAAAATGTATTATTTTTATTATTTTATTTTATAATTTAATATAAATAATAATAATAATTAGAATTTTTTTAATAAATAATTATAAAAATTCATAAGATTTTTATTTTTAGAAATATACACTTTAATATAATAAAAAACAAATATAAAAAATTAAAAGAAAATCAAATGTAAACGGAACGGGTTTGGGAATTTTCCTATCCATGCCGACCCGCCCCGCCTCGTTTAATTTTTAAAATAGGATAGGTTTGAGAATTGGAAAATAAATAGGTCGAGTCGGATGAGGCCGCCTTGTCCCGACCACCCCCCACCTTTCTCGTTGTCATCCATAGTAATCGAATGTTGTTAGCTCTTCTCTTATTGGACAATATTGGAGTTTTTCTTATTTTTGGTGGAAGATGACTTTTTCTGAATAGAAAAAGTCAAATATTTTAATTTTTTCTATTTATAACTTTTTAAAAAAATTTCAGCAATAAGTCATGAAAATTTTAAAACAAAAAGCCCCATAGTCTAACATCAAAATATTGCATGTTTTTAAAAACTTACATGAAACACGTCATGATAGGAAGGTTGAGATATCAATGAGGTTACACGTTTTGGAAATATTAATTGCATTATAAGATGGGGAGTTGGGAGATGGGTTCAATATCATAATCTTTTGGGCCTTTATGGCCTTTTTGTCATTTAAGCAATCCGGCCCAATAAACTATTTTCAGCCTAAGCCGGTTTTGCTTTGCATTATTTCACTGAAACTCATTCCAAAACACTCTAACTAATTTCATAAACTCTATCTTTATTTTCCTTTTATTATCTCTCATGTCCACATTGGATTTTGATCGAATCAGGAACAAAATAAAATTTGTTCGCGATTTTTCGGATACAGTAACATTTCACTCGGTTAAGGACTCTAACTTGGGGCACTAATCTAATATATACGAATTTTCACGATTTATATCTCTATTTTTATTACTTAAAACCAATAGATTATCGAATAAATAAAATAAAATTTTATAATAGCAGAAAATGCTATATAGTAAAATAATAAAACGAAAGGCTATTGGGACAAGAGATCTTAAAATTCTTCCTTTTAAATAAAATGTAAAAGTTTAAATTTTCCTTTTAAATATGTAGTATTACTCCGTGACAACAAAGAAGAACTCTCGCCTCTCAAGACAAGTCACAATGTAATCATAAAGTGAGGCAAAAAGGAGGCAAAGTCAATGGGAAGGGCTCGTGAGGTGGGAGGTCGAAGGCTAGCTTTTCGGCTAGAGAGCGAGAGTCAATATTAGGGATTTAAATTTCTAGGGATATCGAAATTTTGGGTAATCACAAGTTTCAAATAGAAAAATGAAATGGTGGCTCAGTGAGAGTGGGAGCCTATATTAGGGATTCCAATTTTCAAGGATACCAAAATTTTGGGTGTTGGTGGGTTCAAAATGCAAAAATAAAATGGTTACTCTTATGCAACGGTTTTAATAAACTGCTGCATCAGAAACTTTATGCATCAGTTTATGCAACGGTTATCTAGGTGAGGGGACACAATTTTGATTTTTCTTGCAATGGTTTTAAATCGCTGCAAAATCGTTGCTATACATGGCCTAGTGCAACGGTTTATTAACCGCTGCTAGGTAACCGCTACTAGGTAACCGCTGCATAAATCAAAATATGTGGTAGTGGAGATTCAATTTGAATTTAAAATTCAAATTGATATGGACCATTCTAACTCATATGCTTCCATTGGGTTATGGTTAATGTTGATTAAGTTTGTGATAAATGGTTATGATGCATTCTTTATTTGCTTGCAGATACATTGGACTGTACATTCAACACACAAAAATCCCGAGTACTTTCCAGATCCTGAGAAGTTTGATCCCTCAAGATTTGAACGACAGAGACCTCCACCATGCACATTTGTACCTTTTGGCGGAGGACCTCATATGTGCCTCAGGAAAGAAAATGCTCGGGTGGAGGTACTTGTATTCATATACAATGTGGTGACAAGATTTAAATTAGAGATAGTGAATCCAAAGGAAAATATCATATATAATCCCACACCAATGCCGGAAAATGGTCTTCCAATTCGGCTCCACCCTCATCAAATGTAGATTGATTTACCACCTGGTTGATCAATCCATGTTAACAACTAGCTTTGTGAGGCACGTAATTTTCATGAACTATCTTATGAATTCAGTCTATATTTAAGCATATATGTAATTCTGCAAAGGTTTTAATAAGCAAATATTATTTTTAGGTCTGGTGTCTTACACTTACAGATTTAAACAAGGAATAATCAACCAATTTCAAGACACCAAATTAAAAATGTACAAACAATAAAAGACACATGAAATTGATAACCCAGTTCAGTGATAGTTGACAAAGATGGTTTGACACGTGAAATTAAGAAGTTTTTTTTCCCCATAAAACCGTTGCTTTTTGGAGAATTCAAATTGAAAATTATATGTTCAATAATAAGCTTCATCTAACTCTTTTGGAGAAGAAACAATAGAAAGGGTGTTAATTCACACACACACACACACATATTGGGTCCGGCCTAAAAAGATATCATTTTTTTGGAGAATTCCAATTAAAAATTATATGTACAATAATAAGCTTCATCTACCTCTTTCAGAGAAGAAACCATAGAAAGGATGTTAATTCACACATTAAGATGCAAATACATATATATATATATATATATATATACACTGGTTTTTTTTTTTTTTTTTTTTTAAGGAAATATACACACTGGTTATATTATTTGAAAAATAAAATATAATACATGACTGAGAGCGAACCCTGAATCAGCTTAAACCGACCTCATCCCACTCTTCTTCTAAAATAATAAGTTGAGGTTGGTCAGTCTAGCATCGTGCATACACAAAAAAAAATTCAAGCCCAATAATATGTTGGTTGATAAAGACGTAATTTCCAGGTTTTTTTTTTCCTCTCTCTCAAACTATCATTGAGTTTTATGTCAGTTTAGTTTGACATGACATTTGATGCATCATCTTCTAACTCCTTTTTTTCTTTTTCTTTTCTATGGAAGGAGATACATTGTTTTCTTCATGACAAACATTTCTTAGAATGGTGGGTTTGAAGTAGTTTTTATTTGTGTTATCGTTTTTTAATCATTTGCCACCCATCATCTAATTTTCAATTGTTGATATTTATCCTCCTCATTATTTATTTATAGATATCATGTGATAACGATTGGATAATTGACCATATTATCTTCAGTAATACCAAAAAAATTATTAGATTCACATAATTTTCTTTTATCATAACCACATGATCATATTATTAGTCATTCTCATTATTTGTGCAAATCGAAATCATAGCTTGGTATGTAATTTTCTGTTATCACGATTGCACCTTACCATTCGTGCTTCTACCATTTTTTATGATCATAAATATACCTTCTTTTATCGTTATCCTGTAAGATTTAAATAAGATCTTAAATATGTGTGCATATTATGTTTTAATTTATTTTAGATAAAGACATACTCGTTGACTCCGATTCAAGCAGAGAATTTATCTTTGTCCGGAAAAAGCAAAAATTAATAGGAGTTAGTCTTCCTCACCGTTTCTCGATACAGCACAATAAGAATCTGAGAAAAGCCATTTAATAGCGAGGGGGTCTAGCCTTTATAACCTTATAATGACTCTTGATAGGTCTCCCATTATGACAAGAATCACCGTCATAGGTCACACTTAATAATGTCTGGATTCATACGTTCGATTCATTGTACTAATGCCTATTCCGCATTCCTTTATTATTCAATAACTATGACCTTTCGGGTCTCGCTTTATAAAATTAAAATGACATCAAAGTACACATCCACCTTATAGTTGGAATTATTCAACATTCTCCCACTTGGATGACTTTAATTGGTTTTTTTTTTAAGAAAATAAGTTTGATAAAAAAAAAAAAAGCATACCAAAAGCAAACTTTATGTGGTCACATATAAACATAGTTAAGAGATAAGCACCTCAAAACAATCTGGTCCAATAAAACACCAATATCGAAACATGGCAATTATCATATCATTTAGCGATACAAAATCAACCATATTCACAAATAGTAGTGAAATTATTGACATAGATCACGTATGACAATGTAGTGTAGCAAGCAACAAATGTGTTGCATTTTATCAGTCCTCTATATGCTTTCTTTATAACAGAAATCCTTTAAGAAAATCCATATGTATATCTCTTTGATATCAAATAACCAGATAGTGTTGTTCGAGATATACCACTTGAAATAACACCACTTTCAAGTACAAACAAAGAAAACTCTTATGTATATTTCATAGATTGAAATAACCAGATAGTGTTGTTCTTGAGATATACCATACTTGAAATAACACTACTTTCAAGAATAAATAAATATAAAATTCATGGCAAAATATAAATATTGAATATCAATATCATTCATCAAATGTAATACAACACATGACAAAATAAATAACTCCCACTAACCAAGTATCACAAAGGACTTTATAATAACGGTGGCGTTAAAAAACATGTCTCTCGAAGGTAATAGGTCTAAGTCCCTTGGTCAAAGGATCATTTGAATATGTTAGTGGTGTCAATGTGCTCCACCATGATATCTTCTATTTTTGACAAGATCCCTTACTCAGGAGATACTTTAGCTCGATGTGCTTTGAACCTTTGAATCCTTTTATTGTTTTGAAAAGAACACAACAACATTATTGTCACGTATGATCTTTATAGGTCGCAGATATGGAATCAACAACCAAGAACTCCAAAATGAAGTTCTTTAACCAAATCGCCTCGAGTAAAGAAGCATCTATAACAAGCAACAAACTCAGCTTGCATAGTAGAAGAAGCACGAAAAGTTTGTTTGACACTCTTCCAAGAAATAGCTCCCACTTTTGTTCATTACAAGTATCTCATAACTTTCTTTGCAGCAACCCAATGCGCCTGTCCAGGATTAGAAATATATCGACCAAGAACTCCCACTATAAAGGCTATGTCAGGCCTTGTGCAAACTTGAGCATACATGAGACTACCAACAACACTGGCATATGGAATATTCTCCATTGATTTTCTTTCAAAATCATTGCTAGGACATTGACTTTTACCAAGTTTGTCACCTTTTACAACTGGCACTTCTCCAACTTTGCAAGTCTCCATGTTAAATCGTTTAAGTACTCATCAACATAAGCATGCCGAGACAATCCCAACAAATTTTGAGATTCATCCTATGAATTCAATGCTAAGAACAAATGACGCTCACCAAGATCTTTCATTTCAAAGTCTTGGATAATGTGGCTTTAGTTTCACAGAAGATTAACATCATTATCGGTAAGCAAAGTATCATCAACATAGAGAACAAGGAAAATAAATTTACTCCCACTAGCCTTAAGATAAATACAAAGGGGTCCACCTTATTCTCAACAAACCAAGAGAAGTTATCATCATCAAACTTTAAGTACCACTATTTGGAAGCCTCTGTTTCAACCGATAAATGGATTTCTTCGGGGCTTCACACACCAAGTGTTCCTTACCATTTTCCTCAAAAAACCTCTCAGTTGTTTCCATGTAAACAAGCCATAAATCACCATATTTAGGAATGCTGTTTTAACATCCATCCGACGGTTCTAAATCGAAATGTGTAGTTAAAGCCATAATAATTTAAATGAACTTTACTTGAAACCGGTGAGAAGGTTTCAAGATAACACACTTTCCTTCGAGTAAAACCTCAGCTACCAATCTAGCTCTCAATCTCTCAATCCTTCCTTGAGAATCCTTCTTGGTTTTGTATACCCATTTACAACCTATGGGTTTACAACCAGTAGGTAATTCCATAAGTTCCCATACACCATTGTGGTCCATGGAAGCAATCTCATCTTGCATAGCATTGACCCACATACTTGACTGTGGACAAGTAATCGTGATCTTTATAGGTCTGGCCATTGATCACCAATGTCAAAATCATGTTCTCCTAGATAAACTACATAATCGTCTGGAATTGCAGATTTCCTGGTTCTAGTTGACCTTCGAAGCTATCACTGGTTCTTGTGGTTGAACAATTGCTCGTCACGCTGACAATCACAATAATCACTCACATCCCAAGTGTCTCCCGAAAGTAGGCAATGGAAGAGGTTCCACAGATGCTAGCTCTCTAGATAAAGGTAATGAAACAACTGTCCTCTGCTCAAGTTCTTTTAGAAGAGGGACTTGAGAGTTAGGAAAATCAGCTACATTAAGTTCCAAAATTTCACAGAAGAGACTCAAATTACTCTTGTCCATGAGTAGGATTATAGAATTTGTAGCCTTTAGAATGATCCGGATACCCAATGAAGTAACACCGTACAGTTCTAGGATCAAGTTTCTTTTCCTGTGGGTTATAAAGTCTAACCTCAGCTGGACATCCCCAAACCCGAAAATGATTTAGGCTAGGCTTTCTACTGGTCCATAATTCAAAAGGTGTTTTAGGGACAGATTTGCTAGGAACTCTATTGAGATATAATCGAGCGCTTGATTTGCCTTCACCCCAAAGATATTCGTAGAAGATTAGATCTACTCATCATACTCTCATCATATCCTTATGGTGCGATTACGCCTTTCAGCCACACCATTTGTTCAAGACTCCCAAGCATGGTGTACTGAGCAATTATTCCACAATCCTGCAAGTATTTTGCAAAAGGCCCCATATATTGACCTACATCCCCATGTCTACCATAATACTCTCCACCACGATCAAATCTCACAATCTTAATGACTTTTCCTAATTGTTTCTCAACCTCAAGCTTATACACTTTAAATTTATCTAGAGCATCTGATTTCTCTTTAATCAAATAAAGATAACCATAACGAGAAAAATCATCAATGAAAGTGAGAAAATACCTAGAGCCACATATAGAGCGAATAAGGACCACTAATATCAGTATGAACAATGTCCAACAAATCACTACTACGACTAGCTCCTTTATTTTTAGCCTTGGAAAGTTTTCCTCTAATACAATCCACACAAATCTCCATATCCTCAAAATCAAGAGATGACAATATGTCATTTTTGATCAACCGTTCAACTCTTTCTCGATATATGACCCAAACGCTTATGCGCCACAACATGAAGACCCTCTTGGATTTGTGATCTCTTGGATGTTGTTTTATCGCATGCACTACCACATATCAATATATGCGCGGTTACATATCAACGTAAAAAGACCGATAAACCGCCGCATTAGATCTAATGCAGAAGCGTGGCTCGGGAGCCGATGAGCTCGACTTCGCTGCAAAAGGGTATTGCAACGGTTTGAGATGGCAGTAAATGTTTGATAACCGATGCAATAGGTCATCTATTGCAAAATGCTTTTCCTGTGATTTACACGTTTATTATTTAATCTAATGCAAATGTTTATCAATTATTTTACGTAACGGTTTACCCTCGCATGCACGGTTTAGTAATTATTTAATGCACGTTTGATTTTTATAGTTGTTTTTGTCCATGATATTATGCAGCGGTTTTTAGCGTCTAATGCAAACTACCAATAGCTATTTATCGCAGTTAGCTTCCATCTTTGGCTCAGAAATATTCAGCCATTGTGTGGAGAAGAAGGTGCTTAGCCCCAAAGTAAAGATTGATCTCATCCTAACCAAAATGTTTCATTAAAGACAATGTAACTTCTTTAGTATCGTAGCCTTAGTTCCAATATCATAATATTTTAAAATAAGTTTTACTAAGAAGCCATCTCGTTATGTAGCTGAAAGGATATTTTGTAGGAAATGTCTAGGACAACTGATCCCTAATATCTTGTCCATGATGGAATGTTTGGGTCCGATGATTTGCTAAACATAACCAAAACACATTATCTTTGGAGTGGGTTATCAAACCTACTAAGGTTGATTTTTAGCCTAAAATATTGTCACGAACAACATCTTTAACATCCATTTGACATATATTAAATATTAGCAAATCATGACCCAGATATATCGGGCCAGGAAGTCGTTCATCCAACATCCTCTATCTCAAATTTAAACAAACTAGAGGCCATGATTTATGACTGGAATTTTAGGAAGTCGTCCAACCCGGAAATTGTTTATTGTTCCAAATTCTCCATCATGCCAATAGGGAAGGCACTCATTCAAAGACATTAGTTCTCTTCAAAGAATCCTTAGATGTGCCTCGAGACACTTCAATCTCGCCGTAACAGATCTCTCCTATCGACAGAAACTCATTGTAAACAAATGAAATATTAATTGACACAAAGAAACTAATGCAAATGGGTTTGAGCTGTGCAGGCAAGCAAAGCAAGTTGAAAACAAGAAACATCAAGAAAAGAGTTTGATAACCAATTAAAAAAAATATTTAATAAAATGAACATATGTACAAATTCTTAGTTTCCAAAATCCAAAGTTTCAAAACTAGCAATGATTCTTTTTACATACTTAGATCTATGTCAAAACAAATATAATAACATCCATGTAAACAACAACTCTAAACCTTGAAAGAAAGAGCAAAATACATATCTTTGTTCAACTCTAGTATGCTTAAGTTGTTTTGACTCTAACCGCATGCTTGAATTAATATGCAGTGCTTTTGTTCAACTCAGATTATATTTTACAAGATTAATAAACTTTTCCTTCAGTTTGCCACTATTATTGATGTCTCAAAACTCGCTTCAAAACAAATCCAATAGCAAGAAAGAATCAAAGCCACTTTTTTAGCAAGTACGACATGGAAAAGGTCAAGCTTAGAGAATCTTACAATTAGCGATGACTACAAAAAGCAACAAACAAATCCAATAGCAAGATTTCACCAGCGACATTAATAGAATGATGGAATATAAACCCGTCACAGACAAAATTTCCAAGAGGTTAAGAGTATCTCCAACTACACTCAACAAAAAATAGCTACTTTAAAATATATATTTAAATATTCAATTCACTATTTTAGCTAGAAATTAACCATAAACCCCATGTACGATGTATACCATGACAAGAAGAAACATGAGTGTTTCCAAAGGCTTCTGACGATTTTTAATGAATTTAGTATTCTTCACAAGAAATAATAGATTAGCATTCATGTTAAGTCTTTAAATTCTTCAGAATAACAAAGATAAACATGGAAATTTCTCACCCACAAGAAAAACAATCAATCATTGCTCTCCTTAGAAAAATAACTACTGTAGAAAATCCATGCCGTGAAAGCAAGTATTCCAAAATGTTTTACATGAATATACAAGAAGCTCTAGTTGTGTGTGAGGTGATAAATTTGTTGAGTCAAAAGAAATTTCATCACAAAATACAAGAAAGAAAAGGCATCATGGAATCTCTATATTGAAAGAACAAGAAAATTATCGTGAAGTCCTAGAAGTTACTTGGACAAACTCGATAGCAAAGGCCCTCTTGATGGTGGTCATCATATATCCAGGCATCCAATGCATCCACAAACATCCCAGAGACGGTACAATACTCAAATCAACATTTGAGCAATGGAAAGGAGAAAAATTGATCGTATGCCACTCAATCGCTATATCCAAGACTCGAGAACATTACAAACTCTAGGAAGGATCAAGTTATAAAGCCTAGCCTCGCATGACACTACGTATCTCCACAGCATAGGTGGTAAGGAACTCTAATCCCGCTATACCATACATTTTCTTGTGAGCCTCGTAAAAGCAAACCTACAAACATTATGCCATGTAGGTCATCATGGGAGATTCAACGCACAGAGAGCTTGTTGTTTGGTCGAACAGGCATTGGGAAAAATATATAATAGACCCAACAAGCCTACTTGCAATTTCCAAAAGATTTATATACCACAAAATGACCAAAATCCAACAGAAGGGCTTCGAGATCCATGTCCATGCGAACCCGTATAGTGTGTCCCCGTGCTGCGTTTGATGCATTTAATGTGTTGTAGTTTCAATATCTTAACAATGATCGCTGTATTCAAAACGATGATAAATACAAACTGGTCACACAAAACAGTGCTTCGCCGCCAAAACCCAGTAATAAAAGTGAAGATAACTTCTATAAACGCCATCGCATCATGAAGCTTTCAAAAACAAGAAAACAAGGTTTTTACTTCTTTCGTTTCATCATCCAATGGCAAATAATAAAACGTTGTAAACAATGTCAAATCCTAGTCAACATAAACAATACAACACATGTCAGTCAGTTCAACCCAAATTAAGAAGACACGTAATAATGCTGCCCTCAACATCTCTTACCTCATCCTCCTCTCTTCGCTTTCTAGCATTAGCAATTCCGATTAATTTCTCCTCCTCCCAGATATCATATGGGAATGATTCATCGATAGCAACGCGCAACCGTAACTCTGCTTGAGATCGGGCTCCATCATCCTCCAACTTGTCTAAGAATATGAGACTTCTCAAAGTTCTATTTGCATATGTTGAATGTGCACTTGCAGCAAATAGATTCCATTTCCATTCCTCTTTCAACTTGGGAGGGATTTCGGTCACAGCCTTGGGAAATGCAACTTCAGATGGGAACTTGAGGAGATTTTCAAGCAGTGAAGCATACCCTTCAACAGTTTCCATAACCATCAAAGTTCTTTGCGTGTTGTCTTTGCAAGTGATGAAACATTATGAACTAATGGTGATAATTTCCTTCGTAGATCATTTGCAATATGATCCGAGTCAACACTAATTTTCCTTTGGGAAAAGATAGCCATTCACCCCGTCATCAACCTAATTGTTATTGTTAATGTAGTCGTTAGTTTTCAAAATTTGCATTAAAAAACTAATTAATTAAGTAAAGTATACAATAAATGGATGACTTAAAAACAGTACAATAAATATAATTCACCATCAGGATGCTTTAAAGATGTCTTAAAATCATATTCATACAAATGCAAACATGCACTCAAGATTAAATCCATTTACATATTAATTATTTCCTTCCCATAAGATTGAAGCCAATGTTTTGGTTTCGCTTCTCCCTCCTACAGATCCTGCAATAGTTTGCTAGTTCTTTCTTATGTAATCCCATCCCACCAATATTTTAATCCGTCTCGCCTTTGAGCCTATAACCACACCCTAATGTTTCCTAACGAAATTAAGTTAAAAACACCTAATGAAAGTTGATATCATGATTCAAAAAAAGAGCTTTCGATCAAGTTGAAGGTGCTATACAGACTAGGACTGTAGATCAAGGACATGAGAAAAACGCACCATTATCAAACAAAAGATATGCAACAAAGTCAAGCTCAATATAAATCATTTCTGCATTCAAAGCTAAGTATTGGATAAGGATTTGTCAGTCTGGGGTGTTATAGAGGGTTCTCACACCATCAAAATTGTATCTATGATAGATATTTTCACTGATTAATAAAGATGCCTCAAGAAGAAAGCAGCATTTAGAAGCATACGTATTTCTTAATCATGGAGAGATCCGGGGCAATGATGTAATTTCCCAAAGCCTGCGGATTTTATCAAAATGTCTGGAAATGATTGCTCTTCAGGAGCATCCATATATCAATATATCAAAGAAATAGCCTAGGAATATTGTCCGCTTTATCTTCATCAATGGCTATGCGCCTTTACAACAATTTCTTGATATCGGGGAATTAAGAGCAATGGCCTTTGAAATATGAACATTAAGATGTTAAATACTACTCACAAATGGAATTAAGTCCAAAATCTACATGCATAAAGCCATACCTCCATGCCATACCTCCAGTCATTTATAAGTCATAATCTTGCGCTTGAAGTGTATTGTCTCAAACATAAAGTGTCCCTTCAGAGATGGTCCATATAAGTGGTAAAGATTTGAAAGGTTCCCCGCACAAAATCAGAATAAAGAAAATTAGCTCACAATTGAATGTGGATAAGTGGAAGAAATAGCTTTGAAATATCAACAATATCGTGTACAAACATAACAAAACAAACCGACTTCCTCACAAAGGATGTTTTGCCACAGATATTTTAAAAAAAGAATATAAAAGTGAAAAAGATCAAATAAAAAAAGAAACCAATTGAAAGCATCCATGTCAATGCAAAAAGGATCCAAGATCGCATAAAAAAACGTAGACATGCGTAAAAGCTCCCCATACAAATATCAAAAACATCATAACGAGAAGCAACAGGACTATGATCCAATAAAGAGAGATTAGGCACGGTCTCATCCATATCTATACATATTATCGAATCCAAAGCCCAATGATATGGTGCCCAAGTATCAAACAACCCAAAAGAACACTAAGCAAACAACCAGGTTTACCAATTTTCTCAACCTATAAATGCAGCCATCCACTAGCGCTGGTATGGAAACCTTATTTCTCCAATATATTTGTTGAGGCCATATCCCCAACTAAATCTTGCCATAAACCAATAAATTATTTTTCTCTTTCTAGATATGCATTACCTTTTTACATGTCCTTGTCCCCTCAGAAATTCCCTTCAAGTCGAAAGTAAATGCTCATTCAAATGATGTGGTTATTGGTCTTTCCAACAAAAGAAGCAATTCCATCCAACGAATGTACTTCTAATAAGTCAACATGATACAAAAGAAACATCTCGGGTGAATAAAAACAAACAACAACTAACATTCCCGTGAGATACTTATGAGTTTATTTATTCAATCTTCACCCAAACTCTTTTACATGAGGTATTGACTTGATACTTCCCGTACCAACAACTACAATTTAACAAATAACTGAGATGAAAAATAAAAATAAAAAGGAAATTAAACCTAACATCTCGCATAAGTTTTTAAAGCATATGAAGTTTCCCTAACATAAATCTCAAAAAGAAAAACCAGATAACGCCTTTGATTGAGCATACATTTAGATATTCAACTGTGTATAATAGACCAAATTCTAGCCAAGAAAGCTAAGGGATAGGGTATGCCAATGAAGCAAAGAATCGTACTATAGTATAAATATTTGAAAGTTCATCTTTAAGAATTTAGAGCACGAGTATCCCTGACAACTTGATTCCTATTACTAGGACAATTTAGAGCACCACCATAAGTCCTGTAAAATCCTCAAATCGGAAAATTCTCGAAAAGCACACCATGGCACTAGTTGCTTTCAAAAAACCAACCAAGAATTGCAATATATATATCACTGACTATATCCTCCCAAATATTACCCTGCTTTGATTTGGGCTCATGTAAGGAATCAAGTCCTCCAAAACAAATCAACAAGAAAGCAAATCATGAACATCCATTTCAAGTCTAGACATCGAAAATGATCTAAAAAACCAAATAGCAACTTAGTTGAACTCTTAACCCGATTTGGCACTCACCACTCAAAACCATAAGCTCGTTATCATGTCATGCAACTCCATCCACAAAATATGAACCCCCCAAATTAAAAATCAGCAAATTAAGGAGGGTTCAAAAAGCAAAACATCATTCCCCACAAAAACCCCACAACTAAGCATCACCCAAACACCCATATCATTTAACATGAAACACAATAACCCATTCAAAAATCCACATAAAGAGAGAAACCTGAATCGCTCTACTGAATGAACACTTAGAATTTGGGTAACAGCGCAAGTGTAAGCCGGCGTTTTAGATGAATCGCGACATTCCCTCATCCGTGCTTTTCATTTGAAGAAGAAGAAGAAGACAATCGGGTCGTGGAATTATGTCATCCCGATGGAGACTCACGTGCCACGCCTGAGACTCTATGGCCTTCGGCCGCTGATCACGGCTTTCGCTGCGCTTCGAGGCCGAGTTGATCGATCAACGCTGACTCTGCTTCTTTCTTGGAGGCGGAGAGAGACCGGGAAGCCCGAACTCGTGAGAACATGAGGGTTTCTTCCACGGTGAGTATAGGCAGAAGATCGCCCCCGCATAACGAGTGCATATCACTTTCGTAGTTTCACCCAAAACTCGCTGTTCAGAGTCACGGATCCCTTCAAGCTACCCTTCAAAATCCTATCCGCAAGCGCGCTGCCTATCAACGCCGACTTACCGACCCACTTCGCCTAAGAACTCCCATTATCTCGCCTTTCTCTCGCTCTCACCGAGATGTCATTCAAAGAATACCTTCATGCCGCTGTCTTTGCTTTCCACCACTATCTGACGACCTGTGCTCTTCCCTCCCGCACAACAACGCCGGAAGCTTCATCTTCCCGCGAACTTCGGACGTAAGAGATTTCAGGAAAGAAAGAACGAATGGGTAAGACTCCTCGGGTAAGGGAATCGGTTAGCTTTATGGGAAGCGGAGGGAGTCAATGAGAGTGAGAGTTAGGGATTTCGCACTCTTTGGTACAAAAATTTCGGTGATCGGGCGTAGCTAAAATAAACCCGAAGAAAAAGGGGCTGTTTGCGTACGGCTATAATCGCTGCATAAATCAATTTTATGCAATATTTCTTAAAAACCACAGATAAGAAACTTACGCAACAATATTGAATGATTTTTTATTTTTCGTGCAATGGTTTTAAACCGTTGTAAAACCACTACTATAAGGGACCTATTGCAAAGGTTTACTAACCATCAAGCAAATAATCGCGTGATAGCCGAGAGGTGGTAGTGATGCAAATGTATTCACCATTCACTACCAAAGATAATTGGATATAAACCATCAATCAAACACCATAGCCAATATTGGTAGAATTAATTGATAAATTGACTCCAAAATTACCAAAAAGTCACACAATATCCAAGCTTATCTAAAAGAGGTATTGAAATCAAATTCTCCTAAAGGATGGTACATAAAATGCATATCTGTAACTAAAGTAAAATCCCGACTCCAAATTTAAACTAACATTCCAATAGCTTCACTTCAGCTTCCAGCATTATTGGCAACTCTATGTCCTTTTCTCGACTCTTTCTGCTCCACTTTGCTCAGGAATCCCTCAGAAGGTGAAAGCAACATGAACAAGCTGTCTCCACTATCAAGCCACCAAGAATTCCATAACATTTACTAAATTGGATTCAAAACAAACGTGAGCTAGGGGATTGCCTTTAGCCTTATCATGCTTTTCTAGCCAAACCTTGAATCTCAGACAACCCTTTTTCATATGGCCTATTTTCTTGCAAAAATAACACTTGATTGGCTTCTTCATGCCATTCTTAGGTTTAAAATTTCCACCATGCTTAACAAAATCCTTACCCTTATGAGAAGTATGATGCATAGGCCTAGGATTTGGTTTGGGATGAGATACTAACATGGCAATAGCTAAACCCTCCCTTTCAAGTTTCTTTTTCTTCCAGACACACTTAGAAACTATCATCAAGAGTCCAACTTTCATTTTATATTAAAGGCCTTAAGTCAAGCAAACTGGGAGGTAAAGAATTGTGGTATGGTTAATGATAAATCACGAATAGGAATCTCAAAAGATTTTAGCTTATCCCTTACACCAATCATCCCTAAAATATATGCTCTAACCCCATTAGCACTATTATAAGACATACCAGTCAATTTGCTCATCAGGGTTCCTGCCTTAACATTTTTATTAATCTTATACCTTTCTGCCACAGCAGCGAGAAATACGCTGGCATCCGTAGTCTCGGGTAGACCACTCATGAGATGTTCGAGAATAGCCCCTTGTAGAGCTAATAGACTGAGACGATTAGATCGCTCCCACTTAGCGTGCCAGTCTTTTCGCTGTTAGGCCACTAGTATCGCAAGGCTCAGGTTTTGGCCTCCCGTAAGGCCATATTAATGTCGGCTATTCCTAAAGCAAAATCATCCGCTTCCACTCTTTTGTAATTGTTACCAATCAAGATCTCTAATGGGTAAACTAGCGTTGTTGTTCACCGAGAAAGTAACTGATGGATGAAAGGTACAAACAATTAGTTCATAAACATGTTATAAAATTTGAACCATAAAGATTTAGCCTAAAGAGTTGAATATTTTGACAAGCATACCTACCTCAAGTGCAAATGCACATACAATGCACTTTTTACATTATTGCGTTATTAAAAGAATTTCAGCTTGTTAAAAATATCACCTTTGTGCGCATAAATTTTAAAAACCAAACACTCTTGCCTTTATGCAATAACACATCTCTACACCTTAAAATACATAAAACATCACCTTTCAAGTGTATGAATATGTGCACAAGTAGAGACACTCAGAACTATAAAGGAAAGAATAATTGTAACATTCTTCAATTGGCCACTTGGTGACACAATAAAATTACAATTATCCTCTCAAACAGGAAACTAAAAATATGTCATAAACTCTTTATGAGATTTTGTAACCGTATACTCTTATATATATTTCAACAATTTTAAATCACAACATATGTACTTAGAGAGGAAATAAAAGTAAAGTGCATAAGATAAGCCTTATCTAATTCAAAACGAAATGCACATCGTTTATATATAAACATTTATGAACATAAGAAATGTTTCATCCTTTGTACCGATGCTTGCTACACTGATATTGTACCAAAATGTGTCTGTGTTCGAATCACAATCTTAGTTATGGTTTAATATATATATATATATATATATATATATATATATATATATATATATATATATATATATATATATATATATATATATATATATATATATATATATATATATATATATATATATATATATATATATTTTTTTTTTTAATTGAACAAAATTACGGGCCCCAGATTCTAACTCAAACAACCTTTCATCCCATTTTTTTAATTGAACAAAAATTACGACCCTGTGATTCGAACCAATAACCTTTCATCCCATTTTTTTTTTTTTAATTGAACAAAAATTACAGACCCCAGGATTCGAACCAACAACCTTTCATCCCAACAGTGTGCACTGAAACCACTCAACCAAATGGTTACTTCTTTCCTTTTATTGATTTTTAATGATCTTAATAAATATTTACTACCATAAATCGAGGCAATCCTTTGAAAATAAAATATATTTATTTTCCCCTGCACGCGCACTTAAAATGCCCAAGACCTTATCGCGTGAAGGTGCCGCAATACCTTCTTTTTTTTTTTTTATATTTGAAAATTCTGTTTGACCATTTAGTCATTCCAATTTTTGACGCCTCTAAAACAAATCAAAATGCAATTGAATCAAAACAATAAATTTCAATTTTGTTAATCAAGAATCGAACTAGAACATGATTCAACAATATATACATAAACTGAATTAAACGACACATGTACAAATATATTTGATTGCTCAATAAAATGTAAAGATTTAAATAATCAAATAAGCCGGATAACTTAAATCGAAAAGCCAGATTCAAGAGGTATGAGAGAGCGCTTTAATGAGTTGATAAAGATATGCTTGTTACTATTCACGCAGAGATCCACTTGTCTGCAAAAGTAAAAATTAATGAGGAATGTCTTCCTCACTATTTCTGATATAGGCACAATGGCAATTTAGAAAAGTTATCAGAATAGTGAGGGGACCTAGTCTATGCACCTATAATGACTTCCTCGATATGCCCTCCCATTAAGGCAGTAATCAACGCCATTAGGCCTATACTTAATAAATGTCCGGATTCATACGTCATTCATTGAAATTCTTATGAGGGTTTGAATGTCTCGATTCATTGTACCTTATGAGGGTTTGAATGCCCCTTCACATTCCTTTATTATCTCAATAACTATGACATTTGGTCTGCTTTATAAAATTAAAATGACAATTAAAGTACATCCACCTTATAGTTGGAATTATTCTAACATATCCCCCTTTTTATGTATTAGAGTATATTTAAATTCCTTTTATTGTATTAGAGTATATTTAGGATTCCTTTTATTGTCTCATCCCCAATGCTTTACCTTGCCCTTTGTAATTGGTGGTATATTTATATATCCCATCTCTTTCAATAATAATCAAATCTATTTCATAATATGGTATTAGAGCAATAAGCTTAACAGCAAACCCTAGTCCCTGCCCCTGTTGCTTAATGATCCACCTCTTTGTTAAATTTTTATTCTCTCCAATGGTCGACACCTTTCTCCCACCACTCCATTGCCATGCCCTCTCGCACTTCTGACAAAATTGGCTCCGCAATTGAATCACCTTAGGAACTTAATCGTTTTCAACGCTGTCGTGACATCGTTTGAACTCACAAACTAATGTAATTACTATACATGGCGGCTATAATTCACATCTCTCTTATTTGGGTACGACTTACTGGGTTTGTCACGGTTAAAAGTTGTGTCCTCCAACGATGATAACTCTACCCAATTTTGCTTATCCCTCCCCAAATATGGATTAAACTCTCTGGCTCCAACAAGATCAGTTGCTTCTTAATTCAATTATTGGATCCGTCACTCCCAAACTAGCGCAATTTCTTTCCACCTCCACCACATCTCAGTCAGGCGGGATTCATTGATGAGTATCTAAATAATTCATTTTATCCTCATGTTTTGCTTAGATTTTTGTAGTTCGGCGATATAAAATAAGTGTCTCAATACTTTTCCTCACTGCATTAGGTCAACCATTGAGCGAAACGAAAGAAAATCACAAAAATTACAAAGTCATCATGCGCTGTGCAGCAAAACATACAATCATTTTTCCTGCATGATGTCCTATATGGCTGCCTAATTGGAATAGGAAGATTCTAGACTCCGAGGGCTTTCCGTAGATACTAAGATCGCTTGATTCGAAGTCCAAATGAAGAAGTTATGAAGGAAGGAGTGAAGGATTCAAAAAACAGAATATTATGGGCAAAAGCGTGAATAACTCACGTTGAGGCGTGCACTACTCACGCTACAGCGTGAGTGTACTCATGCTTTAGTGTGAGTGCTCTCACGCTTTAGTGTGAGTTCACTCACGCTTTAGTATGAGAACACGCTATAGCGTGGGTATTTTCACTCTTCAACGTGGTTTGGCCTTCGTCATTCAAAGGGCTTCCTGTATTTTCGCCACACCGTATGCCAAATCTAATACGCCACAAAGGTGATGCGAGGCCCATGTTATTTTTTCGAAGCCCATTTCTTCCGCTCTGGGGGTTTTGGGCATAAAGAGGAAAATTAGGGCATTTTGCACAAGGGGGGGGGGGGAGTTCAGGGGGTTTGTTTGGGGATAGAAATCGACGAGGGGGAGGCCCTCTCTTGGGGTTCCTCCTGCTTGAAGATTTTTCACTTGGGAGAAGAAGGAGACTTGAAGAAGAAGAAGAAGAAGAAGAAGAAGAAGAAGATGGAAGAGAAGAAGGAAGCTCCTCCACCATATTTGTTTCTTTTCTTCCCTTTTCCATTTTCCCTTCCTTGGATGGTTGTATTTCTTCTTCCATTTATGTTCTAGTTAGTTTTCTTAGGGTTTAGATGTAGCCAAAGACATATTTTTACGAATCTCTCCTAATTTCTATTGATTTCTATTTTATTTCATATTTATGTTGAGTATTTCATTTAATCTTAATGTTTGTGGGTATTTCACCAATATTTGCATGATTCAGGGGCTCGACGTGAGACTGAGAAGTGATGATTATGCCAGACCATGAATGATTTACCATCTAATTATCATGAGATAAAGATATAAATGAGATTAGGTGTGGTATTAGGATTTCTTGGGTTTATTGAATTCCTATGGTTTTGGGGTTGAGTAGAGATGCAAAATATCTAAATCCTAGGGGTAGTGTGTGAATGCTTGAGAGAGATTCGCATATACATTAGTGAAATGGCCATCTTCATGATGAAATTGATAATTGATTAATTGGGTTAGGAGATTCATACATACTTGTTCAATGTGAAAATCGATCCTAAGGCCTTTAAGTCTTGTTTAAGTCATTTTTGCATGCTTAGTTAGTGTAATTTAGATCCTTTACAAATTTCCAACCATCCAAATGTGAGCCTAGGCTAGATTTCAGAGTTGGTACTTAGTACCCAATTCCCTGAACGATACATATACTTATATTTTTATTACTGAGGCAATGTTGCGTAATTTGCGCACATATGCGCACCGATGATATAACACTAAATTGCTTATCAACCACCCTCAAGAAGATATGTCTTCTCCTCTCGCGGATGGATCATCATTCATCGCTTAACCTTGCTATAGTCCTTATAAGGTAATCGAACCATTACAGAATACATGGAAGATGTCAAATACAACATTAACTATCATGCTCACAATGTCCCCACAGCTTGATGAGCTCTCTATCCGTGTCTCTGAAATTTCTCCTGACTCCCTACCACCTATTCAACTTATCTCATGCTTTCCAAGCTCGGGGAGTCCCAGTTACATTCGAGGAATCGTTTCGAAAGATCTTCTAAATTACGAGGACCAACTCGACATCTCTGCCTCTTAGCTTTGCTCCACCTCCATCTCCTCGCGACTACCTTCGTTACTTTGCCTAGTTCCTAGTCCCATCGTCGGTCGAACAATCGTGGCAGCTGCAACCACAACTAGTCTCAACATTCTTGAGCACCACCCACGTCCCCCAAATAATTTGCTTTAAAGTTCTTACTAACCTAAATCGGGCATAATCGCATCTTTAAACATGCTCCTCCTGAGGTCTCTCGATTAGTGCTCAACAAGGTTATTTTGAACCTTGTTTATAGTAGGTTTTGAGCACTTTTTGTGTACTAATCAACTTAAATAACCCAATTGGTGCATTAAGGTCCTGACTTTACTACTAATCGCATTTTGTGGCTATTTTTGTAGACTTGCGAGCTAAATTAGGCCAAAATCTTCGAGGCAACTCAAACGCGAAGAATCCAAGCCGAACTCGGAACTGATATCAAAAGTCAAAAGGAAAATGGAGCAAAAAGGGTAGAATTTGAACATCACAGGTTTTATTGCAAATTCTCAAGAACTCCGCAATTCTCATAGGTTGCGGTAAATTCGCAACCCGCAAATTCTCACGTATCAGAAATTCCTCATGTACCCCGCATCGACAGAAATTCTCATGCAAAATTTCGCACGACAGAAATTCCCATGCGTAGTCGTTCATCTTCTTCTGCCTCTTCCCCCCTGAAACTTTTCGTTTTCTATGCACCATTAATTTTTCTAGATTTTTGAGCCTTAACCACTAACCTCCCATTTATGGATATTGAATGGGTTTAACCTTTCACCTTCCTTAGCCCTCCTATTTAAACCCCTTCCTTTCATTTTCATCCCATCCCTCCTCCTCTTCCTCCCCATCCTCTCCTCCTTCCCTAGCCTGGGCCTATGTGGTGAAGACGCGCTGGGAGGACACAGCCTTGCACCTGTGTGGTGCTCGGCCTCCTCTCCTCCCCCCGACGACAGTCCAACCCCGGTCCCCCACGTCGCCCCCCACCACCGCTGTCGCTGCCGGTGACCCTCTCCGCGCCGCGCCCCCCGCCAAGGCCTAGGGTCGGCCCTAGGATCATGGTCCCGCAGAGGCCGGCCGCCGCATCCCATGCCTCCGTTGTCAGCGCTCCTACTCCCACGCAGTACCATACCGTGGTCGGGCCCCCTGCCCTCCCTTTCCCCCACATCCTAGGCCAACCTGGAGGGCCCCACCTTCCAAAAGGGCCCGGACCACTGGCCTAGGAGAGTCCTCCAGTTCTAGGCCCCAAGAGCCCCAAATACCACCCACTGTGTGGCCTCACAGAGATCTCCTCCCGATCCGTCCCCGCTTGATCATCAGTGACCTCATCAATCGTGATCCTATTGCCAATAATTCAGATTGCAGCACTAGGGACCTACATAGCGAGGTTTATTATGAACTTCCGGCCTCTACTGCAAATACAGAGCTTAGAGATTCGATGTGACTAGTGCAGAGGTACTTCTTGGAGCCATTTATGACCCCACGTCGGTTTTTCTACCCTCGGGAGGTCATAGAGTTCTACCACACGATGACTTCCAAGCGAGAGCCCAATCTGACAGCCATTCATTTCACTATCAATGGCGCACTGTGGATACTGGGCCACGATAGGCAAATAGGTTCAACTGCTTATGGGTCCCGCTAACTCTAAGTAGATTATAACCGCTGCCCCATCCCTCGGTCCAGAGATGGTTAGCCTACTATCCCGGGATACACAAACGAGCCTATTTTTGTTTAGGAGGCTACTTTCTCCAAGATAGCCCGATAGACTACACATCATGTCTACTATTTTTCCACTCCAAAGACATAGTACAGAGGAGAGGAGCCATTCTGGAGGCTCTATACCGTATTTCAGAGGGTTTCTGGTTCAGCTCGGCCGAGCTCATCATGACATCCTTGTTCCACTTCGAGGACAAGGTTCATCGTAGGAACCTGACCAGAGCTGAGTCCACTCCCCTCCTATTCCCGAGACTTTTATGCCAGGTATTAGAGCACATCGGCTTTCCTCGCCGGGAGAAAGGCTGTGAGCTGCCGAGATTGTGAGGTCGTCCTTACAATTGACTGATGGCAGACTAAGTCCCGCTCTTTTCACCTCCCACCTCCGAAAGCAATGAGGACCAGCCAGCGCTTGACCTTCTTGGCAGAGGAGGTACCCACCTCCAATGCCTGCTATATCGAGGAGCCTGGGGCCTGAAGATCCCGCCCTAGCCCACTACCATCGCTCCATTACCCACGCGCTCCCGCATCTCGCACCTTCAGAGCCCTCGCCCCCCAAAGACCATTAACCCAAAGATGTTGTCGACCGAAAGCACCACAACACCGTCACCGCAGTATATTTCTATATCCACTCGGGATTTCCTGGTCATCATGGATGCAGTCCGCACATTCTCCACCACGTCTGCATCATTTGCGACTGCCCATGTAGCCCTAGCTGAGAGGATGACTCGCACTGAGGCTGCCATAGCCTCGACCGTGCCATCCTTATGTATCTCGAGTCACCCAGGCCTATCTCCCGATTTCCCATCGCATCTCCCCAGCCCTTCCTCGTTCCTCCTCCAAAGAAAGCCAAAGACTCCACTACCCAACTAGCCCCCCGCAGCCTCCTCTCGATCTCAGCAGCCAGCCAGCCAGCACATCAGCCACTCCCCCGCCCACACCACGCTCGCTCGCTCAGATGAGGATGACTTACCACCGACCGCATTGAGGAGAGAGATAGCACTTCCTACTCTAACTTTCCAATCCGACCCCCATTGCAGACAATGTGACATTTGGTTAGGGGAAGAGTTAGCGAAGGGAAGTGACTTCTTAAGCACTTTTTGATTTTATCATCATTCGAAAGCAAAGCCCATTTTATATGTTTAGTGGCTTGCTGTTTGTTCCGTTTGTGAAGCTGTTTGTTTGTTTTTGTAAAGTTGAAAACATAGTGATATATATTCTTATACATAACATACAACTCAGTTTTTTTTTTTTTCTCAATTCAAAATTGCACCCCTTTTTTTTTTTTTTTTTTTTGGTTTCGCTAACCCGCAAGTTGAAAAATCAAAACACCGCCCCAATGCTATTGATGTTATATTAGTTCCATGCATGAATAAGTGGGTGATTAGTTAGTCTCATGGTTTTCACCCTTCTTCTTCCACTCCTTTAGCTAACCACACACTCGTGCACACTGCAGTTTCCTCAATGCCGAAAAATCGGCCTAAACCTCCTAAACTTTGCAAAACCTACTCCTAGTTTCACGGGATCACTTTTAATAAGTTATGAACCTCATGAAAAGAAGGCCAATGAGTCTTCCAAAATAAGAAGAAGAGAAAAACAAAAAAAAAAGAAAAAGAGAAGGAAGAAAATCGCAACGCTTTGCCTTGAAACCCGAGCACGGTCCGAGGTGTATATGGCGAAAGTCTTTAAAGCCTGGTGCCCTAAGCTAATTGGTTGGGAGTCACCGTAATTTTGTGCTTGCTGGCATGGGTGGATGGTTGAGGTTTAGCAAATTGTAGGTGC